>CAXDIW010000295.1:0-1274000 GCA_963989415.1 Cerceris ruficornis | reverse complement strand
TAATACTTTAACGGAAATTATTTGTAAATTTCGGAAAGTAGAACAATGAATGAAATAGGTAGACGGTTGAAATCATTGTATATACTGCTTCTATATAGTCTAAGAAACATATATGCAAAGCATCCAAACAGTACAATTCGCCAATTTTTTGTTCTTCAAGTTTAAGTGAACTACGAGCCCCATTGTTAATCCTTTAAAGGAATTTATTTGTAACTTTCGACAAGTAGAACAATGAATGGAACAGGTAGACGGTTGAAATCAATGTATATATTGCTTCTATATAGTCTAAGAAACATATATGCAAAGCATCCAAACAGTACCATTCGCCAATTCTTTGTTCTTCAAGTTTAAGTGAACAATGAGCCCCATTGTTAATCCTTTATCGGAAACTATTTGTAAATTTCGACAAGTAGAACAATGAATGGAACAGGTAGACGGTTGAAATCTTTGTATATATTGCTTCTATATAATCTAAGAAACATATATGCAAAGCATCCAAACAGTACAATTCGCCAATTATTTCATCTTCATGTTTAAGTGAACTACGAGCCCCATTGTTAATACTTTAACGGAAATTATTTGTAACTTGCGACAAGTAGAACAATGAGTGGAACAGGTAGACGGTTGAAATCAATGTATATATTGCTTCTATATAGTCTAAGAAACATATATGCAAAGCATCCAAACGGTACCATTCGCCAATTTTTTGTTCCTCAAGTTTAAGTGAACAATGAGCCCCATTGTTAATCCTTTATCGGAAATTATTTGTAAATTTCGACAAGTAGAACAATGAATGGAACAGGTAGACTGTTGAAATCATTGTATATGTTGCTTCTATATAGTCCAAGAAACATATATGCAAAGCGTTCAAACAGTACAATTCGCCAATTTTTTGTTCTTCAAGTTTAAGTGAACAATGAGCCCCATTGTTAATCCTTTATCGGAAATTATTTGTAAATTTCGACAAGTAGAACAATGATTGGAACACTTAGACGGTTGAAATCTTTGTATATATTGCTTCCATATAGTCTAAGAAACATGTACGCAAAGCATCCAAACAGAACCATTCGCCAATTTTTTGTTCTTCAAGTTTAAGTGAACTACGAGCCCCATTGTTAATCCTTTAAAGGAAATTATTTGTATATTTCGACAAGTAGAACAATGAATGGAACAGGTAGACGGTTGAAATCATTGTATATATTGCTTCAATATAGTCTAAGAAACATATATGCAAAGCATCCAAACAGTACCATCCGCCAATTTGTTGTTCTTCAAGTTGAAGTGAATAACGAGCCCCATTGATAATCATGAAATGGAAATTATTTATAACTTTCTACAAGTGGAACAATGAATAGTAAAGGTAGACGGGTGAAATCTTTCTATATATTGCTTCTATATAGTCTAAGAAACATATACGCAAAGCATCCAAACAGTACAATTCGCCAATATTTTTTCTTCAAGTTTAAGTGAACTACGAGCCGCATTGTTAATCCTTTAAAGGAAATTATTTGTAAATTTCGACAAGTAGAACAATGATTGGAACACGTAGACGGTTGAAATCTTTGTATATATTGCTTCCATATAGTCTAAGAAACATATATGCAAAGCGTCCAAACATTACAATTCGCCAATTTTTTGTTCTTCAAGTTTAAGTGAACAATGAGCCCCATTGTTAATCCTTTATCGGAAATTATTTGTAACTTTCGACAAGTAGAACATTGAATGGAACAGGTAGACGGTTGAAATCTTTGTATATATTGCTTCTATATAGTCTAAGAAACATATATGCAAAGCATCCAAACGGTACCATTCGCCAATTTTTTGTTCTTCAAGTTTAAGTGAACAATGAGCCCCATTGTTAATCCTTTATCGGAAATTAGTTGTAAATTTCGACAAGCAGAACAATGAATGGAACAGGTAGACTGTTGAAATCATTGTATATGTTGCTTCTATATAGTCCAAGAAACATATATGCAAATCATCCAAACAGTACAATTCGCCAATTATTTGATCTTCAAGTTTAAGTGAACAATGAGCCCCATTGTTAATCCTTTAAAAGAAAATATTCGTAAATTTCGACAAGTAGAACAATGATTGGAACACGTAGACGGTTGAAATCTTTGTATATATTGCTTCCATATAGTCTAAGAAACATGTACGCAAAGCATCCAAACAGTACCATTCATCAATTTTTTGTTCTTCAAGTTTATGTGAACAACGAGCCCCATTGTTAATCCTTTATCGGAAATTATTTGTAATTTTCGACAAGTAGAACAATGAATGGAACGGGTAGACGGTTGAAATCTTTGTATATATTGCTTCTATATAGTCTAAGAAACATATATGCAAAGCATCCAAACGGTACCATTCGCCAATTTTTTGTTCTTCAAGTTTAAGTGAACAAAGAGCCCCATTGTTAATCCTTTATCGGAAATTATTTGTAAATTTCGACAAGCAGAACAATGAATGGAACAGGTAGACTGTTGAAATCATTGTATATGTTGCTTCTATATAGTCCAAGAAACATATATGCAAATCATCCAAACAGTACAATTCGCCAATTATTTGATCTTCAAGTTTAAGTGAACAATGAGCCCCATTGTAAACCTTTAAAAGAAAATATTTGTAAATTTCGACAAGTAGAACAATGATTGGAACACGTAGACGGTTGAAATCTTTGTATATATTGCTTCTATATAGCCTACGATACATATATGCAAAGCATCCAAACAGTACAATTCGCCAATTTTTTGTTCTTCAAGTTTAAGTGAACAACGAGCCCCATTGTTAATCTTTTAAACGAAATTATTTGTAAATTTCGACAAGCAGAACAATGAATGGAACAGGTAGACTGTTGAAATCATTGTATATGTTGCTTCTATATAGTCCAAGAAACATATATGCAAATCATCCAAACAGTACAATTCGCCAATTATTTAATCTTCAAGTTTAAGTGAACAATGAGCCCCATTGTTAATCCTTTAAAAGAAAATATTTGTAAATTTCGACAAGTAGAACAATGATTGGAACACGTAGACGGTTGAAATCTTTGTATATATTGCTTCCATATAGTCTAAGAAACATATATGCAAAGCATCCAAACGGTACCATTCGCCAATTTTTTGTTCTTCAAGTTTAAGTGAACAATGAGCCCCATTGTTAATCCTTTATCGGAAATTATTTGTAAATTTCGACAAGCAGAACATTGAATGGAACAGGTAGACGGTTGAAATCATTGTATATATTGCTTCTATATAGTCTAAGAAACATATATGCAAAGCATCCAAACAGTACAATTCGACTATTTTTTGTTCTACAAGTTTAAGTGAACAATGAGCCCCATTGTTAATACTTTAACGGAAATTATTTGTAACTTGCGACAAGTAGAACAATGAGTGGAACAGGTAGACGGTTGAAATCAGTGTATATATTTCTTCTATATAGTCTAAGAAACATATATGCAAAGCATCCAAACAGTACCAGTCGCCAATTTTTTGTTCTTCAATTTTAAGTGAACAACGAGGCCCATTGATAATCATGAAACGGAAATTATTTGTAACTTTCGACAAGAAGAACAATGAATGGAACAGGTAGACGGTTGAAATCTTTGTATATATTGCTTCTATATAATCTAAGAAACATATATGCAAAGCATCCAAACAGTACAATTCGCCAATTATTTCATCTTCATGTTTAAGTGAACTACGAGCCCTATTGTTAATACTTTAACGGAAATTATTTGTAACTTGCGACAAGTAGAACAATGAGTGGAACAGGTAGACGGTTGAAATCAATGTATATATTTCTTCTATATAGTCTAAGAAACATATATGCAAAGCATCCAAACAGTACCATTCGCCAATTTTTTGTTCTTCAAGTTTAAGTGAACAATGAGCCCCAATGGTTAATCCTTTATCGGAAATTATTTGTAATTTTCGACAAGTAGAACAATGAATGGAACAGGTAGACGGTTGAAATCATTGTATATATTGCTTCTATATAGTCTAAGAAACATATATGCAAAGCATCCAAACAGTACAATTCGACAATTTTTTGTTCTACAAGTTTAAGTGAACAATGAGCCCCAATGGTTAATCCGTTATCGGAAATGATTTGTAACTTTCGACAAGTAGAACAATGAATGGAACAGGTAGACGGTTGAAATCTTTGTATATATTGCTTCTATCTAGTCTAAGAAACATAAATGCAAAGCATCCAAACAGTACCATTCGCCAATTTTTTGTTCTTCAAGTTTAAGTGAACTACGATCCCCATTGTTAATCCTTTAAAGGAAATTATTTGTAAATTTCGACAAGTAGAACAATGAATGGAACAGGTAGACTGTTGAAATCATTGTATATATTGCTTCTATATAGTCTAAGAAACATGTATGCAAAGCATCCAAACAGTACAATTCGCCAATTTTTTGTTCTTCAAGTTTAGTGAACAATGAGCCCCAATGGTTAATCCTTTATCGGAAATTATTTGTAACTTTCGACAAGTAGAACAATGAATGGAACAGGTAGACGGTAGAAATCATTGTATATATTGCTTCTATATAGTCTATGAAACATATATGCAAAGCATCCAAACAGTACAATTCGACAATCTTTGTTCTTCAAGTTTAGTGAACAATGAGCCCCAATGGTTAATCCTTTATCGGAAATTATTTGTAATTTTCGACAAGTAGAACAATGAATGGAACAGGTAGACGGTTGAAATCTTTGTATATATTGCTTCTATATAATCTAAGAAACATATATGCACAGCATCCAAACAGTACAATTCGCCAACTATTCCATCTTCAAGTTTAAGTGAACTACGAGACCCATTGTTAATACTTTAACGGAAATTATTTGTAGCTTTCGACAAGTAGAACAATGAATGGAACTGGTAGACGGTTGAAATCTATTTATATATTGCTTCTATATAGTCTAAGAAACATATATGCAAAGCATCCAAACAGTACCAGTCGCCAATTTTTTGTTCTTCAATTTTAAGTGAACAACGAGGCCCATTGATAATCATGAAACGGAAATTATTTGTAACTTTCGACAAGAAGAACAATGAATGGAACAGGTAGACGGTTGAAATCTTTGTATATATTGCTTCTATATAATCTAAGAAACATATATGCAAAGCATCCAAACAGTACAATTCGCCAATTATTTCATCTTCATGTTTAAGTGAACTACGAGCCCCATTGTTAATACTTTAACGGAAATTATTTGTAACTTGCGACAAGTAGAACAATGAATGGAACAGGTAGACTGTTGAAATCATTGTATATGTTGCTTCTATATAGTCCAAGAAACATATATGCAAAGCGTTCAAACAGTACAATTCGCCAATTTTTTGTTCTTCAAGTTTAAGTGAACAATGAGCCCCATTGTTAGTCCTTTATCGGAAATTCTTTGTAACTTTCGACAAGTAGAACATTGAATGGAACAGGTAGACGGTTGAAATCTTTGTATATATTGCTTCTATATAGTATAAGAAACATATATGCAAAGCATCCAAACAGTACCATTCGCCAATTTTTTGTTCTTCAAGTTTAAGTGAACTACGAGCCCCATTGTTAATCCTTTAAAGGAATTTATTTGTAACTTTCGACAAGTAGAACAATGAATGGAACAGGTAGACGGTTGAAATCAATGTATATATTGCTTCTATATAGTCTAAGAAACATATATGCAAAGCATCCAAACAGTACCATTCGCCAATTCTTTGTTCTTCAAGTTTAAGTGAACAATGAGCCCCATTGTTAATCCTTTATCGGAAACTATTTGTAAATTTCGACAAGTAGAACAATGAATGGAACAGGTAGACGGTTGAAATCTTTGTATATATTGCTTCTATATAGTCTAAGAAACATATGTGCCACGCATCCAAACAGTACAATTCGACAATTTTTTGTTCTTCAAGTTTAGTGAACAATGAGCCCCAATGGTTAATCCTTTATCGGAAATTATTTGTAATTTTCGACAAGTAGAACAATGAATGGAACAGGTAGACGGTTGAAATCATTGTATATATTGCTTCTATATAGTCTAAGAAACATATATGCGAAGCATCCAAACAGTACAATTCGACAATTTTTTGTTCTTCAAGTTTAGTGAACAATGAGCCCCAATGGTTAATCCTTTATCGGAAATTATTTGTAATTTTCGACAAGTAGAACAATGAATGGAACAGGTAGACGGTTGATATCATTGTATATATTGCTTCTATATAGTCTAAGAAACATATATGCAAAGCATCCAAACAGTACAATTCGCCAATTTTTTGTTCTTCAAGTTTAAGTGAACAATGTGCCCCAATGCTTAATCCGTTATCGGATATTATTTGTAACTTTCGACAAGTAGAACAATGAATGGAACAGGTAGACGGTTGAAATCATTGTATATATTGCTTCTATATAGTCTAAGAAACATATATGCAAAGCATCCAAACAGTACCATTCGCCAATTTTTTGTTCTTCAAGTTTAAGTGAACTACGAGCCCCATTGTTAATCCTTTAAAGGAAATTATTTGTAAATTTCGACAAGTAGAACAATGAATGGAACAGGTAGACGGTTGAAATCTTTGTATATATTGCTGCCATATAGTCTAAGAAACATATATGCAAAGCATCCAAACAGTACCATTCGCCAATTTTTTGTTATTCAAGTTTAAGTGAAATACGAGCCCCATTGTTAATCCTTTAAAGGAAATTATTTGTAACTTTCTACAAGTAGAACAATGAATCGAACAGGTAGTCTGTTGAAATATTTGTATATATTGCTTCTATATAGTCTCGGAAACCTATATGCAAAGCATCCAAACAGTAACATTCGCCAATTTTTTGTTCTTCAAGTTTAAGTGAACTACGAGCCCCATTGATAATCATGAAACGGAAATTATTTGGAACTTTCTACAAGTAGAACAATGAATAGAACAGGTAGACGGTTGAAATCTTTATATATATTGCTTCTATATTGTCTAAGAAACATATATGCAAAGCATCCAAACAGTACCATTCGCCAATTTTTTGTTATTCAAGTTTAAGTGAAATACGAGTCCCATTGTTAATCCTTTATCGAAAATTATTTGTAATTTTCGACAAGTAGAACAATGAATGGAACAGGTAGACGGTTATAATCTTTGTATATATTGCTTCTATATATTCTAAGAAACATATATGCAAAGCATCCAAACAGTACCATTCGCCAATTTTTTGTTCTTCAAGTTTAAGTGAACAACGAGCCCCATTGATTATCATGAAACGGAAATTATTTGTAACTTTCTACAAGTAGAACAATGAATGGAACTGGTAGACGGTTGAAATCATTGTATATATTGCTTCTATATAGTCTAAGAAACATATATGCAAAGCATCCAAACAGTACAATTCGCCAATTTTTTGTTCTTCAAGTATAAGTGAACAATGAGCCCCAATGATTAATCCTTTATCGGAAATTGTTTGTATCTTTCGACAAGTAGAACAATGAATGGAACAGGTAGACGGTTCAGATCTTTGTATATATTGCTTCAATATAGTCTAAGAAACATATATGCAAAGCATCCAAACAGTACCAATTCCCAATTTTTTGTTCATCAAGTTTAAGTGAACTACGAGCCCCATTTTTAATCCTTTAAAGGAAATTATTTGTAACTTTCTACAAGTAGAACAATGAATAGTACAGGTAGACGGGTGAAATCTTTCTATATATTGCTTCTATATAGTCTAAGAAACATATATGCAAAGCATCCAAACAGTACAAGTCGCCAATTTTTTATTCTTCAAATTTAAGTGAACAACGAGCCCCATTGATAATCATGAAAGGGAAATTATTTGTAACTTTTTACAAGTAGAACAATGAATACAACAGGTAGACGGTTGAAATCTTTCTATATATTGCTTCTATATAGTCTAAGAAACTTATATGCAAAGCATCCAAACAGTACAACTCGCCAATTTTTTGTTCTTCAAGTTTAAGTGAAATACGAGCCCCATTGTTAATCCTTTAAAGGAAATTATTTGTAAATTTCGACAAGTAGAACAATGAATGGACAGGTACACGGTTGAAATCATTGTATATATTGCTTCTATATAGTCTAAGAAATATATATGCAAAGCATCCAAACAGTACAATTCGCCAATTTATTGTTCTTCAAGTTTAAGTGAACAACGAGCCCCATTGTTAATCATTTAAAGGAAATTATTTGTAAATTTCGACAAGTAGAACAATGAATGGAACAGGTAGACGGTTGTAATCTTTGTATATATTGCTTCTATATAGTCTAAGAAACATATATGCAAAGAATCCAAACAGTACAATTCGGCAATTTTTTGTTCTTCAAGTATAAGTGAACAATGAGCCCCAATGGTTAATCCTTTATCGGAAATTATTTGTAATTTTCGACAAGTAGAACAATGATTGGAACAGGTAGACGGTTGAAATCTTTGTATATATTGCTTCTATATAGTCTAAGAAACATATATGCAAAGCATCCAAACAGTACCATTCGCCAATTTTTTGTTCTTCAAGTTTAAGTGAACAATGAGCCCCATTGTTAATCCTTCATCGGAAATTATTTGTAATTTTCGACAAGTAGAACAATGAATGGAACAGGTAGACGGTTGTAATCTTTGTATATATTGCTTCTATATAGTCTAAGAAACATATATGCAAAGAATCCAAACAGTACAATTCGCCAATTTTTTGTTCTTCAAGTATAAGTGAACTATGAGCCCCAATGGTTAATCCTTTATCGGAAATTATTTGTATCTTTCGACAAGTAGAACAATGAATGGAACAGGTAGACGGTTCAGATCTTTGTATATATTGCTTCAATATAGTCTAAGAAACATATATGCAAAGCATCCAAACAGTACCAATTCCCAATTTTTTGTTCATCAAGTTTAAGTGAACTACGAGCCCCATTTTTAATCCTTTAAAGGAAATTATTTGTAACTTTCTACAAGTAGAACAATGAATAGTACAGGTAGACGGGTGAAATCTTTCTATATATTGCTTCTATATAGTCTAAGAAACATATATGGAAAGCATCCAAACAGTACAAGTCGCCAATTTTTTATTCTTCAAATTTAAGTGAACAACGAGCCCCATTGATAATCATGAAAGGGAAATTATTTGTAACTTTTTACAAGTAGAACAATGAATACAACAGGTAGACGGTTGAAATCTTTCTATATATTGCTTCTATATAGTCTAAGAAACATATATGCAAAGCATCCAAACAGTACAACTCGCCAATTTTTTGTTCTTCAAGTTTAAGTGAAATACGAGCCCCATTGTTAATCCTTTAAAGGAAATTATTTGTAAATTTCGACAAGTAGAACAATGAATGGAACAGGTACACGGTTGAAATCATTGTATATATTGCTTCTATATAGTCTAAGAAACATATACGCAAAGCATCCAAACAGTACAATTCGCCAATTTTTTTTCTTCAAGGTTAAGTGAACTACGAGCCCCATTGTTAATCCTTTAAAGGAAATTATTTGTAAATTTCGACAAGTAGAACAATGATTGGAACACGTAGACGGTTGAAATCTTTGTATATATTGCTTCCATATAGTCTAAGAAACATGTACGCAAAGCATCCAAACAGTACCATTCGCCAATTTTTTGTTCTTCAAGTTTAAGTAAACAATGAGCCCCAGTCGTTAATCCTTTATCGGAAATTATTTGCAATTTTCGACAAGTAGAACAATGAATGGAACACGTAGACGGCTGAAATCTTTTTATAAATTGCTTCTATATAGTCTAAGAAACATATATGCAAAGGATCAAAACTGTACCATTCGCCAATTTTTTGTTCTTCAAGTTTAAGTGAACAACGAGCCCCATTGACAATCATGAAACGGTAATTATTTGTAAGTTTCTACAAGTAGAACAATGAATAGAACAGGTAGACGGTTGAAATCTTTGTATATGCTGCTTCTATATAGTCTAAGAAACATATATGCAAAGGATCCAAACAGTACCATTCGCCAATTTGTTGTTCTTCAAGTTGAAGTGAATAACGAGCCCCAATGATAATCATGAAATGGAAATTATTTGTAACTTTCTACAAGTAGAACAATGAATAGTAAATGTAGACGGGTGAAATCTTTCTATATATTGCTTCTATATAGTCTAAGAAACATATACGCAAAGCATCCAAACAGAACAATTCGCCAATTTTTTTTCTTCAAGTTTAAGTGAACTACGAGCCGCATTGTTAATCCTTTAAAGGAAATTATTTGTAAATTTCGACAAGTAGAACAATGATTGGAACACGTAGACGGTTGAAATCTTTGAATATATTGCTTCCATATAGTCTAAGAAACATATTGCAAAGCATCCAAACAGTACCATTCGCCAATTTTTTGTTCTTCAAGTTTAAGTGTACAATGAGCCCCAATCGTTAATCCTTTATCGGAAATTATTTGTAATTTTCGACAAGTAGAACAATGATTGGAACACGTAGACGGTTGAAATCTTTGTATATATTGCTTCCAGATAGTCTAAGAAACATGTACGCAAAGCATCCAAACAGTACCATTCGCTAATTTTTTGTTCTTCAAGTTTAAGTGAACAACGAGCCGCATTGTTAATCCTTTAAAGGAAATTATTTGTAAATTTCGACAAGTAGAACAATGATTGGAACACGTAGACGGTTGAAATCTTTGAATATATTGCTTCCATATAGTCTAAGAAACATATTGCAAAGCATCCAAACTGTACCATTCGCTAATTTTTTGTTCTTCAAGTTTAAGTGAACAATGAGCCCCAATCGTTAATCCTTTATCGGAAATTATTTGTAAATTTCGACAAGTAGAACAATGATTGGAACACGTAGACGGTTGAAATCTTTGTATATATTGCTTCCAGATAGTCTAAGAAACATGTACGCAAAGCATCCAAACAGTACCATTCGCCAATTTTTTGTTCTTCAAGTTTAAGTGAACAATGAGCCCCAATCGTTAATCCTTTATCGGAAATTATTTGCAATTTTCGACAAGTAGAACAATGAATGGAACACGGAGACGGCTGAAATCTTTGTATATATTGCTTCTACATAGTCTAAGAAACATATATGCAAAGGATCAAAACTGTACCATTCGCCAATTTTTTGTTCTTCAAGTTTAAGTGAACAACGAGCCCCATTGACAATCATGAAACGGTAATTATTTGTAAGTTTCTACAAGTAGAACAATGAATAGAACAGGTAGACGGTTGAAACCTTTGTATATGCTGCTTCTATATAGTCAAAGAAACCTATATGCAAAGCATCTAAACAGTAACATTCGCCAATTTTTGTATCTTCAAGTATTAGTGAACAACAAGCCCCATTGATAATCATGAAATGGAAATTATTTGTAAATTTCTACAAGTAGAACATGAATAGTACAGGTATACGAGTGAAATCTTTCTATATATAGCTTCTATATAGTCTAAGATACATATATGCAAAGCATCCAAGCTGTACAATTCGCCAATTTATTGTTTTTCAAGTTTAAGTGAACAACGAGCCCCATTCTTAATCCTTTAAAGGAAATTATTTCTAAATTTCGACTAGTAGAACAATGATTGGAACACGTAGACGGCTGAAAACTTTGTATATATTGCTTCCATATAGTCTAAGGAACATGAACGCAAAGCATCCAAACAGTACAATTCGCCAATTTTTTGTTCTTCAAGTTCAAGTGAACAATGAGCCCCATTGTTAATCCTTTATCGGAAATTATATGTAATTTTCGACAAGTAGAACAATGAATGGAACAGGTATACGGTTGAAATCTTTGTATATATTGCTTCAATATAGTCTAAGAAACATATATGCAAAGCATCCAAACAGTACCATTCGCCAATTTGTTGTTCTTCAAGTTGAAGTGAATAACGAGCCCCAATGATAATCATGAAATGGAAATTATTTGAAACTTTCTACAAGTAGAACAATGAATAGTAAAGGTAGACGGGTGAAATCTTTCTATATATTGCTTCTATATAGTCTAAGAAACATATACGCAAAGCATCCAAACAGAACAATTCGCCAATTTTTTTTCTTCAAGTTTAAGTGAACTACGAGCCGCATTGTTAATCCTTTAAAGGAAATTATTTGTAAATTTCGACAAGTAGAACAATGATTGGAACACGTAGACGGTTGAAATCTTTGAATATATTGCTTCCATATAGTCTAAGAAACATATTGCAAAGCATCCAAACTGTACCATTCGCTAATTTTTTGTTCTTCAAGTTTAAGTGAACAACGAGCCCCATTGTTAATCCTTTAAAGGAAATTATTTGTAAATTTCGAAAAGTAGAACAATGATTGGAACACGTAGACGGTTGAAATCTTTGTATATATTGCTTCCATATAGTCTAAGAAACATGTACGCAAAGCATCCAAACAGTACCATTCGCCAATTTTTTGTTCTTCAAGTTCAAGTGAACAATGAGCCCCATTGTTAATCCTTTATCGGAAATTATATGTAATTTTCGACAAGTAGAACAATGAATGGAACAGGTATACGGTTGAAATCTTTGTATATATTGCTTCAATATAGTCTAAGAAACATATATGCAAAGCATCCAAACAGTACCATTCGCCAATTTGTTGTTCTTCAAGTTGAAGTGAATAACGAGCCCCAATGATAATCATGAAATGGAAATTATTTGTAACTTTCTACAAGTAGAATAATGAATAGTAAAGGTAGACGGGTGAAATCTTTCTATATATTGCTTCTATATAGTCTAAGAAACATATACGCAAAGCATCCAAACAGAACAATTCGCCAATTTTTTTTCTTCAAGTTTAAGTGAACTACGAGCCCCATTCTTAATCCTTTAAAGGAAATTATTTCTAAATTTCGACAAGTAGAACAATGATTGGAACACGTAGACGGCTGAAATCTTTGTATATATTGCTTCCATATAGTCTAAGGAACATGAACGCAAAGCATCCAAACAGTACCATTCGCCAATTTTTTGTTCTTCAAGTTCAAGTGAACAATGAGCCCCATTGTTAATCCTTTATCGGAAATTATATGTAATTTTCGACAAGTAGAACAATGAATGGAACAGGTATACGGTTGAAATCTTTGTATATATTGCTTCAATATAGTCTAAGAAACATATATGCAAAGGATCCAAACAGTACCATTCGCCAATTTGTTGTTCTTCAAGTTGAAGTGAATAACGAGCCCCAATGATAATCATGAAATGGAAATTATTTGTAACTTTCTACAAGTAGAACAATGAATAGTAAATGTAGACGGGTGAAATCTTTCTATATATTGCTTCTATATAGTCTAAGAAACATATACGCAAAGCATCCAAACAGAACAATTCGCCAATTTTTTTTCTTCAAGTTTAAGTGAACTACGAGCCGCATTGTTAATCCTTTAAAGGAAATTATTTGTAAATTTCGACAAGTAGAACAATGATTGGAACACGTAGACGGCTGAAATCTTTGTATATATTGCTTCCATATAGTCTAAGGAACATGAACGCAAAGCATCCAAACAGTACCATTCGCCAATTTTTTGTTCTTCAAGTTCAAGTGAACAATGAGCCCCATTGTTAATCCTTTATCGGAAATTATATATAATTTTCGACAAGTAGAACAATGAATGGAACAGGTATACGGTTGAAATCTTTGTATATATTGCTTCAATATAGTCTAAGAAACATATATGCAAAGGATCCAAACAGTACCATTCGCCAATTTGTTGTTCTTCAAGTTGAAGTGAATAACGAGCCCCAATGATAATCATGAAATGGAAATTATTTGTAACTTTCTACAAGTAGAACAATGAATAGTAAATGTAGACGGGTGAAATCTTTCTATATATTGCTTCTATATAGTCTAAGAAACATATACGCAAAGCATCCAAACAGAACAATTCGCCAATTTTTTTTCTTCAAGTTTAAGTGAACTACGAGCCGCATTGTTAATCCTTTAAAGGAAATTATTTGTAAATTTCGACAAGTAGAACAATGATTGGAACACGTAGACGGTTGAAATCTTTGAATATATTGCTTCCATATAGTCTAAGAAACATATTGCAAAGCATCCAAACAGTACCATTCGCCAATTTTTTGTTCTTCAAGTTTAAGTGTACAATGAGCCCCAATCGTTAATCCTTTATCGGAAATTATTTGTAATTTTCGACAAGTAGAACAATGATTGGAACACGTAGACGGTTGAAATCTTTGTATATATTGCTTCCAGATAGTCTAAGAAACATGTACGCAAAGCATCCAAACAGTACCATTCGCCAATTTTTTGTTCTTCAAGTTTAAGTGAACAACGAGCCGCATTGTTAATCCTTTAAAGGAAATTATTTGTAAATTTCGACAAGTAGAACAATGATTGGAACACGTAGACGGTTGAAATCTTTGAATATATTGCTTCCATATAGTCTAAGAAACATATTGCAAAGCATCCAAACTGTACCATTCGCTAATTTTTTGTTCTTCAAGTTTAAGTGAACAACGAGCCCCATTGTTAATCCTTTAAAGGAAATTATTTGTAAATTTCGAAAAGTAGAACAATGATTGGAACACGTAGACGGTTGAAATCTTTGTATATATTGCTTCCATATAGTCTAAGAAACATGTACGCAAAGCATCCAAACAGTACCATTCGCCAATTTTTTGTTCTTCAAGTTTAAGTGTACAATGAGCCCCAATCGTTAATCCTTTATCGGAAATTATTTGTAATTTTCGACAAGTAGAACAATGAATGGAACAGGTAGTCGGTTGAAATCATTGTATATATTGCTTCTATATAGTCTAAGAAACATATATGCAAAGCATCCAAACTGTACCATTCGCTAATTTTTTGTTCTTCAAGTTTAAGTGAACAACGAGCCTCATTGTTAATCCTTTAAAGGAAATAATTTGTAAATTTCGACAAGTAGAACAATGATTGGAACACGTAGACGGTTGAAATCTTTGTATATATTGCTTCCAGATAGTCTAAGAAACATGTACGCAAAGCATCCAAACAGTACCATTCGCCAATTTTTTGTTCTTCAAGTTTAAGTGAACAATGAGCCCCAATCGTTAATCCTTTATCGGAAATTATTTGCAATTTTCGACAAGTAGAACAATGAATGGAACACGGAGACGGCTGAAATCTTTGTATATATTGCTTCTACATAGTCTAAGAAACATATATGCAAAGGATCAAAACTGTACCATTCGCCAATTTTTTGTTCTTCAAGTTTAAGTGAACAACGAGCCCCATTGACAATCATGAAACGGTAATTATTTGTAAGTTTCTACAAGTAGAACAATGAATAGAACAGGTAGACGGTTGAAATCTTTGTATATGCTGCTTCTATATAGTCAAAGAAACCTATATGCAAAGCATCTAAACAGTAACATTCGCCAATTTTTGTATCTTCAAGTATTAGTGAACAACAAGCCCCATTGATAATCATGAAATGGAAATTATTTGTAACTTTCTACAAGTAGAACAATGAAAAGTACAGGTATACGAGTGAAATCTTTCTATATATAGCTTCTATATAGTCTAAGATACATATATGCAAAGCATCCAAGCTGTACAATTCGCCAATTTATTGTTTTTCAAGTTTAAGTGAACAACGAGCCCCATTCTTAATCCTTTAAAGGAAATTATTTCTAAATTTCGACTAGTAGAACAATGATTGGAACACGTAGACGGCTGAAATCTTTGTATATATTGCTTCCATATAGTCTAAGGAACATGAACGCAAAGCATCCAAACAGTACAATTCGCCAATTTTTTGTTCTTCAAGTTCAAGTGAACAATGAGCCCCATTGTTAATCCTTTATCGGAAATTATATGTAATTTTCGACAAGTAGAACAATGAATGGAACAGGTATACGGTTGAAATCTTTGTATATATTGCTTCAATATAGTCTAAGAAACATATATGCAAAGCATCCAAACAGTACCATTCGCCAATTTGTTGTTCTTCAAGTTGAAGTGAATAACGAGCCCCAATGATAATCATGAAATGGAAATTAATTGTAACTTTCTACAAGTAGAACAATGAATAGTAAAGGTAGACGGGTGAAATCTTTCTATATATTGCTTCTATATAGTCTAAGAAACATATACGCAAAGCATCCAAACAGAACAATTCGCCAATTTTTTTTCTTCAAGTTTAAGTGAACTACGAGCCGCATTGTTAATCCTTTAAAGGAAATTATTTGTAAATTTCGACAAGTAGAACAATGATTGGAACACGTAGACGGTTGAAATCTTTGAATATATTGCTTCCATATAGTCTAAGAAACATATTGCAAAGCATCCAAACTGTACCATTCGCTAATTTTTTGTTCTTCAAGTTTAAGTGAACAACGAGCCCCATTGTTAATCCTTTAAAGGAAATTATTTGTAAATTTCGAAAAGTAGAACAATGATTGGAACACGTAGACGGTTGAAATCTTTGTATATATTGCTTCCATATAGTCTAAGAAACATGTACGCAAAGCATCCAAACAGTACCATTCGCCAATTTTTTGTTCTTCAAGTTCAAGTGAACAATGAGCCCCATTGTTAATCCTTTATCGGAAATTATATGTAATTTTCGACAAGTAGAACAATGAATGGAACAGGTATACGGTTGAAATCTTTGTATATATTGCTTCAATATAGTCTAAGAAACATATATGCAAAGCATCCAAACAGTACCATTCGCCAATTTGTTGTTCTTCAAGTTGAAGTGAATAACGAGCCCCAATGATAATCATGAAATGGAAATTATTTGTAACTTTCTACAAGTAGAACAATGAATAGTAAAGGTAGACGGGTGAAATCTTTCTATATATTGCTTCTATATAGTCTAAGAAACATATACGCAAAGCATCCAAACAGAACAATTCGCCAATTTTTTTTCTTCAAGTTTAAGTGAACTACGAGCCCCATTCTTAATCCTTTAAAGGAAATTATTTCTAAATTTCGACAAGTAGAACAATGATTGGAACACGTAGACGGCTGAAATCTTTGTATATATTGCTTCCATATAGTCTAAGGAACATGAACGCAAAGCATCCAAACAGTACCATTCGCCAATTTTTTGTTCTTCAAGTTCAAGTGAACAATGAGCCCCATTGTTAATCCTTTATCGGAAATTATATGTAATTTTCGACAAGTAGAACAATGAATGGAACAGGTATACGGTTGAAATCTTTGTATATATTGCTTCAATATAGTCTAAGAAACATATATGCAAAGGATCCAAACAGTACCATTCGCCAATTTGTTGTTCTTCAAGTTGAAGTGAATAACGAGCCCCAATGATAATCATGAAATGGAAATTATTTGTAACTTTCTACAAGTAGAACAATGAATAGTAAATGTAGACGGGTGAAATCTTTCTATATATTGCTTCTATATAGTCTAAGAAACATATACGCAAAGCATCCAAACAGAACAATTCGCCAATTTTTTTTCTTCAAGTTTAAGTGAACTACGAGCCGCATTGTTAATCCTTTAAAGGAAATTATTTGTAAATTTCGACAAGTAGAACAATGATTGGAACACGTAGACGGTTGAAATCTTTGAATATATTGCTTCCATATAGTCTAAGAAACATATTGCAAAGCATCCAAACTGTACCATTCGCTAATTTTTTGTTCTTCAAGTTTAAGTGAACAACGAGCCCCATTGTTAATCCTTTAAAGGAAATTATTTGTAAATTTCGAAAAGTAGAACAATGATTGGAACACGTAGACGGTTGAAATCTTTGTATATATTGCTTCCATATAGTCTAAGAAACATGTACGCAAAGCATCCAAACAGTACCATTCGCCAATTTTTTGTTCTTCAAGTTTAAGTGTACAATGAGCCCCAATCGTTAATCCTTTATCGGAAATTATTTGTAATTTTCGACAAGTAGAACAATGAATGGAACAGGTAGTCGGTTGAAATCATTGTATATATTGCTTCTATATAGTCTAAGAAACATATATGCAAAGCATCCAAACTGTACCATTCGCTAATTTTTTGTTCTTCAAGTTTAAGTGAACAACGAGCCCCATTGTTAATCCTTTAAAGGAAATAATTTGTAAATTTCGACAAGTAGAACAATGATTGGAACACGTAGACGGTTGAAATCTTTGTATATATTGCTTCCAGATAGTCTAAGAAACATGTACGCAAAGCATCCAAACAGTACCATTCGCCAATTTTTTGTTCTTCAAGTTTAAGTGAACAATGAGCCCCAATCGTTAATCCTTTATCGGAAATTATTTGCAATTTTCGACAAGTAGAACAATGAATGGAACACGTAGACGGCTGAAATCTTTGTATATATTGCTTCTACATAGTCTAAGAAACATATATGCAAAGGATCAAAACTGTACCATTCGCCAATTTTTTGTTCTTCAAGTTTAAGTGAACAACGAGCCCCATTGACAATCATGAAACGGTAATTATTTGTAAGTTTCTACAAGTAGAACAATGAATAGAACAGGTAGACGGTTGAAATCTTTGTATATGCTGCATCTATATAGTCAAAGAAACCTATATGCAAAGCATCTAAACAGTAACATTCGCCAATTTTTGTATCTTCAAGTATTAGTGAACAACAAGCCCCATTGATAATCATGAAATGGAAATTATTTGTAAATTTCTACAAGTAGAACATGAATAGTACAGGTATACGAGTGAAATCTTTCTATATATTGCTTCTATATAGTCTAAGATACATATATGCAAAGCATCCAAGCTGTACAATTCGCCAATTTATTGTTTTTCAAGTTTAAGTGAACAACGAGCCCCATTCTTAATCCTTTAAAGGAAATTATTTCTAAATTTCGACAAGTAGAACAATGATTGGAACACGTAGACGGCTGAAATCTTTGTATATATTGCTTCCATATAGTCTAAGGAACATGAACGCAAAGCATCCAAACAGTACAATTCGCCAATTTTTTGTTCTTCAAGTTCAAGTGAACAATGAGCCCCATTGTTAATCCTTTATCGGAAATTATATGTAATTTTCGACAAGTAGAACAATGAATGGAACAGGTATACGGTTGAAATCTTTGTATATATTGCTTCAATATAGTCTAAGAAACATATATGCAAAGCATCCAAACAGTACCATTCGCCAATTTGTTGTTCTTCAAGTTGAAGTGAATAACGAGCCCCAATGATAATCATGAAATGGAAATTATTTGTAACTTTCTACAAGTAGAACAATGAATAGTAAAGGTAGACGGGTGAAATCTTTCTATATATTGCTTCTATATAGTCTAAGAAACATATACGCAAAGCATCCAAACAGAACAATTCGCCAATTTTTTTTCTTCAAGTTTAAGTGAACTACGAGCCGCATTGTTAATCCTTTAAAGGAAATTATTTGTAAATTTCGACAAGTAGAACAATGATTGGAACACGTAGACGGTTGAAATCTTTGAATATATTGCTTCCATATAGTCTAAGAAACATATTGCAAAGCATCCAAATTGTACCATTCGCTAATTTTTTGTTCTTCAAGTTTAAGTGAACAACGAGCCCCATTGTTAATCCTTTAAAGGAAATTATTTGTAAATTTCGAAAAGTAGAACAATGATTGGAACACGTAGACGGTTGAAATCTTTGTATATATTGCTTCCATATAGTCTAAGAAACATGTACGCAAAGCATCCAAACAGTACCATTCGCCAATTTTTTGTTCTTCAAGTTCAAGTGAACAATGAGCCCCATTGTTAATCCTTTATCGGAAATTATATGTAATTTTCGACAAGTAGAACAATGAATGGAACAGGTATACGGTTGAAATCTTTGTATATATTGCTTCAATATAGTCTAAGAAACATATATGCAAAGCATCCAAACAGTACCATTCGCCAATTTGTTGTTCTTCAAGTTGAAGTGAATAACGAGCCCCAATGATAATCATGAAATGGAAATTATTTGTAACTTTCTACAAGTAGAACAATGAATAGTAAAGGTAGACGGTTGAAATCTTTGTATATATTGCTTCCATATAGTCTAAGAAACATGTACGCAAAGCATCCAAACAGTACCATTCGCCAATTTTTTGTTCTTCAAGTTCAAGTGAACAATGAGCCCCATTGTTAATCCTTTATCGGAAATTATATGTAATTTTCGACAAGTAGAACAATGAATGGAACAGGTATACGGTTGAAATCTTTGTATATATTGCTTCAATATAGTCTAAGAAACATATATGCAAAGGATCCAAACAGTACCATTCGCCAATTTGTTGTTCTTCAAGTTGAAGTGAATAACGAGCCCCAATGATAATCATGAAATGGAAATTATTTGTAACTTTCTACAAGTAGAACAATGAATAGTAAATGTAGACGGGTGAAATCTTTCTATATATTGCTTCTATATAGTCTAAGAAACATATACGCAAAGCATCCAAACAGAACAATTCGCCAATTTTTTTTCTTCAAGTTTAAGTGAACTACGAGCCGCATTGTTAATCCTTTAAAGGAAATTATTTGTAAATTTCGACAAGTAGAACAATGATTGGAACACGTAGACGGTTGAAATCTTTGAATATATTGCTTCCATATAGTCTAAGAAACATATTGCAAAGCATCCAAACTGTACCATTCGCTAATTTTTTGTTCTTCAAGTTTAAGTGAACAACGAGCCCCATTGTTAATCCTTTAAAGGAAATTATTTGTAAATTTCGAAAAGTAGAACAATGATTGGAACACGTAGACGGTTGAAATCTTTGTATATATTGCTTCCATATAGTCTAAGAAACATGTACGCAAAGCATCCAAACAGTACCATTCGCCAATTTTTTGTTCTTCAAGTTTAAGTGTACAATGAGCCCCAATCGTTAATCCTTTATCGGAAATTATTTGTAATTTTCGACAAGTAGAACAATGAATGGAACAGGTAGTCGGTTGAAATCATTGTATATATTGCTTCTATATAGTCTAAGAAACATATATGCAAAGCATCCAAACTGTACCATTCGCTAATTTTTTGTTCTTCAAGTTTAAGTGAACAACGAGCCCCATTGTTAATCCTTTAAAGGAAATAATTTGTAAATTTCGACAAGTAGAACAATGATTGGAACACGTAGACGGTTGAAATCTTTGTATATATTGCTTCCAGATAGTCTAAGAAACATGTACGCAAAGCATCCAAACAGTACCATTCGCCAATTTTTTGTTCTTCAAGTTTAAGTGAACAATGAGCCCCAATCGTTAATCCTTTATCGGAAATTATTTGCAATTTTCGACAAGTAGAACAATGAATGGAACACGTAGACGGCTGAAATCTTTGTATATATTGCTTCTACATAGTCTAAGAAACATATATGCAAAGGATCAAAACTGTACCATTCGCCAATTTTTTGTTCTTCAAGTTTAAGTGAACAACGAGCCCCATTGACAATCATGAAACGGTAATTATTTGTAAGTTTCTACAAGTAGAACAATGAATAGAACAGGTACGCGGTTGAAATCTTTGTATATGCTGCTTCTATATAGTCTAAGAAACCTATATGCAAAGCATCTAAACAGTAACATTCGCCAATTTTTGTATCTTCAAGTATTAGTGAACAACAAGCCCCATTGATAATCATGAAATGGAAATTATTTGTAACTTTCTACAAGTAGAACATGAATAGTACAGGTATACGAGTGAAATCTTTCTATATATTGCTTCTATATAGTCTAAGATACATATATGCAAAGCATCCAAGCTGTACAATTCGCCAATTTATTGTTTTTCAAGTTTAAGTGAACAACGAGCCCCATTCTTAATCCTTTAAAGGAAATTATTTCTAAATTTCGACAAGTAGAACAATGATTGGAACACGTAGACGGCTGAAATCTTTGTATATATTGCTTCCATATAGTCTAAGGAACATGAACGCAAAGCATCCAAACAGTACAATTCGCCAATTTTTTGTTCTTCAAGTTCAAGTGAACAATGAGCCCCATTGTTAATCCTTTATCGGAAATTATATGTAATTTTCGACAAGTAGAACAATGAATGGAACAGGTATACGGTTGAAATCTTTGTATATATTGCTTCAATATAGTCTAAGAAACATATATGCAAAGCATCCAAACAGTACCATTCGCCAATTTTTGTTCTTCAAATTGAAGTGAATAACGAGCCCCAATGATAATCATGAAATGGAAATTATTTGTAACTTTCTACAAGTAGAACAATGAATAGTAAAGGTAGACGGGTGAAATCTTTCTATATATTGCTTCTATATAGTCTAAGAAACATATACGCAAAGCATCCAAACAGAACAATTCGCCAATTTTTTTTCTTCAAGTTTAAGTGAACTACGAGCCGCATTGTTAATCCTTTAAAGGAAATTATTTGTAAATTTCGACAAGTAGAACAATGATTGGAACACGTAGACGGTTGAAATCTTTGAATATATTGCTTCCATATAGTCTAAGAAACATATTGCAAAGCATCCAAACTGTACCATTCGCTAATTTTTTGTTCTTCAAGTTTAAGTGAACAACGAGCCCCATTGTTAATCCTTTAAAGGAAATTATTTGTAAATTTCGACAAGTAGAACAATGATTGGAACACGTAGACGGTTGAAATCTTTGTATATATTGCTTCCATATAGTCTAAGAAACATTTACGCAAAGCATCCAAACAGTACCATTCGCCAATTTTTTGTTCTTCAAGTTTAAGTTTTTACTTTATCGGAAATTATTTGTAATTTTCGACAAGTAGAACAATGAATAGAACGGGTAGACGGTAGAAATCTTTGTATATATTGCTTCTATATAGTCTAGGAAAACAATATGCAAAGCATCCAAACAGTAACATTCGCCAATTTTTTGTTCTTCAAGTTTAAGTGAACTACGAGCCCCATTGTTAATACTTCATCGGAAATTATTTGTAATTTTCGACAAGTAGAACAATGAATAGAACAGGTAGACGGTTGAAATCTTTGTATATGCTGCTTCTATATAGCCTAAGATACATATATGCAAAGCATCCAAGCTGTACAATTCGCCAATTTATTGTTTTTCAAGTTTAAGTGAACAACGAGCCCCATTCTTAATCCTTTAAAGGAAATTATTTCTAAATTTCGACAAGTAGAACAATGATTGGAACACGTAGACGGCTGAAATCTTTGTATATATTGCTTCCATATAGTCTAAGGAACATGAACGCAAAGCATCCAAACAGTACCATTCGCCAATTTTTTGTTCTTCAAGTTCAAGTGAACAATGAGCCCCATTGTTAATCCTTTATCGGAAATTATTTGTAATTTTCGACAAGTAGAACAATGAATGGAACAGGTACACGGTTGAAATCTTTGTATATATTGCTTCAATATAGTCTAAGAAACGTATATGCAAAGCATCCAAACAGTACCATTCGCCAATTTGTTGTTCTTCAAGTTGAAGTGAATAACGAGCCCCATTGATAATCATGAAATGAAAATTATTTGTAACTTTCTACATGTAGAACAATGAATAGTACAGGTAGACGGGTGAAATCTTTCTATATATTGCTTCTATATAGTCTAAGAAACATATATGCAAAGCATCCAAACAGTACCATTCTCGAATTTTTTGTTCTTCAAGTTTAAGTGAACAGCGAGCCCCATTGATAATCATGAAACGGAAATTATTTGTAACTTTCGACATGTAGAACAATGAATGGAACAGGTAGACGGTTGAAATCATTATATATATTGCTTCTACATAGTCTAAGAAACATATATGCAAAGTATCCAAACAGTACCATTCGCCAATTTTTTGTTCTTCAGGTTTATGTGAACTACGAGCCCCATTGTTAATACTTTAACGGAAATTAATTGTAATTTTCTACAAGTAGAACAATGAATGGAACAGGTAGACGGAGGAAATCCTTCTATATATTGCTTCTATATAGTCTAAGAAACATATATGCAAAGCATCCAAACAGTACAATTCGCCAATTTATTGTTCTTCAAGTTTAAGTGAACAACGATCCCCATTGTTAATCCTTTATCGGGAATTATTTGTAACTTTCGACAAGTAGAACAATGAATGGAACAGGTAGACGGTTGAAATATTTGTATATATTGCTTCCGTATAGTCTAAGAAACATATATGCAAATCATCCAAACAGTACCATTCGCCAATTTTTGTTCTTCAAGTTTAAGTGAACAATGAGCCCCATTTTTAATCCTTTAACGGAAATTAATTCTAACTTTCTACAAGTAGAACAATGATTGGAACACGTAGACGGTTGAAATCTTTGTATATATTGCTTCTATATAGTCTAAGAAACATATGTGCAAAGCATCCAAACAGTACCATTCGCCTATTTTTTGTTCTTCAAGTTTAAGTGAACAACGAGCCCCATTGATAATCATGAAACGGAAATTATTTGTAACTTTCGACATGTAGAACAATGAATGGAACAGGTAAACGGTTGAAATATTTGTATATATTGCTTCCATATAGTCTAAGAAACATATATGCAAAGCATCCAAACAGTACCATTCGCCAATTTTTTGTTGTTCAAGATTAAGTGAACAATGGGCCCCATTGATAATCATGAAACGGAAATTATTTGTAACTTTCGACATGTAGAACAATGAATGGAACAGGTAAACGGTTGAAATATTTGTATATATTGCTTCCATATAGTCTAAGAAACATATATGCAAAGCATCCAAACAGTACCATTCGCCAATTTTTTGTTCTTCAAGTTTAAGTGAACAACGAGCCCCATTGTTAATCCTTTATCGGAAATTATTTGTAACTTTCGACAAGTAGAACAATGAATGGAACAGGTAGACGGTTGAAATCTTTGTATATATTGCTTCTATATAATCTAAGAAACATATATGCAAAGCATCCAAACAGTACAATTCGCCAATTTATTGTTCTTCAAGTTTAAGTGAACAACGAGCCCCATTGTTAATCCTTTAAAGGAAATTATTTGTAAATTTCGACAAGTAGAACAATGATTGGAACAGGTAGACGGTTGAAATCTTTGTATATATTGCTTCTATATAATTTAAGAAACATATATGCAAAGCATCCAGACAGTACAATTCGCCAATTTATTGTTCTTCAAGTTTAAGTGAACAACGAGCCCCATTGTTAATCCTTTAAAGGAAATTATTTGTAAATTTCGACAAGTAGAACAATGATTGGAACACGTAGACGGTTGAAATCTTTGTATATATTGCTTCCATATAGTCTAAGAAACATGTACGCAAAGCATCCAAACAGTACCATTCGCCAATTTTTTGTTCTTCAAGTTTAAGTGAACTACGAGCCCCATTGTTAATCCTTTAAAGGAAATTATTTGCAAATTTCGACAAGTAGAACAATGATTGGAACACGTAGACGGTTGAAATCTTTGTATATATTGCTTCTATATAGTCTAAGAAACATATATGCAAAGCATCCAAACAGTACAATTCGCCAATTTTGTGTTCTTCAAGTTTAAGTGAACAATGAGCCCCATTGTTAATCCTTTATCGGAAATTATTTGTAACTTTCGACAAGTAGAACAATGAATGGAACAGGTAGACGGTTGAAATCCTTGTATATATTGCGCCTATATAGTCTAAGAAACACATATGCAAAGCATCCAAACAGTAGAATTCTCCAATTTATTGTTCTTCAAGTTTAAGTGATCAACGAGCCCCATTGTTAATCCTTTAAAGGAAATTATTTGTAAATTTCGACAAGTAGAACAATGATTGGCACACGTAGACGGTTGAAATATTTGTATATATTGCTTCCATATAGTCTAAGAAACATATCTGCAAAGCATCCAAATAGTACCATTCGCCAATTTTTTGTTCTTCAAGGTTAAGTGAACAATTAGCCCCATTGTTAATCCTTTATCGGAAATTATTTGTAACTTTCGACAAGTAGAACAATGAATGGAACAGGTAGACGGTTGAAATCTTTGTATATATTGCTTCTATATAGTCTGAGAAACATATATGCAAAGCATCCAAACAGTACAATTCGCCAATTTTTTGTTCTTCAAGTTTAAGTGAACAATGAGCCCCATTGTTAATCCTTTAAAGGAAATTATTTGTAAATTTCGACAAGTAGAACAATGAATGGAACAGGTAGAAGGTTGAAATCTTTGTATATATTGCTTCTATATAATCTAAGAAACATATATGCAAAGCATCCAAACAGTACCATTCGCCAATTTTTTGTTCTTCAAGTTTAAGTGAACAATGAGCCTCATTGTTAATCCTTTATCGGAAATTATTTGTAACTTTCGACAAGTAGAACAATGAATGGAACAGGTAGACGGTTGAAATCTTTGTATATATTGCTTCTATATAGTCTAAGAAACATATATGCAAAGCATCCAAATAGTACAATTCGACAATTTTTTGTTCTTCAAGTTTAAGTGAACAATGAGCCCTAATGGTTAATCCTTTATCGGAAATTATTTGTAAATTTCGACAAGTAGAACAATGATTGGAACACGTAGACGGTTGAAATCTTTGTATATATTGCTTCCATATAGTCTAAGAAACATATATGCAAAGCATCCAAACAGTACCATTCGCCAATTTTTTGTTCTTCAAGTTTAAGTGAACAACGAGCCCCATTGTTAATCCTTTATCGGAAATTATTTGTAACTTTCGACAAGTAGAACAATGAATGGAACAGGTAGACGGTTGAAATCTTTGTATATATTGCTTCTATATAATCTAAGAAACATATATGCAAAGCATCCAAACAGTACAATTCGCCAATTTATTGTTCTTCAAGTTTAAGTGAACAACGAGCCCCATTGTTAATCCTTTAAAGGAAATTATTTGTAAATTTCGACAAGTAGAACAATGATTGGAACAGGTAGACGGTTGAAATCTTTGTATATATTGCTTCTATATAATTTAAGAAACATATATGCAAAGCATCCAGACAGTACAATTCGCCAATTTATTGTTCTTCAAGTTTAAGTGAACAACGAGCCCCATTGTTAATCCTTTAAAGGAAATTATTTGTAAATTTCGACAAGTAGAACAATGATTGGAACACGTAGACGGTTGAAATCTTTGTATATATTGCTTCCATATAGTCTAAGAAACATGTACGCAAAGCATCCAAACAGTACCATTCGCCAATTTTTTGTTCTTCAAGTTTAAGTGAACTACGAGCCCCATTGTTAATCCTTTAAAGGAAATTATTTGCAAATTTCGACAAGTAGAACAATGATTGGAACACGTAGACGGTTGAAATCTTTGTATATATTGCTTCTATATAGTCTAAGAAACATATATGCAAAGCATCCAAACAGTACAATTCGCCAATTTTGTGTTCTTCAAGTTTAAGTGAACAATGAGCCCCATTGTTAATCCTTTATCGGAAATTATTTGTAACTTTCGACAAGTAGAACAATGAATGGAACAGGTAGACGGTTGAAATCCTTGTATATATTGCGCCTATATAGTCTAAGAAACACATATGCAAAGCATCCAAACAGTAGAATTCTCCAATTTATTGTTCTTCAAGTTTAAGTGATCAACGAGCCCCATTGTTAATCCTTTAAAGGAAATTATTTGTAAATTTCGACAAGTAGAACAATGATTGGCACACGTAGACGGTTGAAATATTTGTATATATTGCTTCCATATAGTCTAAGAAACATATCTGCAAAGCATCCAAATAGTACCATTCGCCAATTTTTTGTTCTTCAAGGTTAAGTGAACAATTAGCCCCATTGTTAATCCTTTATCGGAAATTATTTGTAACTTTCGACAAGTAGAACAATGAATGGAACAGGTAGACGGTTGAAATCTTTGTATATATTGCTTCTATATAGTCTGAGAAACATATATGCAAAGCATCCAAACAGTACAATTCGCCAATTTTTTGTTCTTCAAGTTTAAGTGAACAATGAGCCCCATTGTTAATCCTTTAAAGGAAATTATTTGTAAATTTCGACAAGTAGAACAATGAATGGAACAGGTAGAAGGTTGAAATCTTTGTATATATTGCTTCTATATAATCTAAGAAACATATATGCAAAGCATCCAAACAGTACCATTCGCCAATTTTTTGTTCTTCAAGTTTAAGTGAACAATGAGCCTCATTGTTAATCCTTTATCGGAAATTATTTGTAACTTTCGACAAGTAGAACAATGAATGGAACAGGTAGACGGTTGAAATCTTTGTATATATTGCTTCTATATAGTCTAAGAAACATATATGCAAAGCATCCAAATAGTACAATTCGACAATTTTTTGTTCTTCAAGTTTAAGTGAACAATGAGCCCTAATGGTTAATCCTTTATCGGAAATTATTTGTAACTTTCGACAAGTAGAACAATGAATGGAACTGGTAGACGGTTGAAATCTTTTTATATATTGCTTCTATATAGTCTAAGAAACATATATGCAAAGCATCCAAACAGTTCCAGTCGCCAATTTTTTGTTCTTCAAGTTTAAGTGAACAACGAGGCCCATTGATAATCATGAAACGGAAATTATTTCTAACTTTCGACAAGAAGAACAATGAATAGAACAGGTAGACGGTTGAAACCTTTGTATATATTGCTTCTATATAGTCTAGGAAACATATATGCAAAGCATCCAAACAGTACCATTCGCCAATTTTTTGTTCTTCAAGTTTAAGTGAACAACGAGCCCCATTGTTAATCCTTTAACTGAAATTATTTGTAACTTTCGACGAGGAGAACAATGAATGGAACAGGTAGACGGTTGAAATCATTGTATATATTGCTTCAATATAGTCTAAGAAACATATATGCAAAGCATCCAAACAGTACAATTCGCCAATTTTTTGATCTTCAAGTTTAAGTGAACAGCGAGCTCCATTGATAATCATGAAATGGAAATTATTTGTAACTTTCTACAAGTAGAACAATGAATAGTACAGGTAGACGGGTGAAGTCTTTATATATATTGCTTCTATATAGTCTAAGAAACATATATGCAAAGCATCCAAACAGTACAATTCGCCAATTTTTTGTTCTTCAAGTTTAAGTGAACAACGAGCCCCATTGTTAATCCTTTACAGGAAATTATTTGTAAATTTCGACAAGTAGAACAATGATTGGAACACGTAGACGGTTGAAATCTTTGTATATATTGCTTCCATATAGACTAAGAAACAAATATGCAAAGCATCCAAACAGTACCATTCGCCAATTTTTTGTTCTTCAAGTTTAAGTGAACAATGAGCCCCATTCTAAATCCTTTATCGGAAATTATTTGTAACTTTCGACAAGTAGAACAATGAATGGAACAGGTAGACGGTTGAAATCATTGTATATATTGCTTCTATATAGTCTAAGAAACATATATGCAAAGCATCCAAACAGTACCATTCGCGAATTTATTGTTCTTCAAGTTTAAGTGAACAACGAGCCCCATTGATAATCATGAAAGGGAAATTATTTCTAAATTTCGACAAGTAGAACAATGATTGGAACAGGTAGACGGGTGAAATCCTTCTATATATTGCTTCTATATAGTCTAAGAAACATATATGCAAAGCATCCAAACAGAACAATTCGCCAATTCTTTTGTTCTTCAAGTTTAAGTGAACTACGAGCCCCATTGTTAATCCATCAACGAAAATTATTTGTAACTTTCGACAAGTAGAACAATGAATGGAACAGGTAGACGGTTGAAATCATTGTATATATTGCTTCTATATAGTCTAAGAAACATATATGCAAAGCATCCAAACAGTACAATTCGCCAATTTATTGTTCTTCAAGTTTAAGTGAACTACGAGCCCCATTGTTAATCCTTTAAAGGAAATTATTTGTAAATTTCGACAAGTAGAACAATGAATGGAACAGGTAGACGGTTGAAATCATTGTATATATTGCTTCTATATAGTCTTAGAAACATATATGCAAAGCATCCAAACAGTACCATTCGCCAATTTTTTGTTCTTCAAGTTTAAGTGAACAACGAGCCCCATTGTTAATCCTTTAAAGGAAATTATTTGTAAATTTCGACAAGTAGAACAATGATTGGAACACGTAGACGGTTGAAATCTTTGTATATATTGCTTCCATATAGTCTAAGAAACATGTACGCAAAGCATCCAAACAGTACCATTCGCCAATTTTTTGTTCTTCAAGTTTAAGTGAACAATGAGCCCCAATGGTTAATCCTTTATCGGAAATTATTTGTAATTTTCGACAAGTAGAACAATGAATGGAACAGGTAGACGGTTGAAATCTTTGTACATATTGCTTCTATATAATCTAAGAAACATATATGCAAAGCATCTAAACAGTAACAATCGCCAATTTTTTGATCTTCAAGTTTAAGTGAACAGCGAGCACCATTGATAATCATGAAATGGAAATTATTTGTAACTTTCTACAAGTAGAACAATGAATAGTACAGTTAGACGGGTGAAATCTTTTTATATATTGCTTCTAAATAGTCTAAGAAACATGTACGCAAAGCATCCAAACAGTACCATTCGCCAATTTTTTGTTCTTCAAGTTTAAGTGAACAATGAGCCCCAATGGTTAATCCTTTATCCGAAATTATTTGTAACTTTCGACAAGTAGAACAATGAATGGAACAGGTAGACGGTTGAAATCATTGTATATATTGCTTCTATATAGTCTGAGAAACATATATGCAAAGCATCCAAACAGTACAATTCGCCAATTTATTGATCTTCAAGTTTAAGTGAACAATGAGCCCCATGGTTAATCCTTTATCGGAAATTATTTGTAACTTTCGACAAGTAGAACAATGAATGGAACAGGTAGACGGTTGAAATCTTTGTATATATTGCTTCTATATAATCTAAGAAACATATATGCAAAGCATCCAAACAGTACAATTCGCCAATTTATTGTTCTTCAAGTTTAAGTGAACAACGAGCCCCATTGTTAATCCTTTAAAGGAAATTATTTGTAAATTTCGACAAGTAGAACAATGATTGGAACAGGTAGACGGTTGAAATCTTTGTATATATTGCTTCTATATAATCTAAGAAACATATATGCAAAGCATCCAGACAGTACAATTCGCCAATTTATTGTTCTTCAAGTTTAAGTGAACAACGAGCCCCATTGTTAATCCTTTAAAGGAAATTATTTGTAAATTTCGACAAGTAGAACAATGATTGGAACACGTAGACGGTTGAAATCTTTGTATATATTGCTTCCATATAGTCTAAGAAACATGTACGCAAAGCATCCAAACAGTACCATTCGCCAATTTTTTGTTCTTCAAGTTTAAGTGAACAGCGAGCCCCATTGATAATCATGAAATGGAAATTATTTGTAACTTTCTACAAGTAGAACAATGAATAGTACAGTTAGACGAGTGAAATCTTTCTATAAATTGCTTCTAAATAGTCTAAGAAACATGTACGCAAAGCATCCAAACAGTACCATTCGCCAATTTTTTGTTCTTCAAGTTTAAGTGAACAATGAGCCCCAATGGTTAATCCGTTATCGGAAATTATTTGTAACTTTCGACAAGTAGAACAATGAATGGAACAGGTAGACGGTTGAAATCCTTGTATATATTGCGCCTATATAGTCTAAGAAACACATATGCAAAGCATCCAAACAGTACAATTCGCCAATTTTTTGTTCTTCAAGTTTAAGTGAACAACGAGCCCCATTGTTAATCCTTTACAGGAAATTATTTGTAAATTTCGACAAGTAGAACAATGATTGGAACACGTAGACGGTTGAAATCTTTGTATATATTGCTTCCATATAGTCTAAGAAACAAATATGAAAAGCATCCAAACAGTACCATTCGCCAATTTTTTGTTCTTCAAGTTTAAGTGAACAATGAGCCCCATTCTAAATCCTTTATCGGAAATTATTTGTAACTTTCGACAAGTAGAACAATGAATAGAACAGGTAGACGGTTGAAATCTTTGTATATATTGCTTCTATATAGTCTAAGAAACATATATGCAAAGCATCCAAACAGTACAATTCGCCAATTTTGTGTTCTTCAAGTTTAAGTGAACAATGAGCCCCATTGTTAATCCTTTATCGGAAATTATTTGTAACTTTCGACAAGTAGAACAATGAATGGAACAGGTAGACGGTTGAAATCCTTGTATATATTGCGCCTATATAGTCTAAGAAACACATATGCAAAGCATCCAAACAGTACAATTCTCCAATTTATTGTTCTTCAAGTTTAAGTGATCAACGAGCCCCATTGTTAATCCTTTAAAGGAAATTATTTGTAAATTTCGACAAGTAGAACAATGATTGGCACACGTAGACGGTTGAAATATTTGTATATATTGCTTCCATATAGTCTAAGAAACATATATGCAAAGCATCCAAATAGTACCATTCGCCAATTTTTTGTTCTTCAAGTTTAAGTGAACAATGAGCCCCATTGTTAATCCTTTAAAGGAAATTATTTGTAAATTTCGACAAGTAGAACAATGATTGGCACACGTAGACGGTTGAAATATTTGTATATATTGCTTCCATATAGTCTAAGAAACAAATATGCAAAGCATCCAAACAGTACCATTCGCCAATTTTTTGTTCTTCAAGTTTAAGTGAACAATGAGCCCCATTCTAAATCCTTTATCGGAAATTATTTGTAACTTTCGACAAGTAGAACAATGAATAGAACAGGTAGACGGTTGAAATCTTTGAATATATTGCTTCTATATAGTCTAGGAAACATATATGCAAAGCATCCAAACAGTACCATTCGCCAATTTTTTGTTCTTCAAGTTTACGTGAACAACGAGCCCCATTGTTAATCCTTTAACGGAAATTATTTGTAACTTTCGACGAGGAGAACAATGAATGGAACAGGTCGACGGTTGAAATCATTGTATATATTGCTTCTATATAGTCTAAGAAACATATATGCAAAGCATCCAAACAGTACCATTCGCCAATTTTTTGTTCTTCAAGTTTAAGTGAACAATGAGCCCCATTCTAAATCCTTTATCGGAAATTATTTGTAACTTTCGACAAGTAGAACAATGAATAGAACAGGTAGACGGTTGAAATCTTTGAATATATTGCTTCTATATAGTCTAGGAAACATATATGCAAAGCATCCAAACAGTACCATTCGCCAATTTTTTGTTCTTCAAGTTAACGTGAACAACGAGCCCCATTGTTAATCCTTTAACGGAAATTATTTGTAACTTTCGACGAGGAGAACAATGAATGGAACAGGTCGACGGTTGAAATCATTGTATATATTGCTTCTATATAGTCTAAGAAACATATATGCAAAGCATCCAAACAGTACCATTCGCCAATTTTTTGTTCTTCAAGTTTAAGTGAACAATGAGCCCCAATGGTTAATCCTTTATCCGAAATTATTTGTAACTTTCGACAAGTAGAACAATGAATGGAACAGGTAGACGGTTGAAATCTTTGTATATATTGCTTCTATATAGTCTGAGAAATATATATGCAAAGCATCCAAACAGTAGAATTCGCCAATTTATTGATCTTCAAGTTTAAGTGAACAATGAGCCCCATGGTTAATCCTTTATCGGAAATTATTTGTAACTTTCGACAAGTAGAACAATGAATGGAACAGGTAGACGGTTGAAATCTTTGTATATATTGCTTCTATATAATCTAAGAAACATATATGCAAAGCATCCAAACAGTACAATTCGCCAATTTATTGTTCTTCAAGTTTAAGTGAACAACGAGCCCCATTGTTAATCCTTTAAAGGAAATTATTTGTAAATTTCGACAAGTAGAACAATGATTGGAACAGGTAGACGGTTGAAATCTTTGTATATATTGCTTCTATATAATCTAAGAAACATATATGCAAAGCATCCAGACAGTACAATTCGCCAATTTATTGTTCTTCAAGTTTAAGTGAACAACGAGCCCCATTGTTAATCCTTTAAAGGAAATTATTTGTAAATTTCGACAAGTAGAACAATGATTGGAACACGTAGACGGTTGAAATCTTTGTATATATTGCTTCCATATAGTCTAAGAAACATGTACGCAAAGCATCCAAACAGTACCATTCGCCAATTTTTTGTTCTTCAAGTTTAAGTGAACTACGAGCCCCATTGTTAATCCTTTAAAGGAAATTATTTGCAAATTTCGACAAGTAGAACAATGATTGGAACACGTAGACGGTTGAAATCTTTGTATATATTGCTTCTATATAGTCTAAGAAACATATATGCAAAGCATCCAAACAGTACAATTCGCCAATTTTGTGTTCTTCAAGTTTAAGTGAACAATGAGCCCCATTGTTAATCCTTTATCGGAAATTATTTGTAACTTTCGACAAGTAGAACAATGAATGGAACAGGTAGACGGTTGAAATCCTTGTATATATTGCGCCTATATAGTCTAAGAAACACATATGCAAAGCATCCAAACAGTAGAATTCTCCAATTTATTGTTCTTCAAGTTTAAGTGATCAACGAGCCCCATTGTTAATCCTTTAAAGGAAATTATTTATAAATTTCGACAAGTAGTACAATGATTGGCACACGTAGACGGTTGAAATATTTGTATATATTGCTTCCATATAGTCTAAGAAACATATATGCAAAGCATCCAAATAGTACCATTCGCCAATTTTTTGTTCTTCAAGGTTAAGTGAACAATTAGCCCCATTGTTAATCCTTTATCGGAAATTATTTGTAACTTTCGACAAGTAGAACAATGAATGGAACAGGTAGACGGTTGAAATCTTTGTATATATTGCTTCTATATAGTCTGAGAAACATATATGCAAAGCATCCAAACAGTACAATTCGCCAATTTTTTGTTCTTCAAGTTTAAGTGAACAATGAGCCCCATTGTTAATCCTTTAAAGGAAATTATTTGTAAATTTCGACAAGTAGAACAATGAATGGAACAGGTAGAAGGTTGAAATCTTTGTATATATTGCTTCTATATAATCTAAGAAACATATATGCAAAGCATCCAAACAGTACCATTCGCCAATTTTTTGTTCTTCAAGTTTAAGTGAACAATGAGCCTCATTGTTAATCCTTTATCGGAAATTATTTGTAACTTTCGACAAGTAGAACAATGAATGGAACTGGTAGACGGTTGAAATCTTTTTATATATTGCTTCTATATAGTCTAAGAAACATATATGCAAAGCATCCAAACAGTTCCAGTCGCCAATTTTTTGTTCTTCAAGTTTAAGTGAACAACGAGGCCCATTGATAATCATGAAACGGAAATTATTTCTAACTTTCGACAAGAAGAACAATGAATAGAACAGGTAGACGGTTGAAACCTTTGTATATATTGCTTCTATATAGTCTAGGAAACATATATGCAAAGCATCCAAACAGTACCATTCGCCAATTTATTGTTCTTCAAGTTTAAGTGAACAACGAGCCCCATTGTTAATCCTTTAAAGGAAATTATTTGTAAATTTCGACAAGTAGAACAATGATTGGCACACGTAGACGGTTGAAATATTTGTATATATTGCTTCTATATAATCTAAGAAACATATATGCAAAGCATCCAGACAGTACAATTCGCCAATTTATTGTTCTTCAAGTTTAAGTGAACAACGAGCCCCATTGTTAATCCTTTAAAGGAAATTATTTGTAAATTTCGACAAGTAGAACAATGATTGGAACACGTAGACGGTTGAAATCTTTGTATATATTGCTTCCATATAGTCTAAGAAACATGTACGCAAAGCATCCAAACAGTACCATTCGCCAATTTTTTGTTCTTCAAGTTTAAGTGAACTACGAGCCCCATTGTTAATCCTTTATCGGAAATTATTTGTAACTTTCGACAAGTAGAACAATGAATGGAACAGGTAGACGGTTGAAATCCTTGTATATATTGCGCCTATATAGTCTAAGAAACACATATGCAAAGCATCCAAACAGTAGAATTCTCCAATTTATTGTTCTTCAAGTTTAAGTGATCAACGAGCCCCATTGTTAATCCTTTAAAGGAAATTATTTATAAATTTCGACAAGTAGAACAATGATTGGCACACGTAGACGGTTGAAATATTTGTATATATTGCTTCCATATAGTCTAAGAAACATATATGCAAAGCATCCAAATAGTACCATTCGCCAATTTTTTGTTCTTCAAGGTTAAGTGAACAATTAGCCCCATTGTTAATCCTTTATCGGAAATTATTTGTAACTTTCGACAAGTAGAACAATGAATGGAACAGGTAGACGGTTGAAATCTTTGTATATATTGCTTCTATATAGTCTGAGAAACATATATGCAAAGCATCCAAACAGTACAATTCGCCAATTTTTTGTTCTTCAAGTTTAAGTGAACAATGAGCCCCATTGTTAATCCTTTAAAGGAAATTATTTGTAAATTTCGACAAGTAGAACAATGAATGGAACAGGTAGAAGGTTGAAATCTTTGTATATATTGCTTCTATATAATCTAAGAAACATATATGCAAAGCATCCAAACAGTACCATTCGCCAATTTTTTGTTCTTCAAGTTTAAGTGAACAATGAGCCTCATTGTTAATCCTTTATCGGAAATTATTTGTAACTTTCGACAAGTAGAACAATGAATGGAACTGGTAGACGGTTGAAATCTTTTTATATATTGCTTCTATATAGTCTAAGAAACATATATGCAAAGCATCCAAACAGTTCCAGTCGCCAATTTTTTGTTCTTCAAGTTTAAGTGAACAACGAGGCCCATTGATAATCATGAAACGGAAATTATTTCTAACTTTCGACAAGAAGAACAATGAATAGAACAGGTAGACGGTTGAAACCTTTGTATATATTGCTTCTATATAGTCTAGGAAACATATATGCAAAGCATCCAAACAGTACCATTCGCCAATTTATTGTTCTTCAAGTTTAAGTGAACAACGAGCCCCATTGTTAATCCTTTAAAGGAAATTATTTGTAAATTTCGACAAGTAGAACAATGATTGGCACACGTAGACGGTTGAAATATTTGTATATATTGCTTCTATATAATCTAAGAAACATATATGCAAAGCATCCAGACAGTACAATTCGCCAATTTATTGTTCTTCAAGTTTAAGTGAACAACGAGCCCCATTGTTAATCCTTTAAAGGAAATTATTTGTAAATTTCGACAAGTAGAACAATGATTGGAACACGTAGACGGTTGAAATCTTTGTATATATTGCTTCCATATAGTCTAAGAAACATGTACGCAAAGCATCCAAACAGTACCATTCGCCAATTTTTTGTTCTTCAAGTTTAAGTGAACTACGAGCCCCATTGTTAATCCTTTAAAGGAAATTATTTGCAAATTTCGACAAGTAGAGCAATGATTGGAACACGTAGACGGTTGAAATCTTTGTATATATTGCTTCTATATAGTCTAAGAAACATATATGCAAAGCATCCAAACAGTACAATTCGCCAATTTTGTGTTCTTCAAGTTTAAGTGAACAATGAGCCCCATTGTTAATCCTTTATCGGAAATTATTTGTAACTTTCGACAAGTAGAACAATGAATGGAACAGGTAGACGGTTGAAATCCTTGTATATATTGCGCCTATATAGTCTAAGAAACACATATGCAAAGCATCCAAACAGTAGAATTCTCCAATTTATTGTTCTTCAAGTTTAAGTGATCAACGAGCCCCATTGTTAATCCTTTAAAGGAAATTATTTGTAAATTTCGACAAGTAGAACAATGATTGGCACACGTAGACGGTTGAAATATTTGTATATATTGCTTCCATATAGTCTAAGAAACATATATGCAAAGCATCCAAATAGTACCATTCGCCAATTTTTTGTTCTTCAAGGTTAAGTGAACAATTAGCCCCATTGTTAATCCTTTATCGGAAATTATTTGTAACTTTCGACAAGTAGAACAATGAATGGAACAGGTAGACGGTTGAAATCTTTGTATATATTGCTTCTATATAGTCTGAGAAACATATATGCAAAGCATCCAAACAGTACAATTCGCCAATTTTTTGTTCTTCAAGTTTAAGTGAACAATGAGCCCCATTGTTAATCCTTTACAGGAAATTATTTGTAAATTTCGACAAGTAGAACAATGATTGGAACACGTCGACGGTTGAAATCTTTGTATATATTGCTTCCATATAGTCTAAGAAACAAATATGCAAAGCATCCAAACAGTACCATTCGCCAATTTTTTGTTCTTCAAGTTTAAGTGAACAATGAGCCCCATTCTAAATCCTTTATCGGAAATTATTTGTAACTTTCGACAAGTAGAACAATGAATAGAACAGGTAGACGGTTGAAATCTTTGTATATATTGCTTCTATATAGTCTAAGAAACATATATGCAAAGCATCCAAACAGTACAATTCGCCAATTTTGTGTTCTTCAAGTTTAAGTGAACAATGAGCCCCATTGTTAATCCTTTATCGGAAATTATTTGTAACTTTCGACAAGTAGAACAATGAATGGAACAGGTAGACGGTTGAAATCCTTGTATATATTGCGCCTATATAGTCTAAGAAACACATATGCAAAGCATCCAAACAGTACAATTCTCCAATTTATTGTTCTTCAAGTTTAAGTGATCAACGAGCCCCATTGTTAATCCTTTAAAGGAAATTATTTGTAAATTTCGACAAGTAGAACAATGATTGGCACACGTAGACGGTTGAAATATTTGTATATATTGCTTCCATATAGTCTAAGAAACATATATGCAAAGCATCCAAATAGTACCATTCGCCAATTTTTTGTTCTTCAAGTTTAAGTGAACAATGAGCCCCATTGTTAATCCTTTAAAGGAAATTATTTGTAAATTTCGACAAGTAGAACAATGATTGGCACACGTAGACGGTTGAAATATTTGTATATATTGCTTCCATATAGTCTAAGAAACAAATATGCAAAGCATCCAAACAGTACCATTCGCCAATTTTTTGTTCTTCAAGTTTAAGTGAACAATGAGCCCCATTCTAAATCCTTTATCGGAAATTATTTGTAACTTTCGACAAGTAGAACAATGAATAGAACAGGTAGACGGTTGAAATCTTTGTATATATTGCTTCTATATAGTCTAGGAAACATATATGCAAAGCATCCAAACAGTACCATTCGCCAATTTTTTGTTCTTCAAGTTTACGTGAACAACGAGCCCCATTGTTAATCCTTTAACGGAAATTATTTGTAACTTTCGACGAGGAGAACAATGAATGGAACAGGTCGACGGTTGAAATCATTGTATATATTGCTTCTATATAGTCTAAGAAACATATATGCAAAGCATCCAAACAGTACCATTCGCCAATTTTTTGTTCTTCAAGTTTAAGTGAACAATGAGCCCCAATGGTTAATCCTTTATCCGAAATTATTTGTAACTTTCGACAAGTAGAACAATGAATGGAACAGGTAGACGGTTGAAATCTTTGTATATATTGCTTCTATATAGTCTGAGAAACATATATGCAAAGCATCCAAACAGTACAATTCGCCAATTTATTGATCTTCAAGTTTAAGTGAACAATGAGCCCCATGGTTAATCCTTTATCGGAAATTATTTGTAACTTTCGACAAGTAGAACAATGAATGGAACAGGTAGACGGTTGAAATCTTTGTATATATTGCTTCTATATAATCTAAGAAACATATATGCAAAGCATCCAAACAGTACAATTCGCCAATTTATTGTTCTTCAAGTTTAAGTGAACAACGAGCCCCATTGTTAATCCTTTAAAGGAAATTATTTGTAAATTTCGACAAGTAGAACAATGATTGGAACAGGTAGACGGTTGAAATCTTTGTATATATTGCTTCTATATAATCTAAGAAACATATATGCAAAGCATCCAGACAGTACAATTCGCCAATTTATTGTTCTTCAAGTTTAAGTGAACAACGAGCCCCATTGTTAATCCTTTAAAGGAAATTATTTGTAAATTTCGACAAGTAGAACAATGATTGGAACACGTAGACGGTTGAAATCTTTGTATATATTGCTTCCATATAGTCTAAGAAACATGTACGCAAAGCATCCAAACAGTACCATTCGCCAATTTTTTGTTCTTCAAGTTTAAGTGAACTACGAGCCCCATTGTTAATCCTTTAAAGGAAATTATTTGCAAATTTCGACAAGTAGAACAATGATTGGAACACGTAGACGGTTGAAATCTTTGTATATATTGCTTCTATATAGTCTAAGAAACATATATGCAAATCATCCAAACAGTACAATTCGCCAATTTTGTGTTCTTCAAGTTTAAGTGAACAATGAGCCCCATTGTTAATCCTTTATCGGAAATTATTTGTAACTTTCGACAAGTAGAACAATGAATGGAACAGGTAGACGGTTGAAATCCTTGTATATATTGCGCCTATATAGTCTAAGAAACACATATGCAAAGCATCCAAACAGTAGAATTCTCCAATTTATTGTTCTTCAAGTTTAAGTGATCAACGAGCCCCATTGTTAATCCTTTAAAGGAAATTATTTGTAAATTTCGACAAGTAGAACAATGATTGGCACACGTAGACGGTTGAAATATTTGTATATATTGCTTCCATATAGTCTAAGAAACATATATGCAAAGCATCCAAATAGTACCATTCGCCAATTTTTTGTTCTTCAAGGTTAAGTGAACAATTAGCCCCATTGTTAATCCTTTATCGGAAATTATTTGTAACTTTCGACAAGTAGAACAATGAATGGAACAGGTAGACGGTTGAAATCTTTGTATATATTGCTTCTATATAGTCTGAGAAACATATATGCAAAGCATCCAAACAGTACAATTCGCCAATTTTTTGTTCTTCAAGTTTAAGTGAACAATGAGCCCCATTGTTAATCCTTTAAAGGAAATTATTTGTAAATTTCGACAAGTAGAACAATGAATGGAACAGGTAGAAGGTTGAAATCTTTGTATATATTGCTTCTATGTAATCTAAGAAACATATATGCAAAGCATCCAAACAGTACCATTCGCCAATTTTTTGTTCTTCAAGTTTAAGTGATCAACGAGCCCCATTGTTAATCCTTTAAAGGAAATTATTTGTAAATTTCGACAAGTAGAACAATGATTGGCACACGTAGACGGTTGAAATATTTGTATATATTGCTTCCATATAGTCTAAGAAACATATATGCAAAGCATCCAAATAGTACCATTCGCCAATTTTTTGTTCTTCAAGTTTAAGTGAACAATGAGCCCCATTGTTAATCCTTTAAAGGAAATTATTTGTAAATTTCGACAAGTAGAACAATGATTGGCACACGTAGACGGTTGAAATATTTGTATATATTGCTTCCATATAGTCTAAGAAACAAATATGCAAAGCATCCAAACAGTACCATTCGCCAATTTTTTGTTCTTCAAGTTTAAGTGAACAATGAGCCCCATTCTAAATCCTTTATCGGAAATTATTTGTAACTTTCGACAAGTAGAACAATGAATAGAACAGGTAGACGGTTGAAATCTTTGTATATATTGCTTCTATATAGTCTAAGAAACATATATGCAAAGCATCCAAACAGTACAATTCGCCAATTTTGTGTTCTTCAAGTTTAAGTGAACAATGAGCCCCATTGTTAATCCTTTATCGGAAATTATTTGTAACTTTCGACAAGTAGAACAATGAATGGAACAGGTAGACGGTTGAAATCCTTGTATATATTGCGCCTATATAGTCTAAGAAACACATATGCAAAGCATCCAAACAGTAGAATTCTCCAATTTATTGTTCTTCAAGTTTAAGTGATCAACGAGCCCCATTGTTAATCCTTTAAAGGAAATTATTTGTAAATTTCGACAAGTAGAACAATGATTGGCACACGTAGACGGTTGAAATATTTGTATATATTGCTTCCATATAGTCTAAGAAACATATATGCAAAGCATCCAAATAGTACCATTCGCCAATTTTTTGTTCTTCAAGGTTAAGTGAACAATTAGCCCCATTGTTAATCCTTTAAAGGAAATTATTTGTAAATTTCGACAAGTAGAACAATGATTGGCACACGTAGACGGTTGAAATATTTGTATATATTGCTTCCATATAGTCTAAGAAACATATATGCAAAGCATCCAAATAGTACCATTCGCCAATTTTTTGTTCTTCAAGTTTAAGTGAACAATGAGCCCCATTGTTAATCCTTTAAAGGAAATTATTTGTAAATTTCGACAAGTAGAACAATGATTGGCACACGTAGACGGTTGAAATATATGTATATATTGCTTCCATATAGTCTAAGAAACATATATGCAAAGCATCCAAATAGTACCATTCGCCAATTTTTTGTTCTTCAAGGTTAAGTGAACAATTAGCCCCATTGTTAATCCTTTAACGGAAATTATTTGTAACTTTCGACAAGTAGAACAATGAATGGAACAGGTAGACGGTTGAAATCATTGTGTATATTGCTTCCATATAGTCCATGAAACATATATGCAAAGCATCCAAACAGTACCATTGGCCAATTTTTTGTTCTTCAAGTTTAAGTGAACAACAAGCCCCATTGATAATCATGAAACGGAAATTATTTGTAACTTTCTACAAGTAGAACAATGAATAGAACAGGTAGACTGTTGAAATCTTTGTATACATTGCTTCTATATAGTCTAAGAAACATATATGCAAAGCATCCAACAGTACCATTAGCCAATTTTTTGTTCTGCAAGTTTAAGTGAACAACAAGCCCCATTGATAATCATGAAACGGAAATTATTTGTAACTATCGACATGTAGAACAATGAATGGAACAGGTAGACGGTTGAAATCATTATATATATTGCTTCTATATAGTCTAATAAACATATATGCAAAGCATCCAAACAGTACCATTTGCCAATTTTTTGTTCTTCAAGTTTAAGTGAACTACGAGCCCCAATGGTTAATCCTTTATCGGAAATTATTTGTAATTTTCGACAAGTAGAACAATGAATGGAACAGGTAGACGGTTGAAATCTTTGTATATATTGCTTCTATATAGTCTAAGAAACATATATGCAAAGCATCCAAACAGTACAATTCGCCAATTTATTGATCTTCAAGTTTAAGTGAACAATGAGCCCCATGGTTAATCCTTTACAGGAAATTATTTGTAAATTTCGACAAGTAGAACAATGATTGGAACACGTAGACGGTTGAAATCTTTGTATATGTTGCTTCTATATAGTCTAAGAAATATATGTGCAAATCATCCAAACAGTACAATTCGCCAATTTTTTGTTCTTCAAGTTTAAGTGAACTACGAGCCCCATTGTTAATCCTTTAAAGGAAATTATTTGCAAATTTCGACAAGTAGAACAATGATTGGAACACGTAGACGGTTGAAATCTTTGTATATATTGCTTCTATATAGTCTAAGAAACATATATGCAAAGCATCCAAACAGTACAATTCGCCAATTTTGTGTTCTTCAAGTTTAAGTGAACAATGAGCCCCATTGTTAATCCTTTATCGGAAATTATTTGTAACTTTCGACAAGTAGAACAATGAATGGAACAGGTAGACGGTTGAAATCCTTGTATATATTGCGCCTATATAGTCTAAGAAACACATATGCAAAGCATCCAAACAGTACAATTCTCCAATTTATTGTTCTTCAAGTTTAAGTGATCAACGAGCCCCATTGTTAATCCTTTAAAGGAAATTATTTGTAAATTTCGACAAGTAGAACAATGATTGGCACACGTAGACGGTTGAAATATTTGTATATATTGCTTCCATATAGTCTAAGAAACATATATGCAAAGCATCCAAATAGTACCATTCGCCAATTTTTTGTTCTTCAAGGTTAAGTGAACAATTAGCCCCATTGTTAATCCTTTATCGGAAATTATTTGTAACTTTCGACAAGTAGAACAATGAATGGAACAGGTAGACGGTTGAAATCCTTGTATATATTGCGCCTATATAGTCTAAGAAACACATATGCAAAGCATCCAAACAGTACAATTCGCCAATTTTTTGTTCTTCAAGTTTAAGTGAACAACGAGCCCCATTGTTAATCCTTTACAGGAAATTATTTGTAAATTTCGACAAGTAGAACAATGATTGGAACACGTAGACGGTTGAAATCTTTGTATATATTGCTTCCATATAGTCTAAGAAACAAATATGCAAAGCATCCAAACAGTACCATTCGCCAATTTTTTGTTCTTCAAGTTTAAGTGAACAACGAGCCCCATTGTTAATCCTTTAACGGAAATTATTTGTAACTTTCGACGAGGAGAACAATGAATGGAACTGGTAGACGGTTGAAATCTTTTTATATATTGCTTCTATATAGTCTAAGAAACATATATGCAAAGCATCCAAACAGTACCAGTCGCCAATTTTTTGTTCTTCAAGTTTAAGTGAACAACGAGCCCCATGGATAATCATGAAACGGAAATTATTTGTAACTTTCTACAAGTAGAACAATGAATAGTACAGTTAGACGGGTGAAATCTTTTTATATATTGCTTCTAAATAGTCTAAGAAACATGTACGCAAAGCATCCAAACAGTACCATTCGCCAATTTTTTGTTCTTCAAGTTTAAGTGAACAATGAGCCCCAATGGTTAATCCTTTATCCGAAATTATTTGTAACTTTCGACAAGTAGAACAATGAATGGAACAGGTAGACGGTTGAAATCTTTGTATATATTGCTTCTATATAGTCTGAGAAACATATATGCAAAGCATCCAAACAGTACAATTCGCCAATTTATTGATCTTCAAGTTTAAGTGAACAATGAGCCCCATGGTTAATCCTTTATCGGAAATTATTTGTAACTTTCGACAAGTAGAACAATGAATGGAACAGGTAGACGGTTGAAATCTTTGTATATATTGCTTCTATATAATCTAAGAAACATATATGCAAAGCATCCAAACAGTACAATTCGCCAATTTATTGTTCTTCAAGTTTAAGTGAACAACGAGCCCCATTGTTAATCCTTTAAAGGAAATTATTTGTAAATTTCGACAAGTAGAACAATGATTGGAACAGGTAGACGGTTGAAATCTTTGTATATATTGCTTCTATATAATCTAAGAAACATATATGCAAAGCATCCAGACAGTACAATTCGCCAATTTATTGTTCTTCAAGTTTAAGTGAACAACGAGCCCCATTGTTAATCCTTTAAAGGAAATTATTTGTAAATTTCGACAAGTAGAACAATGATTGGAACACGTAGACGGTTGAAATCTTTGTATATATTGCTTCCATATAGTCTAAGAAACATGTACGCAAAGCATCCAAACAGTACCATTCGCCAATTTTTTGTTCTTCAAGTTTAAGTGAACTACGAGCCCCATTGTTAATCCTTTAAAGGAAATTATTTGCAAATTTCGACAAGTAGAACAATGATTGGAACACGTAGACGGTTGAAATCTTTGTATATATTGCTTCTATATAGTCTAAGAAACATATATGCAAAGCATCCAAACAGTACAATTCGCCAATTTTGTGTTCTTCAAGTTTAAGTGAACAATGAGCCCCATTGTTAATCCTTTATCGGAAATTATTTGTAACTTTCGACAAGTAGAACAATGAATGGAACAGGTAGACGGTTGAAATCCTTGTATATATTGCGCCTATATAGTCTAAGAAACACATATGCAAAGCATCCAAACAGTACAATTCTCCAATTTATTGTTCTTCAAGTTTAAGTGATCAACGAGCCCCATTGTTAATCCTTTAAAGGAAATTATTTGTAAATTTCGACAAGTAGAACAATGATTGGCACACGTAGACGGTTGAAATATTTGTATATATTGCTTCCATATAGTCTAAGAAACATATATGCAAAGCATCCAAATAGTACCATTCGCCAATTTTTTGTTCTTCAAGGTTAAGTGAACAATTAGCCCCATTGTTAATCCTTTATCGGAAATTATTTGTAACTTTCGACAAGTAGAACAATGAATGGAACAGGTAGACGGTTGAAATCTTTGTATATATTGCTTCTATATAGTCTGAGAAACATATATGCAAAGCATCCAAACAGTACAATTCGCCAATTTTTTGTTCTTCAAGTTTAAGTGAACAATGAGCCCCATTGTTAATCCTTTAAAGGAAATTATTTGTAAATTTCGACAAGTAGAACAATGAATGGAACAGGTAGAAGGTTGAAATCTTTGTATATATTGCTTCTATATAATCTAAGAAACATATATGCAAAGCATCCAAACAGTACCATTCGCCAATTTTTTGTTCTTCAAGTTTAAGTGAACAATGAGCCTCATTGTTAATCCTTTATCGGAAATTATTTGTAACTTTCGACAAGTAGAACAATGAATGGAACAGGTAGACGGTTGAAATCTTTGTATATATTGCTTCTATATAGTCTAAGAAACATATATGCAAAGCATCCAAATAGTACAATTCGACAATTTTTTGTTCTTCAAGTTTAAGTGAACAATGAGCCCTAATGGTTAATCATTTATCGGAAATTATTTGTAACTTTCGACAAGTAGAACAATGAATGGAACTGGTAGACGGTTGAAATCATTTTATATATTGCTTCTATATAGTCTAAGAAACATATATGCAAAGCATCCAAACAGTTCCAGTCGCCAATTTTTTGTTCTTCAAGTTTAAGTGAACAACGAGGCCCATTGATAATCATGAAACGGAAATTATTTCTAACTTTCGACAAGAAGAACAATGAATAGAACAGGTAGACGGTTGAAACCTTTGTATATATTGCTTCTATATAGTCTAGGAAACATATATGCAAAGCATCCAAACAGTACCATTCGCCAATTTTTTGTTCTTCAAGTTTAAGTGAACAACGAGCCCCATTGTTAATCCTTTAACGGAAATTATTTGTAACTTTCGACGAGGAGAACAATGAATGGAACAGGTAGACGGTTGAAATCATTGTATATATTGCTTCAATATAGTCTAAGAAACATATATGCAAAGCATCCAAACAGTACAATTCGCCAATTTTTTGATCTTCAAGTTTAAGTGAACAGCGAGCTCCATTGATAATCATGAAATGGAAATTATTTGTAACTTTCTACAAGTAGAACAATGAATAGTACAGGTAGACGGGTGAAGTCTTTATATATATTGCTTCTATATAGTCTAAGAAACATATATGCAAAGCATCCAAACAGTACAATTCGCCAATTTTTTGTTCTTCAAGTTTAAGTGAACAACGAGCCCCATTGTTAATCCTTTACAGGAAATTATTTGTAAATTTCGACAAGTAGAACAATGATTGGAACACGTAGACGGTTGAAATCTTTGTATATATTGCTTCCATATAGTCTAAGAAACAAATATGCAAAGCATCCAAACAGTACCATTCGCCAATTTTTTGTTCTTCAAGTTTAAGTGAACAATGAGCCCCATTCTAAATCCTTTATCGGAAATTATTTGTAACTTTCGACAAGTAGAACAATGAATAGAACAGGTAGACGGTTGAAATCTTTGTATATATTGCTTCTATATAGTCTAGGAAACATATATGCAAAGCATCCAAACAGTACCATTCGCCAATTTTTTGTTCTTCAAGTTTACGTGAACAACGAGCCCCATTGTTAATCCTTTAACGGAAATTATTTGTAACTTTCGACGAGGAGAACAATGAATGGAACAGGTAGACGGTTGAAATCATTGTATATATTGCTTCTATATAGTCTAAGAAACATATATGCAAAGCAACCAAACAGTACAATTCGCCAATTTTTTGTTCTTCAAGTTTAAGTGAACAACGAGCCCCATTGTAATCCTTTAAAGGAAATTATTTGTAAATATCGACAAGTAGAACAATGAATGGAACAGGTAGACGGTTGAAATCATTGTATATATTGCTTCTATATAGTCTAAGAAACATATATGCAAAGCATCCAAACAGTACCATTCGCGAATTTATTGTTCTTCAAGTTTAAGTGAACAACGAGCCCCATTGATAATCATGAAAGGGAAATTATTTCTAAATTTCGACAAGTAGAACAATGATTGCAACAGGTAGACGGGTGAAATCCTTCTATATATTGCTTCTATATAGTCTAAGAAACATATATGCAAAGCATCCAAACAGAACAATTCGCCAATTCTTTTGTTCTTCAAGTTTAAGTGAACTACGAGCCCCATTGTTAATCCATCAACGGAAATTATTTGTAACTTTCGACAAGTAGAACAATGAATGGAACAGGTAGACGGTTGAAATCATTGTATATATTGCTTCTATATAGTCTAAGAAACATATATGCAAAGCATCCAAACAGTACAATTCGCCAATTTATTGTTCTTCAAGTTTAAGTGAACTACGAGCCCCATTGTTAATCCTTTAAAGGAAATTATTTGTAAATTTCGACAAGTAGAACAATGAATGGAACAGGTAGACGGTTGAAATCATTGTATATATTGCTTCTATATAGTCTTAGAAACATATATGCAAAGCATCCAAACAGTACCATTCGCCAATTTTTTGTTCTTCAAGTTTAAGTGAACAACGAGCCCCATTGTTAATCCTTTAAAGGAAATTATTTGTAAATTTCGACAAGTAGAACAATGATTGGAACACGTAGACGGTTGAAATCTTTGTATATATTGCTTCCATATAGTCTAAGAAACATGTACGCAAAGCATCCAAACAGTACCATTCGCCAATTTTTTGTTCTTCAAGTTTAAGTGAACAATGGGCCCCAATGGTTAATCCTTTATCGGAAATTATTTGTAATTTTCGACAAGTAGAACAATGAATGGAACAGGTAGACGGTTGAAATCTTTGTACATATTGCTTCTATATAATCTAAGAAACATATATGCAAAGCATCTAAACAGTAACAATCGCCAATTTTTTGATCTTCAAGTTTAAGTGAACAGCGAGCCCCATTGATATTCATGAAATGGAAATTATTTGTAACTTTCTACAAGTAGAACAATGAATAGTACAGTTAGACGGGTGAAATCTTTCTATATATTGCTTCTAAATAGTCTAAGAAACATGTACGCAAAGCATCCAAACAGTACCATTCGCCAATTTTTTGTTCTTCAAGTTTAAGTGAACAATGAGCCCCAATGGTTAATCCGTTATCGGAAATTATTTGTAACTTTCGACAAGTAGAACAATGAATGGAACAGGTAGACGGTTGAAATCATTGTATATATTGCTTCTATATAGTCTAAGAAACATATATGCAAAGCATCCAAACAGTACAATTCGCCAATTTATTGTTCTTCAAGTTTAAGTGAACTACGAGCCCCATTGTTAATCCTTTAAAGGAAATTATTTGTCAATTTCGACAAGTAGAACAATGAATGGAACAGGTAGACGGTTGAAATCATTGTATATATTGCTTCTATATAGTCTTAGAAACATATATGCAAAGCATCCAAACAGTACCATTCGCCAATTTTTTGTTCTTCAAGTTTAAGTGAACAACGAGCCCCATTGATAATCATGAAATGGAAATTATTTGTGTCTTTCTACAAGTAGAATATTGAATAGAACGGGTAAACGGTAGAAATCTTTGTATATGTTGCTTCTATATAGTCTAAGAAACATATATGCAAAGCATCTAAACAGTAACATTCGCCAATTTTTTGATCTTCAAGTTTAAGTGAACAACGAGCCCCATTGATAATCATGAAATGGAAATTATTTGTAAATTTCGACAAGTAGAACAATGAATGGAACAGGTAGACGGTTGAAATCAATGTATATATTGCTTCTACATAGTCTACGAAACATATATGCAAAGCATCCAAACAGTAACATTCGCCAATTTTTTGTTCTTCAAGGGTAAGTGAACAACGAGCCCCATTGATAATCATGAATCGGAAATTATTTGTAAGTTTCTACAAGTAGAACAATGAATAGAACGGGTAGACGGTAGAAATCTTTGTATATGTTGCTTCTATATAGTCTAAGAAACATATATGCAAAGCATCAAAACAGTACAATTCGACAAATTTTTGTTTTTCAAGTTTAAGTGAACTACGAGCCCCATTGTTAATACTTTAACGGAAATTATTTGTAATTTTCGACAAGTAGAACAATGAATGGCGCAGGTATGCGGTTGAAATCTTTGTATATATTGCTTCTATATAGTATACGAAACATATATGCAAAGCATCCAAACAGTACAATTTGCCAATTTTTTGTTCTTCAAGTTTAAGTGAACAACGAGCCCCATTGATAATCATGAAAGGGAAATTATTTGTAAGTTTCTACAAGTAGAACAATGAATAGAACAGGTATGCGGTTGAAATCTTTGTATATATTGCTTCTATATAGTATACGAAACATATATGCAAAGCATCCAAACAGTACAATTTGCCAATTTTTTGTTCTTCAAGTTTAAGTGAACAACGAGCACCATTGATAATCATGAAAGGGAAATTATTTGTAAGTTTCTACAAGTAGAACAATGAATGGATCAGGTAGACGGTTGAAATCATTGTATAGCTTGCTTCCATATAGTCTAAGAAACATATATGCAAAGCATCCAAACAGTACCATTCGCCAATTTTTTGTTCTTCATGTTTAAGTGAACAATGAGCCCCATTGTTGATCCTTTATCGGAAATTATTTGTAACTTTCGACAACTAGAACAATGAATGGAACAGGTAGACGGTTGAAATCATTGTATATATTGCTTCCATATAGTCTAAGAAACATATATGCAAAGCATCCAAACAGTACCATTCGCCAATTTTTTGTTCTTCAAGTTTAAGTGAACTACGAGCCCCATTGTTAATACTTTAACGGAAATTATTTGTAACTTGCGACAAGTAGAACAATGAATGGAACAGGTAGACGGTTGAAATCAATGTATATATTGCTTCTATATAGTCTAAGAAATATATATGCAAAGCATCCAAAGAGTACCATTTGCCAATTTTTTGTTCTTCAAGTTTAAGTGAACTACGAGCCCCATCGTTAATCCTTTAAAGGAAATTATTTGTAAATTTCGACACGTAGAACAATGAATGGAACAGGTAGACGGTTGAAATCATTGTATATATTGCTTCTATATAGTCTAAGAAACATATATGCAAATCATCCAAACAGTACAATTCGCCAATTTTTTGATCTTCAAGTTTAAGTGAACTACGAGCCCCATTGTTAATACTTTAACGGAAATTATTTGTAACTTTCGACAAGTAGAACAATGAATGGAACAGGCAGACGGTTGAAATCAATGTATATATTGCTTCTATATAGTCTAAGAAACATATATGCAAAGCATCGAAACAGTACAATTCGCCAATTTTTTGTTGTTCAATTTTAAGTGAACAACGAGCCCCATTGATAATCATGAAATGGAAATTATTTGTATCTTTCTACAAGTAGAATATTGAATAGAACGGGTAGACGGTAGAAATCTTTGTATATGTTGCTTCTATATAGTCTAAGAAACATATATGCAAAGCATCCAAACAGTACCATTCGCCAATTTTTTGTTCTTCAAGTTTACGTGAACAACGAGCCCCATTGTTAATCCTTTAACGGAAATTATTTGTAACTTTCGACGAGGAGAACAATGAATGGAACAGGTAGACGGTTGAAATCATTGTATATATTGCTTCTATATAGTCTAAGAAACATATATGCAAAGCAACCAAACAGTACAATTCGCCAATTTTTTGTTCTTCAAGTTTAAGTGAACAACGAGCCCCATTGTAATCCTTTAAAGGAAATTATTTGTAAATATCGACAAGTAGAACAATGAATGGAACAGGTAGACGGTTGAAATCATTGTATATATTGCTTCTATATAGTCTAAGAAACATATATGCAAAGCATCCAAACAGTACCATTCGCGAATTTATTGTTCTTCAAGTTTAAGTGAACAACGAGCCCCATTGATAATCATGAAAGGGAAATTATTTCTAAATTTCGACAAGTAGAACAATGATTGCAACAGGTAGACGGGTGAAATCCTTCTATATATTGCTTCTATATAGTCTAAGAAACATATATGCAAAGCATCCAAACAGAACAATTCGCCAATTCTTTTGTTCTTCAAGTTTAAGTGAACTACGAGCCCCATTGTTAATCCATCAACGGAAATTATTTGTAACTTTCGACAAGTAGAACAATGAATGGAACAGGTAGACGGTTGAAATCATTGTATATATTGCTTCTATATAGTCTAAGAAACATATATGCAAAGCATCCAAACAGTACAATTCGCCAATTTATTGTTCTTCAAGTTTAAGTGAACTACGAGCCCCATTGTTAATCCTTTAAAGGAAATTATTTGTAAATTTCGACAAGTAGAACAATGAATGGAACAGGTAGACGGTTGAAATCATTGTATATATTGCTTCTATATAGTCTTAGAAACATATATGCAAAGCATCCAAACAGTACCATTCGCCAATTTTTTGTTCTTCAAGTTTAAGTGAACAACGAGCCCCATTGTTAATCCTTTAAAGGAAATTATTTGTAAATTTCGACAAGTAGAACAATGATTGGAACACGTAGACGGTTGAAATCTTTGTATATATTGCTTCCATATAGTCTAAGAAACATGTACGCAAAGCATCCAAACAGTACCATTCGCCAATTTTTTGTTCTTCAAGTTTAAGTGAACAATGGGCCCCAATGGTTAATCCTTTATCGGAAATTATTTGTAATTTTCGACAAGTAGAACAATGAATGGAACAGGTAGACGGTTGAAATCTTTGTACATATTGCTTCTATATAATCTAAGAAACATATATGCAAAGCATCTAAACAGTAACAATCGCCAATTTTTTGATCTTCAAGTTTAAGTGAACAGCGAGCCCCATTGATATTCATGAAATGGAAATTATTTGTAACTTTCTACAAGTAGAACAATGAATAGTACAGTTAGACGGGTGAAATCTTTCTATATATTGCTTCTAAATAGTCTAAGAAACATGTACGCAAAGCATCCAAACAGTACCATTCGCCAATTTTTTGTTCTTCAAGTTTAAGTGAACAATGAGCCCCAATGGTTAATCCGTTATCGGAAATTATTTGTAACTTTCGACAAGTAGAACAATGAATGGAACAGGTAGACGGTTGAAATCATTGTATATATTGCTTCTATATAGTCTAAGAAACATATATGCAAAGCATCCAAACAGTACAATTCGCCAATTTATTGTTCTTCAAGTTTAAGTGAACTACGAGCCCCATTGTTAATCCTTTAAAGGAAATTATTTGTCAATTTCGACAAGTAGAACAATGAATGGAACAGGTAGACGGTTGAAATCATTGTATATATTGCTTCTATATAGTCTTAGAAACATATATGCAAAGCATCCAAACAGTACCATTCGCCAATTTTTTGTTCTTCAAGTTTAAGTGAACAACGAGCCCCATTGTTAATCCTTTAAAGGAAATTATTTGTAAATTTCGACAAGTAGAACAATGATTGGAACACGTAGACGGTTGAAATCTTTGTATATATTGCTTCCATATAGTCTAAGAAACATGTACGCAAAGCATCCAAACAGTACCATTCGCCAATTTTTTGTTCTTCAAGTTTAAGTGAACAATGAGCCCCAATGGTTAATCCTTTATCGGAAATTATTTGTAATTTTCGACAAGTAGAACAATGAATGGAACAGGTAGACGGTTGAAATCTTTGTACATATTGCTTCTATATAATCTAAGAAACATATATGCAAAGCATCTAAACAGTAACAATCGCCAATTTTTTGATCTTCAAGTTTAAGTGAACAGCGAGCCCCATTGATATTCATGAAATGGAAATTATTTGTAACTTTCTACAAGTAGAACAATGAATAGTACAGTTAGACGGGTGAAATCTTTCTATATATTGCTTCTAAATAGTCTAAGAAACATGTACGCAAAGCATCCAAACAGTACCATTCGCCAATTTTTTGTTCTTCAAGTTTAAGTGAACAATGAGCCCCAATGGTTAATCCGTTATCGGAAATTATTTGTAACTTTCGACAAGTAGAACAATGAATGGAACAGGTAGACGGTTGAAATCGTTGTATATATTGCTTCTATATAGTATAAGAAACATATATGCAAATCATCCAAACAGTACAATTCGCCAATTTTTTGATCTTCAAGTTTAAGTGAACTACGAGCCCCATTGTTAATACTTTAACGGAAATTATTTGTAATTTTCGACAAGTAGAACAATGAATGGCGCAGGTATGCGGTTGAAATCTTTGTATATATTGCTTCTATATAGTATACGAAACATATATGCAAAGCATCCAAACAGTACAATTTGTCAATTTTTTGTTCTTCAAGTTTAAGTGAACAACGAGCCCCATTGATAATCATGAAAGGGAAATTATTTGTAAGTTTCTACAAGTAGAACAATGAATAGAACAGGTAGACGGTTGAAATCTTTGTATATGCTGCTTCTATATAGTCTAAGAAACATATATGCAAAGCATCGAAACAGTACAATTCGCCAATTTTTTGTTCTTCAAGTTTAAGTGAACTACGAGCCCCATTGTTAATACTTTAACGGAAATTATTTGTAAATTTCGGCAAGTAGAACAATGAATGGAACAGGTAGACGGTTGAAATCATTGTATATATTGCTTCTATATAGTCTAAGAAACATATATGCAAATCATCCAAACAGTACAATTCGCCAATTTTTTGATCTTCAAGTTTAAGTGAACTACGAGCCCCATTGTTAATACTTTAACGGAAATTATTTGTAACTTTCGACAAGTAGAACAATGAATGGAACAGGCAGACGGTTGAAATCAATGTATATATTGCTTCTATATAGTCTAAGAAACATATATGCAAAGCATCGAAACAGTACAATTCGCCAATTTTTTGTTGTTCAATTTTAAGTGAACAACGAGCCCCATTGATAATCATGAAATGGAAATTATTTGTGTCTTTCTACAAGTAGAATATTGAATAGAACGGGTAAACGGTAGAAATCTTTGTATATGTTGCTTCTATATAGTCTAAGAAACATATATGCAAAGCATCTAAACAGTAACATTCGCCAATTTTTTGATCTTCAAGTTTAAGTGAACTACGAGCCCCATTGTTAATCCTTTAAAGGAAATTATTTGTAAATTTCGACAAGTAGAACAATGAATGGAACAGGTAGACGGTTGAAATCGTTGTATATATTGCTTCTATATAGTATAAGAAACATATATGCAAATCATCCAAACAGTACAATTCGCCAATTTTTTGATCTTCAAGTTTAAGTGAACTACGAGCCCCATTGTTAATACTTTAACGGAAATTATTTGTAAATTTCGACAAGTAGAACAATGAATGGAACAGGTAGACGGTTGAAATCAATGTATATATTGCTTCTACATAGTCTACGAAACATATATGCAAAGCATCCAAACAGTAACATTCGCCAATTTTTTGTTCTTCAAGGGTAAGTGAACAACGAGCCCCATTGATAATCATGAATCGGAAATTATTTGTAAGTTTCTACAAGTAGAACAATGAATAGAACGGGTAGACGGTAGAAATCTTTGTATATGTTGCTTCTATATAGTCTAAGAAACATATATGCAAAGCATCAAAACAGTACAATTCGACAAATTTTTGTTTTTCAAGTTTAAGTGAACTACGAGCCCCATTGTTAATACTTTAACGGAAATTATTTGTAATTTTCGACAAGTAGAACAATGAATGGCGCAGGTATGCGGTTGAAATCTTTGTATATATTGCTTCTATATAGTATACGAAACATATATGCAAAGCATCCAAACAGTACAATTTGCCAATTTTTTGTTCTTCAAGTTTAAGTGAACAACGAGCCCCATTGATAATCATGAAAGGGAAATTATTTGTAAGTTTCTACAAGTAGAACAATGAATAGAACAGGTATGCGGTTGAAATCTTTGTATATATTGCTTCTATATAGTATACGAAACATATATGCAAAGCATCCAAACAGTACAATTTGCCAATTTTTTGTTCTTCAAGTTTAAGTGAACAACGAGCACCATTGATAATCATGAAAGGGAAATTATTTGTAAGTTTCTACAAGTAGAACAATGAATGGATCAGGTAGACGGTTGAAATCATTGTATAGCTTGCTTCCATATAGTCTAAGAAACATATATGCAAAGCATCCAAACAGTACCATTCGCCAATTTTTTGTTCTTCATGTTTAAGTGAACAATGAGCCCCATTGTTGATCCTTTATCGGAAATTATTTGTAACTTTCGACAACTAGAACAATGAATGGAACAGGTAGACGGTTGAAATCATTGTATATATTGCTTCCATATAGTCTAAGAAACATATATGCAAAGCATCCAAACAGTACCATTCGCCAATTTTTTGTTCTTCAAGTTTAAGTGAACTACGAGCCCCATTGTTAATACTTTAACGGAAATTATTTGTAACTTGCGACAAGTAGAACAATGAATGGAACAGGTAGACGGTTGAAATCAATGTATATATTGCTTCTATATAGTCTAAGAAATATATATGCAAAGCATCCAAAGAGTACCATTTGCCAATTTTTTGTTCTTCAAGTTTAAGTGAACTACGAGCCCCATCGTTAATCCTTTAAAGGAAATTATTTGTAAATTTCGACACGTAGAACAATGAATGGAACAGGTAGACGGTTGAAATCATTGTATATATTGCTTCTATATAGTCTAAGAAACATATATGCAAATCATCCAAACAGTACAATTCGCCAATTTTTTGATCTTCAAGTTTAAGTGAACTACGAGCCCCATTGTTAATACTTTAACGGAAATTATTTGTAACTTTCGACAAGTAGAACAATGAATGGAACAGGCAGACGGTTGAAATCAATGTATATATTGCTTCTATATAGTCTAAGAAACATATATGCAAAGCATCGAAACAGTACAATTCGCCAATTTTTTGTTGTTCAATTTTAAGTGAACAACGAGCCCCATTGATAATCATGAAATGGAAATTATTTGTATCTTTCTACAAGTATAATATTGAATAGAACGGGTAGACGGTAGAAATCTTTGTATATGTTGCTTCTATATAGTCTAAGAAACATATATGCAAAGCATCTAAACAGTAACATTCGCCAGTTTTTTGATCTTCAAGTTTAAGTGAACTACGAGCCCCATTGTTAATCCTTTAAAGGAAATTATTTGTAAATTTCGACAAGTAGAACAATGAATGGAACAGGTAGACGGTTGAAATCGTTGTATATATTGCTTCTATATAGTATAAGAAACATATATGCAAATCATCCAAACAGTACAATTCGCCAATTTTTTGATCTTCAAGTTTAAGTGAACAATGAGCCCCAATGGTTAATCCTTTATCGGAAATTATTTGTAATTTTCGACAAGTAGAACAATGAATGGAACATGTAAACGGTTGAAATCTTTGTATATATTGCTTCTATATAGTCTAAGAAACATATATGCAAAGCATCGAAACAGTACAATTCGCCAATTTTTTGTTGTTCAATTTTAAGTGAACAACGAGCCCCATTGATAATCATGAAATGGAAATTATTTGTATATTTCTACAAGTAGAATATTGAATAGAACGGGTAGACGGTAGAAATCTTTGTATATGTTGCTTCTAAATAGTCTAAGAAACATATATGCAAATCATCCAAACAGTACAATTCGCCAATTTTTTGATCTTCAAGTTTAAGTGAACTACGAGCCCCATTGTTAATACTTTAACGGAAATTATTTGTAACTTTCGACAAGTAGAACAATGAATGGAACAGGCAGACGGTTGAAGTCAATGTATATATTGCTTCTATATAGTCTAAGAAACATATATGCAAAGCGTCCAAAAAGTACAATTCGCCAATTTTTTGCTCTTCAAGTTTAAGTGAACTACGAGCCCCATTGTTAATCCTTTAAAGGAAATTATTTGTAAATTTCGACAAGTAGAACAATGAATGGATCAGGTAGACGGTTGAAATCATTGTATATATTGCTTCCATATAGTCTAAGAAACATATATGCAAAGCATCCAAACAGTACAATTCGCCAATTTATTGATCTTCAAGTTTAAGTGAACTACGAGCCCCATTGTTAATACTTTAACGGAAATTATTTGTAACTTTCGACAAGTAGAACAATGAATGGAACAGGCAGACGGTTGAAATCAATGTATATATTGCTTCTATATAGTCTAAGAAACATATATGCAAAGCGTCCAAAAAGTACAATTCGCCAATTTTTTGCTCTTCAAGTTTAAGTGAACTACGAGCCCCATTGTTAATCCTTTAAAGGAAATTATTTGTAAATTTCGACAAGTAGAACAATGAATGGAATTGGTAGACTGTTGAAATCATTGTATATATTGCTTCTATATAGTCTAAGAAACATATATGCAAAGCATTCAGACAGTACCATTCGCCATTTTTTTGTTCTTCATGTTTAAGTGAACTACGAGCCCCATTGTTAATCCTTTAAAGGAAATTATTTGTAAATTTCGACAAGTAGAACAATGAATGGATCAGGTAGACGGTTGAAATCATTGTATATATTGCTTCCATATAGTCTAAGAAACATATATGCAAAGCATCCAAACAGTACAATTCGCCAATTTTTTGTTCTTCATGTTTAAGTGAACAATGAGCCCCATTGTTGATCCTTTATCGGAAATTATTTGTAACTTTCAACAACTAGAACAATGAATGGAACAGGTAGACGGTTGAAATCTTTGTATATATTGCCTCTATATAGTCTAAGAAACATATATGCAAAGCATGCAAACAGTACCATTTGCCAATTTTTTGTTCTTCAAGTCTAAGTGAACAACAAGCCCCATTGTTAATCATGAAACGGAAATTATTTGTAACTTTCTACAAGTAGAACAATGAATAGAACAGGTATACGGGTGAAATCTTTCTATATGTTGCTTCTGTATAGTCTAAGAAACATATATGCAAAGCATCCAAACAGTACAATTCGCCAATTTTTTGTTCTTCAAGTTTAAGTGAACAACGAGCCCCATTGTTAATCCTTTAACGGAAATTATTTGTAAATTTCGACAAGTAGAACAATGAATGGAACAGGTAGAAGGTTGAAATATTTGTATATATTGCTTCCGTATAGTCTAAGAAACATATATGCAAAGCATCCAAACAGTACCATTCGCCAATTTTTTGTTCTTCAAGGTTAAGTGAACAACGAGCCCCATTGTTAATCCTTTAAAGGAAATTATTTGTAAATTTCGACAAGTAGAACAATGATTGGAACACGTAGACGGTTGAAATCTTTGTATATATTGCTTCCATATAGTTTAAGAAACATGTACGCAAAGCATCCAAACAGTACCATTCGCCAATTTTTTGTTCTTCAAGTTTAAGTGAACAATGAGCCCCAATGGTTAATCCTTTATCGGAAATTATTTGTAATTTTCGACAAGTAGAACAATGATTGGAACACGTAGACGGTTGAAATCTTTGTATATATTGCTTCCATATAGTCTAAGAAACAGGAACGCAAAGCATACAAACAGTACCATTCGCCAATTTTTTGTTCTTCAAGTTTAAGTGAACAATGAGCCCCAATGGTTAATCCTTTATCGGAAATTATTTGTAATTTTCGACAAGTAGATCAATGAATGGAACATGTAAACGGTTGAAATCTTTGGATATATTGCTTCTATATAACCTAAGAAACATATATGCAAAGCATCCAAACAGTACCATTCGCCAATTTTTTGTTCTTCAAGTTTAAGTGAACAATGAGCCCTAATGGTTAATCCTTTAAAGGAAATTATTTGTAAATTTCGACAAGTAGAACAATGATTGGAACACGTAGACGGTTGAAATCTTTGTATATATTGCTTCCATATAGTTTAAGAAACATGTACGCAAAGCATCCAAACAGTACCATTCGCCAATTTTTTGTTCTTCAAGTTTAAGTGAACAACGAGCCCCATTGATAATCATGAAAGGGAAATTATTTCTAAATTTCGACAAGTAGAACAATGATTGGAACAGGTAGACGGGTGAAATCCTTCTATATATTGCTTCTATATAGTCTAAGAAACATATATGCAAAGCATCCAAACAGTACAATTCGCCAATTTTTTTGTTCTTCAAGTTTAAGTGAACTACGAGCCCCATTGTTAATCATTTATCGGAAATTATTTGTAATTGTCGACAAATAGAACAATGAATGGAACAGGTAGACGGTTGAAATCTTTGTATATATTGCTTCTATATAGTCTAAGAAACATATATGCAAAGCATCCAAACAGTACCATTCGCCAATTTTTTGTTCTTCAAGTTTAAGTGAACAATGAGCCCCATTGTTAATCCTTTAACGGAAATTAATTGTATCTTTCTACAAGTAGAACAATGATTGGGACACGTAGACGGTTGAAATCTTTGTAAATATTGCTTCTATATAATCTAAGAAACAAATATGCAAAGCATCCAAACAGAACCATTAGCGAATTTTTTGTTCTTAAAGGTTAAGTGAACATTGAGCCCCATTGTTAATCCTTTATCGGAAATTATTTGTAACTTTCGACAAGTAGAACAATGAATGGAACAGGTAGACGGTTGAAATCTTTGTATATATTGCTTCCATCTAGTGTAAGAAACAAATATGCAAAGCATCCAAACAGTACAATTCGCCAATTTATTGTTCTTCAAGTTTAAGTGAACAACGAGCCCCATTGTTAATCCTTTAAAGGAAATTATTTGTAAATTTCGACAAGTAGAACAATGATTGGAACACGTAGACGGTTGAAATCTTTGTATATATTGCTTCCATATAGTTTAAGAAACATTTACGCAAAGCATCCAAACAGTACCATTCGCCAATTTTTTGTTCTTCAAGTTTAAGTGAACAATGAGCCCCATTGTTAATCCTTTATCGGAAATTATTTGTAATTGTCGACAAATAGAACAATGAATGGAACAGGTAGACGGTTGAAATCTTTGTAAATAATGCTTCTATATAGTCTAAGAAACATATATGCAAAGCATCCAAACAGTACAATTCGCCAATTTTTTGTTCTTCAAGTTTAAGTGAACAACGAGCCCCATTGTTAATCCTTTATCGGAAATTATTTGTAATTTTCGACAAGTAGAACAATGATTGGAACACGTAGACGGTTGAAATCTTTGTATATATTGCTTCCATATAGTCTAAGAAACATGAACGCAAAGCATCCAAACAGTACCATTCGCCAATTTTTTGTTCTTCAAGTTTAAGTGAACAATGAGCCCCAATGGTTAATCCTTTATCGGAAATTATTTGTAATTTTCGACAAGTAGAACAATGAATGGAACATGTAAACGGTTGAAATCTTTGGATATATTGCTTCTATATAACCTAAGAAACATATATGCAAAGCATCCAAACAGTACCATTCGCCAATTTTTTGTTCTTCAAGTTTAAGTGAACAATGAGCCCCAATGGTTAATCCTTTATCGGAAATTATTTGTAACTTTCGACAAGTAGAACAATGATTGGAACACGTAGACGGTTGAAATCTTTGTATATATTGCTTCCATATAGTCTAAGAAACATGAACGCAAAGCATCCAAACAGTACCATTCGCCAATTTTTTGTTCTTCAAGTTTAAGTGAACAATGAGCCCCAATGGTTAATCCTTTATCGGAAATTATTTGTAATTTTCGACAAGTAGAACAATGAATGGAACATGTAAACGGTTGAAATCTTTGGATATATTGCTTCTATATAACCTAAGAAACATATATGCAAAGCATCCAAACAGTACCATTCGCCAATTTTTTGTTCTTCAAGTTTAAGTGAACAATGAGCCCCAATGGTTAATCCTTTATCGGAAATTATTTGTAACTTTCGACAAGTAGAACAATGAATGGAACAGGTAGAAGGTTGAAATATTTGTATATATTGCTTCCGTATAGTCTAAGAAACATATATGCAAAGCATCCAAACAGTACCATTCGCCAATTTTTTGTTCTTCAAGGTTAAGTGAACAACGAGCCCCATTGTTAATCCTTTAAAGGAAATTATTTGTAAATTTCGACAAGTAGAACAATGATTGGAACACGTAGACGGTTGAAATCTTTGTATATATTGCTTCCATATAGTTTAAGAAACATGTACGCAAAGCATCCAAACAGTACCATTCGCCAATTTTTTGTTCTTCAAGTTTAAGTGAACAATGAGCCCCAATGGTTAATCCTTTATCGGAAATTATTTGTAATTTTCGACAAGTAGAACAATGATTGGAACACGTAGACGGTTGAAATCTTTGTATATATTGCTTCCATATAGTCTAAGAAACAGGAACGCAAAGCATACAAACAGTACCATTCGCCAATTTTTTGTTCTTCAAGTTTAAGTGAACAATGAGCCCCAATGGTTAATCCTTTATCGGAAATTATTTGTAATTTTCGACAAGTAGATCAATGAATGGAACATGTAAACGGTTGAAATCTTTGGATATATTGCTTCTATATAACCTAAGAAACATATATGCAAAGCATCCAAACAGTACCATTCGCCAATTTTTTGTTCTTCAAGTTTAAGTGAACAATGAGCCCTAATGGTTAATCCTTTAAAGGAAATTATTTGTAAATTTCGACAAGTAGAACAATGATTGGAACACGTAGACGGTTGAAATCTTTGTATATATTGCTTCCATATAGTTTAAGAAACATGTACGCAAAGCATCCAAACAGTACCATTCGCCAATTTTTTGTTCTTCAAGTTTAAGTGAACAACGAGCCCCATTGATAATCATGAAAGGGAAATTATTTCTAAATTTCGACAAGTAGAACAATGATTGGAACAGGTAGACGGGTGAAATCCTTCTATATATTGCTTCTATATAGTCTAAGAAACATATATGCAAAGCATCCAAACAGTACAATTCGCCAATTTTTTTGTTCTTCAAGTTTAAGTGAACTACGAGCCCCATTGTTAATCATTTATCGGAAATTATTTGTAATTGTCGACAAATAGAACAATGAATGGAACAGGTAGACGGTTGAAATCTTTGTATATATTGCTTCTATATAGTCTAAGAAACATATATGCAAAGCATCCAAACAGTACCATTCGCCAATTTTTTGTTCTTCAAGTTTAAGTGAACAATGAGCCCCATTGTTAATCCTTTAACGGAAATTAATTGTATCTTTCTACAAGTAGAACAATGATTGGGACACGTAGACGGTTGAAATCTTTGTAAATATTGCTTCTATATAATCTAAGAAACAAATATGCAAAGCATCCAAACAGAACCATTCGCGAATTTTTTGTTCTTAAAGGTTAAGTGAACAATGAGCCCCATTGTTAATCCTTTATCGGAAATTATTTGTAACTTTCGACAAGTAGAACAATGAATGGAACAGGTAGACGGTTGAAATCTTTGTATATATTGCTTCCATCTAGTGTAAGAAACAAATATGCAAAGCATCCAAACAGTACAATTCGCCAATTTATTGTTCTTCAAGTTTAAGTGAACAACGAGCCCCATTGTTAATCCTTTAAAGGAAATTATTTGTAAATTTCGACAAGTAGAACAATGATTGGAACACGTAGACGGTTGAAATCTTTGTATATATTGCTTCCATATAGTTTAAGAAACATTTACGCAAAGCATCCAAACAGTACCATTCGCCAATTTTTTGTTCTTCAAGTTTAAGTGAACAATGAGCCCCATTGTTAATCCTTTATCGGAAATTATTTGTAATTGTCGACAAATAGAACAATGAATGGAACAGGTAGACGGTTGAAATCTTTGTAAATAATGCTTCTATATAGTCTAAGAAACATATATGCAAAGCATCCAAACAGTACAATTCGCCAATTTTTTGTTCTTCAAGTTTAAGTGAACAACGAGCCCCATTGTTAATCCTTTATCGGAAATTATTTGTAATTTTCGACAAGTAGAACAATGATTGGAACACGTAGACGGTTGAAATCTTTGTATATATTGCTTCCATATAGTCTAAGAAACATGAACGCAAAGCATCCAAACAGTACCATTCGCCAATTTTTTGTTCTTCAAGTTTAAGTGAACAATGAGCCCCAATGGTTAATCCTTTATCGGAAATTATTTGTAATTTTCGACAAGTAGAACAATGAATGGAACATGTAAACGGTTGAAATCTTTGGATATATTGCTTCTATATAACCTAAGAAACATATATGCAAAGCATCCAAACAGTACCATTCGCCAATTTTTTGTTCTTCAAGTTTAAGTGAACAATGAGCCCCAATGGTTAATCCTTTATCGGAAATTATTTGTAACTTTCGACAAGTAGAACAATGATTGGAACACGTAGACGGTTGAAATCTTTGTATATATTGCTTCCATATAGTCTAAGAAACATGAACGCAAAGCATCCAAACAGTACCATTCGCCAATTTTTTGTTCTTCAAGTTTAAGTGAACAATGAGACCCAATGGTTAATCCTTTATCGGAAATTATTTGTAATTTTCGACAAGTAGAACAATGAATGGAACATGTAAACGGTTGAAATCTTTGGATATATTGCTTCTATATAACCTAAGAAACATATATGCAAAGCATCCAAACAGTACCATTCGCCAATTTTTTGTTCTTCAAGTTTAAGTGAACAATGAGCCCCAATGGTTAATCCTTTATCGGAAATTATTTGTAACTTTCGACAAGTAGAACAATGAATGGAACAGGTAGAAGGTTGAAATATTTGTATATATTGCTTCCGTATAGTCTAAGAAACATATATGCAAAGCATCCAAACAGTACCATTCGCCAATTTTTTGTTCTTCAAGGTTATGTGAACAACGAGCCCCATTGTTAATCCTTTAAAGGAAATTATTTGTAAATTTCGACAAGTAGAACAATGATTGGAACACGTAGACGGTTGAAATCTTTGTATATATTGCTTCCATATAGTTTAAGAAACATGTACGCAAAGCATCCAAACAGTACCATTCGCCAATTTTTTGTTCTTCAAGTTTAAGTGAACAATGAGCCCCAATGGTTAATCCTTTATCGGAAATTATTTGTAATTTTCGACAAGTAGAACAATGATTGGAACACGTAGACGGTTGAAATCTTTGTATATATTGCTTCCATATAGTCTAAGAAACAGGAACGCAAAGCATACAAACAGTACCATTCGCCAATTTTTTGTTCTTCAAGTTTAAGTGAACAATGAGCCCCAATGGTTAATCCTTTATCGGAAATTATTTGTAATTTTCGACAAGTAGATCAATGAATGGAACATGTAAACGGTTGAAATCTTTGGATATATTGCTTCTATATAACCTAAGAAACATATATGCAAAGCATCCAAACAGTACCATTCGCCAATTTTTTGTTCTTCAAGTTTAAGTGAACAATGAGCCCTAATGGTTAATCCTTTAAAGGAAATTATTTGTAAATTTCGACAAGTAGAACAATGATTGGAACACGTAGACGGTTGAAATCTTTGTATATATTGCTTGCATATAGTTTAAGAAACATGTACGCAAAGCATCCAAACAGTACCATTCGCCAATTTTTTGTTCTTCAAGTTTAAGTGAACAACGAGCCCCATTGATAATCATGAAAGGGAAATTATTTCTAAATTTCGACAAGTAGAACAATGATTGGAACAGGTAGACGGGTGAAATCTTTGTATATATTGCTTCTATATAGTCTAAGAAACATATATGCAAAGCATCCAAACAGTACCATTCGCCAATTTTTTGTTCTTCAAGTTTAAGTGAACAATGAGCCCCATTGTTAATCCTTTATCGGAAATTATTTGTAATTGTCGACAAATAGAACAATGAATGGAACAGGTAGACGGTTGAAATCTTTGTAAATATTGCTTCTATATAATCTAAGAAACAAATATGCAAAGCATCCAAACAGAACCATTCGCGAATTTTTTGTTCTTAAAGATTAAGTGAACAATGAGCCCCATTGTTAATCCTTTATCGGAAATTATTTGTAACTTTCGACAAGTAGAACAATGAATGGAACAGGTAGACAGTTGAAATCTTTGTATATATTGCTTCCATCTAGTGTAAGAAACAAATATGCAAAGCATCCAAACAGTACAATTCGCCAATTTATTGTTCTTCAAGTTTAAGTGAACAACGAGCCCCATTGTTAATCCTTTAAAGGAAATTATTTGTAAATTTCGACAAGTAGAACAATGATTGGAACACGTAGACGGTTGAAATCTTTGTATATATTGCTTCCATATAGTCTAAGAAACATGAACGCAAAGCATCCAAACAGTACCATTCGCCAATTTTTTGTTCTTCAAGTTTAAGTGAACAATGAGCCCCAATGGTTAATCCTTTATCGGAAATTATTTGTAATTTTCGACAAGTAGAACAATGAATGGAACATGTAAACGGTTGAAATCTTTGGATATATTGCTTCTATATAACCTAAGAAACATATATGCAAAGCATCCAAACAGTACCATTCGCCAATTTTTTGTTCTTCAAGTTTAAGTGAACAATGAGCCCCAATGGTTAATCCTTTATCGGAAATTATTTGTAACTTTCGACAAGTAGAACAATGATTGGAACACGTAGACGGTTGAAATCTTTGTATATATTGCTTCCATATAGTCTAAGAAACATGAACGCAAAGCATCCAAACAGTACCATTCGCCAATTTTTTGTTCTTCAAGTTTAAGTGAACAATGAGCCCCATTGTTAATCCTTTATCGGAAATTATTTGTAACTTTCGACAAGTAGAACAATGAATGGAACAGGTAGACGGTTGAAATCAATGTATATATTGCTTCTATATAGTCTAAGAAATATATATGCAAACCATCCAAAGAGTACCATTCGCCAATTTTTTGTTCTTCAAGTTTAAGTGAACAATGAGCCCCAATGGTTAATCCTTTATCGTAAATTATTTGTAACTTTCGACAAGTAGAACAATGTATGGATCAGGTAGACGGTTGAAATCTTTGTATATATTGCTTCTATATAGTCTAATAAACTTATATGCAAAGCATCCAAACAGTACCATTCGCCAATTTTTTGTTCATCAAGTTTAAGTGAACAACAAGCCCCATTGATAATCATGAAACGGAATTTATTTGTAACTTTCTACAAGTAGAACAATGAATAGAACTGGTAGACGGGTGAAATCTTTCTATATGTTGCTTCTATATAGTCTAAGAAACATATATGCAAAGCATCCAAACAGTACCATTCGCTAATTTTTTGTTCTTCAAGGTTAAGTGAACAATGAGGCCCATTGTTAATACTTTATCGGAAATTATTTGTAACTTTCGACAAGTAGAACAATGAATGGAACAGGTAGACGGTTGAAATCAATGTATATATTGCTTCTATATAGTCTAAGAAATATATATGCAAAGCATCCAAAGAGTACCATTCGCCAATTTTTTGTTCTTCAAGTTTAAGTGAACAACAAGCCCCATCGTTAATCCTTTAAAGGAAATTATTTGTAAATTTCGAAAAGTAGAACAATGATTGGAACACGTAGACGGTTGAAATCTTTGTATATATTGCTTCTATATAGTCTAAGAAATATATATGCAAAGCATCCAAAGAGTACCTTTCGCCAATTTTTTGTTCTTCAAGTTTAAGTGAACAGCGAGCCCCATCGTTAATCCTTTAAAGGAAATTATTTGTAAATTTCGAAAAGTAGAACAATGATTGAAACACGTAGACGGTTGAAGTCTTTGTATATATTGCTTCCATATAGTCTAAGAAACTTGTACGCAAAGCATCCAAACAGTACCATTCGCCATTTTTTTGTTCTTCAAGTTTAAGTGAACAATGAGCCCCAATGGTTAATCCTTTATCGGAAATTATTTGTAACTTTCGACAAGTAGAACAATGTATGGATCAGGTAGACGGTTGAAAACTTTGTATATATTGCTTCTATATAGTCTAAGAAACATGTACGCAAAGCATCCAAACAGTACCATTCGCGAATTTATTGTTCTTCAAGTTTAAGTGAACAACGAGCCCCATTGATCATCATGAAAGGGAAATTATTTCTAAATTTCGACAAGTAGAACAATGATTGGAACAGGTAGACGGGTGAAATCCTTCTATATATTGCTTCTATATAGTCTAAGAAACATGTACGCAAAGCATCCAAACAGTACCATTCGCGAATTTATTGTTCTTCAAGTTTAAGTGAACAACGAGCCCCATTGATAATCATGAAAGGGAAATTATTTCTAAATTTCGACAAGTAGAACAGTGATTGGAACAGGTAGACGGTTGAAATCTTTGTATATATTGCTTCCATCTAGTGTAAGAAACAAATATGCAAAGCATCCAAACAGTACAATTCGCCAATTTATTGTTCTTCAAGTTTAAGTGAACAACGAGCCCCATTGTTAATCCTTTAAAGGAAATTATTTGTAAATTTCGACAAGTAGAACAATGATTGGAACACGTAGACGGTTGAAATCTTTGTATATATTGCTTCCATATAGTTTAAGAAACATGTACGCAAAGCATCCAAACAGTACCATTCGCCAATTTTTTGTTCTCCAAGTTTAAGTGAACAATGAGCCCCAATGGTTAATCCTTTATCGGAAATTATTTGTAATTTTCGACAAGTAGAACAATGATTGGAACACGTAGACGGTTGAAATCTTTGTATATATTGCTTCCATATAGTCTAAGAAACATGAACGCAAAGCATCCAAACAGTACCATTCGCCAATTTTTTGTTCTTCAAGTTTAAGTGAACAATGAGCCCCAATGGTTAATCCTTTATCGGAAATTATTTGTAATTTTCGACAAGTAGAACAATGAATGGAACATGTAAACGGATGAAATCTTTGGATATATTGCTTCTATATAACCTAAGAAACATATATGCAAAGCATCCAAACAGTACCATTCGCCAATTTTTTGTTCTTCAAGTTTAAGTGAACAATGAGCCCCAATGGTTAATCCTTTATCGGAAATTATTTGTAACTTTCGACAAGTAGAACAATGAATGGAACAGGTAGAAGGTTGAAATATTTGTATATATTGCTTCCGTATAGTCTAAGAAACATATATGCAAAGCATCCAAACAGTACCATTCGCCAATTTTTTGTTCTTCAAGGTTAAGTGAACAATGAGCCCGATTGTTAATCCTTTATCGGAAATTATTTCTAACTTTCGACAAGTTGAACAATGAATGGAACACGTAGACCGTTGAAATCTATGTATATATTGCTTCCATATAGTCTAAGAAACATGTACGCAAAGCATCCAAACAGTACCATTCGCCAATTTTTTGTTCTTCAAGTTTAAGTGAACAATGAGCCCCAATGGTTAATCCTTTATCGGAAATTATTTGTAATTTTCGACAAGTAGAACAATGAATGGAACACGTAGACGGTTGAAATCTTTGTATATATTGCTTCTATATAGACTAAGAGACATATATGCAAAGCATCCAAATAGTACAATTCGCCAATTTATTGTTCTTCAAGTTTAAGTGAACTACGAGCCCCATTGTTAATCCTTTATCGGAAATTATTTGTAATTTTCGACAAGTAGAACAATGAATGGAACATGTAAACGGTTGAAATCTTTGTATATATTGCTTCTATATAGACTAAGAAACATATATGCAAAGCATCCAAACAGTACCATTCGCCAATTTTTTGTTCTTCAAGTTTAAGTGAACAACGAGCCCCATTGATAATCATGAAACGGAAATTATTTCTAACTTTCGACATGTAGAACAATGAATGGAACAGGTAGACGGTTGAAATCATTATATATATTGCTTCTATATAGTCTAAGAAACATATATGCATAGCATCCACACAGTACAATTCGCCAATTTATTGTTCTTCAAGTTTAAGTGAACAACGAGCCCCATTGTTAATCCTTTAAAGGAAATTATTTGTAAATTTCGACAAGCAGAACAATGATTGGAACACGTAGACGGTTGAAATCTTTGTATATATTGCTTCCGTATAGTCTAAGAAACATATATGCAAAGCATCCAAACAGTACCATTCGCCAATTTTTTGTTCTTCAATGTTAAGTGAACAATGAGCCCGATTGTTAATCCTTTATCGGAAATTATTTCTAACTTTCGACAAGTTGAACAATGAATGGAACACGTAGACCGTTGAAATCTATGTATATATTGCTTCCATATAGTCTAAGAAACATGTACGCAAAGCATCCAAACAGTACCATTCGCCAATTTTTTGTTCTTCAAGTTTAAGTGAACAATGAGCCCCAATGGTTAATCCTTTATCGGAAATTATTTGTAATTTTCGACAAGTAGAACAATGAATGGAACACGTAGACGGTTGAAATCTTTGTATATATTGCTTCTATATAGACTAAGAGACATATATGCAAAGCATCCAAATAGTACAATTCGCCAATTTATTGTTCTTCAAGTTTAAGTGAACTACGAGCCCCATTGTTAATCCTTTATCGGAAATTATTTGTAATTTTCGACAAGTAGAACAATGATTGGAACACGTGGACGGATGAAATCTTTGTATATATTGCTTCCATATAGTCTAAGAAACATATATGCAAGGCATCCAAACAGTACAATTCGCCAATTTTTTGTTCTTCAAGTTTAAGTGAACAATGAGCCCCAATGGTTAATCCTTTATCGGAAATTATTTGTAACTTTCGACAAGTAGAACAATGAATGGAACAGGTAGACGGTTGAAATCTTTGTATATATTGCTTCTATATAGTCTAAGAAACATATATGCAAAGCATCCAAACAGTACAATTCGCCAATTTATTGTTCTTCAAGTTTAAGTGAACAACGAGCCCCATTGTTAATCCTTTAAAGGAAATTATTTGTAACTTTCGACAAGTAGAACAATGAATGGAACAGGTAGACGGTTGAAATCTTTGTATATATTGCTTCTATATAGTCTAAGAAACATATATGCAAAGCATCCAAACAGTACGATTCGCCAATTTTTTGTTCTTCAAGTTTAAGTGAACAACGAGCCCCATTGATAATCATGAAAGGGAAATTATTTCTAAATTTCGACAAGTAGAACAATGATTGGAACAGGTAGACGGTTGAAAACTTTGTATATATTGCTTCTATATAGTCTAAGAAACATGTACGCAAAGCATCCAAACAGTACCATTCGCCAATTTTTTGTTCCTCAAGTTTAAGTGAACAATGAGCCCCATTGTTAATCCTTTATCGGAAATTATTTGTAACTTTCGACAAGTAGAACAATGAATGGAACAGGTAGACGGTTGAAATCTTTGTAAATATTGCTTCTATATAGTCTAAGAAACATATATGCAAAGCATCCAAACAGTACAATTCGCCAATTTTTTGTTCTTCAAGTTTAAGTGAACAATGAGCCCCAATGGTTAATCCTTTATCGGAAATTATTTCTAACTTTCGACAAGTAGAACAATGAATGGAACAGGTAGACGGTTGAAATCATTGTATATATTGCTTCTATATAGTCTAACAAACATATCTGCATATCATCCAAACAGTACAATTCGCCAATTATTTGATCTTCAAGTTTAAGTGAACTACGAGCCCCATTGTTAATACTTTAACGGAAATTATTTGTAACTTGCGACAAGTAGAACAATGAATGGAACAGGTAGACGGTTGAAATCAATGTATATATTGCTTCTATATAGTCTAAGAAATATATATGCAAAGCATCCAAAGAGTACCATTCGCCAATTTTTTGTACTTCAAGTTTAAGTGAACAACAAGCCCCATCGTTAATCCTTTAAAGGAAATTATTTGTAAATTTCGAAAAGTAGAACAATGATTGGAACACGTAGACGGTTGAAATCTTTGTATATATTGCTTCCATATAGTCTAAGAAACTTGTACGCAAAGCATCCAAACAGTACCATTCGCCATTTTTTTGTTCTTCAAGTTTAAGTGAACAATGAGCCCCAATGGTTAATCCTTTATCGGAAATTATTTGTAACTTTCGACAAGTACAACAATGTATGGATCAGGTAGACGGTTGAAATCCTTGTATATATTGCTTCTATATAGTCTAATAAACTTATATGCAAAGCATCCAAACAGTACCATTCGCCAATTTTTTGTTCTTCAAGGTTAAGTGAAAAATGAGCCCCATTGTTAATCCTTTATCGGAAATTATTTGTAACTTTCGACAAGTAGAACAATGAATGGAACAGGTAGACGGTTGAAAACTTTGTATATATTGCTTCTATATAGTCTAAGAAACATGTACGCAAAGCATCCAAACAGTACAATTCGCCAATTTATTGTTCTTCAAGTTTAAGTGAACAACAAGCCCCATTGAAAATCATGAAACGGAAATTATTTGTAACTTTCTACAAGTAGAACAATGAATAGAACTGGTAGACGGTTGAAATCTTTGTAAATATTGCTTCTATATAGTCTAAGAAACATATATGCAAAGCATCCAAACAGTACAATTCGCCAATTTTTTGTTCTTCAAGTTTAAGTGAACAATGAGCCCCAATGGTTAATCCTTTATCGGAAATTATTTCTAACTTTCGACAAGTAGAACAATGAATGGAACAGGTAGACGGTTGAAAACTTTGTATATATTGCTTCTATATCGTCTAAGAAACATGTACGCAAAGCATCCAAACAGTACGATTCGCCAATTTTTTGTTCCTTAAGTTTAAGTGAACAATGAGCCCCATTGTTAATCCTTTATCGGAAATTATTTGTAACTTTCGACAAGTAGAACAATGTATGGATCAGGTAGACGGTTGAAATCAATGTATATATTGCTTCTATATAGTCTAAGAAACATATGTGCAAAGCATCCAAACAGTACCATTCGCCAATTTTTTGTTCTTCAAGTTTAAGTGAACAACGAGCCCCATTGATAATCATGAAACGGAAATTATTTGTAACTTTCGACATGTAGAACAATGAATGGAACAGGTAGACGGTTGAAATCTTTGTATATATTGCTTCTATATAGTCTAAGAAACATATATGCAGAGCATCCAAACAGTACAATTCGCCAATTTATTGTTCTTCAAGGTTAAGTGAACAACGCGCCCCATTGTTAATCCTTTAAAGGAAATTATGTGTAAATTTCGACAAGTAGAACAATGATTGGAACACGTAGACGGTTGAAATCTTTGTATATATTGCTTCCATATAGTCTAAGAAACATGTACGCAAAGCATCCAAACAGTACCATTCGCCAATTTTTTGGTCTTCAAGTTTAAGTGAACAATGAGCCCCAATGGTTAATCCTTTATCGGAAATTATTTGTAATTTTCGACAAGTAGAACAATGAATGGAACAGGTAGACGGTTGAAATATTTGTATACATTGCTTCTATATAATATAAGAAACATATATTCAAAGCATCCAAACAGTACCATTCGCCAATTTTTTGTTCTTCAAGTTTAAGTGAACAACGAGCCCCATTGATAATCATGAAACGGAAATTATTTGTAACTTTCGACATGTAGAACAATGAATGGAACAGGTAGACGGTTGAAATCATTATATATATTGCTTCTATATAGTCTAAGAAACATATATGCATAGCATCCACACAGTACAATTCGCCAATTTATTGTTCTTCAAGTTTAAGTGAACAACGAGCCCCATTGTTAATCCTTTAAAGGAAATTATTTGTAAATTTCGACAAGCAGAACAATGAATGGAACACGTAGACGGTTGAAATCTTTGTATATATTGCTTCCGTATAGTCTAAGAAACATATATGCAAAGCATCCAAACAGTACCATTCGCCAATTTTTTGTTCTTCAAGGTTAAGTGAACAATGAGCCCGATTGTTAATACTTTATCGGAAATTATTTGTAAATTTCGACAAGTAGAACAATGATTGGAACACGTGGACGGATGAAATCTTTGTATATATTGCTTCCATATAGTCTAAGAAACATATATGCAAAGCATCCAAACAGTACAATTCGCCAATTTTTTGTTCTTCAAGTTTAAGTGAACAATGAGCCCCAATGGTTAATCCTTTATCGGAAATTATTTGTAACTTTCGACAAGTAGAACAATGAATGGAACAGGTAGACGGTTGAAATCTTTGTATATATTGCTTCTATATAGTCTAAGAAACATATATGCAAAGCATCCAAACAGTACAATTCGCCAATTTATTGTTCTTCAAGTTTAAGTGAACAACGAGCCCCATTGTTAATCCTTTAAAGGAAATTATTTGTAACTTTCGACAAGTAGAACAATGTATGGATCAGGTAGACGGTTGAAATCTTTGTATATATTGCTTCTATATAGTCTAATAAACTTATATGCAAAGCATCCAAACAGTACCATTCGCCAATTTTTTGTTCATCAAGTTTAAGTGAACAACAAGCCCCATTGATAATCATGAAACGGAAATTATTTGTAACTTTCTACAAGTAGAACAATGAATAGAACTGGTAGACGGGTGAAATCTTTCTATATGTTGCTTCTATATAGTCTAAGAAACATATATGCAAAGCATCCAAACAGTACCATTCGCCAATTTTTTGTTCTTCAAAGTTAAGTGAACAATGAGCCCCATTGTTAATACTTTATCGGAAATTATTTGTAACTTTCGACAAGTAGAACAATGAATGGAACAGGTAGACGGTTGAAATCTTTGTATATATTGCTTCCATCTAGTGTAAGAAACAAATATGCAAAGCATCCAAACAGTACAATTCGCCAATTTATTGTTCTTCAAGTTTAAGTGAACAACGAGCCCCATTGTTAATCCTTTAAAGGAAATTATTTGTAATTTTCTACAATTAGAACAATGAATGGATCAGGTAGACGGTTGAAATCATTGTATATGTTACATCTATATAGTCTAAGAAACATATATGCAAAGCATCCAAAGAGTACCTTTCTCCAATTTTTTGTTCTTCAAGTTTAAGTGAACAATGAGCCCCATTGTTAATCCTTTAAAGGAAATTATTTGTAAATTTCGACAAGTAGAACAATGATTGGCACACGTAGACGGTTGAAATATTTGTATATATTGCTTCCATATAGTCTAAGAAACATATATGCAAAGCATCCAAACAGTACCATTCGCCAATTTTTTGTTCTTCAAGGTTAAGTGAGCAATGAGCCCCATTGTTAATCCTTTATCGGAAATTATTTGTGACTTTCTACAAGTAGAACAATGATTGGAACACGTAGACGGTTGAAATATTTGTATATATTGCTTCTATATAGACTAAGAAACGTATATGCAAAGCATCCAAACAGTACAATTCGCCAATTTATTGTTCTTCAAGTTTAAGTGAACAACGAGCCCCATTGTTAATCCTTTAAAGGATATTATTTGTAACTTTCTACAAGTAGAACAATGATTGGAACACGTAGACGGTTGAAATATTTCTATATATTGCTTCTATATAGACTAAGAAACGTATATGCAAAGCATCCAAACAGTACAATTCGCCAATTTATTGTTCTTCAAGTTTAAGTGAACAACGAGCCCCATTGTTAATCCTTTAAAGGATATTATTTGTAAACTTCGACAAGTAGAACAATGAATGGAACAGGTAGACGGTTGAAATCTTTGTATATATTGCTTCTATATAGCCTAAGAAACATATATGCAAAGCATCCAAACAGTACAATTCGCCAATTTTTTGTTTTTCAAGTTTAAGTGAACAATGAGCCCCAATGGTTAATCCTTTAAAGGAAATTATTTGTAAATTTCGACAAGTAGAACAATGAATGGAACAGGTAGATGGTTGAAATATTTGTATATATTGCTTCCGTATAGTCTAAGAAACATATATGCAATGCATCCAAACAGTACCATTCGCCAATTTTTTGTTCTACAAGGTTAAGTGAACAATGAGCCCGATTGTTAATCCTTTATCGGAAATTATTTGTAACTTGCGACAAGTAGAACAATGAATGGAACATGTAAACGGTTGAAATCTTTGGATATATTGCTTCTATATAACCTAAGAAACATATATGCAAAGCATCCAAACAGTACCATTCGCCAATTTTTTGTTCTTCAAGTTTAAGTGAACAATGAGCACCAATGGTTAATCCTTTATCGGAAATTGTTTGTAACTTTCGACAAGTAGAACAATGAATGGAACAGGTAGACGGTTGAAATCTTTTTATATATTGCTTCTATATAGTCTAAGAAACATATATGCAAAGCATCCAAACAGTACCATTCGCCAATTTTTTGTTCTTCAAGGTTAAGTGAACAATGAGCCCGATTGTTAATACTTTATCCGAAATTATTTGTAAATTTCGACAAGTAGAACAATGATTGGAACACGTGGACGGTTGAAATCTTTGTATATATTGCTTCCATATAGTCTAAGAAACATATATGCAAAGTATCCAAACAGTACAATTCGCCAATTTTTTGTTCTTCAAGTTTAAGTGAACAATGAGCCCCAATGGTTAATCCTTTATCGGAAATTATTTGTAACTTTCGACAAGTAGAACAATGAATGGAACAGGTAGACGGTTGAAATCTTTTTATATATTGCTTCTATATAGTCTAAGAAACATATATGCAAAGCATCCAAACAGTACAATTCGCCAATTTATGGTTTTTCAAGTTTAATTGAACTACGAGCCCCATTGTTAATCCTTTAAAGGAAATTATTTGTAAATTTCGACAAGTAGAACAATGAATGGATCATGTAGACGGTTGAAATCATTGTATATATTGCTTCTATATAGTCTACGAAACATATATGCAAAGCATCCAAACAGTACAATTCGCCAATTTTTTTGTTCTTCAAGTTTAAGTGAACTACGAGCCCCATTGTTAATCCTTTATCGGAAATTATTTGTAATTTTCGACAAGTAGAACAATGAATGGAACAGGTAGACGGTTGAAATCATTGTATATATTGCTTCTATATAGTCTAAGAAACATATATGCAAAGCACCCAAACAGTACCATTCGCCAATTTTTTGTTCTTCAAGTTTAAGTGAACTACGAGCCCCATTGTTAATCCATCAACGGAAATTATGTGTAACTTTCGACATGTAGAACAATGAATGGAACAGGTAGACGGTTGAAATCTTTGTATATATTGCTTCCATATAGCCTAAGAAACATATATGCAAAGCATCCAAACAGTACCATTCGCCATTTTTTTGTTCTTCAAGTTTAAGTGAACAATGAGCCCCAATGGTTAATCCTTTATCGGAAATTATTTGTAACTTTCGACAAGTAGAACAATGTATGGATCAGGTAGACGGTTGAAAACTTTGTATATATTGCTTCTATATAGTCTAAGAAACATGTACGCAAAGCATCCAAACAGTACCATTCGCGAATTTATTGTTCTTCAAGTTTAAGTGAACAACGAGCCCCATTGATAATCATGAAAGGGAAATTATTTCTAAATTTCGACAAGTAGAACTATGATTGGAACAGGTAGACGGGTGAAATCCTTCTATATATTGCTTCTATATAGTCTAAGAAACATATATGCAAAGCATCCAAACAGTACAATTCGCCAATTTTTTTGTTCTTCAAGTTTAAGTGAACTACGAGCCCCACTGTTAATCCTTTATCGGAAATTATTTGTAATTGTCGACAAATAGAACAATGAATGGAACAGGTAGACGGTTGAAATCTTTGTATATATTGCTTCTATATAGTCTAAGAAACATATATGCAAAGTATCCAAACAGTACCATTCGCCAATTTTTTGTTCTTCAAGGTTAAGTAAAAAATGAGCCCCATTGTTAATCCTTTATCGGAAATTATTTGTAACTTTCGACAAGTAGAACAATGAATGGAACAGGTAGACGGTTGAAAACTTTGTATATATTGCTTCTATATAGTCTAAGAAACATGTACGCAAAGCATCCACAGAGTACCATTCGCCAATTTTTTGTTCCTCAAGTTTAAGTGAACAATGAGCCCCATTGTTAATCCTTTATCGGAAATTATTTGTAACTTTCGACAAGTAGAACAATGAATGGAACAGGTAGACGGTTGAAATCTTTGTAAATATTGCTTCTATATAGTCTAAGAAACATATATGCAAAGCATCCAAACAGTACAATTCGCCAATTTTTTGTTCTTCAAGTTTAAGTGAACAATGAGCCCCAATGGTTAATCCTTTATCGGAAATTATTTCTAACTTTCGACAAGTAGAACAATGAATGGAACAGGTAGACGGTTGAAATCATTGTATATATTGCTTCTATATAGTCTAAGAAACATATCTGCATATCATCCAAACAGTACAATTCGCCAATTATTTGATCTTCAAGTTTAAGTGAACTACGAGCCCCATTGTTAATACTTTAACGGAAATTATTTGTAACTTGCGACAAGTAGAACAATGACTGGAACAGGTAGACGGTTGAAATCAATGTATATATTGCTTCTATGTAGACTAAGAAACGTATATGCAAAGCATCCAAACAGTACAATTCGCCAATTTATTGTTCTTCAAGTTTAAGTGAACAACGAGCCCCATTGTTAATCCTTTAAAGGAAATTATTTGTAAATTTCGACAAGTAGAACAATGAATGGAACAGGTAGACGGTTGAAATCTTTGTATATATTGCTTCTATATAGCCTAAGAAACATATATGCAAAGCATCCAAACAGTACAATTCGCCAATTTTTGGTTTTTCAAGTTTAATTGAACTACGAGCCCCATTGTTAATCCTTTAAAGGATATTATTTGTAAATTTCGACAAGTAGAACAATGAATGGAACAGGTAGACGGTTGAAATCATTGTATATATTGCTTAAATATAGTCTACGAAACATATATGCAAAGCATCCAAACAGTACCATTCGCCAATTATTTGATCTTCAAGTTTAAGTGAACTACGAGCCCCATTGTTAATCCTTTATCGGAAATTATTTGTAATTTTCGACAAGTAGAACAATGAATGGAACAGGTAGACGGTTGAAATCTTTGTATATATTGCTTCTATATAGTCTGAGAAACATATATGCAAAGCATCCAAACAGTACCATTCGCCAATTTTTTGTTCTTCAAGTTTAAGTGAACAATGAGCCCCAATGGTTAATCCTTTATCGGAAATTATTTGTAATTTTCGACAAGTAGAACAATGATTGGAACACGTAGACGGTTGAAATCTTTGTACATATTGCTTCCATATAGTCTAAGAAACATGTACGCAAAGCATCCAAACAGTACCATTCGCCAATTTTTTGTTCTTCAAGTTTAAGTGAACAATGAGCCCCAATGGTTAATCCTTTATCGGAAATTATTTGTAATTTTCGACAAGTAGAACAATGAATGGAACATGTAAACGTTTGAAATCTTTGGATATATTGCTTCTATATAACCTAAGAAACATATATGCAAAGCATCCAAACAGTACCATTCGCCAATTTTTTGTTCTTCAAGTTTAAGTGAACAATGAGCCCCATTGTTAATCCTTTATCGGAAATTATTTGTAACTTTCGACAAGTAGAACAATGAATGGAACAGGTAGACGGTTGAAACCTTTGTAAATAATGCTTCTATATAGTCTAAGAAACATATATGCAAAGCATCCAAACAGTACAATTCGCCAATTTTTTGTTCTTCAAGTTTAAGTGAACAATGAGCCCCAATGGTTAATCCTTTATCGGAAATTATTTGTAACTTTCGACAAGTAGAACAATGAATGGAACAGGTAGACGGTTGAAATCTTTGTATATATTGCTTCTATATAGCCTAAGAAACATATATGCAAAGCATCCAAACAGTACAATTCGCCAATTTTTGGTTTTTCAAGTTTAATTGAACTACGAGCCCCAATGTTAATCCTTTAAAGGAAATTATTTGTAAATTTCGACAAGTAGAACAATGAATGGAACAGGTAGACGGTTGAAATATTTGTATATATTGCTTCCGTATAGTCTAAGAAACATATATGCAATGCATCCAAACAGTACCATTCGCCAATTTTTTGTTCTACAAGGTTAAGTGAACAATGAGCCCGATTGTTAATCCTTTATCGGAAATTATTTGTAACTTTCGACAAGTAGAACAATGATTGCAACACGTAGACGGTTGAAATCTTTGTATATATTGCTTCCATATAGTCTAAGAAACATGTACGCAAAGCATCCAAACAGTACCATTCGCCAATTTTTTGTTCTTCAAGTTTAAGTGAACAATGAGCCCCAATGGTTAATCCTTTATCGGAAATTATTTGTAATTTTCGACAAGTAGAACAATGATTGGAACACGTAGACGGTTGAAATCTTTGTACATATTGCTTCCATATAGTCTAAGAGACATGTACGCAAAGCATCCAAACAGTACCATTCGCCAATTTTTTGTTCTTCAAGTTTAAGTGAACAATGAGCCCGATTGTTAATACTTTATCCGAAATTATTTGTAAATTTCGACAAGTAGAACAATGATTGGAACAGGTAGACGGGTGAAATCCTTCTATATATTGCTTCTATATAGTCTAAGAAACATATATGCAAAGCATCCAAACAGTACAATTTGCCAATTTTTTTGTTCTTCAAGTTTAAGTGAACTACGAGCCCCATTGTTAATCCTTTATCGGAAATTATTTGTAATTGTCGACAAATAGAACAATGAATGGAACAGGTAGACGGTTGAAATCTTTGTATATATTGCTTCTATATAGTCTAAGAAACATATATGCAAAGCATCCAAACAGTACCATTCGCCAATTTTTTGTTCTTCAAGGTTAAGTAAAAAATGAGCCCCATTGTTAATCCTTTATCGGAAATTATTTGTAACTTTCGACAAGTAGAACAATGAATGGAACAGGTAGACGGTTGAAAACTTTGTATATATTGCTTCTATATAGTCTAAGAAACATGTACGCAAAGCATCCACAGAGTACCATTCGCCAATTTTTTGTTCCTCAAGTTTAAGTGAACAATGAGCCCCATTGTTAATCCTTTATCGGAAATTATTTGTAACTTTCGACAAGTAGAACAATGAATGGAACAGGTAGACGGTTGAAATCTTTGTAAATATTGCTTCTATATAGTCTAAGAAACATATATGCAAAGCATCCAAACAGTACAATTCGCCAATTTTTTGTTCTTCAAGTTTAAGTGAACAATGAGCCCCAATGGTTAATCCTTTATCGGAAATTATTTCTAACTTTCGACAAGTAGAACAATGAATGGAACAGGTAGACGGTTGAAATCATTGTATATATTGCTTCTATATAGTCTAAGAAACAAATCTGCATATCATCCAAACAGTACAATTCGCCAATGATTTGATCTTCAAGTTTAAGTGAACTACGAGCCCCATTGTTAATACTTTAACGGAAATTATTTGTAACTTGCGACAAGTAGAACAATGACTGGAACAGGTAGACGGTTGAAATCAATGTATATATTGCTTCTATATAGACTAAGAAACGTATATGCAAAGCATCCAAACAGTACAATTCGCCAATTTATTGTTCTTCAAGTTTAAGTGAACAACGAGCCCCATGGTTAATCCTTTAAAGGAAATTATTTGTAAATTTCGACAAGTAGAACAATGAATGGAACAGGTAGACGGTTGAAATCTTTGTATATATTGCTTCCATATAGCCTAAGAAACATATATGCAAAGCATCCAAACAGTACAATTCGCCAATTTTTGGTTTTTCAAGTTTAATTGAACTACGAGCCCCATTGTTAATCCTTTAAAGGAAATTATTTGTAAATTTCGACAAGTAGAACAATGAATGGGTCATGTAGACGGTTGAAATCATTGTATATATTGCTTCTATATAGTCTACGAAACATATATGCAAAGCATCCTAACAGTACCATTCGCCAATTATTTGATCTTCAAGTTTAAGTGAACTACGAGCCCCATTGTTAATCCTTTATCGGAAATTATTTGTAATTTTCGACAAGTAGAACAATGAATGGAACAGGTAGACGGTTGAAATCTTTGTATATATTGCTTCTATATAGTCTGAGAAACATATATGCAAAGCATCCAAAGAGTACCATTCGCCAATTTTTTGTTCCTCAAGTTTAAGTGAACAATGAGCCCCATTGTTAATCCTTTATCGGAAATTATTTGTAACTTTCGACAAGTAGAACAATGAATGGAACAGGTAGACGGTTGAAATCTTTGTATATATTGCTTCTATATAGCCTAAGAAACATATATGCAAAGCATCCAAACAGTACAATTCGCCAATTTTTTGTTTTTCAAGTTTAAGTGAACAATGAGCCCCATTGTTAATCCTTTATCGGAAATTATTTGTAACTTTCGACAAGTAGAACAATGAATGGAACAGGTAGACGGTTGAAATCTTTGTAAATAATGCTTCTATATAGTCTAAGAAACATATATGCAAAGCATCCAAACAGTACAATTCGCCAATTTTTTGTTCTTCAAGTTTAAGTGAACAATGAGCCCCAATGGTTAATCCTTTATCGGAAATTATTTGTAACTTTCGACAAGTAGAACAATGAATGGAACAGGTAGACGGTTGAAATCTTTGTATATATTGCTTCTATATAGCCTAAGAAACATATATGCAAAGCATCCAAACAGTACAATTCGCCAATTTTTGGTTATTCAAGTTTAATTGAACTACGAGCCCCAATGTTAATCCTTTAAAGGAAATTATTTGTAAATTTCGACAAGTAGAACAATGAATGGAACAGGTAGACGGTTGAAATATTTGTATATATTGCTTCCGTATAGTCTAAGAAACATATATGCAATGCATCCAAACAGTACCATTCGCCAATTTTTTGTTCTACAAGGTTAAGTGAACAATGAGCCCGATTGTTAATCCTTTATCGGAAATTATTTGTAACTTGCGACAAGTAGAACAATGACTGGAACAGGTAGACGGTTGAAATCAATGTATATATTGCTTCTATATAGACTAAGAAACGTATATGCAAAGCATCCAAACAGTACAATTCGCCAATTTTTTGTTCTTCAAGTTTAAGTGAACAATGAGCCCCAATGGTTAATCCTTTATCGGAAATTATTTCTAACTTTCGACAAGTAGAACAATGAATGGAACAGGTAGACGGTTGAAATCATTGTATATATTGCTTCTATATAGTCTAAGAAACATATCTGCATATCATCCAAACAGTACAATTCGCCAATGATTTGATCTTCAAGTTTAAGTGAACTACGAGCCCCATTGTTAATACTTTAACGGAAATTATTTGTAACTTGCGACAAGTAGAACAATGAATGGGTCATGTAGACGGTTGAAATCATTGTATATATTGCTTCTATATAGTCTACGAAACATATATGCAAAGCATCCTAACAGTACCATTCGCCAATTATTTGATCTTCAAGTTTAAGTGAACTACGAGCCCCATTGTTAATCCTTTATCGGAAATTATTTGTAATTTTCGACAAGTAGAACAATGAATGGAACAGGTAGACGGTTGAAATCTTTGTATATATTGCTTCTATATAGTCTGAGAAACATATATGCAAAGCATCCAAAGAGTACCATTCGCCAATTTTTTGTTCCTCAAGTTTAAGTGAACAATGAGCCCCATTGTTAATCCTTTATCGGAAATTATTTGTAACTTTCGACAAGTAGAACAATGAATGGAACAGGTAGACGGTTGAAATCTTTGTAAATATTGCTTCTATATAGTCTTAGAAACATATATGCAAAGCATCCAAACAGTACAATTCGCCAATTTTTTGTTCTTCAAGTTTAAGTGAACAATGAGCCCCAATGGTTAATCCTTTATCGGAAATTATTTCTAACTTTCGACAAGTAGAACAATGTATGGAACAGGTAGACGGTTGAAATCATTGTATATATTGCTTCTATATAGTCTAAGAAACATATCTGCATATCATCCAAACAGTACAATTCGCCAATTATTTGATCTTCAAGTTTAAGTGAACTACGAGCCCCATTGTTAATACTTTAACGGAAATTATTTGTAACTTGCGACAAGTAGAACAATGAATGGAACAGGTAGACGGTTGAAATCTTTGTAAATATTGCTTCTATATAGTCTTAGAAACATATATGCAAAGCATCCAAACAGTACAATTCGCCAATTTTTTGTTCTTCAAGTTTAAGTGAACAATGAGCCCCAATGGTTAATCCTTTATCGGAAATTATTTCTAACTTTCGACAAGTAGAACAATGTATGGAACAGGTAGACGGTTGAAATCATTGTATATATTGCTTCTATATAGTCTAAGAAACATATCTGCATATCATCCAAACAGTACAATTCGCCAATTATTTGATCTTCAAGTTTAAGTGAACTACGAGCCCCATTGTTAATACTTTAACGGAAATTATTTGTAACTTGCGACAAGTAGAACAATGACTGGAACAGGTAGACGGTTGAAATCAATGTATATATTGCTTCTATATAGACTAAGAAACGTATATGCAAAGCATCCAAACAGTACAATTCGCCAATTTATTGTTCTTCAAGTTTAAGTGAACAACGAGCCCCATTGTTAATCCTTTAAAGGAAATTATTTGTAAATTTCGACAAGTAGAACAATGAATGGAACAGGTAGACGGTTGAAATCTTTGTATATATTGCTTCTATATAGCCTAAAAAACATATATGCAAAGCATCCAAACAGTACAATTCGCCAATTTTTGGTTTTTCAAGTTTAATTGAACTACGAGCCCCATTGTTAATCCTTTAAAGGAAATTATTTGTAAATTTCGACAAGTAGAACAATGAATGGGTCATGTAGACGGTTGAAATCATTGTATATATTGCTTCTATATAGTCTACGAAACATATATGCAAAGCATCCAAACAGTACAATTCGCCAATTTTTTTGTTCTTCAAGTTTAAGTGAACTACGAGCCCCATTGTTAATCCTTTATCGGAAATTATTTGTAATTTTCGACAAGTAGAACAATGAATGGAACAGGTAGACGGTTGAAATCATTGTATATATTGCTTCTATATAGTCTAAGAAACATATATGCAAAGCACCCAAACAGTACCATTCGCCAATTTTTTGTTCTTCAAGTTTAAGTGAACTACGAGCCCCATTGTTAATCCATCAACGGAAATTATGTGTAACTTTCGACATGTAGAACAATGAATGGAACAGGTAGACGGTTGAAATCATTGTATATATTCCTTCAATATAGTCTAAGAAACATATATGCAAAGCATCCAAACAGTACCATTCGCGAATTTATTGTTCTTCAAGTTTAAGTGAACAACGAGCCCCATTGATAATCATGAAAGGGAAATTATTTCTAAATTTCGACAAGTAGAACAATGATTGGAACAGGTAGACGGGTGAAATCCTTCTATATATTGCTTCTATATAGTCTAAGAAACATATATGCAAAGCATCCAAACAGTACCATTCGCCAATTTTTTGTTCCTCAAGTTTAAGTGAACAATGAGCCCCATTGTTAATCCTTTATCGGAAATTATTTGTAACTTTCGACAAGTAGAACAATGAATGGAACAGGTAGACGGTTGAAATCTTTGTAAATATTGCTTCTATATAGTCTAAGAAACATATATGCAAAGCATCCAAACAGTACAATTCGCCAATTTTTTGTTCTTCAAGTTTAAGTGAACAATGAGCCCCAATGGTTAATCCTTTATCGGAAATTATTTCTAACTTTCGACAAGTAGAACAATGAATGGAACAGGTAGACGGTTGAAATCATTGTATATATTGCTTCTATATAGTCTAAGAAACATATCTGCATATCATCCAAACAGTACAATTCGCCAATTATTTGATCTTCAAGTTTAAGTGAACTACGAGCCCCATTGTTAATACTTTAACGGAAATTATTTGTAACTTGCGACAAGTAGAACAACGACTGGAACAGGTAGACGGTTGAAATCAATGTATATATTGCTTCTATATAGACTAAGAAACGTACATGCAAAGCATCCAAACAGTACAATTCGCCAATTATTTGATCTTCAAGTTTAAGTGAACTACGAGCCCCATTGTTAATCCTTTATCGGAAATTATTTGTAATTGTCGACAAATAGAACAATGAATGGAACAGGTAGACGGTTGAAATCTTTGTATATATTGCTTCTATATAGTCTAAGAAACATATATGCAAAGCATCCAAACAGTACCATTCGCCAATTTTTTGTTCTTCAAGGTTAAGTAAAAAATGAGCCCCATTGTTAATCCTTTATCGGAAATTATTTGTAACTTTCGACAAGTAGAACAATGAATGGAACAGGTAGACGGTTGAAATCTTTGTAAATATTGCTTCTATATAGTCTAAGAAACATATATGCAAAGCATCCAAACAGTACAATTCGCCAATTTTTTGTTCTTCAAGTTTAAGTGAACAATGAGCCCCAATGGTTAATCCTTTATCGGAAATTATTTCTAACTTTCGACAAGTAGAACAATGAATGGAACAGGTAGACGGTTGAAATCATTGTATATATTGCTTCTATATAGTCTAAGAAACATATCTGCATATCATCCAAACAGTACAATTCGCCAATGATTTGATCTTCGAGTTTAAGTGAACTACGAGCCCCATTGTTAATACTTTAACGGAAATTATTTGTAACTTGCGACAAGTAGAACAATGACTGGAACAGGTAGACGGTTGAAATCAATGTATATATTGCTTCTATATAGACTAAGAAACGTATATGCAAAGCATCCAAACAGTACAATTCGCCAATTTATTGTTCTTCAAGTTTAAGTGAACAACGAGCCCCATTGTTAATCCTTTAAAGGAAATTATTTGTAAATTTCGACAAGTAGAACAATGAATGGGTCATGTAGACGGTTGAAATCATTGTATATATTGCTTCTATATAGTCTACGAAACATATATGCAAAGCATCCAAAGAGTACCATTCGCCAATTTTTTGTTCCTCAAGTTTAAGTGAACAATGAGCCCCATTGTTAATCCTTTATCGGAAATTATTTGTAACTTTCGACAAGTAGAACAATGAATGGAACAGGTAGACGGTTGAAATCTTTGTAAATATTGCTTCTATATAGTCTTAGAAACATATATGCAAAGCATCCAAACAGTACAATTCGCCAATTTTTTGTTCTTCAAGTTTAAGTGAACAATGAGCCCCAATGGTTAATCCTTTATCGGAAATTATTTCTAACTTTCGACAAGTAGAACAATGTATGGAACAGGTAGACGGTTGAAATCATTGTATATATTGCTTCTATATAGTCTAAGAAACATATCTGCATATCATCCAAACAGTACAATTCGCCAATTATTTGATCTTCAAGTTTAAGTGAACTACGAGCCCCATTGTTAATACTTTAACGGAAATTATTTGTAACTTGCGACAAGTAGAACAATGACTGGAACAGGTAGACGGTTGAAATCAATGTATTTATTGCTTCTATATAGACTAAGAAACGTATATGCAAAGCATCCAAACAGTACAATTCGCCAATTTATTGTTCTTCAAGTTTAAGTGAACAACGAGCCCCATTGTTAATCCTTTAAAGGAAATTATTTGTAAATTTCGACAAGTAGAACAATGAATGGAACAGGTAGACGGTTGAAATCTTTGTATATATTGCTTCTATATAGCCTAAAAAACATATATGCAAAGCATCCAAACAGTACAATTCGCCAATTTTTGGTTTTTCAAGTTTAATTGAACTACGAGCCCCATTGTTAATCCTTTAAAGGAAATTATTTGTAAATTTCGACAAGTAGAACAATGAATGGGTCATGTAGACGGTTGAAATCATTGTATATATTGCTTCTATATAGTCTAAGAAACATATATGCAAAGCATCCAAACAGTACAATTCGCCAATTTTTGGTTTTTCAAGTTTAATTGAACTACGAGCCCCATTGTTAATCCTTTAAAGGAAATTATTTGTAAATTTCGACAAGTAGAACAATGAATGGATCATGTAGACGGTTGAAATCATTGTATATATTGCTTCTATATAGTCTACGAAACATATATGCAAAGCATCCAAACAGTACAATTCGCCAATTTTTTTGTTCTTCAAGTTTAAGTGAACTACGAGCCCCATTGTTAATCCTTTATCGGAAATTATTTGTAATTTTCGACAAGTAGAACAATGAATGGAACAGGTAGACGGTTGAAATCATTGTATATATTGCTTCTATATAGTCTAAGAAACATATATGCAAAGCACCCAAACAGTACCATTCGCCAATTTTTTGTTCTTCAAGTTTAAGTGAACTACGAGCCCCATTGTTAATCCATCAACGGAAATTATGTGTAACTTTCGACATGTAGAACAATGAATGGAACAGGTAGACGGTTGAAATCATTGTATATATTCCTTCAATATAGTCTAAGAAACATATATGCAAAGCATCCAAACAGTACCATTCGCGAATTTATTGTTCTTCAAGTTTAAGTGAACAACGAGCCCCATTGATAATCATGAAAGGGAAATTATTTCTAAATTTCGACAAGTAGAACAATGATTGGAACAGGTAGACGGGTGAAATCCTTCTATATATTGCTTCTATATAGTCTAAGAAACATATATGCAAAGCATCCAAACAGTACAATTCGCCAATTTTTTTGTTCTTCAAGTTTAAGTGAACTACGAGCCCCATTGTTAATCCTTTATCGGAAATTATTTGTAATTGTCGACAAATAGAACAATGAATGGAACAGGTAGACGGTTGAAATCTTTGTATATATTGCTTCTATATAGTCTAAGAAACATATATGCAAAGCATCCAAACAGTACCATTCGCCAATTTTTTGTTCTTCAAGGTTAAGTAAAAAATGAGCCCCATTGTTAATCCTTTATCGGAAATTATTTGTAACTTTCGACAAGTAGAACAATGAATGGAACAGGTAGACGGTTGAAAACTTTGTATATATTGCTTCTATATAGTCTAAGAAACATGTACGCAAAGCATCCACAGAGTACCATTCGCCAATTTTTTGTTCCTCAAGTTTAAGTGAACAATGAGCCCCATTGTTAATCCTTTATCGGAAATTATTTGTAACTTTCGACAAGTAGAACAATGAATGGAACAGGTAGACGGTTGAAATCTTTGTAAATATTGCTTCTATATAGTCTAAGAAACATATATGCAAAGCATCCAAACAGTACAATTCGCCAATTTTTTGTTCTTCAAGTTTAAGTGAACAATGAGCCCCAATGGTTAATCCTTTATCGGAAATTATTTCTAACTTTCGACAAGTAGAACAATGAATGGAACAGGTAGACGGTTGAAATCATTGTATATATTGCTTCTATATAGTCTAAGAAACATATCTGCATATCATCCAAACAGTACAATTCGCCAATGATTTGATCTTCAAGTTTAAGTGAACTACGAGCCCCATTGTTAATACTTTAACGGAAATTATTTGTAACTTGCGACAAGTAGAACAATGACTGGAACAGGTAGACGGTTGAAATCAATGTATATATTGCTTCTATATAGACTAAGAAACGTATATGCAAAGCATCCAAACAGTACAATTCGCCAATTTATTGTTCTTCAAGTTTAAGTGAACAACGAGCCCCATTGTTAATCCTTAAAAGGAAATTATTTGTAAATTTCGACAAGTAGAACAATGAATGGAACAGGTAGACGGTTGAAATCTTTGTATATATTGCTTCCATATAGCCTAAGAAACATATATGCAAAGCATCCAAACAGTACAATTCGCCAATTTTTGGTTTTTCAAGTTTAATTGAACTACGAGCCCCATTGTTAATCCTTTAAAGGAAATTATTTGTAAATTTCGACAAGTAGAACAATGAATGGGTCATGTAGACGGTTGAAATCATTGTATATATTGCTTCTATATAGTCTACGAAACATATATGCAAAGCATCCAAAGAGTACCATTCGCCAATTTTTTGTTCCTCAAGTTTAAGTGAACAATGAGCCCCATTGTTAATCCTTTATCGGAAATTATTTGTAACTTTCGACAAGTAGAACAATGAATGGAACAGGTAGACGGTTGAAATCTTTGTAAATATTGCTTCTATATAGTCTTAGAAACATATATGCAAAGCATCCAAACAGTACAATTCGCCAATTTTTTGTTCTTCAAGTTTAAGTGAACAATGAGCCCCAATGGTTAATCCTTTATCGGAAATTATTTCTAACTTTCGACAAGTAGAACAATGTATGGAACAGGTAGACGGTTGAAATCATTGTATATATTGCTTCTATATAGTCTAAGAAACATATCTGCATATCATCCAAACAGTACAATTCGCCAATTATTTGATCTTCAAGTTTAAGTGAACTACGAGCCCCATTGTTAATACTTTAACGGAAATTATTTGTAACTTGCGACAAGTAGAACAATGACTGGAACAGGTAGACGGTTGAAATCAATGTATTTATTGCTTCTATATAGACTAAGAAACGTATATGCAAAGCATCCAAACAGTACAATTCGCCAATTTATTGTTCTTCAAGTTTAAGTGAACAACGAGCCCCATTGTTAATCCTTTAAAGGAAATTATTTGTAAATTTCGACAAGTAGAACAATGAATGGAACAGGTAGACGGTTGAAATCTTTGTATATATTGCTTCTATATAGCCTAAAAAACATATATGCAAAGCATCCAAACAGTACAATTCGCCAATTTTTGGTTTTTCAAGTTTAATTGAACTACGAGCCCCATTGTTAATCCTTTAAAGGAAATTATTTGTAAATTTCGACAAGTAGAACAATGAATGGGTCATGTAGACGGTTGAAATCATTGTATATATTGCTTCTATATAGTCTAAGAAACATATATGCAAAGCATCCAAACAGTACAATTCGCCAATTTTTGGTTTTTCAAGTTTAATTGAACTACGAGCCCCATTGTTAATCCTTTAAAGGAAATTATTTGTAAATTTCGACAAGTAGAACAATGAATGGATCATGTAGACGGTTGAAATCATTGTATATATTGCTTCTATATAGTCTACGAAACATATATGCAAAGCATCCAAACAGTACAATTCGCCAATTTTTTTGTTCTTCAAGTTTAAGTGAACTACGAGCCCCATTGTTAATCCTTTATCGGAAATTATTTGTAATTTTCGACAAGTAGAACAATGAATGGAACAGGTAGACGGTTGAAATCATTGTATATATTGCTTCTATATAGTCTAAGAAACATATATGCAAAGCACCCAAACAGTACCATTCGCCAATTTTTTGTTCTTCAAGTTTAAGTGAACTACGAGCCCCATTGTTAATCCATCAACGGAAATTATGTGTAACTTTCGACATGTAGAACAATGAATGGAACAGGTAGACGGTTGAAATCATTGTATATATTCCTTCAATATAGTCTAAGAAACATATATGCAAAGCATCCAAACAGTACCATTCGCGAATTTATTGTTCTTCAAGTTTAAGTGAACAACGAGCCCCATTGATAATCATGAAAGGGAAATTATTTCTAAATTTCGACAAGTAGAACAATGATTGGAACAGGTAGACGGGTGAAATCCTTCTATATATTGCTTCTATATAGTCTAAGAAACATATATGCAAAGCATCCAAACAGTACAATTCGCCAATTTTTTTGTTCTTCAAGTTTAAGTGAACTACGAGCCCCATTGTTAATCCTTTATCGGAAATTATTTGTAATTGTCGACAAATAGAACAATGAATGGAACAGGTAGACGGTTGAAATCTTTGTATATATTGCTTCTATATAGTCTAAGAAACATATATGCAAAGCATCCAAACAGTACCATTCGCCAATTTTTTGTTCTTCAAGGTTAAGTAAAAAATGAGCCCCATTGTTAATCCTTTATCGGAAATTATTTGTAACTTTCGACAAGTAGAACAATGAATGGAACAGGTAGACGGTTGAAAACTTTGTATATATTGCTTCTATATAGTCTAAGAAACATGTACGCAAAGCATCCACAGAGTACCATTCGCCAATTTTTTGTTCCTCAAGTTTAAGTGAACAATGAGCCCCATTGTTAATCCTTTATCGGAAATTATTTGTAACTTTCGACAAGTAGAACAATGAATGGAACAGGTAGACGGTTGAAATCTTTGTAAATATTGCTTCTATATAGTCTAAGAAACATATATGCAAAGCATCCAAACAGTACAATTCGCCAATTTTTTGTTCTTCAAGTTTAAGTGAACAATGAGCCCCAATGGTTAATCCTTTATCGGAAATTATTTCTAACTTTCGACAAGTAGAACAATGAATGGAACAGGTAGACGGTTGAAATCATTGTATATATTGCTTCTATATAGTCTAAGAAACATATCTGCATATCATCCAAACAGTACAATTCGCCAATGATTTGATCTTCAAGTTTAAGTGAACTACGAGCCCCATTGTTAATACTTTAACGGAAATTATTTGTAACTTGCGACAAGTAGAACAATGACTGGAACAGGTAGACGGTTGAAATCAATGTATATATTGCTTCTATATAGACTAAGAAACGTATATGCAAAGCATCCAAACAGTACAATTCGCCAATTTATTGTTCTTCAAGTTTAAGTGAACAACGAGCCCCATTGTTAATCCTTAAAAGGAAATTATTTGTAAATTTCGACAAGTAGAACAATGAATGGAACAGGTAGACGGTTGAAATCTTTGTATATATTGCTTCCATATAGCCTAAGAAACATATATGCAAAGCATCCAAACAGTACAATTCGCCAATTTTTGGTTTTTCAAGTTTAATTGAACTACGAGCCCCATTGTTAATCCTTTAAAGGAAATTATTTGTAAATTTCGACAAGTAGAACAATGAATGGGTCATGTAGACGGTTGAAATCATTGTATATATTGCTTCTATATAGTCTACGAAACATATATGCAAAGCATCCTAACAGTACCATTCGCCAATTATTTGATCTTCAAGTTTAAGTGAACTACGAGCACCATTGTTAATCCTTTATCGGAAATTATTTGTAATTTTCGACAAGTAGAACAATGAATGGAACAGGTAGACGGTTGAAATCTTTGTATATATTGCTTCTATATAGTCTGAGAAACATATATGCAAAGCATCCAAAGAGTACCATTCGCCAATTTTTTGTTCCTCAAGTTTAAGTGAACAATGAGCCCCATTGTTAATCCTTTATCGGAAATTATTTGTAACTTTCGACAAGTAGAACAATGAATGGAACAGGTAGACGGTTGAAATCTTTGTAAATATTGCTTCTATATAGTCTTAGAAACATATATGCAAAGCATCCAAACAGTACAATTCGCCAATTTTTTGTTCTTCAAGTTTAAGTGAACAATGAGCCCCAATGGTTAATCCTTTATCGGAAATTATTTCTAACTTTCGACAAGTAGAACAATGTATGGAACAGGTAGACGGTTGAAATCATTGTATATATTGCTTCTATATAGTCTAAGAAACATATCTGCATATCATCCAAACAGTACAATTCGCCAATTATTTGATCTTCAAGTTTAAGTGAACTACGAGCCCCATTGTTAATACTTTAACGGAAATTATTTGTAACTTGCGACAAGTAGAACAATGACTGGAACAGGTAGACGGTTGAAATCAATGTAAATATTGCTTCTATATAGACTAAGAAACGTATATGCAAAGCATCCAAACAGTACAATTCGCCAATTTATTGTTCTTCAAGTTTAAGTGAACAACGAGCCCCATTGTTAATCCTTTAAAGGAAATTATTTGTAAATTTCGACAAGTAGAACAATGAATGGAACAGGTAGACGGTTGAAATCTTTGTATATATTGCTTCTATATAGCCTAAAAAACATATATGCAAAGCATCCAAACAGTACAATTCGCCAATTTTTGGTTTTTCAAGTTTAATTGAACTACGAGCCCCATTGTTAATCCTTTAAAGGAAATTATTTGTAAATTTCGACAAGTAGAACAATGAATGGGTCATGTAGACGGTTGAAATCATTGTATATATTGCTTCTATATAGTCTAAGAAACATATATGCAAAGCATCCATACAGTACAATTCGCCAATTTTTGGTTTTTCAAGTTTAATTGAACTACGAGCCCCATTGTTAATCCTTTAAAGGAAATTATTTGTAAATTTCGACAAGTAGAACAATGAATGGATCATGTAGACGGTTGAAATCATTGTATATATTGCTTCTATATAGTCTACGAAACATATATGCAAAGCATCCAAACAGTACAATTCGCCAATTTTTTTGTTCTTCAAGTTTAAGTGAACTACGAGCCCCATTGTTAATCCTTTATCGGAAATTATTTGTAATTTTCGACAAGTAGAACAATGAATGGAACAGGTAGACGGTTGAAATCATTGTATATATTGCTTCTATATAGTCTAAGAAACATATATGCAAAGCACCCAAACAGTACCATTCGCCAATTTTTTGTTCTTCAAGTTTAAGTGAACTACGAGCCCCATTGTTAATCCATCAACGGAAATTATGTTTAACTTTCGACATGTAGAACAATGAATGGAACAGGTAGACGGTTGAAATCATTGTATATATTCCTTCAATATAGTCTAAGAAACATATATGCAAAGCATCCAAACAGTACCATTCGCGAATTTATTGTTCTTCAAGTTTAAGTGAACAACGAGCCCCATTGATAATCATGAAAGGGAAATTATTTCTAAATTTCGACAAGTAGAACAATGATTGGAACAGGTAGACGGGTGAAATCCTTCTATATATTGCTTCTATATAGTCTAAGAAACATATATGCAAAGCATCCAAACAGTACCATTCGCCAATTTTTTGTTCCTCAAGTTTAAGTGAACAATGAGCCCCATTGTTAATCCTTTATCGGAAATTATTTGTAACTTTCGACAAGTAGAACAATGAATGGAACAGGTAGACGGTTGAAATCTTTGTAAATATTGCTTCTATATAGTCTAAGAAACATATATGCAAAGCATCCAAACAGTACAATTCGCCAATTTTTTGTTCTTCAAGTTTAAGTGAACAACGAGCCCCATTGATAATCATGAAAGGGAAATTATTTCTAAATTTCGACAAGTAGAACAATGATTGGAACAGGTAGACGGGTGAAATCCTTCTATATATTGCTTCTATATAGTCTAAGAAACATATATGCAAAGCATCCAAACAGTACAATTCGCCAATTTTTTTGTTCTTCAAGTTTAAGTGAACTACGAGCCCCATTGTTAATCCTTTATCGGAAATTATTTGTAACTTTCGACAAGTAGAACAATGAATGGAACAGGTAGACGGTTGAAATCAATGTATATATTGCTTCTATATAGACTAAGAAACGTACATGCAAAGCATCCAAACAGTACAATTCGCCAATTTATTGTTCTTCAAGTTTAAGTGAACAACGAGCCCCATTGTTAATCCTTTAAAGGAAATTATTTGTAAATTTCGACAAGTAGAACAATGAATGGAACAGGTAGACGGTTGAAATCTTTGTATATATTGCTTCTATATAGCCTAAGAAACATATATGCAAAGCATCCAAACAGTACAATTCGCCAATTTTTGGTTTTTCAAGTTTAATTGAACTACGAGCCCCATTGTTAATCCTTTAAAGGAAATTATTTGTAAATTTCGACAAGTAGAACAATGAATGGGTCATGTAGACGGTTGAAATCATTGTATATATTGCTTCTATATAGTCTACGAAACATATATGCAAAGCATTCAAACAGTACCATTCGCCAATTATTTGATCTTGAAGTTTAAGTGAACAATGAGCCCCATTGTTAATCCTTTATCGGAAATTATTTGTAACTTTCGACAAGTAGAACAATGAATGGAACAGGTAGACGGTTGAAATCTTTGTAAATATTGCTTCTATATAGTCTAAGAAACATATATGCAAAGCATCCAAACAGTACAATTCGCCAATTTTTTGTTCTTCAAGTTTAAGTGAACAATGAGCCCCAATGGTTAATCCTTTATCGGAAATTATTTCTAACTTTCGACAAGTAGAACAATGTATGGAACAGGTAGACGGTTGAAATCATTGTATATATTGCTTCTATATAGTCTAAGAAACATATCTGCATATCATCCAAACAGTACAATTCGCCAATTATTTGATCTTCAAGTTTAAGTGAACTACGAGCCCCATTGTTAATACTTTAACGGAAATTATTTGTAACTTGCGACAAGTAGAACAATGACTGGAACAGGTAGACGGTTGAAATCAATGTACATATTGCTTCTATATAGACTAAGAAACGTATATGCAAAGCATCCAAACAGTACAATTCGCCAATTTATTGTTCTTCAAGTTTAAGTGAACAACGAGCCCCATTGTTAATCCTTTAAAGGAAATTATTTGTAAATTTCGACAAGTAGAACAATGAATGGAACAGGTAGACGGTTGAAATCTTTGTATATATTGCTTCTATATAGCCTAAGAAACATATATGCAAAGCATCCAAACAGTGCAATTCGCCAATTTTTGGTTTTTCAAGTTTAATTGAACTACGAGCCCCATTGTTAATCCTTTAAAGGAAATTATTTGTAAATTTCGACAAGTAGAACAATGAATGGGTCATGTAGACGGTTGAAATCATTGTATATATTGCTTCTATATAGTCTACGAAACATATATGCAAAGCATCCAAACAGTACCATTCGCCAATTATTTGATCTTCAAGTTTAAGTGAACTACGAGCCCCATTGTTAATCCTTTATCGGAAATTATTTGTAACTTTCGACAAGTAGAACAATGATTGGAACACGTAGACGGTTGAAATCTTTGTATATATTGCTTCCATATAGTCTAAGAAACATATATGCAAAGCATCCAAACAATACAATTCGCCAATTTTTTGTTCTTCAAGTTTAAGTAAACAATGAGCCCCATTGATAATCATGAAAGGGAAATTATTTGTAACTTTCTTCAAATAGAACAATGAATAGAACAGTTAGACTGTTGGAATCTTTGTATACATTGCTTCTGTATAGTCTAAGAAACATATATGCAAAGCATCCAAACAGTACGATTCGACAATTTTTTGTTCTTCAAGGTTAAGTGAACAATGAGCCACATTGTTAATCCTTTATCGGAAACTATTTGTAAATTTCTACAAGTAGAACAATAATTGGAACACGTAGACGGTTGAAATCTTTGTATATATTGCTTCTATATAGTCTAAGAAACATATATGCAAAGAATCCAAACAGTACAATTCGCCAATTTTTTGTTCTTCAAGTGTAAGTGAACAACGAGCCCCATTGATAATCATGAAACGGAAATTATTTGTAAGCTTCTACAAGTAGAACAATGAATAGAACAGGTAGACGGTTGAAATCTTTCTATATATTGCTTCTATATAGTCTAAGAAACATATATGCAAAGCATCCAAACAGTACCATTCGCCAATTTTTTGTTCTTCAAGTTTAAGTGAACTACGAGCCTCATTGTTAATCCTTTAAAGGAAATTATTTGTAATTTTCGACAAGTAGAACAATGATTGGAACACGTAGACGGTTGAAATCTTTGTATATATTGCTTCTATATAGTCTACGAAACATATATGCAAAGCATCCAAACAGTACAATTCGCCAATTTTTTGTTCTTCAAGTTTAAGTGAACAATGAGCCCCAATGGTTAATCCTTTATCGGAAATTATTTCTAACTTTCGACAAGTAGAACAATGAATGGAACAGGTAGACGGTTGAAATCATTGTATATATTGCTTCTATATAGTCTAAGAAACATATCTGCATATCATCCAAACAGTACAATTCGCCAATGATTTGATCTTCAAGTTTAAGTGAACTACGAGCCCCATTGTTAATACTTTAACGGAAATTATTTGTAACTTGCGACAAGTAGAACAATGACTGGAACAGGTAGACGGTTGAAATCAATGTATATATTGCTTCTATATAGACTAAGAAACGTATATGCAAAGCATCCAAACAGTACAATTCGCCAATTTATTGTTCTTCAAGTTTAAGTGAACAACGAGCCCCATTGTTAATCCTTAAAAGGAAATTATTTGTAAATTTCGACAAGTAGAACAATGAATGGAACAGGTAGACGGTTGAAATCTTTGTATATATTGCTTCCATATAGCCTAAGAAACATATATGCAAAGCATCCAAACAGTACAATTCGCCAATTTTTGGTTTTTCAAGTTTAATTGAACTACGAGCCCCATTGTTAATCCTTTAAAGGAAATTATTTGTAAATTTCGACAAGTAGAACAATGAATGGGTCATGTAGACGGTTGAAATCATTGTATATATTGCTTCTATATAGTCTACGAAACATATATGCAAAGCATCCTAACAGTACCATTCGCCAATTATTTGATCTTCAAGTTTAAGTGAACTACGAGCACCATTGTTAATCCTTTATCGGAAATTATTTGTAATTTTCGACAAGTAGAACAATGAATGGAACAGGTAGACGGTTGAAATCTTTGTATATATTGCTTCTATATAGTCTGAGAAACATATATGCAAAGCATCCAAAGAGTACCATTCGCCAATTTTTTGTTCCTCAAGTTTAAGTGAACAATGAGCCCCATTGTTAATCCTTTATCGGAAATTATTTGTAACTTTCGACAAGTAGAACAATGAATGGAACAGGTAGACGGTTGAAATCTTTGTAAATATTGCTTCTATATAGTCTTAGAAACATATATGCAAAGCATCCAAACAGTACAATTCGCCAATTTTTTGTTCTTCAAGTTTAAGTGAACAATGAGCCCCAATGGTTAATCCTTTATCGGAAATTATTTCTAACTTTCGACAAGTAGAACAATGTATGGAACAGGTAGACGGTTGAAATCATTGTATATATTGCTTCTATATAGTCTAAGAAACATATCTGCATATCATCCAAACAGTACAATTCGCCAATTATTTGATCTTCAAGTTTAAGTGAACTACGAGCCCCATTGTTAATACTTTAACGGAAATTATTTGTAACTTGCGACAAGTAGAACAATGACTGGAACAGGTAGACGGTTGAAATCAATGTATATATTGCTTCTATATAGACTAAGAAACGTATATGCAAAGCATCCAAACAGTACAATTCGCCAATTTATTGTTCTTCAAGTTTAAGTGAACAACGAGCCCCATTGTTAATCCTTTAAAGGAAATTATTTGTAAATTTCGACAAGTAGAACAATGAATGGAACAGGTAGACGGTTGAAATCTTTGTATATATTGCTTCCATATAGCCTAAGAAACATATATGCAAAGCATCCAAACAGTACAATTCGCCAATTTTTGGTTTTTCAAGTTTAATTGAACTACGAGCCCCATTGTTAATCCTTTAAAGGAAATTATTTGTAAATTTCGACAAGTAGAACAATGAATGGGTCATGTAGACGGTTGAAATCATTGTATATATTGCTTCTATATAGTCTACGAAACATATATGCAAAGCATCCTAACAGTACCATTCGCCAATTATTTGATCTTCAAGTTTAAGTGAACTACGAGCACCATTGTTAATCCTTTATCGGAAATTATTTGTAATTTTCGACAAGTAGAACAATGAATGGAACAGGTAGACGGTTGAAATCTTTGTATATATTGCTTCTATATAGTCTGAGAAACATATATGCAAAGCATCCAAAGAGTACCATTCGCCAATTTTTTGTTCCTCAAGTTTAAGTGAACAATGAGCCCCATTGTTAATCCTTTATCGGAAATTATTTGTAACTTTCGACAAGTAGAACAATGAATGGAACAGGTAGACGGTTGAAATCTTTGTAAATATTGCTTCTATATAGTCTTAGAAACATATATGCAAAGCATCCAAACAGTACAATTCGCCAATTTTTTGTTCTTCAAGTTTAAGTGAACAATGAGCCCCAATGGTTAATCCTTTATCGGAAATTATTTCTAACTTTCGACAAGTAGAACAATGTATGGAACAGGTAGACGGTTGAAATCATTGTATATATTGCTTCTATATAGTCTAAGAAACATATCTGCATATCATCCAAACAGTACAATTCGCCAATTATTTGATCTTCAAGTTTAAGTGAACTACGAGCCCCATTGTTAATACTTTAACGGAAATTATTTGTAACTTGCGACAAGTAGAACAATGACTGGAACAGGTAGACGGTTGAAATCAATGTATATATTGCTTCTATATAGACTAAGAAACGTATATGCAAAGCATCCAAACAGTACAATTCGCCAATTTATTGTTCTTCAAGTTTAAGTGAACAACGAGCCCCATTGTTAATCCTTTAAAGGAAATTATTTGTAAATTTCGACAAGTAGAACAATGAATGGAACAGGTAGACGGTTGAAATCTTTGTATATATTGCTTCTATATAGCCTAAAAAACATATATGCAAAGCATCCAAACAGTACAATTCGCCAATTTTTGGTTTTTCAAGTTTAATTGAACTACGAGCCCCATTGTTAATCCTTTAAAGGAAATTATTTGTAAATTTCGACAAGTAGAACAATGAATGGGTCATGTAGACGGTTGAAATCATTGTATATATTGCTTCTATATAGTCTAAGAAACATATATGCAAAGCATCCATACAGTACAATTCGCCAATTTTTGGTTTTTCAAGTTTAATTGAACTACGAGCCCCATTGTTAATCCTTTAAAGGAAATTATTTGTAAATTTCGACAAGTAGAACAATGAATGGATCATGTAGACGGTTGAAATCATTGTATATATTGCTTCTATATAGTCTACGAAACATATATGCAAAGCATCCAAACAGTACAATTCGCCAATTTTTTTGTTCTTCAAGTTTAAGTGAACTACGAGCCCCATTGTTAATCCTTTATCGGAAATTATTTGTAATTTTCGACAAGTAGAACAATGAATGGAACAGGTAGACGGTTGAAATCATTGTATATATTGCTTCTATATAGTCTAAGAAACATATATGCAAAGCACCCAAACAGTACCATTCGCCAATTTTTTGTTCTTCAAGTTTAAGTGAACTACGAGCCCCATTGTTAATCCATCAACGGAAATTATGTTTAACTTTCGACATGTAGAACAATGAATGGAACAGGTAGACGGTTGAAATCATTGTATATATTCCTTCAATATAGTCTAAGAAACATATATGCAAAGCATCCAAACAGTACCATTCGCGAATTTATTGTTCTTCAAGTTTAAGTGAACAACGAGCCCCATTGATAATCATGAAAGGGAAATTATTTCTAAATTTCGACAAGTAGAACAATGATTGGAACAGGTAGACGGGTGAAATCCTTCTATATATTGCTTCTATATAGTCTAAGAAACATATATGCAAAGCATCCAAACAGTACCATTCGCCAATTTTTTGTTCCTCAAGTTTAAGTGAACAATGAGCCCCATTGTTAATCCTTTATCGGAAATTATTTGTAACTTTCGACAAGTAGAACAATGAATGGAACAGGTAGACGGTTGAAATCTTTGTAAATATTGCTTCTATATAGTCTAAGAAACATATATGCAAAGCATCCAAACAGTACAATTCGCCAATTTTTTGTTCTTCAAGTTTAAGTGAACAACGAGCCCCATTGATAATCATGAAAGGGAAATTATTTCTAAATTTCGACAAGTAGAACAATGATTGGAACAGGTAGACGGGTGAAATCCTTCTATATATTGCTTCTATATAGTCTAAGAAACATATATGCAAAGCATCCAAACAGTACAATTCGCCAATTTTTTTGTTCTTCAAGTTTAAGTGAACTACGAGCCCCATTCTTAATCCTTTATCGGAAATTATTTGTAACTTTCGACAAGTAGAACAATGAATGGAACAGGTAGACGGTTGAAATCTTTGTAAATATTGCTTCTATATAGTCTAAGAAACATATATGCAAAGCATCCAAACAGTACAATTCGCCAATTTTTTGTTCTTCAAGTTTAAGTGAACAATGAGCCCCAATGGTTAATCCTTTATCGGAAATTATTTCTAACTTTCGACAAGTAGAACAATGAATGGAACAGGTAGACGGTTGAAATCATTGTATATATTGCTTCTATATAGTCTAAGAAACATATCTGCATATCATCCAAACAGTACAATTCGCCAATTAATTGATGTTCAAGTTTAAGTGAACTACGAGCCCCATTGTTAATACTTTAACGGAAATTATTTGTAACTTGCGACAAGTAGAACAATGACTGGAACAGGTAGACGGTTGAAATCAATGTATATATTGCTTCTATATAGACTAAGAAACGTACATGCAAAGCATCCAAACAGTACAATTCGCCAATTTATTGTTCTTCAAGTTTAAGTGAACAACGAGCCCCATTGTTAATCCTTTAAAGGAAATTATTTGTAAATTTCGACAAGTAGAACAATGAATGGAACAGGTAGACGGTTGAAATCTTTGTATATATTGCTTCTATATAGCCTAAGAAACATATATGCAAAGCATCCAAACAGTACAATTCGCCAATTTTTGGTTTTTCAAGTTTAATTGAACTACGAGCCCCATTGTTAATCCTTTAAAGGAAATTATTTGTAAATTTCGACAAGTAGAACAATGAATGGGTCATGTAGACGGTTGAAATCATTGTATATATTGCTTCTATATAGTCTACGAAACATATATGCAAAGCATTCAAACAGTACCATTCGCCAATTATTTGATCTTGAAGTTTAAGTGAACTACGAGCCCCATTGTTAATCCATTATCGGAAATTATTTGTAATTTTCGACAAGTAGAACAATGAATGGAACAGGTAGACGGTTGAAATCTTTGTATATATTGCTTCTATATAGTCTGAGAAACATATATGCAAAGCATCCAAAGAGTACCATTCGCCAATTTTTTGTTCCTCAAGTTTAAGTGAACAATGAGCCCCATTGTTAATCCTTTATCGGAAATTATTTGTAACTTTCGACAAGTAGAACAATGAATGGAACAGGTAGACGGTTGAAATCTTTGTAAATATTGCTTCTATATAGTCTAAGAAACATATATGCAAAGCATCCAAACAGTACAATTCGCCAATTTTTTGTTCTTCAAGTTTAAGTGAACAATGAGCCCCAATGGTTAATCCTTTATCGGAAATTATTTCTAACTTTCGACAAGTAGAACAATGTATGGAACAGGTAGACGGTTGAAATCATTGTATATATTGCTTCTATATAGTCTAAGAAACATATCTGCATATCATCCAAACAGTACAATTCGCCAATTATTTGATCTTCAAGTTTAAGTGAACTACGAGCCCCATTGTTAATACTTTAACGGAAATTATTTGTAACTTGCGACAAGTAGAACAATGACTGGAACAGGTAGACGGTTGAAATCAATGTACATATTGCTTCTATATAGACTAAGAAACGTATATGCACAGCATCCAAACAGTACAATTCGCCAATTTATTGTTCTTCAAGTTTAAGTGAACAACGAGCCCCATTGTTAATCCTTTAAAGGAAATTATTTGTAAATTTCGACAAGTAGAACAATGAATGGAACAGGTAGACGGTTGAAATCTTTGTATATATTGCTTCTATATAGCCTAAGAAACATATATGCAAAGCATCCAAACAGTACAATTCGCCAATTTTTGGTTTTTCAAGTTTAATTGAACTACGAGCCCCATTGTTAATCCTTTAAAGGAAATTATTTGTAAATTTCGACAAGTAGAACAATGAATGGGTCATGTAGACGGTTGAAATCATTGTATATATTGCTTCTATATAGTCTACGAAACATATATGCAAAGCATCCAAACAGTACCATTCGCCAATTATTTGATCTTCAAGTTTAAGTGAACTACGAGCCCCATTGTTAATCCTTTATCGGAAATTATTTGTAACTTTCGACAAGTAGAACAATGATTGGAACACGTAGACGGTTGAAATCTTTGTATATATTGCTTCCATATAGTCTAAGAAACATATATGCAAAGCATCCAAACAATACAATTCGCCAATTTTTTGTTCTTCAAGTTTAAGTAAACAATGAGCCCCATTGATAATCATGAAAGGGAAATTATTTGTAACTTTCTTCAAATAGAACAATGAATAGAACAGTTAGACTGTTGGAATCTTTGTATACATTGCTTCTGTATAGTCTAAGAAACATATATGCAAAGCATCCAAACAGTACGATTCGACAATTTTTTGTTCTTCAAGGTTAAGTGAACAATGAGCCACATTGTTAATCCTTTATCGGAAACTATTTGTAAATTTCTACAAGTAGAACAATAATTGGAACACGTAGACGGTTGAAATCTTTGTATATATTGCTTCTATATAGTCTAAGAAACATATATGCAAAGAATCCAAACAGTACAATTCGCCAATTTTTTGTTCTTCAAGTGTAAGTGAACAACGAGCCCCATTGATAATCATGAAACGGAAATTATTTGTAAGCTTCTACAAGTAGAACAATGAATAGAACAGGTAGACGGTTGAAATCTTTCTATATATTGCTTCTATATAGTCTAAGAAACATATATGCAAAGCATCCAAACAGTACCATTCGCCAATTTTTTGTTCTTCAAGTTTAAGTGAACTACGAGCCTCATTGTTAATCCTTTAAAGGAAATTATTTGTAATTTTCGACAAGTAGAACAATGATTGGAACACGTAGACGGTTGAAATCTTTGTATATATTGCTTCCATATAGTCTAAGAAACATATATGCAAAGCATCCAAACAGTACAATTCGCCAATTTATTGATCTTCATGTTTAAGTGAACAATGAGCCCCATGGTTAATCCTTTATCGGAAATTATTTGTAACTTTCGACAAGTAGAACAATGAATGGAACAGGTAGACGGTTGAAATCTTTGTATATATTGCTTCTATATAATCTAAGAAACATATATGCAAAGCATCCAAACAGTACAATTCGCCAATTTATTGTTCTTCAAGTTTAAGTGAACAACGAGCCCCATTGTTAATCCTTTAAAGGAAATTATTTGTAAATTTCGACAAGTAGAACAATGATTGGAACACGTAGACGGTTGAAATCTTTGTATATATTGCTTCCATATAGTCTAAGAAACATGTACGCAAAGCATCCAAACAGTACCATTCGCCAATTTTTTGTTCTTCAAGTTTAAGTGAACAATGAGCCCCAATGGTTAATCCTTTATCGGAAATTATTTCTAACTTTCGACAAGTAGAACAATGAATGGAACAGGTAGACGGTTGAAATCATTGTATATATTGCTTCTATATAGTCTAAGAAACATATCTGCATATCATCCAAACAGTACAATTCGCCAATTATTTGATCTTCAAGTTTAAGTGAACTACGAGCCCCATTGTTAATACTTTAACGGAAATTATTTGTAACTTGCGACAAGTAGAACAATGACTGGAACAGGTAGACGGTTGAAATCAATGTATATATTGCTTCTATATAGACTAAGAAACGTACATGCAAAGCATCCAAACAGTACAATTCGCCAATTTATTGTTCTTCAAGTTTAAGTGAACAACGAGCCCCATTGTTAATCCTTTAAAGGAAATTATTTGTAAATTTCGACAAGTAGAACAATGAATGGAACAGGTAGACGGTTGAAATCTTTGTATATATTGCTTCTATATAGCCTAAGAAACATATATGCAAAGCATCCAAACAGTACAATTCGCCAATTTTTGGTTTTTCAAGTTTAATTGAACTACGAGCCCCATTGTTAATCCTTTAAAGGAAATTATTTGTAAATTTCGACAAGTAGAACAATGAATGGGTCATGTAGACGGTTGAAATCATTGTATATATTGCTTCTATATAGTCTACGAAACATATATGCAAAGCATTCAAACAGTACCATTCGCCAATTATTTGATCTTGAAGTTTAAGTGAACTACGAGCCCCATTGTTAATCCATTATCGGAAATTATTTGTAATTTTCGACAAGTAGAACAATGAATGGAACAGGTAGACGGTTGAAATCTTTGTATATATTGCTTCTATATAGTCTGAGAAACATATATGCAAAGCATCCAAAGAGTACCATTCGCCAATTTTTTGTTCCTCAAGTTTAAGTGAACAATGAGCCCCATTGTTAATCCTTTATCGGAAATTATTTGTAACTTTCGACAAGTAGAACAATGAATGGAACAGGTAGACGGTTGAAATCTTTGTAAATATTGCTTCTATATAGTCTAAGAAACATATATGCAAAGCATCCAAACAGTACAATTCGCCAATTTTTTGTTCTTCAAGTTTAAGTGAACAATGAGCCCCAATGGTTAATCCTTTATCGGAAATTATTTCTAACTTTCGACAAGTAGAACAATGTATGGAACAGGTAGACGGTTGAAATCATTGTATATATTGCTTCTATATAGTCTAAGAAACATATCTGCATATCATCCAAACAGTACAATTCGCCAATTATTTGATCTTCAAGTTTAAGTGAACTACGAGCCCCATTGTTAATACTTTAACGGAAATTACTTGTAACTTGCGACAAGTAGAACAATGACTGGAACAGGTAGACGGTTGAAATCAATGTATATATTGCTTCTATATAGACTAAGAAACGTATATGCAAAGCATCCAAACAGTACAATTCGCCAATTTATTGTTCTTCAAGTTTAAGTGAACAACGAGCCCCATTGTTAATCCTTTAAAGGAAATTATTTGTAAATTTCGACAAGTAGAACAATGAATGGAACAGGTAGACGGTTGAAATCTTTGTATATATTGCTTCTATATAGCCTAAGAAACATATATGCAAAGCATCCAAACAGTACAATTCGCCAATTTATTGTTCTTCAAGTTTAATTGAACTACGAGCCCCATTGTTAATCCTTTAAAGGAAATTATTTGTAAATTTCGACAAGTAGAACAATGAATGGGTCATGTAGACGGTTGAAATCATTGTATATATTGCTTCTATATAGTCTACGAAACATATATGCAAAGCATCCAAACAGTACCATTCGCCAATTATTTGATCTTCAAGTTTAAGTGAACTACGAGCCCCATTGTTAATCCTTTATCGGAAATTATTTGTAACTTTCGACAAGTAGAACAATGATTGGAACACGTAGACGGTTGAAATCTTTGTATATATTGCTTCCATATAGTCTAAGAAACATATATGCAAAGCATCCAAACAATACAATTCGCCAATTTTTTGTTCTTCAAGTTTAAGTAAACAATGAGCCCCATTGATAATCATGAAAGGGAAATTATTTGTAACTTTCTTCAAATAGAACAATGAATAGAACAGTTAGACTGTTGGAATCTTTGTATACATTGCTTCTGTATAGTCTAAGAAACATATATGCAAAGCATCCAAACAGTACGATTCGACAATTTTTTGTTCTTCAAGGTTAAGTGAACAATGAGCCACATTGTTAACCCTTTATCGGAAACTATTTGTAAATTTCTACAAGTAGAACAATAATTGGAACACGTAGACGGTTGAAATCTTTGTATATATTGCTTCTATATAGTCTAAGAAACATATATGCAAAGAATCCAAACAGTACAATTCGCCAATTTTTTGTTCTTCAAGTGTAAGTGAACAACGAGCCCCATTGATAATCATGAAACGGAAATTATTTGTAAGCTTCTACAAGTAGAACAATGAATAGAACAGGTAGACGGTTGAAATCTTTCTATATATTGCTTCTATATAGTCTAAGAAACATATATGCAAAGCATCCAAACAGTACCATTCGCCAATTTTTTGTTCTTCAAGTTTAAGTGAACTACGAGCCTCATTGTTAATCCTTTAAAGGAAATTATTTGTAATTTTCGACAAGTAGAACAATGATTGGAACACGTAGACGGTTGAAATCTTTGTATATATTGCTTCCATATAGTCTAAGAAACATATATGCAAAGCATCCAAACAGTACAATTCGCCAATTTATTGATCTTCATGTTTAAGTGAACAATGAGCCCCATGGTTAATCCTTTATCGGAAATTATTTGTAACTTTCGACAAGTAGAACAATGAATGGAACAGGTAGACGGTTGAAATCTTTGTATATATTGCTTCTATATAATCTAAGAAACATATATGCAAAGCATCCAAACAGTACAATTCGCCAATTTATTGTTCTTCAAGTTTAAGTGAACAACGAGCCCCATTGTTAATCCTTTAAAGGAAATTATTTGTAAATTTCGACAAGTAGAACAATGATTGGAACACGTAGACGGTTGAAATCTTTGTATATATTGCTTCCATATAGTCTAAGAAACATGTACGCAAAGCATCCAAACAGTACCATTCGCCAATTTTTTGTTCTTCAAGTTTAAGTGAACAATGAGCCCCAATGGTTAATCCTTTATCGGAAATTATTTGTAACTTTCTACAAGTAGAACAATGAATAGTACAGGTAGACGGGTGAAATCTTTCTATATATTGCTTCTAAATAGTCTAAGAAACACATATGCAAAGCATCCAAACAGCACAATTCGCCATTTTTTTGTTCTTGAAGTTTAAGTGAACTACGAGCCCCATTGTTAATCCTTTAAAGGAAATTATTTGTAAATTTCCACAAGTAGAACAATGAATGGATCAGGTAGACGGTTGAAATCATTGTATACATTGCTTCTATATAGCCTAAGAAACATATATGCAAAGCATCCAAATAGTACAATTCGACAATTTCTTGTACTTCAAGTTTAAGTGAACAATGAGCCCCAATGGTTAATCCTTTATCGGAAATTATTTGTAACTTTCGACAAGTAGAACAATGAATGGAACAGGTAGACGGTTGAAATCTTTTTATATATTGCTTCTATATAGACTAAGAAACCTATATGCAAAGCATCTAAACAGTAACATGCGCCAATTTTTTGATCTTCAAGTTTAAGTGAACAATGAGCCCCATTGTTAATCCTTTATCGGAAATTATTTGTAACTTTCGACAAGTAGAACAATGAATGGAACAGGTAGACGGTTGAAATCTTTGTATATATTGCTTCTATATCGTCTAAGAAACATATATGCAAAGCATCCAAACAGTACAATTCGCCAATTTATTGATCTTCAAGTTTAAGTGAACAATGAGCCCCATGGTTAATCCTTTATCGGAAATTATTTGTAACTTTCGACAAGTAGAACAATGAATGGAACAGGTAGACGGTTGAAATCTTTGTATATATTGCTTCTATATAGTCTAAGAAACATATATGCAAAGCATCCAAACAGTACAATTCGCCAATTTATTGATCTTCAAGTTTAAGTGAACAATGAGCCCCATTGTTAATCCTTTATCGGAAATTATTTGTAACTTTCGACAAGTAGAACAATGAATGGAACAGGTAGACGGTTGAAATCTTTGTATATATTGCTTCTATATAGTCTAAGAAACATATATGCAAAGCATCGAAACAGTACAATTCGCCAATTTATTGATCTTCAAGTTTAAGTGAACAATGAGCCCCATGGTTAATCCTTTATCGGAAATTATTTGTAACTTTCGACAAGTAGAACAATGAATGGAACAGGTAGACGGTTGAAATCTTTGTATATATTGCTTCTATATAGTCTAAGAAACATATATGCAAAGCATCCAAACAGTACCATTCGCCAATTTTTTGTTCTTCAAGTTTAAGTGAACAACGAGCCCCATTGATAATCATGAAATGGAAATTATTTGTAACTTGCGACAAGTAGAACAATGAATGGAACATGTAGACGGTTGAAATCAATGTATATGTTGCTTCTATATAGTCTAAGAAACATATATGTAAAGCATCCAAACAGTACCATTCGCGAATTTTTTGTTCTTCAAGTTTAAGTGAACAACGAGCCCCATTGATAATCATGAAACGGAAATTATTTGTAACTTTCTACAAGTAGAACAATGAATAGAACAGGTAGACGGTTGAAATCTTTGTATATATTGCTTCTATATAGTCTAAGAAACATATATGCAAAGCATCCAAACAGTACCATTCGCCAATTTTTTGTTCTTCAAGTTTAAGTGAACTACGAGCCTCATTGTTAATCCTTTAAAGGAAATTATTTGTAATTTTCGACAAGTAGAACAATGATTGGAACACGTAGACGGTTGAAATCTTTGTATATATTGCTTCCATATAGTCTAAGAAACATATATGCAAAGCATCCAAACAGTACAATTCGCCAATTTATTGATCTTCATGTTTAAGTGAACAATGAGCCCCATGGTTAATCCTTTATCGGAAATTATTTGTAACTTTCGACAAGTAGAACAATGAATGGAACAGGTAGACGGTTGAAATCTTTGTATATATTGCTTCTATATAATCTAAGAAACATATATGCAAAGCATCCAAACAGTACAATTCGCCAATTTATTGTTCTTCAAGTTTAAGTGAACAACGAGCCCCATTGTTAATCCTTTAAAGGAAATTATTTGTAAATTTCGACAAGTAGAACAATGATTGGAACACGTAGACGGTTGAAATCTTTGTATATATTGCTTCCATATAGTCTAAGAAACATGTACGCAAAGCATCCAAACAGTACCATTCGCCAATTTTTTGTTCTTCAAGTTTAAGTGAACAATGAGCCCCAATGGTTAATCCTTTATCGGAAATTATTTGTAACTTTCTACAAGTAGAACAATGAATAGTACAGGTAGACGGGTGAAATCTTTCTATATATTGCTTCTAAATAGTCTAAGAAACACATATGCAAAGCATCCAAACAGCACAATTCGCCATTTTTTTGTTCTTGAAGTTTAAGTGAACTACGAGCCCCATTGTTAATCCTTTAAAGGAAATTATTTGTAAATTTCCACAAGTAGAACAATGAATGGATCAGGTAGACGGTTGAAATCATTGTATACATTGCTTCTATATAGCCTAAGAAACATATATGCAAAGCATCCAAATAGTACAATTCGACAATTTCTTGTACTTCAAGTTTAAGTGAACAATGAGCCCCAATGGTTAATCCTTTATCGGAAATTATTTGTAACTTTCGACAAGTAGAACAATGAATGGAACAGGTAGACGGTTGAAATCTTTTTATATATTGCTTCTATATAGACTAAGAAACCTATATGCAAAGCATCTAAACAGTAACATGCGCCAATTTTTTGATCTTCAAGTTTAAGTGAACAATGAGCCCCATTGTTAATCCTTTATCGGAAATTATTTGTAACTTTCGACAAGTAGAACAATGAATGGAACAGGTAGACGGTTGAAATCTTTGTATATATTGCTTCTATATCGTCTAAGAAACATATATGCAAAGCATCCAAACAGTACAATTCGCCAATTTATTGATCTTCAAGTTTAAGTGAACAATGAGCCCCATGGTTAATCCTTTATCGGAAATTATTTGTAACTTTCGACAAGTAGAACAATGAATGGAACAGGTAGACGGTTGAAATCTTTGTATATATTGCTTCTATATAGTCTAAGAAACATATATGCAAAGCATCCAAACAGTACAATTCGCCAATTTATTGATCTTCAAGTTTAAGTGAACAATGAGCCCCATTGTTAATCCTTTATCGGAAATTATTTGTAACTTTCGACAAGTAGAACAATGAATGGAACAGGTAGACGGTTGAAATCTTTGTATATATTGCTTCTATATAGTCTAAGAAACATATATGCAAAGCATCAAAACAGTACAATTCGCCAATTTTTTGTTCTTCAAGTTTAAGTAAACTACGATCCCCATTGTTAATCCCTTAACGGAAATTATTTATAACTTCGACAAGTAGAACAATGAATAGAACAGGTAGACGGTTGAAATCTTTGTATATATTGCTTCTATATAGTCTAAGAAACATATATGCAAAGCATCCAAACAGTACAATTCGCCAATTTTTTGTTCTTCAAGTTTAAGTAAACTACGATCCCCATTGTTAATCCCTTAACGGAAATTATTTGTAACTTCGACAAGTAGAACAATGAATGGAACAGGTAGACGGTTGAAATCCTTGTATATATTGCGTCTATATAGTCTAAGAAACATATATGCAAAGCATCCAAACAGTACAATTCGCCAATTTTTTGTTCTTCAAATTTAAGTGAACTACGAGCCCCATTGTTAATCCTTTAAAGGAAATTATTTGTAAATTTCGACAAGTAGAACAATGAATGGAACAGGTAGACGGTGGAAATCTTTGTATATACTGCTTCTATATAATCTAAGAAACATATATGCAAAGCATCCAAACAGTACCATTCGCCAATTTTTTGTTCTTCAAATTTAAGTGAACTACGAGCCCCATTGTTAATCCTTTAAAGGAAATTATTTGTAAATTTCGACAAGTAGAACAATGAATGGAACAGGTAGACGGTTGAAATCTTTGTATATATTGCTTCTATATAATCTAAGAAACATATATGCAAAGCATCCAAACAGTACCATTCTCCAATTTTTTGTCCTTCAAGTTTAAGTGAACAATGAGGCCCATTGTTAATCCTTTATCGGAAATTATTTGTAACTTTCGACAAGTAGAACAATTAATGGAACACGTAGACGGTTAAAATCATTGTATATATTGCTTCCATATAGTCTAAGAAACATATATGCAAAGCATCCAAACAGTACAATTCGCCAATTTTTTGTTTTCCAAGTTTAAGTGAACAATGAGCCCCAATGGTTAATCCTTTATCGGAAATTATTTGTTATTTTCGGCAAGTAGAACAATGAATGGAATAGGTAGACGGTTGAAATCATTGTATATATTGCTTCTATATAGTCTACGAAGCAAATATGCAAAGCATCCAAACAGTACAATTCGCCAATTTTTTGTCCTTCAAGTTTAAGTGAACAATGAGCCCCATTGTTAATCCTTTATCGGAAATTATTTGTAAATTTCGACAAGTAGAACAATGAATGGAACAGGTAGACGGTTGAAATCTTTGTATATATTGCTTCTATATAATCTAAGAAACATATATGCAAAGAATCCAAACAGTACAATTCGCCAATTATTTGATCTTCAAGTTTAAGTGAACTACGAGCCCCATTGTTAATACTTTAACGGAAATTATTTGTAACTTGCGACAAGTAGAACAATGAATGGAACAGGTAGACGGTTGAAATCTTTGTATATATTGCTTCTATATAGTCTAAGAAACATATATGCAAAGCATCCAAACAGTACAATTCGCCAATTTATTGTTCTTCAAGTTTAAGTGAACAACGAGCCCCATTGTTAATCCTTTAAAGGAAATTATTTGTAAATTTCGACAAGTAGAACAATGAATGGAACAGGTAGACGGTTGAAATCTTTGTATATATTGCTACTATATAATCTAAGAAACATAAATGCAAAGCATCCAAACAGTACCTTTCGCCAATTTTTTGATCTTCAAGTTTACGTGAACTACGAGCCCCATTGTTAATCCTTTAAAGGAAATTATTTGTAAATTTCAACAAGTAGAACAATGAATGGAACAGGTAGACTGTTGAAATCATTGTATATATTGCTTCTGTATAGTCTAAGAAACATATATGCAAAGAATCCAAACAGTACAATTCGCCAATTATTTGATCTTCAAGTTTAAGTGAACTACGAGCCCCATTGTTAATACTTTAACGGAAATTATTTGTAACTTGCGACAAGTAGAACAATGAATGGAACAGGTAGCCGGTTGAAATCAATGTATATATTGCTTCTATATAGTCTAAGAAACATATATGCAAAGCATCAAAACAGTACAATTCGCGAATTTATTGTTCTTCAAGTTTAAGTGAACAACGAGCCCAATTGTTAATCCTTTAAAGGAAATTATTTGTAATTTTCGACAAGTAGAACAATGATTGGAACACGTAGACGGTTGAAATCTTTGTATATATTGCTTCCATATAGTCTAGGAAACATTTATGCAAAGCATCCAAACATTACCACTCGCCAATTTGTTGTCCTTCAAGTTTAAGTGAACAATGAGCCCCATTGTTAATCCTTTATCGGAAATTATTTGTAACTTTCGACAAGTAGAACAATGAATGGAACAGGTAGACGGTTGAAATCTTTGTATATATTGCTACTATATAATCTAAGAAACATATATGCAAAGCATCCAAACAGTACCTTTCGCCAATTTTTTGATCTTCAAGTTTAAGTGAACTACGAGCCCCATTGTTAATCCTTTAAAGGAAATTATTTGTAAATTTCAACAAGTAGAACAATGAATGGAACAGGTAGACTGTTGAAATCATTGTATATATTGCTTCTGTATAGTCTAAGAAACATATATGCAAAGAATCCAAACAGTACAATTCGCCAATTATTTGATCTTCAAGTTTAAGTGAACTACGAGCCCCATTGTTAATACTTTAACGGAAATTATTTGTAACTTGCGACAAGTAGAACAATGAATGGAACAGGTAGCCGGTTGAAATCAATGTATATATTGCTTCTATATAGTCTAAGAAACATATATGCAAAGCATCAAAACAGTACAATTCGCGAATTTATTGTTCTTCAAGTTTAAGTGAACAACGAGTCCAATTGTTAATCCTTTAAAGGAAATTATTTGTAATTTTCGACAAGTAGAACAATGATTGGAACCCGTAGACGGTTGAAATCTTTGTATATATTGCTTCCATATAGTCTAGGAAACATTTATTCAAAGCATCCAAACATTACCACTCGCCAATTTGTTGTCCTTCAAGTTTAAGTGAACAATGAGCCCCATTGTTAATCCTTTATCGGAAATTATTTGTAACTTTCGACAAGTAGAACAATGAATGGAACAGGTAGACTGTTGAAATCATTGTATATATTGCTTCTGTATAGTCTAAGAAACATATATGCAAAGAATCCAAACAGTACAATTCGCCAATTATTTGATCTTCAAGTTTAAGTGAACTACGAGCCCCATTGTTAATACTTTAACGGAAATTATTTGTAACTTGCGACAAGTAGAACAATGAATGGAACAGGTAGACGGTTGAAATCTTTGTATATATTGCTTCTATATAGTCTAAGAAACATATATGCAAAGCATCCAAACAATACAATTCGCCAATTTATTGTTCTTCAAGTTTAAGTGAACAACGAGCCCCATTGTTAATCCTTTAAAGGCAATTATTTGTAAATTTCGACAAGTAGAACAATGAATGGAACAGGTAGACGGTTGAAATCTTTGTATATATTGCTACTATATAATCTAAGAAACATATATGCAAAGCATCCAAACAGTACCTTTCGCCAATTTTTTGATCTTCAAGTTTAAGTGAACTACGAGCCCCATTGTTAATCCTTTAAAGGAAATTATTTGTAAATTTCAACAAGTAGAACAATGAATGGAACAGGTAGACTGTTGAAATCATTGTATATATTGCTTCTGTATAGTCTAAGAAACATATATGCAAAGAATCCAAACAGTACAATTCGCCAATTATTTGATCTTCAAGTTTAAGTGAACTACGAGCCCCATTGTTAATACTTTAACGGAAATTATTTGTAACTTGCGACAAGTAGAACAATGAATGGAACAGGTAGCCGGTTGAAATCAATGTATATATTGCTTCTATATAGTCTAAGAAACATATATGCAAAGCATCAAAACAGTACAATTCGCGAATTTATTGTTCTTCAAGTTTAAGTGAACAACGAGTCCAATTGTTAATCCTTTAAAGGAAATTATTTGTAATTTTCGACAAGTAGAACAATGATTGGAACCCGTAGACGGTTGAAATCTTTGTATATATTGCTTCCATATAGTCTAGGAAACATTTATTCAAAGCATCCAAACATTACCACTCGCCAATTTGTTGTCCTTCAAGTTTAAGTGAACAATGAGCCCCATTGTTAATCCTTTATCGGAAATTATTTGTAACTTTCGACAAGTAGAACAATGAATGGAACAGGTAGACTGTTGAAATCATTGTATATATTGCTTCTGTATAGTCTAAGAAACATATATGCAAAGAATCCAAACAGTACAATTCGCCAATTATTTGATCTTCAAGTTTAAGTGAACTACGAGCCCCATTGTTAATACTTTAACGGAAATTATTTGTAACTTGCGACAAGTAGAACAATGAATGGAACAGGTAGACGGTTGAAATCTTTGTATATATTGCTTCTATATAGTCTAAGAAACATATATGCAAAGCATCCAAACAATACAATTCGCCAATTTATTGTTCTTCAAGTTTAAGTGAACAACGAGCCCCATTGTTAATCCTTTAAAGGCAATTATTTGTAAATTTCGACAAGTAGAACAATGAATGGAACAGGTAGACGGTTGAAATCTTTGTATATATTGCTACTATATAATCTAAGAAACATATATGCAAAGCATCCAAACAGTACCTTTCGCCAATTTTTTGATCTTCAAGTTTAAGTGAACTACGAGCCCCATTGTTAATCCTTTAAAGGAAATTATTTGTAAATTTCAACAAGTAGAACAATGAATGGAACAGGTAGACTGTTGAAATCATTGTATATATTGCTTCTGTATAGTCTAAGAAACATATATGCAAAGAATCCAAACAGTACAATTCGCCAATTATTTGATCTTCAAGTTTAAGTGAACAACGAGCCCCATTGTTAATCCTTTAAAGGAAATTATTTGTAAATTTCGACAAGTAGAACAATGAATGGAACAGGTAGACGGTTGAAATCTTTGTATATATTGCTACTATATAATCTAAGAAACATATATGCAAAGCATCCAAACAGTACCTTTCGCCAATTTTTTGATCTTCAAGTTTAAGTGAACAACGATCCCCATTGTTAATCCTTTAAAGGAAATTATTTGTAAATTTCGACAAGTAGCACAATGATTGGAACACGTAGACGGTTGAAATCTTTGTATATATTGCTTCTATATAGTCTAAGAAACATATATGCAAAGAATCCAAACAGTACAATTCGCCAATTATTTGATCTTCAAGTTTAAGTGAACTACGAGACCCATTGTTAATACTTTAATGGAAATTATTTGTAACTTGCGACAAGTAGAACAATGAATGGAACAGGTAGCCGGTTGAAATCAATGTATATATTGCTTCTATATAGTCTAAGAAACATATATGCAAAGCATCCAAACAGTACAATTCGCGAATTTATTGTTCTTCAAGTTTAAGTGAACAACGAGCCCCATTGTTAATCCTTTAAAGGAAATTATTTGTAAATTTCGACAAGTAGAACAATGATTGGAACACGTAGACGGTTGAAATCTTTGTATATATTGCTTCTATATAGACTTAGAAACATATATGCAAAGCATCCAAACAGTACAATTCGCCAATTTATTGTTCTTCAAGTTTAAGTGAACAACGAGCCCCATTGTTAATCACGAAATGGAAATTATTTGTAACTTTTTACAAGTAGAACAATGAATAGTACAGGTAGACGGGTGAAATCTTTCTATATATTGCTTCTAAATAATCTAAGAAACATATATTCAAAGCATCCAAACAGTACAATTCGCAAATTTTTTGTTCTTCAAGTTTAAGTGAACTACGAGCCCAATTGTTAATCCTTTAAAGGAAATTATTTGTAAATTTCGACAAGTAGAACAATGATTGGAACACGTAGACGGTTGAAATCTTTGTATATATTGCTTCTATATAGTCTAAGAAACATATATGCAAAGCATCCAAACAGTACAATTCGCGAATTTATTGTTCTTCAAGTTTAAGTGAACAACGAGCCCCATTGTTAATCCTTTAAAGGAAATTATTTGTAAATTTCGACAAGTAGAACAATGAATGGAACAGGTAGACGATTGAAATCTTTGTATATATTGCTACTATATAATCTAAGAAACATAAATGCAAAGCATGCAAACAGTACCTTTCGCCAATTTTTTGATCTTCAAGTTTAAGTGAACTACGAGCCCCATTGTTAATCCTTTAAAGGAAATTATTTGTAAATTTCAACAAGTAGAACAATGAATGGAACAGGTAGACTGTTGAAATCATTGTATATATTGCTTCTGTATAGTCTAAGAAACATATATGCAAAGAATCCAAACAGTACAATTCGCCAATTATTTGATCTTCAAGTTTAAGTGAACTACGAGCCCCATTGTTAATACTTTAACGGAAATTATTTGTAACTTGCGACAAGTAGAACAATGAATGGAACAGGTAGCCGGTTGAAATCAATGTATATATTGCTTCTATATAGTCTAAGAAACATATATGCAAAGAATCCAAACAGTACCATTCGCCAATTTTTTGTTCTTCAAGTTTAAGTGAACAATGAGCCCCAATGGTTAATCCTTTATCGGAAATTATTTGTAACTTTCGACAAGTAGAACAATGAATGGAACAGGTAGACGGTTGAAATCTTTGTATATATTGCTTCTATATAGTCTAAGAAACATATATGCAAAGCATCCAAACAGTACAATTCGCCAATTTATTGTTCTTCAAGTTTAAGTGAACAACGAGCCCCATTGTTAATCCTTTAAAGGAAATTATTTGTAAATTTCGACAAGTAGAACAATGAATGGAACAGGTAGACGGTTGAAATCTTTGTATATATTGCTACTATATAATCTAAGAAACATAAATGCAAAGCATGCAAACAGTACCTTTCGCCAATTTTTTGATCTTCAAGTTTAAGTGAACTACGAGCCCCATTGTTAATCCTTTAAAGGAAATTATTTGTAAATTTCAACAAGAAGAACAATGAATGGAACAGGTAGACTGTTGAAATCATTGTATATATTGCTTCTGTATAGTCTAAGAAACATATATGCAAAGAATCCAAACAGTACAATTCGCCAATTATTTGATCTTCAAGTTTAAGTGAACTACGAGCCCCATTGTTAATACTTTAACGGAAATTATTTGTAACTTGCGACAAGTAGAACAATGAATGGAACAGGTAGCCGGTTGAAATCAATGTATATATTGCTTCTATATAGTCTAAGAAACATATATGCAAAGCATCCAAACAGTACAATTCGCGAATTTATTGTTCTTCAAGTTTAAGTGAACAACGAGCCCAATTGTTAATCCTTTAAAGGAAATTATTTGTAATTTTCGACAAGTAGAACAATGATTGGAACACGTAGACGGTTGAAATCTTTGTATATATTGCTTCCATATAGTCTAAGAAACATTTATGCAAAGCATCCAAACATTACCACTCGCCAATTTGTTGTCCTTCAAGTTTAAGTGAACAATGAGCCCCATTGTTAATCCTTTATCGGAAATTATTTGTAACTTTCGACAAGTAGAACAATGAATGGAACAGGTAGACTGTTGAAATCATTGTATATATTGCTTCTGTATAGTCTAAGAAACATATATGCAAAGAATCCAAACAGTACAATTCGCCAATTATTTGATCTTCAAGTTTAAGTGAACTACGAGCCCCATTGTTAATACTTTAACGGAAATTATTTGTAACTTGCGACAAGTAGAACAATGATTGGAACACGTAGACGGTTGAAATCTTTGTATATATTGCTTCTATATAGTCTAAGAAACATATATGCAAAGCATCCAAACAGTACAATTCGCCAATTTATTGTTCTTCAAGTTTAAGTGAACAACGAGCCCCATTGTTAATCCTTTAAAGGAAATTATTTGTAAATTTCGACAAGTAGAACAATGAATGGAACAGGTAGACGGTTGAAATCCTTGTATATATTGCGTCTATATAGTCTAAGAAACATATATGCAAAGCATCCAAACAGTACCATTCGCCAATTTTTTGATCTTCAAGTTTAAGTGAACTACGAGCCCCATTGTTAATCCTTTAAAGGAAATTATTTGTAAATTTCGACAAGTAGAACAATGAATGGAACAGGTAGACTGTTGAAATCATTGTATATATTGCTTCTGTATAGTCTAAGAAACATATATGCAAAGAATCCAAACAGTACAATTCGCCAATTATTTGATCTTCAAGTTTAAGTGAACTACGAGCCCCATTGTTAATACTTTAACGGAAATTATTTGTAACTTGCGACAAGTAGAACAATGAATGGAACAGGTAGCCGGTTGAAATCAATGTATATATTGCTTCTATATAGTCTAAGAAACATATATGCAAAGAATCCAAACAGTACCATTCGCCAATTTTTTGTTCTTCAAGTTTAAGTGAACAATGAGCCCCAATGGTTAATCCTTTATCGGAAATTATTTGTAACTTTCGACAAGTAGAACAATGAATGGAACAGGTAGACGGTTGAAATCTTTGTATATATTGCTTCTATATAGTCTAAGAAACATATATGCAAAGCATCCAAACAGTACAATTCGCCAATTTATTGTTCTTCAAGTTTAAGTGAACAACGAGCCCCATTGTTAATCCTTTAAAGGAAATTATTTGTAAATTTCGACAAGTAGAACAATGAATGGAACAGGTAGACGGTTGAAATCTTTGTATATATTGCTACTATATAATCTAAGAAACATAAATGCAAAGCATGCAAACAGTACCTTTCGCCAATTTTTTGATCTTCAAGTTTAAGTGAACTACGAGCCCCATTGTTAATCCTTTAAAGGAAATTATTTGTAAATTTCAACAAGTAGAACAATGAATGGAACAGGTAGACTGTTGAAATCATTGTATATATTGCTTCTGTATAGTCTAAGAAACATATATGCAAAGAATCCAAACAGTACAATTCGCCAATTATTTGATCTTCAAGTTTAAGTGAACTACGAGCCCCATTGTTAATACTTTAACGGAAATTATTTGTAACTTGCGACAAGTAGAACAATGAATGGAACAGGTAGCCGGTTGAAATCAATGTATATATTGCTTCTATATAGTCTAAGAAACATATATGCAAAGCATCCAAACAGTACAATTCGCGAATTTATTGTTCTTCAAGTTTAAGTGAACAACGAGCCCAATTGTTAATCCTTTAAAGGAAATTATTTGTAATTTTCGACAAGTAGAACAATGATTGGAACACGTAGACGGTTGAAATCTTTGTATATATTGCTTCCATATAGTCTAAGAAACATTTATGCAAAGCATCCAAACATTACCACTCGCCAATTTGTTGTCCTTCAAGTTTAAGTGAACAATGAGCCCCATTGTTAATCCTTTATCGGAAATTATTTGTAACTTTCGACAAGTAGAACAATGAATGGAACAGGTAGACTGTTGAAATCATTGTATATATTGCTTCTGTATAGTCTAAGAAACATATATGCAAAGAATCCAAACAGTACAATTCGCCAATTATTTGATCTTCAAGTTTAAGTGAACTACGAGCTCCATTGTTAATACTTTAACGGAAATTATTTGTAACTTGCGACAAGTAGAACAATGAATGGAACAGGTAGCCGGTTGAAATCAATGTATATATTGCTTCTATATAGTCTAAGAAACATATACGCAAAGCATCCAAATAGTACCATTCGCCAATTTTTTGTTCTTCAAGTTTAAGTGAACAATGAGCCCCAATGGTTAATCCTTTAAAGGAAATTATTTGTAAATTTCGACAAGTAGAACAATGAATGGAACAGGTAGACTGTTGAAATCATTGTATATATTGCTTCTGTATAGTGTAAGAAACATATATGCAAAGAATCCAAACAGTACAATTCGCCAATTATTTGATCTTCAAGTTTAAGTGAACTACGAGCCCCATTGTTAATTCTTTAACGGAAATTATTTGTAACTTGCGACAAGTAGAACAATGAATGGAACAGGTAGACGGTTGAAATCTTTGTATATATTGCTTCTATATACTCTAAGAAACATATATGCAAAGCATCCAAACAATACAATTCGCCAATTTATTGTTCTTCAAGTTTAAGTGAACAACGAGCCCCATTGTTAATCCATTAAAGGAAATTATTTGTAAATTTCGACAAGTAGAACAATGAATGGAACAGGTAGACGGTTGAAATCTTTGTATATATTGCTACTATATAATCTAAGAAACATATATGCAAAGCATCCAAACAGTACCTTTCGCCAATTTTTTGATCTTCAAGTTTCAGTGAACTACGAGCCCCATTGTTAATCCTTTAAAGGAAATTATTTGTAAATTTCAACAAGTAGAACAATGAATGGAACAGGTAGACTGTTGAAATCATTGTATATATTGCTTCTGTATAGTCTAAGAAACATATATGCAAAGAATCCAAACAGTACAATTCGCCAATTATTTGATCTTCAAGTTTAAGTGAACTACGAGCCCCATTGTTAATACTTTAACGGAAATTATTTGTAACTTGCGACAAGTAGAACAATGAATGGAACACGTAGCCGGTTGAAATCAATGTATATATTGCTTCTATATAGTCTAAGAAACATATATGCAAAGCATCCAAACAGTACAATTCGCGAATTTATTGTTCTTCAAGTTTAAGTGAACAACGAGCCCCATTGTTAATCCTTTAAAGGAAATTATTTGTAAATTTCGACAAGTAGAACAATGATTGGAACACGTAGACGGTTGAAATCTTTGTATATATTGCTTCTATATAGTCTAAGAAACATATATGCAAAGCATCCAAACAGTACAATTCGCCAATTTATTGTTCTTCAAGTTTAAGTGAACAACGAGCCCCATTGTTAATCCTTTAAAGGAAATTATTTGTAAATTTCGACAAGTAGAACAATGAATGGAACAGGTAGACGGTTGAAATCTTTGTATATATTGCTACTATATAATCTAAGAAACATATATGCAAAGTATCCAAACAGTACCTTTCGCCAATTTTTTGATCTTCAAGTTTAAGTGAACAACGAGCCCCATTGTTAATCCTTTAAAGGAAATTATTTGTAAATTTCGACAAGTAGAACAATGATTGGAACACGTAGACGGTTGAAATCTTTGTATATATTGCTTCTATATAGTCTAAGAAACATATATGCAAAGCATCCAAACAGTACAATTCGCGAATTTATTGTTCTTCAAGTTTAAGTGAACAACGAGCCCCATTGTTAATCCTTTAAAGGAAATTATTTGTAAATTTCAACAAGTAGAACAATGAATGGGACAGGTAGACTGTTGAAATCATTGTATATATTGCTTCTGTATAGTCTAAGAAACATATATGCAAAGAAACCAAACAGTACAATTCGTCAATTATTTGATCTTCAAGTTTAAGTGAACTACGAGCCCCATTGTTAATACTTTAACGGAAATTATTTGTAACTTGCGACAAGTAGAACAATGAATGGAACAGGTAGACTGTTGAAATCATTGTATATATTGCTTCTGTATAGTCTAAGAAACATATATGCAAAGAATCCAAACAGTACAATTCGCCAATTATTTGATCTTCAAGTTTAAGTGAACTACGAGCCCCATTGTTAATACTTTAACGGAAATTATTTGTAACTTGCGACAAGTAGAACAATGAATGGAACAGGTAGCCGGTTGAAATCAATGTATATATTGCTTCTATATAGTCTAAGAAACATATATGCAAAGCATCCAAACAGTACAATTCGCGAATTTATTGTTCTTCAAGTTTAAGTGAACAACGAGCCCAATTGTTAATCCTTTAAAGGAAATTATTTGTAATTTTCGACAAGTAGAACAATGATTGGAACACGTAGACGGTTGAAATCTTTGTATATATTGCTTCCATATAGTCTAAGAAACATTTATGCAAAGCATCCAAACATTACCACTCGCCAATTTGTTGTCCTTCAAGTTTAAGTGAACAATGAGCCCCATTGTTAATCCTTTATCGGAAATTATTTGTAACTTTCGACAAGTAGAACAATGAATGGAACAGGTAGACTGTTGAAATCATTGTATATATTGCTTCTGTATAGTCTAAGAAACATATATGCAAAGAATCCAAACAGTACAATTCGCCAATTATTTGATCTTCAAGTTTAAGTGAACTACGAGCTCCATTGTTAATACTTTAACGGAAATTATTTGTAACTTGCGACAAGTAGAACAATGAATGGAACAGGTAGCCGGTTGAAATCAATGTATATATTGCTTCTATATAGTCTAAGAAACATATACGCAAAGCATCCAAATAGTACCATTCGCCAATTTTTTGTTCTTCAAGTTTAAGTGAACAATGAGCCCCAATGGTTAATCCTTTAAAGGAAATTATTTGTAAATTTCGACAAGTAGAACAATGAATGGAACAGGTAGACTGTTGAAATCATTGTATATATTGCTTCTGTATAGTGTAAGAAACATATATGCAAAGAATCCAAACAGTACAATTCGCCAATTATTTGATCTTCAAGTTTAAGTGAACTACGAGCCCCATTGTTAATTCTTTAACGGAAATTATTTGTAACTTGCGACAAGTAGAACAATGAATGGAACAGGTAGACGGTTGAAATCTTTGTATATATTGCTTCTATATAGTCTAAGAAACATATATGCAAAGCATCCAAACAATACAATTCGCCAATTTATTGTTCTTCAAGTTTAAGTGAACAACGAGCCCCATTGTTAATCCATTAAAGGAAATTATTTGTAAATTTCGACAAGTAGAACAATGAATGGAACAGGTAGACGGTTGAAATCTTTGTATATATTGCTACTATATAATCTAAGAAACATATATGCAAAGCATCCAAACAGTACCTTTCGCCAATTTTTTGATCTTCAAGTTTCAGTGAACTACGAGCCCCATTGTTAATCCTTTAAAGGAAATTATTTGTAAATTTCAACAAGTAGAACAATGAATGGAACAGGTAGACTGTTGAAATCATTGTATATATTGCTTCTGTATAGTCTAAGAAACATATATGCAAAGAATCCAAACAGTACAATTCGCCAATTATTTGATCTTCAAGTTTAAGTGAACTACGAGCCCCATTGTTAATACTTTAACGGAAATTATTTGTAACTTGCGACAAGTAGAACAATGAATGGAACAGGTAGCCGGTTGAAATCAATGTATATATTGCTTCTATATAGTCTAAGAAACATATATGCAAAGCATCCAAACAGTACAATTCGCGAATTTATTGTTCTTCAAGTTTAAGTGAACAACGAGCCCCATTGTTAATCCTTTAAAGGAAATTATTTGTAAATTTCAACAAGTAGAACAATGAATGGGACAGGTAGACTGTTGAAATCATTGTATATATTGCTTCTGTATAGTCTAAGAAACATATATGCAAAGAAACCAAACAGTACAATTCGTCAATTATTTGATCTTCAAGTTTAAGTGAACTACGAGCCCCATTGTTAATACTTTAACGGAAATTATTTGTAACTTGCGACAAGTAGAACAATGAATGGAACAGGTAGACTGTTGAAATCATTGTATATATTGCTTCTGTATAGTCTAAGAAACATATATGCAAAGAATCCAAACAGTACAATTCGCCAATTATTTGATCTTCAAGTTTAAGTGAACTACGAGCCCCATTGTTAATACTTTAACGGAAATTATTTGTAACTTGCGACAAGTAGAACAATGAATGGAACAGGTAGCCGGTTGAAATCAATGTATATATTGCTTCTATATAGTCTAAGAAACATATATGCAAAGCATCCAAACAGTACAATTCGCGAATTTATTGTTCTTCAAGTTTAAGTGAACAACGAGCCCCAATGGTTAATCGTTTATCGGAAATTATTTGTAACTTTCGACAAGTAGAACAATGAATGGAACAGGTAGACGGTTGAAATCTTTGTATATATTGCTTCTATATAGTCTAAGAAACATATATGCAAAGCATCCAAACAGTACAATTCGCCAATTTATTGTTCTTCAAGTTTAAGTGAACAACGAGCCCCATTGTTAATCCTTTAAAGGAAATTATTTGTAAATTTCGACAAGTAGAACAATGAATGGAACAGGTAGACGGTTGAAATCTTTGTATATATTGCTACTATATAATCTAAGAAACATAAATGCAAAGCATGCAAACAGTACATTTCGCCAATTTTTTGATCTTCAAGTTTAAGTGAACTACGAGCCCCATTGTTAATCCTTTAAAGGAAATTATTTGTAAATTTCAACAAGTAGAACAATGAATGGGACAGGTAGACTGTTGAAATCATTGTATATATTGCTTCTGTATAGTCTAAGAAACATATATGCAAAGAATCCAAACAGTACAATTCGCCAATTATTTGATCTTCAAGTTTAAGTGAACTACGAGCCCCATTGTTAATACTTTAACGGAAATTATTTGTAACTTGCGACAAGTAGAACAATGAATGGAACAGGTAGCCGGTTGAAATCAATGTATATATTGCTTCTATATAGTCTAAGAAACATATATGCAAAGCATCCAAACAGTACAATTCGCGAATTTATTGTTCTTCAAGTTTAAGTGAACAACGAGCCCAATTGTTAATCCTTTAAAGGAAATTATTTGTAATTTTCGACAAGTAGAACAATGATTGGAACACGTAGACGGTTGAAATCTTTGTATATATTGCTTCCATATAGTCTAAGAAACATTTATGCAAAGCATCCAAACATTACCACTCGCCAATTTGTTGTCCTTCAAGTTTAAGTGAACAATGAGCCCCATTGTTAATCCTTTATCGGAAATTATTTGTAACTTTCGACAAGTAGAACAATGAATGGAACAGGTAGACTGTTGAAATCATTGTATATATTGCTTCTGTATAGTCTAAGAAACATATATGCAAAGAATCCAAACAGTACAATTCGCCAATTATTTGATCTTCAAGTTTAAGTGAACTACGAGCTCCATTGTTAATACTTTAACGGAAATTATTTGTAACTTGCGACAAGTAGAACAATGAATGGAACAGGTAGCCGGTTGAAATCAATGTATATATTGCTTCTATATAGTCTAAGAAACATATACGCAAAGCATCCAAATAGTACCATTCGCCAATTTTTTGTTCTTCAAGTTTAAGTGAACAATGAGCCCCAATGGTTAATCCTTTAAAGGAAATTATTTGTAAATTTCGACAAGTAGAACAATGAATGGAACAGGTAGACGGTTGAAATCTTTGTATATATTGCTTCTATATACTCTAAGAAACATATATGCAAAGCATCCAAACAATACAATTCGCCAATTTATTGTTCTTCAAGTTTAAGTGAACAACGAGCCCCATTGTTAATCCATTAAAGGAAATTATTTGTAAATTTCGACAAGTAGAACAATGAATGGAACAGGTAGACGGTTGAAATCTTTGTATATATTGCTACTATATAATCTAAGAAACATATATGCAAAGCATCCAAACAGTACCTTTCGCCAATTTTTTGATCTTCAAGTTTCAGTGAACTACGAGCCCCATTGTTAATCCTTTAAAGGAAATTATTTGTAAATTTCAACAAGTAGAACAATGAATGGAACAGGTAGACTGTTGAAATCATTGTATATATTGCTTCTGTATAGTCTAAGAAACATATATGCAAAGAAACCAAACAGTACAATTCGTCAATTATTTGATCTTCAAGTTTAAGTGAACTACGATCCCCATTGTTAATACTTTAACGGAAATTATTTGTAACTTGCGACAAGTAGAACAATGAATGGAACAGGTAGACGGTTGAAATCTTTGTATATATTGCTTCTATATAGTCTAAGAAACATATATGCAAAGCATCCAAACAGTACAATTCGCCAATTTATTGTTCTTCAAGTTTAAGTGAACAACGAGCCCCATTGTTAATCCTTTAAAGGAAATTATTTGTAAATTTCGACAAGTAGAACAATGAATGGAACAGGTAGACGATTGAAATCAATGTATATAATGCTTCTATATAGTCTAAGAAACGTATATGCTAAGCATCCAAACAGTACCATTCGCCAATTTTTTGTTCTTCAAGTTTAAGTGAACTACGAGCCCCATTGTTAATCCTTTAAAGGAAATTATTTGTAAATTTCGACAAGTAGAACAATGAATGGAACAGGTAGACTGTTGAAATAATTGTATATATTGCTTCTATATAGTCTAAGAAACATATATGCATAGCGTCCAAACAGTACAATTCGCCAATTCTTTGCTCTTCAAGTTTAAGTGAACTACGAGCCCCATTGTTAATCCTTTAAAGGAAATTATTTGTAAATTTCGACAAGTAGAACAATGAATGGAACAGGTAGACTGTTGAAATCATTGTATATATTGCTTCTGTATTGTCTAAGAAACATATATGCAAAGCATCCAAACAGTACAATTCGCCAATTATTTGATCTTCAAGTTTAAGTGAACTACGAGCCCCATTGTTAATACTTTAACGGAAATTATTTGTAACTTGCGACAAGTAGAACAATGAATGGAACAGGTAGCCGGTTGAAATCAATGTATATATTGCTTCTGTATAGTCTAAGAAACATATATGCAAAGAATCCAAACAGTACAATTCGCCAATTATCTGATCATCAAGTTTAAGTGAACTACGAGCCCCATTGTTAATACTTTAACGGAAATTATTTGTAACTTGCGACAAGTAGAACAATGAATGGAACAGGTAGACGGTTGAAATCTTTGTATATGTTGCTTCTATAGAGTCTAAGAAACCTATATGCAAAGCATCTAAACAGTAACAATCGCTAATTTTTTGATCTTCAAGTTTAAGTGAACAGCGAGCCCCATTGATAATCACGAAATGGAAATTATTTGTAACTTTCTACAAGTAGAACAATGAATAGTACAGGTAGACGGGTGAAATCTTTCTATATATTGCTTCTAAATAATCTAAGAAACATATATTCAAAGCATCCAAACAGTACAATTCGCCAATTTTTTGTTCTTCAAGTTTAAGTGAACTACGAGCCCAATTGTTAATCCTTTAAAGGAAATTATTTGTAAATTTCGACAAGTAGAACAATGAATGGAACAGGTAGACTGTTGAAATCATTGTATATATTGCTTCTATATAGTCTAAGAAACATATACGCAAAGCATCCAAAGAGTACCATTCGCCAATTTTTTGTTCTTCAAGTTTAAGTGAACAATGAGCCCCAATGGTTAATCCTTTATCGGAAATTATTTGTAATTTTCGACAAGTAGAACAATGATTGGAACTCGTAGACGGTTGAAATCTTTGTATATATTGCTTCCATATAGTCTAAGAAACATTTATGCAAAGCATCCAAACATTACCACTCGCCAATTTGTTGTCCTTCAAGTTTAAGTGAACAATGAGCCCCATTGTTAATCCTTTATCGGAAATTATTTGTAACTTTCGACAAGTAGAACAATGAATGGAACAGGTAGACGGTTGAAATCTTTGTATATATTGCTTCTATATAGTCTAAGAAACATATATGCAAAGCATCCAAACAGTACAATTCGCCAATTTTTTGCTCTTCAAGTTTAAGTGAACAATAAGCCCCAATGGTTAATCCTTTATCGGTAATTATTTGTAACTTTCGACAAGTAGAACAATGAATGGAACAGGTAGACGGTTGAAATCCTTGTATATATTGCGTCTATATAGTCTAAGAAACATATATGCAAAGCATCCAAACAGTACCATTCGCCAATTTTTTGATCTTCAAGTTTAAGTGAACTACGAGCCCCATTGTTAATCCTTTAAAGGAAATTATTTGTAAATTTCGACAAGTAGAACAATGAATGGAACAGGTAGACTGTTGAAATCATTGTATATATTGCTTCTGTATAGTCTAAGAAACATATATGCAAAGAATCCAAACAGTACAATTCGCCAATTATTTGATCTTCAAGTTTAAGTGAACTACGAGCCCCATTGTTAATACTTTAACGGAAATTATTTGTAATTTGCGACAAGTAGAACAATGAATGGAACAGGTAGACGGTTGAAATCTTTGTATATATTGCTTCTATATAGTCTAAGAAACATATATGCAAAGCATCCAAACAGTACAATTCGCCAATTTATTGTTCTTCAAGTTTAAGTGAACAACGAGCCCCATTGTTAATCCTTTAAAGGAAATTATTTGTAAATTTCGACAAGTAGAACAATGAATGGAACAGGTAGACGATTGAAATCAATGTATATATTGCTTCTATATAGTCTAAGAAACGTATATGCTAAGCATCCAAACAGTACCATTCGCCAATTTTTTGTTCTTCAAGTTTAAGTGAACTACGAGCCCCATTGTTAATCCTTTAAAGGAAATTATTTGTAAATTTCGACAAGTAGAACAATGAATGGAACAGGTAGACTGTTGAAATAATTGTATATATTGCTTCTATATAGTCTAAGAAACATATATGCATAGCGTCCAAACAGTACAATTCGCCAATTCTTTGCTCTTCAAGTTTAAGTGAACTACGAGCCCCATTGTTAATCCTTTAAAGGAAATTATTTGTAAATTTCGACAAGTAGAACAATGAATGGAACAGGTAGACTGTTGAAATCATTGTATATATTGCTTCTGTATTGTCTAAGAAACATATATGCAAAGAATCCAAACAGTACAATTCGCCAATTATTTGATCTTCAAGTTTAAGTGAACTACGAGCCCCATTGTTAATACTTTAACGGAAATTATTTGTAACTTGCGACAAGTAGAACAATGAATGGAACAGGTAGCCGGTTGAAATCAATGTATATATTGCTTCTGTATAGTCTAAGAAACATATATGCAAAGAATCCAAACAGTACAATTCGCCAATTATCTGATCATCAAGTTTAAGTGAACTACGAGCCCCATTGTTAATACTTTAACGGAAATTATTTGTAACTTGCGACAAGTAGAACAATGAATGGAACAGGTAGACGGGTGAAATCTTTCTATATATTGCTTCTAAATAATCTAAGAAACGTATATGCTAAGCATCCAAACAGTACCATTCGCCAATTTTTTGTTCTTCAAGTTTAAGTGAACTACGAGCCCCATTGTTAATCCTTTAAAGGAAATTATTTGTAAATTTCGACAAGTAGAACAATGAATGGAACAGGTAGACTGTTGAAATAATTGTATATATTGCTTCTATATAGTCTAAGAAACATATATGCATAGCGTCCAAACAGTACAATTCGCCAATTCTTTGCTCTTCAAGTTTAAGTGAACTACGAGCCCCATTGTTAATCCTTTAAAGGAAATTATTTGTAAATTTCGACAAGTAGAACAATGAATGGAACAGGTAGACGGTTGAAATCTTCGTATATATTGCTACTATATAATCTAAGAAACATATATGCAAAGCATCCAAACAGTACCTTTCGCCAATTTTTTGATCTTCAAGTTTAAGTGAACTACGAGCCCCATTGTTAATCCTTTAAAGGAAATTATTTGTATATTTCAACAAGTAGAACAATGAATGGAACAGGTAGACTGTTGAAATCATTGTATATATTGCTTCTGTATAGTCTAAGAAACATATATGCAAAGAATCCAAACAGTACAATTCGCCAATTATTTGATCTTTAAGTTTAAGTGAACTACGAGCCCCATTGTTAATACTTTAACGGAAATTATTTGTAACTTGCGACAAGTAGAACAATGAATGGAACAGGTAGCCGGTTGAAATCAATGTATATATTGCTTCTATATAGTCTAAGAAACATATATGCAAAGCATCCAAACAGTACAATTCGCGAATTTATTGTTCTTCAAGTTTAAGTGAACAACGAGCCCCATTGTTAATCCTTTAAAGGAAATTATTTGTAAATTTCGACAAGTAGAACAATGATTGGAACACGTAGACGGTTGAAATCTTTGTATATATTGCTTCTATATAGTCTAAGAAACATATATGCAAAGCATCCAAACAGTACCATTCGCCAATTTTTTGATCTTCAAGTTTAAGTGAACAACGAGCCCCATTGTTAATCCTTTAAAGGAAATTATTTGTAAATTTCAACAAGTAGAACAATGAATGGGACAGGTAGACTGTTGAAATCATTGTATATATTGCTTCTGTATAGTCTAAGAAACATATATGCAAAGAAACCAAACAGTACAATTCGTCAATTATTTGATCTTCAAGTTTAAGTGAACTACGAGCCCCATTGTTAATACTTTAACGGAAATTATTTGTAACTTGCGACAAGTAGAACAATGAATGGAACAGTTAGCCGGTTGAAATCAATGTATATATTGCTTCTCTATAGTCTAAGAAACATATATGCAAAGCATCCAAACAGTACCATTCGCCAATTTCTTGTTCTTCAAGTTTAAGTGAACAACGAGCCCCAATGGTTAATCCTTTATCGGAAATTATTTGTAACTTTCGACAAGTAGAACAATGAATGGAACAGGTAGGCGGTTGAAATCTTTGTATATATTGCGTTTATATAGTCTAAGAAACATATATGCAAAGCATCCAAACAGTACCATTCGCCAATTTTTTGTTCTTCAAGTTCAAGTGAACTACGAGCCCCATTGTTAATCCTTTAAAGGAAATTATTTGTAAATTTCTACAAGTCGAACAATGAATAGAACAGGTAGACGTTTGAAATCATTGTATATGTTGCTTCTATAGAGTCTAAGAAACCTATATGCAAAGCATCTAAACAGTAACAATCGCTAATTTTTTGATCTTCAAGTTTAAGTGAACAGCGAGCCCCATTGATAATCACGAAATGGAAATTATTTGTAACTTTCTACAAGTAGAACAATGAATAGTACAGGTAGACGGGTGAAATCTTTCTATATATTGCTTCTAAATAATCTAAGAAACATATATGCAAAGAATCCAAACAGTACAATTCGCCAATTATTTGATCTTCAAGTTTAAGTGAACTACGAGCCCCATTGTTAATACTTTAACGGAAATTATTTGTAACTTGCGACAAGTAGAACAATGAATGGAACAGGTAGACTGTTGAAATCATTGTATATATTGCTTCTATATAGTCTAAGAAACATATACGCAAAGCATCCAAAGAGTACCATTCGCCAATTTTTTGTTCTTCAAGTTTAAGTGAACAATGAGCCCCAATGGTTAATCCTTTATGGGAAATTATTTGTAATTTTCGACAAGTAGAACAATGATTGGAACACGTAGACGGTTGAAATCTTTGTATATATTGCTTCCATATAGTCTAAGAAACATATATGCAAAGCATCCAAACAGTACCATTCGCCAATTTTTTGTTCTTCAAGTTTATGTGAACAATGAGTCCCATTGTTAATCCTTTATCGGAAATTATTTGTAACTTTCGACAAGTAGAACACTGAATGGAACAGGTAGACGGTTGAAATCTTTGTATATATTGCTTCTATATAGTCTAAGAAACATATATGCAAAGCATCCAAACAGTACAATTCGCCACTTTTTTGTTCTTCAAGTTTAAGTGAACAATGAGCCCCAATGGTTAATCCTTTATCGGAAACTATTTGTAACTTTCGACAAGTAGAACAATGAATGGAACAGGTAGACGGTTGAAATCTTTGTATATATTGCTTCTATATAGTCTAAGAAACATATATGCAAAGCATCCAAACAGTACAATTCGCCAATTTATTGTTCTTCAAGTTTAAGTGAACAACGAGCCCCATTGTTAATCCTTTAAAGGAAATTATTTGTAAATTTCCACAAGTAGAACAATGAATGGAACAGGTAGACGGTTGAAATCTTTGTATATATTGCTACTATATAATCTAAGAAACATATATGCAAAGCATCCAAACAGTACCATTCGCCAATTTTTTGATCTTCAAGTTTAAGTGAACTACGAGCCCCATTGTTAATCCTTTAAAGGAAATTATTTGTAAATTTCAACAAATAGAACAATGAATGGAACAGGTAGACTGTTGAAATCATTGTATATATTGCTTCTGTATAGTCTAAGAAACATATATGCAAAGAATCCAAACAGTACAATTCGTCAATTATTTGATCTTCAAGTTTAAGTGAACTACGAGCCCCATTGTTAATACTTTAACGGAAATTATTTGTAACTTGCGACAAGTAGAACAATGAATGGAACAGGTAGACTGTTGAAATCATTGTATATATTGCTTCTGTATAGTCTAAGAAACATATATGCAAAGAATCCAAACAATACCATTCGCCAATTTTTTGTTCTTCAAGTTTAAGTGAACAACGAGCCCCAATGGTTAATCCTTTATCGGAAATTATTTGTAACTTTCGACAAGTAGAACAATGAATGGAACAGGTAGACGGTTGAAATTTTTGTATATATTGCGTTTATATAGTCTAAGAAACATATATGCAAAGCATCCAAACAGTACCATTCGCCAATTTTTTGTTCTTCAAGTTCAAGTGAACAACGAGCCCCATTGTTAATCCTTTAAAGGAAATTATTTGTAAATTTCAACAAGTAGAACAATGAATGGAACAGGTAGCCGGTTGAAATCAATGTATATATTGCTTCTATATAGTCTAAGAAACATATATGCAAAGCATCCAAACAGTACAATTCGCGAATTTATTGTTCTTCAAGTTTAAGTGAACAACGAGCCCCATTGTTAATCCTTTAAAGGAAATCATTTGTAAATTTCGACAAGTAGAACAATGATTGGAACACGTAGACGGTTGAAATCTTTGTATATATTGCTTCTATATAGTCTAAGAAACATATATGCAAAGCATCCAAACAGTACAATTCGCCAATTTATTGTTCTTCAAGTTTAAGTGAACAACGAGCCCCATTGTTAATCCTTTAAAGGAAATTATTTGTAAATTTCGACAAGTAGAACAATGAATGGAACAGGTAGACGGTTAAAATCTTTGTATATATCGCTACCATATAATCTAAGAAACATATATGCAAAGCATCCAAACAGTACCATTCGCCAATTTTTTGATCTTCAAGTTTAAGTGAACTACGAGCCCCATTGTTAATCCTTTAAAGGAAATTATTTGTAAATTTCAACAAGTAGAACAATGAATGGGACAGGTAGACTGTTGAAATCATTGTATATATTGCTTCTGTATAGTCTAAGAAACATATATGCAAAGAATCCAAACAGTACAATTCGTCAATTATTTGATCTTCAAGTTTAAGTGAACTACGAGCCCCATTGTTAATACTTTAACGGAAATTATTTGTAACTTTCGACAAGTAGAACAATGAATGGAACAGGTAACCGGTTGAAATCAATGTATATATTGCTTCTATATAGTCTAAGAAACATATATGCAAAGCATCCAAACAGTACAATTCGCCAATTTCTTGTTCTTCAAGTTTAAGTGAACTACGAGCCCCATTGTTAATCCTTTAAAGGAAATTAATTCTAAATTTCGACAAGTAGAACAATGAATGGAACAGGTAGACTGTTGAAATCATTGTATATATTGCTTCTGTATAGTCTAAGAAACATATATGCAAAGCATCCAAACAGTACCATTCGCCAATTTTTTGATCTTCAAGTTTAAGTGAACTACGAGCCCCATTGTTAATCCTTTAAAGGAAATTATTTGTAAATTTCAACAAGTAGAACAATGAATGGGACAGGTAGACTGTTGAAATCATTGTTTATATTGCTTCTGTATAGTCTAAGAAACATATATGCAAAGAATCCAAACAGTACAATTCGTCAATTATTTGATCTTCAAGTTTAAGTGAACTACGAGCCCCATTGTTAATACTTTAACGGAAATTATTTGTAACTTGCGACAAGTAGAACAATGAATGGAACAGGTAGCCGGTTGAAATCAATGTATATATTGCTTCTATATAGTCTAAGAAACATATATGCAAAGCATCCAAACAGTACAATTCGCGAATTTATTGTTCTTCAAGTTTAAGTGAACTACGAGCCCCATTGTTAATCCTTTAAAGGAAATTATTTGTAAATTTCAACAAGTAGAACAATGAATGGAACAGGTAGACTGTTGAAATCATTGTATATATTGCTTCTGTATAGTCTAAGAAACATATATGCAAAGAATCCAAACAGTACAATTCGCCAATTATTTGATCTTCAAGTTTAACTGAACTACGAGCCCCATTGTTAATACTTTAACGGAAATTATTTGTAACTTGCGACAAGTAGAACAATGAATGGAACAGGTAGACTGTTGAAATCATTGTATATATTGCTTCTGTATAGTCTAAGAAACATATATGCAAAGAATCCAAACAGTACCATTCGCCAATTTTTTGTTCTTCAAGTTTAAGTGAACAACGAGCCCCAATGGTTAATCCTTTATCGGAAATTATTTGTAACTTTCGACAAGTAGAACAATGAATGGAACAGGTAGACGGTTGAAATTTTTGTATATATTGCGTTTATATAGTCTAAGAAACATATATGCAAGCATCCAAACAGTACCATTCGCCAATTTTTTGTCCTTCAAGTTCAAGTGAACATCGAGCCCCATTGTTAATCCTTTAAAGGAAATTATTTGTAAATTTCAACAAGTAGAACAATGAATGGAACAGGTAGACTGTTGAAATCATTGTATATATTGCTTCTGTATAGTGTAAGAAACATATATGCAAAGAATCCAAACAGTACAATTCGCCAATTATTTGATCTTCAAGTTTAAGTGAACTACGAGCCCCATTGTTAATACTTTAACGGAAATTATTTGTAACTTGCGACAAGTAGAACAATGAATGGAACAGGTAGCCGGTTGAAATCAATGTATATATTGCTTCTATATAGTCTAAGAAACATATATGCAAAGCATCCAAACAGTACAATTCGCCAATCTTTTGTTCTTCAAGTTTAAGTGAACAATGAGCCCCAATGGTTAATCGCTTATCGGAAATTATTTGTAACTTTCGACAAGTAGAACAATGAATGGAACAGGTAGACGGTTGAAATCTTTGTATATATTGCTTCTATATAGTCTAAGAAACATATATGCAAGGCATCCAAACAGTACAATTCGTCAATTTATTGTTCTTCAAGTTTAAGTGAACAACGAGCCCCATTGTTAATCCTTTAAAGGAAATTATTTGTAAATTTCAACAAGTAGAACAATGAATGGAACAGGTAGACTGTTGAAATCATTGTATATATTGCTTCTGTATAGTGTAAGAAACATATATGCAAAGAATCCAAACAGTACAATTCGCCAATTATTTGATCTTCAAGTTTAAGTGAACTACGAGCCCCATTGTTAATACTTTAACGGAAATTATTTGTAACTTGCGACAAGTAGAACAATGAATGGAACTGGTAGCCGGTTGAAATCAATGTATATATTGCTTCTATATAGTCTAAGAAACATATATGCAAAGCATCCAAACAGTACAATTCGCGAATTTATTGTTCTTCAAGTTTAAGTAAACAACGAGCCCCATTGTTAATCCTTTAAAGGAAATTATTTGTAAATTTCGACAAGTAGAACAATGATTGGAACACGTAAACGGTTGAAATCTTTGTATATATTGCTTCTATATAGTCTAAGAAACATATATGCAAAGCATCCAAACAGTACAATTCGCCAATTTATTGTTCTTCAAGTTTAAGTGAACAACGAGCCCCATTGTTAATCCTTTAAAGGAAATTATTTGTAAATTTCGACAAGTAGAACAATGAATGGAACAGGTAGACGGTTGAAATCTTTGTATATATTGCTACTATATAATCTATGAAACATATATGCAAAGCATCCAAACAGTACCATTCGCCAATTTTTTGATCTTCAAGTTTAAGTGAACTACGAGCCCCATTGTTAATCCTTTAAAGGAAATTATTTGTAAATTTCAACAAGTAGAACAATGAATGGGACAGGTAGACTGTTGAAATCATTGTATATATTGCTTCTGTATAGTCTAAGAAACATATATGCAAAGAATCCAAACAGTACAATTCGTCAATTATTTGATATTCAAGTTTAAGTGAACTACGAGCCCCATTGTTAATACTTTAACGGAAATTATTTGTAACTTTCGACAAGTAGAACAATGAATGGAACAGGTAGCCGGTTGAAATCAATGTATATATTGATTCTATATAGTCTAAGAAACATATATGCAAAGCATCCAAACAGTACAATTCGCCAATTTCTTGTTCTTCAAGTTTAAGTGAACTACGAGCCCCATTGTTAATCCTTTAAAGGAAATTATTTGTCAATTTCGACAAGTAGAACAATGAATGGAACAGGTAGACTGTTGAAATCATTGTATATATTGCATCTATATAGTCTAAGAAACATATATGCAAAGCATCCAAACAGTACAATTCGCCAATTTTTTGTTCTTCAAGTTTAAGTAAACTACGATCGCCATTGTTAATCCCTTAACGGAAATTATTTGTGACTTTCGACAAGTAGAACATGAATGGAACAGGTAGACGATTGAAATCAATGTATATATTGCTTCTATATAGTCTAAGAAACGTATATGCTAAGCATCCAAACAGTACCATTCGCCAATTTTTTGTTCTTCAAGTTTAAGTGAAGTACGAGCCCCATTGTTAATCCTTTAAAGGAAATTATTTGTAAATTTCGACAAGTAGAACAATGAATGGAACAGGTAGACTGTTGAAATAATTGTATATATTGCTTCTATATAGTCTAAGAAACATATATGCATAGCGTCCAAACAGTACAATTCGCCAATTCTTTGCTCTTCAAGTTTAAGTGAACTACGAGCCCCATTGTTAATCCTTTAAAGGAAATTATTTGTAAATTTCGACAAGTAGAACAATGAATGGAACAGGTAGACTGTTGAAATCATTGTATATATTGCTTCTGTATAGTCTAAGAAACATATATGCAAAGAATCCAAACAGTACAATTCGCCAATTATTTGATCTTCAAGTTTAAGTGAACTACGAGCCCCATTGTTAATACTTTAACGGAAATTATTTGTAACTTGCGACAAGTAGAACAATGAATGGAACAGGTAGACGGTTGAAATCTTTGTATATATTGCTTCTATATAGTCTAAGAAACATATATGCAAAGCATCCAAACAGTACAATTCGCCACTTTTTTGTTCTTCAAGTTTAAGTGAACAATGAGCCCCAATGGTTAATCCTTTATCGGAAATTATTTGTAACTTTCGACAAGTAGAACAATGAATGGAACAGGTAGACGGTTGAAATCTTTGTATATATTGCTTCAGTATAGCCTAAGGAACATATATGCAAAGCATCCAAACAGTACAAGACGCCAATTCATTGTTCTTCAAGTTTAAGTGAACAACGAGCCCCATTGTTAATCCTTTAAAGGAAATTATTTGTAAATTTCGACAAGTAGAACAATGAATGGAACAGGTAGACGGTTGAAATCTTTGTATATATTGCTACTATATAATCTAAGAAACATATATGCAAAGCATCCAAACAGTACCATTCGCCAATTTTTTGATCTTCAAGTTTAAGTGAACAATAAGCCCCAATGGTTAATCCTTTATCGGTAATTATTTGTAACTTTCGACAAGTAGAACAATGAATGGAACACGTAGACGGTTGAAATCCTTGTATATATTGCGTCTATATAGTCTAACAAACATATATGCAAAGCATCCAAACAGTACCATTCGCCAATTTTTTGATCTTCAAGTTTAAGTGAACTACGAGCCCCATTGTTAATCCTTTAAAGGAAATTATTTGTAAATTTCGACAAGTAGAACAATGAATGGAACAGGTAGACTGTTGAAATCATTGTATATATTGCTTCTGTATAGTCTAAGAAACATATATGCAAAGAATCCAAACAGTACAATTCGCCAATTATTTGATCTTCAAGTTTAAGTGAACTACGAGCCCCATTGTTAATACTTTAACGGAAATTATTTGTAACTTGCGACAAGTAGAACAATGAATGGAACAGGTAGCCGGTTGAAATCAATGTATATATTGCTTCTATATAGTCTAAGAAACATATATGCAAAGCATCCAAACAGTACCATTCGCCAATTTTTTGTTCTTCAAGTTTAAGTGAACAACGAGCCCCAATGGTTAATCCTTTAACGGAAATTATTTGTAACTTTCGACAAGTAGAACAATGAATGGAACAGGTAGACGGTTGAAATCTTTGTATATATTGCGTTTATATAGTCTAAGAAACATATATGCGAAGCATCCAAACAGTACCATTCGCCAATTTTTTGTTCTTCAAGTTCAAGTGAACTACGAGCCCCATTGTTAATCCTTTAAAGGAAATTATTTGTAAATTTCTACAAGTAGAACAATGAATAGAACAGGTAGACGGTTGAAATCTTTGTATATGTTGCTTCTATAGAGTCTAAGAAACCTATATGCAAAGCATCCAAACAGTACAATTCGCCAATTTTTTGTTCTTCAAGTTTAAGTGAACAATAAGCCCCAATGGTTAATCCTTTATCGGTAATTATTTGTAACTTTCGACAAGTAGAACAATGAATGGAACAGGTAGACGGTTGAAATCCTTGTATATATTGCGTCTATATAGTCTAAGAAACATATATGCAAAGCATCCAAACAGTACCATTCGCCAATTTTTTGATCTTCAAGTTTAAGTGAACTACGAGCCCCATTGTTAATCCTTTAAAGGAAATTATTTGTAAATTTCGACAAGTAGAACAATGAATGGAACAGGTAGACTGTTGAAATCATTGTATATATTGCTTCTGTATAGTCTAAGAAACATATATGCAAAGAATCCAAACAGTACAATTCGCCAATTATTTTATCTTCAAGTTTAAGTGAACTACGAGCCCCATTGTTAATACTTTAACGGAAATTATTTGTAACTTTCGACAAGTAGAACAATGAATGGAACAGGTAGACGGATGAAATCAATGTATATATTGCTTCTATATAGTCTAAGAAACATATATGCAAAGCATCCAAACAGTACCATTCGCCAATTTTTTGTTCTTCAAGTTTAAGTGAACGACGAGCCCCATTGTTAATCCTTTAAAGGAAATTATTTGTCAATTTCGACAAGTAGAACAATGAATGGAACAGGTAGACTGTTGAAATCATTGTATATATTGCTTCTATATAGTCTAAGAAACATATATGCAAAGCATCCAAACAGTACAATTCGCCAATTTTTTGTTCTTCAAGTTTAAGTAAACTACGATCCCCATTGTTAATCCCTTAACGGAAATTATTTGTGACTTTCGACAAGTAGAACATGAATGGAACAGGTAGACGATTGAAATCAATGTATATATTGCTTCTATATAGTCTAAGAAACGTATATGCTAAGCATCCAAACAGTACCATTCGCCAATTTTTTGTTCTTCAAGTTTAAGTGAACTACGAGCCCCATTGTTAATCCTTTAAAGGAAATTATTTGTAAATTTCGACAAGTAGAACAATGATTGGAACACGTAGACGGTTGAAATATTATTATATATTGCTTCCATATAGTCTAAGAAACATATATGCAAAGCATCCAAACAGTACCATTCGCCAATTTTTTGTTCTTCAAGTTTAAGTGAACAATGAGCCCCATTGTTACTCCTTTATCGGAAATTATTTGTAACTTTCGACAAGTAGAACAATGAATGGAACAGGTAGACGGTTGAAATCTTTGAATATATTGCTTCTATATAGTCTAAGAAACTTATATGCAAAGCATCCAAACAGTACAATTCGCCAATTTTTTGTTCTTCAAGTTTAAGTGAACAATGAGCCCCAATGGTTAATCCTTTATCGGAAATTATTTGTAACTTTCGACAAGCAGAACAATGAATGGAACAGGTAGACGGTTGAAATATTTGTATATATTGCTTCCGTATAGTCTAAGAAACATATATGCAAAGCATCCAAACAGTACCATTCGCCAATTTTTTGTTCTTCAAGGTTAAGTGAACAATGAGCCCGATTGTTAATCCTTTATCGGAAATTATTTGTAAATTTCGGCAAGTAGAACAATGAATGGAATAGATAGACTGTTGAAATCATTGTATATATTGCTTCTATATAGTCTAAGAAACATATATGCAAAGCATCCAAACAGTACAATTCGCCAATTTTTTGATCTTCAAGTTTAAGTGAACAGCGAGCTCCATTGATAATCATGAAATGGAAATTATTTGTAACTTTCTACAAGTAGAACAATGAATAGTACAGGTAGACGGGTGAAGTCTTTATATATATTGCTTCTATATAGACTAAGAAACATATATGCAAAGCATCCAAACAGTACAATTCGCCAATTTATTGTTCTTCAAGTTTAAGTGAACAACGAGCCCCATTGTTAATCCTTTAAAGGAAATTATTTGTAAATTTCGACAAGTAGAACAATGATTGGAACACGTAGACGGTTGAAATCTTTGTATATATTGCTTCCATATAGTCTAAGAAACAAATATGCAAAGCATCCAAACAGTACCATTCGCCAATTTTTTGTTCTTCAAGTTTAAGTGAACTACGAGCCCCATTGTTAATCCTTTATCGGAAATTATTTGTAATTTTCGACAAGTAGAACAATGAATGGAACACGTAGACGGTTGAAATCTTTGTATATATTGCTTCTATATAGACTAAGAAACATATATGCAAAGCATCCAAACAGTACAATTCGCCAATTTATTGTTCTTCAAGTTTAAGTGAACAACGAGCCCCATTGTTAATCCTTTAAAGGAAATTATTTGTAAATTTCGACAAGTAGAACAATGATTGGAACACGTAGACGGTTGAAATCTTTGTATATATTGCTTCCATATAGTCTAAGAAACAAATATGCAAAGCATCCAAACAGTACCATTCGCCAATTTTTTGTTCTTCAAGTTTAAGTGAACTACGAGCCCCATTGTTAATCCTTTATCGGAAATTATTTGTAATTTTCGACAAATAGAACAATGAATGGAACAGGTAGACGGTTGAAATCTTTGTATATATTGCTTCTACATAGTCTAAGAAACATATATGCAAAGCATCCAAACAGTACCATTCGCCAATTTTTTGTTCTTCAAGGTTAAGTGAAAAATGAGCCCCATTGTTAATCCTTTATCGGAAATTATTTGTAACTTTCGACAAGTAGAACAATGATTGGAACACGTAGACGGTTGAAATATTATTATATATTGCTTCCATATAGTCTAAGAAACATATATGCAAAGCATCCAAACAGTACCATTCGCCAATTTTTTGTTCTTCAAGTTTAAGTGAACTACGAGCCCCATTGTTAATCCTTTAACGGCAATTAATTGTAACTTTCTACTAGTAGAACAATGATTGGAACACGCAGACGGTTGAAATCTTTGAATATATTGCTTCTATATAGTCTAAGAAACTTATATGCAAAGCATCCAAAGAGTACAATTCGCCAATTTTTTGTTCTTCAAGTTTAAGTGAACAATGAGCCCCAATGGTTAATCCTTTATCGGAAATTATTTGTAATTTTCGACAAGTAGAACAATGAATGGAACACGTAGACGGTTGAAATATTTGTATATATTGCTTCTATATAGACTAAGAAACATATATGCAAAGCATCCAAACAGTACAATTCGCCAATTTATTGTTCTTCAAGTTTAAGTGAACAACGAGCCCCATTGTTAATGCTTTAAAGGAAATTATTTGTAAACTTCGACAAGTAGAACAATGATTGGAACACGTAGGCGGTTGAAATCTTTGTATATATTGCTTCCATATAGTCTAAGAAACATGTACGCAAAGCATCCAAACAGTACCATTCGCCAATTTTTTGTTCTTCAAGTTTAAGTGAACTACGATCCCCATTGTTAATCCTTTAACGGAAATTATTTGTAAATTTCGACAAGTAGAACAATGATTGGAACACGTAGACGGTTGAAATCTTTGTATATATTGCTTCCATATAGTCTAAGAAACAAATATGCAAAGCATCCAAACAGTACCATTCGCCAATTTTTTGTTCTTCAAGTTTAAGTGAACAATGAGCCCCATTCTAAATCCTTTATCGGAAATTATTTGTAACTTTCGACAAGTAGAACAATGAATCGTACAGGTAGACGGGTGAAATCTTTCTATATATTGCTTCTAAATAGTCTAAGAAACATATATGAAAAGCATCCAAACAGTAGAATTCGCCAATTTTTTGTTCTTCATGTTTAAGTGAACTACGATCCCCATTGTTAATCCTTTAACGGAAATTAATTGTAATTTTCTACAATTAGTACAATGAATGGAACAGGTAGACGGTTGAAATCATTGTATATATTACATCTATATAGTCTAAGAAACATATATGCAAAGCACCCAAACAGTACCATTCGCCAATTTTTTGTTCTTCAAGTTTAAGTGAACTACGAGCCCCATTGTTAATCCATCAAAGGAAATTATTTGTAACTTTCGACAAGTAGAACAATGAATGGAACAGGTAGACGGTTGAAATCATTGTATATATTGCTTCTATATAGTCTAAGAAACATATATGCAAAGCATCCAAACAGTACAATTCGCCAATTTATTGTTCTTCAAGTTTAAGTGAACAACGAGCCCCATTGTTAATCCTTTAAAGGAAATTATTTGTAAATTTCGACAAGTAGAACAATGATTGGAACACGTAGACGGTTGAAATCTTTGTATATATTGCTTCCATATAGTCTAAGAAACATGTACGCAAAGCATCCAAACAGTACCATTCGCCAATTTTTTGTTCTTCAAGTTTAAGTGAACAATGAGCCCCAATGGTTAATCCTTTATCGGAAATTATTTGTAATTTTCGACAAGTAGAACAATGAATGGAACATGTAAACGGTTGAAATCTTTATATATATTGCTTCTATATAACCTAAGAAACATATATGCAAAGCATCCACACAGTACAATTCGCCAATTTATTGTTCTTCAAGTTTAAGTGAACAACGAGCCCCATTGTTAATCCTTTAAAGGAAATTATTTGTAAATTTCGACAAGCAGAACAATGATTGGAACACGTAGACGGTTGAAATATTATTATATATTGCTTCCATATAGTCTAAGAAACATATATGCACAGCATCCAAACAGTACCATTCGCCAATTTTTTGTTCTTCAAGTTTAAGTGAACTACGAGCCCCATTGTTAATCCTTTAACGGAAATTAATTGTAACTTTCTACTAGTAGAACAATGATTGGAACACGTAGACGGTTGAAATCTTTGAATATATTGCTTCTATATAGTCTAAGAAACTTATATGCAAAGCATCCAAACAGCACAATTCGCCAATTTTTTGTTCTTCAAGTTTAAGTGAACAATGAGCCCCAATGGTTAATCCTTTATCGGAAATTATTTGTAACTTTCGACAAGTAGAACAATGAATGGAACAGGTAGACGGTTGAAATATTTGTATATATTGCTTCTATATAGTCTAAGAAACATATATGCAAATCATCCAAACATTACAATTCGCCAATTATTTGTTCTTCAAGTTTAAGTGAACAACGAGCCCCATTGTTAATCCTTTAAAGGAAATTATTCGTAAATTTCGACAAGTAGAACAATGATTGGTACACGTAGACGGTTGAAATCTTTGTAAATATTGAGTCCATATAGTCTAAGAAACATGTACGCAAAGCATCCAAACAGTACCATTCGCCAATTTTTTGTTCTTCAAGTTTAAGTGCACAATGAGCCCCAATGGTTAATCCTTTATCGGAAATTATTTGTAACTTTCGACAAGTAGAACAATGAATGGAACAGGTAGACGGTTGAAATCTTTGTATATATTGCTTCTATATAGTATAAGAAACATATATGCAAAGCATCCAAACAGTACAATTCGCCAATTTATTGTTCTTCAAGTTTAAGTGTACAACGAGCCCCATTGTCAATCCTTTAAAGGAAATTATTTGTAAATTTCGACAAGTAGAACAATGAATGGAATAGGTAGACGGTTGAAATCATTGTATATATTGCTTCCATATAGTCTAAGAAACATATATGCAACGGATCCGAACAGTACAATTCGCCAATTTTTTGTTTTTCAAGTTTAAGTGAACAATGAGCCCCAATGGTTAATCCTTTTTCGGAAATTATTTGTAATTTTCGACAAGTAGAACAATGAATGGAACTGGTAGACGGTTGAAATCTTTGTATATATTGCTTCTATATAATCTAAGAAACATATATGCAAAGCATCTAAGCAGTAACAATCGCCAATTTTTTGATCTTCAAGTTTAAGTGAACAGCGAGCCCCATTGATAATCATGAAATGGAAATTATTTGTAACTTTCTACAAGTAGAACAATGAATAGTACAGGTAGACGGGTGAAATCTTTCTATATATTGCTTCTAAATAGTCTAAGAAACATATATGCAAAGCATCCAAACAGTACAATTTGCCAATTTTTTGTTCTTCAAGTTTAAGTGAACTACGAGCCCCATTGCTAATCCTTTAAAGGAAATTATTTGTAAATTTCGACAAGTAGAACAATGATTGGAACACGTAGACGGTTGAAATCATTGTATATATTGCTTCTATATAGTCCAAGAAACATATATGCAAAGCGTCCAAACAGTACAATTCGCCAATTTTTTGCTCTTCAAGTTTAAGTGAACTACGAGCCCCATTGTTAATCCTTTAAAGGAAATTATTTGTAAATTTCGGCAAGTAGAACAATGAATGGAACAGGTAGACGGTTGAAATCTTTGTATATATTGCTTCTATATAATCTAAGAAACATATATGCAAAGCATCTAAGCAGTAACAATCGCCAATTTTTTGATCTTCAAGTTTAAGTGAACAGCGAGCCCCATTGATAATCATGAAATGGAAATTATTTGTAACTTTCTACAAGTAGAACAATGAATAGTACAGGTAGACGGGTGAAATCTTTCTATATATTGCTTCTAAATAGTCTAAGAAACATATATGCAAAGCATCCAAACAGTACAATTTGCCAATTTTTTGTTCTTCAAGTTTAAGTGAACTACGAGCCCCATTGTTAATCCTTTAAAGGAAATTATTTGTAACTTTCGACAAGTAGAACAATGAATGGAACATGTAAACGGTTGAAATCATTGTATATATTGCTTCTATATAGTCTAAGAAACATATATGCAAATCATCCAAACATTACAATTCGCCAATTATTTGTTCTTCAAGTTTAAGTGAACAACGAGCCCCATTGTTAATCCTTTAAAGGAAATTATTCGTAAATTTCAACAAGTAGAACAATGATTGGTACACGTAGACGGTTGAAATCTTTGTAAATATTGAGTCCATATAGTCTAAGAAACATGTACGCAAAGCATCCAAACAGTACCATTCGCCAATTTATTGTTCTTCAAGTTTAAGTGAACAACGAGCCCCATTGTTAATCCTTTAAAGGAAATTATTTGTAAATTTCGACAAGTAGAACAATGATTGGAACACGTAGACGGTTGAAATCTTTGTATATATTGCTTCCATATAGTCTAAGAAACAAATATGCATAGCATCCAAACAGTACCATTCGCCAATTTTTTGTTCTTCAAGTTTAAGTGAACTACGAGCCCCATTGTTAATCCTTTATCGGAAATTATTTGTAACTTTCGACAAGTAGAACAATGAATGGAACAGGTAGACGGTTGAAATCTTTGTATATATTGCTTCTATATAGTCTAAGAAACATATATGCAAAGCATCCAAACAGTACAATTCGCCAATTTCTTGTTCTTCAAGTTTAAGTGTACAACGAGCCCCATTGTTAATCCTTTAAAGGAAATTATTTGTAAATTTCGACAAGTAGAACAATGAATGGAATAGGTAGACGGTTGAAATCATTGTATATATTGCTTCCATATAGTCTAAGAAACATATATGCAACGGATCCGAACAGTACAATTCGCCAATTTTTTGTTTTTCAAGTTTAAGTGAACAATGAGCCCCAATGGTTAATCCTTTTTCGGAAATTATTTGTAATTTTCGACAAGTAGAACAATGAATGGAACAGGTAGACGGTTGAAATCTTTGTATATATTGCTTCTATATAATCTAAGAAACATATATGCAAAGCATCTAAGCAGTAACAATCGCCAATTTTTTGATCTTCAAGTTTAAGTGAACAGCGAGCCCCATTGATAATCATGAAATGGAAATTATTTGGAACTTTCTACAAGTAGAACAATGAATAGTACAGGTAGACGGGTGAAATCTTTCTATATATTGCTTCTAAATAGTCTAAGAAACATATATGCAAAGCATCCAAACAGTACAATTTGCCAATTTTTTGTTCTTCAAGTTTAAGTGAACTACGAGCCCCATTGTTAATCCTTTAAAGGAAATTATTTGTAAATTTCGACAAGTAGAACAATGATTGGAACACGTAGACGGTTGAAATCATTGTATATATTGCTTCTATATAGTCCAAGAAACATATATGCAAAGCGTCCAAACAGTACAATTCGCCAATTTTTTGCTCTTCAAGTTTAAGTGAACTACGAGCCCCATTGTTAATCCTTTATCGGAAATTATTTGTAATTTTCGACAAATAGAACAATGAATGGAACAGGTAGACGGTTGAAATCTTTGTATATATTGCTTCTATATAGTCTAAGAAACATATATGCAAAGCATCCAAACAGTACCATTCGCCAATTTTTTGTTCTTCAAGGTTAAGTGAAAAATGAGCCCCATTGTTAATCCTTTATCGGAAAATATTTGTAACTTTCGACAAGTAGAACAATGAATGGAACAGGTAGACGGTTGAAATCAATGTATATATTGTTTCTATATAGTCTAAGAAACTTATATGCAAAGCATCCAAACAGCACCATTCGCCAATTTTTTGTTCATCAAGTTTAAGTGAACAACAAGCCCCATTGATAATCATGAAACGGAAATTATTTGTAACTTTCTACAAGTAGAACAATGAATAGAACTGGTAGACGGGTGAAATCTTTCTATATGTTGTTTCTATATAGTCTAAGAAACATATATGCAAAGCATCCAAACAGTACCATTCGCCAATTTTTTGTTCTTCAAGTTTAAGTGAACTACGAGCCCCATTGTTAATCCTTTAAAGGAAATTATTTGTAAATTTCGACAAGTAGAACAATGAATGGAACAGGTAGACGGTTGAAATCTTTGTATATATTGCTTCCATATAGTCTAAGAAACATATATGCAAAGCATCCAAACAGTACCATTCGCCAATTTTTTGTTCTTCAAGTTTAAGTGAACAATGAGCCCCATTGTTAATCCTTTATCGGAAATTATTTGTAACTTTCGACAAGTAGAACAATGAATGGAACAGGTAGACGGTTGAAATCCTTGTATATATTGCTTCTATATAGTCTAAGAAACTTATATGCAAAGCATCCAAACAGTACAATTCGCCAATTTTTTGTTCTTCAAGTTTAAGTGAACAATGAGCCCCAATGGTTAATCCTTTATCGGAAATTATTTGTAACTTTCGACAAGTAGAACAATGATTGGAACACGTAGACGGTTGAAGTCTTTGTATATATTGCTTCTATATAGTCTAAGAAACATATATGCAAAGCATCCAAACAGTAAAATTCGCCAATTTTGTGTTCTTCAAGTTTAAGTGAACAATGAGCCCCAATGGTTAATCCTTTATCGGAAATTATTTGTAATTTTCGACAAGTAGCACAATGAATAGAACACGTAGACGGTTGAAATCTTTGTATATATTGCTTCTATATAGACTAAGAAACATATATGCAAAGCATCCAAACAGTACAATTCGCCAATTTATTGTTCTTCAAGTTTAAGTGAACAACGAGCCCCATTGTTAATCCTTTAAAGGAAATTATTTGTAAATTTCGACAAGTAGAACAATGATTGGAACACGTAGACGGTTGAAATCTTTGTATATATTGCTTCCATATAGTCTAAGAAACAAATATGCAAAGCATCCAAACAGTACCATTCGCCAATTTTTTGTTCTTCAAGTTTAAGTGAACTACGAGCCCCATTGTTAATCCTTTATCGGAAATTATTTGTAATTTTCGACAAATAGAACAATGAATGGAACAGGTAGACGGTTGAAATCTTTGTATATATTGCTTCTATATAGTCTAAGAAACATATATGCAAAGCATCCAAACAGTACCATTCGCCAATTTTTTGTTCTTCAAGGTTAAGTGAAAAATGAGCCCCATTGTTAATCCTTTATCGGAAATTATTTGTAACTTTCGACAAGTAGAACAATGATTGGAACACGTAGACGGTTGAAATATTATTATATATTGCTTCCATATAGTCTAAGAAACATATATGCAAAGCATCCAAACAGTACCATTCGCCAATTTTTTGTTCTTCAAGTTTAAGTGAACTACGAGCCCCATTGTTAATCCTTTAACGGCAATTAATTGTAACTTTCTACTAGTAGAACAATGATTGGAACACGCAGACGGTTGAAATCTTTGAATATATTGCTTCTATATAGTCTAAGAAACTTATATGCAAAGCATCCAAACAGTACAATTCGCCAATTTTTTGTTCTTCAAGTTTAAGTGAACAATGAGCCCCAATGGTTAATCCTTTATCGGAAATTATTTGTAATTTTCGACAAGTAGAACAATGAATGGAACACGTAGACGGTTGAAATATTTGTATATATTGCTTCTATATAGACTAAGAAACATATATGCAAAGCATCCAAACAGTACAATTCGCCAATTTATTGTTCTTCAAGTTTAAGTGAACAACGAGCCCCATTGTTAATGCTTTAAAGGAAATTATTTGTAAACTTCGACAAGTAGAACAATGATTGGAACACGTAGGCGGTTGAAATCTTTGTATATATTGCTTCCATATAGTCTAAGAAACATGTACGCAAAGCATCCAAACAGTACCATTCGCCAATTTTTTGTTCTTCAAGTTTAAGTGAACTACGATCCCCATTGTTAATCCTTTAACGGAAATTATTTGTAAATTTCGACAAGTAGAACAATGATTGGAACACGTAGACGGTTGAAATCTTTGTATATATTGCTTCCATATAGTCTAAGAAACAAATATGCAAAGCATCCAAACAGTACCATTCGCCAATTTTTTGTTCTTCAAGTTTAAGTGAACAATGAGCCCCATTCTAAATCCTTTATCGGAAATTATTTGTAACTTTCGACAAGTAGAACAATGAATCGTACAGGTAGACGGGTGAAATCTTTCTATATATTGCTTCTAAATAGTCTAAGAAACATATATGAAAAGCATCCAAACAGTAGAATTCGCCAATTTTTTGTTCTTCATGTTTAAGTGAACTACGATCCCCATTGTTAATCCTTTAACGGAAATTAATTGTAATTTTCTACAATTAGTACAATGAATGGAACAGGTAGACGGTTGAAATCATTGTATATATTACATCTATATAGTCTAAGAAACATATATGCAAAGCACCCAAACAGTACCATTCGCCAATTTTTTGTTCTTCAAGTTTAAGTGAACTACGAGCCCCATTGTTAATCCATCAACGGAAATTATTTGTAACTTTCGACAAGTAGAACAATGAATGGAACAGGTAGACGGTTGAAATCATTGTATATATTGCTTCTATATAGTCTAAGAAACATATATGCAAAGCATCCAAACAGTACAATTCGCCAATTTATTGTTCTTCAAGTTTAAGTGAACAACGAGCCCCATTGTTAATCCTTTAAAGGAAATTATTTGTAAATTTCGACAAGTAGAACAATGATTGGAACACGTAGACGGTTGAAATCTTTGTATATATTGCTTCCATATAGTCTAAGAAACATGTACGCAAAGCATCCAAACAGTACCATTCGCCAATTTTTTGTTCTTCAAGTTTAAGTGAACAATGAGCCCCAATGGTTAATCCTTTATCGGAAATTATTTGTAATTTTCGACAAGTAGAACAATGAATGGAACATGTAAACGGTTGAAATCTTTATATATATTGCTTCTATATAACCTAAGAAACATATATGCAAAGCATCCACACAGTACAATTCGCCAATTTATTGTTCTTCAAGTTTAAGTGAACAACGAGCCCCATTGTTAATCCTTTAAAGGAAATTATTTGTAAATTTCGACAAGCAGAACAATGATTGGAACACGTAGACGGTTGAAATATTATTATATATTGCTTCCATATAGTCTAAGAAACATATATGCACAGCATCCAAACAGTACCATTCGCCAATTTTTTGTTCTTCAAGTTTAAGTGAACTACGAGCCCCATTGTTAATCCTTTAACGGAAATTAATTGTAACTTTCTACTAGTAGAACAATGATTGGAACACGTAGACGGTTGAAATCTTTGAATATATTGCTTCTATATAGTCTAAGAAACTTATATGCAAAGCATCCAAACAGTACAATTCGCCAATTTTTTGTTCTTCAAGTTTAAGTGAACAATGAGCCCCAATGGTTAATCCTTTATCGGAAATTATTTGTAACTTTCGACAAGTAGAACAATGAATGGAACAGGTAGACGGTTGAAATATTTGTATATATTGCTTCTATATAGTCTAAGAAACATATATGCAAATCATCCAAACATTACAATTCGCCAATTATTTGTTCTTCAAGTTTAAGTGAACAACGAGCCCCATTGTTAATCCTTTAAAGGAAATTATTCGTAAATTTCGACAAGTAGAACAATGATTGGTACACGTAGACGGTTGAAATCTTTGTAAATATTGAGTCCATATAGTCTAAGAAACATGTACGCAAAGCATCCAAACAGTACCATTCGCCAATTTTTTGTTCTTCAAGTTTAAGTGCACAATGAGCCCCAATGGTTAATCCTTTATCGGAAATTATTTGTAACTTTCGACAAGTAGAACAATGAATGGAACAGGTAGACGGTTGAAATCTTTGTATATATTGCTTCTATATAGTCTAAGAAACATATATGCAAAGCATCCAAACAGTACAATTCGCCAATTTATTGTTCTTCAAGTTTAAGTGTACAACGAGCCCCATTGTCAATCCTTTAAAGGAAATTATTTGTAAATTTCGACAAGTAGAACAATGAATGGAATAGGTAGACGGTTGAAATCATTGTATATATTGCTTCCATATAGTCTAAGAAACATATATGCAACGGATCCGAACAGTACCATTCGCCAATTTTTTGTTCTTCAAGTTTAAGTGAACTACGATCCCCATTGTTAATCCTTTAACGGAAATTATTTGTAATTTTCGACAAGTAGCACAATGAATGGAACACGTAGACGGTTGAAATCTTTGTATATATTGCTTCTATATAGACTAAGAAACATATATGCAAAGCATCCAAACAGTACAATTCGCCAATTTATTGTTCTTCAAGTTTAAGTGAACAACGAGCCCCATTGTTAATCCTTTAAAGGAAATTATTTGTAAATTTCGACAAGTAGAACAATGATTGGAACACGTAGACGGTTGAAATCTTTGTATATATTGCTTCCATATAGTCTAAGAAACAAATATGCAAAGCATCCAAACAGTACCATTCGCCAATTTTTTGTTCTTCAAGTTTAAGTGAACTACGAGCCCCATTGTTAATCCTTTATCGGAAATTATTTGTAATTTTCGACAAATAGAACAATGAATGGAACAGGTAGACGGTTGAAATCTTTGTATATATTGCTTCTATATAGTCTAAGAAACATATATGCAAAGCATCCAAACAGTACCATTCGCCAATTTTTTGTTCTTCAAGGTTAAGTGAAAAATGAGCCCCATTGTTAATCCTTTATCGGAAATTATTTGTAACTTTCGACAAGTAGAACAATGATTGGAACACGTAGACGGTTGAAATATTATTATATATTGCTTCCATATAGTCTAAGAAACATATATGCAAAGCATCCAAACAGTACCATTCGCCAATTTTTTGTTCTTCAAGTTTAAGTGAACTACGAGCCCCATTGTTAATCCTTTAACGGCAATTAATTGTAACTTTCTACTAGTAGAACAATGATTGGAACACGCAGACGGTTGAAATCTTTGAATATATTGCTTCTATATAGTCTAAGAAACTTATATGCAAAGCATCCAAACAGTACAACTCGCCAATTTTTTGTTCTTCAAGTTTAAGTGAACAATGAGCCCCAATGGTTAATCCTTTATCGGAAATTATTTGTAATTTTCGACAAGTAGAACAATGAATGGAACACGTAGACGGTTGAAATATTTGTATATATTGCTTCTATATAGACTAAGAAACATATATGCAAAGCATCCAAACAGTACAATTCGCCAATTTATTGTTCTTCAAGTTTAAGTGAACAACGAGCCCCATTGTTAATGCTTTAAAGGAAATTATTTGTAAACTTCGACAAGTAGAACAATGATTGGAACACGTAGGCGGTTGAAATCTTTGTATATATTGCTTCCATATAGTCTAAGAAACATGTACGCAAAGCATCCAAACAGTACCATTCGCCAATTTTTTGTTCTTCAAGTTTAAGTGAACTACGATCCCCATTGTTAATCCTTTAACGGAAATTATTTGTAAATTTCGACAAGTAGAACAATGATTGGAACACGTAGACGGTTGAAATCTTTGTATATATTGCTTCCATATAGTCTAAGAAGCAAATATGCAAAGCATCCAAACAGTACCATTCGCCAATTTTTTGTTCTTCAAGTTTAAGTGAACAATGAGCCCCATTCTAAATCCTTTATCGGAAATTATTTGTAACTTTCGACAAGTAGAACAATGAATCGTACAGGTAGACGGGTGAAATCTTTCTATATATTGCTTCTAAATAGTCTAAGAAACATATATGAAAAGCATCCAAACAGTAGAATTCGCCAATTTTTTGTTCTTCATGTTTAAGTGAACTACGATCCCCATTGTTAATCCTTTAACGGAAATTAATTGTAATTTTCTACAATTAGTACAATGAATGGAACAGGTAGACGGTTGAAATCATTGTATATATTACATCTATATAGTCTAAGAAACATATATGCAAAGCACCCAAACAGTACCATTCGCCAATTTTTTGTTCTTCAAGTTTAAGTGAACTACGAGCCCCATTGTTAATCCATCAACGGAAATTATTTGTAACTTTCGACAAGTAGAACAATGAATGGAACAGGTAGACGGTTGAAATCATTGTATATATTGCTTCTATATAGTCTAAGAAACATATATGCAAAGCATCCAAACAGTACAATTCGCCAATTTATTGTTCTTCAAGTTTAAGTGAACAACGAGCCCCATTGTTAATCCTTTAAAGGAAATTATTTGTAAATTTCGACAAGTAGAACAATGATTGGAACACGTAGACGGTTGAAATCTTTGTATATATTGCTTCCATATAGTCTAAGAAACATGTACGCAAAGCATCCAAACAGTACCATTCGCCAATTTTTTGTTCTTCAAGTTTAAGTGAACAATGAGCCCCAATGGTTAATCCTTTATCGGAAATTATTTGTAATTTTCGACAAGTAGAACAATGAATGGAACATGTAAACGGTTGAAATCTTTATATATATTGCTTCTATATAACCTAAGAAACATATATGCAAAGCATCCACACAGTACAATTCGCCAATTTATTGTTCTTCAAGTTTAAGTGAACAACGAGCCCCATTGTTAATCCTTTAAAGGAAATTATTTGTAAATTTCGACAAGCAGAACAATGATTGGAACACGTAGACGGTTGAAATATTATTATATATTGCTTCCATATAGTCTAAGAAACATATATGCACAGCATCCAAACAGTACCATTCGCCAATTTTTTGTTCTTCAAGTTTAAGTGAACTACGAGCCCCATTGTTAATCCTTTAACGGAAATTAATTGTAACTTTCTACTAGTAGAACAATGATTGGAACACGTAGACGGTTGAAATCTTTGAATATATTGCTTCTATATAGTCTAAGAAACTTATATGCAAAGCATCCAAACAGTACAATTCGCCAATTTTTTGTTCTTCAAGTTTAAGTGAACAATGAGCCCCAATGGTTAATCCTTTATCGGAAATTATTTGTAACTTTCGACAAGTAGAACAATGAATGGAACAGGTAGACGGTTGAAATATTTGTATATATTGCTTCTATATAGTCTAAGAAACATATATGCAAATCATCCAAACATTACAATTCGCCAATTATTTGTTCTTCAAGTTTAAGTGAACAACGAGCCCCATTGTTAATCCTTTAAAGGAAATTATTCGTAAATTTCGACAAGTAGAACAATGATTGGTACACGTAGACGGTTGAAATCTTTGTAAATATTGAGTCCATATAGTCTAAGAAACATGTACGCAAAGCATCCAAACAGTACCATTCGCCAATTTTTTGTTCTTCAAGTTTAAGTGCACAATGAGCCCCAATGGTTAATCCTTTATCGGAAATTATTTGTAACTTTCGACAAGTAGAACAATGAATGGAACAGGTAGACGGTTGAAATCTTTGTATATATTGCTTCTATATAGTCTAAGAAACATATATGCAAAGCATCCAAACAGTACAATTCGCCAATTTATTGTTCTTCAAGTTTAAGTGTACAACGAGCCCCATTGTCAATCCTTTAAAGGAAATTATTTGTAAATTTCGACAAGTAGAACAATGAATGGAATAGGTAGACGGTTGAAATCATTGTATATATTGCTTCCATATAGTCTAAGAAACATATATGCAACGGATCCGAACAGTACAATTCGCCAATTTTTTGTTTTTCAAGTTTAAGTGAACAATGAGCCCCAATGGTTAATCCTTTTTCGGAAATTATTTGTAATTTTCGACAAGTAGAACAATGAATGGAACTGGTAGACGGTTGAAATCTTTGTATATATTGCTTCTATATAATCTAAGAAACATATATGCAAAGCATCTAAGCAGTAACAATCGCCAATTTTTTGATCTTCAAGTTTAAGTGAACAGCGAGCCCCATTGATAATCATGAAATGGAAATTATTTGTAACTTTCTACAAGTAGAACAATGAATAGTACAGGTAGACGGGTGAAATCTTTCTATATATTGCTTCTAAATAGTCTAAGAAACATATATGCAAAGCATCCAAACAGTACAATTTGCCAATTTTTTGTTCTTCAAGTTTAAGTGAACTACGAGCCCCATTGCTAATCCTTTAAAGGAAATTATTTGTAAATTTCGACAAGTAGAACAATGATTGGAACACGTAGACGGTTGAAATCATTGTATATATTGCTTCTATATAGTCCAAGAAACATATATGCAAAGCGTCCAAACAGTACAATTCGCCAATTTTTTGCTCTTCAAGTTTAAGTGAACTACGAGCCCCATTGTTAATCCTTTAAAGGAAATTATTTGTAAATTTCGGCAAGTAGAACAATGAATGGAACAGGTAGACGGTTGAAATCTTTGTATATATTGCTTCTATATAATCTAAGAAACATATATGCAAAGCATCTAAGCAGTAACAATCGCCAATTTTTTGATCTTCAAGATTAAGTGAACAGCGAGCCCCATTGATAATCATGAAATGGAAATTATTTGTAACTTTCTACAAGTAGAACAATGAATAGTACAGGTAGACGGGTGAAATCTTTCTATATATTGCTTCTAAATAGTCTAAGAAACATATATGCAAAGCATCCAAACAGTACAATTTGCCAATTTTTTGTTCTTCAAGTTTAAGTGTACAACGAGCCCCATTGTCAATCCTTTAAAGGAAATTATTTGTAAATTTCGACAAGTAGAACAATGAATGGAATAGGTAGACGGTTGAAATCATTGTATATATTGCTTCCATATAGTCTAAGAAACATATATGCAACGGATCCGAACAGTACAATTCGCCAATTTTTTGTTTTTCAAGTTTAAGTGAACAATGAGCCCCAATGGTTAATCCTTTTTCGGAAATTATTTGTAATTTTCGACAAGTAGAACAATGAATGGAACTGGTAGACGGTTGAAATCTTTGTATATATTGCTTCTATATAATCTAAGAAACATATATGCAAAGCATCTAAGCAGTAACAATCGCCAATTTTTTGATCTTCAAGTTTAAGTGAACAGCGAGCCCCATTGATAATCATGAAATGGAAATTATTTGTAACTTTCTACAAGTAGAACAATGAATAGTACAGGTAGACGGGTGAAATCTTTCTATATATTGCTTCTAAATAGTCTAAGAAACATATATGCAAAGCATCCAAACAGTACAATTTGCCAATTTTTTGTTCTTCAAGTTTAAGTGAACTACGAGCCCCATTGCTAATCCTTTAAAGGAAATTATTTGTAAATTTCGACAAGTAGAACAATGATTGGAACACGTAGACGGTTGAAATCATTGTATATATTGCTTCTATATAGTCCAAGAAACATATATGCAAAGCGTCCAAACAGTACAATTCGCCAATTTTTTGCTCTTCAAGTTTAAGTGAACTACGAGCCCCATTGTTAATCCTTTAAAGGAAATTATTTGTAAATTTCGGCAAGTAGAACAATGAATGGAACAGGTAGACGGTTGAAATCTTTGTATATATTGCTTCTATATAATCTAAGAAACATATATGCAAAGCATCTAAGCAGTAACAATCGCCAATTTTTTGATCTTCAAGTTTAAGTGAACAGCGAGCCCCATTGATAATCATGAAATGGAAATTATTTGTAACTTTCTACAAGTAGAACAATGAATAGTACAGGTAGACGGGTGAAATCTTTCTATATATTGCTTCTAAATAGTCTAAGAAACATATATGCAAAGCATCCAAACAGTACAATTTGCCAATTTTTTGTTCTTCAAGTTTAAGTGAACTACGAGCCCCATTGTTAATCCTTTAAAGGAAATTATTTGTAACTTTCGACAAGTAGAACAATGAATGGAACATGTAAACGGTTGAAATCATTGTATATATTGCTTCTATATAGTCTAAGAAACATATATGCAAATCATCCAAACATTACAATTCGCCAATTATTTGTTCTTCAAGTTTAAGTGAACAACGAGCCCCATTGTTAATCCTTTAAAGGAAATTATTCGTAAATTTCAACAAGTAGAACAATGATTGGTACACGTAGACGGTTGAAATCTTTGTAAATATTGAGTCCATATAGTCTAAGAAACATGTACGCAAAGCATCCAAACAGTACCATTCGCCAATTTATTGTTCTTCAAGTTTAAGTGAACAACGAGCCCCATTGTTAATCCTTTAAAGGAAATTATTTGTAAATTTCGACAAGTAGAACAATGATTGGAACACGTAGACGGTTGAAATCTTTGTATATATTGCTTCCATATAGTCTAAGAAACAAATATGCATAGCATCCAAACAGTACCATTCGCCAATTTTTTGTTCTTCAAGTTTAAGTGAACTACGAGCCCCATTGTTAATCCTTTATCGGAAATTATTTGTTACTTTCGACAAGTAGAACAATGAATGGAACAGGTAGACGGTTGAAATCTTTGTATATATTGCTTCTATATAGTCTAAGAAACATATATGCAAAGCATCCAAACAGTACAATTCGCCAATTTATTGTTCTTCAAGTTTAAGTGTACAACGAGCCCCATTGTTAATCCTTTAAAGGAAATTATTTGTAAATTTCGACAAGTAGAACAATGAATGGAATAGGTAGACGGTTGAAATCATTGTATATATTGCTTCCATATAGTCTAAGAAACATATATGCAACGGATCCGAACAGTACAATTCGCCAATTTTTTGTTTTTCAAGTTTAAGTGAACAATGAGCCCCAATGGTTAATCCTTTTTCGGAAATTATTTGTAATTTTCGACAAGTAGAACAATGAATGGAACAGGTAGACGGTTGAAATCTTTGTATATATTGCTTCTATATAATCTAAGAAACATATATGCAAAGCATCTAAGCAGTAACAATCGCCAATTTTTTGATCTTCAAGTTTAAGTGAACAGCGAGCCCCATTGATAATCATGAAATGGAAATTATTTGGAACTTTCTACAAGTAGAACAATGAATAGTACAGGTAGACGGGTGAAATCTTTCTATATATTGCTTCTAAATAGTCTAAGAAACATATATGCAAAGCATCCAAACAGTACAATTTGCCAATTTTTTGTTCTTCAAGTTTAAGTGAACTACGAGCCCCATTGTTAATCCTTTAAAGGAAATTATTTGTAAATTTCGACAAGTAGAACAATGATTGGAACACGTAGACGGTTGAAATCATTGTATATATTGCTTCTATATAGTCCAAGAAACATATATGCAAAGCGTCCAAACAGTACAATTCGCCAATTTTTTGCTCTTCAAGTTTAAGTGAACTACGAGCCCCATTGTTAATCCTTTAAAGGAAATTATTTGTAAATTTCGGCAAGTAGAACAATGAATGGAACAGGTAGACGGTTGAAATCTTTGTATATATTGCTTCTATATAATCTAAGAAACATATATGCAAAGCATCTAAACAGTAACAATCGCCAATTTTTTGATCTTCCAGTTTAAGTGAACAGCGAGCCCCATTGATAATCACGAAATGGAAATTATTTGTAACTTTCTACAAGTAGAACAATGAATAGTACAGGTAGACGGGTGAAATCTTTCTATATGTTGCTTCTAAATAGTCTAAGAAACATATATGCAAAGCATCCAAACAGTACAATTCGCCAATTTATTGTTCTTCAAGTTTAAGTGAACTACGATCCCCATTGTAAATCCTTTAACGGAAATTATTTGTAACTTTCAACAAGTAGAACAATGAATGGAACAGGTAGACGGTTGAAATCTTTGTATATGTTGCTTCTATATAGACTAAGAAACATATGTGCAAATCATCCAAACAGTACAATTCGCCAATTTTTTGTTCTTCAAGTTTAAGTGAACTACGAGCCCCATTGTTAATCCATTAAAGGAAATTATTTGTAAATTTCGGCAAGTAGAACAATGAATGGAATAGGTAGACTGTTGAAATCATTGTATATATTGCTTCTATATAGTCTAAGAAACATATATGCAAAGCATCCAAACAGTACAATTCGCCAATTTTTTGATATTCAAGTTTAAGTGAACAGCGAGCTCCATTGATAATCATGAAATGGAAATTATTTGTAACTTTCTACAAGTAGAACAATGAATAGTACAGGAAGACGGGTGAAGTCTTTGTATATATTGCTTCTATATAGTCTAAGAAACATATATGCAAAGCATCCAAACAGTACGATTCGCCAATTTTTTGTTCTTCAAGTTTAAGTAAAAAACGAGCCCCATTGATAATCATGAAACGGAAATTATTTGTAACTTTCTACAAGTAGAACAATGAATTGTACAGGTAGACGGGTGAAGTCTTTCTATATATTGCTTCTATATATTCTAAGAAACATATATGCAAAGCATCCAAACAGTACAATTCGCCAATTTTTTGTTCTTCAAGTTTAAGTGAACTACGATCCCCATTGTTAATACTTTAACGGAAATTATTTGTAACTTTCGACAAGTAGAACAATGAATGGAACAGGTAGACGGTTGAAATCTTTGTATATGTTGCTTCTATATAGTCTAAGAAACATATGTGCAAATCATCCAAACAGTACAATTCGCCAATTTTTTGTTCTTCAAGTTTAAGTGAACTACGAGCCCCATTGTTAATCCTTTAAAGGAAATTATTTGTAAATTTCGGCAAGTAGAACAATGAATGGAATAGGTAGACTGTTGAAATCATTGTATATATTGCTTCTATATAGTCTAAGAAACATATATGCAAAGCATCCAAACAGTACAACTCGCCAATTTTTTGATCTTCAAGTTTAAGTGAACAGCGAGCTCCATTGATAATCATGAAATGGAAATTATTTGTAACTTTCTACAAGTAGAACAATGAATAGTACAGGTAGACGGGTGAATTCTTTATATATATTGCTTCTATATAGTCTAAGAAACATATATGCAAAGCATCCAAACAGTAAAATTCGCCAATTTTTTGTTCTTCAAGTTTAAGTGAACAACGAGCCCCATTGATAACCATGAAACGGAAATTATTTGTAACTTTCTACAAGTAGAACAATGAATTGTACAGGTAGACGGGTGAAGTCTTTCTATATATTGCTTCTATATATTCTAAGAAACATATATGCAAAGCATCCAAACAGTACCATTTGCCAATTTTTTGTTCTTCAAGGTTAAGTGAACAATGAGCCCGATTGTTAATCCTTTATCGGAAATTATTTCTAACTTTCGACAAGTAGAACAATGAATGGAACACGTAGACGGTTGAAATCTTTGTATATATTGCTTCCATATAGTCTAAGAAACATGTACGCAAAGCATCCAAACAGTACCATTCGCCAATTTTTTGTTCTTCAAGTTTATGTGAACAATGAGCCCCAATGGTTAATCCTTTATCGGAAATTATTTGTAAATTTCGGCAAGTAGAACATTGAATGGAATAGATAGACTGTTGAAATCATTGTATATATTGCTTCTATATAGTCTAAGAAACATATATGCAAAGCATCCAAACAGTACAATTCGCCAATTTTTTGATCTTCAAGTTTAAGTGAACAGCGAGCTCCATTGATAATCATGAAATGGAAATTATTTGTAACTTTCTACAAGTAGAACAATGAATAGTACAGGTAGACGGGTGAAGTCTTTATATATATTGCTTCTATATAGTCTAAGAAACATATATGCAAAGCATCCAAACAGTACAATTCGCCAATTTTTTGTTCTTCAAGTTTAAGTGAACAACGAGCCCCATTGTTAATCCTTTACAGGAAATTATTTGTAAATTTCGACAAGTAGAACAATGATTGGAACACGTAGACGGTTGAAATCTTTGTATATATTGCTTCCATATTGTCTAAGATACAAATATGCAAAGCATCCAAACAGTACCATTCGCCAATTTTTTGTTCTTCAAGTTTAAGTGAACAATGAGCCCCATTCTAAATCCTTTATCGGAAATTATTTGTAACTTTCGACAAGTAGAACAATGAATTGAACAGGTAGACGGTTGAAATCTTTGTATATATTGCTTCTATATAGTCTAAGAAACATATATGCATAGCATCCAAACAGTACCATTCGCCAATTTTTTGTTCTTCAAGTTTAAGTGAACAACGAGCCCCATTGTTAATCCATTAACGGAAATTATTTGTAACTTTCGACGAGGAGAACAATGAATGGAACAGGTAGACGGTTGAAATCATTGTATATATTGCTTCTATATAGTCTAAGAAACATATATGCAAAGCATCCAAACAGTCCAATTCGCCAATTTTTTGTTCTTCAAGTTTAAGTGAACAACGAGCCCCATTGATAATCATGAAACGGAAATTATTTGTAACTTTCGACAAGAAGAACAATAAGTAGAACAGGTAGACGGGTGAAATCTTTCTATATATTGCTTCTATAAAGTCTAAGAAACATATATGCAAAGCATCCAAACCGTACCATTCGCCAATTTATTGTTCTTCAAGTTTAAGTGAACAACCAGCCCCATTGTTAATCCTTTATCGGAAATTATTTGTAATTTTCGACAAGTAGAACAATGAATGGAACAGGTAGACGGTTGAAATCTTTGTATATATTGCTTCCATATAGTCTATGAAACATATATGCAAAGCATCCAAACAGTACCATTCGCCAATTTTTTGTTCTTCAAGGTTAAGTGAACAATGAGCCCCAATGGTTAATCCTTTATCGGAAATTATTTGTATCTTTCGACAAGTAGAACAATGAATGGAACAGGCAGACGGTTGAGATCTTTGTATATGGTGCTTCTATATAGTCTAAGGAACCTATATGCAAAGCATCCAAACAGTACCATTCGCCAATTTTTTGTTCTTCAAGTTTAAGTGAACAACGAGCCCCATGGATAATCATGAAACGGAAATTATTTGTAACTTTCGACATGTAGAACAATGAATGGAACAGGTAGACGGTTGAAATCATTATATATATTGCTTCTATATAGTCTAAGAAACATATATGCATAGCATCCACACAGTACAATTCGCCAATTTATTGTTCTTCAAGTTTAAGTGAACAACGAGCCCCATTGTTAATCCTTTAAAGGAAATTATTTGTAAATTTCGACAAGTAGAACAATGATTGGAACACGTAGACGGTTGAAATATTATTATATATTGCTTCAATATAGTCTAAGAAACATATATGCAAAGCATCCAAACAGTACCATTCGCCAATTTTTTGTTCTTCAAGTTTAAGTGAACAATGAGCCCCATTGTTACTCCTTTATCGGAAATTATTTGTAACTTTCGACAAGTAGAACAATGAATGGAACAGGTAGACGGTTGAAATCTTTGAATATATTGCTTCTATATAGTCTAAGAAACTTATATGCAAAGCATCCAAACAGTACAATTCGCCAATTTTTTGTTCTTCAAGTTTAAGTGAACAATGAGCCCCAATGGTTAATCCTTTATCGGAAATTATTTGTAACTTTCGGCAAGTAGAACAATGAATGGAACAGGTAGACGGTTGAAATATTTGTATATATTGCTTCCGTATAGTCTAAGAAACATATATGCAAAGCATCCAAACAGTACCATTCGCCAATTTTTTGTTCTTCAAGGTTAAGTGAACAATGAGCCCGATTGTTAATCCTTTATCGGAAATTATTTCTAACTTTCGACAAGTAGAACAATGAATGGAACACGTAGACTGTTGAAATCTTTGTATATATTGCTTCCATATAGTCTAAGAAACATGTACGCAAAGCATCCAAACAGTACCATTCGCCAATTTTTTGTTCTTCAAGTTTATGTGAACAATGAGCCCCAATGGTTAATCCTTTATCGGAAATTATTTGTAAATTTCGGCAAGTAGAACAATGAATGGAATAGATAGACTGTTGAAATCATTGTATATATTGCTTCTATATAGTCTAAGAAACATATATGCAAAGCATCCAAACAGTACAATTCGCCAATTTTTTGATCTTCTAGTTTAAGTGAACAGCGAGCTCCATTGATAATCATGAAATGGAAATTATTTGTAAATTTCGACAAGTAGAACAATGATTGGAACACGTAGACGGTTGAAATCTTTGTATATATTGCTTCCATATAGTCTAAGAAACAAATATGCAAAGCATCCAAACAGTACCATTCGCCAATTTTTTGTTCTTCAAGTTTAAGTGAACAATGAGCCCCAATGGTTAATCCTTTATCGGAAATTATTTGTAATTTTCGACAAGTAGAACAATGAATGGAACATGTAAACGGTTGAAATCTTTGTATATATTGCTTCTATATAATCTAAGAAACATATATGCATAGCATCCAAACAGTACCATTCGCCAATTTTTTGTACTTCAAGGTTAAGTGAACAATGAGCCACATTGTTAATCCTTTATCGGAAATTATTTGTAACTTTCTACAAGTAGAACAATGATTGGAACACGTAGACGGTTGAAATCTTTGCATATGTTGCTTCCATATAGTCTAAGAAACATATATGCAAAGCATCCAAACAGTACAATTCGCCAATTTTTTGTTCTTCAAGGTTAAGTGAACAATGAGCCCCATTGTTAATCCTTTATCGGAAATTATTTGTAACTTTCGACAAGTAGAACAATGAATGGAACAGGTAGACTGTTGAAATCTTTGTATATATTGCTTCTATATAGTGTAAGAAACATATATGCAAAGCATCCAAACAGTACAATTCGCCAATTTATTGTTCTTCAAGTTTAAGTGAACAATGAGCCCCATTGTTAATCCTTTATCGGAAATTATTTGTAACTTTCGGCAAGTAGAACAATGAATGGAACAGGTAGACGGTTGAAATATTTGTATATATTGCTACCGTATAGTCTAAGAAACATATATGCAAAGCATCCAAACAGTACAATTCGCCAATTTTTTGTTCTTCAAGGTTAAGTGAACAATGAGCCACATTGTTAATCCTTTATCGGAAATTATTTGTAACTTTCTACAAGTAGAACAATGATTGGAACACGTAGACGGTGGAAATCTTTGTATATATTGCTTCTATATAGTGTAAGAAACATATATGCAAAGCATCCATACAGTACAATTCGCCAATTTATTGTTCTTCAAGTTTAAGTGAACAATGAGCCCCATTGTTAATCCTTTATCGGAAATTATTTGTAACTTTCGACAAGTAGAACAATGAATGGAACAGGTAGACGGTTGAAATCTTTGTATATATTGCTTCTATATAACCTAAGAAACATATATGCAAAGCATCCACACAGTACCATTCGCCAATTTTTTGTTCTTCAAGTTTAAGTGAACAACGAGCCCCATTGATAATCATGAAACGGAAATTATTTGTAACTTTCTACAAGTAGAACAATGAATAGAACAGGTAGACGGTTGAAATCTTTGCATATATTGCTTCTATATAGTCTAAGAAACATATATGCAAAGCATCCAAACAGTACAATTCGCCAATTTATTGTTCTTCAAGTTTAAGTGAACAACGAGCCCCATTGTTAATCCTTTAAAGGAAATTATTTGTAAATTTCGACAAGTAGAACAATGATTGGAACAGGTAGACGGTTGAAATCAATGTATATATTGCTTCTATATAGTCTAAGAAACATATGTGCAAAGCATCCAAACAGTACCATTCGCAAATTTTTTGTTCTTCAAGTTTAAGTGAACAACGAGCCCCATTGATAATCATGAAACGGAAATTATTTGTAACTTTCGACATGTAGAACAATGAATGGAACAGGTAGACGGTTGAAATATTTGTATATATTGCTTCCGTATAGTCTAAGAAACATATATGCAAAGCATCCAAACAGTACCATTCGCCAATTTTTTGTTCTTCAAGGTTAAGTGAACAATGAGCCCGATTGTTAATCCTTTATCGGAAATTATTTGTAACTTCCGACAAGTAGAGCAATGAATGGAACAGGTAGACGGTTGAAATCAATGTATATATTGCTTCTATATAGTCTAAGAAACATATATGCAAAGCATCCAAACAGTACCATTCGCCAATTTTTTGTTCTTCAAGTTTAAGTGAACAATGAGCCCCATTGTTAATCCTTTATCGGAAATCATTTGTAACTTTCGACAAGTAGAACAATGAATAGAACTAGTAGACGGTTGAAATCTTTGTATATGTTGCTTTTATATAGTCTAAGAAACATATATGCAAAGCTTCCAAACAGTACCATTCGCCAATTTTTTGTTCTTCAAGTTTAAGTGAACAATGAGCCCCAATGGTTAATCCTTTATCGGAAATTATTTGTAATTTTCGACAAGTAGAACAATGAATGGAACACGTAGACGGTTGAAATCTTTGTATATATTGCTTCTATATAGTGTAAGAAACATATATGCAAAGCATCCAAACAGTACAATTCGCCAATTTATTGTTCTTCAAGTTTAAGTGAACAATGAGCCCCATTGTTAATCCTTTATCGGAAATTATTTGTAACTTTCGACAAGTAGAACAATGAATGGAACAGGTAGACGGTTGAAATCTTTGTATATATTGCTTCTATATAGTCTAAGAAACATATATGCAAAGCATCCAAACAGTACAATTCGCCAATTTATTGTTCTTCAAGTTTAAGGGAACAACGAGCCCCATTGTTAATCCTTTAAAGGAAATTATTTGTAAATTTCGACAAGTAGAACAATGATTGGAACACGTAGACGGTTGAAATCTTTGTATATATTGCTTCCATATAGTCTAAGAAACATGTACGCAAAGCATCCAAACAGTACCATTCGCCAATTTTTTGTTCTTCAAGTTTAAGTGAACAATGAGCCCCAATGGTTAATCCTTTATCGGAAATTATTTGTAATTTTCGACAAGTAGAACAATGAATGGAACATGTAAACGGTTGAAATCTTTGTATATATTGCTTCTATATAATCTAAGAAACATATATGCATAGCATCCAAACAGTAACATTCGCCAATTTTTTGTTCTTCAAGGTTAAGTGAACAATGAGCCACATTGTTAATCCTTTATCGGAAATTATTTGTAACTTTCTACAAGTAGAACAATGATTGGAACACGTAGACGGTGGAAATCTTTGTATATATTGCTTCTATATAGTGTAAGAAACATATATGCAAAGCATCCATACAGTACAATTCGCCAATTTATTGTTCTTCAAGTTTAAGTGAACAATGAGCCCCATTGTTAATCCTTTATCGGAAATTATTTGTAACTTTCGACAAGTAGAACAATGAATGGAACAGGTAGACGGTTGAAATCTTTGTATATATTGCTTCTATATAACCTAAGAAACATATATGCAAAGCATCCACACAGTACCATACGCCAATTTTTTGTTCTTCAAGTTTAAGTGAACTACGAGCCCCATTGTTAATCCTGCAAAGGAAATTATTTGTAAATTTCGACAAGTAGAACAATGAATGCAACAGGTAGACGGTTGAAATCATTGTATATATTGCTTCTATATAGTCTACGAAACATATATGCAAAGCATCCAAACAGTACCATTCGCCAATTTTTTGTTCTTCAAGTTTAAGTGAACAACGAGCCCCATTGATAATCATGAAACGGAAATTATTTGTAACTTTCTACAAGTAGAACAATGAATAGAACAGGTAGACGGTTGAAATCTTTGCATATATTGCTTCTATATAGTCTAAGAAACATATATGCAAAGCATCCAAACAGTACAATTCGCCAATTTATTGTTCTTCAAGTTTAAGTGAACAACGAGCCCCATTGTTAATCCTTTAAAGGAAATTATTTGTAAATTTCGACAAGTAGAACAATGATTGGAACAGGTAGACGGTTGAAATCAATGTATATATTGCTTCTATATAGTCTAAGAAACATATGTGCAAAGCATCCAAACAGTACCATTCGCAAATTTTTTGTTCTTCAAGTTTAAGTGAACAACGAGCCCCATTGATAATCATGAAACGGAAATTATTTGTAACTTTCGACATGTAGAACAATGAATGGAACAGGTAGACGGTTGAAATATTTGTATATATTGCTTCCGTATAGTCTAAGAAACATATATGCAAAGCATCCAAACAGTACCATTCGCCAATTTTTTGTTCTTCAAGGTTAAGTGAACAATGAGCCCGATTGTTAATCCTTTATCGGAAATTATTTGTAACTTCCGACAAGTAGAGCAATGAATGGAACAGGTAGACGGTTGAAATCAATGTATATATTGCTTCTATATAGTCTAAGAAACATATATGCAAAGCATCCAAACAGTACCATTCGCCAATTTTTTGTTCTTCAAGTTTAAGTGAACAATGAGCCCCATTGTTAATCCTTTATCGGAAATCATTTGTAACTTTCGACAAGTAGAACAATGAATAGAACTAGTAGACGGTTGAAATCTTTGTATATGTTGCTTTTATATAGTCTAAGAAACATATATGCAAAGCATCCAAACAATACAATTCGCCAATTTTTTGTTCTTCAAGTTTAAGTGAACAATGAGCCCCAATGGTTAATCCGTTATCGGAAATTAATTGTAACTTTCGACAAGTAGAACAATGAATGGAACAGGTAGACGGTTGAAATCTTTGTATATATTGCTTCTATATAGTCTAAGAAACATATATGGAAAGCATCCAAACAGTACAATTCGCCAATTTATTGTTCTTCAAGTTTAAGTGAACAACGAGCCCCATTGTTAATCCTTTAAAGGAAATTATTTGTAAATTTCGACAAGTAGAACAATGATTGGAACAGGTAGACGGTTGAAATCAATGTATATATTGCTTCTATATAGTCTAAGAAACATATGTGCAAAGCATCCAAACAGTACAATTCGCCAATTTATTGTTCTTCAAGGTTAAGTGAACAACGATCCCCATTGTTAATCCTTTAAAGGAAATTATGTGTAAATTTCGACAAGTAGAACAATGATTGGAACACGTAGACGGTTGAAATCTTTGTATATATTGCTTCCATATAGTCTAAGAAACATGTACGCAAAGCATCCAAACAGTACCATTCGCCAATTTTTTGGTCTTCAAGTTTAAGTGAACAATGAGCCCCAATGGTTAATCCTTTATCGGAAATTATTTGTAATTTTCGACAAGTAGAACAATGAATAGAACTAGTAGACGGTTGAAATCATTGTATATGTTGCTTCTATATAGTCTAAGAAACATATATGCAAAGCATCCAAACAGTACCATTCATCAATTTTTTGTTCTTCAAGTTTAAGTGAACAACGAGCCCCATTGTTAATCCTTTAAAGGAAATTATTTGTAAATTTCGACAAGTAGAACAATGAATGGATCATGTAGACGGTTGAAATCATTGTATACATTGCTTCTATATAGTATAAGAAACATATATGCAAATCATCCAAACAGTACAATTCGCCAATTATTTGATCGTCAAGTTTAAGTGAACTGCGAGCCCCATTGTTAATACTTTAACGGAAATTATTTGTAACTTGCGACAAGTAGAACAATGAATGGAACAGGTAGACGGTTGAAATCAATGTATATATTGCTTCCATATAGTCTAAGAAACATGTACGCAAAGCATCCAAACAGTACCATTCGCCAATTTTTTGGTCTTCAAGTTTAAGTGAACAATGAGCCCCAATGGTTAATCCTTTATCGGAAATTATTTGTAATTTTCGACAAGTAGAACAATGAATGGAACAGGTAGACGGTTGAAATATTTGTATATATTGCTTCTATATAGTCTAAGAAACATATATGCAAAGCATCCAAGCAGTACAATTCGCCAATTTATTGTTCTTCAAGTTTAAGTGAACAACGAGCCCCATTGTTAATCCTTTAAAGGAAATTATTTGTAAACTTCGACAAGTAGAACAATGATTGGAACAGGTAGACGGTTGAAATCAATGTATATATTGCTTCTATATAGTCTAAGAAACATATGTGCAAAGCATCCAAACAGTACCATTCGCCAATTTTTTGTTCTTCAAGTTTAAGTGAACAACGAGCCCCATTGATAATCATGAAACGGAAATTATTTGCAACTTTCGACATGTAGAACAATGAATGGAACAGGTAGACGGTTGAAATATTTGTATATATTGCTTCCGTATAGTCTAAGAAACATATATGCAAAGCATCCAAACAGTACCATTCGCCAATTTTTTGTTCTTCAAGGTTAAGTGAACAATGAGCCCGATTGTTAATCCTTTATCGGATATTATTTGTAACTTCCGACAAGTAGAACAATGATTGGAACAGGTAGACGGTTGAAATCTTTGTATATATTGCTTCTATATAATCTAAGAAACATATATGCAAAGCATCCAAACAGTACAATTCGCCAATTATTTCATCTTCATGTTTAAGTGAACTACGAGCCCCATTGTTAATACTTTAACGGAAATTATTTGTAACTTCCGACAAGTAGAGCAGTGAATGGAACAGGTAGACGGTTGAAATCAATGTATATATTGCTTCTATATAGTCTAAGAAACATATATGCAAAGCATCCAAACAGTACCATTCGCCAATTTTTTGTTCTTCAAGGTTAAGTGAACAATGACCCCGATTGTTAATCCTTTATCGGAAATTATTTGTAAATTTCGACAAGTAGAACAATGATTGGAACACGTGGACGGTTGAAATCTTTGTATATATTGCTTCCATATAGTCTAAGAAACATATATGCAAAGCATCCAAACAGTACAATTCGCCAATTATTTCATCTTCATGTTTAAGTGAACTACGAGCCCCATTGTTAATACTTTAACGGAAATTATTTGTAAATTTCGACAAGTAGAACAATGATTGGAACACGTGGACGGTTGAAATCTTTGTATATATTGCTTCCATATAGTCTAAGAAACATATATGCAAAGCATCCAAACAGTACAATTCGCCAATTTTTTGTTCTTCAAGGTTAAGTGAACAATGAGCCCGATTGTTAATCCTTTATCGGATATTATTTGTAACTTCCGACAAGTAGAACAATGATTGGAACAGGTAGACGGTTGAAATCATTGTATATATTGCTTCTATATAGTCTAAGAAACATATATGCAAAGCATCCAAACAGTACAATTCGCCAATTTTTTGATCTTCTAGTTTAAGTGAACAGCGAGCTCCATTGATAATCATGAAATGGAAATTATTTGTAAATTTCGACAAGTAGAACAATGATTGGAACACGTAGACGGTTGAAATCTTTGTATATATTGCTTCCATATAGTCTAAGAAACAAATATGCAAAGCATCCAAACAGTACCATTCGCCAATTTTTTGTTCTTCAAGTTTAAGTGAACAATGAGCCCCAATGGTTAATCCTTTATCGGAAATTATTTGTAATTTTCGACAAGTAGAACAATGAATGGAACATGTAAACGGTTGAAATCTTTGTATATATTGCTTATATATAATCTATGAAACATATATGCATAGCATCCAAACAGTACCATTCGCCAATTTTTTGTACTTCAAGGTTAAGTGAACAATGAGCCACATTGTTAATCCTTTATCGGAAATTATTTGTAACTTTCTACAAGTAGAACAATGATTGGAACACGTAGACGGTTGAAATCTTTGCATATGTTGCTTCCATATAGTCTAAGAAACATATATGCAAAGCATCCAAACAGTACAATTCGCCAATTTTTTGTTCTTCAAGGTTAAGTGAACAATGAGCCCCATTGTTAATCCTTTATCGGAAATTATTTGTAACTTTCGACAAGTAGAACAATGAATGGAACAGGTAGACTGTTGAAATCTTTGTATATATTGCTTCTATATAGTGTAAGAAACATATATGCAAAGCATCCAAACAGTACAATTCGCCAATTTATTGTTCTTCAAGTTTAAGTGAACAATGAGCCCCATTGTTAATCCTTTATCGGAAATTATTTGTAACTTTCGGCAAGTAGAACAATGAATGGAACAGGTAGACGGTTGAAATATTTGTATATATTGCTACCGTATAGTCTAAGAAACATATATGCAAAGCATCCAAACAGTACCATTCGCCAATTTTTTGTTCTTCAAGGTTAAGTGAACAATGAGCCCGATTGTTAATCCTTTATCGGAAATTATTTCTAACTTTCGACAAGTAGAACAATGAATGGAACACGTAGACGGTTGAAATCTTTGTATATATTGCTTCTATATAGTGTAAGAAACATATATGCAAAGCATCCAAACAGTACAATTCGCCAATTTATTGTTCTTCAAGTTTAAGTGAACAATGAGCCCCATTGTTAATCCTTTATCGGAAATTATTTGTAACTTTCGACAAGTAGAACAATGAATGGAACAGGTAGACGGTTGAAATCTTTGTATATATTGCTTCTATATAGTCTAAGAAACATATATGCAAAGCATCCAAACAGTACAATTCGCCAATTTATTGTTCTTCAAGTTTAAGGGAACAACGAGCCCCATTGTTAATCCTTTAAAGGAAATTATTTGTAAATTTCGACAAGTAGAACAATGATTGGAACACGTAGACGGTTGAAATCTTTGTATATATTGCTTCCATATAGTCTAAGAAACATGTACGCAAAGCATCCAAACAGTACCATTCGCCAATTTTTTGTTCTTCAAGTTTAAGTGAACAATGAGCCCCAATGGTTAATCCTTTATCGGAAATTATTTGTAATTTTCGACAAGTAGAACAATGAATGGAACATGTAAACGGTTGAAATCTTTGTATATATTGCTTCTATATAATCTAAGAAACATATATGCATAGCATCCAAACAGTACCATTCGCCAATTTTTTGATCTTCTAGTTTAAGTGAACAGCGAGCTCCATTGATAATCATGAAATGGAAATTATTTGTAAATTTCGACAAGTAGAACAATGATTGGAACACGTAGACGGTTGAAATCTTTGTATATATTGCTTCCATATAGTCTAAGAAACAAATATGCAAAGCATCCAAACAGTACCATTCGCCAATTTTTTGTTCTTCAAGTTTAAGTGAACAATGAGCCCCAATGGTTAATCCTTTATCGGAAATTATTTGTAATTTTCGACAAGTAGAACAATGAATGGAACATGTAAACGGTTGAAATCTTTGTATATATTGCTTCTATATAATCTAAGAAACATATATGCATAGCATCCAAACAGTACCATTCGCCAATTTTTTGTACTTCAAGGTTAAGTGAACAATGAGCCACATTGTTAATCCTTTATCGGAAATTATTTCTAACTTTCGACAAGTAGAACAATGAATGGAACACGTAGACGGTTGAAATCTTTGTATATATTGCTTCTATATAGTGTAAGAAACATATATGCAAAACATCCAAACAGTACAATTCGCCAATTTATTGTTCTTCAAGTTTAAGTGAACAATGAGCCCCATTGTTAATCCTTTATCGGAAATTATTTGTAACTTTCGACAAGTAGAACAATGAATGGAACAGGTAGACGGTTGAAATCTTTGTATATATTGCTTCTATATAGTCTAAGAAACATATATGCAAAGCATCCAAACAGTACAATTCGCCAATTTATTGTTCTTCAAGTTTAAGGGAACAACGAGCCCCATTGTTAATCCTTTAAAGGAAATTATTTGTAAATTTCGACAAGTAGAACAATGATTGGAACACGTAGACGGTTGAAATCTTTGTATATATTGCTTCCATATAGTCTAAGAAACATGTACGCAAAGCATCCAAACAGTACCATTCGCCAATTTTTTGTTCTTCAAGTTTAAGTGAACAATGAGCCCCAATGGTTAATCCTTTATCGGAAATTATTTGTAATTTTCGACAAGTAGAACAATGAATGGAACATGTAAACGGTTGAAATCTTTGTATATATTGCTTCTATATAATCTAAGAAACATATATGCATAGCATCCAAACAGTACCATTCGCCAATTTTTTGTTCTTCAAGGTTAAGTGAACAATGAGCCACATTGTTAATCCTTTATCGGAAATTATTTGTAACTTTCTACAAGTAGAACAATGATTGGAACACGTAGACGGTTTAAATCTTTGTATATATTGCTTCTATATAGTGTAAGAAACATATATGCAAAGCATCCATACAGTACAATTCGCCAATTTATTGTTCTTCAAGTTTAAGTGAACAATGAGCCCCATTGTTAATCCTTTATCGGAAATTATTTGTAACTTTCGACAAGTAGAACAATGAATGGAACAGGTAGACGGTTGAAATCTTTGTATATATTGCTTCTATATAACCTAAGAAACATATATGCAAAGCATCCACACAGTACAATTCGCCAATTTATTGTTCTTCAAGTTTAAGTGAACAGCGAGCCCCATTGTTAATCCTTTAAAGGAAATTATTTGTAAATTTCGACAAGCAGAACAATGATTGGAACACGTAGACGGTTGAAATCTTTGTATATATTGCTTCCATATAGTCTAAGAAACATCTACGCAAAACATCCAAACAGTACCATTCGCCAATTTTTTGTTCTTCAAGTATAAGTGAACAATGAGCCCCAATGGTTAATCCTTTATCGGAAATTATTTGTAATTTTCGACAAGTAGAACAATGAATGGAACATGTAAACGGTTGATATCTTTGTATATATTGCTTCTATATAATCTAAGAAACAAATATGCAAAGCATCCAAACAGTACCATTCGCCAATTTTTTGTTCTTCAAGGTTAAGTGAACAATGAGCCACATTGTTAATCCTTTATCGGAAATTATTTGTAACTTTCTACAAGTAGAACAGTGAATGGAACAGGTAGACGGTTGAAATCTTTGTATATATTGCTTCTATATAGTATAAGAAACATATATGCAAAGCATCCAAACAGTACAATTCGCCAATTTTTTGTTCTTCAAGTTTAAGTGAACAATGAGCCCCAATGGTTAATCCGTTATCGGAAATTATTTGTAACTTTCGACAAGTAGAACAATGAATAGAACTAGTAGACGGTTGAAATCATTGTATATGTTGCTTCTATATAGTCTAAGAAACATATATGCAAAGCATCCAAACAGTACCATTCATCAATTTTTTGTTCTTCAAGTTTAAGTGAACAACGAGCCCCATTGTTAATCCTTTAAAGGAAATTATTTGTAAATTTCGACAAGTAGAACAATGAATGGATCATGTAGACGGTTGAAATCATTGTATACATTGCTTCTATATAGTATAAGAAACATATATGCAAATCATCCAAACAGTACAATTCGCCAATTATTTGATCGTCAAGTTTAAGTGAACTGCGAGCCCCATTGTTAATACTTTAACGGAAATTATTTGTAACTTGCGACAAGTAGAACAATGAATGGAACAGGTAGACGGTTGAAATCAATGTATATATTGCTTCCATATAGTCTAAGAAACATGTACGCAAAGCATCCAAACAGTACCATTCGCCAATTTTTTGGTCTTCAAGTTTAAGTGAACAATGAGCCCCAATGGTTAATCCTTTATCGGAAATTATTTGTAATTTTCGACAAGTAGAACAATGAATGGAACAGGTAGACGGTTGAAATATTTGTATATATTGCTTCTATATAGTCTAAGAAACATATATGCAAAGCATCCAAACAGTACAATTCGCCAATTTATTGTTCTTCAAGTTTAAGTGAACAACGAGCCCCATTGTTAATCCTTTAAAGGAAATTATTTGTAAATTTCGACAAGTAGAACAATGATTGGAACAGGTAGACGGTTGAAATCAATGTATATATTGCTTCTATATAGTCTAAGAAACATATGTGCAAAGCATCCAAACAGTACCATTCGCCAATTTTTTGTTCTTCAAGTTTAAGTGAACAACGAGCCCCATTGATAATCATGAAACGGCAATTATTTGCAACTTTCGACATGTAGAACAATGAATGGAACAGGTAGACGGTTGAAATATTTGTATATATTGCTTCCGTATAGTCTAAGAAACATATATGCAAAGCATCCAAACAGTACCATTCGCCAATTTTTTGTTCTTCAAGGTTAAGTGAACAATGAGCCCGATTGTTAATCCTTTATCGGATATTATTTGTAACTTCCGACAAGTAGAACAATGATTGGAACAGGTAGACGGTTGAAATCTTTGTATATATTGCTTCTATATAATCTAAGAAACATATATGCAAAGCATCCAAACAGTACAATTCGCCAATTATTTCATCTTCATGTTTAAGTGAACTACGAGCCCCATTGTTAATACTTTAACGGAAATTATTTGTAACTTCCGACAAGTAGAGCAGTGAATGGAACAGGTAGACGGTTGAAATCAATGTATATATTGCTTCTATATAGTCTAAGAAACATATATGCAAAGCATCCAAACAGTACCATTCGCCAATTTTTTGTTCTTCAAGGTTAAGTGAACAATGAGCCCGATTGTTAATCCTTTATCAGAAATTATTTGTAAATTTCGACAAGTAGAACAATGATTGGAACACGTGGACGGTTGAAATCTTTGTATATATTGCTTCCATATAGTCTAAGAAACATATATGCAAAGCATCCAAACAGTACAATTCGCCAATTATTTCATCTTCATGTTTAAGTGAACTACGAGCCCCATTGTTAATACTTTAACGGAAATTATTTGTAACTTCCGACAAGTAGAGCAGTGAATGGAACAGGTAGACGGTTGAAATCAATGTATATATTGCTTCTATATAGTATAAGAAACATATATTCAAAGCATCCAAACAGTACAGTTCGCCAATTTTTTGGTCTTCAAGTTTAAGTGAACAATGAGCCCCAATGGTTAATCCTTTATCGGAAATTATTTGTAATTTTCGACAAGTAGAACAATGAATGGAACAGGTAGACGGTTGAAATCTTTGTATATATTGCTTCTATATAATCTAAGAAACATATATGCAAAGCATCTAAACAGTAACAATCGCCAATTTTCTGATCTTCAAGTTTAAGTGAACAGCGAGCCCCATTGTTAATACTTTAACGGAAATTATTTGTAACTTGCGACAAGTAGAACAATGAATGGAACAGGTAGCCGGTTGAAATCAATGTATATATTGCTTCTATATAGTCTAAGAAACATATATGCAAAGCATCCAAACAGTACCATTCATCAATTTTTTGTTCTTCAAGTTTAAGTGAACAACGAGCCACATTGTTAATCCTTTAAAGGAAATTTTTTGTAAATTTCGACAAGTAGAACAATGAATGGGTCATGTAGACGGTTGAAATCAATGTATATATTTCTTCTATATAGCCTAAGAAACATATATGCAAAGCATCCAAACAGTACAATTCGCCAATTTTTTGTTCTTCAAGTTTAAGTGAACAATGAGCCCCAATGGTTAATCCTTTATCGGAAATTATTTGTAACTTTCGACAAGTAGAACAATGAATGGAACTGGTAGACGGTTGAAATCTTTGTATATATTGCTTCTATATAGTCTAAGAAACATATATGCAAAGCATCCAAACAGTACAATTCGCCAATTTATTGTTCTTCAAGGTTAAGTGAACAACGAGCCCCATTGTTAATCCTTTAAAGGAAATTATGTGTAAATTTCGACAAGTAGAACAATGATTGGAACACGTAGACGGTTGAAATCTTTGTATATATTGCTTCCATATAGTCTAAGAAACATGTACGCAAAGCATCCAAACAGTACCATTCGCCAATTTTTTGGTCTTCAAGTTTAAGTGAACAATGAGCCCCAATGGTTAATCCTTTATCGGAAATTATTTGTAATTTTCGACAAGTAGAACAATGAATGGAACAGGTAGACGGTTGAAATATTTGTATACATTGCTTCTATATAATATGAGAAACATATATTCAAAGCATCCAAACAGTACAATTCGCCAATTTTTTGTTCTTCAAGTTTAAGTGAACTACGAGCCCCATTGTTAATCCTTTAAAGGAAATTATTTGTAAATTTCGACAAGTAGAACAATGAATGGAACAGGTAGACTGTTGAAATCATTGTATATATTGCTTCTATATAGTCTAAGAAACATATATGCATAGCGTCCAAACAGTACAATTCGCCAATTTTTTTCTCTTCAAGTTTAAGTGAACTACGAGCCCCATTGTTCATACTTTAACGGAAATTATTTGTAACTTCCGACAAGTAGAGCAATGAATGGAACAGGTAGACGGTTGAAATCAATGTATATATTGCTTCTATATAGTCTAAGAAACATATATGCAAAGCATCCAAACAGTACCATTCGCCAATATTTTGTTCTTCAAGTTTAAGTGAACAATGAGCCCCAATGGTTAATCCGTTATCGGAAATTATTTGTAACTTTCGACAAGTAGAGCAATGAATGGAACAGGTGGACGGTTGAAATCTTTGTATATATTGCTTCTATATAGTCTAAGAAACATATATACAAAGCATCCAAACAGTACCATACGCCAATTTTTTGTTCTTCAAGTTCAAGTGAACAATGAGCCCCAATGGTTAATCCGTTATCGGAAATTAATTGTAACTTTCGACAAGTAGAACAATGAATGGAACAGGTAGACGGTTGAAATATTTGTATATATTGCTTCTATATAATATAAGAAACATATATTCAAAGCATCCAAACAGTACAGTTCGCCAATTTTTTGGTCTTCAAGTTTAAGTGAACAATGAGCCCCAATGGTTAATCCTTTATCGGAAATTATTTGTAATTTTCGACAAGTAGAACAATGAATGGAACAGGTAGACGGTTGAAATCTTTGTATATATTGCTTCTATATAATCTAAGAAACATATATGCAAAGCATCTAAACAGTAACAATCGCCAATTTTCTGATCTTCAAGTTTAAGTGAACAGCGAGCCCCATTGATAATCATGAAATGGAAATTATTTGTAACTTTCTACAAGTAGAACAATAAATAGTACAGGTAGACGGGTGAAATCTTTCTATATATTGCTTCTAAATAGTATAAGAAACATATATGCAAAGCATCCAAACAGTACAATTCGCCAATTATTTGATCTTCAAGTTTAAGTGAACTACGAGCCCCATTGTTAATACTTTAACGGAAATTATTTGTAACTTGCGACAAGTAGAACAATGAATGGAACAGGTAGCCGGTTGAAATCAATGTATATATTGCTTCTATATAGTCTAAGAAACATATATGCAAAGCATCCAAACAGTACCATTCATCAATTTTTTGTTCTTCAAGTTTAAGTGAACAACGAGCCACATTGTTAATCCTTTAAAGGAAATTTTTTGTAAATTTCGACAAGTAGAACAATGAATGGGTCATGTAGACGGTTGAAATCAATGTATATATTTCTTCTATATAGCCTAAGAAACATATATGCAAAGCATCCAAACAGTACAATTCGCCAATTTTTTGTTCTTCAAGTTTAAGTGAACAATGAGCCCCAATGGTTAATCCTTTATCGGAAATTATTTGTAACTTTCGACAAGTAGAACAATGAATGGAACTGGTAGACGGTTGAAATCTTTGTATATATTGCTTCTATATAGTCTAAGAAACATATATGCAAAGCATCCAAACAGTACAATTCGCCAATTTATTGTTCTTCAAGGTTAAGTGAACAACGAGCCCCATTGTTAATCCTTTAAAGGAAATTATGTGTAAATTTCGACAAGTAGAACAATGATTGGAACACGTAGACGGTTGAAATCTTTGTATATATTGCTTCCATATAGTCTAAGAAACATGTACGCAAAGCATCCAAACAGTACCATTCGCCAATTTTTTGGTCTTCAAGTTTAAGTGAACAATGAGCCCCAATGGTTAATCCTTTATCGGAAATTATTTGTAATTTTCGACAAGTAGAACAATGAATGGAACAGGTAGACGGTTGAAATCTTTGTATATATTGCTTCTATATAATCTAAGAAACATATATGCAAAGCATCTAAACAGTAACAATCGCCAATTTTCTGATCTTCAAGTTTAAGTGAACAGCGAGCCCCATTGATAATCATGAAATGGAAATTATTTGTAACTTTCTACAAGTAGAACAATAAATAGTACAGGTAGACGGGTGAAATCTTTCTATATATTGCTTCTAAATAGTATAAGAAACATATATGCAAAGCATCCAAACAGTACAATTCGCCAATTATTTGATCTTCAAGTTTAAGTGAACTACGAGCCCCATTGTTAATACTTTAACGGAAATTATTTGTAACTTGCGACAAGTAGAACAATGAATGGAACAGGTAGCCGGTTGAAATCAATGTATATATTGCTTCTATATAGTCTAAGAAACATATATGCAAAGCATCCAAACAGTACCATTCATCAATTTTTTGTTCTTCAAGTTTAAGTGAACAACGAGCCACATTGTTAATCCTTTAAAGGAAATTTTTTGTAAATTTCGACAAGTAGAACAATGAATGGGTCATGTAGACGGTTGAAATCAATGTATATATTTCTTCTATATAGCCTAAGAAACATATATGCAAAGCATCCAAACAGTACAATTCGCCAATTTTTTGTTCTTCAAGTTTAAGTGAACAATGAGCCCCAATGGTTAATCCTTTATCGGAAATTATTTGTAACTTTCGACAAGTAGAACAATGAATGGAACTGGTAGACGGTTGAAATCTTTGTATATATTGCTTCTATATAGTCTAAGAAACATATATGCAAAGCATCCAAACAGTACAATTCGCCAATTTATTGTTCTTCAAGGTTAAGTGAACAACGAGCCCCATTGTTAATCCTTTAAAGGAAATTATGTGTAAATTTCGACAAGTAGAACAATGATTGGAACACGTAGACGGTTGAAATCTTTGTATATATTGCTTCCATATAGTCTAAGAAACATGTACGCAAAGCATCCAAACAGTACCATTCGCCAATTTTTTGGTCTTCAAGTTTAAGTGAACAATGAGCCCCAATGGTTAATCCTTTATCGGAAATTATTTGTAATTTTCGACAAGTAGAACAATGAATGGAACAGGTAGACGGTTGAAATATTTGTATACATTGCTTCTATATAATATGAGAAACATATATTCAAAGCATCCAAACAGTACAATTCGCCAATTTTTTGTTCTTCAAGTTTAAGTGAACTACGAGCCCCATTGTTAATCCTTTAAAGGAAATTATTTGTAAATTTCGACAAGTAGAACAATGAATGGAACAGGTAGACTGTTGAAATCATTGTATATATTGCTTCTATATAGTCTAAGAAACATATATGCATAGCGTCCAAACAGTACAATTCGCCAATTTTTTTCTCTTCAAGTTTAAGTGAACTACGAGCCCCATTGTTCATACTTTAACGGAAATTATTTGTAACTTCCGACAAGTAGAGCAATGAATGGAACAGGTAGACGGTTGAAATCAATGTATATATTGCTTCTATATAGTCTAAGAAACATATATGCAAAGCATCCAAACAGTACCATTCGCCAATATTTTGTTCTTCAAGTTTAAGTGAACAATGAGCCCCATTGTTAATCCTTTATCGGAAATTATTTGTAACTTTCGACAAGTAGAACAATGAATAGAACTAGTAGACGGTTGAAATCTTTGTATATGTTGCTTCTATATAGTCTAAGAAACATATATGCAAAGCATCCAAACAGTACAATTCGCCAATTTATTTTTCTTCAAGTTTAAGTGAACAACGAGCCCCATTGTTAATCCTTTAAAGGAAATTATTTGTAAATTTCGACAAGTAGAACAATGAATGCAACAGGTAGACGGTTGAAATAATTGTATATATTGCTTCTATATAGTCTAAGAAACATGTACGCAAAGCATCCAAACAGTACCATTCGCCAATTTTTTGTTCTTCAAGTTTAAGTGAACTACGAGCCCCATTGTTAATCCTTTAACGGAAATTAATTGTAACTTTCTACAAGTAGAACAATGATTGGAACACGCAGACGGTTGAAATCTTTGTATATATTGCTTCCATATAGTCTAAGAAACATATACGCAAAGCATCCAAAGAGTACCATTCGCCAATTTTTTGTTCTTCAATTTTAAGTGAACAATGAGCCCCATTGTTAATCCTTTATCGGAAATTATTTGTAACTTTCGACAAGTAGAACAGTGAATTGAACAGGTACACTGTTGAAATCTTTGTATATATTGCTTCTATATAGTATAAGAAACATATATGCAAAGCATCCAAACAGTACAATTCGCCAATTTTTTGTTCTTCAAGTTTAAGTGAACAATGAGCCCCAATGGTTAATCCGATATCGGAAATTATTTGTAAATTTCGACAAGTAGAACAATGAATGGAACAGGTAGACGGTTGAAATCTTTGTATATATTGCTTCTATATAGTCTAAGAAACATATATGCAAAGCATCCAAACAGTACCATTCATCAATTTTTTGTTCTTCAAGTTTAAGTGAACAACGAGCCACATTGTTAATCCTTTAAAGGAAATTATTTGTAAATTTCGACAAGTAGAACAATGAATGGGTCATGTAGACGGTTGAAATCAATGTATATATTTCTTCTATATAGCCTAAGAAACATATATGCAAAGCATCCAAACAGTACAATTCGCCAATTTCTTGTTCTTCACGTTTAAGTGAACAATGAGCCCCAATGGTTAATCCTTTATCGGAAATTATTTGTAACTTTCGACAAGTAGAACAATGAATGGAACTGGTAGACGGTTGAAATCTTTGTATATATTGCTTCTATATAGTCTAAGAAACATATATGCAAAGCATCCAAACAGTACAATTCGCCAATTTATTGTTCTTCAAGGTTAAGTGAACAACGAGCCCCATTGTTAATCCTTTAAAGGAAATTATGTGTAAATTTCGACAAGTAGAACAATGATTGGAACACGTAGACGGTTGAAATCTTTGTATATATTGCTTCCATATAGTCTAAGAAACATGTACGCAAAGCATCCAAACAGTACCATTCGCCAATTTTTTGGTCTTCAAGTTTAAGTGAACAATGAGCCCCAATGGTTAATCCTTTATCGGAAATTATTTGTAATTTTCGACAAGTAGAACAATGAATGGAACAGGTAGACGGTTGAAATATTTGTATACATTGCTTCTATATAATATGAGAAACATATATTCAAAGCATCCAAACAGTACAATTCGCCAATTTTTTGTTCTTCAGGTTTAAGTGAACTACGAGCCCCATTGTTAATCCTTTAAAGGAAATTATTTGTAAATTTCGACAAGTAGAACAATGAATGGAACAGGTAGACTGTTGAAATCATTGTATATATTGCTTCTATATAGTCTAAGAAACATATATGCATAGCGTCCAAACAGTACAATTCGCCAATTTTTTTCTCTTCAAGTTTAAGTGAACTACGAGCCCCATTGTTCATACTTTAACGGAAATTATTTGTAACTTCCGACAAGTAGAGCAATGAATGGAACAGGTAGACGGTTGAAATCAATGTATATATTGCTTCTATATAGTCTAAGAAACATATATGCAAAGCATCCAAACAGTACCATTCGCCAATATTTTGTTCTTCAAGTTTAAGTGAACAATGAGCCCCATTGTTAATCCTTTATCGGAAATTATTTGTAACTTTCGACAAGTAGAACAATGAATAGAACTAGTAGACGGTTGAAATCTTTGTATATGTTGCTTCTATATAGTCTAAGAAACATATATGCAAAGCATCCAAACAGTACAATTCGCCAATTTATTTTTCTTCAAGTTTAAGTGAACAACGAGCCCCATTGTTAATCCTTTAAAGGAAATTATTTGTAAATTTCGACAAGTAGAACAATGAATGCAACAGGTAGACGGTTGAAATAATTGTATATATTGCTTCTATATAGTCTAAGAAACATGTACGCAAAGCATCCAAACAGTACCATTCGCCAATTTTTTGTTCTTCAAGTTTAAGTGAACTACGAGCCCCATTGTTAATCCTTTAACGGAAATTAATTGTAACTTTCTACAAGTAGAACAATGATTGGAACACGCAGACGGTTGAAATCTTTGTATATATTGCTTCCATATAGTCTAAGAAACATATACGCAAAGCATCCAAAGAGTACCATTTGCCAATTTTTTGTTCTTCAATTTTAAGTGAACAATGAGCCCCATTGTTAATCCTTTATCGGAAATTATTTGTAACTTTCGACAAGTAGAACAGTGAATTGAACAGGTAGACTGTTGAAATCTTTGTATATATTGCTTCTATATAGTATAAGAAACATATATGCAAAGCATCCAAACAGTACAATTCGCCAATTTTTTGTTCTTCAAGTTTAAGTGAACAATGAGCCCCAATGGTTAATCCGATATCGGAAATTATTTGTAAATTTCGACAAGTAGAACAATGAATGGAACAGGTAGACGGTTGAAATCTTTGTATATATTGCTTCTATATAGTCTAAGAAACATATATGCAAAGCATCCAAACAGTACCATTCATCAATTTTTTGTTCTTCAAGTTTAAGTGAACAACGAGCCACATTGTTAATCCTTTAAAGGAAATTATTTGTAAATTTCGACAAGTAGAACAATGAATGGGTCATGTAGACGGTTGAAATCAATGTATATATTTCTTCTATATAGCCTAAGAAACATATATGCAAAGCATCCAAACAGTACAATTCGCCAATTTCTTGTTCTTCACGTTTAAGTGAACAATGAGCCCCAATGGTTAATCCTTTATCGGAAATTATTTGTAACTTTCGACAAGTAGAACAATGAATGGAACTGGTAGACGGTTGAAATCTTTGTATATATTGCTTCTATATAGTCTAAGAAACATATATGCAAAGCATCCAAACAGTACAATTCGCCAATTTATTGTTCTTCAAGGTTAAGTGAACAACGAGCCCCATTGTTAATCCTTTAAAGGAAATTATGTGTAAATTTCGACAAGTAGAACAATGATTGGAACACGTAGACGGTTGAAATCTTTGTATATATTGCTTCCATATAGTCTAAGAAACATGTACGCAAAGCATCCAAACAGTACCATTCGCCAATTTTTTGGTCTTCAAGTTTAAGTGAACAATGAGCCCCAATGGTTAATCCTTTATCGGAAATTATTTGTAATTTTCGACAAGTAGAACAATGAATGGAACAGGTAGACGGTTGAAATATTTGTATACATTGCTTCTATATAATATGAGAAACATATATTCAAAGCATCCAAACAGTACAATTCGCCAATTTTTTGTTCTTCAGGTTTAAGTGAACTACGAGCCCCATTGTTAATCCTTTAAAGGAAATTATTTGTAAATTTCGACAAGTAGAACAATGAATGGAACAGGTAGACTGTTGAAATCATTGTATATATTGCTTCTATATAGTCTAAGAAACATATATGCATAGCGTCCAAACAGTACAATTCGCCAATTTTTTTCTCTTCAAGTTTAAGTGAACTACGAGCCCCATTGTTCATACTTTAACGGAAATTATTTGTAACTTCCGACAAGTAGAGCAATGAATGGAACAGGTAGACGGTTGAAATCAATGTATATATTGCTTCTATATAGTCTAAGAAACATATATGCAAAGCATCCAAACAGTACCATTCGCCAATATTTTGTTCTTCAAGTTTAAGTGAACAATGAGCCCCATTGTTAATCCTTTATCGGAAATTATTTGTAACTTTCGACAAGTAGAACAATGAATAGAACTAGTAGACGGTTGAAATCTTTGTATATGTTGCTTCTATATAGTCTAAGAAACATATATGCAAAGCATCCAAACAGTACAATTCGCCAATTTATTTTTCTTCAAGTTTAAGTGAACAACGAGCCCCATTGTTAATCCTTTAAAGGAAATTATTTGTAAATTTCGACAAGTAGAACAATGAATGCAACAGGTAGACGGTTGAAATAATTGTATATATTGCTTCTATATAGTCTAAGAAACATGTACGCAAAGCATCCAAACAGTACCATTCGCCAATTTTTTGTTCTTCAAGTTTAAGTGAACTACGAGCCCCATTGTTAATCCTTTAACGGAAATTAATTGTAACTTTCTACAAGTAGAACAATGATTGGAACACGCAGACGGTTGAAATCTTTGTATATATTGCTTCCATATAGTCTAAGAAACATATACGCAAAGCATCCAAAGAGTACCATTCGCCAATTTTTTGTTCTTCAATTTTAAGTGAACAATGAGCCCCATTGTTAATCCTTTATCGGAAATTATTTGTAACTTTCGACAAGTAGAACAGTGAATTGAACAGGTAGACTGTTGAAATCTTTGTATATATTGCTTCTATATAGTATAAGAAACATATATGCAAAGCATCCAAACAGTACAATTCGCCAATTTTTTGTTCTTCAAGTTTAAGTGAACAATGAGCCCCAATGGTTAATCCGATATCGGAAATTATTTGTAAATTTCGACAAGTAGAACAATGAATGGAACAGGTAGACGGTTGAAATCTTTGTATATATTGCTTCTATATAGTCTAAGAAACATATATACAAAGCATCCAAACAGTACCATACGCCAATTTTTTGTTCTTCAAGTTTAAGTGAACAATGAGCCCCAATGGTTAATCCGTTATCGGAAATTAATTGTAACTTTCGACAAGTAGAACAATGAATGGAACAGGTAGACGGTTGAAATATTTGTATATATTGCTTCTATATAATATAAGAAATATATATTCAAAGCATCCAAACAGTACAGTTCGCCAATTTTTTGGTCTTCAAGTTTAAGTGAACAATGAGCCCCAATGGTTAATCCTTTATCGGAAATTATTTGTAATTTTCGACAAGTAGAACAATGAGTGGAACAGGTAGACGTTTGAAATCTTTGTATATATTGCTTCTATATAATCTAAGAAACATATATGCAAAGCATCTAAACAGTAACAATCGCCAATTTTCTGATCTTCAAGTTTAAGTGAACAGCGAGCCCCATTGATAATCATGAAATGGAAATTATTTGTAACTTTCTACAAGTAGAACAATAAATAGTACAGGTAGACGGGTGAAATCTTTCTATATATTGCTTCTAAATAGTATAAGAAACATATATGCAAAGCATCCAAACAGTACAATTCGCCAATTATTTGATCTTCAAGTTTAAGTGAACTACGAGCCCCATTGTTAATACTTTAACGGAAATTATTTGTAATTTTCGACAAGTAGAACAATGAGTGGAACAGGTAGACGTTTGAAATCTTTGTATATATTGCTTCTATATAATCTAAGAAACATATATGCAAAGCATCTAAACAGTAACAATCGCCAATTTTCTGATCTTCAAGTTTAAGTGAACAGCGAGCCCCATTGATAATCATGAAATGGAAATTATTTGTAACTTTCTACAAGTAGAACAATAAATAGTACAGGTAGACGGGTGAAATCTTTCTATATATTGCTTCTAAATAGTATAAGAAACATATATGCAAAGCATCCAAACAGTACAATTCGCCAATTATTTGATCTTCAAGTTTAAGTGAACTACGAGCCCCATTGTTAATACTTTAACGGAAATTATTTGAAACTTGCGACAAGTAGAACAATGAATGGAACAGGTAGCCGGTTGAAATCAATGTATATATTGCTTCTATATAGTCTAAGAAACATATATGCAAAGCATCCAAACAGTACCATTCATCAATTTTTTGTTCTTCAAGTTTAAGTGAACAACGAGCCACATTGTTAATCCTTTAAAGGAAATTATTTGTAAATTTCGACAAGTAGAACAATGAATGGGTCATGTAGACGGTTGAAATCAATGTATATATTTCTTCTATATAGCCTAAGAAACATATATGCAAAGCATCCAAACAGTACAATTCGCCAATTTTTTGTTCTTCAAGTTTAAGTGAACAATGAGCCCCAATGGTTAATCCTTTATCGGAAATTATTTGTAAATTTCGACAAGTAGAACAATGAATGGAACAGGTAGACGGTTGAAATCTTTGTATATATTGCTTCTATATAGTCTAAGAAACATATATACAAAGCATCCAAACAGTACCATACGCCAATTTTTTGTTCTTCAAGTTTAAGTGAACAATGAGCCCCAATGGTTAATCCGTTATCGGAAATTAATTGTAACTTTCGACAAGTAGAACAATGAATGGAACAGGTAGACGGTTGAAATAATTGTATATATTGCTTCTATATAGTCTAAGAAACATGTACGCAAAGCATCCAAACAGTACCATTCGCCAATTTTTTGTTCTTCAAGTTTAAGTGAACTACGAGCCCCATTGTTAATCCTTTAACGGAAATTAATTGTAACTTTCTACAAGTAGAACAATGATTGGAACACGCAGACGGTTGAAATCTTTGTATATATTGCTTCCATATAGTCTAAGAAACATATACGCAAAGCATCCAAAGAGTACCATTCGCCAATTTTTTGTTCTTCAATTTTAAGTGAACAATGAGCCCCATTGTTAATCCTTTATCGGAAATTATTTGTAACTTTCGACAAGTAGAACAGTGAATTGAACAGGTAGACTGTTGAAATCTTTGTATATATTGCTTCTATATAGTATAAGAAACATATATGCAAAGCATCCAAACAGTACAATTCGCCAATTTTTTGTTCTTCAAGGTTAAGTGAACAATGAGCCACATTGTTAATCCTTTATCGGAAATTATTTGTAACTTTCTACAAGTAGAACAATGATTGGAACACGTAGACGGTTTAAATCTTTGTATATATTGCTTCTATATAGTGTAAGAAACATATATGCAAAGCATCCATACAGTACAATTCGCCAATTTATTGTTCTTCAAGTTTAAGTGAACAATGAGCCCCATTGTTAATCCTTTATCGGAAATTATTTGTAACTTTCGACAAGTAGAACAATGAATGGAACAGGTAGACGGTTGAAATCTTTGTATATATTGCTTCTATATAACCTAAGAAACATATATGCAAAGCATCCACACAGTACAATTCGCCAATTTATTGTTCTTCAAGTTTAAGTGAACAGCGAGCCCCATTGTTAATCCTTTAAAGGAAATTATTTGTAAATTTCGACAAGCAGAACAATGATTGGAACACGTAGACGGTTGAAATCTTTGTATATATTGCTTCCATATAGTCTAAGAAACATCTACGCAAAACATCCAAACAGTACCATTCGCCAATTTTTTGTTCTTCAAGTATAAGTGAACAATGAGCCCCAATGGTTAATCCTTTATCGGAAATTATTTGTAATTTTCGACAAGTAGAACAATGAATGGAACATGTAAACGGTTGATATCTTTGTATATATTGCTTCTATATAATCTAAGAAACAAATATGCAAAGCATCCAAACAGTACCATTCGCCAATTTTTTGTTCTTCAAGGTTAAGTGAACAATGAGCCACATTGTTAATCCTTTATCGGAAATTATTTGTAACTTTCTACAAGTAGAACAGTGAATGGAACAGGTAGACGGTTGAAATCTTTGTATATATTGCTTCTATATAGTATAAGAAACATATATGCAAAGCATCCAAACAGTACAATTCGCCAATTTTTTGTTCTTCAAGTTTAAGTGAACAATGAGCCCCAATGGTTAATCCGTTATCGGAAATTATTTGTAACTTTCGACAAGTAGAACAATGAATAGAACTAGTAGACGGTTGAAATCATTGTATATGTTGCTTCTATATAGTCTAAGAAACATATATGCAAAGCATCCAAACAGTACCATTCATCAATTTTTTGTTCTTCAAGTTTAAGTGAACAACGAGCCCCATTGTTAATCCTTTAAAGGAAATTATTTGTAAATTTCGACAAGTAGAACAATGAATGGATCATGTAGACGGTTGAAATCATTGTATACATTGCTTCTATATAGTATAAGAAACATATATGCAAATCATCCAAACAGTACAATTCGCCAATTATTTGATCGTCAAGTTTAAGTGAACTGCGAGCCCCATTGTTAATACTTTAACGGAAATTATTTGTAACTTGCGACAAGTAGAACAATGAATGGAACAGGTAGACGGTTGAAATCAATGTATATATTGCTTCCATATAGTCTAAGAAACATGTACGCAAAGCATCCAAACAGTACCATTCGCCAATTTTTTGGTCTTCAAGTTTAAGTGAACAATGAGCCCCAATGGTTAATCCTTTATCGGAAATTATTTGTAATTTTCGACAAGTAGAACAATGAATGGAACAGGTAGACGGTTGAAATATTTGTATATATTGCTTCTATATAGTCTAAGAAACATATATGCAAAGCATCCAAACAGTACAATTCGCCAATTTATTGTTCTTCAAGTTTAAGTGAACAACGAGCCCCATTGTTAATCCTTTAAAGGAAATTATTTGTAAATTTCGACAAGTAGAACAATGATTGGAACAGGTAGACGGTTGAAATCAATGTATATATTGCTTCTATATAGTCTAAGAAACATATGTGCAAAGCATCCAACAGTACCATTCGCCAATTTTTTGTTCTTCAAGTTTAAGTGAACAACGAGCCCCATTGATAATCATGAAACGGAAATTATTTGCAACTTTCGACATGTAGAACAATGAATGGAACAGGTAGACGGTTGAAATATTTGTATATATTGCTTCCGTATAGTCTAAGAAACATATATGCAAAGCATCCAAACAGTACCATTCGCCAATTTTTTGTTCTTCAAGGTTAAGTGAACAATGAGCCCGATTGTTAATCCTTTATCGGATATTATTTGTAACTTCCGACAAGTAGAACAATGATTGGAACAGGTAGACGGTTGAAATCTTTGTATATATTGCTTCTATATAATCTAAGAAACATATATGCAAAGCATCCAAACAGTACAATTCGCCAATTATTTCATCTTCATGTTTAAGTGAACTACGAGCCCCATTGTTAATACTTTAACGGAAATTATTTGTAACTTCCGACAAGTAGAGCAGTGAATGGAACAGGTAGACGGTTGAAATCAATGTATATATTGCTTCTATATAGTCTAAGAAACATATATGCAAAGCATCCAAACAGTACCATTCGCCAATTTTTTGTTCTTCAAGGTTAAGTGAACAGCGAGCCCCATTGATAATCATGAAATGGAAATTATTTGTAACTTTCTACAAGTAGAACAATAAATAGTACAGGTAGACGGGTGAAATCTTTCTATATATTGCTTCTAAATAGTATAAGAAACATATATGCAAAGCATCCAAACAGTACAATTCGCCAATTATTTGATCTTCAAGTTTAAGTGAACTACGAGCCCCATTGTTAATACTTTAACGGAAATTATTTGTAACTTGCGACAAGTAGAACAATGAATGGAACAGGTAGCCGGTTGAAATCAATGTATATATTGCTTCTATATAGTCTAAGAAACATATATGCAAAGCATCCAAACAGTACCATTCATCAATTTTTTGTTCTTCAAGTTTAAGTGAACAACGAGCCACATTGTTAATCCTTTAAAGGAAATTATTTGTAAATTTCGACAAGTAGAACAATGAATGGGTCATGTAGACGGTTGAAATCAATGTATATATTTCTTCTATATAGCCTAAGAAACATATATGCAAAGCATCCAAACAGTACAATTCGCCAATTTTTTGTTCTTCAAGTTTAAGTGAACAATGAGCCCCAATGGTTAATCCTTTATCGGAAATTATTTGTAAATTTCGACAAGTAGAACAATGAATGGAACAGGTAGACGGTTGAAATCTTTGTATATATTGCTTCTATATAGTCTAAGAAACATATATACAAAGCATCCAAACAGTACCATACGCCAATTTTTTGTTCTTCAAGTTTAAGTGAACAATGAGCCCCAATGGTTAATCCGTTATCGGAAATTAATTGTAACTTTCGACAAGTAGAACAATGAATGGAACAGGTAGACGGTTGAAATAATTGTATATATTGCTTCTATATAGTCTAAGAAACATGTACGCAAAGCATCCAAACAGTACCATTCGCCAATTTTTTGTTCTTCAAGTTTAAGTGAACTACGAGCCCCATTGTTAATCCTTTAACGGAAATTAATTGTAACTTTCTACAAGTAGAACAATGATTGGAACACGCAGACGGTTGAAATCTTTGTATATATTGCTTCCATATAGTCTAAGAAACATATACGCAAAGCATCCAAAGAGTACCATTCGCCAATTTTTTGTTATTCAATTTTAAGTGAACAATGAGCCCCATTGTTAATCCTTTATCGGAAATTATTTGTAACTTTCGACAAGTAGAACAGTGAATTGAACAGGTAGACTGTTGAAATCTTTGTATATATTGCTTCTATATAGTATAAGAAACATATATGCAAAGCATCCAAACAGTACAATTCGCCAATTTTTTGTTCTTCAAGGTTAAGTGAACAATGAGCCACATTGTTAATCCTTTATCGGAAATTATTTGTAACTTTCTACAAGTAGAACAATGATTGGAACACGTAGACGGTTTAAATCTTTGTATATATTGCTTCTATATAGTGTAAGAAACATATATGCAAAGCATCCATACAGTACAATTCGCCAATTTATTGTTCTTCAAGTTTAAGTGAACAATGAGCCCCATTGTTAATCCTTTATCGGAAATTATTTGTAACTTTCGACAAGTAGAACAATGAATGGAACAGGTAGACGGTTGAAATCTTTGTATATATTGCTTCTATATAACCTAAGAAACATATATGCAAAGCATCCACACAGTACAATTCGCCAATTTATTGTTCTTCAAGTTTAAGTGAACAGCGAGCCCCATTGTTAATCCTTTAAAGGAAATTATTTGTAAATTTCGACAAGCAGAACAATGATTGGAACACGTAGACGGTTGAAATCTTTGTATATATTGCTTCCATATAGTCTAAGAAACATCTACGCAAAACATCCAAACAGTACCATTCGCCAATTTTTTGTTCTTCAAGTATAAGTGAACAATGAGCCCCAATGGTTAATCCTTTATCGGAAATTATTTGTAATTTTCGACAAGTAGAACAATGAATGGAACATGTAAACGGTTGATATCTTTGTATATATTGCTTCTATATAATCTAAGAAACAAATATGCAAAGCATCCAAACAGTACCATTCGCCAATTTTTTGTTCTTCAAGGTTAAGTGAACAATGAGCCACATTGTTAATCCTTTATCGGAAATTATTTGTAACTTTCTACAAGTAGAACAGTGAATGGAACAGGTAGACGGTTGAAATCTTTGTATATATTGCTTCTATATAGTATAAGAAACATATATGCAAAGCATCCAAACAGTACAATTCGCCAATTTTTTGTTCTTCAAGTTTAAGTGAACAATGAGCCCCAATGGTTAATCCGTTATCGGAAATTATTTGTAACTTTCGACAAGTAGAACAATGAATAGAACTAGTAGACGGTTGAAATCATTGTATATGTTGCTTCTATATAGTCTAAGAAACATATATGCAAAGCATCCAAACAGTACCATTCATCAATTTTTTGTTCTTCAAGTTTAAGTGAACAACGAGCCCCATTGTTAATCCTTTAAAGGAAATTATTTGTAAATTTCGACAAGTAGAACAATGAATGGATCATGTAGACGGTTGAAATCATTGTATACATTGCTTCTATATAGTATAAGAAACATATATGCAAATCATCCAAACAGTACAATTCGCCAATTATTTGATCGTCAAGTTTAAGTGAACTGCGAGCCCCATTGTTAATACTTTAACGGAAATTATTTGTAACTTGCGACAAGTAGAACAATGAATGGAACAGGTAGACGGTTGAAATCAATGTATATATTGCTTCCATATAGTCTAAGAAACATGTACGCAAAGCATCCAAACAGTACCATTCGCCAATTTTTTGGTCTTCAAGTTTAAGTGAACAATGAGCCCCAATGGTTAATCCTTTATCGGAAATTATTTGTAATTTTCGACAAGTAGAACAATGAATGGAACAGGTAGACGGTTGAAATATTTGTATATATTGCTTCTATATAGTCTAAGAAACATATATGCAAAGCATCCAAACAGTACAATTCGCCAATTTATTGTTCTTCAAGTTTAAGTGAACAACGAGCCCCATTGTTAATCCTTTAAAGGAAATTATTTGTAAATTTCGACAAGTAGAACAATGATTGGAACAGGTAGACGGTTGAAATCAATGTATATATTGCTTCTATATAGTCTAAGAAACATATGTGCAAAGCATCCAACAGTACCATTCGCCAATTTTTTGTTCTTCAAGTTTAAGTGAACAACGAGCCCCATTGATAATCATGAAACGGAAATTATTTGCAACTTTCGACATGTAGAACAATGAATGGAACAGGTAGACGGTTGAAATATTTGTATATATTGCTTCCGTATAGTCTAAGAAACATATATGCAAAGCATCCAAACAGTACCATTCGCCAATTTTTTGTTCTTCAAGGTTAAGTGAACAATGAGCCCGATTGTTAATCCTTTATCGGATATTATTTGTAACTTCCGACAAGTAGAACAATGATTGGAACAGGTAGACGGTTGAAATCTTTGTATATATTGCTTCTATATAATCTAAGAAACATATATGCAAAGCATCCAAACAGTACAATTCGCCAATTATTTCATCTTCATGTTTAAGTGAACTACGAGCCCCATTGTTAATACTTTAACGGAAATTATTTGTAACTTCCGACAAGTAGAGCAGTGAATGGAACAGGTAGACGGTTGAAATCAATGTATATATTGCTTCTATATAGTCTAAGAAACATATATGCAAAGCATCCAAACAGTACCATTCGCCAATTTTTTGTTCTTCAAGGTTAAGTGAACAATGAGCCCGATTGTTAATCCTTTATCGGAAATTATTTGTAAATTTCGACAAGTAGAACAATGATTGGAACACGTGGACGGTTGAAATCTTTGTATATATTGCTTCCATATAGTCTAAGAAACATATATGCAAAGCATCCAAACAGTACAATTCGCCAATTATTTCATCTTCATGTTTAAGTGAACTACGAGCCCCATTGTTAATACTTTAACGGAAATTATTTGTAACTTCCGACAAGTAGAGCAGTGAATGGAACAGGTAGACGGTTGAAATCAATGTATATATTGCTTCTATATAGTATAAGAAACATATATGCAAAGCATCCAAACAGTACAATTCGCCAATTTTTTGTTCTTCAAGTTTAAGTGAACAATGAGCCCCAATGGTTAATCCGTTATCGGAAATTATTTGTAACTTTCGACAAGTAGAGCAATGAATGGAACAGGTGGACGGTTGAAATCTTTGTATATATTGCTTCTATATAGTCTAAGAAACATATATACAAAGCATCCAAACAGTACCATACGCCAATTTTTTGTTCTTCAAGTTTAAGTGAACAATGAGCCCCAATGGTTAATCCGTTATCGGAAATTAATTGTAACTTTCGACAAGTAGAACAATGAATGGAACAGGTAGACGGTTGAAATATTTGTATATATTGCTTCTATATAATATAAGAAACATATATTCAAAGCATCCAAACAGTACAGTTCGCCAATTTTTTGGTCTTCAAGTTTAAGTGAACAATGAGCCCCAATGGTTAATCCTTTATCGGAAATTATTTGTAATTTTCGACAAGTAGAACAATGAATGGAACAGGTAGACGGTTGAAATCTTTGTATATATTGCTTCTATATAATCTAAGAAACATATATGCAAAGCATCTAAACAGTAACAATCGCCAATTTTCTGATCTTCAAGTTTAAGTGAACAGCGAGCCCCATTGATAATCATGAAATGGAAATTATTTGTAACTTTCTACAAGTAGAACAATAAATAGTACAGGTAGACGGGTGAAATCTTTCTATATATTGCTTCTAAATAGTATAAGAAACATATATGCAAAGCATCCAAACAGTGCAATTCGCCAATTATTTGATCTTCAAGTTTAAGTGAACTACGAGCCCCATTGTTAATACTTTAACGGAAATTATTTGTAACTTGCGACAAGTAGAACAATGAATGGAACAGGTAGCCGGTTGAAATCAATGTATATATTGCTTCTATATAGTCTAAGAAACATATATGCAAAGCATCCAAACAGTACCATTCATCAATTTTTTGTTCTTCAAGTTTAAGTGAACAACGAGCCACATTGTTAATCCTTTAAAGGAAATTTTTTGTAAATTTCGACAAGTAGAACAATGAATGGGTCATGTAGACGGTTGAAATCAATGTATATATTTCTTCTATATAGCCTAAGAAACATATATGCAAAGCATCCAAACAGTACAATTCGCCAATTTTTTGTTCTTCAAGTTTAAGTGAACAATGAGCCCCAATGGTTAATCCTTTATCGGAAATTATTTGTAACTTTCGACAAGTAGAACAATGAATGGAACTGGTAGACGGTTGAAATCTTTGTATATATTGCTTCTATATAGTCTAAGAAACATATATGCAAAGCATCCAAACAGTACAATTCGCCAATTTATTGTTCTTCAAGGTTAAGTGAACAACGAGCCCCATTGTTAATCCGTTATCGGAAATTAATTGTAACTTTCGACAAGTAGAACAATGAATGGAACAGGTAGACGGTTGAAATATTTGTATATATTGCTTCTATATAATATAAGAAACATATATTCAAAGCATCCAAACAGTACAGTTCGCCAATTTTTTGGTCTTCAAGTTTAAGTGAACAATGAGCCCCAATGGTTAATCCTTTATCGGAAATTATTTGTAATTTTCGACAAGTAGAACAATGAATGGAACAGGTAGACGGTTGAAATCTTTGTATATATTGCTTCTATATAATCTAAGAAACATATATGCAAAGCATCTAAACAGTAACAATCGCCAATTTTCTGATCTTCAAGTTTAAGTGAACAGCGAGCCCCATTGATAATCATGAAATGGAAATTATTTGTAACTTTCTACAAGTAGAACAATAAATAGTACAGGTAGACGGGTGAAATCTTTCTATATATTGCTTCTAAATAGTATAAGAAACATATATGCAAAGCATCCAAACAGTGCAATTCGCCAATTATTTGATCTTCAAGTTTAAGTGAACTACGAGCCCCATTGTTAATACTTTAACGGAAATTATTTGTAACTTGCGACAAGTAGAACAATGAATGGAACAGGTAGCCGGTTGAAATCAATGTATATATTGCTTCTATATAGTCTAAGAAACATATATGCAAAGCATCCAAACAGTACCATTCATCAATTTTTTGTTCTTCAAGTTTAAGTGAACAACGAGCCACATTGTTAATCCTTTAAAGGAAATTTTTTGTAAATTTCGACAAGTAGAACAATGAATGGGTCATGTAGACGGTTGAAATCAATGTATATATTTCTTCTATATAGCCTAAGAAACATATATGCAAAGCATCCAAACAGTACAATTCGCCAATTTTTTGTTCTTCAAGTTTAAGTGAACAATGAGCCCCAATGGTTAATCCTTTATCGGAAATTATTTGTAACTTTCGACAAGTAGAACAATGAATGGAACTGGTAGACGGTTGAAATCTTTGTATATATTGCTTCTATATAGTCTAAGAAACATATATGCAAAGCATCCAAACAGTACAATTCGCCAATTTATTGTTCTTCAAGGTTAAGTGAACAACGAGCCCCATTGTTAATCCTTTAAAGGAAATTATGTGTAAATTTCGACAAGTAGAACAATGATTGGAACACGTAGACGGTTGAAATCTTTGTATATATTGCTTCCATATAGTCTAAGAAACATGTACGCAAAGCATCCAAACAGTACCATTCGCCAATTTTTTGGTCTTCAAGTTTAAGTGAACAATGAGCCCCAATGGTTAATCCTTTATCGGAAATTATTTGTAATTTTCGACAAGTAGAACAATGAATGGAACAGGTAGACGGTTGAAATATTTGTATACATTGCTTCTATATAATATGAGAAACATATATTCAAAGCATCCAAACAGTACAATTCGCCAATTTTTTGTTCTTCAAGTTTAAGTGAACTACGAGCCCCATTGTTAATCCTTTAAAGGAAATTATTTGTAAATTTCGACAAGTAGAACAATGAATGGAACAGGTAGACTGTTGAAATCATTGTATATATTGCTTCTATATAGTCTAAGAAACATATATGCATAGCGTCCAAACAGTACAATTCGCCAATTTTTTTCTCTTCAAGTTTAAGTGAACTACGAGCCCCATTGTTCATACTTTAACGGAAATTATTTGTAACTTCCGACAAGTAGAGCAATGAATGGAACAGGTAGACGGTTGAAATCAATGTATATATTGCTTCTATATAGTCTAAGAAACATATATGCAAAGCATCCAAACAGTACCATTCGCCAATATTTTGTTCTTCAAGTTTAAGTGAACAATGAGCCCCATTGTTAATCCTTTATCGGAAATTATTTGTAACTTTCGACAAGTAGAACAATGAATAGAACTAGTAGACGGTTGAAATCTTTGTATATGTTGCTTCTATATAGTCTAAGAAACATATATGCAAAGCATCCAAACAGTACAATTCGCCAATTTATTTTTCTTCAAGTTTAAGTGAACAACGAGCCCCATTGTTAATCCTTTAAAGGAAATTATTTGTAAATTTCGACAAGTAGAACAATGAATGCAACAGGTAGACGGTTGAAATAATTGTATATATTGCTTCTATATAGTCTAAGAAACATGTACGCAAAGCATCCAAACAGTACCATTCGCCAATTTTTTGTTCTTCAAGTTTAAGTGAACTACGAGCCCCATTGTTAATCCTTTAACGGAAATTAATTGTAACTTTCTACAAGTAGAACAATGATTGGAACACGCAGACGGTTGAAATCTTTGTATATATTGCTTCCATATAGTCTAAGAAACATATACGCAAAGCATCCAAAGAGTACAATTCGCCAATTTTTTGTTCTTCAAGTTTAAGTGAACAATGAGCCCCAATGGTTAATCCGATATCGGAAATTATTTGTAAATTTCGACAAGTAGAACAATGAATGGAACAGGTAGACGGTTGAAATCTTTGTATATATTGCTTCTATATAGTCTAAGAAACATATATACAAAGCATCCAAACAGTACCATACGCCAATTTTTTGTTCTTCAAGTTTAAGTGAACAATGAGCCCCAATGGTTAATCCGTTATCGGAAATTAATTGTAACTTTCGACAAGTAGAACAATGAATGGAACAGGTAGACGGTTGAAATATTTGTATATATTGCTTCTATATAATATAAGAAACATATATTCAAAGCATCCAAACAGTACAGTTCGCCAATTTTTTGGTCTTCAAGTTTAAGTGAACAATGAGCCCCAATGGTTAATCCTTTATCGGAAATTATTTGTAATTTTCGACAAGTAGAACAATGAATGGAACAGGTAGACGGTTGAAATCTTTGTATATATTGCTTCTATATAATCTAAGAAACATATATGCAAAGCATCTAAACAGTAACAATCGCCAATTTTCTGATCTTCACGTTTAAGTGAACAGCGAGCCCCATTGATAATCATGAAATGGAAATTATTTGTAACTTTCTACAAGTAGAACAATAAATAGTACAGGTAGACGGGTGAAATCTTTCTATATATTGCTTCTAAATAGTATAAGAAACATATATGCAAAGCATCCAAACAGTACAATTCGCCAATTATTTGATCTTCAAGTTTAAGTGAACTACGAGCCCCATTGTTAATCCTTTAAAGGAAATTATTTGTAAATTTCGACAAGTAGAACAATGAATGCAACAGGTAGACGGTTGAAATAATTGTATATATTGCTTCTATATAGTCTAAGAAACATGTACGCAAAGCATCCAAACAGTACCATTCGCCAATTTTTTGTTCTTCAAGTTTAAGTGAACTACGAGCCCCATTGTTAATCCTTTAACGGAAATTAATTGTAACTTTCTACAAGTAGAACAATGATTGGAACACGCAGACGGTTGAAATCTTTGTATATATTGCTTCCATATAGTCTAAGAAACATATACGCAAAGCATCCAAAGAGTACAATTCGCCAATTTTTTGTTCTTCAAGTTTAAGTGAACAATGAGCCCCAATGGTTAATCCGATATCGGAAATTATTTGTAAATTTCGACAAGTAGAACAATGAATGGAACAGGTAGACGGTTGAAATCTTTGTATATATTGCTTCTATATAGTCTAAGAAACATATATACAAAGCATCCAAACAGTACCATACGCCAATTTTTTGTTCTTCAAGTTTAAGTGAACAATGAGCCCCAATGGTTAATCCGTTATCGGAAATTAATTGTAACTTTCGACAAGTAGAACAATGAATGGAACAGGTAGACGGTTGAAATATTTGTATATATTGCTTCTATATAATATAAGAAACATATATTCAAAGCATCCAAACAGTACAGTTCGCCAATTTTTTGGTCTTCAAGTTTAAGTGAACAATGAGCCCCAATGGTTAATCCTTTATCGGAAATTATTTGTAACTTGCGACAAGTAGAACAATGAATGGAACAGGTAGCCGGTTGAAATCAATGTATATATTGCTTCTATATAGTCTAAGAAACATATATGCAAAGCATCCAAACAGTACCATTCATCAATTTTTTGTTCTTCAAGTTTAAGTGAACAACGAGCCACATTGTTAATCCTTTAAAGGAAATTATTTGTAAATTTCGACAAGTAGAACAATGAATGGGTCATGTAGACGGTTGAAATCAATGTATATATTTCTTCTATATAGCCTAAGAAACATATATGCAAAGCATCCAAACAGTACAATTCGCCAATTTCTTGTTCTTCACGTTTAAGTGAACAATGAGCCCCAATGGTTAATCCTTTATCGGAAATTATTTGTAACTTTCGACAAGTAGAACAATGAATGGAACTGGTAGACGGTTGAAATCTTTGTATATATTGCTTCTATATAGTCTAAGAAACATATATGCAAAGCATCCAAACAGTACAATTCGCCAATTTATTGTTCTTCAAGGTTAAGTGAACAACGAGCCCCATTGTTAATCCTTTAAAGGAAATTATGTGTAAATTTCGACAAGTAGAACAATGATTGGAACACGTAGACGGTTGAAATCTTTGTATATATTGCTTCCATATAGTCTAAGAAACATGTACGCAAAGCATCCAAACAGTACCATTCGCCAATTTTTTGGTCTTCAAGTTTAAGTGAACAATGAGCCCCAATGGTTAATCCTTTATCGGAAATTATTTGTAATTTTCGACAAGTAGAACAATGAATGGAACAGGTAGACGGTTGAAATATTTGTATACATTGCTTCTATATAATATGAGAAACATATATTCAAAGCATCCAAACAGTACAATTCGCCAATTTTTTGTTCTTCAAGTTTAAGAGAACTACGAGCCCCATTGTTAATCCTTTAAAGGAAATTATTTGTAAATTTCGACAAGTAGAACAATGAATGGAACAGGTAGACTGTTGAAATCATTGTATATATTGCTTCTATATAGTCTAAGAAACATATATGCATAGCGTCCAAACAGTACAATTCGCCAATTTTTTTCTCTTCAAGTTTAAGTGAACTACGAGCCCCATTGTTCATACTTTAACGGAAATTATTTGTAACTTCCGACAAGTAGAGCAATGAATGGAACAGGTAGACGGTTGAAATCAATGTATATATTGCTTCTATATAGTCTAAGAAACATATATGCAAAGCATCCAAACAGTACCATTCGCCAATATTTTGTTCTTCAAGTTTAAGTGAACAATGAGCCCCATTGTTAATCCTTTATCGGAAATTATTTGTAACTTTCGACAAGTAGAACAATGAATAGAACTAGTAGACGGTTGAAATCTTTGTATATGTTGCTTCTATATAGTCTAAGAAACATATATGCAAAGCATCCAAACAGTACAATTCGCCAATTTATTTTTCTTCAAGTTTAAGTGAACAACGAGCCCCATTGTTAATCCTTTAAAGGAAATTATTTGTAAATTTCGACAAGTAGAACAATGAATGCAACAGGTAGACGGTTGAAATAATTGTATATATTGCTTCTATATAGTCTAAGAAACATGTACGCAAAGCATCCAAACAGTACCATTCGCCAATTTTTTGTTCTTCAAGTTTAAGTGAACTACGAGCCCCATTGTTAATCCTTTAACGGAAATTAATTGTAACTTTCTACAAGTAGAACAATGATTGGAACACGCAGACGGTTGAAATCTTTGTATATATTGCTTCCATATAGTCTAAGAAACATATACGCAAAGCATCCAAAGAGTACCATTCGCCAATTTTTTGTTCTTCAATTTTAAGTGAACAATGAGCCCCATTGTTAATCCTTTATCGGAAATTATTTGTAACTTTCGACAAGTAGAACAGTGAATTGAACAGGTAGACTGTTGAAATCTTTGTATATATTGCTTCTATATAGTATAAGAAACATATATGCAAAGCATCCAAACAGTACAATTCGCCAATTTTTTGTTCTTCAAGTTTAAGTGAACAATGAGCCCCAATGGTTAATCCGATATCGGAAATTATTTGTAAATTTCGACAAGTAGAACAATGAATGGAACAGGTAGACGGTTGAAATCTTTGTATATATTGCTTCTATATAGTCTAAGAAACATATATGCAAAGCATCCAAACAGTACCATTCATCAATTTTTTGTTCTTCAAGTTTAAGTGAACAACGAGCCACATTGTTAATCCTTTAAAGGAAATTATTTGTAAATTTCGACAAGTAGAACAATGAATGGGTCATGTAGACGGTTGAAATCAATGTATATATTTCTTCTATATAGCCTAAGAAACATATATGCAAAGCATCCAAACAGTACAATTCGCCAATTTCTTGTTCTTCACGTTTAAGTGAACAATGAGCCCCAATGGTTAATCCTTTATCGGAAATTATTTGTAACTTTCGACAAGTAGAACAATGAATGGAACTGGTAGACGGTTGAAATCTTTGTATATATTGCTTCTATATAGTCTAAGAAACATATATGCAAAGCATCCAAACAGTACAATTCGCCAATTTATTGTTCTTCAAGGTTAAGTGAACAACGAGCCCCATTGTTAATCCTTTAAAGGAAATTATGTGTAAATTTCGACAAGTAGAACAATGATTGGAACACGTAGACGGTTGAAATCTTTGTATATATTGCTTCCATATAGTCTAAGAAACATGTACGCAAAGCATCCAAACAGTACCATTCGCCAATTTTTTGGTCTTCAAGTTTAAGTGAACAATGAGCCCCAATGGTTAATCCTTTATCGGAAATTATTTGTAATTTTCGACAAGTAGAACAATGAATGGAACAGGTAGACGGTTGAAATATTTGTATACATTGCTTCTATATAATATGAGAAACATATATTCAAAGCATCCAAACAGTACAATTCGCCAATTTTTTGTTCTTCAAGTTTAAGTGAACTACGAGCCCCATTGTTAATCCTTTAAAGGAAATTATTTGTAAATTTCGACAAGTAGAACAATGAATGGAACAGGTAGACTGTTGAAATCATTGTATATATTGCTTCTATATAGTCTAAGAAACATATATGCATAGCGTCCAAACAGTACAATTCGCCAATTTTTTTCTCTTCAAGTTTAAGTGAACTACGAGCCCCATTGTTCATACTTTAACGGAAATTATTTGTAACTTCCGACAAGTAGAGCAATGAATGGAACAGGTAGACGGTTGAAATCAATGTATATATTGCTTCTATATAGTCTAAGAAACATATATGCAAAGGATCCAAACAGTACCATTCGCCAATATTTTGTTCTTCAAGTTTAAGTGAACAATGAGCCCCATTGTTAATCCTTTATCGGAAATTATTTGTAACTTTCGACAAGTAGAACAATGAATAGAACTAGTAGACGGTTGAAATCTTTGTATATGTTGCTTCTATATAGTCTAAGAAACATATATGCAAAGCATCCAAACAGTACAATTCGCCAATTTATTTTTCTTCAAGTTTAAGTGAACAACGAGCCCCATTGTTAATCCTTTAAAGAAAATTATTTGTAAATTTCGACAAGTAGAACAATGAATGCAACAGGTAGACGGTTGAAATAATTGTATATATTGCTTCTATATAGTCTAAGAAACATGTACGCAAAGCATCCAAACAGTACCATTCGCCAATTTTTTGTTCTTCAAGTTTAAGTGAACTACGAGCCCCATTGTTAATCCTTTAACGGAAATTAATTGTAACTTTCTACAAGTAGAACAATGATTGGAACACGCAGACGGTTGAAATCTTTGTATATATTGCTTCCATATAGTCTAAGAAACATATACGCAAAGCATCCAAAGAGTACCATTCGCCAATTTTTTGTTCTTCAATTTTAAGTGAACAATGAGCCCCATTGTTAATCCTTTATCGGAAATTATTTGTAACTTTCGACAAGTAGAACAGTGAATTGAACAGGTAGACTGTTGAAATCTTTGTATATATTGCTTCTATATAGTATAAGAAACATATATGCAAAGCATCCAAACAGTACAATTCGCCAATTTTTTGTTCTTCAAGTTTAAGTGAACAATGAGCCCCAATGGTTAATCCGATATCGGAAATTATTTGTAAATTTCGACAAGTAGAACAATGAATGGAACAGGTAGACGGTTGAAATCTTTGTATATATTGCTTCTATATAGTCTAAGAAACATATATACAAAGCATCCAAACAGTACCATACGCCAATTTTTTGTTCTTCAAGTTTAAGTGAACAATGAGCCCCAATGGTTAATCCGTTATCGGAAATTAATTGTAACTTTCGACAAGTAGAACAATGAATGGAACAGGTAGACGGTTGAAATATTTGTATATATTGCTTCTATATAATATAAGAAATATATATTCAAAGCATCCAAACAGTACAGTTCGCCAATTTTTTGGTCTTCAAGTTTAAGTGAACAATGAGCCCCAATGGTTAATCCTTTATCGGAAATTATTTGTAATTTTCGACAAGTAGAACAATGAGTGGAACAGGTAGACGGTTGAAATCTTTGTATATATTGCTTCTATATAATCTAAGAAACATATATGCAAAGCATCTAAACAGTAACAATCGCCAATTTTCTGATCTTCAAGTTTAAGTGAACAGCGAGCCCCATTGATAATCATGAAATGGAAATTATTTGTAACTTTCTACAAGTAGAACAATAAATAGTACAGGTAGACGGGTGAAATCTTTCTATATATTGCTTCTAAATAGTATAAGAAACATATATGCAAAGCATCCAAACAGTACAATTCGCCAATTATTTGATCTTCAAGTTTAAGTGAACTACGAGCCCCATTGTTAATACTTTAACGGAAATTATTTGTAACTTGCGACAAGTAGAACAATGAATGGAACAGGTAGCCGGTTGAAATCAATGTATATATTGCTTCTATATAGTCTAAGAAACATATATGCAAAGCATCCAAACAGTACCATTCATCAATTTTTTGTTCTTCAAGTTTAAGTGAACAACGAGCCACATTGTTAATCCTTTAAAGGAAATTATTTGTAAATTTCGACAAGTAGAACAATGAATGGGTCATGTAGACGGTTGAAATCAATGTATATATTTCTTCTATATAGCCTAAGAAACATATATGCAAAGCATCCAAACAGTACAATTCGCCAATTTTTTGTTCTTCAAGTTTAAGTGAACAATGAGCCCCAATGGTTAATCCTTTATCGGAAATTATTTGTAAATTTCGACAAGTAGAACAATGAATGGAACAGGTAGACGGTTGAAATCTTTGTATATATTGCTTCTATATAGTCTAAGAAACATATATACAAAGCATCCAAACAGTACCATACGCCAATTTTTTGTTCTTCAAGTTTAAGTGAACAATGAGCCCCAATGGTTAATCCGTTATCGGAAATTAATTGTAACTTTCGACAAGTAGAACAATGAATGGAACAGGTAGACGGTTGAAATAATTGTATATATTGCTTCTATATAGTCTAAGAAACATGTACGCAAAGCATCCAAACAGTACCATTCGCCAATTTTTTGTTCTTCAAGTTTAAGTGAACTACGAGCCCCATTGTTAATCCTTTAACGGAAATTAATTGTAACTTTCGACAAGTAGAACAGTGAATTGAACAGGTAGACTGTTGAAATCTTTGTATATATTGCTTCTATATAGTATAAGAAACATATATGCAAAGCATCCAAACAGTACAATTCGCCAATTTTTTGTTCTTCAAGTTTAAGTGAACAATGAGCCCCAATGGTTAATCCGATATCGGAAATTATTTGTAAATTTCGACAAGTAGAACAATGAATGGAACAGGTAGACGGTTGAAATCTTTGTATATATTGCTCCTATATAGTCTAAGAAACATATATACAAAGCATCCAAACAGTACCATTCGCCAATTTTTTGTTCTTCAAGTTTAAGTGAACTACGACCCCCATTGTTAATCCTTCAAAGGAAATTATTTGTAATTTTCGACAAGTAGAACAATGAATGCAACAGGTAGACGGTTGAAATAATTGTGTATATTGCTTCTATATAATCTAAGAAACATATATGCAAAGCATCTAAACAGTAACAATCGCCAATTTTTTGATCTTCAAGTTTAAGTGAACAGCGAGCCCCATTGATAATCATGAAATGGAAATTATTTGTAACATTCTACAAGTAGAACAATAAATAGTACAGGTAGACGGGTGAAATCTTTCTATATGTTGCTTCTAAATAGTCTAAGAAACATATATGCAAAGCATCCAAACAGTACAATTCGCCAATTTATTGTTCTTCAAGTTTAAGTGAACAACGAGCCCCATTGTTGATCCTTTAAAGGAAATTATTTGTAAATTTCGACAAGTAGAACAATGATTGGTACAGGTAGACGGTTGAAATCAATGTATATATTGCTTCTATATAGTCTAAGAAACATATGTGCAAAGCATCCAAACAGTGCCATTCGCCAATTTTTTGTTCTCCAAGTTTAAGTGAACAACGAGCCCCATTGATAATCATGAAGCGGAAATTATTTGTAACTTTCGACATGTAGAACAATGAATGGAACAGGTAGACGGTTGAAATATTTGTATATATTGCTTCCGTATAGTCTAAGAAACATATATGCAATGCATCCAAACAGTACCATTCGCCAATTTTTTGTTCTTCAATCTTAAGTGAACAATGAGCCCGATTGTTAATCCTTTATCGGAAATTATTTGTAAATTTCGACAAGTAGAACAATGATTGGAACACGTGGACGGTTGAAATCTTTGTATATATTGCTTCCATATAGTCTAAGAAACATATATGCAAAGCATCCAAACAGTACCATTCGTCAATTTTTTGTTCTTCAATTTTAAGTGAACAATGAGCCCCATTGTTAATCCTTTATCGGAAATTATTTGTAACTTTCGACAAGTAGAACAGTGAATGGAACAGGTAGACGGTTGAAATCTTTGTATATATTGCTTCTATATAGTATAAGAAACATATATGCAAAGCATCCAAACAATACAATTCGCCAATTTTTTGTTCTTCAAGTTTAAGTGAACAATGAGCCCCAATGGTTAATCCGTTATCGGAAATTAATTTTAACTTTCGACAAGTAGAACAATGATTGGAACAGGTAGACGGTTGAAATCAATCTATATATTGCTTCTATATAGTCTAAGAAACATATATGCAAAGCATCCAAACAGTACCATTCGCCAATTTTTTGTTCTTCAAGTTTAAGTGAACAATGAGCCCCATTGTTAATCCTTTATCGGAAATTATTTGTAACTTTCGACAAGTAGAACAATGAATAGAACTAGTAGACGGTTGAAATCTTTGTATATGTTGCTCCTATATAGTATAAGAAACATATATGCAAAGCATCCAAACAATACAATTCGCCAATTTTTTGTTCTTCAAGTTTAAGTGAACAATGAGCCCCAATGGTTAATCCGTTATCGGAAATTAATTGTAACTTTCGACAAGTAGAACAATGAATGGAACAGGTAGACGGTTGAAATCTTTGTATATATTGCTTCTATATAGTCTAAGAAACATATATGCAAAGCATCCAAACAGTACAATTCGCCAATTTATTGTTCTTCAAGGTTAAGTGAACAACGCGCCCCATTGTTAATCCTTTAAAGGAAATTATGTGTAAATTTCGACAAGTAGAACAACGATTGGAACACGTAGACGGTTGAAATCTTTGTATATATTGCTTCCATATAGTCTAAGAAACATGTACGCAAAGCATCCAAACAGTACCATTCGCCCATTTTTTGGTCTTCAAGTTTAAGTGAACTACGAGCCCCATTGTTAATCCTTTAAAGGAAATTATTTGTAAATTTCGACAAGTAGAACAATGAATGGAACAGGTCGACTGTTGAAATCATTGTATATATTGCTTCTATATAGTCTAAGAAACATATATGCATAGCGTCCAAACAGTACAATTCGCCAATTTTTTTCTCTTCAAGTTTAAGTGAACTACGAGCCCCATTGTTAATCCTTTAAAGGAAATTATTTGTAAATTTCGACTAGTAGAACAATGATTGGAACAGGTAGACGGTTGAAATCAATGTATATATTGCTTCTATATAGTCTAAGAAACATATGTGCAAAGCATCCAAACAGTACCATTCGCCAATTTTTTGTTCTTCAAGTTTAAGTGAACAACGAGCCCCATTGATAATCATGAAACGGAAATTATTTGTAACTTTCGACATGTAGAACAATGAATGGAACAGGTAGACGGTTGAAATATTTGTATATATTGCTTCCGTATAGTCTAAGAAACATATATGCAAAGCATCCAAACAGTACAATTCGTCAATTTATTGTTCTTCAAGTTTAAGTGTACAACGAGCCCCATTGTTAATCCTTTAAAGGAAATTATTTGTAAATTTTGACAAGTAGAACAATGAATGGAACAGGTAGCCGGTTGAAATCAATGTATATATTGCTTCTATATAGTCTAAGAAACATATATGCAAAGCATCCAAACAGTACCATTCGCCAATTTTTTGTTCTTCAAGTTTAAGTAAACTACGATCCCCATTGTTAATACCTTAACGGAAATTATTTGTAACTTTCGACATGTAGAACAATGAATGCAACAGGTAGACGGTTGAAATCTTTGTATATATTGCTTCCATATAGTCTAAGAAACATGTACGCAAAGCATCCAAACAGTACCATTCGCCAAATTTTTGGTCTTCAAGTTTAAGTGAACAATGAGCCCCAATGGTTAATCCTTTATCGGATATTATTTGTAATTTTCGACAAGTAGAACAATGAATGGAACAGGTAGTCGGTTGAAATCTTTGTATATATTGCTACTATATAATCTAAGAAACATATATGCAAAGCATCCTAACAGTACCATTCGCCAATTTTTTGTTCTTCAAGCTTAAGTGCACAACGAGCCCCATTGTTAATCCTTTAAAGGAAGTTATTTGTAAATTTCGAAAAGTAGAACAATGATTGGAACACGTAGACGGTTGAAATCTTTGTATATATTGCTTCCATATAGTCTAAGAAACATGTACGCAAAGCATCCAAACAGTACCATTCGCCAAATTTTTGGTCTTCAAGTTTAAGTGAACAATGAGCCCCAATGGTTAATCCTTTATCGGAAATTATTTGTAATTTTCGACAAGTAGAACAATGATTGGAACACGTAGACGGTTGAAATCTTTGTATATATTGCTTCCATATAGTCTAAGAAACATGTACGCAAAGCATCCAAACAGTACCATTCGCCAATTTTTTGGTCTTCAAGTTTAAGTGAACAATGAGCCCCAATGGTTAATCCTTTATCGAAAATTATTTGTAATTTTCGACAAGCAGAACAATGAATGGAACAGGTAGACGGTTGAAATATTTGTATACATTGCTTCTATATAATATAAGAAACATATATTCAAAGCATCCAAACAGTACAATTCGCCAATTTTTTGTACTTCAAGTTTAAGTGAACTACGAGCCCCATTGTTAATCCTTTAAAGGAAATTATTTGTAAATTTCGACAAGTAGAACAATGAATGGAACAGGTAGACTGTTGAAATCATTGTATATATTGCTTCTATATAGTCTAAGAAACATATATGCATAGCGTCCAAACAGTACAATTCGCCAATTTTTTTCTCTTCAAGTTTAAGTGAACTACGAGCCCCATTGTTAATACTTTAACGGAAATTATTTGTAACTTCCGACAAGTAGAGCAATGAATGGAACAGGTAGACGGTTGAAACAATGTATATATTGCTTCTATATAGTCTAAGAAACATATATGCAAAGCATCCAAACAGTACCATTCGCCAATTTTTTGTTCTTCAAGTTTAAGTGAACAATGAGCCCCAATGGTCAATCCTTTATCGGAAATTATTTGTAACTTTCGACAAGTAGAACAATGAATAGAACTAGTAGTCGGTTGAAATCTTTGTATATGTTGCTTCTATATAGTCTAAGAAACATATATGCAAAGCATACAAACAGTACAATTCGCCAATTTATTGTTCTTCAAGTTTAAGTGAACAACGAGCCCCATTGTTAATCCTTTAAAGGAAATTATTTGTAAATTTCGACAAGTAGAACAATGATTGGAGCACGTAGGCGATTGAAATCTTTGTATATATTGCTTCCATATAGTCTAAGAAACATGTACGCAAAGCATCCAAACAGTACCATTCGCCAATTTTTTGTTCTTCAAGTTTAAGTGAACAATGAGCCCCAATGGTTAATCCTTTATCGGAAATTATTTGTAATTTACGACAAGTAGAACAATGAATGGAACAGGTAGACGGTCGAAATCTTTGTATATATTGCTTCTATATAGTATAAGAAACATATATGCAAAGCATCCAAACAGTACAATTCGCCAATTTTTTGTTCTTCAAGTTTAAGTGAACAATGAGCCCCAATGGTTAATCCGCTATCGGAAATTATTTGTAAATTTCGACAAGTAGAACAGTGAATGGAACAGGTAGACGGTTGAAATCTTTGTATATATTGCTTCTATATAGTATAAGAAACATATATACAAAGCATCCAAACAGTACCATTCTCCAATTTTTTGTTCTTCAAGTTTAAGTGAACTACGACCCCCATTGTTAATCCTTCAAAGGAAATTATTTGTAAATTTCGACAAGTAGAACAATGAATGGAACAGGTAGACGGTTGAAATCTTTGTATATATTGCTTCTATATAGTATAAGAAACATATATGCAAAGCACCCAAACAGTACAATTCGCCAATTTTTTGTTCTTCAAGTTTAAGTGAACAATGAGCCCCAATGGTTAATCCGTTATCGGAAATTATTTGTAAATTTCGACAAGTAGAACAATGAATGGAACAGGTAGACGGTTGAAATCTTTGTATATATTGCTTCTATATAGTCTAAGAAACATATATACAAAGCATCCAAACAGTACCATTCTCCAATTTTTTGTTCTTCAAGTTTAAGTGAACTACGACCCCCATTGTTAATCCTTCAAAGGAAATTATTTGTAAATTTCGACAAGTAGAACAATGAATGGAACAGGTAGACGGTTGAAATCTTTGTATATATTGCTTCTATATAATCTAAGAAACATATATGCAAAGCATCTAAACAGTAACAATCGCCAATTTTTTGATCTTCAAGTTTAAGTGAACAGCGAGCCCCATTGATAATCATGAAATGGAAATTATTTGTAACTTCCGACAAGTAGAGCAATGAATGGAACAGGTAGACGGTTGAAACAATGTATATATTGCTTCTATATAGTCTAAGAAACATATATGCAAAGCATCCAAACAGTACAATTCGCCAATTTTTTGTTCTTCAAGTTTAAGTGAACTACGAGCCCCATTGTTAATCCTTTAACGGAAATTAATTATAACTTTCTACAAGTAGAACAATGATTGGAACACGCAGACGGTTGAAATCTTTGTATATATTGCTTCCATATAGTCTAAGAAACATATACGCAAAGCATCCAAAGAGTACCATTCGCCAATTTTTTGTTCTTCAATTTTAAGTGAACAACGAGCCCCATTGATAATCATGAAACGGAAATTATTTGTAAATTTCGACAAGTAGAACAATGATTGGAACAGGTAGACGGTTGAAATCAATGTATATATTGCTTCTATATAGTCTAAGAAACATATGTGCAAAGCATCCAAACAGTACCATTCGCCAATTTTTTGTTCTTCAAGTTTAAGTGAACAACGAGCCCCATTGATAATCATGAAACGGAAATTATTTGTAACTTTCGACATGTAGAACAATGAATGGAACACGTAGACGGTTGAAATATTTGTATATATTGCTTCTATATAGTATAAGAAACATATATGCAAAGCATCCAAACAGTACCATTCGCCAATTTTTTGGTCTTCAAGTTTAAGTGAACAATGAGCCCCGATGGTTAATCCTTTATGGGAAATTATTTGTAACTTTCGACAAGTAGAACAATGAATAGAACTAGTAGACGGTTGAAATCTTTGTATATATTGCTTCTATATAGTCTAAGAAACATATATGCAAAGCATCCAAACAGTACAATTCGCCAATTTATTGTTCTTCAAGTTTAAGTGAACAACGAGCCCCATTGTTAATCCTTTAAAGGAAATTATTTGTAACTTCCGACAAGTAGAGCAATGAATGGAACAGGTAGACGGTTGAAACAATGTATATATTGCTTCTATATAGTCTAAGAAACATATATGCAAAGCATCCAAACAGTACAATTCGCCAATTTTTTGTTCTTCAAGTTTAAGTGAACTACGAGCCCCATTGTTAATCCTTTAAAGGAAATTATTTGTAAATTTCGACAAGTAGAACAATGAATGGAACAGGTAGACTGTTGAAATCATTGTATATATTGCTTCCATATAGTCTAAGAAACATGTACGCAAAGCATCCAAACAGTACCATTCGCCAATTTTTTGGTCTTCAAGTTTAAGTGAACAATGAGCCCCAATGGTTAATCCTTTATCGGAAGTTATTTGTAATTTTCGACAAGTAGAACAATGAATGGAACAGGTAGACGGTTGAAATATTTGTATACATTGCTTCTATATAATATAAGAAACATATATTCAAAGCATCCAAACAGTACAATTCGCCAATTTTTTGTTCTTCAAGTTTAAGTGAACTACGAGCCCCATTGTTAATCCTTTAAAGGAAATTATTTGTAAATTTGGACAAGTAGAACAATGAATGGAACAGGTAGACTGTTGAAATCATTGTATATATTGCTTCTATTTAGTCTAAGAAACATATATGCAAAGCATCCAAACAGTACCATTCGCCAATTTTTTGATCTTCAAGTTTAAGTGAACAGCGAGCCCCATTGATAATCATGAAATGGAAATTATTTGTAACTTTCTACAAGTAGAACAATAAATAGTACAGGTAGACGGGTGAAATCTTTCTATATGTTGCTTCTAAATAGTCTAAGAACCATATATGCAAAGCATCCAAACAGTACAATTCGCCAATTTTTTGTTCTTCAAGTTTAAGTGAACTACGAGCCCCATTGTTAATCCTTTAACGGAAATTAATTATAACTTTCTACAAGTAGAACAATGATTGGAACACGCAGACGGTTGAAATCTTTGTATATATTGCTTCCATATAGTCTAAGAAACATATACGCAAAGCATCCAAAGAGTACCATTCGCCAATTTTTTGTTCTTCAATTTTAAGTGAACAACGAGCCCCATTGATAATCATGAAACGGAAATTATTTGTAAATTTCGACAAGTAGAACAATGATTGGAACAGGTAGACGGTTGAAATCAATGTATATATTGCTTCTATATAGTCTAAGAAACATATGTGCAAAGCATCCAAACAGTACCATTCGCCAATTTTTTGTTCTTCAAGTTTAAGTGAACAACGAGCCCCATTGATAATCATGAAACGGAAATTATTTGTAACTTTCGACATGTAGAACAATGAATGGAACACGTAGACGGTTGAAATATTTGTATATATTGCTTCCGTATAGTTTAAGAAACATATATGCAAAGCATCCAAACAGTACCATTCGCCAATTTTTTGTTCTTCAAGGTTAGGTGAACAATGAGCCCGATTGTTAATCCTTTATCGGAAATTATTTGTAAATTTCGACAAGTAGAACAATGATTGGAACACGTGAACGGTTGAAATCTTTGTATATATTGCTTCCATATAGTCTAAGAAACATATATGCAAAGCATCCAAACAGTACCATTCGTCAATTTTTTGTTCTTCAATTTTAAGTGAACAATGAGCCCCATTGTTAATCCTTTATCGGAAATTATTTGTAACTTTCGACAAGTAGAACAGTGAATGGAACAGGTAGACGGTTGAAATCGTTGTATACATTGCTTCTATATAGTATAAGAAACATATATGCAAAGCATCCAAACAGTACCATTCGCCAATTTTTTGGTCTTCAAGTTTAAGTGAACAATGAGCCCCGATGGTTAATCCTTTATCGGAAATTATTTGTAACTTTCGACAAGTAGAACAATGAATAGAACTAGTAGACGGTTGAAATCTTTGTATATATTGCTTCTATATAGTCTAAGAAACATATATGCAAAGCATCCAAACAGTACAATTCGCCAATTTATTGTTCTTCAAGTTTAAGTGAACAACGAGCCCCATTGTTAATCCTTTAAAGGAAATTATTTGTAACTTCCGACAAGTAGAGCAATGAATGGAACAGGTAGACGGTTGAAACAATGTATATATTGCTTCTATATAGTCTAAGAAACATATATGCAAAGCATCCAAACAGTACAATTCGCCAATTTTTTGTTCTTCAAGTTTAAGTGAACTACGAGCCCCATTGTTAATCCTTTAAAGGAAATTATTTGTAAATTTCGACAAGTAGAACAATGAATGGAACAGGTAGACTGTTGAAATCATTGTATATATTGCTTCCATATAGTCTAAGAAACATGTACGCAAAGCATCCAAACAGTACCATTCGCCAATTTTTTGGTCTTCAAGTTTAAGTGAACAATGAGCCCCAATGGTTAATCCTTTATCGGAAATTATTTGTAATTTTCGACAAGTAGAACAATGAATGGAACAGGTAGACGGTTGAAATATTTGTATACATTGCTTCTATATAATATAAGAAACATATATTCAAAGCATCCAAACAGTACAATTCGCCAATTTTTTGTTCTTCAAGTTTAAGTGAACTACGAGCCCCATTGTTAATCCTTTAAAGGAAATTATTTGTAAATTTCGACAAGTAGAACAATGAATGGAACAGGTAGACTGTTGAAATCATTGTATATATTGCTTCTATTTAGTCTAAGAAACATATATGCATAGCGTCCATACAGTACAATTCGCCAATCTTTTTCTCTTCAAGTTTAAGTGAACTACGAGCCCCATTATTAATACTTTAACGGAAATTATTTGTAACTTCCGACAAGTAGAGCAATGAATGGAACAGGTAGACGGTTGAAACAATGTATATATTGCTTCTATATAGTCTAAGAAACATATATGCAAAGCATCCAAACAGTACCATTCGCCAATTTTTTGTTCTTCATGTTTAAGTGAACAATGAGCCCCATTGTTAATACTTTATCGGAAATTATTTGTAAATTTCGACAAGTAGAACAATGATTGGAACACGCAGACGGTTGAAATCTTTGTATATATTGCTTCCATATAGTCTAAGAAACATATACGCAAAGCATCCAAAGAGTACCATTCGCCAATTTTTTGTTCTTCAATTTTAAGTGAACAACGAGCCCCATTGATAATCATGAAACGGAAATTATTTGTAAATTTCGACAAGTAGAACAATGATTGGAACAGGTAGACGGTTGAAATCAATGTATATATTGCTTCTATATAGTCTAAGAAACATGTACGCAAAGCATCCAAACAGTACCATTCGCCAATTTTTTGGTCTTCAAGTTTAAGTGAACTACGAGCCCCATTGTTAATCCTTTAAAGGAAATTATTTGTAAATTTCGACAAGTAGAACAATGAATGGAACAGGTAGACTGTTGAAATCATTGTATATATTGCTTCCATATAGTCTAAGAAACATGTACGCAAAGCATCCAAACAGTACCATTCGCCAATTTTTTGGTCTTCAAGTTTAAGTGAACAATGAGCCTCAATGGTTAATCCTTTATCGGAAATTATTTGTAATTTTCGACAAGTAGAACAATGAATGGAACAGGTAGACGGTTGAAATATTTGTATACATTGCTTCTATATAATATAAGAAACATATATTCAAAGCATCCAAACAGTACAATTCGCCAATTTTTTGTTCTTCAAGTTTAAGTGAACTACGAGCCACATTGTTAATCCTTTAAAGGAAATTATTTGTAAATTTCGACAAGTAGAACAATGAATGGAACAGGTAGACTGTTGAAATCATTGTATATATTGCTTCTATTTAGTCTAAGAAACATATATGCATAGCGTCCATACAGTACAATTCGCCAATCTTTTTCTCTTCAAGTTTAAGTGAACTACGAGCCCCATTATTAATACTTTAACGGAAATTATTTGTAACTTCCGACAAGTAGAGCAATGAATGGAACAGGTAGACGGTTGAAACAATGTATATATTGCTTCTATATAGTCTAAGAAACATATATGCAAAGCATCCAAACAGTACCATTCGCCAATTTTTTGTTCTTCATGTTTAAGTGAACAATGAGCCCCATTGTTAATACTTTATCGGAAATTATTTGTAAATTTCGACAAGTAGAACAATGATTGGAACACGCAGACGGTTGAAATCTTTGTATATATTGCTTCCATATAGTCTAAGAAACATATACGCAAAGCATCCAAAGAGTACCATTCGCCAATTTTTTGTTCTTCAATTTTAAGTGAACAACGAGCCCCATTGATAATCATGAAACGGAAATTATTTGTAAATTTCGACAAGTAGAACAATGATTGGAACAGGTAGACGGTTGAAATCAATGTATATATTGCTTCTATATAGTCTAAGAAACATATGTGCAAAGCATCCAAACAGTACCATTCGCCAATTTTTTGTTCTTCAAGTTTAAGTGAACAACGAGCCCCATTGATAATCATGAAACGGAAATTATTTGTAACTTTCGACATGTAGAACAATGAATGGAACACGTAGACGGTTGAAATATTTGTATATATTGCTTCCGTATAGTTTAAGAAACATATATGCAAAGCATCCAAACAGTACCATTCGCCAATTTTTTGTTCTTCAAGGTTAGGTGAACAATGAGCCCGATTGTTAATCCTTTATCGGAAATTATTTGTAAATTTCGACAAGTAGAACAATGATTGGAACACGTGGACGGTTGAAATCTTTGTATATATTGCTTCCATATAGTCTAAGAAACATATATGCAAAGCATCCAAACAGTACCATTCGTCAATTTTTTGTTCTTCAATTTTAAGTGAACAATGAGCCCCATTGTTAATCCTTTATCGGAAATTATTTGTAACTTTCGACAAGTAGAACAGTGAATGGAACAGGTAGGCGGTTGAAATCGTTGTATATATTGCTTCTATATAGTATAAGAAACATATATGCAAAGCATCCAAACAGTACCATTCGCCAATTTTTTGGTCTTCAAGTTTAAGTGAACAATGAGCCCCAATGGTTAATCCTTTATCGGAAATTATTTGTAATTTTCGACAAGTAGAACAATGAATGGAACAGGTAGACGGTTGAAATATTTGTATACATTGCTTCTATATAATATAAGAAACATATATTCAAAGCATCCAAACAGTACAATTCGCCAATTTTTTGTTCTTCAAGTTTAAGTGAACTACGAGCCCCATTGTTAATCCTTTAAAGGAAATTATTTGTAAATTTCGACAAGTAGAACAATGAATGGAACAGGTAGACTGTTGAAATCATTGTATATATTGCTTCTATATAGTCTAAGAAACATATATGCATAGCGTCCAAACAGTACAATTCGCCAATTTTTTTCTCTTCAAGTTTAAGTGAACTACGAGCCCCATTGTTAATACTTTAACGGAAATTATTTGTAACTTCCGACAAGTAGAGCAATGAATGGAACAGGTAGACGGTTGAAACAATGTATATATTGCTTCTATATAGTCTAAGAAACATATATGCAAAGCATCCAAACAGTACCATTCGCCAATTTTTTGTTCTTCAAGTTTAAGTGAACAATGAGCCCCAATGGTTAATCCTTTATCGGAAATTATTTGTAACTTTCGACAAGTAGAACAATGAATGGAACAGGTAGACGATTGAAATATTTGTATACATTGCTTCTATGTAATATAAGAAACATATATTCAAAGCATCCAAACAGTACAATTCGCCAATTTTTTGTTCTTCAAGTTTAAGTGAACTACGAGCCCCATTGTTAATCCTTTAAAGGAAATTATTTGTAAATTTCGACAAGTAGAACAATGAATGGAACAGGTAGACTGTTGAAATCATTGTATATATTGCTTCTATATAGTCTAAGAAACATATATGCATAGCGTCCAAACAGTACAATTCGCCAATTTTTTTCTCTTCAAGTTTAAGTGAACTACGAGCCCCATTGTTAATACTTTAACGGAAATTATTTGTAACTTCCGACAAGTAGAGCAATGAATGGAACAGGTAGACGGTTGAAACAATGTATATATTGCTTCTATATAGTCTAAGAAACATATATGCATAGCGTCCATACAGTACAATTCGCCAATCTTTTTCTCTTCAAGTTTAAGTGAACTACGAGCCCCATTATTAATACTTTAACGGAAATTATTTGTAACTTCCGACAAGTAGAGCAATGAATGGAACAGGTAGACGGTTGAAACAATGTATATATTGCTTCTATATAGTCTAAGAAACATATATGCAAAGCATCCAAACAGTACCATTCGCCAATTTTTTGTTCTTCATGTTTAAGTGAACAATGAGCCCCATTGTTAATACTTTAAAGGAAATTATTTGTAAATTTCGACAAGTAGAACAATGATTGGAACAGGTAGACGGTTGAAATCAATGTATATATTGCTTCTATATAGTCTAAGAAACATATGTGCAAAGCATCCAAACAGTACCATTCGCCAATTTTTTGATCTTCAAGTTTAAGTGAACAGCGAGCCCCATTGATAATCATGAAATGGAAATTATTTGTAACTTTCTACAAGTAGAACAATAAATAGTACAGGTAGACGGGTGAAATCTTTCTATATGTTGCTTCTAAATAGTCTAAGAAACATATATGCAAAGCATCCAAACAGTACAATTCGCCAATTTTTTGTTCTTCAAGTTTAAGTGAACTACGAGCCCCATTGTTAATCCTTTAACGGAAATTAATTATAACTTTCTACAAGTAGAACAATGATTGGAACACGCAGACGGTTGAAATCTTTGTATATATTGCTTCCATATAGTCTAAGAAACATATACGCAAAGCATCCAAAGAGTACCATTCGCCAATTTTTTGTTCTTCAATTTTAAGTGAACAACGAGCCCCATTGATAATCATGAAACGGAAATTATTTGTAAATTTCGACAAGTAGAACAATGATTGGAACAGGTAGACGGTTGAAATCAATGTATATATTGCTTCTATATAGTCTAAGAAACATATGTGCAAAGCATCCAAACAGTACCATTCGCCAATTTTTTGTTCATCAAGTTTAAGTGAACAACGAGCCCCATTGATAATCATGAAACGGAAATTATTTGTAACTTTCGACATGTAGAACAATGAATGGAACACGTAGACGGTTGAAATATTTGTATATATTGCTTCCGTATAGTTTAAGAAACATATATGCAAAGCATCCAAACAGTACCATTCGCCAATTTTTTGTTCTTCAAGGTTAGGTGAACAATGAGCCCGATTGTTAATCCTTTATCGGAAATTATTTGTAAATTTCGACAAGTAGAACAATGATTGGAACACGTGAACGGTTGAAATCTTTGTATATATTGCTTCCATATAGTCTAAGAAACATATATGCAAAGCATCCAAACAGTACCATTCGTCAATTTTTTGTTCTTCAATTTTAAGTGAACAATGAGCCCCATTGTTAATCCTTTATCGGAAATTATTTGTAACTTTCGACAAGTAGAACAGTGAATGGAACAGGTAGACGGTTGAAATCGTTGTATATATTGCTTCTATATAGTATAAGAAACATATATGCAAAGCATCCAAACAGTACCATTCGCCAATTTTTTGGTCTTCAAGTTTAAGTGAACAATGAGCCCCGATGGTTAATCCTTTATCGGAAATTATTTGTAACTTTCGACAAGTAGAACAATGAATAGAACTAGTAGACGGTTGAAATCTTTGTATATATTGCTTCTATATAGTCTAAGAAACATATATGCAAAGCATCCAAACAGTACAATTCGCCAATTTATTGTTCTTCAAGTTTAAGTGAACAACGAGCCCCATTGTTAATCCTTTAAAGGAAATTATTTGTAACTTCCGACAAGTAGAGCAATGAATGGAACAGGTAGACGGTTGAAACAATGTATATATTGCTTCTATATAGTCTAAGAAACATATATGCAAAGCATCCAAACAGTACCATTCGCCAATTTTTTGGTCTTCAAGTTTAAGTGAACAATGAGCCCCAATGGTTAATCCTTTATCGGAAATTATTTGTAATTTTCGACAAGTAGAACAATGAATGGAACTGGTAGACGGTTGAAATCTTTGTATATATTGCTTCTATATAATATAAGAAACATATATTCAAAGCATCCAAACAGTACAATTCGCCAATTTTTTGTTCTTCAAGTTTAAGTGAACTACGAGCCCCATTGTTAATCCTTTAAAGGAAATTATTTGTTAATTTCGACAAGTAGAACAATGAATGGAACAGGTAGACTGTTGAAATCATTGTATATATTGCTTCCATATAGTCTAAGAAACATGTACGCAAAGCATCCAAACAGTACCATTCGCCAATTTTTTGGTCTTCAAGTTTAAGTGAACAATGAGCCCCAATGGTTAATCCTTTATCGGAAATTATTTGTAATTTTCGACAAGTAGAACAATGAATGGAACAGGTAGACGGTTGAAATATTTGTATACATTGCTTCTATATAATATAAGAAACATATATTCAAAGCATCCAAACAGTACAATTCGCCAATTTTTTTCTCTTCAAGTTTAAGTGAACTACGAGCCCCATTATTAATACTTTAACGGAAATTATTTGTAACTTCCGACAAGTAGAGCAATGAATGGAACAGGTAGACGGTTGAAACAATGTATATATTGCTTCTATATAGTCTAAGAAACATATATGCAAAGCATCCAAACAGTACCATTCGCCAATTTTTTGTTCTTCATGTTTAAGTGAACAATGAGCCCCATTGTTAATACTTTATCGGAAATTATTTGTAAATTTCGACAAGTAGAACAATGATTGGAACACGCAGACGGTTGAAATCTTTGTATATATTGCTTCCATATAGTCTAAGAAACATATACGCAAAGCATCCAAAGAGTACCATTCGCCAATTTTTTGTTCTTCAATTTTAAGTGAACAACGAGCCCCATTGATAATCATGAAACGGAAATTATTTGTAAATTTCGACAAGTAGAACAATGATTGGAACAGGTAGACGGTTGAAATCAATGTATATATTGCTTCTATATAGTCTAAGAAACATATGTGCAAAGCATCCAAACAGTACCATTCGCCAATTTTTTGTTCTTCAAGTTTAAGTGAACAACGAGCCCCATTGATAATCATGAAACGGAAATTATTTGTAACTTTCGACATGTAGAACAATGAATGGAACACGTAGACGGTTGAAATATTTGTATATATTGCTTCCGTATAGTTTAAGAAACATATATGCAAAGCATCCAAACAGTACCATTCGCCAATTTTTTGTTCTTCAAGGTTAGGTGAACAATGAGCCCGATTGTTAATCCTTTATCGGAAATTATTTGTAAATTTCGACAAGTAGAACAATGATTGGAACACGTGGACGGTTGAAATCTTTGTATATATTGCTTCCATATAGTCTAAGAAACATATATGCAAAGCATCCAAACAGTACCATTCGTCAATTTTTTGTTCTTCAATTTTAAGTGAACAATGAGCCCCATTGTTAATCCTTTATCGGAAATTATTTGTAACTTTCGACAAGTAGAACAGTGAATGGAACAGGTAGACGGTTGAAATCGTTGTATATATTGCTTCTATATAGTATAAGAAACATATATGCAAAGCATCCAAACAGTACCATTCGCCAATTTTTTGGTCTTCAAGTTTAAGTGAACAATGAGCCCCAATGGTTAATCCTTTATCGGAAATTATTTGTAATTTTCGACAAGTAGAACAATGAATGGAACAGGTAGACGGTTGAAATATTTGTATACATTGCTTCTATATAATATAAGAAACATATATTCAAAGCATCCAAACAGTACAATTCGCCAATTTTTTGTTCTTCAAGTTTAAGTGAACTACGAGCCCCATTGTTAATCCTTTAAAGGAAATTATTTGTAAATTTCGACAAGTAGAACAATGAATGGAACAGGTAGACTGTTGAAATCATTGTATATATTGCTTCTATATAGTCTAAGAAACATATATGCATAGCGTCCAAACAGTACAATTCGCCAATTTTTTTCTCTTCAAGTTTAAGTGAACTACGAGCCCCATTGTTAATACTTTAACGGAAATTATTTGTAACTTCCGACAAGTAGAGCAATGAATGGAACAGGTAGACGGTTGAAACAATGTATATATTGCTTCTATATAGTCTAAGAAACATATATGCAAAGCATCCAAACAGTACCATTCGCCAATTTTTTGTTCTTCAAGTTTAAGTGAACAATGAGCCCCAATGGTTAATCCTTTATCGGAAATTATTTGTAACTTTCGACAAGTAGAACAATGAATGGAACAGGTAGACGGTTGAAATATTTGTATACATTGCTTCTATGTAATATAAGAAACATATATTCAAAGCATCCAAACAGTACAATTCGCCAATTTTTTGTTCTTCAAGTTTAAGTGAACTACGAGCCCCATTGTTAATCCTTTAAAGGAAATTATTTGTAAATTTCGACAAGTAGAACAATGAATGGAACAGGTAGACTGTTGAAATCATTGTATATATTGCTTCTATATAGTCTAAGAAACATATATGCATAGCGTCCAAACAGTACAATTCGCCAATTTTTTTCTCTTCAAGTTTAAGTGAACTACGAGCCCCATTGTTAATACTTTAACGGAAATTATTTGTAACTTCCGACAAGTAGAGCAATGAATGGAACAGGTAGACGGTTGAAACAATGTATATATTGCTTCTATATAGTCTAAGAAACATATATGCAAAGCATCCAAACAGTACCATTCGCCAATTTTTTGTTCTTCAAGTTTAAGTGAACAATGAGCCCCAATGGTTAATCCTTTATCGGAAATTATTTGTAACTTTCGACAAGTAGAACAATGAATAGAACTAGTAGACGGTTGAAATCTTTGTATATATTGCTTCTATATAGTCTAAGAAACATATATGCAAAGCATCCAAACAGTACAATTCGCCAATTTATTGTTCTTCAATTTTAAGTGAACAACGAGCCCCATTGTTAATCCTTTAAAGGAAATTATTTGTAAATTTCGACAAGTAGAACAATGATTGGAACAGGTAGACGGTTGAAATCAATGTATATATTGCTTCTATATAGTCTAAGAAACATATGTGCAAAGCATCCAAACAGTACCATTCGCCAATTTTTTGTTCTTCAAGTTTAAGTGAACAACGAGCCCCATTGATAATCATGAAACGGAAATTATTTGTAACTTTCGACATGTAGAACAATGAATGGAACAGGTAGACGGTTGAAATCTTTGTATATATTGCTTCTATATAGTCTAAGAAACATATATGCAAAGCATCCAAACAGTACAATTCGCCAATTTATTGTTCTTGAAGGTTAAGTGAACAACGCGCCCCATTGTTAATCCTTTAAAGGAAATTATGTGTAAATTTCGACAAGTAGAACAATGATTGGAACACGTAGACGGTTGAAATCTTTGTATATATTGCTTCCATATAGTCTAAGAAACATGTACGCAAAGCATCCAAACAGTACCATTCGCCAATTTTTTGGTCTTCAAGTTTAAGTGAACAATGAGCCCCAATGGTTAATCCTTTATCGGAAATTATTTGTAATTTTCGACAAGTAGAACAATGAATGGAACAGGTAGACGGTTGAAATATTTGTATACATTGCTTCTATATAATATAAGAAACATATATTCAAAGCATCCAAACAGTACAATTCGCCAATTTTTTGTTCTTCAAGTTTAAGTGAACTACGAGCCCCATTGTTAATCCTTTAAAGGAAATTATTTGTAAATTTCGACAAGTAGAACAATGAATGGAACAGGTAGACTGTTGAAATCATTGTATATATTGCTTCTATTTAGTCTAAGAAACATATATGCATAGCGTCCATACAGTACAATTCGCCAATTTTTTTCTCTTCAAGTTTAAGTGAACTACGAGCCCCATTGTTAATACTTTAACGGAAATTATTTGTAACTTCCGACAAGTAGAGCAATGAATGGAACAGGTAGACGGTTGAAACAATGTATATATTGCTTCTATATAGTCTAAGAAACATATATGCAAAGCATCCAAACAGTACCATTCGCCAATTTTTTGTTCTTCATGTTTAAGTGAACAATGAGCCCCATTGTTAATACTTTATCGGAAATTATTTGTAAATTTCGACAAGTAGAACAATGATTGGAACACGCAGACGGTTGAAATCTTTGTATATATTGCTTCCATATAGTCTAAGAAACATATACGCAAAGCATCCAAAGAGTACCATTCGCCAATTTTTTGTTCTTCAATTTTAAGTGAACAACGAGCCCCATTGATAATCATGAAACGGAAATTATTTGTAAATTTCGACAAGTAGAACAATGATTGGAACAGGTAGACGGTTGAAATCAATGTATATATTGCTTCTATATAGTCTAAGAAACATATGTGCAAAGCATCCAAACAGTACCATTCGCCAATTTTTTGATCTTCAAGTTTAAGTGAACAGCGAGCCCCATTGATAATCATGAAATGGAAATTATTTGTAACTTTCTACAAGTAGAACAATAAATAGTACAGGTAGACGGGTGAAATCTTTCTATATGTTGCTTCTAAATAGTCTAAGAAACATATATGCAAAGCATCCAAACAGTACAATTCGCCAATTTTTTGTTCTTCAAGTTTAAGTGAACTACGAGCCCCATTGTTAATCCTTTAACGGAAATTAATTATAACTTTCTACAAGTAGAACAATGATTGGAACACGCAGACGGTTGAAATCTTTGTATATATTGCTTCCATATAGTCTAAGAAACATATACGCAAAGCATCCAAAGAGTACCATTCGCCAATTTTTTGTTCTTCAATTTTAAGTGAACAACGAGCCCCATTGATAATCATGAAACGGAAATTATTTGTAAATTTCGACAAGTAGAACAATGATTGGAACAGGTAGACGGTTGAAATCAATGTATATATTGCTTCTATATAGTCTAAGAAACATATGTGCAAAGCATCCAAACAGTACCATTCGCCAATTTTTTGTTCTTCAAGTTTAAGTGAACAACGAGCCCCATTGATAATCATGAAACGGAAATTATTTGTAACTTTCGACATGTAGAACAATGAATGGAACACGTAGACGGTTGAAATATTTGTATATATTGCTTCCGTATAGTTTAAGAAACATATATGCAAAGCATCCAAACAGTACCATTCGCCAATTTTTTGTTCTTCAAGGTTAGGTGAACAATGAGCCCGATTGTTAATCCTTTATCGGAAATTATTTGTAAATTTCGACAAGTAGAACAATGATTGGAACACGTGAACGGTTGAAATCTTTGTATATATTGCTTCCATATAGTCTAAGAAACATATATGCAAAGCATCCAAACAGTACCATTCGTCAATTTTTTGTTCTTCAATTTTAAGTGAACAATGAGCCCCATTGTTAATCCTTTATCGGAAATTATTTGTAACTTTCGACAAGTAGAACAGTGAATGGAACAGGTAGACGGTTGAAATCGTTGTATATATTGCTTCTATATAGTATAAGAAACATATATGCAAAGCATCCAAACAGTACCATTCGCCAATTTTTTGGTCTTCAAGTTTAAGTGAACAATGAGCCCCGATGGTTAATCCTTTATCGGAAATTATTTGTAACTTTCGACAAGTAGAACAATGAATAGAACTAGTAGACGGTTGAAATCTTTGTATATATTGCTTCTATATAGTCTAAGAAACATATATGCAAAGCATCCAAACAGTACAATTCGCCAATTTATTGTTCTTCAAGTTTAAGTGAACAACGAGCCCCATTGTTAATCCTTTAAAGGAAATTATTTGTAACTTCCGACAAGTAGAGCAATGAATGGAACAGGTAGACGGTTGAAACAATGTATATATTGCTTCTATATAGTCTAAGAAACATATATGCAAAGCATCCAAACAGTACCATTCGCCAATTTTTTGGTCTTCAAGTTTAAGTGAACAATGAGCCCCAATGGTTAATCCTTTATCGGAAATTATTTGTAATTTTCGACAAGTAGAACAATGAATGGAACTGGTAGACGGTTGAAATCTTTGTATATATTGCTTCTATATAATATAAGAAACATATATTCAAAGCATCCAAACAGTACAATTCGCCAATTTTTTGTTCTTCAAGTTTAAGTGAACTACGAGCCCCATTGTTAATCCTTTAAAGGAAATTATTTGTTAATTTCGACAAGTAGAACAATGAATGGAACAGGTAGACTGTTGAAATCATTGTATATATTGCTTCCATATAGTCTAAGAAACATGTACGCAAAGCATCCAAACAGTACCATTCGCCAATTTTTTGGTCTTCAAGTTTAAGTGAACAATGAGCCCCAATGGTTAATCCTTTATCGGAAATTATTTGTAATTTTCGACAAGTAGAACAATGAATGGAACAGGTAGACGGTTGAAATATTTGTATACATTGCTTCTATATAATATAAGAAACATATATTCAAAGCATCCAAACAGTACAATTCGCCAATTTTTTGTTCTTCAAGTTTAAGTGAACTACGAGCCCCATTGTTAATCCTTTAAAGGAAATTATTTGTAAATTTCGACAAGTAGAACAATGAATGGAACAGGTAGACTGTTGAAATCATTGTATATATTGCTTCTATTTAGTCTAAGAAACATATATGCATAGCGTCCATACAGTACAATTCGCCAATCTTTTTCTCTTCAAGTTTAAGTGAACTACGAGCCCCATTATTAATACTTTAACGGAAATTATTTGTAACTTCCGACAAGTAGAGCAATGAATGGAACAGGTAGACGGTTGAAACAATGTATATATTGCTTCTATATAGTCTAAGAAACATATATGCAAAGCATCCAAACAGTACCATTCGCCAATTTTTTGTTCTTCATGTTTAAGTGAACAATGAGCCCCATTGTTAATACTTTATCGGAAATTATTTGTAAATTTCGACAAGTAGAACAATGATTGGAACACGCAGACGGTTGAAATCTTTGTATATATTGCTTCCATATAGTCTAAGAAACATATACGCAAAGCATCCAAAGAGTACCATTCGCCAATTTTTTGTTCTTCAATTTTAAGTGAACAACGAGCCCCATTGATAATCATGAAACGGAAATTATTTGTAAATTTCGACAAGTAGAACAATGATTGGAACAGGTAGACGGTTGAAATCAATGTATATATTGCTTCTATATAGTCTAAGAAACATATGTGCAAAGCATCCAAACAGTACCATTCGCCAATTTTTTGTTCTTCAAGTTTAAGTGAACAACGAGCCCCATTGATAATCATGAAACGGAAATTATTTGTAACTTTCGACATGTAGAACAATGAATGGAACACGTAGACGGTTGAAATATTTGTATATATTGCTTCCGTATAGTTTAAGAAACATATATGCAAAGCATCCAAACAGTACCATTCGCCAATTTTTTGTTCTTCAAGGTTAGGTGAACAATGAGCCCGATTGTTAATCCTTTATCGGAAATTATTTGTAAATTTCGACAAGTAGAACAATGATTGGAACACGTGGACGGTTGAAATCTTTGTATATATTGCTTCCATATAGTCTAAGAAACATATATGCAAAGCATCCAAACAGTACCATTCGTCAATTTTTTGTTCTTCAATTTTAAGTGAACAATGAGCCCCATTGTTAATCCTTTATCGGAAATTATTTGTAACTTTCGACAAGTAGAACAGTGAATGGAACAGGTAGACGGTTGAAATCGTTGTATATATTGCTTCTATATAGTATAAGAAACATATATGCAAAGCATCCAAACAGTACCATTCGCCAATTTTTTGGTCTTCAAGTTTAAGTGAACAATGAGCCCCAATGGTTAATCCTTTATCGGAAATTATTTGTAATTTTCGACAAGTAGAACAATGAATGGAACAGGTAGACGGTTGAAATATTTGTATACATTGCTTCTATATAATATAAGAAACATATATTCAAAGCATCCAAACAGTACAATTCGCCAATTTTTTGTTCTTCAAGTTTAAGTGAACTACGAGCCCCATTGTTAATCCTTTAAAGGAAATTATTTGTAAATTTCGACAAGTAGAACAATGAATGGAACAGGTAGACTGTTGAAATCATTGTATATATTGCTTCTATATAGTCTAAGAAACATATATGCATAGCGTCCAAACAGTACAATTCGCCAATTTTTTTCTCTTCAAGTTTAAGTGAACTACGAGCCCCATTGTTAATACTTTAACGGAAATTATTTGTAACTTCCGACAAGTAGAGCAATGAATGGAACAGGTAGACGGTTGAAACAATGTATATATTGCTTCTATATAGTCTAAGAAACATATATGCAAAGCATCCAAACAGTACCATTCGCCAATTTTTTGTTCTTCAAGTTTAAGTGAACAATGAGCCCCAATGGTTAATCCTTTATCGGAAATTATTTGTAACTTTCGACAAGTAGAACAATGAATGGAACAGGTAGACGGTTGAAATATTTGTATACATTGCTTCTATGTAATATAAGAAACATATATTCAAAGCATCCAAACAGTACAATTCGCCAATTTTTTGTTCTTCAAGTTTAAGTGAACTACGAGCCCCATTGTTAATCCTTTAAAGGAAATTATTTGTAAATTTCGACAAGTAGAACAATGAATGGAACAGGTAGACTGTTGAAATCATTGTATATATTGCTTCTATATAGTCTAAGAAACATATATGCATAGCGTCCAAACAGTACAATTCGCCAATTTTTTTCTCTTCAAGTTTAAGTGAACTACGAGCCCCATTGTTAATACTTTAACGGAAATTATTTGTAACTTCCGACAAGTAGAGCAATGAATGGAACAGGTAGACGGTTGAAACAATGTATATATTGCTTCTATATAGTCTAAGAAACATATATGCAAAGCATCCAAACAGTACCATTCGCCAATTTTTTGTTCTTCAAGTTTAAGTGAACAATGAGCCCCAATGGTTAATCCTTTATCGGAAATTATTTGTAACTTTCGACAAGTAGAACAATGAATAGAACTAGTAGACGGTTGAAATCTTTGTATATATTGCTTCTATATAGTCTAAGAAACATATATGCAAAGCATCCAAACAGTACAATTCGCCAATTTATTGTTCTTCAAGTTTAAGTGAACAACGAGCCCCATTGTTAATCCTTTAAAGGAAATTATTTGTAAATTTCGACAAGTAGAACAATGATTGGAACAGGTAGACGGTTGAAATCAATGTATATATTGCTTCTATATAGTCTAAGAAACATATGTGCAAAGCATCCAAACAGTACCATTCGCCAATTTTTTGTTCTTCAAGTTTAAGTGAACAACGAGCCCCATTGATAATCATGAAACGGAAATTATTTGTAACTTTCGACATGTAGAACAATGAATGGAACAGGTAGACGGTTGAAATCTTTGTATATATTGCTTCTATATAGTCTAAGAAACATATATGCAAAGCATCCAAACAGTACAATTCGCCAATTTATTGTTCTTGAAGGTTAAGTGAACATCGCGCCCCATTGTTAATCCTTTAAAGGAAATTATGTGTAAATTTCGACAAGTAGAACAATGATTGGAACACGTAGACGGTTGAAATCTTTGTATATATTGCTTCCATATAGTCTAAGAAACATGTACGCAAAGCATCCAAACAGTACCATTCGCCAATTTTTTGGTCTTCAAGTTTAAGTGAACAATGAGCCCCAATGGTTAATCCTTTATCGGAAATTATTTGTAATTTTCGACAAGTAGAACAATGAATGGAACAGGTAGACGGTTGAAATATTTGTATACATTGCTTCTATATAATATAAGAAACATATATTCAAAGCATCCAAACAGTACAATTCGCCAATTTTTTGTTCTTCAAGTTTAAGTGAACTACGAGCCCCATTGTTAATCCTTTAAAGGAAATTATTTGTAAATTTCGACAAGTAGAACAATGAATGGAACAGGTAGACTGTTGAAATCATTGTATATATTGCTTCTATTTAGTCTAAGAAACATATATGCATAGCGTCCATACAGTACAATTCGCCAATTTTTTTCTCTTCAAGTTTAAGTGAACTACGAGCCCCATTGTTAATACTTTAACGGAAATTATTTGTAACTTCCGACAAGTAGAGCAATGAATGGAACAGGTAGACGGTTGAAACAATGTATATATTGCTTCTATATAGTCTAAGAAACATATATGCAAAGCATCCAAACAGTACCATTCGCCAATTTTTTGTTCTTCATGTTTAAGTGAACAATGAGCCCCATTGTTAATACTTTATCGGAAATTATTTGTAAATTTCGACAAGTAGAACAATGATTGGAACACGCAGACGGTTGAAATCTTTGTATATATTGCTTCCATATAGTCTAAGAAACATATACGCAAAGCATCCAAAGAGTACCATTCGCCAATTTTTTGTTCTTCAATTTTAAGTGAACAACGAGCCCCATTGATAATCATGAAACGGAAATTATTTGTAAATTTCGACAAGTAGAACAATGATTGGAACAGGTAGACGGTTGAAATCAATGTATATATTGCTTCTATATAGTCTAAGAAACATATGTGCAAAGCATCCAAACAGTACCATTCGCCAATTTTTTGTTCTTCAAGTTTAAGTGAACAACGAGCCCCATTGATAATCATGAAACGGAAATTATTTGTAACTTTCGACATGTAGAACAATGAATGGAACACGTAGACGGTTGAAATATTTGTATATATTGCTTCCGTATAGTTTAAGAAACATATATGCAAAGCATCCAAACAGTACCATTCGCCAATTTTTTGTTCTTCAAGGTTAGGTGAACAATGAGCCCGATTGTTAATCCTTTATCGGAAATTATTTGTAAATTTCGACAAGTAGAACAATGATTGGAACACGTGGACGGTTGAAATCTTTGTATATATTGCTTCCATATAGTCTAAGAAACATATATGCAAAGCATCCAAACAGTACCATTCGTCAATTTTTTGTTCTTCAATTTTAAGTGAACAATGAGCCCCATTGTTAATCCTTTATCGGAAATTATTTGTAACTTTCGACAAGTAGAACAGTGAATGGAACAGGTAGACGGTTGAAATCGTTGTATATATTGCTTCTATATAGTATAAGAAACATATATGCAAAGCATCCAAACAGTACCATTCGCCAATTTTTTGGTCTTCAAGTTTAAGAGAACAATGAGCCCCAATGGTTAATCCTTTATCGGAAATTATTTGTAATTTTCGACAAGTAGAACAATGAATGGAACAGGTAGACGGTTGAAATATTTGTATACATTGCTTCTATATAATATAAGAAACATATATTCAAAGCATCCAAACAGTACAATTCGCCAATTTTTTGTTCTTCAAGTTTAAGTGAACTACGAGCCCCATTGTTAATCCTTTAATGGAAATTATTTGTAAATTTCGACAAGTAGAACAATGAATGGAACAGGTAGACTGTTGAAATCATTGTATATATTGCTTCTATATAGTCTAAGAAACATATATGCATAGCGTCCAAACAGTACAATTCGCCAATTTTTTTCTCTTCAAGTTTAAGTGAACTACGAGCCCCATTGTTAATACTTTAACGGAAATTATTTGTAACTTCCGACAAGTAGAGCAATGAATGGAACAGGTAGACGGTTGAAACAATGTATATATTGCTTCTATATAGTCTAAGAAACATATATGCAAAGCATCCAAACAGTACCATTCGCCAATTTTTTGTTCTTCAAGTTTAAGTGAACAATGAGCCCCAATGGTTAATCCTTTATCGGAAATTATTTGTAACTTTCGACAAGTAGAACAATGAATGGAACAGGTAGACGGTTGAAATATTTGTATACATTGCTTCTATGTAATATAAGAAACATATATTCAAAGCATCCAAACAGTACAATTCGCCAATTTTTTGTTCTTCAAGTTTAAGTGAACTACGAGCCCCATTGTTAATCCTTTAAAGGAAATTATTTGTAAATTTCGACAAGTAGAACAATGAATGGAACAGGTAGACTGTTGAAATCATTGTATATATTGCTTCTATATAGTCTAAGAAACATATATGCATAGCGTCCAAACAGTACAATTCGCCAATTTTTTTCTCTTCAAGTTTAAGTGAACTACGAGCCCCATTGTTAATACTTTAACGGAAATTATTTGTAACTTCCGACAAGTAGAGCAATGAATGGAACAGGTAGACGGTTGAAACAATGTATATATTGCTTCTATATAGTCTAAGAAACATATATGCAAAGCATCCAAACAGTACCATTCGCCAATTTTTTGTTCTTCAAGTTTAAGTGAACAATGAGCCCCAATGGTTAATCCTTTATCGGAAATTATTTGTAACTTTCGACAAGTAGAACAATGAATAGAACTAGTAGACGGTTGAAATCTTTGTATATATTGCTTCTATATAGTCTAAGAAACATATATGCAAAGCATCCAAACAGTACAATTCGCCAATTTATTGTTCTTCAAGTTTAAGTGAACAACGAGCCCCATTGTTAATCCTTTAAAGGAAATTATTTGTAAATTTCGACAAGTAGAACAATGATTGGAACAGGTAGACGGTTGAAATCAATGTATATATTGCTTCTATATAGTCTAAGAAACATATGTGCAAAGCATCCAAACAGTACAATTCGCCAATTTTTTGTTCTTCAAGTTTAAGTGAACTACGAGCCACATTGTTAATCCTTTAAAGGAAATTATTTGTAAATTTCGACAAGTAGAACAATGAATGGAACAGGTAGACTGTTGAAATCATTGTATATATTGCTTCTATTTAGTCTAAGAAACATATATGCATAGCGTCCATACAGTACAATTCGCCAATCTTTTTCTCTTCAAGTTTAAGTGAACAACGAGCCCCATTGATAATCATGAAACGGAAATTATTTGTAACTTTCGACATGTAGAACAGTGAATGGAACAGGTAGACGGTTGAAATCTTTGTATATATTGCTTCTATATAGTCTAAGAAACATATATGCAAAGCATCCAAACAGTACAATTCGCCAATTTATTGTTCTTGAAGGTTAAGTGAACAACGCGCCCCATTGTTAATCCTTTAAAGGAAATTATGTGTAAATTTCGACAAGTAGAACAATGATTGGAACACGTAGACGGTTGAAATCGTTGTATATATTGCTTCCATATAGTCTAAGAAACATGTACGCAAAGCATCCAAACAGTACCATTCGCCAATTTTTTGGTCTTCAAGTTTAAGTGAACAATGAGCCCCAATGGTTAATCCTTTATCGGAAATTATTTGTAATTTTCGACAAGTAGAACAATGAATGGAACAGGTAGACGGTTGAAATATTTGTATACATTGCTTCTATATAATATAAGAAACATATATTCAAAGCATCCAAACAGTACAATTCGCCAATTTTTTGTTCTTCAAGTTTAAGTGAACTACGAGCCCCATTGTTAATCCTTTAAAGGAAATTATTTGTAAATTTCGACAAGTAGAACAATGAATGGAACAGGTAGACTGTTGAAATCATTGTATATATTGCTTCTATTTAGTCTAAGAAACATATATGCATAGCGTCCATACAGTACAATTCGCCAATTTTTTTCTCTTCAAGTTTAAGTGAACTACGAGCCCCATTGTTAATACTTTAACGGAAATTATTTGTAACTTCCGACAAGTAGAGCAATGAATGGAACAGGTAGACGGTTGAAACAATGTATATATTGCTTCTATATAGTCTAAGAAACATATATGCAAAGCATCCAAACAGTACCATTCGCCAATTTTTTGTTCTTCATGTTTAAGTGAACAATGAGCCCCATTGTTAATACTTTATCGGAAATTATTTGTAAATTTCGACAAGTAGAACAATGAGTGGAACTGGTAGACGGTTGAAATCAATGTATATATTGCTTCTATATAGTCTACGAAACATATATGCAAAGCCTCCAAACAGTACAATTCCCCAATTTTTTGTTCTTCAAGTTTAAGTGAACTACGAGCCCCATTGTTAATACTTTAACGGAAATTATTTGTAACTTGCGACAAGTAGAACAATGAGTGGAACAGGTAGACGGTTGAAATCAATGTATATATTGCTTCAATATAGTCTAAGAAACATATATGCAAAGCATCCAAACAGTACCATTCGCCAATTTTTTGTTCTTCAAGTTTAAGTGCACAATGAGCCCCATTGTTAATCCTTTAAAGGAAATTATTTGTAACTTTCGACAAGTAGAACAATGAATGGAACATGTAGACGGTTGAAATCATTGTATATATTGCTTCTATATAGCCTACAAAACATATATGCAAAGCATCCATACAGTACAATTCGCCAATTTTTTGTTCTTCAAGATTAAGTGAACTACGAGCCCCATTGTTAATCCTTTAAAGGAAATTATTTGGAAATTTCGACAAGTAGAACAATGAATGTAACTGGTAGACGGTTGAAATCTTTTTATATATTGCTTCTATATAGTCCACGAATCATATATGCAAAGCCTCCAAACAGTACAATTCGCCAATTTTTTGTTCTTCAAGTTTAAGTGAACTACGAGCCCCATTGTTAATCCTTTAAAGGAAATTATTTGTAAATTTCGAAAAGTAGAACAATGAATGGATCATGTAGACGGTTGAAATTTCGACAAGTAGAACAATGAATGGATCAGGTAGACGGTTGAAATCATTGTATATATTGCTTCTATATAGTCTACGAAACATATATGCAAAGCATCCAAACAGTACCATTCGCCAATTTTTTGTTCTTCAAGTTTAATTGAATAATGAGCACCATTGTTAATCCTTTATCGGAAATTATTTGTAAATTTCGACAAGTAGAACAATGAGTGGAACAGGTAGACGGTTGAACTCAATGTATATATTGCTTCAATATAGTCTAAGAAACATATATGCAAATCATCCAAACAGTACCATTCGCCAATTTTTTGTCCTTCAAGTTTAAGTGAACAATGAGCCCCATTGTTAATCCTTTATCGGAAATTATTTGTAACTTTCGACAAGTAGAACAATGAATGGAACAGGTAGACGGTTGAAATCTTTGTATATATTGCTTCTATATAGTCGAAGAAACATATATGCAAAGCATCCAAACAGTAAAATTCGCCAATTTTTTGTTCTTCAAGTTTAAGTGAACAATGAGCCCCAATGGTTAATCCTTTATCGGAAATTATTTGTAACTTTCGACAAGTAGAACAATGAATGGATCAGGTAGACAGTTGAAATCTTTGTATATATTGCTTCTGTATAGTCTAAGAAACATATATGCAAAGCATCCAAACAGTACAATTCGCCAATTTTTTGTTCCTCAAGTTTAAGTGAACAATGAGCCCCAATGGTTAATCCTTTATCGGAAATTATTTGTAACTTTCGACCAGTAGAACAATGAATGGAACTGGTAGACGATTGAAATCAATGTATATATTGCTTCTATATAGTCTAATAAACATATATGCAAAGCATCCAAACAGTACCATTCATCAATTTTTTGTTCTTCAAGTTTAAGTGAACAACGAGCCCCATTGTTAATCCTTTAAAGGAAATTATACGTAAATTTCGACAAGTAGAACAATGATTGGAACACGTAGACGGTTGAAATCTTTGTATATATTGCTTCCATATAGTCTAAAAAACATGTACGCAAAGCACCCAAACAGTACCATTCGCCAATTTTTTGTTCTTCAAGTTTAAGTGAACAATGAGCCCCAATGGTTAATCCTTTATCGGAAATTATTTGTAATTTTCGACAAGTAGAACAATGAATCGAACAGTTAGACGGTTGAAATCTTTGTATATATTGCTTCTATATAATCTAAGAAACATATATGCAAAGCATCCAAACAGTACCATTCGCCAATTTTTTGTTCTTCAAGTTTAAGTGAACAACGAGCCCCATTGATAATCATGAAACGGAAATTATTTGTAACTTTCTACAAGTAGAACAATAAATGGAACAGGTAGACGGTTGAAATCTTTGTATATATTGCGTCTATATAGTCTAAGAAACATATATGCAAAGCATCCAAACAGTACAATTCGCCAATTTTTTGTTCTTCAAGTTTAAGTGAACTACGATCCCCATTGTTAATCCCTTAACGGAAATTATTTGTAACTTTCGACAAGTAGAACAATGAATGGAACAGGTAGACGGTTGAAATCCTTGTATATATTGCTTCTATATAGTCTACGAAACATATATGCACAGCATCCAAACAGTACAATTCGCCAATTTTTTGTTCTTCAAGTTTAAGTGAACTACGATCCCCATTGTTAATCCCTTAACGGAAATTATTTGTAACTTTCGACAAGTAGAACAATGAATGGAACAGGTAGACGGTTGAAATCCTTGTATATATTGCTTCTATATAGTCTACGAAACATATATGCACAGCATCCAAACAGTACAATTCGCCAATTTTTTGTTCTTCAAGTTTAAGTGAACTACGATCCCCATTGTTAATCCCTTAACGGAAATTATTTGTAACTTTCGACAAGTAGAACAATGAATGGAACAGGTAGACGGTTGAAATCCTTGTATATATTGCGTCTATATAGTCTAAGAAACATATATGCAAAGCATCCAATCAGTGCAATTCGCCAATTCTTTGTTCTTCAAGTTTAAGTAAACTACGATCCCCATTGTTAATCCCTTAACGGAAATTATTTGTAACTTTCGACAAGTAGAACAATGAATGGATCAGGTAGACAGTTGAAATCTTTGTATATATTGCTTCTATATAGTCTAAGAAACATATATGCAAAGCATCCAAACAGTACAATTCGCCAATTTTTTGTTCCTCAAGTTTAAGTGAACAATGAGCACCAATGGTTAATCCTTTATCGGAAATTATTTGTAACTTTCGACAAGTAGAACAATGAACGGAACAGGTAGACGATTGAAATCAATGTATATATTGCTTCTATATAGTCTAAGAAACATATATGCAAAGCATCCAAACAGTACCATTCATCAATTTTTTGTTCTTCAAGTTTAAGTGAACAACGAGCCCCATTGTTAATCCTTTAAAGGAAATTATTCGTAATTTTCGACAAGTAGAACAATGAATCGAACAGTTAGACGGTTGAAATCTTTGTATATATTGCTTCTATATAATCTAAGAAACATATATGCAAAGCATCCAAACAGTACAATTCGCCTATTTTTTGTTTTTCAAGTTTAAGTGAACAATGAGCCCCAATGGTTAATCCTTTATCGGTAATTATTTGTAACTTTCTACAAGTAGAACAATGAATGGAACTGGTAGACGGTTGAAATCATTGTACATATTGCTTCCATATAGTCTAAGAAACATATATGCAAAGCATCCAAACAGTACAATTCGCCTATTTTTTGTTGTTCAAGTTTAAGTGAACAATGAGCCCCAATGGTTAATCCTTTATCGGTAATTATTTGTAACTTTCGACAAGTAGAACAATGAATGGAACAGGTAGACGGTTGAAATCCTTGTATATATTGCGTCTATATAGTCTAAGAAACATATATGCAAAGCATCCAAACAGTACAATTCGCCAATTTATTGTTCTTCAAGTTTAAGTGAACAACGAGCCCCTATGGTTAATCCTTTATCGGAAATTATTTGTATCTTTCGACAAGTAGAACAATGAATGGAACAGGTAGACGGTTGAAATCCTTGTATATATTGCGTCTATATAGTCTAAGAAACATATATGCAAAGCATCCAATCAGTGCAATTCGCCAATTCTTTGTTCTTCAAGTTTAAGTAAACTACGATCCCCATTGTTAATCCCTTAACGGAAATTATTTGTAACTTTCGACAAGTAGAACAATGAATGGATCAGGTAGACAGTTGAAATCTTTGTATATATTGCTTCTATATAGTCTAAGAAACATATATGCAAAGCATCCAAACAGTACAATTCGCCAATTTTTTGTTCCTCAAGTTTAAGTGAACAATGAGCACCAATGGTTAATCCTTTATCGGAAATTATTTGTAACTTTCGACAAGTAGAACAATGAATGGAACAGGTAGACGATTGAAATCAATGTATATATTGCTTCTATATAGTCTAAGAAACATATATGCAAAGCATCCAAACAGTACCATTCATCAATTTTTTGTTCTTCAAGTTTAAGTGAACAACGAGCCCCATTGTTAATCCTTTAAAGGAAATTATTCGTAATTTTCGACAAGTAGAACAATGAATCGAACAGTTAGACGGTTGAAATCTTTGTATATATTGCTTCTATATAATCTAAGAAACATATATGCAAAGCATCCAAACAGTACAATTCGCCTATTTTTTGTTTTTCAAGTTTAAGTGAACAATGAGCCCCAATGGTTAATCCTTTATCGGTAATTATTTGTAACTTTCTACAAGTAGAACAATGAATGGAACTGGTAGACGGTTGAAATCATTGTACATATTGCTTCCATATAGTCTAAGAAACATATATGCAAAGCATCCAAACAGTACAATTCGCCTATTTTTTGTTTTTCAAGTTTAAGTGAACAATGAGCCCCAATGGTTAATCCTTTATCGGTAATTATTTGTAACATTCGACAAGTAGAACAATGAATGGAACAGGTAGACGGTTGAAATCCTTGTATATATTGCGTCTATATAGTCTAAGAAACATATATGCAAAGCATCCAAACAGTACAATTCGCCAATTATTTCATCTTCAAGTTTAAGTGAACTACGAGCCCCATTGTTAATACTTTAACGGAAATTATTTGTAACTTGCGACAAGTACAACAATGAGTGGAACAGGTAGACGGTTGAAATCAATGTATATATTGCTTCAATATAGTCTAAGAAACATATATGCAAAGCATCCAAACAGTACCATTCGCCAATTTTTTGTTCTTCAAGTTTAAGTGCACAATGAGCCCCATTGTTAATCCTTTAAAGGAAATTATTTGTAAATTTCGACAAGTAGAACAATGAATGGAACATGTAGACGGTTGAAATCATTGTATATATTGCTTCTATATAGCCTACAAAACATATATGCAAAGCATCCAAACAGTACCATTCGCCAATTTTTTGTTCTTCAAGTTTAAGTGAACAATGAGCCCCAATGGTTTATCCTTTATCGGAAATTATTTGTAATTTTCGACAAGTAGAACAATGAATGGAACATGTAGACGGTTGAAATCTTTGTATATATTGCTTCTATATAATCTAAGAAACATATATGCAAAGCATCTAAACAGTAACAATCGCCAATTTTTTTATCTTCAAGTTTAAGTGAACAGCGAGCCCCATTGATAATCATGAAATGGAAATTATTTGTAACTTTCTACAAGTAGAACAATGAATAGTACGTGTAGACGGGTGAAATCTTTCTATATATTGCTTCTAAATAGTCTAAGAAACATATATGCAAAGCATCCAAACAGTACCATTCGCCAATTTTTTGTTCTTCAAGTTTAAGTGAACAATGAGCCCCAATGGTTAATCCTTTATCGGTAATTATTTGTAACTTTCTACAAGTAGAACAATGAATGGAACTGGTAGACGGTTGAAATCATTGTACATATTGCTTCCATATAGTCTAAGAAACATATATGCAAAGCATCCAAACAGTACAATTCGCCTATTTTTTGTTTTTCAAGTTTAAGTGAACAATGAGCCCCAATGGTTAATCCTTTATCGGTAATTATTTGTAACTTTCGACAAGTAGAACAATGAATGGAACAGGTAGACGGTTGAAATCCTTGTATATATTGCGTCTATATAGTCTAAGAAACATATATGCAAAGCATCCAAACAGTACAATTCGCCAATTATTTCATCTTCAAGTTTAAGTGAACTACGAGCCCCATTGTTAATACTTTAACGGAAATTATTTGTAACTTGCGACAAGTACAACAATGAGTGGAACAGGTAGACGGTTGAAATCAATGTATATATTGCTTCAATATAGTCTAAGAAACATATATGCAAAGCATCCAAACAGTACCATTCGCCAATTTTTTGTTCTTCAAGTTTAAGTGCACAATGAGCCCCATTGTTAATCCTTTAAAGGAAATTATTTGTAAATTTCGACAAGTAGAACAATGAATGGAACATGTAGACGGTTGAAATCATTGTATATATTGCTTCTATATAGCCTACAAAACATATATGCAAAGCATCCAAACAGTACCATTCGCCAATTTTTTGTTCTTCAAGTTTAAGTGAACAATGAGCCCCAATGGTTTATCCTTTATCGGAAATTATTTGTAATTTTCGACAAGTAGAACAATGAATGGAACAGGTAGACGGTTGAAATCTTTGTATATATTGCTTCTATATAATCTAAGAAACATATATGCAAAGCATCTAAACAGTAACAATCGCCAATTTTTTTATCTTCAAGTTTAAGTGAACAGCGAGCCCCATTGATAATCATGAAATGGAAATTATTTGTAACTTTCTACAAGTAGAACAATGAATAGTACGGGTAGACGGGTGAAATCTTTCTATATATTGCTTCTAAATAGTCTAAGAAACATATATGCAAAGCATCCAAACAGTACCATTCGCCAATTTTTTGTTCTTCAAGTTTAAGTGAACAATGAGCCCCAATGGTTAATCCTTTATCGGAAATTACTTGTAATTTTCGACAAGTAGAACAATGAATGGAACAGGTAGACGGTTGAAATTTTTGTATATATTGCTTCCATATAATCTAAGAAACATATATTCAAAGCATCCAAACAGTAATATTCGCCAATTTTTTGTTCTTCAAGTTAAGTGAACTACGAGCCCCATTGTTAATCCTTTAAAGGAAATTATTTGTAATTTTCGACAAGTAGAACATGAATGGAACAGGTAGACGGTTGAAATCTTTATATATATTGCTTCTATATAATCTAAGAAACATATATGCAAAGCATCCAAACAGTTCCATTCGCCAATTTTTTGTTCTTCAAGTTTAAGTGAACAACGAGCCCCATTGATAATCATGAAACGGAAATTATTTGTAACTTTCTACAAGTAGAACAATGAATAGAACAGGTAGACGGTTGAAATCTTTGTATATGTTACTTCTATATAGTCTAAGAAACCTATATGCAAAGCATCGAAACAGTAACAGTAGCCAATTTTTTGATCTTCAAGTTTAAGTGAACAGCGAGCCCCATTGATAATCATGAAATGGAAATTATTTGTAACTTTCTACAAGTAGAACAATGAATGGAACAGGTAGACGGTTGAAATCTTTGTATATATTGCTTCTATATAATCTAAGAAACATATATGCAAAGCATCCAAACAGTACCATTCGCCAATTTTTTGTTCTTCAAGTTTAAGTGAACAATGAGCCCCAATGGTTAATCCTTTATCGGAAATTATTTGTAAATTTCGACAAGTAGAACAATGAATGGAACAGGTAGACGGTTGAAATCTTTGTATATATTGCTTCCATATAGTCTAAGAAACATGTACGCAAAGCATCCAAACAGTACCATTCGCCAATTTTTTGGTCTTCAAGTTTAAGTGAACAATGAACCCCAATGGTTAATCCTTTATCGGAAATTATTTGTAATTTTCGACAAGTAGAACAATGAATGGAACAGGTAGACGCTTGAAATCTTTGTATTTATTGCTTCTATATAGCCTACGAAACATATATGCAAAGCATCCAAACAGTACAATTCGCCAATTTTTTGTTCTTCAAGTTTAAGTGAACTACGAGCCCCATTGTTAATCCTTTAACGGAAATTAATTGTAACTTTCGACAAGTAGAACATTGAATGGAACAGGTAGACGGTTGAAATCTTTGTATATACTGCTTCTATATAGTCTATGAAACATATATGCAAAGCATCCAAACAGTACCATTCATCAATTTTTTGTTCTTCAAGTTTAAGTGAACAACGAGCCCCATTGTTAATCCTTTAAAGGAAATTATTTGTAAATTTCGACAAGTAGAACAATGATTGGAACACGTAGACGGTTGAAATCTTTGTATATATTGCTTTCATATAGTCTAAGAAACATGTACGCAAAGCATCCAAACAGTACCATTCGCCAAATTTTTCTTCTTCAAGTTTAAGTCAACAATGAGCCCCAATGGTTAATCCTTTATCGGAAATTATTTGTAATTTTCGACAAGTAGAACAATGAATGGAACAGGTAGACGGTTGAAATCTTTGTATATATTGCTTCTATATAATCTAAGAAACATATATGCAAAGCATCCAAACAGTACCATTCGCCAATTTTTTGTTCTTCAAGTTTAAGTGAACAATGAGCCCCACTGGTTAATCCTTTATCGGAAATTATTTGTAATTTTCAACAAGTAGAACAATGAATGGAACAGGTAGACGGTTGAAATCTTTGTATATATTGCTTCTATATAGTCTAAGAAACATATATGCAAAGCATCCAAACAGTACCATTCGCCAATTTTTTGTTCTTCAAGTTTAAGTGAACAATGAGCCCCAATGGTTAATCCTTTATCGGAAATTATTTGTAAATTTCGACAAGTAGAACAATGAATGGAACAGGTAGACGGTTGAAATCTTTGTATATATTGCTTCCATATAGTCTAAGAAACATGTACGCAAAGCATCCAAACAGTACCATTCGCCAATTTTTTGGTCTTCAAGTTTAAGTGAACAATGAACCCCAATGGTTAATCCTTTATCGGAAATTATTTGTAATTTTCGACAAGTAGAACAATGAATGGAACAGGTAGACGGTTGAAATATTTGTATATATTGCTTCTATATAATATAAGAAACATATATTCAAAGCATCCAAACAGTACCATTCGCCAATTTTTTGTTCTTTAGGTTTAAGTGAACTACGAGCCCCATTGTTAATCCTTTAACGGAAATTAATTGTAACTTTCTACAAGTAGAACAATGAATGGAACACACAGACGGTTGAAATCTTTGTATATATTGCTTCCATATAGTCTAAGAAACATATATGCAAAGCATCCAAACAGTACCATTCGCCAATTTTTTGTTCTTCAAGTTTAAGTGAACTACGAGCCCCATTGTTAATCCTTTAACGGAAATTAATTGTAACTTTCTACAAGTAGAACAATGATTGGAACACGTAGACGGTTGAAATCTTTGTATATATTGCTTCCATATAGTCTAAGAAACATGTACGCAAAGCATCCAAACAGTACCATTCGCCAATTTTTTGTTCTTCAATTTTAAGTGAACAATGAGACCCATTGTTAATCCTTTATCGGAAATTATTTGTAAATTTCGGCAAGTTGAACAATGATTGGAACACGTAGACGGTTGAAATCTTTGTATATATTGCTTCCATATAGACTAAGAAACATGTACGCAAAGCATCCAAACAGTACCATTCGCCAATTTTTTGTTCTTCAAGTTTAAGTGAACAATGAGCCCCATGGTTAATCCTTTATCGGAAATTATTTGTAATTTTCGACAAGTAGAACAATGAATGGAACAGGTAGACGGTCGAAATCTTTGTATATATTGCTTCTATATAATATAAGAAACATATATGCAAAGCATCCAAACAGTACAATTCGCCAATTTTTTGTTCTTCAAGTTTAAGTGAACTACGAGCCCCAATGGTTAATCCTTTATCAGAAATTATTTGTAATTTTCGACAAGTAGAACAATGATTGGAACACACAGACGGTTGAAATCTTTGTATATATTGCTTCCATATAGTCTAAGAAACATATATGCAAAGCATCCAAACAGTACCATTCGCCAATTTTTTGTTCTTCAAGTTTAAGTGAACAATGAGCCCCATTGTTAATCCTTTATCGGAAATTATTTGTAACTTTCGACAAGTAGAACATTGAATGGAACAGGTAGACGGTTGAAATCTTTGTATATATTGCTTCTATATAGTCTAAGAAACATATATGCAAAGCATCCAAACAGTACCATTCATCAATTTTTTTTGTTCAAGTTTAAGTGAACAACGAGCCCCATTGTTAATCCTTTAAAGGAAATTATTTGTAAATTTCGACAAGTAGAACAATGATTGGAACACGTAGACGGTTGAAATCTTTGTATATATTGCTTCCATATAGTCTAAGAAACATGTACGCAAAGCATCCAAACAGTACCATTCGCCAATTTTTTGTTCTTCAAGTTTAAGTGAACAATGAGCCCCATTGTTAATCCTTTATCGGAAATTATTTGTAACTTTCGACAAGTAGAACATTGAATGGAACAGGTAGACGGTTGAAATCTTTGTATATATTGCTTCTATATAGTCTAAGAAACATATATGCAAAGCATCCAAACAGTACCATTCATCAATTTTTTGTTCTTCAAGTTTAAGTGAACAATGAACCCCAATGGTTAATCCTTTATCGGAAATTATTTGTAATTTTCGACAAGTAGAACAATGAATGGAACAGGTAGACGGTTGAAATATTTGTATATATTGCTTCTATATAATATAAGAAACATATATTCAAAGCATCCAAACAGTACCATTCGCCAATTTTTTGTTCTTCAAGTTTAAGTGAACTATGAGCCCCATTTTTAATCCTTTAACGGAAATTAATTGTAACTTTCTACAAGTAGAACAATGAATGGAACACACAGACGATTGAAATCTTTCTATATATTGCTTCCATATAGTCTAAGAAACATATATGCAAAGCATCCAAACAGTACCATTCATCAATTTTTTTTCTTCAAGTTTAAGTGAACAACGAGCCCCATTGTTAATCCTTTAAAGGAAATTATTTGTAAATTTCGACAAGTAGAACAATGATTGGAACACGTGGACGGTTGAAATCTTTGTATATATTGCTTCCATATAGTCTAAGAAACATATATGCAAAGCATCCAAACAGTACCATTCGTCAATTTTTTGTTCTTCAATTTTAAGTGAACAATGAGCCCCATTGTTAATCCTTTATCGGAAATTATTTGTAACTTTCGACAAGTAGAACAGTGAATGGAACAGGTAGACGGTTGAAATCGTTGTATATATTGCTTCTATATAGTATAAGAAACATATATGCAAAGCATCTAAACAGTACCATTCGCCAATTTTTTGGTCTTCAAGTTTAAGAGAACAATGAGCCCCAATGGTTAATCCTTTATCGGAAATTATTTGTAATTTTCGACAAGTAGAACAATGAATGGAACAGGTAGACGGTTGAAATATTTGTATACATTGCTTCTATATAATATAAGAAACATATATTCAAAGCATCCAAACAGTACAATTCGCCAATTTTTTGTTCTTCAAGTTTAAGTGAACTACGAGCCCCATTGTTAATCCTTTAATGGAAATTATTTGTAAATTTCGACAAGTAGAACAATGAATGGAACAGGTAGACTGTTGAAATCATTGTATATATTGCTTCTATATAGTCTAAGAAACATATATGCATAGCGTCCAAACAGTACAATTCGCCAATTTTTTTCTCTTCAAGTTTAAGTGAACTACGAGCCCCATTGTTAATACTTTAACGGAAATTATTTGTAACTTCCGACAAGTAGAGCAATGAATGGAACAGGTAGACGGTTGAAACAATGTATATATTGCTTCTATATAGTCTAAGAAACATATATGCAAAGCATCCAAACAGTACCATTCGCCAATTTTTTGTTCTTCAAGTTTAAGTGAACAATGAGCCCCAATGGTTAATCCTTTATCGGAAATTATTTGTAACTTTCGACAAGTAGAACAATGAATGGAACAGGTAGACGGTTGAAATATTTGTATACATTGCTTCTATGTAATATAAGAAACATATATTCAAAGCATCCAAACAGTACAATTCGCCAATTTTTTGTTCTTCAAGTTTAAGTGAACTACGAGCCCCATTGTTAATCCTTTAAAGGAAATTATTTGTAAATTTCGACAAGTAGAACAATGAATGGAACAGGTAGACTGTTGAAATCATTGTATATATTGCTTCTATATAGTCTAAGAAACATATATGCATAGCGTCCAAACAGTACAATTCGCCAATTTTTTTCTCTTCAAGTTTAAGTGAACTACGAGCCCCATTGTTAATACTTTAACGGAAATTATTTGTAACTTCCGACAAGTAGAGCAATGAATGGAACAGGTAGACGGTTGAAACAATGTATATATTGCTTCTATATAGTCTAAGAAACATATATGCAAAGCATCCAAACAGTACCATTCGCCAATTTTTTGGTCTTCAAGTTTAAGAGAACAATGAGCCCCAATGGTTAATCCTTTATCGGAAATTATTTGTAATTTTCGACAAGTAGAACAATGAATGGAACAGGTAGACGGTTGAAATATTTGTATACATTGCTTCTATATAATATAAGAAACATATATTCAAAGCATCCAAACAGTACAATTCGCCAATTTTTTGTTCTTCAAGTTTAAGTGAACTACGAGCCCCATTGTTAATCCTTTAATGGAAATTATTTGTAAATTTCGACAAGTAGAACAATGAATGGAACAGGTAGACTGTTGAAATCATTGTATATATTGCTTCTATATAGTCTAAGAAACATATATGCATAGCGTCCAAACAGTACAATTCGCCAATTTTTTTCTCTTCAAGTTTAAGTGAACTACGAGCCCCATTGTTAATACTTTAACGGAAATTATTTGTAACTTCCGACAAGTAGAGCAATGAATGGAACAGGTAGACGGTTGAAACAATGTATATATTGCTTCTATATAGTCTAAGAAACATATATGCAAAGCATCCAAACAGTACCATTCGCCAATTTTTTGTTCTTCAAGTTTAAGTGAACAATGAGCCCCAATGGTTAATCCTTTATCGGAAATTATTTGTAACTTTCGACAAGTAGAACAATGAATGGAACAGGTAGACGGTTGAAATATTTGTATACATTGCTTCTATGTAATATAAGAAACATATATTCAAAGCATCCAAACAGTACAATTCGCCAATTTTTTGTTCTTCAAGTTTAAGTGAACTACGAGCCCCATTGTTAATCCTTTAAAGGAAATTATTTGTAAATTTCGACAAGTAGAACAATGAATGGAACAGGTAGACTGTTGAAATCATTGTATATATTGCTTCTATATAGTCTAAGAAACATATATGCATAGCGTCCAAACAGTACAATTCGCCAATTTTTTTCTCTTCAAGTTTAAGTGAACTACGAGCCCCATTGTTAATACTTTAACGGAAATTATTTGTAACTTCCGACAAGTAGAGCAATGAATGGAACAGGTAGACGGTTGAAACAATGTATATATTGCTTCTATATAGTCTAAGAAACATATATGCAAAGCATCCAAACAGTACCATTCGCCAATTTTTTGTTCTTCAAGTTTAAGTGAACAATGAGCCCCAATGGTTAATCCTTTATCGGAAATTATTTGTAACTTTCGACAAGTAGAACAATGAATAGAACTAGTAGACGGTTGAAATCTTTGTATATATTGCTTCTATATAGTCTAAGAAACATATATGCAAAGCATCCAAACAGTACAATTCGCCAATTTATTGTTCTTCAAGTTTAAGTGAACAACGAGCCCCATTGTTAATCCTTTAAAGGAAATTATTTGTAAATTTCGACAAGTAGAACAATGATTGGAACAGGTAGACGGTTGAAATCATTGTATATATTGCTTCTATTTAGTCTAAGAAACATATATGCATAGCGTCCATACAGTACAATTCGCCAATTTTTTTCTCTTCAAGTTTAAGTGAACTACGAGCCCCATTGTTAATACTTTAACGGAAATTATTTGTAACTTCCGACAAGTAGAGCAATGAATGGAACAGGTAGACGGTTGAAACAATGTATATATTGCTTCTATATAGTCTAAGAAACATATATGCAAAGCATCCAAACAGTACCATTCGCCAATTTTTTGTTCTTCATGTTTAAGTGAACAATGAGCCCCATTGTTAATACTTTATCGGAAATTATTTGTAAATTTCGACAAGTAGAACAATGAGTGGAACTGGTAGACGGTTGAAATCAATGTATATATTGCTTCTATATAGTCTACGAAACATATATGCAAAGCCTCCAAACAGTACAATTCCCCAATTTTTTGTTCTTCAAGTTTAAGTGAACTACGAGCCCCATTGTTAATACTTTAACGGAAATTATTTGTAACTTGCGACAAGTAGAACAATGAGTGGAACAGGTAGACGGTTGAAATCAATGTATATATTGCTTCAATATAGTCTAAGAAACATATATGCAAAGCATCCAAACAGTACCATTCGCCAATTTTTTGTTCTTCAAGTTTAAGTGCACAATGAGCCCCATTGTTAATCCTTTAAAGGAAATTATTTGTAACTTTCGACAAGTAGAACAATGAATGGAACATGTAGACGGTTGAAATCATTGTATATATTGCTTCTATATAGCCTACAAAACATATATGCAAAGCATCCATACAGTACAATTCGCCAATTTTTTGTTCTTCAAGATTAAGTGAACTACGAGCCCCATTGTTAATCCTTTAAAGGAAATTATTTGGAAATTTCGACAAGTAGAACAATGAATGTAACTGGTAGACGGTTGAAATCTTTTTATATATTGCTTCTATATAGTCCACGAATCATATATGCAAAGCCTCCAAACAGTACAATTCGCCAATTTTTTGTTCTTCAAGTTTAAGTGAACTACGAGCCCCATTGTTAATCCTTTAAAGGAAATTATTTGTAAATTTCGAAAAGTAGAACAATGAATGGATCATGTAGACGGTTGAAATTTCGACAAGTAGAACAATGAATGGATCAGGTAGACGGTTGAAATCATTGTATATATTGCTTCTATATAGTCTACGAAACATATATGCAAAGCATCCAAACAGTACCATTCGCCAATTTTTTGTTCTTCAAGTTTAATTGAATAATGAGCACCATTGTTAATCCTTTATCGGAAATTATTTGTAAATTTCGACAAGTAGAACAATGAGTGGAACAGGTAGACGGTTGAACTCAATGTATATATTGCTTCAATATAGTCTAAGAAACATATATGCAAATCATCCAAACAGTACCATTCGCCAATTTTTTGTCCTTCAAGTTTAAGTGAACAATGAGCCCCATTGTTAATCCTTTATCGGAAATTATTTGTAACTTTCGACAAGTAGAACAATGAATGGAACAGGTAGACGGTTGAAATCTTTGTATATATTGCTTCTATATAGTCGAAGAAACATATATGCAAAGCATCCAAACAGTAAAATTCGCCAATTTTTTGTTCTTCAAGTTTAAGTGAACAATGAGCCCCAATGGTTAATCCTTTATCGGAAATTATTTGTAACTTTCGACAAGTAGAACAATGAATGGATCAGGTAGACAGTTGAAATCTTTGTATATATTGCTTCTGTATAGTCTAAGAAACATATATGCAAAGCATCCAAACAGTACAATTCGCCAATTTTTTGTTCCTCAAGTTTAAGTGAACAATGAGCCCCAATGGTTAATCCTTTATCGGAAATTATTTGTAACTTTCGACCAGTAGAACAATGAATGGAACTGGTAGACTATTGAAATCAATGTATATATTGCTTCTATATAGTCTAATAAACATATATGCAAAGCATCCAAACAGTACCATTCATCAATTTTTTGTTCTTCAAGTTTAAGTGAACAACGAGCCCCATTGTTAATCCTTTAAAGGAAATTATACGTAAATTTCGACAAGTAGAACAATGATTGGAACACGTAGACGGTTGAAATCTTTGTATATATTGCTTCCATATAGTCTAAAAAACATGTACGCAAAGCACCCAAACAGTACCATTCGCCAATTTTTTGTTCTTCAAGTTTAAGTGAACAATGAGCCCCAATGGTTAATCCTTTATCGGAAATTATTTGTAATTTTCGACAAGTAGAACAATGAATCGAACAGTTAGACGGTTGAAATCTTTGTATATATTGCTTCTATATAATCTAAGAAACATATATGCAAAGCATCCAAACAGTACCATTCGCCAATTTTTTGTTCTTCAAGTTTAAGTGAACAACGAGCCCCATTGATAATCATGAAACGGAAATTATTTGTAACTTTCTACAAGTAGAACAATAAATGGAACAGGTAGACGGTTGAAATCTTTGTATATATTGCGTCTATATAGTCTAAGAAACATATATGCAAAGCATCCAAACAGTACAATTCGCCAATTTTTTGTTCTTCAAGTTTAAGTGAACTACGATCCCCATTGTTAATCCCTTAACGGAAATTATTTGTAACTTTCGACAAGTAGAACAATGAATGGAACAGGTAGACGGTTGAAATCCTTGTATATATTGCTTCTATATAGTCTACGAAACATATATGCACAGCATCCAAACAGTACAATTCGCCAATTTTTTGTTCTTCAAGTTTAAGTGAACTACGATCCCCATTGTTAATCCCTTAACGGAAATTATTTGTAACTTTCGACAAGTAGAACAATGAATGGAACAGGTAGACGGTTGAAATCCTTGTATATATTGCGTCTATATAGTCTAAGAAACATATATGCAAAGCATCCAATCAGTGCAATTCGCCAATTCTTTGTTCTTCAAGTTTAAGTAAACTACGATCCCCATTGTTAATCCCTTAACGGAAATTATTTGTAACTTTCGACAAGTAGAACAATGAATGGATCAGGTAGACAGTTGAAATCTTTGTATATATTGCTTCTATATAGTCTAAGAAACATATATGCAAAGCATCCAAACAGTACAATTCGCCAATTTTTTGTTCCTCAAGTTTAAGTGAACAATGAGCACCAATGGTTAATCCTTTATCGGAAATTATTTGTAACTTTCGACAAGTAGAACAATGAACGGAACAGGTAGACGATTGAAATCAATGTATATATTGCTTCTATATAGTCTAAGAAACATATATGCAAAGCATCCAAACAGTACCATTCATCAATTTTTTGTTCTTCAAGTTTAAGTGAACAACGAGCCCCATTGTTAATCCTTTAAAGGAAATTATTCGTAATTTTCGACAAGTAGAACAATGAATCGAACAGTTAGACGGTTGAAATCTTTGTATATATTGCTTCTATATAATCTAAGAAACATATATGCAAAGCATCCAAACAGTACAATTCGCCTATTTTTTGTTTTTCAAGTTTAAGTGAACAATGAGCCCCAATGGTTAATCCTTTATCGGTAATTATTTGTAACTTTCTACAAGTAGAACAATGAATGGAACTGGTAGACGGTTGAAATCATTGTACATATTGCTTCCATATAGTCTAAGAAACATATATGCAAAGCATCCAAACAGTACAATTCGCCTATTTTTTGTTGTTCAAGTTTAAGTGAACAATGAGCCCCAATGGTTAATCCTTTATCGGTAATTATTTGTAACTTTCGACAAGTAGAACAATGAATGGAACAGGTAGACGGTTGAAATCCTTGTATATATTGCGTCTATATAGTCTAAGAAACATATATGCAAAGCATCCAAACAGTACAATTCGCCAATTTATTGTTCTTCAAGTTTAAGTGAACAACGAGCCCCTATGGTTAATCCTTTATCGGAAATTATTTGTATCTTTCGACAAGTAGAACAATGAATGGAACAGGTAGACGGTTGAAATCCTTGTATATATTGCGTCTATATAGTCTAAGAAACATATATGCAAAGCATCCAATCAGTGCAATTCGCCAATTCTTTGTTCTTCAAGTTTAAGTAAACTACGATCCCCATTGTTAATCCCTTAACGGAAATTATTTGTAACTTTCGACAAGTAGAACAATGAATGGATCAGGTAGACAGTTGAAATCTTTGTATATATTGCTTCTATATAGTCTAAGAAACATATATGCAAAGCATCCAAACAGTACAATTCGCCAATTTTTTGTTCCTCAAGTTTAAGTGAACAATGAGCACCAATGGTTAATCCTTTATCGGAAATTATTTGTAACTTTCGACAAGTAGAACAATGAATGGAACAGGTAGACGATTGAAATCAATGTATATATTGCTTCTATATAGTCTAAGAAACATATATGCAAAGCATCCAAACAGTACCATTCATCAATTTTTTGTTCTTCAAGTTTAAGTGAACAACGAGCCCCATTGTTAATCCTTTAAAGGAAATTATTCGTAATTTTCGACAAGTAGAACAATGAATCGAACAGTTAGACGGTTGAAATCTTTGTATATATTGCTTCTATATAATCTAAGAAACATATATGCAAAGCATCCAAACAGTACAATTCGCCTATTTTTTGTTTTTCAAGTTTAAGTGAACAATGAGCCCCAATGGTTAATCCTTTATCGGTAATTATTTGTAACTTTCTACAAGTAGAACAATGAATGGAACTGGTAGACGGTTGAAATCATTGTACATATTGCTTCCATATAGTCTAAGAAACATATATGCAAAGCATCCAAACAGTACAATTCGCCTATTTTTTGTTTTTCAAGTTTAAGTGAACAATGAGCCCCAATGGTTAATCCTTTATCGGTAATTATTTGTAACATTCGACAAGTAGAACAATGAATGGAACAGGTAGACGGTTGAAATCCTTGTATATATTGCGTCTATATAGTCTAAGAAACATATATGCAAAGCATCCAAACAGTACAATTCGCCAATTATTTCATCTTCAAGTTTAAGTGAACTACGAGCCCCATTGTTAATACTTTAACGGAAATTATTTGTAACTTGCGACAAGTACAACAATGAGTGGAACAGGTAGACGGTTGAAATCAATGTATATATTGCTTCAATATAGTCTAAGAAACATATATGCAAAGCATCCAAACAGTACCATTCGCCAATTTTTTGTTCTTCAAGTTTAAGTGCACAATGAGCCCCATTGTTAATCCTTTAAAGGAAATTATTTGTAAATTTCGACAAGTAGAACAATGAATGGAACATGTAGACGGTTGAAATCATTGTATATATTGCTTCTATATAGCCTACAAAACATATATGCAAAGCATCCAAACAGTACCATTCGCCAATTTTTTGTTCTTCAAGTTTAAGTGAACAATGAGCCCCAATGGTTTATCCTTTATCGGAAATTATTTGTAATTTTCGACAAGTAGAACAATGAATGGAACAGGTAGACGGTTGAAATCTTTGTATATATTGCTTCTATATAATCTAAGAAACATATATGCAAAGCATCTAAACAGTAACAATCGCCAATTTTTTTATCTTCAAGTTTAAGTGAACAGCGAGCCCCATTGATAATCATGAAATGGAAATTATTTGTAACTTTCTACAAGTAGAACAATGAATAGTACGGGTAGACGGGTGAAATCTTTCTATATATTGCTTCTAAATAGTCTAAGAAACATATATGCAAAGCATCCAAACAGTACCATTCGCCAATTTTTTGTTCTTCAAGTTTAAGTGAACAATGAGCCCCAATGGTTAATCCTTTATCGGTAATTATTTGTAACTTTCTACAAGTAGAACAATGAATGGAACTGGTAGACGGTTGAAATCATTGTACATATTGCTTCCATATAGTCTAAGAAACATATATGCAAAGCATCCAAACAGTACAATTCGCCTATTTTTTGTTTTTCAAGTTTAAGTGAACAATGAGCCCCAATGGTTAATCCTTTATCGGTAATTGTTTGTAACTTTCGACAAGTAGAACAATGAATGGAACAGGTAGACGGTTGAAATCCTTGTATATATTGCGTCTATATAGTCTAAGAAACATATATGCAAAGCATCCAAACAGTACAATTCGCCAATTATTTCATCTTCAAGTTTAAGTGAACTACGAGCCCCATTGTTAATACTTTAACGGAAATTATTTGTAACTTGCGACAAGTACAACAATGAGTGGAACAGGTAGACGGTTGAAATCAATGTATATATTGCTTCAATATAGTCTAAGAAACATATATGCAAAGCATCCAAACAGTACCATTCGCCAATTTTTTGTTCTTCAAGTTTAAGTGCACAATGAGCCCCATTGTTAATCCTTTAAAGGAAATTATTTGTAAATTTCGACAAGTAGAACAATGAATGGAACATGTAGACGGTTGAAATCATTGTATATATTGCTTCTATATAGCCTACAAAACATATATGCAAAGCATCCAAACAGTACCATTCGCCAATTTTTTGTTCTTCAAGTTTAAGTGAACAATGAGCCCCAATGGTTTATCCTTTATCGGAAATTATTTGTAATTTTCGACAAGTAGAACAATGAATGGAACAGGTAGACGGTTGAAATCTTTGTATATATTGCTTCTATATAATCTAAGAAACATATATGCAAAGCATCTAAACAGTAACAATCGCCAATTTTTTTATCTTCAAGTTTAAGTGAACAGCGAGCCCCATTGATAATCATGAAATGGAAATTATTTGTAACTTTCTACAAGTAGAACAATGAATAGTACGGGTAGACGGGTGAAATCTTTCTATATATTGCTTCTAAATAGTCTAAGAAACATATATGCAAAGCATCCAAACAGTACCATTCGCCAATTTTTTGTTCTTCAAGTTTAAGTGAACAATGAGCCCCAATGGTTAATCCTTTATCGGAAATTACTTGTAATTTTCGACAAGTAGAACAATGAATGGAACAGGTAGACGGTTGAAATTTTTGTATATATTGCTTCCATATAATCTAAGAAACATATATTCAAAGCATCCAAACAGTAATATTCGCCAATTTTTTGTTCTTCAAGTTAAGTGAACTACGAGCCCCATTGTTAATCCTTTAAAGGAAATTATTTGTAAATTTCGACAAGTAGAACAATGAATGGAACAGGTAGACTGTTGAAATCATTGTATATATTGCTTCTATATAGTCCAAGAAACATATATGCCAAGCGTCCAAACAGTACAATTCGCCAATTTTTTGCTCTTCAAGTTTAAGTGAACTACGAGCCCCATTGTTCATCCTTTAAAGGAAATTATTTGTAAATTTCGGCAAGTAGAACAATGAATGGAACAGGTAGACGGTTGAAATCATTGTATATATTGCTTCTATATAGTCCAAGAAACATATATGCAAAGCGTCGAAACAGTACAATTCGCCAATTTGTTGCTCTTCAAGTTTAAGTGAACTACGAGCCCCATTGATAATCATGAAACGGAAATTATTTGTAATTTTCGACAAGTAGAACAATGAATGGAACAGGTAGACGGTTGAAATCTTTGTATATGTTGCTTCTATATAGTCTAAGAAACCTATATGCAAAGCATCTAAACAGTAACAGTCGCCAATTTTTTGTTCTTCAAGTTTAAGTGAACAACGAGCCCCATTGATAATCATGAAACGGAAATTATTTGTAACTTTCTACAAGTAGAACAATGAATAGAACAGGTAGACGGTTGAAATCTTTGTATGTGTTGCTTCTATATAGTCTAAGAAACCTATATGCAAAGCATCCAAACAGTACAATTCGCCAATTTCTTGTTCTTCAAGTTTAAGTAAACTACGATCCCTATTGTTAATCCCTTAACGGAAATTATTTGTATCTTTCGACAAGTAGAACCATGAATGGATCAGGTAGACGGTTGAAATCATTGTATATATTGCTCCCATATAGTCTAAGAAACATGAACGCAAAGCATCCAAACAGTACCATTCGCCAATTTTTTGTTCATCAAGTGTAAGTGAACAATGAGCCCCAATGGTTAATCCTTTATCGGAAATTATTTGTAATTTTCGACAAGTAGAACATGAATGGAACAGGTAGACGGTTGAAATCTTTATATATATTGCTTCTATATAATCTAAGAAACATATATGCAAAGCATCCAAACAGTTCCATTCGCCAATTTTTTGTTCTTCAAGTTTAAGTGAACAACGAGCCCCATTGATAATCATGAAACGGAAATTATTTGTAACTTTCTACAAGTAGAACAATGAATAGAACAGGTAGACGGTTGAAATCTTTGTATATGTTACTTCTATATAGTCTAAGAAACCTATATGCAAAGCATCGAAACAGTAACAGTAGCCAATTTTTTGATCTTCAAGTTTAAGTGAACAGCGAGCCCCATTGATAATCATGAAATGGAAATTATTTGTAACTTTCTACAAGTAGAACAATGAATGGAACAGGTAGACGGTTGAAATCTTTGTATATATTGCTTCTATATAATCTAAGAAACATATATGCAAAGCATCCAAACAGTACCATTCGCCAATTTTTTGTTCTTCAAGTTTAAGTGAACAATGAGCCCCAATGGTTAATCCTTTATCGGAAATTATTTGTAAATTTCGACAAGTAGAACAATGAATGGAACAGGTAGACGGTTGAAATCTTTGTATATATTGCTTCCATATAGTCTAAGAAACATGTACGCAAAGCATCCAAACAGTACCATTCGCCAATTTTTTGGTCTTCAAGTTTAAGTGAACAATGAACCCCAATGGTTAATCCTTTATCGGAAATTATTTGTAATTTTCGACAAGTAGAACAATGAATGGAACAGGTAGACGCTTGAAATCTTTGTATTTATTGCTTCTATATAGCCTACGAAACATATATGCAAAGCATCCAAACAGTACAATTCGCCAATTTTTTGTTCTTCAAGTTTAAGTGAACTACGAGCCCCATTGTTAATCCTTTAACGGAAATTAATTGTAACTTTCGACAAGTAGAACATTGAATGGAACAGGTAGACGGTTGAAATCTTTGTATATACTGCTTCTATATAGTCTATGAAACATATATGCAAAGCATCCAAACAGTACCATTCATCAATTTTTTGTTCTTCAAGTTTAAGTGAACAACGAGCCCCATTGTTAATCCTTTAAAGGAAATTATTTGTAAATTTCGACAAGTAGAACAATGATTGGAACACGTAGACGGTTGAAATCTTTGTATATATTGCTTTCATATAGTCTAAGAAACATGTACGCAAAGCATCCAAACAGTACCATTCGCCAAATTTTTCTTCTTCAAGTTTAAGTCAACAATGAGCCCCAATGGTTAATCCTTTATCGGAAATTATTTGTAATTTTCGACAAGTAGAACAATGAATGGAACAGGTAGACGGTTGAAATCTTTGTATATATTGCTTCTATATAATCTAAGAAACATATATGCAAAGCATCCAAACAGTACCATTCGCCAATTTTTTGTTCTTCAAGTTTAAGTGAACAATGAGCCCCACTGGTTAATCCTTTATCGGAAATTATTTGTAATTTTCAACAAGTAGAACAATGAATGGAACAGGTAGACGGTTGAAATCTTTGTATATATTGCTTCTATATAGTCTAAGAAACATATATGCAAAGCATCCAAACAGTACCATTCGCCAATTTTTTGTTCTTCAAGTTTAAGTGAACAATGAGCCCCAATGGTTAATCCTTTATCGGAAATTATTTGTAAATTTCGACAAGTAGAACAATGAATGGAACAGGTAGACGGTTGAAATCTTTGTATATATTGCTTCCATATAGTCTAAGAAACATGTACGCAAAGCATCCAAACAGTACCATTCGCCAATTTTTTGGTCTTCAAGTTTAAGTGAACAATGAACCCCAATGGTTAATCCTTTATCGGAAATTATTTGTAATTTTCGACAAGTAGAACAATGAATGGAACAGGTAGACGGTTGAAATATTTGTATATATTGCTTCTATATAATATAAGAAACATATATTCAAAGCATCCAAACAGTACCATTCGCCAATTTTTTGTTCTTTAGGTTTAAGTGAACTACGAGCCCCATTGTTAATCCTTTAACGGAAATTAATTGTAACTTTCTACAAGTAGAACAATGAATGGAACACACAGACGGTTGAAATCTTTGTATATATTGCTTCCATATAGTCTAAGAAACATATATGCAAAGCATCCAAACAGTACCATTCGCCAATTTTTTGTTCTTCAAGTTTAAGTGAACTACGAGCCCCATTGTTAATCCTTTAACGGAAATTAATTGTAACTTTCTACAAGTAGAACAATGATTGGAACACGTAGACGGTTGAAATCTTTGTATATATTGCTTCCATATAGTCTAAGAAACATGTACGCAAAGCATCCAAACAGTACCATTCGCCAATTTTTTGTTCTTCAATTTTAAGTGAACAATGAGACCCATTGTTAATCCTTTATCGGAAATTATTTGTAAATTTCGGCAAGTTGAACAATGATTGGAACACGTAGACGGTTGAAATCTTTGTATATATTGCTTCCATATAGACTAAGAAACATGTACGCAAAGCATCCAAACAGTACCATTCGCCAATTTTTTGTTCTTCAAGTTTAAGTGAACAATGAGCCCCATGGTTAATCCTTTATCGGAAATTATTTGTAATTTTCGACAAGTAGAACAATGAATGGAACAGGTAGACGGTCGAAATCTTTGTATATATTGCTTCTATATAATATAAGAAACATATATGCAAAGCATCCAAACAGTACAATTCGCCAATTTTTTGTTCTTCAAGTTTAAGTGAACTACGAGCCCCAATGGTTAATCCTTTATCAGAAATTATTTGTAATTTTCGACAAGTAGAACAATGATTGGAACACACAGACGGTTGAAATCTTTGTATATATTGCTTCCATATAGTCTAAGAAACATATATGCAAAGCATCCAAACAGTACCATTCGCCAATTTTTTGTTCTTCAAGTTTAAGTGAACAATGAGCCCCATTGTTAATCCTTTATCGGAAATTATTTGTAACTTTCGACAAGTAGAACATTGAATGGAACAGGTAGACGGTTGAAATCTTTGTATATATTGCTTCTATATAGTCTAAGAAACATATATGCAAAGCATCCAAACAGTACCATTCATCAATTTTTTTTGTTCAAGTTTAAGTGAACAACGAGCCCCATTGTTAATCCTTTAAAGGAAATTATTTGTAAATTTCGACAAGTAGAACAATGATTGGAACACGTAGACGGTTGAAATCTTTGTATATATTGCTTCCATATAGTCTAAGAAACATGTACGCAAAGCATCCAAACAGTACCATTCGCCAATTTTTTGTTCTTCAAGTTTAAGTGAACAATGAGCCCCATTGTTAATCCTTTATCGGAAATTATTTGTAACTTTCGACAAGTAGAACATTGCATGGAACAGGTAGACGGTTGAAATCTTTGTATATATTGCTTCTATATAGTCTAAGAAACATATATGCAAAGCATCCAAACAGTACCATTCATCAATTTTTTGTTCTTCAAGTTTAAGTGAACAATGAACCCCAATGGTTAATCCTTTATCGGAAATTATTTGTAATTTTCGACAAGTAGAACAATGAATGGAACAGGTAGACGGTTGAAATATTTGTATATATTGCTTCTATATAATATAAGAAACATATATTCAAAGCATCCAAACAGTACCATTCGCCAATTTTTTGTTCTTCAAGTTTAAGTGAACTATGAGCCCCATTTTTAATCCTTTAACGGAAATTAATTGTAACTTTCTACAAGTAGAACAATGAATGGAACACACAGACGATTGAAATCTTTCTATATATTGCTTCCATATAGTCTAAGAAACATATATGCAAAGCATCCAAACAGTACCATTCATCAATTTTTTTTCTTCAAGTTTAAGTGAACAACGAGCCCCATTGTTAATCCTTTAAAGGAAATTATTTGTAAATTTCGACAAGTAGAACAATGATTGGAACACGTAGACGGTTGAAATCTTTGTATATATTGCTTCCATATAGTCTAAGAAACATGTACGCAAAGCATCCAAACAGTACCAATCGCCAATTTTTTGTTCTTCAAGTTTAAGTGAACAATGAGCCCCAATGGTTAATCCTTTATCGGAAATTATTTGTAATTTTCGACAAGTAGATCAATGAATGGAACAGGTAGACGGTTGAAATCTTTGTATATATTGCTTCTATATAATCTAAGAAACATATATGCAAAGCATCCAAACAGTACCATTCGCCAATTTTTGGTTCTTCAAGTTTAAGTGAACAATGAGCCCCAATGGTTAATCCTTTATCGGAAATTATTTGTAATTTTCAACAAGTAGAACAATGAATGGAACAGGTAGACGGTTGAAATCTTTGTATATATTGCTTCTATATAGTCTAAGAAACATATATGCAAAGCATCCAAACAGTACCATTCGCCAATTTTTTGTTCTTTAGGTTTAAGTGAACAACGAGCCCCATTGTTAATCCTTTAACGGAAATTATTTGTAAATTTCGACAAGTAGAACAATGATTGGAACACGTAGACGGTTGAAATCTTTGTATATATTACTTCCATATAGTCTAAGAAACATATATGCAAAGCATCCAAACAGTACCATTCGTCAATTTTTTGTCCTTCAAGTTTAAGTGAACAATGAGCCCCATTGTTAATCCTTTAACGGAAATTAATTGTAACTTTCTACAAGTAGAACAATGAATGGAACACACAGACGATTGAAATCTTTCTATATATTGCTTCCATATAGTCTAAGAAACATATATGCAAAGCATCCAAACAGTACCATTCATCAATTTTTTTTCTTCAAGTTTAAGTGAACAACGAGCCCCATTGTTAATCCTTTAAAGGAAATTATTTGTAAATTTCGACAAGTAGAACAATGATTGGAACACGTAGACGGTTGAAATCTTTGTATATATTGCTTCTATATAGTCTAAGAAACATGTACGCAAAGCATCCAAACAGTACCATTCGCCAATTTTTTGTTCTTCAAGTTTAAGTGAACAATGAGCCCCAATGGTTAATCCTTTATCGGAAATTATTTGTAATTTTCGACAAGTAGAACAATGAATGGAACAGGTAGACGGTTGAAATCTTTGTATATATTGCTTCTATATAATCTAAGAAACATATATGCAAAGCATCCAAACAGTACCATTCGCCAATTTTTTGTTCTTCAAGTTTAAGTGAACAATGAGCCCCAATGGTTAATCCTTTATCGGAAATTATTTGTAATTTTCAACAAGTAGAACAATGAATGGAACAGGTAGACGGTTGAAATCTTTGTATATATTGCTTCTATATAGTCTAAGAAACATATATGCAAAGCATCCAAACAGTACCATTCGCCAATTTTTTGTTCTTTAGGTTTAAGTGAACAACGAGCCCCATTGTTAATCCTTTAACGGAAATTATTTGTAAATTTCGACAAGTAGAACAATGATTGGAACACGTAGACGGTTGAAATCTTTGTATATATTACTTCCATATAGTCTAAGAAACATATATGCAAAGCATCCAAACAGTACCATTCGTCAATTTTTTGTCCTTCAAGTTTAAGTGAACAATGAGCCCCATTGTTAATCCTTTATCGGAAATTATTTGTAACTTTCGACAAGTAGAACAATGAATGGAACAGGTAGACGGTTGAAATCTTTGTATATATTGCTTCTATATAGACTAAGAAACATATATGCAAAGCATCCAAACAGTACCATTCGCCAATTTTTTGTTCTTTAGGTTTAAGTGAACAACGAGCCCCATTGTTAATCCTTTAACGGAAATTATTTGTAAATTTCGACAAGTAGAACAATGATTGGAACACGTAGACGGTTGAAATCTTTGTATATATTGCTTCCATATAGTCTAAGAAACATATATGCAAAGCATCCAAATAGTACCATTCGTCAATTTTTTGTCCTTCAAGTTTAAGTGAACAATGAGCCCCATTGTTAATCCTTTATCGGAAATTATTTGTAACTTTCGACAAGTAGAACAATGAATGGAACAGGTAGACGGTTGAAATCTTTGTATATATTGCTTCTATATAGTCTAAGAAACATGTACGCAAAGCATCCAAACAGTACCAATCGCCAATTTTTTGTTCTTCAAGTTTAAGTGAACAATGAGCCCCAATGGTTAATCCTTTATCGGAAATTATTTGTAATTTTCGACAAGTAGATCAATGAATGGAACAGGTAGACGGTTGAAATCTTTGTATATATTGCTTCTATATAATCTAAGAAACATATATGCAAAGCATCCAAACAGTACCATTCGCCAATTTTTTGTTCTTCAAGTTTAAGTGAACAATGAGCCCCAATGGTTAATCCTTTATCGGAAATTATTTGTAATTTTCGACAAGTAGATCAATGAATGGAACAGGTAGACGGTTGAAATCTTTGTATATATTGCTTCTATATAATCTAAGAAACATATATGCAAAGCATCCAAACAGTACCATTCGCCAATTTTTTGTTCTTCAAGTTTAAGTGAACAATGAGCCCCAATGGTTAATCCTTTATCGGAAATTATTTGTAATTTTCAACAAGTAGAACAATGAATGGAACAGGTAGACGGTTGAAATCTTTGTATATATTGCTTCTATATAGTCTAAGAAACATATATGCAAAGCATCCAAACAGTACCATTCGCCAATTTTTTGTTCTTTAGGTTTAAGTGAACAACGAGCCCCATTGTTAATCCTTTAACGGAAATTATTTGTAAATTTCGACAAGTAGAACAATGATTGGAACACGTAGACGGTTGAAATCTTTGTATATATTACTTCCATATAGTCTAAGAAACATATATGCAAAGCATCCAAACAGTACCATTCGTCAATTTTTTGTCCTTCAAGTTTAAGTGAACAATGAGCCCCATTGTTAATCCTTTAACGGAAATTAATTGTAACTTTCTACAAGTAGAACAATGAATGGAACACACAGACGATTGAAATCTTTCTATATATTGCTTCCATATAGTCTAAGAAACATATATGCAAAGCATCCAAACAGTACCATTCATCAATTTTTTTTCTTCAAGTTTAAGTGAACAACGAGCCCCATTGTTAATCCTTTAAAGGAAATTATTTGTAAATTTCGACAAGTAGAACAATGATTGGAACACGTAGACGGTTGAAATCTTTGTATATATTGCTTCCATATAGTCTAAGAAACATGTACGCAAAGCATCCAAACAGTACCATTCGCCAATTTTTTGTTCTTCAAGTTTAAGTGAACAATGAGCCCCAATGGTTAATCCTTTATCGGAAATTATTTGTAATTTTCGACAAGTAGAACAATGAATGGAACAGGTAGACGGTTGAAATCTTTGTATATATTGCTTCTATATAATCTAAGAAACATATATGCAAAGCATCCAAACAGTACCATTCGCCAATTTTTTGTTCTTCAAGTTTAAGTGAACAATGAGCCCCAATGGTTAATCCTTTATCGGAAATTATTTGTAATTTTCAACAAGTAGAACAATGAATGGAACAGGTAGACGGTTGAAATCTTTGTATATATTGCTTCTATATAGTCTAAGAAACATATATGCAAAGCATCCAAACAGTACCATTCGCCAATTTTTTGTTCTTTAGGTTTAAGTGAACAACGAGCCCCATTGTTAATCCTTTAACGGAAATTATTTGTAAATTTCGACAAGTAGAACAATGATTGGAACACGTAGACGGTTGAAATCTTTGTATATATTACTTCCATATAGTCTAAGAAACATATATGCAAAGCATCCAAACAGTACCATTCGTCAATTTTTTGTCCTTCAAGTTTAAGTGAACAATGAGCCCCATTGTTAATCCTTTATCGGAAATTATTTGTAACTTTCGACAAGTAGAACAATGAATGGAACAGGTAGACGGTTGAAATCTTTGTATATATTGCTTCTATATAGACTAAGAAACATATATGCAAAGCATCCAAACAGTACCATTCGCCAATTTTTTGTTCTTTAGGTTTAAGTGAACAACGAGCCCCATTGTTAATCCTTTAACGGAAATTATTTGTAAATTTCGACAAGTAGAACAATGATTGGAACACGTAGACGGTTGAAATCTTTGTATATATTGCTTCCATATAGTCTAAGAAACATATATGCAAAGCATCCAAATAGTACCATTCGTCAATTTTTTGTCCTTCAAGTTTAAGTGAACAATGAGCCCCATTGTTAATCCTTTATCGGAAATTATTTGTAACTTTCGACAAGTAGAACAATGAATGGAACAGGTAGACGGTTGAAATCTTTGTATATATTGCTTCTATATAGTCTAAGAAACATATATGCAAAGCATCCAAACAGTACAATTCGCCAATTTTTTGTTCTTCAAGTTTAAGTGAACAACGAGCCCCATTGTTAATCCTTTAACGGAAATTATTTGTAAATTTCGACAAGTAGAACAATGATTGGAACACGTAGACGGTTGAAATCTTTGTATACATTGCTTCCATATAGTCTAAGAAACATGAACGCAAAGCATCCAAACAGTACCATTCGCCAATTTTTTGTTCTTCAAGTGTAAGTGAACAATGAGCCCCAATGGTTAATCCTTTATCGGAAATTATTTGTAATTTTCGACAAGTAGAACATGAACGGAACAGGTAGACGGTTGAAATCTTTATATATATTGCTTCTATATAATCTAAGAAACGTATATGCAAAGCATCGAAACAGTAACAGTCGCCAATTTTTTGATCTTCAAGTTTAAGTGAACAGCGAGCCCCATTGATAATCATGAAATGGAAATTATTTGTAACTTTCTACAAGTAGAACAATGAATGGAACAGGTAGACGGCTGAAATCTTTGTATATATTGCTTCTATATAGTCTAAGAAACATATATGCAAAGCATCCAAACAGTACCATTCGCCAATTTTTTGTTCTTTAGGTTTAAGTGAACAACGAGCCCCATTGTTAATCCTTTAACGGAAATTATTTGTAAATTTCGACAAGTAGAACAATGATTGGAACACGTAGACGGTTGAAATCTTTGTATATATTACTTCCATATAGTCTAAGAAACATATATGCAAAGCATCCAAACAGTACCATTCGTCAATTTTTTGTCCTTCAAGTTTAAGTGAACAATGAGCCCCATTGTTAATCCTTTATCGGAAATTATTTGTAACTTTCGACAAGTAGAACAATGAATGGAACAGGTAGACGGTTGAAATCTTTGTATATATTGCTTCTATATAGACTAAGAAACATATATGCAAAGCATCCAAACAGTACCATTCGCCAATTTTTTGTTCTTTAGGTTTAAGTGAACAACGAGCCCCATTGTTAATCCTTTAACGGAAATTATTTGTAAATTTCGACAAGTAGAACAATGATTGGAACACGTAGACGGTTGAAATCTTTGTATATATTGCTTCCATATAGTCTAAGAAACATATATGCAAAGCATCCAAATAGTACCATTCGTCAATTTTTTGTCCTTCAAGTTTAAGTGAACAATGAGCCCCATTGTTAATCCTTTATCGGAAATTATTTGTAACTTTCGACAAGTAGAACAATGAATGGAACAGGTAGACGGTTGAAATCTTTGTATATATTGCTTCTATATAGTCTAAGAAACATATATGCAAAGCATCCAAACAGTACAATTCGCCAATTTTTTGTTCTTCAAGTTTAAGTGAACAACGAGCCCCATTGTTAATCCTTTAACGGAAATTATTTGTAAATTTCGACAAGTAGAACAATGATTGGAACACGTAGACGGTTGAAATCTTTGTATACATTGCTTCCATATAGTCTAAGAAACATGAACGCAAAGCATCCAAACAGTACCATTCGCCAATTTTTTGTTCTTCAAGTGTAAGTGAACAATGAGCCCCAATGGTTAATCCTTTATCGGAAATTATTTGTAATTTTCGACAAGTAGAACATGAACGGAACAGGTAGACGGTTGAAATCTTTATATATATTGCTTCTATATAATCTAAGAAACATATATGCAAAGCATCGAAACAGTAACAGTCGCCAATTTTTTGATCTTCAAGTTTAAGTGAACAGCGAGCCCCATTGATAATCATGAAATGGAAATTATTTGTAACTTTCTACAAGTAGAACAATGAATGGAACAGGTAGACGGCTGAAATCTTTGTATATATTGCTTCTATATAATCTAAGAAACATATATGCAAAGCATCCAAACAGTACCATTCGCCAATTTTTTGTTCTTCAAGTTTAAGTGAACAATGAGCCCCATTGTTAATCCTTTATCGGAAATTATTTCTAACTTTCGACAAGTAGAACAATGAATGGAACAGGTAGACGGTAGAAATCCTTGTATATATTGCGTCTATATAGTCTAAGAAACATATCTGCAAATCATCCAAACAGTACAATTCGCCAATTATTTGATCTTCAAGTTTAAGTGAACTACGAGCCCCAATGGTTAATCCTTTATCAGAAATTATTTGTAATTTTCGACAAGTAGAACAATGATTGGAACACACAGACGGTTGAAATCTTTGTATATGTTGCTTCCATATAGTTTAAGAAACATATATGCAAAGCATTCAAACAGAACCATTCGCCAATTTTTTGTTCTTCAAGTTTAAGTGAACAATGAGCCCCATTGTTAATCCTTTATCGGACATTATTTGTAACTTTCGACAAGTAGAACATTGAATGGAACAGGTAGACGGTTGAAATCTTTGTATATATTGCTTCAATATAGTCTAAGAAACATATATGCAAAGCATCCAAACAGTACCATTCATCAATTTTTTGTTCTTCAAGTTTAAGTGAACAATGAACCCCAATGGTTAATCCTTTATCGGAAATTATTTGTAATTTTCGACAAGTAGAACAATGAATGGAACAGGTAGACGGTTGAAATATTTGTATATATTGCTTCTATATAATATAAGAAACATATATTCAAAGCATCCAAACAGTACCATTCGCCAATTTTTTGTTCTTCAAGCTTAAGTGAACTATGAGCCCCATTGTTAATCCTTTAACGGAAATTAATTGTAACTTTCTACAAGTAGAACAATGAATGGAACCCACAGACGGTTGAAATCTTTGTATATATTGCTTCCATATAGTGTAAGAAACATATATGCAAAGCATCCAAACAGTACCAATTCCCAATTTTTTGTTCATCAAGTTTAAGTGAACTACGAGCCCCATTTTTAATCCTTTAAAGGAAATTATTTGTAACTTTCTACAAGTAGAACAATGAATAGAACGGGTAGACGGTAGAAATCTTTGTATATATTGCTTCAATATAGTCTAAGAAACCTATATGCAAAGCATCTAACCAGTAACATTCGCCAATTTTTTGATCTTCAAGTTTAAGTGAACAACGAACCCCATTGATAATCATGAAATGGAAATTATTTGTAACTTTCTACAAGTAGAACAATGAATAGTACAGGTATACGAGTGAAATCTTTCTATATGTTGCTTCTATATAGTCTAAGAAACATATATGCAAAGCATCCAAACAGTACAATTCGCCAATTTTTTGTTCTTCAAGATTAAGTGAACTACGAGCCCCATTGTTAATCCTTTGAAGGAAATTATTTGTAAATTTCGACAAGTAGAATAATGAATAGAACAGGTAGTCTGTTGAAATATTTGTATATATTGCTTCTATATAGTCTAGGAAACCTATATGCAAATCATCCAAACAGTAACATTCCCCAATTTTTTGTTCATCAAGTTTAAGTGAACAACGAACCCCATTGATAATCATGAAATGGAAATTATTTGTAACTTTCTACAAGTAGAACAATGAATGGAACAGGTAGTCGGTTGAAATCATTGTATATATTGCTTCTATATAGTCTAAGAAACATATATGCAAAGCATCCAATCAGTACAATTTGCCAATTTATTGTTCTTCAAGTTTAAGTGAACAACGAGCCCCATTATTAATCCTTTAAAGGAAATTATTTGTATATTTCTACAAGTAGAACAATGATTGGACCACGTAGACGGTTGAAATCTTTGAATATATTGCTTCCATATAGTCTAAGAAACAAATTGCAAAGCATCCAAACTGTACCATTCGCTAATTTTTTGTTCTTCAAGTTTAAGTGAACAACGAGCCTCATTGTTAATCCTTTAAAGGAAATTATTTGTAAATTTCGACAAGTAGAACAATGATTGGAACACGTAGACGGTTATAATCTTTGTATATATTGCTTCTATATAGTCTAAGAAACATATATGCAAAGCATCCAAACAGTACCATTCGCCAATTTTTTGTTCTTCAAGTTTAAGTGAACAACGAGCCCCATTGATTATCATGAAACAGAAATTATTTGTAACTTTCTACAAGTAGAACAATGAATGGAACTGGTAGACAGTTGAAATCATTGTATATATTGCTTCTATATAGTCTAAGAAACATATATGCAAAGCATCCAAACAGTACAATTCGCCAATTTTTTGTTCTTCAAGTATAAGTGAACAATGAGCCCCAATGATTAATCGTTTATCGGAAATAGTTTGTATCTTTCGACAAGTAGAACAATGAATGGAACAGGTAGACGGTTCAGATCTTTGTATATATTGCTTCAATATAGTCTAAGAAACATATATGCAAAGCATCCAAACAGTACCAATTCCCAATTTTTTGTTCATCAAGTTTAAGTGAACTACGAGCCCCATTTTATAATCCTTTAAAGGAAATTATTTGTAAATTTCGACAAGTAGAACAATGAATGGAACAGGTAGTCGGTTGAAATCATTGTATATATTGCTTCTATATAGTCTAAGAAACATATATGCAAAGCATCCAATCAGTACAATTTGCCAATTTATTGTTCTTCAAGTTTAAGTGAACAACGAGCCCCATTGTTAATCCTTTAAAGGAAATTATTTGTATCTTTCTACAAGTAGAACAATGAATAGAACGGGTAGACGGTAGAAATCTTTGTATATGTTGCTTCTATATAGTCTAAGAAACCTATATGCAAAGCATCTAACCAGTAACATTCGCCAATTTTTTGATCTTCAAGTTTAAGTGAACAACGAACCCCATTGATAATCATGAAATGGAAATTATTTGTAACTTTCTACAAGTAGAACAATGAATAGTACAGGTAGACGGGTGAAATCTTTCTATATATTGCTTCTATATAGTCTAAGAAACATATATGCAAAGCATCCAAACAGTACAAGTCGCCAATTTTTTATTCTTCAAATTTAAGTGAACAACGAGCCCCATTGATAATCATGAAAGGGAAATTATTTGTAACTTTCTACAAGTAGAACAATGAATACAACAGGTAGACGGCTGAAATCTTTCTATATATTGCTTCTATATAGTCTAAGAAACATATATGCAAAGCATCCAAACAGTACAACTCGCCAATTTTTTGTTCTTCAAGTTTAAGTGAAATACGAGCCCCATTGTTAATCCTTTAAAGGAAATTATTTGTAAATTTCGACAAGTAGAACAATGATTGGAACACGTAGACGGTTATAATCTTTGTATATATTGCTTCTATATAGTCTAAGAAACATATATGCAAAGCATCCAAACAGTACCATTCGCCAATTTTTTGTTCTTCAAGTTTAAGTGAACAACGAGCCCCATTGATTATCATGAAACAGAAATTATTTGTAACTTTCTACAAGTAGAACAATGAATGGAACTGGTAGACAGTTGAAATCATTGTATATATTGCTTCTATATAGTCTAAGAAACATATATGCAAAGCATCCAAACAGTACAACTCGCCAATTTTTTGTTCTTCAAGTTTAAGTGAACAACGAGCCCCATTGTTAATCCTTTAAAGGAAATTATTTGTAAATTTCGACAAGTAGAACAATGACTGGAACAGGTAGTCGGTTGAAATCATTGTATATATTGCTTCTATATAGTCTAAGAAACATATATGCAAAGCATCCAATCTGTACAATTTGCTAATTTATTGTTCTTCAAGTTTAAGTGAACAACGAGCCCCATTGATTATCATGAAACGGAAATTATTTGTAACTTTCTACAAGTAGAACACTGAATGGAACAGGTAGACGGTTGAAATCATTGTATATATTGCTTCTATATAGTCTAAGAAACATATATGCAAAGCATCCAAACAGTACAATTCGCCAATTTTTTGTTCTTCAAGTATAAGTGAACAATGAGCCCCAATGGTTAATCCTTTATCGGAAATTGTTTGTATCTTTCGACAAGTAGAACAATGAATGGAACAGGTAGACGGTTCAGATCTTTGTATATATTGCTTCAATATAGTCTAAGAAACAGATATGCAAAGCATCCAAACAGTACCATTCGCCAATTTTTTGTTCTTCAAATTTAAGTGAACAATGAGCCCCACTGGTTAATCCGTTATCGGAAATTATTTGTAACTTTCGACAAGTAGAACAATGAATGGAACAGGTAGGCGGTTGAAATCTTTGTATATATTGCTTCTATATAGTCTAAGAAACATATATGCAAAGCATCCAAACAGTACCATTCGCCAATTTTTTGTTCTTCAAGTTTAAGTGAACTACGAGCCCCATTGTTAATCCTTCAAAGGAAATTATTTGTAAATTTCGACAAGTAGAACAATGAATGGAACAGGTAGACTGTTGAAATCATTGTATATATTGCTTCTATATAGTCTAAGAAACATATATGCAAAGCATCCAAACAGTACAATTCGCCAATTTTTTGTTCTTCAAGTTTAAGTAAACTACGATCCCCATTGTTAATCCCTTAACGGAAATTATTTGTAACTTTCGACAAGTAGAACAATGAATGGAACAGGTAGACGGTTGAAATCATTGTATATATTGCTTCTATATAGTCTAAGAAACATATATGCAAAGCATCCAAACAGTACAATTCGACAATTTTTTGTTCTTCAAGTTTAGTGAACAATGAGCCCCAATGGTTAATCCTTTATCGGAAATTATTTGTAATTTTCGACAAGTAGAACAATGAATGGAACAGGTAGACGGTTGAAATATTTGTACATATTGCTTCTATATAATATAAGAAACATATATGCAAAGCATCCAAACAGTACAATTCGCCAATTTTTTGTTCTTCAAGTTTAAGTGAACTACGATCCCCATTGTTAATCCTTTAACGGAAATTATTTGTAACTTTCGACAAGTAGAACAATGAATGGAACAGGTAGACTGTTGAAATCATTGTATATATTGCTTCTATATAGTCTAAGAAACATATATGCAAAGCATCCAAACAGTACCATTCGCCAATTTTTTGTTCTTCAAATTTAAGTGAACAATGAGCCCCACTGGTTAATCCGTTATCGGAAATTATTTGTAACTTTCGACAAGTAGAACAATGAATGGAACAGGTAGGCGGTTGAAATCTTTGTATATATTGCTTCTATATTGTCTAAGAAACATATATGCAAAGCATCCAAACAGTACCATTCGCCAATTTTTTGTTCTTCAAGTTTAAGTGAACTACGAGCCCCATTGTTAATCCTTCAAAGGAAATTATTTGTAAATTTCGACAAGTAGAACAATGAATGGAACAGGTAGACTGTTGAAATCATTGTATATATTGCTTCTATATAGTCTAAGAAACATATATGCAAAGCATCCAAACAGTACAATTCGCCAATTTTTTGTTCTTCAAGTTTAAGTAAACTACGATCCCCATTGTTAATCCCTTAACGGAAATTATTTGTAACTTTCGACAAGTAGAACAATGAATGGAACAGGTAGACGGTTGAAATCATTGTATATATTGCTTCTATATAGTCTAAGAAACATATATGCAAAGCATCCAAACAGTACAATTCGACAATTTTTTGTTCTTCAAGTTTAGTGAACAATGAGCCCCAATGGTTAATCCTTTATCGGAAATTATTTGTAATTTTCGACAAGTAGAACAATGAATGGAACAGGTAGACGGTTGAAATATTTGTACATATTGCTTCTATATAATATAAGAAACATATATGCAAAGCATCCAAACAGTACAATTCGCCAATTTTTTGTTCTTCAAGTTTAAGTGAACTACGATCCCCATTGTTAATCCTTTAACGGAAATTATTTGTAACTTTCGACAAGTAGAACAATGAATGGAACAGGTAGACTGTTGAAATCATTGTATATATTGCTTCTATATAGTCTAAGAAACATATATGCAAAGCATCCAAACAGTACCATTCGCCAATTTTTTGTTCTTCAAATTTAAGTGAACAATGAGCCCCACTGGTTAATCCGTTATCGGAAATTATTTGTAACTTTCGACAAGTAGAACAATGAATGGAACAGGTAGGCGGTTGAAATCTTTGTATATATTGCTTCTATATAGTCTAAGAAACACATATGCAAAGCATCCAAACAGTACAATTCGCCAATTTTTTGCTCTTCAAGTTTAAGTGAACAATGAGCCCCAATGGTTAATCCTTTATCGGAAATTATTTGTAATTTTCGACAAGTAGAACAATGAATGGAACAGGTAGACGGTTGAAATCTTTGTATATATTGCTTCCATATAGTCTAAGAAACATGTACGCAAAGCATCCAAACAGTACAATTCGCCAATTTTTTGCTCTTCAAGTTTTAGTGAACTACGAGCCCCATTGTTAATCCTTTAACGGAAATTATTTGTAACTTTCGACAAGTAGAACAATGAATGGAACAGGTAGACTGTTGAAATCATTGTATATATTGCTTCTATATAGTCTAAGAAACATATATGCAAAGCATCCAAACAGTACCATTCGCCAATTTTTTGTTCTTCAAATTTAAGTGAACAATGAGCCCCACTGGTTAATCCGTTATCGGAAATTATTTGTAACTTTCGACAAGTAGAACAATGAATGGAACAGGTAGGCGGTTGAAATCTTTGTATATATTGCTTCTATATAGTCTAAGAAACATATATGCAAAGCATCCAAACAGTACCATTCGCCAATTTTTTGTTCTTCAAGTTTAAGTGAACTACGAGCCCCATTGTTAATCCTTCAAAGGAAATTATTTGTAAATTTCGACAAGTAGAACAATGAATGGAACAGGTAGACTGTTGAAATCATTGTATATATTGCTTCTATATAGTCTAAGAAACATATATGCAAAGCATCCAAACAGTACAATTCGCCAATTTTTTGTTCTTCAAGTTTAAGTAAACTACGATCCCCATTGTTAATCCCTTAACGGAAATTATTTGTAACTTTCGACAAGTAGAACAATGAATGGAACAGGTAGACGGTTGAAATCATTGTATATATTGCTTCTATATAGTCTAAGAAACATATATGCAAAGCATCCAAACAGTACAATTCGACAATTTTTTGTTCTTCAAGTTTAGTGAACAATGAGCCCCAATGGTTAATCCTTTATCGGAAATTATTTGTAATTTTCGACAAGTAGAACAATGAATGGAACAGGTAGACGGTTGAAATATTTGTACATATTGCTTCTATATAATATAAGAAACATATATGCAAAGCATCCAAACAGTACAATTAGCCAATTTATTGTTCCTCAAGTTTAAGTGAACAACGAGCTCCATTGTTAATCCTTTAAACGAAATTATTTGTAAATTTCGACAACTAGAACAATGATTGGAACACGTAGACGGTTGAAATCTTTGTATATATTGCTTCCATATAGTCTAAGAAACATGTACGCAAAGCATCCAAACAGTACCATTCGCCAATTTTTTGTTCTTCAAGTTTAAGTGAACAATGAGCCCCAATGGTTAATCCTTTATCGGAAATTATTTGTAATTTTCGACAAGTAGTACAATGAATGGAACAGGTAGACGGTTGAAATCTTTGTATATATTGCTTCTATATAATCTAAGAAACATATATGCAAAGCATCTAAACAGTAACAATCGCCAATTTTTTGATCTTCAAGTTTAAGTGAACAGCGAGCCCCATTGATAATCATGAAATGGAAATTATTTGTAACTTTCTACAAGTAGAACAATGAATAGTACAGGTAGACGGGTGAAATCTTTCTATATATTGCTTCTAAATAGTCTAAGAAACACATATGCAAAGCATCCAAACAGTACAATTCGCCAATTTTTTGCTCTTCAAGTTTAAGTGAACAATGAGCCCCAATGGTTAATCCTTTATCGGAAATTATTTGTAATTTTCGACAAGTAGAACAATGAATGGAACAGGTAGACGGTTGAAATCTTTGTATATATTGCTTCTATATAATCTAAGAAACATATATGCAAAGCATCTAAACAGTAACAATCGCCAATTTTTTGATCTTCAAGTTTAAGTGAACAGCGAGCCCCATTGATAATCATGAAATGGAAATTATTTGTAACTTTCTACAAGTAGAACAATGAATAGTACAGGTAGACGGGTGAAATCTTTCTATATATTGCTTCTAAATAGTCTAAGAAACACATATGCAAAGCATCCAAACAGTACAATTCGCCAATTTTTTGCTCTTCAAGTTTAAGTGAACAATGAGCCCCAATGGTTAATCCTTTATCGGAAATTATTTGTAATTTTCGACAAGTAGAACAATGAATGGAACAGGTAGACGGTTGAAATCTTTGTATATATTGCTTCCATATAGTCTAAGAAACATGTACGCAAAGCATCCAAACAGTACCATTCGCCAATTTTTTGGTCTTCAAGTTTAAGTGAACAATGAGCCCCAATGGTTAATCCTTTATCGGAAATTATTTGTAATTTTCGACAAGTAGAACAATGAATGGAACAGGTAGACGATTGAAATCTTTGTATATATTGCTTCTATATAGTTTAAGAAACATGTACGCAAAGCATCCAAACATTACCATTCGCCAATTTTTTGTTCTTCAAGTTTAAGTGAACAATGAGCCCCATTGTTAATCCTTTATCGGAAATTATTTGTAAATTTCGACAAGTAGAACAATGAATGGAACAGGTAGACGGTTGAAGTCATTGTATATATTGCTTCCATATAGTCTAAGAAACATGTACGCAAAGCATCCAAACAGTACCATTCGCCAATTTTTTGTTCTTCAAGTTTAAGTGAACTACGAGCCCCATTGTTAATCCTTTAAAGGAAATTATTTGTAATTTTCGACAAGCAGAACAATGAATGGAACAGGTAGACGGTTGAATTCTTTGTATATATTCCATCTATATAGTCTATGAAACATATATGCAAAGCATCCAAACAGTACCATTCGCCAATTTTTTGTTCTTCAAGTTTAAGTGAACTACGAGCCCCATTGTTAATACTTTAAAGGAAATTATTTGTAACTTTCGACAAGTAGAACAATGAATGGAACAGGTAGACTGTTGAAATCATTGTATATATTGCTTCTATATAGTCTAAGAAACATATATGCAAAGCATCCAAACAGTACAATTCGCCAATTTTTTGTTCTTCAAGTTTAAGTAAACTACGATCCCCATTGTTAGTCCCTTAACGGAAATTATTTGTAACTTTCGACAAGTAGAACAGTGAATGGAACAGGTAGACGGTTGAAATCTTTGTATATATTGCTTCTATATAGTATAAGAAACATATATGCAAAGCATCCAAACAGTAGAATTCGCCAATTTTTTGTTCTTCAAGTTTAAGTGAACAATGAGCCCCAATGGTCAATCCGTTATCGGTAATTATTTGTAACTTTCGACAAGTAGAACAATGAATGGAACAGGTAGACGGTTGAAATCATTGTATATACTGCTTCTATATAGTCTAAGAAACATATATGCAAAGCATCCAAACAGTACCATTCGCCAATTTTTTGTTCTTCAAGTTTAAGTGAACTACGAGCCCCATTGTTAATCCTTTAAAGGAAATTATTTGTAATTTTCGACAAGCAGAACAATGAATGGAACAGGTCGACGGTTGAAATCTTTGTATATATTGCTTCTATATAATCTAAGAAACATATATGCAAAGCATTCAAACAGTACCATTCGCCAATTTTTTGTTCTTCAAGTTAAAGTGAACAACGAGCCCCATTGATAATCATGAAACGGAAATTATTTGTGACTTTGTACAAGTAGAACAATGAATAGAACAGGTAGACGGTTGAAATCTTTCCATATATTGCTTCTAAATAGTCTAAGAAACACATATGCAAAGCATCCAAACAGTACAATTCGCCAATTTTTTGCTCTTCAAGTTTTAGTGAACTACGAGCCCCATTGTTAATCATTTAAAGGAAATTATTTGTAAATTTCGGCAAGTAGAACAATGAATGGAACAGGTAGACGGTTGAAGTCATTGTATATATTGCTTCTATATAGTCTAAGAAACATATATGCAAAGCATCCAAACAGTACCATTCGCCAATTTTTTGTTCTTCAAGTTTAAGTGAACAATGACCCCATTGTTGATCCTTTATCGGAAATTGTTTGTAAATTTCGACAAGTAGAACAATGAATGGAACAGGTAGACTGTTGAAATCATTGTATATATTGCTTCTATATAGTCCAAGAAACATATATGCAAAGCGTCCAAACAGTACAATTCGCCAATTTTTTGCTCTTCAAGTTTTAGTGAACTACGAGCCCCATTGTTAATCCCTTAACGGAAATTATTTGTAACTTTCGACAAGTAGAACAGTGAATGGAACAGTTAGACAGTTGAAATCTTTGTATATATTGCTTCTATATAGTATAAGAAACATATATGCAAAGCATCCAAACAGTACAATTCGCCAATTTTTTGTTCATCAAGTTTAAGTAAACAATGAGCCCCAATGGTCAATCCGTTATCGGAAATTATTTGTAACTTTCGACAAGTAGAACAATGAATGGAACAGGTAGACGGTTGAAGTCATTGTATATATTGCTTCTATATAGTATAAGAAACATATATGCAAAGCATCCAAACAGTACCATTCGCCAATTTTTTGTTCTTCAAGTTTAAGTGAACAATGAGCCCCAATGGTTAATCCTTTATCGGATATTATTTGTAATTTTCGACAAGTAGAACAATGAATGGAACAGGTAGACGGTTGAAATATTTGTACATATTGCTTCTATATAATATAAGAAACATATATGCAAAGCATCCAAACAGTACAATTAGCCAATTTTTTGTTCTTCAAGTTTAAGTGAACAACGAGCCCCATAGTTAATCCTTTAACGGAAATTATTTGTAAATTTCGACAAGTAGAACAATGATTGGAACACGTAGACGGTTGAAATCTTTGTATATATTGCTTCCATATAGTCTAAGAAACATGTACGCAAAGCATCCAAACAGTACCATTCGCCAATTTTTTGTTCTTCAAGTTTAAGTGAACAATGAGCCCCAATGGTTAATCCTTTATCGGAAATTATTTGTAATTTTCGACAAGTAGAACAATGAATGGAACAGGTAGACGGTTGAAATCTTTGTATATATTGCTTCTATATAATCTAAGAAACATATATGCAAAGCATCTAAACAGTAACAATCGCCAATTTTTTGATCTTCAAGTTTATGTGAACAGCGAGCCCCATTGATAATCATGAAATGGAAATTATTTGTAACTTTCTACAAGTAGAACAATGAATAGTACAGGTAGACCGGTGAAATCTTTCTATATATTGCTTCTAAATAGTCTAAGAAACACATATGCAAAGCATCCAAACAGTACAATTCGCCAATTTTTTGTTCTTCAAGTTTAAGTGAACTACGAGCCCCATTGTTAATCCTCTAAAGGAAATTATTTGTAAATTTCGACAAGTAGAACAATGAATGGATCAGGTAGACGGTTGAAATCAATGTATATATTGCTTCTATATAGCCTACGAAACATATATGCAAAGCATCCAAACAGTACAATTCGCCAATTTTTTGTTCTTCAAGTTTAAGTGAACTACGAGCCCCATTGTTAATCCTTTAACGGAAATTAATTGTAACTTTCTACAAGTAGAACAATGATTGGAACACGTAGACGGTTGAAATCTTTGTATATATTGCTTCCATATAGTCTAAGAAACATATATGCAAAGCATCCAAAGAGTACCATTCGCCAATTTTTTGTTCTTCAAGTTTAAGTGAACAATGAGCCCCATTGTTAATCCTTTATCGGAAGTTGTTTGTAAATTTCGACAAGTAGAACAATGAATGGATCAGGTAGACGGTTGAAATCGATGTATATATTGCTTCTATATAGCCTACGAAACATATATGCAAAGCATCCAAACAGCACAATTCGCCAATTTTTTTTCTTCAAGTTTAAGTGAACAACGAGCCCCATTGTTAATCCTTTAAAATAAATTATTTGTAAATTTCGACAAGTAGAACAATGAATGGAACAGGTAGACGGTTGAAATCTTTGTATATATTGCTTCTATATAATCTAAGAAACATATATGCAAAGCATCTAATCAGTAACAATCGCCAATTTTTTGATCTTCAAGTTTAAGTGAACAGCGAGCCCCATTGATAATCATGAAATGGAAATTATTTGTAACTTTCTACAAGTAGAACAATGAATAGTACAGGTAGACGGGTGAAATCGTTCTATATATTGCTTCTAAATAGTCTAAGAAACACATATGCAAAGCATCCAAACAGTACAATTCGCCAATTTTTTGGTCTTCAAGTTTAAGTGAACAATGAGCCCCAATGGTTAATCCTTTATCGGATATTATTTGTAATTTTCGACAAGTAGAACAATGAATGGAACAGGTAGACGGTTGAAATATTTGTACATATTGCTTCTATATAATATAAGAAACATATATGCAAAGCATCCAAACAGTACCATTCGCCAATTTTTTGTTCCTCAAGTTTAAGTGAACAACGAGCTCTATTGTTAATCCTTTAAAGGAAATTATTTGTAAATTTCGACAAGTAGAACAATGATTGGAACACGTAGACGGTTGAAATCTTTGTATATATTGCTTCCATATAGTCTAAGAAACATGTACGCAAAGCATCCAAACAGTACCATTCGCCAATTTTTTGGTCTTCAAATTTAAGTGAACAACGAGCCCCATTGATAATCATGAAAGGGAAATTATTTGTAACTTTCTACAAGTAGAACAATGAATACAACAGGTAGACGGTTGAAATCTTTCTATATATTGCTTCTATATAGTCTAAGAAACATATATGTAAAGCATCCAAACAGTACCAATTCCCAATTTTTTGTTCATCAAGTTTAAGTGAACTACGAGCCCCATTTTATAATCCTTTAAAGGAAATTATTTGTAAATTTCGACAAGTAGAACAATGAATGGAACAGGTAGTCGGTTGAAATCATTGTATATATTGCTTCTATATAGTCTAAGAAACATATATGCAAAGCATCCAATCAGTACAATTTGCCAATTTATTGTTCTTCAAGTTTAAGTGAACAACGAGCCCCATTGTTAATCCTTTAAAGGAAATTATTTGTATCTTTCTACAAGTAGAACAATGAATAGAACGGGTAGACGGTAGAAATCTTTGTATATGTTGCTTCTATATAGTCTAAGAAACCTATATGCAAAGCATCTAACCAGTAACATTCGCCAATTTTTTGATCTTCAAGTTTAAGTGAACAACGAACCCCATTGATAATCATGAAATGGAAATTATTTGTAACTTTCTACAAGTAGAACAATGAATAGTACAGGTAGACGGGTGAAATCTTTCTATATATTGCTTCTATATAGTCTAAGAAACATATATGCAAAGCATCCAAACAGTACAAGTCGCCAATTTTTTATTCTTCAAATTTAAGAGAACAACGAGCCCCATTGATAATCATGAAAGGGAAATTATTTGTAACTTTCTACAAGTAGAACAATGAATACAACAGGTAGACGGTTGAAATCTTTCTATATATTGCTTCTATATAGTCTAAGAAACATATATGCAAAGCATCCAAACAGTACAACTCGCCAATTTTTTGTTCTTCAAGTTTAAGTGAACAACGAGCCCCATTGTTAATCCTTTAAAGGAAATTATTTGTAAATTTCGACAAGTAGAACAATGAATGGAACAGGTAGTCGGTTGAAATCATTGTATATATTGCTTCTATATAGTCTAAGAAACATATATGCAAAGCATCCAATCTGTACAATTTGCTAATTTATTGTTCTTCAAGTTTAAGTGAACAACGAGCCCCATTGATTATCATGAAACGGAAATTATTTGTAACTTTCTACAAGTAGAACACTGAATGGAACAGGTAGACGGTTGAAATCATTGTATATATTGCTTCTATATAGTCTAAGAAACATATATGCAAAGCATCCAAACAGTACAATACGCCAATTTTTTGTTCTTCAAGTATAAGTGAACAATGAGCCCCAATGGTTAATCCTTTATCGGAAATTGTTTGTATCTTTCGACAAGTAGAACAATGAATGGAACAGGTAGACGGTTCAGATCTTTGTATATATTGCTTCAATATAGTCTAAGAAACATATATGCAAAGCATCCAAACAGTACCAATTCACAATTTTTTGTTCATCAAGTTTAAGTGAACAACGAGCCCCATTGATTATCATGAAACAGAAATTATTAGTACATTTCGACAAGTAGAACAATGATTGGAACACGTAGACGGTTGAAATCATTGTATATATTGCTTCTGTATAGTCTAAGAAACATATATGCAAAGCATCCAAACAGTACAATTCGCCAATTTTTTGTTCTTCAAGTTTAAGTGAACTACGATCCCCATTGTTAATCCTTTAACGGAAATTATATGTAACTTTCGACAAGTAGAACAATGAATGGAACAGGTAAACTGTTGAAATCATTGTATATATTGCTTCTATATAGTCTAAGAAACATATATGCAAAGCATCCAAACAGTACCATTCGCCAATTTTTTGTTCTTCAAATTTAAGTGAACAATGAGCCCCAATGGTTAATCCGTTATCGGAAATTATTTGTAACTTTCGACAAGTAGAACAATGAATGGAACAGGTAGGCGGTTGAAATCTTTGTATATATTGCTTCTATATAGTCTAAGAAACATATATGCAAAGCATCCAAACAGTACCATTCGCCAATTTTTTGTTCTTCAAGTTTAAGTGAACTACGAGCCCCATTGTTAATCCTTCAAAGGAAATTATTTGTAAATTTCGACAAGTAGAACAATGAATGGAACAGGTAGACTGTTGAAATCATTTAATATATTGCTTCTATATAGTCTAAGAAACATATATGCAAAGCATCCAAACAGTACAATTCGCCAATTTTTTGTTCTTCAAGTTTAAGTAAACTACGATCCCCATTGTTAATCCCTTAACGGAAATTATTTGTAACTTTCGACAAGTAGAACAATGAATGGAACAGGTAGACGGTTGAAATCATTGTATATATTGCTTCAATATAGTCTAAGAAACATATATGCAAAGCATCCAAACAGTACAATTCGACAATTTTTTGTTCTTCAAGTTTAGTGAACAATGAGCCCCAATGGTTAATCCTTTATCGGAAATTATTTGTAATTTTCGACAAGTAGAACAATGAATGGAACAGGTAGACGGTTAAATATTTGTACATATTGCTTCTATATAATATAAGAAACATATATGCAAAGCATCCAAACAGTACAATTAGCCAATTTATTGTTCCTCAAGTTTAAGTGAACAACGAGCTCCCTTGTTAATCCTTTAAAGGAAATTATTTGTAAATTTCGACAACTAGAACAATGATTGGAACACGTAGACGGTTGAAATCTTTGTATATATTGCTTCCATATAGTCTAAGAAACATGTACGCAAAGCATCCAAACAGTACCATTCGCCAATTTTTTGTTCTTCAAGTTTAAGTGAACAATGAGCCCCAATGGTTAATCCTTTATCGGAAATTATTTGTAATTTTCGACAAGTAGTACAATGAATGGAACAGGTAGACGGTTGAAATCTTTGTATATATTGCTTCTATATAATCTAAGAAACATATATGCAAAGCATCTAAACAGTAACAATCGCCAATTTTTTGATCTTCAAGTTTAAGTGAACAGCGAGCCCCATTGATAATCATGAAATGGAAATTATTTGTAACTTTCTACAAGTAGAACAATGAATAGTACAGGTAGACGGGTGAAATCTTTCTATATATTGCTTCTAAATAGTCTAAGAAACACATATGCAAAGCATCCAAACAGTACAATTCGCCAATTTTTTGCTCTTCAAGTTTAAGTGAACAATGAGCCCCAATGGTTAATCCTTTATCGGAAATTATTTGTAATTTTCGACAAGTAGAACAATGAATGGAACAGGTAGACGGTTGAAATCTTTGTATATATTGCTTCCATATAGTCTAAGAAACATGTACGCAAAGCATCCAAACAGTACCATTCGCCAATTTTTTGGTCTTCAAGTTTAAGTGAACAATGAGCCCCAATGGTTAATCCTTTATCGGAAATTATTTGTAATTTTCGACAAGTAGAACAATGAATGGAACAGGTAGACGATTGAAATCTTTGTATATATTGCTTCTATATAGTTTAAGAAACATGTACGCAAAGCATCCAAACATTACCATTCGCCAATTTTTTGTTCTTCAAGTTTAAGTGAACAATGAGCCCCATTGTTAATCCTTTATCGGAAATTATTTGTAAATTTCGACAAGTAGAACAATGAATGGAACAGGTAGACGGTTGAAGTCATTGTATATATTGCTTCCATATAGTCTAAGAAACATGTACGCAAAGCATCCAAACAGTACCATTCGCCAATTTTTTGTTCTTCAAGTTTAAGTGAACTACGAGCCCCATTGTTAATCCTTTAAAGGAAATTATTTGTAATTTTCGACAAGCAGAACAATGAATGGAACAGGTAGACGGTTGAATTCTTTGTATATATTCCATCTATATAGTCTAAGAAACATATATGCAAAGCATCCAAACAGTACCATTCGCCAATTTTTTGTTCTTCAAGTTTAAGTGAACTACGAGCCCCATTGTTAATACTTTAAAGGAAATTATTTGTAACTTTCGACAAGTAGAACAATGAATGGAACAGGTAGACTGTTGAAATCATTGTATATATTGCTTCTATATAGTCTAAGAAACATATATGCAAAGCATCCAAACAGTACAATTCGCCAATTTTTTGTTCTTCAAGTTTAAGTAAACTACGATCCCCATTGTTAGTCCCTTAACGGAAATTATTTGTAACTTTCGACAAGTAGAACAGTGAATGGAACAGGTAGACGGTTGAAATCTTTGTATATATTGCTTCTATATAGTATAAGAAACATATATGCAAAGCATCCAAACAGTAGAATTCGCCAATTTTTTGTTCTTCAAGTTTAAGTGAACAATGAGCCCCAATGGTCAATCCGTTATCGGTAATTATTTGTAACTTTCGACAAGTAGAACAATGAATGGAACAGGTAGACGGTTGAAATCATTGTATATACTGCTTCTATATAGTCTAAGAAACATATATGCAAAGCATCCAAACAGTACCATTCGCCAATTTTTTGTTCTTCAAGTTTAAGTGAACTACGAGCCCCATTGTTAATCCTTTAAAGGAAATTATTTGTAATTTTCGACAAGCAGAACAATGAATGGAACAGGTAGACGGTTGAAATCTTTGTATATATTGCTTCTATATAATCTAAGAAACATATATGCAAAGCATTCAAACAGTACCATTCGCCAATTTTTTGTTCTTCAAGTTTAAGTGAACAACGAGCCCCATTGATAATCATGAAACGGAAATTATTTGTGACTTTGTACAAGTAGAACAATGAATAGAACAGGTAGACGGTTGAAATCTTTCTATATATTGCTTCTAAATAGTCTAAGAAACACATATGCAAAGCATCCAAACAGTACAATTCGCCAATTTTTTGCTCTTCAAGTTTTAGTGAACTACGAGCCCCATTGTTAATCATTTAAAGGAAATTATTTGTAAATTTCGGCAAGTAGAACAATGAATGGAACAGGTAGACGGTTGAAGTCATTGTATATATTGCTTCTATATAGTCTAAGAAACATATATGCAAAGCATCCAAACAGTACCATTCGCCAATTTTTTGTTCTTCAAGTTTAAGTGAACAATGACCCCATTGTTAATCCTTTATCGGAAATTGTTTGTAAATTTCGACAAGTAGAACAATGAATGGAACAGGTAGACTGTTGAAATCATTGTATATATTGCTTCTATATAGTCCAAGAAACATATATGCAAAGCGTCCAAACAGTACAATTCGCCAATTTTTTGCTCTTCAAGTTTTAGTGAACTACGAGCCCCATTGTTAATCCCTTAACGGAAATTATTTGTAACTTTCGACAAGTAGAACAGTGAATGGAACAGTTAGACAGTTGAAATCTTTGTATATATTGCTTCTATATAGTATAAGAAACATATATGCAAAGCATCCAAACAGTACAATTCGCCAATTTTTTGTTCATCAAGTTTAAGTAAACAATGAGCCCCAATGGTCAATCCGTTATCGGAAATTATTTGTAACTTTCGACAAGTAGAACAATGAATGGAACAGGTAGACGGTTGAAGTCATTGTATATATTGCTTCTATATAGTATAAGAAACATATATGCAAAGCATCCAAACAGTACCATTCGCCAATTTTTTGTTCTTCAAGTTTAAGTGAACAATGAGCCCCAATGGTTAATCCTTTATCGGATATTATTTGTAATTTTCGACAAGTAGAACAATGAATGGAACAGGTAGACGGTTGAAATATTTGTACATATTGCTTCTATATAATATAAGAAACATATATGCAAAGCATCCAAACAGTACAATTAGCCAATTTTTTGTTCTTCAAGTTTAAGTGAACAACGAGCCCCATAGTTAATCCTTTAACGGAAATTATTTGTAAATTTCGACAAGTAGAACAATGATTGGAACACGTAGACGGTTGAAATCTTTGTATATATTGCTTCCATATAGTCTAAGAAACATGTACGCAAAGCATCCAAACAGTACCATTCGCCAATTTTTTGTTCTTCAAGTTTAAGTGAACAATGAGCCCCAATGGTTAATCCTTTATCGGAAATTATTTGTAATTTTCGACAAGTAGAACAATGAATGGAACAGGTAGACGGTTGAAATCTTTGTATATATTGCTTCTATATAATCTAAGAAACATATATGCAAAGCATCTAAACAGTAACAATCGCCAATTTTTTGATCTTCAAGTTTATGTGAACAGCGAGCCCCATTGATAATCATGAAATGGAAATTATTTGTAACTTTCTACAAGTAGAACAATGAATAGTACAGGTAGACGGGTGAAATCTTTCTATATATTGCTTCTAAATAGTCTAAGAAACACATATGCAAAGCATCCAAACAGTACAATTCGCCAATTTTTTGTTCTTCAAGTTTAAGTGAACTACGAGCCCCATTGTTAATCCTTTAAAGGAAATTATTTGTAAATTTCGACAAGTAGAACAATGAATGGATCAGGTAGACGGTTGAAATCAATGTATATATTGCTTCTATATAGCCTACGAAACATATATGCAAAGCATCCAAACAGTACAATTCGCCAATTTTTTGTTCTTCAAGTTTAAGTGAACTACGATCCCCATTGTTAATCCTTTAACGGAAATTATTTTTAACTTTCGACAAGTAGAACAATGAATGGAACAGGTAGACGGTTGAAATCATTGTATATATTGCTTCTGTATAGTCTAAGAAACATATATGCAAAGCATCCAAACAGTACAATTCGCCAATTTTTTGTTCTTCAAGTTTAAGTGAACTACGAGCCCCATTGTTAATCCTTTAAAGGAAATTATTTGTAATTTTCGACAAGCAGAACAATGAATGGAACAGGTAGTCGGTTGAAATCTTTGTATATATTGCTTCTATATAATCTAAGAAACATATATGCAAAGCATTCAAACAGTACCATTCGCCAATTTTTTGTTCTTCAAGTTTAAGTGAACAACGAGCCCCATTGATAATCATGAAACGGAAATTATTTGTAACTTTGTACAAGTAGAACAATGAATAGAACAGGTAGACGGTTGAAATCTTTGTATATGTTGCTTCTATATAGTCTAAGAAGCCTATATGCAAAGCATCTAAACAGTAACAATCGCCAATTTTTTGATCTTCAAGTTTAAGTGAACAGCGAGCCCCATTGATAATCATGAAATGGAAATTATTTGTAACTTTCTACAAGTAGAACAATGAATAGTACAGGTAGACGGGTGAAACCTTTCTATATATTGCTTCTAAATAGTCTAAGAAACACATATGCAAAGCATCCAAACAGTACAATTCGCCAATTTTTTGTTCTTCAAGTTTAAGTGAACTACGAGCTCCATTGTTAATCCTTTAAAGGAAATTATTTGTAAATTTCGACAAGTAGAACAATGAATGGATCAGGTAGACGGTTGACATCTTTGTATATATTGCTTCTATATAGTATAAGAAACATATATGCAAAGCATCCAAACAGTTCAATTCGCCAATTTTTTGTTCTTCAAGTTTAAGTGAACAATGAGCCCCAATGGTCAATCCGTTATCGGAAATTATTTGTAACTTTCGACAAGTAGAACAATGAATGGAACAGGTAGACGGTTGAAGTCAATGTATATATTGCTTCTATATAGTCTAAGAAACACATATGCAAAGCATCCAAACAGTACAATTCGCCAATTTTTTTTCTTCAAGTTTAAGTGAACAATGAGCCCCAATGGTTAATCCTTTATCGGAAATTATTTGTAATTTTCGACAAGTAGAACAATGAATGGAACAGGTAGACGGTTGAAATCATTGTATATATTGCTTCGATATAGTCTAAGAAACATATATGCAAAGCATCCAAACAGTACAATTTGCCAATTTATTGTTCTCCAAGTGTAAGTGAACAACGAGCCCCATTGTTAATCCTTTAAAGGAAATTATTTGTACATTTCGACAAGTAGAACAATGATTGGAACACGTAGACGGTTGAAATCATTGTATATATTGCTTCTGTATAGTCTAAGAAACATATATGCAAAGCATCCAAACAGTACAATTCGCCAATTTTTTGTTCTTCAAGTTTAAGTGAACTACGATCCCCATTGTTAATCCTTTAACGGAAATTATTTTTAACTTTCGACAAGTAGAACAATGAATGGAACAGGTAGACTGTTGAAATCATTGTATATATTGCTTCTATATAGTCTAAGAAACATATATGCAAAGCATCCAAACAGTACCATTCGCCAATTTTTTGTTCTTCAAATTTAAGTGAACAATGAGCCCCACTGGTTAATCCGTTATCGGAAATTATTTGTAACTTTCGACAAGTAGAACAATGAATGGAACAGGTAGGCGGTTGAAATCTTTGTATATATTGCTTCTATATAGTCTAAGAAACATATATGCAAAGCATCCAAACAGTACCATTCGCCAATTTTTTGTTCTTCAAGTTTAAGTGAACTACGAGCCCCATTGTTAATCCTTCAAAGGAAATTATTTGTAAATTTCGACAAGTAGAACAATGAATGGAGCAGGTAGACTGTTGAAATCATTGTATATATTGCTTCTATATAGTCTAAGAAACATATATGCAAAGCATCCAAACAGTACAATTCGCCAATTTTTTGTTCTTCAAGTTTAAGTAAACTACGATCCCCATTGTTAATCCCTTAACGGAAATTATTTGTAACTTTCGACAAGTAGAACAATGAATGGAACAGGTAGACGGTTGAAATCATTGTATATATTGCTTCTATATAGTCTAAGAAACATATATGCAAAGCATCCAAACAGTACAATTCGACAATTTTTTGTTCTTCAAGTTTAGTGAACAATGAGCCCCAATGGTTAATCCTTTATCGGAAATTATTTGTAATTTTCGACAAGTAGAACAATGAATGGAACAGGTAGACGGTTGAAATATTTGTACATATTGCTTCTATATAATATAAGAAACATATATGCAAAGCATCCAAACAGTACAATTCGCCAATTTTTTGTTCTTCAAGTTTAAGTGAACTACGATCCCCATTGTTAATCCTTTAAAGGAAATTATTTGTAATTTTCGACAAGCAGAACAATGAATGGAACAGGTAGTCGGTTGAAATCTTTGTATATATTGCTTCTATATAATCTAAGAAACATATATGCAAAGCATTCAAACAGTACCATTCGCCAATTTTTTGTTCTTCAAGTTTAAGTGAACAACGAGCCCCATTGATAATCATGAAACGGAAATTATTTGTAACTTTGTACAAGTAGAACAATGAATAGAACAGGTAGACGGTTGAAATCTTTGTATATGTTGCTTCTATATAGTCTAAGAAGCCTATATGCAAAGCATCTAAACAGTAACAATCGCCAATTTTTTGATCTTCAAGTTTAAGTGAACAGCGAGCCCCATTGATAATCATGAAATGGAAATTATTTGTAACTTTCTACAAGTAGAACAATGAATAGTACAGGTAGACGGGTGAAACCTTTCTATATATTGCTTCTAAATAGTCTAAGAAACACATATGCAAAGCATCCAAACAGTACAATTCGCTAATTTTTTGTTCTTCAAGTTTAAGTGAACTACGAGCTCCATTGTTAATCCTTTAAAGGAAATTATTTGTAAATTTCGACAAGTAGAACAATGAATGGATCAGGTAGACGGTTGACATCTTTGTATATATTGCTTCTATATAGTATAAGAAACATATATGCAAAGCATCCAAACAGTTCAATTCGCCAATTTTTTGTTCTTCAAGTTTAAGTGAACAATGAGCCCCAATGGTCAATCCGTTATCGGAAATTATTTGTAACTTTCGACAAGTAGAACAATGAATGGAACAGGTAGACGGTTGAAGTCAATGTATATATTGCTTCTATATAGTCTAAGAAACACATATGCAAAACATCCAAACAGTACAATTCGCCAATTTTTTTTCTTCAAGTTTAAGTGAACAATGAGCCCCAATGGTTAATCCTTTATCGGAAATTATTTGTAATTTTCGACAAGTAGAACAATGAATGGAACAGGTAGACGGTTGAAATCATTGTATATATTGCTTCGATATAGTCTAAGAAACATATATGCAAAGCATCCAAACAGTACAATTTGCCAATTTATTGTTCTCCAAGTGTAAGTGAACAACGAGCCCCATTGTTAATCCTTTAAAGGAAATTATTTGTACATTTCGACAAGTAGAACAATGATTGGAACACGTAGACGGTTGAAATCATTGTATATATTGCTTCTGTATAGTCTAAGAAACATATATGCAAAGCATCCAAACAGTACAATTCGCCAATTTTTTGTTCTTCAAGTTTAAGTGAACTACGATCCCCATTGTTAATCCTTTAACGGAAATTATTTTTAACTTTCGACAAGTAGAACAATGAATGGAACAGGTAGACTGTTGAAATCATTGTATATATTGCTTCTATATAGTCTAAGAAACATATATGCAAAGCATCCAAACAGTACCATTCGCCAATTTTTTGTTCTTCAAATTTAAGTGAACAATGAGCCCCACTGGTTAATCCGTTATCGGAAATTATTTGTAACTTTCGACAAGTAGAACAATGAATGGAACAGGTAGGCGGTTGAAATCTTTGTATATATTGCTTCTATATAGTCTAAGAAACATATATGCAAAGCATCCAAACAGTACCATTCGCCAATTTTTTGTTCTTCAAGTTTAAGTGAACTACGAGCCCCATTGTTAATCCTTCAAAGGAAATTATTTGTAAATTTCGACAAGTAGAACAATGAATGGAGCAGGTAGACTGTTGAAATCATTGTATATATTGCTTCTATATAGTCTAAGAAACATATATGCAAAGCATCCAAACAGTACAATTCGCCAATTTTTTGTTCTTCAAGTTTAAGTAAACTACGATCCCCATTGTTAATCCCTTAACGGAAATTATTTGTAACTTTCGACAAGTAGAACAATGAATGGAACAGGTAGACGGTTGAAATCATTGTATATATTGCTTCTATATAGTCTAAGAAACATATATGCAAAGCATCCAAACAGTACAATTCGACAATTTTTTGTTCTTCAAGTTTAGTGAACAATGAGCCCCAATGGTTAATCCTTTATCGGAAATTATTTGTAATTTTCGACAAGTAGAACAATGAATGGAACAGGTAGACGGTTGAAATATTTGTACATATTGCTTCTATATAATATAAGAAACATATATGCAAAGCATCCAAACAGTACAATTCGCCAATTTTTTGTTCTTCAAGTTTAAGTGAACTACGATCCCCATTGTTAATCCTTTAAAGGAAATTATTTGTAATTTTCGACAAGCAGAACAATGAATGGAACAGGTAGTCGGTTGAAATCTTTGTATATATTGCTTCTATATAATCTAAGAAACATATATGCAAAGCATTCAAACAGTACCATTCGCCAATTTTTTGTTCTTCAAGTTTAAGTGAACAACGAGCCCCATTGATAATCATGAAACGGAAATTATTTGTAACTTTGTACAAGTAGAACAATGAATAGAACAGGTAGACGGTTGAAATCTTTGTATATGTTGCTTCTATATAGTCTAAGAAGCCTATATGCAAAGCATCTAAACAGTAACAATCGCCAATTTTTTGATCTTCAAGTTTAAGTGAACAGCGAGCCCCATTGATAATCATGAAATGGAAATTATTTGTAACTTTCTACAAGTAGAACAATGAATAGTACAGGTAGACGGGTGAAACCTTTCTATATATTGCTTCTAAATAGTCTAAGAAACACATATGCAAAGCATCCAAACAGTACAATTCGCCAATTTTTTGTTCTTCAAGTTTAAGTGAACTACGAGCTCCATTGTTAATCCTTTAAAGGAAATTATTTGTAAATTTCGACAAGTAGAACAATGAATGGATCAGGTAGACGGTTGACATCTTTGTATATATTGCTTCTATATAGTATAAGAAACATATATGCAAAGCATCCAAACAGTTCAATTCGCCAATTTTTTGTTCTTCAAGTTTAAGTGAACAATGAGCCCCAATGGTCAATCCGTTATCGGAAATTATTTGTAACTTTCGACAAGTAGAACAATGAATGGAACAGGTAGACGGTTGAAGTCAATGTATATATTGCTTCTATATAGTCTAAGAAACACATATGCAAAACATCCAAACAGTACAATTCGCCAATTTTTTTTCTTCAAGTTTAAGTGAACAATGAGCCCCAATGGTTAATCCTTTATCGGAAATTATTTGTAATTTTCGACAAGTAGAACAATGAATGGAACAGGTAGACGGTTGAAATCATTGTATATATTGCTTCGATATAGTCTAAGAAACATATATGCAAAGCATCCAAACAGTACAATTTGCCAATTTATTGTTCTCCAAGTGTAAGTGAACAACGAGCCCCATTGTTAATCCTTTAAAGGAAATTATTTGTACATTTCGACAAGTAGAACAATGATTGGAACACGTAGACGGTTGAAATCATTGTATATATTGCTTCTGTATAGTCTAAGAAACATGTACGCAAAGCATCCAAACAGTACAATTCGCCAATTTTTTGTTCTTCAAGTTTAAGTGAACTACGATCCCCATTGTTAATCCTTTAACGGAAATTATTTTTAACTTTCGACAAGTAGAACAATGAATGGAACAGGTAGACTGTTGCAAATCATTGTATATATTGCTTCTATATAGTCTAAGAAACATATATGCAAAGCATCCAAACAGTACCATTCGCCAATTTTTTGTTCTTCAAATTTAAGTGAACAATGAGCCCCACTGGTTAATCCGTTATCGGAAATTATTTGTAACTTTCGACAAGTAGAACAATGAATGGAACAGGTAGGCGGTTGAAATCTTTGTATATATTGCTTCTATATAGTCTAAGAAACATATATGCAAAGCATCCAAACAGTACCATTCGCCAATTTTTTGTTCTTCAAGTTTAAGTGAACTACGAGCCCCATTGTTAATCCTTCAAAGGAAATTATTTGTAAATTTCGACAAGTAGAACAATGAATGGAACAGGTAGACTGTTGAAATCATTGTATATATTGCTTCTATATAGTCTAAGAAACATATATGCAAAGCATCCAAACAGTACAATTCGCCAATTTTTTGTTCTTCAAGTTTAAGTAAACTACGATCCCCATTGTTAATCCCTTAACGGAAATTATTTGTAACTTTCGACAAGTAGAACAATGAATGGAACAGGTAGACGGTTGAAATCATTGTATATATTGCTTCTATATAGTCTAAGAAACATATATGCAAAGCATCCAAACAGTACAATTCGACAATTTTTTGTTCTTCAAGTTTAGTGAACAATGAGCCCCAATGGTTAATCCTTTATCGGAAATTATTTGTAATTTTCGACAAGTAGAACAATGAATGGAACAGGTAGACGGTTGAAATATTTGTACATATTGCTTCTATATAATATAAGAAACATATATGCAAAGCATCCAAACAGTACAATTCGCCAATTTTTTGTTCTTCAAGTTTAAGTGAACTACGATCCCCATTGTTAATCCTTTAACGGAAATTATTTGTAACTTTCGACAAGTAGAACAATGAATGGAACAGGTAGACTGTTGAAATCATTGTATATATTGCTTCTATATAGTCTAAGAAACATATATGCAAAGCATCCAAACAGTACCATTCGCCAATTTTTTGTTCTTCAAATTTAAGTGAACAATGAGCCCCACTGGTTAATCCGTTATCGGAAATTATTTGTAACTTTCGACAAGTAGAACAATGAATGGAACAGGTAGGCGGTTGAAATCCTTGTATATATTGCGTCTATATAGTCTAAGAAACATATATGCAAAGCATCCAAACAGTACCATTCGCCAATTTTTTGATCTTCAAGTTTAAGTGAACTACGAGCCCCATTGTTAATCCTTTAAAGGAAATTATTTGTAAATTTCGACAAGTAGAACAATGAATGGAACAGGTAGACTGTTGAAATCATTGTATATATTGCTTCTGTATAGTCTAAGAAACATATATGCAAAGAATCCAAACAGTACAATTCGCCAATTATTTGATCTTCAAGTTTAAGTGAACTACGAGCCCCATTGTTAATACTTTAACGGAAATTATTTGTAACTTGCGACAAGTAGAACAATGAATGGAACAGGTAGACGGTTGAAATCTATGTATATATTGCTTCTATATAGTCTAAGAAACATATATGCAAAGCATCCAAACAGTACAATTCGCCAATTTATTGTTCTTCAAGTTTAAGTGAACAACGAGCCCCATTGTTAATCCTTTAAAGGAAATTATTTGTAAATTTCGACAAGTAGAACAATGAATGGAACAGGTAGACGGTTGAAATCTTTGTATATATTGCTACTATATAATCTAAGAAACATAAATGCAAAGCATCCAAACAGTACCTTTCGCCAATTTTTTGATCTTCAAGTTTAAGTGAACTACGAGCCCCATTGTTAATCCTTTAAAGGAAATTATTTGTAAATTTCAACAAGTAGAACAATGAATGGAACAGGTAGACTGTTGAAATCATTGTATATATTGCTTCTGTATAGTCTAAGAAACATATATGCAAAGAATCCAAACAGTACAATTCGCCAATTATTTGATCTTCAAGTTTAAGTGAACTACGAGCCCCATTGTTAATACTTTAACGGAAATTATTTGTAACTTGCGACAAGTAGAACAATGAATGGAACAGGTAGCCGGTTGAAATCAATGTATATATTGCTTCTATATAGTCTAAGAAACATATATGCAAAGCATCAAAACAGTACAATTCGCGAATTTATTGTTCTTCAAGTTTAAGTGAACAACGAGCCCAATTGTTAATCCTTTAAAGGAAATTATTTGTAATTTTCGACAAGTAGAACAATGATTGGAACACGTAGACGGTTGAAATCTTTGTATATATTGCTTCCATATAGTCTAAGAAACATTTATGCAAAGCATCCAAACATTACCACTCGCCAATTTGTTGTCCTTCAAGTTTAAGTGAACAATGAGCCCAATTGTTAATCCTTTATCGGAAATTATTTGTAACTTTCGACAAGTAGAACAATGAATGGAACAGGTAGACTGTTGAAATCATTGTATATATTGCTTCTGTATAGTCTAAGAAACATATATGCAAAGAATCCAAACAGTACAATTCGCCAATTATTTGATCTTCAAGTTTAAGTGAACTACGAGCTCCATTGTTAATACTTTAACGGAAATTATTTGTAACTTGCGACAAGTAGAACAATGAATGGAACAGGTAGCCGGTTGAAATCAATGTATATATTGCTTCTATATAGTCTAAGAAACATATACGCAAAGCATCCAAATAGTACCATTCGCCAATTTTTTGTTCTTCAAGTTTAAGTGAACAATGAGCCCCAATGGTTAATCCTTTAAAGGAAATTATTTGTAAATTTCGACAAGTAGAACAATGAATGGAACAGGTAGACTGTTGAAATCATTGTATATATTGCTTCTGTATAGTCTAAGAAACATATATGCAAAGAATCCAAACAGTACAATTCGCCAATTATTTGATCTTCAAGTTTAAGTGAACTACGAGCCCCATTGTTAATACTTTAACGGAATTTATTTGTAACTTGCGACAAGTAGAACAATGAATGGAACAGGTAGACGGTTGAAATCTTTGTATATATTGCTTCTATATAGTCTAAGAAACATATATGCAAAGCATCCAAACAATACAATTCGCCAATTTATTGTTCTTCAAGTTTAAGTGAACAACGAGCCCCATTGTAAATCCTTTAAAGGAAATTATTTGTAAATTTCGACAAGTAGAACAATGAATGGAACAGGTAGACGGTTGAAATCTTTGTATATATTGCTACTATATAATCTAAGAAACATATATGCAAAGCATCCAAACAGTACCTTTCGCCAATTTTTTGATCTTCAAGTTTAAGTGAACTACGAGCCCCATTGTTAATCCTTTAAAGGAAATTATTTGTAAATTTCAACAAGTAGAACAATGAATGGAACAGGTAGACTGTTGAAATCATTGTATATATTGCTTCTGTATAGTCTAAGAAACATATATGCAAAGAATCCAAACAGTACAATTCGCCAATTATTTGATCTTCAAGTTTAAGTGAACTACGAGCCCCATTGTTAATACTTTAACGGAAATTATTTGTAACTTGCGACAAGTAGAACAATGAATGGAACAGGTAGCCGGTTGAAATCAATGTATATATTGCTTCTATATAGTCTAAGAAACATATATGCAAAGCATCCAAACAGTACAATTCGCGAATTTATTGTTCTTCAAGTTTAAGTGGACAACGAGCCCCATTGTTAATCCTTTAAAGGAAATTATTTGTAAATTTCGACAAGTAGAACAATGATTGGAACACGTAGACGGTTGAAATCTTTGTATATATTGCTTCTATATAGTCTAAGAAACATATATGCAAAGCAACCAAACAGTACAATTCGCCAATTTATTGTTCTTCAAGTTTAAGTGAACAACGAGCCCCATTGTTAATCCTTTAAAGGAAATTATTTGTAAATTTCGACAAGTAGAACAATGAATGGAACAGGTAGACGGTTGAAATCTTTGTATATATTGCTACTATATAATCTAAGAAACATATATGCAAAGCATCCAAACAGTACCTTTCGCCAATTTTTTGATCTTCAAGTTTAAGTGAACAACGAGCCCCATTGTTAATCCTTTAAAGGAAATTATTTGTAAATTTCGACAAGTAGAACAATGATTGGAACACGTAGACGGTTGAAATCTTTGTATATATTGCTTCTATATAGTCTAAGAAACATATATGCAAAGCATCCAAACAGTACAATTCGCGAATTTATTGTTCTTCAAGTTTAAGTGAACAACGAGCCCCATTGTTAATCCTTTAAAGGAAATTATTTGTAAATTTTAACAAGTAGAACAATGAATGGGACAGGTAGACTGTTGAAATCATTGTATATATTGCTTCTGTATTGTCTAAGAAACATATATGCAAAGAAACCAAACAGTACAATTCGTCAATTATTTGATCTTCAAGTTTAAGTGAACAATGAGCCCCATTGTTAATCCTTTATCGGAAATTATTTGTAACTTTCGACAAGTAGAACAATGAATGGAACAGGTAGACGGTTGAAATCTTTGTATATATTGCTTCTATATAGTCTAAGAAACATATATGCAAAGCATCCAAACAGTACAATTCGCCAATTTTTTGTTCTTCAAGTTTAAGTGAACAATAAGCCCCAATGGTCAATCCTTTATCGGTAATTATTTGTAACTTTCGACAAGTAGAACAGTGAATGGAACAGGTAGTCGGTTGAAATCCTTGTATATATTGCGTCTATATAGTCTAAGAAACATATATGCAAAGCATCCAAACAGTACCATTCGCCAATTTTTTGATCTTCAAGTTTAAGTGAACTACGAGCCCCATTGTTAATCCTTTAAAGGAAATTATTTGTAAATTTCGACAAGTAGAACAATGAATGGAACAGGTAGACTGTTGAAATCATTGTATATATTGCTTCTGTATAGTCTAAGAAACATATATGCAAAGAATCCAAACAGTACAATTCGCCAATTATTTGATCTTCAAGTTTAAGTGAACTACAAGCCCCATTGTTAATACATTAACGGAAATTATTTGTAACTTGCGACAAGTAGAACAATGAATGGAACAGGTAGACGGTTGAAATCTTTGTATATATTGCTTCTATATAGTCTAAGAAACATATATGCAAAGCATCCAAACAGTACAATTCGCCACTTTTTTGTTCTTCAAGTTTAAGTGAACAATGAGCCCCAATGGTTAATCCTTTATCGGAAATTATTTGTAATTTTCGACAAGTAGAACAATGAATGGAACAGGTAGACGGTTGAAATCTTTGTATATATTGCTTCTATATAGTCTAAGGAACATATATGCAAAGCATCCAAACAGTACAATTCGCGAATTTATTGTTCTTCAAGTTTAAGTGAACAACGAGCCCCATTGTTAATCCTTTAAAGGAAATTATTTGTAAATTTCGACAAGTAGAACAATGAATGGAACAGGTAGACGGTTGAAATCTTTGTATATATTGCTACTATATAATCTAAGAAACATATATGCAAAGCATCCAAACAGTACCTTTCGCCAATTTTTTGATCTTCAAGTTTAAGTGAACTACGAGCCCCATTGTTAATCCTTTAAAGGAAATTATTTGTAAATTTCAACAAGTAGAACAATGAATGGAACCGGTAGACTGTTGAAATCATTGTATATATTGCTTCTATATAGTCTAAGAAACATATATGCAAAGCATCCAAACAGTACAATTCGCCACTTTTTTGTTCTTCAAGTTTAAGTGAACAATGAGCCCCAATGGTTAATCCTTTATCGGAAACTATTTGTAAATTTCGACAAGTAGAACAATGAATGGAACAGGTAGACGGTTGAAATCTTTGTATATATTGCTTCTATATAGTCTAAGAAACATTTATGCAAAGCATCCAAACATTACCACTCGCCAATTTGTTGTCCTTCAAGTATAAGTGAACAATGAGCCCCATTGTTAATCCTTTATCGGAAATTATTTGTAACTTTCGACAAGTAGAACAATGAATGGAACAGGTAGACGGTTGAAATCTTTGTATATATTGCTTCTATATAGTCTAAGAAACATATATGCAAAGCATCCAAACAGTACAATTCGCCAATTTTTTGTTCTTCAAGTTTAAGTGAACAATAAGCCCCAATGGTTAATCCTTTATCGGTAATTATTTGTAACTTTCGACAAGTAGAACAATGAATGGAACAGGTAGACGGTTGAAATCTTTGTATATATTGCTTCTATATAGTCTAAGAAACATATATGCAAAGCATCCAAACAATACAATTCGCCAATTTATTGTTCTTCAAGTTTAAGTGAACAACGAGCCCCATTGTTAATCCTTTAAAGGAAATTATTTGTAAATTTCGACAAGTAGAACAATGAATGGAACAGGTAGACGGTTGAAATCTTTGTATATATTGCTACTATATAATCTAAGAAACATATATGCAAAGCATCCAAACAGTACCTTTCGCCAATTTTTTGATCTTCAAGTTTAAGTGAACTACGAGCCCCATTGTTAATCCTTTAAAGGAAATTATTTGTAAATTTCAACAAGTAGAACAATGAATGGAACAGGTAGACTGTTGAAATCATTGTATATATTGCTTCTGTATAGTCTAAGAAACATATATGCAAAGAATCCAAACAGTACAATTAGCCAATTATTTGATCTTCAAGTTTAAGTGAACTACGAGCCCCATTGTTAATACTTTAACGGAAATTATTTGTAACTTGCGACAAGTGGAACAATGAATGGAACAGGTAGCCGGTTGAAATCAATGTATATATTGCTTCTATATAGTCTAAGAAACATATATGCAAAGCATCCAAACAGTACAATTCGCGAATTTATTGTTCTTCAAGTTTAAGTGGACAACGAGCCCCATTGTTAATCCTTTAAAGGAAATTATTTGTAAATTTCGACAAGTAGAACAATGATTGGAACACGTAGACGGTTGAAATCTTTGTATATATTGCTTCTATATAGTCTAAGAAACATATATGCAAAGCATCCAAACAGTACAATTCGCCAATTTATTGTTCTTCAAGTTTAAGTGAACAACGAGCCCCATTGTTAATCCTTTAAAGGAAATTATTTGTAAATTTCGACAAGTAGAACAATGAATGGAACAGGTTGACGGTTGAAATCTTTGTATATATTGCTACTATATAATCTAAGAAACACATATGCAAAGCATCCAAACAGTACAATTCGCCAATTTTTTGTTCTTCAAGTTTAAGTGAACTACGAGCTCCATTGTTAATCCTTTAAAGGAAATTATTTGTAAATTTCGACAAGTAGAACAATGAATGGATCAGGTAGACGGTTGACATCTTTGTATATATTGCTTCTATATAGTATAAGAAACATATATGCAAAGCATCCAAACAGTTCAATTCGCCAATTTTTTGTTCTTCAAGTTTAAGTGAACAATGAGCCCCAATGGTCAATCCGTTATCGGAAATTATTTGTAACTTTCGACAAGTAGAACAATGAATGGAACAGGTAGACGGTTGAAGTCAATGTATATATTGCTTCTATATAGTCTAAGAAACACATATGCAAAACATCCAAACAGTACAATTCGCCAATTTTTTTTCTTCAAGTTTAAGTGAACAATGAGCCCCAATGGTTAATCCTTTATCGGAAATTATTTGTAATTTTCGACAAGTAGAACAATGAATGGAACAGGTAGACGGTTGAAATCATTGTATATATTGCTTCGATATAGTCTAAGAAACATATATGCAAAGCATCCAAACAGTACAATTTGCCAATTTATTGTTCTCCAAGTGTAAGTGAACAACGAGCCCCATTGTTAATCCTTTAAAGGAAATTATTTGTACATTTCGACAAGTAGAACAATGATTGGAACACGTAGACGGTTGAAATCATTGTATATATTGCTTCTGTATAGTCTAAGAAACATGTACGCAAAGCATCCAAACAGTACAATTCGCCAATTTTTTGTTCTTCAAGTTTAAGTGAACTACGATCCCCATTGTTAATCCTTTAACGGAAATTATTTTTAACTTTCGACAAGTAGAACAATGAATGGAACAGGTAGACTGTTGCAAATCATTGTATATATTGCTTCTATATAGTCTAAGAAACATATATGCAAAGCATCCAAACAGTACCATTCGCCAATTTTTTGTTCTTCAAATTTAAGTGAACAATGAGCCCCACTGGTTAATCCGTTATCGGAAATTATTTGTAACTTTCGACAAGTAGAACAATGAATGGAACAGGTAGGCGGTTGAAATCTATGTATATATTGCTTCTATATAGTCTAAGAAACATATATGCAAAGCATCCAAACAGTACCATTCGCCAATTTTTTGTTCTTCAAGTTTAAGTGAACTACGAGCCCCATTGTTAATCCTTCAAAGGAAATTATTTGTAAATTTCGACAAGTAGAACAATGAATGGAACAGGTAGACTGTTGAAATCATTGTATATATTGCTTCTATATAGTCTAAGAAACATATATGCAAAGCATCCAAACAGTACAATTCGCCAATTTTTTGTTCTTCAAGTTTAAGTAAACTACGATCCCCATTGTTAATCCCTTAACGGAAATTATTTGTAACTTTCGACAAGTAGAACAATGAATGGAACAGGTAGACGGTTGAAATCATTGTATATATTGCTTCTATATAGTCTAAGAAACATATATGCAAAGCATCCAAACAGTACAATTCGCCAATTTTTTGTTCTTCAAGTTTAAGTAAACTACGATCCCCATTGTTAATCCCTTAACGGAAATTATTTGTAACTTTCGACAAGTAGAACAATGAATGGAACAGGTAGACGGTTGAAATCATTGTATATATTGCTTCTATATAGTCTAAGAAACATATATGCAAAGCATCCAAACAGTACAATTCGACAATTTTTTGTTCTTCAAGTTTAGTGAACAATGAGCCCCAATGGTTAATCCTTTATCGGAAATTATTTGTAATTTTCGACAAGTAGAACAATGAATGGAACAGGTAGACGGTTGAAATATTTGTACATATTGCTTCTATATAATATAAGAAACATATATGCAAAGCATCCAAACAGTACAATTCGCCAATTTTTTGTTCTTCAAGTTTAAGTGAACTACGATCCCCATTGTTAATCCTTTAACGGAAATTATTTGTAACTTTCGACAAGTAGAACAATGAATGGAACAGGTAGACTGTTGAAATCATTGTATATATTGCTTCTATATAGTCTAAGAAACATATATGCAAAGCATCCAAACAGTACCATTCGCCAATTTTTTGTTCTTCAAATTTAAGTGAACTACGAGCCCCATTGTTAATCCTTTAAAGGAAATTATTTGTAAATTTCGACAAGTAGAACAATGAATGGAACAGGTAGACTGTTGAAATCATTGTACATATTGCTTCTGTATAGTCTAAGAAACATATATGCAAAGAATCCAAACAGTACAATTCGCCAATTATTTGATCTTCAAGTTTAAGTGAACTACGAGCCCCATTGTTAATACTTTAACGGAAATTATTTGTAACTTGCGACAAGTAGAACAATGAATGGAACAGGTAGACGGTTGAAATCTTTGTATATATTGCTTCTATATAGTCTAAGAAACATATATGCAAAGCATCCAAACAGTACAATTCGCCAATTTATTGTTCTTCAAGTTTAAGTGAACTACGAGCTCCATTGTTAATACTTTAACGGAAATTATTTGTAAATTGCGACAAGTAGAACAATGAATGGAACAGGTAGCCGGTTGAAATCAATGTATATATTGCTTCTATATAGTCTAAGAAACATATACGCAAAGCATCCAAATAGTACCATTCGCCAATTTTTTGTTCTTCAAGTTTAAGTGAACAATGAGCCCCAATGGTTAATCCTTTAAAGGAAATTATTTGTAAATTTCGACAAGTAGAACAATGAATGGAACAGGTAGACTGTTGAAATCATTGTATATATTGCTTCTGTATAGTCTAAGAAACATATATGCAAAGAATCCAAACAGTACAATTCGCCAATTATTTGATCTTCAAGTTTAAGTGAACTACGAGCCCCATTGTTAATACTTTAACGGAATTTATTTGTAACTTGCGACAAGTAGAACAATGAATGGAACAGGTAGACGGTTGAAATCTTTGTATATATTGCTTCTATATAGTCTAAGAAACATATATGCAAAGCATCCAAACAATACAATTCGCCAATTTATTGTTCTTCAAGTTTAAGTGAACAACGAGCCCCATTGTTAATCCTTTAAAGGAAATTATTTGTAAATTTCGACAAGTAGAACAATGAATGGAACAGGTAGACGGTTGAAATCTTTGTATATATTGCTACTATATAATCTAAGAAACATATATGCAAAGCATCCAAACAGTACCTTTCGCCAATTTTTTGATCTTCAAGTTTAAGTGAACTACGAGCCCCATTGTTAATCCTTTAAAGGAAATTATTTGTAAATTTCAACAAGTAGAACAATGAATGGAACAGGTAGACTGTTGAAATCATTGTATATATTGCTTCTGTATAGTCTAAGAAACATATATGCAAAGAATCCAAACAGTACAATTCGCCAATTATTTGATCTTCAAGTTTAAGTGAACTACGAGCCCCATTGTTAATACTTTAACGGAAATTATTTGTAACTTGCGACAAGTAGAACAATGAATGGAACAGGTAGCCGGTTGAAATCAATGTATATATTGCTTCTATATAGTCTAAGAAACATATATGCAAAGCATCCAAACAGTACAATTCGCGAATTTATTGTTCTTCAAGTTTAAGTGGACAACGAGCCCCATTGTTAATCCTTTAAAGGAAATTATTTGTAAATTTCGACAAGTAGAACAATGATTGGAACACGTAGACGGTTGAAATCTTTGTATATATTGCTTCTATATAGTCTAAGAAACATATATGCAAAGCAACCAAACAGTACAATTCGCCAATTTATTGTTCTTCAAGTTTAAGTGAACAACGAGCCCCATTGTTAATCCTTTAAAGGAAATTATTTGTAAATTTCGACAAGTAGAACAATGAATGGAACAGGTAGACGGTTGAAATCTTTGTATATATTGCTACTATATAATCTAAGAAACATATATGCAAAGCATCCAAACAGTACCTTTCGCCAATTTTTTGATCTTCAAGTTTAAGTGAACAACGAGCCCCATTGTTAATCCTTTAAAGGAAATTATTTGTAAATTTCGACAAGTAGAACAATGATTGGAACACGTAGACGGTTGAAATCTTTGTATATATTGCTTCTATATAGTCTAAGAAACATATATGCAAAGCATCCAAACAGTACAATTCGCGAATTTATTGTTCTTCAAGTTTAAGTGAACAACGAGCCCCATTGTTAATCCTTTAAAGGAAATTATTTGTAAATTTTAACAAGTAGAACAATGAATGGGACAGGTAGACTGTTGAAATCATTGTATATATTGCTTCTGTATTGTCTAAGAAACATATATGCAAAGAAACCAAACAGTACAATTCGTCAATTATTTGATCTTCAAGTTTAAGTGAACAATGAGCCCCATTGTTAATCCTTTATCGGAAATTATTTGTAACTTTCGACAAGTAGAACAATGAATGGAACAGGTAGACGGTTGAAATCTTTGTATATATTGCTTCTATATAGTCTAAGAAACATATATGCAAAGCATCCAAACAGTACAATTCGCCAATTTTTTGTTCTTCAAGTTTAAGTGAACAATAAGCCCCAATGGTCAATCCTTTATCGGTAATTATTTGTAACTTTCGACAAGTAGAACAGTGAATGGAACAGGTAGTCGGTTGAAATCCTTGTATATATTGCGTCTATATAGTCTAAGAAACATATATGCAAAGCATCCAAACAGTACCATTCGCCAATTTTTTGATCTTCAAGTTTAAGTGAACTACGAGCCCCATTGTTAATCCTTTAAAGGAAATTATTTGTAAATTTCGACAAGTAGAACAATGAATGGAACAGGTAGACTGTTGAAATCATTGTATATATTGCTTCTGTATAGTCTAAGAAACATATATGCAAAGAATCCAAACAGTACAATTCGCCAATTATTTGATCTTCAAGTTTAAGTGAACTACAAGCCCCATTGTTAATACATTAACGGAAATTATTTGTAACTTGCGACAAGTAGAACAATGAATGGAACAGGTAGACGGTTGAAATCTTTGTATATATTGCTTCTATATAGTCTAAGAAACATATATGCAAAGCATCCAAACAGTACAATTCGCCACTTTTTTGTTCTTCAAGTTTAAGTGAACAATGAGCCCCAATGGTTAATCCTTTATCGGAAATTATTTGTAATTTTCGACAAGTAGAACAATGAATGGAACAGGTAGACGGTTGAAATCTTTGTATATATTGCTTCTATATAGTCTAAGGAACATATATGCAAAGCATCCAAACAGTACAATTCGCGAATTTATTGTTCTTCAAGTTTAAGTGAACAACGAGCCCCATTGTTAATCCTTTAAAGGAAATTATTTGTAAATTTCGACAAGTAGAACAATGAATGGAACAGGTAGACGGTTGAAATCTTTGTATATATTGCTACTATATAATCTAAGAAACATATATGCAAAGCATCCAAACAGTACCTTTCGCCAATTTTTTGATCTTCAAGTTTAAGTGAACTACGAGCCCCATTGTTAATCCTTTAAAGGAAATTATTTGTAAATTTCAACAAGTAGAACAATGAATGGAACCGGTAGACTGTTGAAATCATTGTATATATTGCTTCTATATAGTCTAAGAAACATATATGCAAAGCATCCAAACAGTACAATTCGCCACTTTTTTGTTCTTCAAGTTTAAGTGAACAATGAGCCCCAATGGTTAATCCTTTATCGGAAACTATTTGTAAATTTCGACAAGTAGAACAATGAATGGAACAGGTAGACGGTTGAAATCTTTGTATATATTGCTTCTATATAGTCTAAGAAACATTTATGCAAAGCATCCAAACATTACCACTCGCCAATTTGTTGTCCTTCAAGTATAAGTGAACAATGAGCCCCATTGTTAATCCTTTATCGGAAATTATTTGTAACTTTCGACAAGTAGAACAATGAATGGAACAGGTAGACGGTTGAAATCTTTGTATATATTGCTTCTATATAGTCTAAGAAACATATATGCAAAGCATCCAAACAGTACAATTCGCCAATTTTTTGTTCTTCAAGTTTAAGTGAACAATAAGCCCCAATGGTTAATCCTTTATCGGTAATTATTTGTAACTTTCGACAAGTAGAACAATGAATGGAACAGGTAGACGGTTGAAATCTTTGTATATATTGCTTCTATATAGTCTAAGAAACATATATGCAAAGCATCCAAACAATACAATTCGCCAATTTATTGTTCTTCAAGTTTAAGTGAACAACGAGCCCCATTGTTAATCCTTTAAAGGAAATTATTTGTAAATTTCGACAAGTAGAACAATGAATGGAACAGGTAGACGGTTGAAATCTTTGTATATATTGCTACTATATAATCTAAGAAACATATATGCAAAGCATCCAAACAGTACCTTTCGCCAATTTTTTGATCTTCAAGTTTAAGTGAACTACGAGCCCCATTGTTAATCCTTTAAAGGAAATTATTTGTAAATTTCAACAAGTAGAACAATGAATGGAACAGGTAGACTGTTGAAATCATTGTATATATTGCTTCTGTATAGTCTAAGAAACATATATGCAAAGAATCCAAACAGTACAATTAGCCAATTATTTGATCTTCAAGTTTAAGTGAACTACGAGCCCCATTGTTAATACTTTAACGGAAATTATTTGTAACTTGCGACAAGTAGAACAATGAATGGAACAGGTAGCCGGTTGAAATCAATGTATATATTGCTTCTATATAGTCTAAGAAACATATATGCAAAGCATCCAAACAGTACAATTCGCGAATTTATTGTTCTTCAAGTTTAAGTGGACAACGAGCCCCATTGTTAATCCTTTAAAGGAAATTATTTGTAAATTTCGACAAGTAGAACAATGATTGGAACACGTAGACGGTTGAAATCTTTGTATATATTGCTTCTATATAGTCTAAGAAACATATATGCAAAGCATCCAAACAGTACAATTCGCCAATTTATTGTTCTTCAAGTTTAAGTGAACAACGAGCCCCATTGTTAATCCTTTAAAGGAAATTATTTGTAAATTTCGACAAGTAGAACAATGAATGGAACAGGTAGACGGTTGAAATCTTTGTATATATTGCTACTATATAATCTAAGAAACACATATGCAAAGCATCCAAACAGTACAATTCGCCAATTTTTTGTTCTTCAAGTTTAAGTGAACTACGAGCTCCATTGTTAATCCTTTAAAGGAAATTATTTGTAAATTTCGACAAGTAGAACAATGAATGGATCAGGTAGACGGTTGACATCTTTGTATATATTGCTTCTATATAGTATAAGAAACATATATGCAAAGCATCCAAACAGTTCAATTCGCCAATTTTTTGTTCTTCAAGTTTAAGTGAACAATGAGCCCCAATGGTCAATCCGTTATCGGAAATTATTTGTAACTTTCGACAAGTAGAACAATGAATGGAACAGGTAGACGGTTGAAGTCAATGTATATATTGCTTCTATATAGTCTAAGAAACACATATGCAAAACATCCAAACAGTACAATTCGCCAATTTTTTTTCTTCAAGTTTAAGTGAACAATGAGCCCCAATGGTTAATCCTTTATCGGAAATTATTTGTAATTTTCGACAAGTAGAACAATGAATGGAACAGGTAGACGGTTGAAATCATTGTATATATTGCTTCGATATAGTCTAAGAAACATATATGCAAAGCATCCAAACAGTACAATTTGCCAATTTATTGTTCTCCAAGTGTAAGTGAACAACGAGCCCCATTGTTAATCCTTTAAAGGAAATTATTTGTACATTTCGACAAGTAGAACAATGATTGGAACACGTAGACGGTTGAAATCATTGTATATATTGCTTCTGTATAGTCTAAGAAACATGTACGCAAAGCATCCAAACAGTACAATTCGCCAATTTTTTGTTCTTCAAGTTTAAGTGAACTACGATCCCCATTGTTAATCCTTTAACGGAAATTATTTTTAACTTTCGACAAGTAGAACAATGAATGGAACAGGTAGACTGTTGCAAATCATTGTATATATTGCTTCTATATAGTCTAAGAAACATATATGCAAAGCATCCAAACAGTACCATTCGCCAATTTTTTGTTCTTCAAATTTAAGTGAACAATGAGCCCCACTGGTTAATCCGTTATCGGAAATTATTTGTAACTTTCGACAAGTAGAACAATGAATGGAACAGGTAGGCGGTTGAAATCTTTGTATATATTGCTTCTATATAGTCTAAGAAACATATATGCAAAGCATCCAAACAGTACCATTCGCCAATTTTTTGTTCTTCAAGTTTAAGTGAACTACGAGCCCCATTGTTAATCCTTCAAAGGAAATTATTTGTAAATTTCGACAAGTAGAACAATGAATGGAACAGGTAGACTGTTGAAATCATTGTATATATTGCTTCTATATAGTCTAAGAAACATATATGCAAAGCATCCAAACAGTACAATTCGCCAATTTTTTGTTCTTCAAGTTTAAGTAAACTACGATCCCCATTGTTAATCCCTTAACGGAAATTATTTGTAACTTTCGACAAGTAGAACAATGAATGGAACAGGTAGACGGTTGAAATCATTGTATATATTGCTTCTATATAGTCTAAGAAACATATATGCAAAGCATCCAAACAGTACAATTCGACAATTTTTTGTTCTTCAAGTTTAGTGAACAATGAGCCCCAATGGTTAATCCTTTATCGGAAATTATTTGTAATTTTCGACAAGTAGAACAATGAATGGAACAGGTAGACGGTTGAAATATTTGTACATATTGCTTCTATATAATATAAGAAACATATATGCAAAGCATCCAAACAGTACAATTCGCCAATTTTTTGTTCTTCAAGTTTAAGTGAACTACGATCCCCATTGTTAATCCTTTAACGGAAATTATTTGTAACTTTCGACAAGTAGAACAATGAATGGAACAGGTAGACTGTTGAAATCATTGTATATATTGCTTCTATATAGTCTAAGAAACATATATGCAAAGCATCCAAACAGTACCATTCGCCAATTTTTTGTTCTTCAAATTTAAGTGAACAATGAGCCCCACTGGTTAATCCGTTATCGGAAATTATTTGTAACTTTCGACAAGTAGAACAATGAATGGAACAGGTAGGCGGTTGAAATCCTTGTATATATTGCGTCTATATAGTCTAAGAAACATATATGCAAAGCATCCAAACAGTACCATTCGCCAATTTTTTGATCTTCAAGTTTAAGTGAACTACGAGCCCCATTGTTAATCCTTTAAAGGAAATTATTTGTAAATTTCGACAAGTAGAACAATGAATGGAACAGGTAGACTGTTGAAATCATTGTATATATTGCTTCTGTATAGTCTAAGAAACATATATGCAAAGAATCCAAACAGTACAATTCGCCAATTATTTGATCTTCAAGTTTAAGTGAACTACGAGCCCCATTGTTAATACTTTAACGGAAATTATTTGTAACTTGCGACAAGTAGAACAATGAATGGAACAGGTAGACGGTTGAAATCTTTGTATATATTGCTTCTATATAGTCTAAGAAACATATATGCAAAGCATCCAAACAGTACAATTCGCCAATTTATTGTTCTTCAAGTTTAAGTGAACAACGAGCCCCATTGTTAATCCTTTAAAGGAAATTATTTGTAAATTTCGACAAGTAGAACAATGAATGGAACAGGTAGACGGTTGAAATCTTTGTATATATTGCTACTATATAATCTAAGAAACATAAATGCAAAGCATCCAAACAGTACCTTTCGCCAATTTTTTGATCTTCAAGTTTAAGTGAACTACGAGCCCCATTGTTAATCCTTTAAAGGAAATTATTTGTAAATTTCAACAAGTAGAACAATGAATGGAACAGGTAGACTGTTGAAATCATTGTATATATTGCTTCTGTATAGTCTAAGAAACATATATGCAAAGAATCCAAACAGTACAATTCGCCAATTATTTGATCTTCAAGTTTAAGTGAACTACGAGCCCCATTGTTAATACTTTAACGGAAATTATTTGTAACTTGCGACAAGTAGAACAATGAATGGAACAGGTAGCCGGTTGAAATCAATGTATATATTGCTTCTATATAGTCTAAGAAACATATATGCAAAGCATCAAAACAGTACAATTCGCGAATTTATTGTTCTTCAAGTTTAAGTGAACAACGAGCCCAATTGTTAATCCTTTAAAGGAAATTATTTGTAATTTTCGACAAGTAGAACAATGATTGGAACACGTAGACGGTTGAAATCTTTGTATATATTGCTTCCATATAGTCTAAGAAACATTTATGCAAAGCATCCAAACATTACCACTCGCCAATTTGTTGTCCTTGAAGTTTAAGTGAACAATGAGCCCAATTGTTAATCCTTTATCGGAAATTATTTGTAACTTTCGACAAGTAGAACAATGAATGGAACAGGTAGACTGTTGAAATCATTGTATATATTGCTTCTGTATAGTCTAAGAAACATATATGCAAAGAATCCAAACAGTACAATTCGCCAATTATTTGATCTTCAAGTTTAAGTGAACTACGAGCTCCATTGTTAATACTTTAACGGAAATTATTTGTAACTTGCGACAAGTAGAACAATGAATGGAACAGGTAGCCGGTTGAAATCAATGTATATATTGCTTCTATATAGTCTAAGAAACATATACGCAAAGCATCCAAATAGTACCATTCGCCAATTTTTTGTTCTTCAAGTTTAAGTGAACAATGAGCCCCAATGGTTAATCCTTTAAAGGAAATTATTTGTAAATTTCGACAAGTAGAACAATGAATGGAACAGGTAGACTGTTGAAATCATTGTATATATTGCTTCTGTATAGTCTAAGAAACATATATGCAAAGAATCCAAACAGTACAATTCGCCAATTATTTGATTTTCAAGTTTAAGTGAACTACGAGCCCCATTGTTAATACTTTAACGGAATTTATTTGTAACTTGCGACAAGTAGAACAATGAATGGAACAGGTAGACGGTTGAAATCTTTGTATATATTGCTTCTATATAGTCTAAGAAACATATATGCAAAGCATCCAAACAATACAATTCGCCAATTTATTGTTCTTCAAGTTTAAGTGAACAACGAGCCCCATTGTTAATCCTTTAAAGGAAATTATTTGTAAATTTCGACAAGTAGAACAATGAATGGAACAGGTAGACGGTTGAAATCTTTGTATATATTGCTACTATATAATCTAAGAAACATATATGCAAAGCATCCAAACAGTACCTTTCGCCAATTTTTTGATCTTCAAGTTTAAGTGAACTACGAGCCCCATTGTTAATCCTTTAAAGGAAATTATTTGTAAATTTCAACAAGTAGAACAATGAATGGAACAGGTAGACTGTTGAAATCATTGTATATATTGCTTCTGTATAGTCTAAGAAACATATATGCAAAGAATCCAAACAGTACAATTCGCCAATTATTTGATCTTCAAGTTTAAGTGAACTACGAGCCCCATTGTTAATACTTTAACGGAAATTATTTGTAACTTGCGACAAGTAGAACAATGAATGGAACAGGTAGCCGGTTGAAATCAATGTATATATTGCTTCTATATAGTCTAAGAAACATATATGCAAAGCATCCAAACAGTACAATTCGCGAATTTATTGTTCTTCAAGTTTAAGTGGACAACGAGCCCCATTGTTAATCCTTTAAAGGAAATTATTTGTAAATTTCGACAAGTAGAACAATGATTGGAACACGTAGACGGTTGAAATCTTTGTATATATTGCTTCTATATAGTCTAAGAAACATATATGCAAAGCAACCAAACAGTACAATTCGCCAATTTATTGTTCTTCAAGTTTAAGTGAACAACGAGCCCCATTGTTAATCCTTTAAAGGAAATTATTTGTAAATTTCGACAAGTAGAACAATGAATGGAACAGGTAGACGGTTGAAATCTTTGTATATATTGCTACTATATAATCTAAGAAACATATATGCAAAGCATCCAAACAGTACCTTTCGCCAATTTTTTGATCTTCAAGTTTAAGTGAACAACGAGCCCCATTGTTAATCCTTTAAAGGAAATTATTTGTAAATTTCGACAAGTAGAACAATGATTGGAACACGTAGACGGTTGAAATCTTTGTATATATTGCTTCTATATAGTCTAAGAAACATATATGCAAAGCATCCAAACAGTACAATTCGCGAATTTATTGTTCTTCAAGTTTAAGTGAACAACGAGCCCCATTGTTAATCCTTTAAAGGAAATTATTTGTAAATTTTAACAAGTAGAACAATGAATGGGACAGGTAGACTGTTGAAATCATTGTATATATTGCTTCTGTATTGTCTAAGAAACATATATGCAAAGAAACCAAACAGTACAATTCGTCAATTATTTGATCTTCAAGTTTAAGTGAACAATGAGCCCCATTGTTAATCCTTTATCGGAAATTATTTGTAACTTTCGACAAGTAGAACAATGAATGGAACAGGTAGACGGTTGAAATCTTTGTATATATTGCTTCTATATAGTCTAAGAAACATATATGCAAAGCATCCAAACAGTACAATTCGCCAATTTTTTGTTCTTCAAGTTTAAGTGAACAATAAGCCCCAATGGTCAATCCTTTATCGGTAATTATTTGTAACTTTCGACAAGTAGAACAGTGAATGGAACAGGTAGTCGGTTGAAATCCTTGTATATATTGCGTCTATATAGTCTAAGAAACATATATGCAAAGCATCCAAACAGTACCATTCGCCAATTTTTTGATCTTCAAGTTTAAGTGAACTACGAGCCCCATTGTTAATCCTTTAAAGGAAATTATTTGTAAATTTCGACAAGTAGAACAATGAATGGAACAGGTAGACTGTTGAAATCATTGTATATATTGCTTCTGTATAGTCTAAGAAACATATATGCAAAGAATCCAAACAGTACAATTCGCCAATTATTTGATCTTCAAGTTTAAGTGAACTACAAGCCCCATTGTTAATACATTAACGGAAATTATTTGTAACTTGCGACAAGTAGAACAATGAATGGAACAGGTAGACGGTTGAAATCTTTGTATATATTGCTTCTATATAGTCTAAGAAACATATATGCAAAGCATCCAAACAGTACAATTCGCCACTTTTTTGTTCTACAAGTTTAAGTGAACAATGAGCCCCAATGGTTAATCCTTTATCGGAAATTATTTGTAATTTTCGACAAGTAGAACAATGAATGGAACAGGTAGACGGTTGAAATCTTTGTATATATTGCTTCTATATAGTCTAAGGAACATATATGCAAAGCATCCAAACAGTACAATTCGCGAATTTATTGTTCTTCAAGTTTAAGTGAACAACGAGCCCCATTGTTAATCCTTTAAAGGAAATTATTTGTAAATTTCGACAAGTAGAACAATGAATGGAACAGGTAGACGGTTGAAATCTTTGTATATATTGCTACTATATAATCTAAGAAACATATATGCAAAGCATCCAAACAGTACCTTTCGCCAATTTTTTGATCTTCAAGTTTAAGTGAACTACGAGCCCCATTGTTAATCCTTTAAAGGAAATTATTTGTAAATTTCAACAAGTAGAACAATGAATGGAACCGGTAGACTGTTGAAATCATTGTATATATTGCTTCTATATAGTCTAAGAAACATATATGCAAAGCATCCAAACAGTACAATTCGCCACTTTTTTGTTCTTCAAGTTTAAGTGAACAATGAGCCCCAATGGTTAATCCTTTATCGGAAACTATTTGTAAATTTCGACAAGTAGAACAATGAATGGAACAGGTAGACGGTTGAAATCTTTGTATATATTGCTTCTATATAGTCTAAGAAACATTTATGCAAAGCATCCAAACATTACCACTCGCCAATTTGTTGTCCTTCAAGTATAAGTGAACAATGAGCCCCATTGTTAATCCTTTATCGGAAATTATTTGTAACTTTCGACAAGTAGAACAATGAATGGAACAGGTAGACGGTTGAAATCTTTGTATATATTGCTTCTATATAGTCTAAGAAACATATATGCAAAGCATCCAAACAGTACAATTCGCCAATTTTTTGTTCTTCAAGTTTAAGTGAACAATAAGCCCCAATGGTTAATCCTTTATCGGTAATTATTTGTAACTTTCGACAAGTAGAACAATGAATGGAACAGGTAGACGGTTGAAATCTTTGTATATATTGCTTCTATATAGTCTAAGAAACATATATGCAAAGCATCCAAACAATACAATTCGCCAATTTATTGTTCTTCAAGTTTAAGTGAACAACGAGCCCCATTGTTAATCCTTTAAAGGAAATTATTTGTAAATTTCGACAAGTAGAACAATGAATGGAACAGGTAGACGGTTGAAATCTTTGTATATATTGCTACTATATAATCTAAGAAACATATATGCAAAGCATCCAAACAGTACCTTTCGCCAATTTTTTGATCTTCAAGTTTAAGTGAACTACGAGCCCCATTGTTAATCCTTTAAAGGAAATTATTTGTAAATTTCGACAAGTAGAACAATGAATGGAACAGGTAGACGGTTAAAATCTTTGTATATATCGCTACCATATAATCTAAGAAACATATATGCAAAGCATCCAAACAGTACAATTCGCCAATCTTTTGTTCTTCAAGTTTAAGTGAACAATGAGCCCCAATGGTTAATCGTTTATCGGAAATTATTTGTAACTTTCGACAAGTAGAACAATGAATGGAACAGGTAGACGGTTGAAATCTTTGTATATATTGCTTCTATATAGTCTAAGAAACATATATGCAAGGCATCCAAACAGTACAATTCGCCAATTTATTGTTCTTCAAGTTTAAGTGAACAACGAGCCCCATTGTTAATCCTTTAAAGGAAATTATTTGTAAATTTCAACAAGTAGAACAATGAATGGAACAGGTAGACTGTTGAAATCATTGTATATATTGCTTCTGTATAGTCTAAGAAACATATATGCAAAGAATCCAAACAGTACAATTCGCCAATTATTTGATCTTCAAGTTTAAGTGAACTACGAGCCCCATTGTTAATACTTTAACGGAAATTATTTGTAACTTGCGACAAGTAGAACAATGAATGGAACAGGTAGCCGGTTGAAATCAATGTATATATTGCTTCTATATAGTCTAAGAAACATATATGCAAAGCATCCAAACAGTACAATTCGCGAATTTATTGTTCTTCAAGTTTAAGTGAACAACGAGCCCCATTGTTAATCCTTTAAAGGAAATCATTTGTAAATTTCGACAAGTAGAACAATGATTGGAACACGTAGACGGTTGAAATCTTTGTATATATTGCTTCTATATAGTCTAAGAAACATATATGCAAAGCATCCAAACAGTACAATTCGCCAATTTATTGTTCTTCAAGTTTAAGTGAACAACGAGCCCCATTGTTAATCCTTTAAAGGAAATTATTTGTAAATTTCGACAAGTAGAACAATGAATGGAACAGGTAGACGGTTAAAATCTTTGTATATATCGCTACCATATAATCTAAGAAACATATATGCAAAGCATCCAAACTGTACCATTCGCCAATTTTTTGATCTTCAAGTTTAAGTGAACTACGAGCCCCATTGTTAATCCTTTAAAGGAAATTATTTGTAAATTTCAACAAGTAGAACAATGAATGGGACAGGTAGACTGTTGAAATCATTGTATATATTGCTTCTGTATAGTCTAAGAAACATATATGCAAAGAATCCAAACAGTACAATTCGCCAATTATTTGATCTTCAAGTTTAACTGAACTACGAGCCCCATTATTAATACATTAACGGAAATTATTTGTAACTTGCGACAAGTAGAACAATGAATGGAACAGGTAGACTGTTGAAATCATTGTATATATTGCTTCTGTATAGTCTAAGAAACATATATGCAAAGAATCCAAACAGTACCATTCGCCAATTTTTTGTTCTTCAAGTTTAAGTGAACAACGAGCCCCAATGTTAATCCTTTATCGGAAATTATTTGTAACTTTCGACAAGTAGAACAATGAATGGAACAGGTAGACGGTTGAAATTTTTGTATATATTGCGTTTATATAGTCTAAGAAACATATATGCAAAGCATCCAAACAGTACCATTCGCCAATTTTTTGTTCTTCAAGATCAAGTGAACTACGAGCCCCATTGTTAATCCTTTAAAGGAAATTATTTGTAACTTGCGACAAGTAGAACAATGAATGGAACAGGTAGACGGTTAAAATCTTTGTATATATCGCTACCATATAATCTAAGAAACATATATGCAAAGCATCCAAACAGTACCATTCGCCAATTTTTTGATCTTCAAGTTTAAGTGAACTACGAGCCCCATTGTTAATCCTTTAAAGGAAATTATTTGTAAATTTCAACAAGTAGAACAATGAATGGGACAGGTAGACTGTTGAAATCATTGTATATATTGCTTCTGTATAGTCTAAGAAACATATATGCAAAGAATCCAAACAGTACAATTCGTCAATTACTTGATCTTCAAGTTTAAGTGAACTACGAGCCCCATTGTTAATACTTTAACGGAAATTATTTGTAACTTTCGACAAGTAGAACAATGAATGGAACAGGTAACCGGTTGAAATCAATGTATATATTGCTTCTATATAGTCTAAGAAACATATATGCAAAGCATCCAAACAGTACAATTCGCCAATTTCTTGTTCTTCAAGTTTAAGTGAACTACGAGCCCCATTGTTAATCCTTTAAAGGAAATTATTTGTAAATTTCGACAAGTAGAACAATGAATGGAACAGGTAGACTGTTGAAATCATTGTATATATTGCTTCTGTATAGTCTAAGAAACATATATGCAAAGAATCCAAACAGTACAATTCGCCAATTTTTTGATCTTCAAGTTTAAGTGAACTACGAGCCCTATTGTTAATCCTTTAAAGGAAATTATTTGTAAATTTCAACAAGTAGAACAATGAATGGAACAGGTAGCCGGTTGAAATCATTGTATATATTGCTTCTGTATAGTCTAAGAAACATATATGCAAAGAATCCAAACAGTACAATTCGCGAATTTATTGTTCTTCAAGTTTAAGTGAACAACGAGCCCCATTGTTAATCCTTTAAAGGAAATTATTTGTAAATTTCGACAAGTAGAACAACGATTGGAACAGGTAGACGGTTGAAATCATTTTACATATTGCTTCTATATAGTCTAAGAAACATATATGCAAATCAACCAAACAGTACAATTCGCCAATTTTTTCATCTTCAAGTTTAAGTGAACTACGAGCCCTATTGTTAATACTTTAACGGTAATTATTTGTAACTTTCGACAAGTAGAACAATGAATGGAACAGGTAGACGGATGAAATCCTTGTATATATTGCATCTATATAGTGTAAGAAACACATATGCAAAGCATCCAAACAGTACAAGTCGCCAATTCATTGTTCTTAAAGTTTAAGTGAACAACGAGCCCCATTGTTAATCCCTTAACGGAAATTATTTGTAACTTTCGACAAGTAGAACAATGAATGGAACAGGTAGACGGTTGAAATCATTGTATTAATTGCTTCTATATAGTCTAAGAAACATATATGCAAAGCATCCAAACAGTACCATTCGCCAATTTATTGTTCTTCAAGTTTAAGTGAACAACGAACCCCACTGATAATCATTAAAGGGAAATTATTTGTAACTTTCGACAAGTAGAACAAGGAATGAAACAGGTAGACGGTTGAAATCTTTGTATATATTGCTTCTATATAGTCTAAGAAACATATATGCAAAGAATCCAAACAGTACAATTCTCCAATTTTTTGTTCTTCAAGATTAAGTGAACTACGAGCCCCATTGTTAATCCTTTAAAGGAAATTATTTGTAAATTTCGACAAAGTAGAACAATGAATGGGACAGGTAGACTGTTGAAATCATTGTATATATTGCTTCTGTATAGTCTAAGAAACATATATGCAAAGAATCCAAACAGTACAATTCGCCAATTTTTTGTTCTTCAAGTTTAAGTGAACAACGAGCCCCAATGGTTAATCCTTTATCGGAAATTATTTGTAACTTTCGACAAGTAGAACAATGAATGGAACAGGTAGACGGTTGAAATTTTTGTATATATTGCGTTTATATAGTCTAAGAAACATATATGCAAAGCATCCAAACAGTACCATTCGCCAATTTTTTGTTCTTCAAGATCAAGTGAACTACGAGCCCCATTGTTAATCCTTTAAAGGAAATTATTTGTAACTTGCGACAAGTAGAACAATGAATGGAACAGGTAGACGGTTAAAATCTTTGTATATATCGCTACCATATAATCTAAGAAACATATATGCAAAGCATCCAAACAGTACCATTCGCCAATTTTTTGATCTTCAAGTTTAAGTGAACTACGAGCCCCATTGTTAATCCTTTAAAGGAAATCATTTGTAAATTTCGACAAGTAGAACAATGATTGGAACACGTAGACGGTTGAAATCTTTGTATATATTGCTTCTATATAGTCTAAGAAACATATATGCAAAGCATCCAAACAGTACAATTCGCCAATTTATTGTTCTTCAAGTTTAAGTGAACAACGAGCCCCATTGTTAATCCTTTAAAGGAAATTATTTGTAAATTTCGACAAGTAGAACAATGAATGGAACAGGTAGACGGTTAAAATCTTTGTATATATCGCTACCATATAATCTAAGAAACATATATGCAAAGCATCCAAACTGTACCATTCGCCAATTTTTTGATCTTCAAGTTTAAGTGAACTACGAGCCCCATTGTTAATCCTTTAAAGGAAATTATTTGTAAATTTCAACAAGTAGAACAATGAATGGGACAGGTAGACTGTTGAAATCATTGTATATATTGCTTCTGTATAGTCTAAGAAACATATATGCAAAGAATCCAAACAGTACAATTCGTCAATTATTTGATCTTCAAGTTTAAGTGAACTACGAGCCCCATTGTTAATACTTTAACGGAAATTATTTGTAACTTGCGACAAGTAGAACAATGAATGGAACAGGTAGACTGTTGAAATCATTGTATATATTGCTTCTGTATAGTCTAAGAAACATATATGCAAAGAATCCAAACAGTACAATTCGCCAATTATTTGATCTTCAAGTTTAAGTGAACTACGAGCCCCATTGTTAATACTTTAACGGAAATTATTTGTAACTTGCGACAAGTAGAACAATGAATGGAACAGGTAGACGGTTGAAATCTTTGTATATATTGCTTCTATATAGTCTAAGAAACATATATGCAAAGCATCCAAACAGTACAATTCGCCAATTTATTGTTCTTCAAGTTTAAGTGAACAACGAGCCCCATTGTTAATCCTTTAAAGGAAATTATTTGTAAATTTCGACAAGTAGAACAATGAATGGAACAGGTAGACGGTTGAAATCTTTGTATATATTGCTACTATATAATCTAAGAAACATAAATGCAAAGCATCCAAACAGTACCTTTCGCCAATTTTTTGATCTTCAAGTTTAAGTGAACTACGAGCCCCATTGTTAATCCTTTAAAGGAAATTATTTGTAAATTTCAACAAGTAGAACAATGAATGGAACAGGTAGACTGTTGAAATCATTGTATATATTGCTTCTGTATAGTCTAAGAAACATATATGCAAAGAATCCAAACAGTACAATTCGCCAATTATTTGATCTTCAAGTTTAAGTGAACTACGAGCCCCATTGTTAATACTTTAACGGAAATTATTTGTAACTTGCGACAAGTAGAACAATGAATGGAACAGGTAGCCGGTTGAAATCAATGTATATATTGCTTCTATATAGTCTAAGAAACATATATGCAAAGCATCAAAACAGTACAATTCGCGAATTTATTGTTCTTCAAGTTTAAGTGAACAACGAGCCCAATTGTTAATCCTTTAAAGGAAATTATTTGTAATTTTCGACAAGTAGAACAATGATTGGAACACGTAGACGGTTGAAATCTTTGTATATATTGCTTCCATATAGTCTAAGAAACATTTATGCAAAGCATCCAAACATTACCACTCGCCAATTTGTTGTCCTTGAAGTTTAAGTGAACAATGAGCCCAATTGTTAATCCTTTATCGGAAATTATTTGTAACTTTCGACAAGTAGAACAATGAATGGAACAGGTAGACTGTTGAAATCATTGTATATATTGCTTCTGTATAGTCTAAGAAACATATATGCAAAGAATCCAAACAGTACAATTCGCCAATTATTTGATCTTCAAGTTTAAGTGAACTACGAGCTCCATTGTTAATACTTTAACGGAAATTATTTGTAACTTGCGACAAGTAGAACAATGAATGGAACAGGTAGCCGGTTGAAATCAATGTATATATTGCTTCTATATAGTCTAAGAAACATATACGCAAAGCATCCAAATAGTACCATTCGCCAATTTTTTGTTCTTCAAGTTTAAGTGAACAATGAGCCCCAATGGTTAATCCTTTAAAGGAAATTATTTGTAAATTTCGACAAGTAGAACAATGAATGGAACAGGTAGACTGTTGAAATCATTGTATATATTGCTTCTGTATAGTCTAAGAAACATATATGCAAAGAATCCAAACAGTACAATTCGCCAATTATTTGATCTTCAAGTTTAAGTGAACTACGAGCCCCATTGTTAATACTTTAACGGAATTTATTTGTAACTTGCGACAAGTAGAACAATGAATGGAACAGGTAGACGGTTGAAATCTTTGTATATATTGCTTCTATATAGTCTAAGAAACATATATGCAAAGCATCCAAACAATACAATTCGCCAATTTATTGTTCTTCAAGTTTAAGTGAACAACGAGCCCCATTGTTAATCCTTTAAAGGAAATTATTTGTAAATTTCGACAAGTAGAACAATGAATGGAACAGGTAGACGGTTGAAATCTTTGTATATATTGCTACTATATAATCTAAGAAACATATATGCAAAGCATCCAAACAGTACCTTTCGCCAATTTTTTGATCTTCAAGTTTAAGTGAACTACGAGCCCCATTGTTAATCCTTTAAAGGAAATTATTTGTAAATTTCAACAAGTAGAACAATGAATGGAACAGGTAGACTGTTGAAATCATTGTATATATTGCTTCTGTATAGTCTAAGAAACATATATGCAAAGAATCCAAACAGTACAATTCGCCAATTATTTGATCTTCAAGTTTAAGTGAACTACGAGCCCCATTGTTAATACTTTAACGGAAATTATTTGTAACTTGCGACAAGTAGAACAATGAATGGAACAGGTAGCCGGTTGAAATCAATGTATATATTGCTTCTATATAGTCTAAGAAACATATATGCAAAGCATCCAAACAGTACAATTCGCGAATTTATTGTTCTTCAAGTTTAAGTGGACAACGAGCCCCATTGTTAATCCTTTAAAGGAAATTATTTGTAAATTTCGACAAGTAGAACAATGATTGGAACACGTAGACGGTTGAAATCTTTGTATATATTGCTTCTATATAGTCTAAGAAACATATATGCAAAGCAACCAAACAGTACAATTCGCCAATTTATTGTTCTTCAAGTTTAAGTGAACAACGAGCCCCATTGTTAATCCTTTAAAGGAAATTATTTGTAAATTTCGACAAGTAGAACAATGAATGGAACAGGTAGACGGTTGAAATCTTTGTATATATTGCTACTATATAATCTAAGAAACATATATGCAAAGCATCCAAACAGTACCTTTCGCCAATTTTTTGATCTTCAAGTTTAAGTGAACAACGAGCCCCATTGTTAATCCTTTAAAGGAAATTATTTGTAAATTTCGACAAGTAGAACAATGATTGGAACACGTAGACGGTTGAAATCTTTGTATATATTGCTTCTATATAGTCTAAGAAACATATATGCAAAGCATCCAAACAGTACAATTCGCGAATTTATTGTTCTTCAAGTTTAAGTGAACAACGAGCCCCATTGTTAATCCTTTAAAGGAAATTATTTGTAAATTTTAACAAGTAGAACAATGAATGGGACAGGTAGACTGTTGAAATCATTGTATATATTGCTTCTGTATTGTCTAAGAAACATATATGCAAAGAAACCAAACAGTACAATTCGTCAATTATTTGATCTTCAAGTTTAAGTGAACAATGAGCCCCATTGTTAATCCTTTATCGGAAATTATTTGTAACTTTCGACAAGTAGAACAATGAATGGAACAGGTAGACGGTTGAAATCTTTGTATATATTGCTTCTATATAGTCTAAGAAACATATATGCAAAGCATCCAAACAGTACAATTCGCCAATTTTTTGTTCTTCAAGTTTAAGTGAACAATAAGCCCCAATGGTCAATCCTTTATCGGTAATTATTTGTAACTTTCGACAAGTAGAACAGTGAATGGAACAGGTAGTCGGTTGAAATCCTTGTATATATTGCGTCTATATAGTCTAAGAAACATATATGCAAAGCATCCAAACAGTACCATTCGCCAATTTTTTGATCTTCAAGTTTAAGTGAACTACGAGCCCCATTGTTAATCCTTTAAAGGAAATTATTTGTAAATTTCGACAAGTAGAACAATGAATGGAACAGGTAGACTGTTGAAATCATTGTATATATTGCTTCTGTATAGTCTAAGAAACATATATGCAAAGAATCCAAACAGTACAATTCGCCAATTATTTGATCTTCAAGTTTAAGTGAACTACAAGCCCCATTGTTAATACATTAACGGAAATTATTTGTAACTTGCGACAAGTAGAACAATGAATGGAACAGGTAGACGGTTGAAATCTTTGTATATATTGCTTCTATATAGTCTAAGAAACATATATGCAAAGCATCCAAACAGTACAATTCGCCACTTTTTTGTTCTTCAAGTTTAAGTGAACAATGAGCCCCAATGGTTAATCCTTTATCGGAAATTATTTGTAATTTTCGACAAGTAGAACAATGAATGGAACAGGTAGACGGTTGAAATCTTTGTATATATTGCTTCTATATAGTCTAAGGAACATATATGCAAAGCATCCAAACAGTACCTTTCGCCAATTTTTTGATCTTCAAGTTTAAGTGAACTACGAGCCCCATTGTTAATCCTTTAAAGGAAATTATTTGTAAATTTCAACAAGTAGAACAATGAATGGAACCGGTAGACTGTTGAAATCATTGTATATATTGCTTCTATATAGTCTAAGAAACATATATGCAAAGCATCCAAACAGTACAATTCGCCACTTTTTTGTTCTTCAAGTTTAAGTGAACAATGAGCCCCAATGGTTAATCCTTTATCGGAAACTATTTGTAAATTTCGACAAGTAGAACAATGAATGGAACAGGTAGACGGTTGAAATCTTTGTATATATTGCTTCTATATAGTCTAAGAAACATTTATGCAAAGCATCCAAACATTACCACTCGCCAATTTGTTGTCCTTCAAGTATAAGTGAACAATGAGCCCCATTGTTAATCCTTTATCGGAAATTATTTGTAACTTTCGACAAGTAGAACAATGAATGGAACAGGTAGACGGTTGAAATCTTTGTATATATTGCTTCTATATAGTCTAAGAAACATATATGCAAAGCATCCAAACAGTACAATTCGCCAATTTTTTGTTCTTCAAGTTTAAGTGAACAATAAGCCCCAATGGTTAATCCTTTATCGGTAATTATTTGTAACTTTCGACAAGTAGAACAATGAATGGAACAGGTAGACGGTTGAAATCTTTGTATATATTGCTTCTATATAGTCTAAGAAACATATATGCAAAGCATCCAAACAATACAATTCGCCAATTTATTGTTCTTCAAGTTTAAGTGAACAACGAGCCCCATTGTTAATCCTTTAAAGGAAATTATTTGTAAATTTCGACAAGTAGAACAATGAATGGAACAGGTAGACGGTTGAAATCTTTGTATATATTGCTACTATATAATCTAAGAAACATATATGCAAAGCATCCAAACAGTACCTTTCGCCAATTTTTTGATCTTCAAGTTTAAGTGAACTACGAGCCCCATTGTTAATCCTTTAAAGGAAATTATTTGTAAATTTCGACAAGTAGAACAATGAATGGAACAGGTAGACGGTTAAAATCTTTGTATATATCGCTACCATATAATCTAAGAAACATATATGCAAAGCATCCAAACAGTACAATTCGCCAATCTTTTGTTCTTCAAGTTTAAGTGAACAATGAGCCCCAATGGTTAATCGTTTATCGGAAATTATTTGTAACTTTCGACAAGTAGAACAATGAATGGAACAGGTAGACGGTTGAAATCTTTGTATATATTGCTTCTATATAGTCTAAGAAACATATATGCAAGGCATCCAAACAGTACAATTCGCCAATTTATTGTTCTTCAAGTTTAAGTGAACAACGAGCCCCATTGTTAATCCTTTAAAGGAAATTATTTGTAAATTTCAACAAGTAGAACAATGAATGGAACAGGTAGACTGTTGAAATCATTGTATATATTGCTTCTGTATAGTCTAAGAAACATATATGCAAAGAATCCAAACAGTACAATTCGCCAATTATTTGATCTTCAAGTTTAAGTGAACTACGAGCCCCATTGTTAATACTTTAACGGAAATTATTTGTAACTTGCGACAAGTAGAACAATGAATGGAACAGGTAGCCGGTTGAAATCAATGTATATATTGCTTCTATATAGTCTAAGAAACATATATGCAAAGCATCCAAACAGTACAATTCGCGAATTTATTGTTCTTCAAGTTTAAGTGAACAACGAGCCCCATTGTTAATCCTTTAAAGGAAATCATTTGTAAATTTCGACAAGTAGAACAATGATTGGAACACGTAGACGGTTGAAATCTTTGTATATATTGCTTCTATATAGTCTAAGAAACATATATGCAAAGCATCCAAACAGTACAATTCGCCAATTTATTGTTCTTCAAGTTTAAGTGAACAACGAGCCCCATTGTTAATCCTTTAAAGGAAATTATTTGTAAATTTCGACAAGTAGAACAATGAATGGAACAGGTAGACGGTAAAAATCTTTGTATATATCGCTACCATATAATCTAAGAAACATATATGCAAAGCATCCAAACTGTACCATTCGCCAATTTTTTGATCTTCAAGTTTAAGTGAACTACGAGCCCCATTGTTAATCCTTTAAAGGAAATTATTTGTAAATTTCAACAAGTAGAACAATGAATGGGACAGGTGGACTGTTGAAATCATTGTATATATTGCTTCTGTATAGTCTAAGAAACATATATGCAAAGAATCCAAACAGTACAATTCGCCAATTATTTGATCTTCAAGTTTAACTGAACTACGAGCCCCATTATTAATACATTAACGGAAATTATTTGTAACTTGCGACAAGTAGAACAATGAATGGAACAGGTAGACTGTTGAAATCATTGTATATATTGCTTCTGTATAGTCTAAGAAACATATATGCAAAGAATCCAAACAGTACCATTCGCCAATTTTTTGTTCTTCAAGTTTAAGTGAACAACGAGCCCCAATGGTTAATCCTTTATCGGAAATTATTTGTAACTTTCGACAAGTAGAACAATGAATGGAACAGGTAGACGGTTGAAATTTTTGTATATATTGCGTTTATATAGTCTAAGAAACATATATGCAAAGCATCCAAACAGTACCATTCGCCAATTTTTTGTTCTTCAAGATCAAGTGAACTACGAGCCCCATTGTTAATCCTTTAAAGGAAATTATTTGTAACTTGCGACAAGTAGAACAATGAATGGAACAGGTAGACGGTTAAAATCTTTGTATATATCGCTACCATATAATCTAAGAAACATATATGCAAAGCATCCAAACAGTACCATTCGCCAATTTTTTGATCTTCAAGTTTAAGTGAACTACGAGCCCCATTGTTAATCCTTTAAAGGAAATTATTTGTAAATTTCAACAAGTAGAACAATGAATGGGACAGGTAGACTGTTGAAATCATTGTATATATTGCTTCTGTATAGTCTAAGAAACATATATGCAAAGAATCCAAACAGTACAATTCGTCAATTACTTGATCTTCAAGTTTAAGTGAACTACGAGCCCCATTGTTAATACTTTAACGGAAATTATTTGTAACTTTCGACAAGTAGAACAATGAATGGAACAGGTAACCGGTTGAAATCAATGTATATATTGCTTCTATATAGTCTAAGAAACATATATGCAAAGCATCCAAACAGTACAATTCGCCAATTTCTTGTTCTTCAAGTTTAAGTGAACTACGAGCCCCATTGTTAATCCTTTAAAGGAAATTATTTGTAAATTTCGACAAGTAGAACAATGAATGGAACAGGTAGACTGTTGAAATCATTGTATATATTGCTTCTGTATAGTCTAAGAAACATATATGCAAAGAATCCAAACAGTACAATTCGCCAATTTTTTGATCTTCAAGTTTAAGTGAACTACGAGCCCTATTGTTAATCCTTTAAAGGAAATTATTTGTAAATTTCAACAAGTAGAACAATGAATGGAACAGGTAGCCGGTTGAAATCATTGTATATATTGCTTCTGTATAGTCTAAGAAACATATATGCAAAGAATCCAAACAGTACAATTCGCGAATTTATTGTTCTTCAAGTTTAAGTGAACAACGAGCCCCATTGTTAATCCTTTAAAGGAAATTATTTGTAAATTTCGACAAGTAGAACAACGATTGGAACAGGTAGACGGTTGAAATCATTTTACATATTGCTTCTATATAGTCTAAGAAACATATATGCAAATCAACCAAACAGTACAATTCGCCAATTTTTTCATCTTCAAGTTTAAGTGAACTACGAGCCCTATTGTTAATACTTTAACGGTAATTATTTGTAACTTTCGACAAGTAGAACAATGAATGGAACAGGTAGACGGATGAAATCCTTGTATATATTGCATCTATATAGTGTAAGAAACACATATGCAAAGCATCCAAACAGTACAAGTCGCCAATTCATTGTTCTTAAAGTTTAAGTGAACAACGAGCCCCATTGTTAATCCCTTAACGGAAATTATTTGTAACTTTCGACAAGTAGAACAATGAATGGAACAGGTAGACGGTTGAAATCATTGTATTAATTGCTTCTATATAGTCTAAGAAACATATATGCAAAGCATCCAAACAGTACCATTCGCCAATTTATTGTTCTTCAAGTTTAAGTGAACAACGAACCCCACTGATAATCATTAAAGGGAAATTATTTGTAACTTTCGACAAGTAGAACAAGGAATGAAACAGGTAGACGGTTGAAATCTTTGTATATATTGCTTCTATATAGTCTAAGAAACATATATGCAAAGAATCCAAACAGTACAATTCTCCAATTTTTTGTTCTTCAAGATTAAGTGAACTACGAGCCCCATTGTTAATCCTTTAAAGGAAATTATTTGTAAATTTCGACAAAGTAGAACAATGAATGGGACAGGTAGACTGTTGAAATCATTGTATATATTGCTTCTGTATAGTCTAAGAAACATATATGCAAAGAATCCAAACAGTACAATTCGCCAATTTTTTGTTCTTCAAGTTTAAGTGAACAACGAGCCCCAATGGTTAATCCTTTATCGGAAATTATTTGTAACTTTCGACAAGTAGAACAATGAATGGAACAGGTAGACGGTTGAAATTTTTGTATATATTGCGTTTATATAGTCTAAGAAACATATATGCAAAGCATCCAAACAGTACCATTCGCCAATTTTTTGTTCTTCAAGATCAAGTGAACTACGAGCCCCATTGTTAATCCTTTAAAGGAAATTATTTGTAACTTGCGACAAGTAGAACAATGAATGGAACAGGTAGACGGTTAAAATCTTTGTATATATCGCTACCATATAATCTAAGAAACATATATGCAAAGCATCCAAACAGTACCATTCGCCAATTTTTTGATCTTCAAGTTTAAGTGAACTACGAGCCCCATTGTTAATCCTTTAAAGGAAATCATTTGTAAATTTCGACAAGTAGAACAATGATTGGAACACGTAGACGGTTGAAATCTTTGTATATATTGCTTCTATATAGTCTAAGAAACATATATGCAAAGCATCCAAACAGTACAATTCGCCAATTTATTGTTCTTCAAGTTTAAGTGAACAACGAGCCCCATTGTTAATCCTTTAAAGGAAATTATTTGTAAATTTCGACAAGTAGAACAATGAATGGAACAGGTAGACGGTTAAAATCTTTGTATATATCGCTACCATATAATCTAAGAAACATATATGCAAAGCATCCAAACTGTACCATTCGCCAATTTTTTGATCTTCAAGTTTAAGTGAACTACGAGCCCCATTGTTAATCCTTTAAAGGAAATTATTTGTAAATTTCAACAAGTAGAACAATGAATGGGACAGGTAGACTGTTGAAATCATTGTATATATTGCTTCTGTATAGTCTAAGAAACATATATGCAAAGAATCCAAACAGTACAATTCGTCAATTATTTGATCTTCAAGTTTAAGTGAACTACGAGCCCCATTGTTAATACTTTAACGGAAATTATTTGTAACTTGCGACAAGTAGAACAATGAATGGAACAGGTAGCCGGTTGAAATCAATGTATATATTGCTTCTATATAGTCTAAGAAACATATATGCAAAGCATCCAAACAGTACAATTCGCGAATTTATTGTTCTTCAAGTTTAAGTGAACTACGAGCCCCATTGTTAATCCTTTAAAGGAAATTATTTGTAAATTTCAACAAGTAGAACAATGAATGGAACAGGTAGACTGTTGAAATCATTGTATATATTGCTTCTGTATAGTCTAAGAAACATATATGCAAAGAATCCAAACAGTACAATTCGCCAATTATTTGATCTTCAAGTTTAACTGAACTACGAGCCCCATTATTAATACATTAACGGAAATTATTTGTAACTTGCGACAAGTAGAACAATGAATGGAACAGGTAGACTGTTGAAATCATTGTATATATTGCTTCTGTATAGTCTAAGAAACATATATGCAAAGAATCCAAACAGTACCATTCGCCAATTTTTTGTTCTTCAAGTTTAAGTGAACAACGAGCCCCAATGGTTAATCCTTTATCGGAAATTATTTGTAACTTTCGACAAGTAGAACAATGAATGGAACAGGTAGACGGTTGAAATTTTTGTATATATTGCGTTTATATAGTCTAAGAAACATATATGCAAAGCATCCAAACAGTACCATTCGCCAATTTTTTGTTCTTCAAGATCAAGTGAACTACGAGCCCCATTGTTAATCCTTTAAAGGAAATTATTTGTAACTTGCGACAAGTAGAACAATGAATGGAACAGGTAGACGGTTAAAATCTTTGTATATATCGCTACCATATAATCTAAGAAACATATATGCAAAGCATCCAAACAGTACCATTCGCCAATTTTTTGATCTTCAAGTTTAAGTGAACTACGAGCCCCATTGTTAATCCTTTAAAGGAAATTATTTGTAAATTTCAACAAGTAGAACAATGAATGGGACAGGTAGACTGTTGAAATCATTGTATATATTGCTTCTGTATAGTCTAAGAAACATATATGCAAAGAATCCAAACAGTACAATTCGTCAATTACTTGATCTTCAAGTTTAAGTGAACTACGAGCCCCATTGTTAATACTTTAACGGAAATTATTTGTAACTTTCGACAAGTAGAACAATGAATGGAACAGGTAACCGGTTGAAATCAATGTATATATTGCTTCTATATAGTCTAAGAAACATATATGCAAAGCATCCAAACAGTACAATTCGCCAATTTCTTGTTCTTCAAGTTTAAGTGAACTACGAGCCCCATTGTTAATCCTTTAAAGGAAATTATTTGTAAATTTCGACAAGTAGAACAATGAATGGAACAGGTAGACTGTTGAAATCATTGTATATATTGCTTCTGTATAGTCTAAGAAACATATATGCAAAGAATCCAAACAGTACAATTCGCCAATTTTTTGATCTTCAAGTTTAAGTGAACTACGAGCCCCATTGTTAATCCTTTAAAGGAAATTATTTGTAAATTTCAACAAGTAGAACAATGAATGGAACAGGTCGACTGTTGAAATCATTGTATATATTGCTTCTGTATAGTCTAAGAAACATATATGCAAAGAATCCAAACAGTACAATTCGCCAATTATTTGATCTTCAAGTTTAAGTGAACTACGAGCCCCATTGTTAATACTTTAACGGAAATTATTTGTAACTTGCGACAAGTAGAACAATGAATGGAACAGGTAGCCGGTTGAAATCAATGTATATATTGCTTCTATATAGTCTAAGAAACATATATGCAAAGCATCCAAACAGTACAATTCGCGAATTTATTGTTCTTCAAGTTTAAGTGAACAACGAGCCCCATTGTTAATCCTTTAAAGGAAATTATTTGTAAATTTCGACAAGTAGAACAACGATTGGAACAGGTAGACGGTTGAAATCATTTTACATATTGCTTCTATATAGTCTAAGAAACATATATGCAAATCAACCAAACAGTACAATTCGCCAATTTTTTCATCTTCAAGTTTAAGTGAACTACGAGCCCTATTGTTAATACTTTAACGGTAATTATTTGTAACTTTCGACAAGTAGAACAATGAATGGAACAGGTAGACGGATGAAATCCTTGTATATATTGCATCTATATAGTGTAAGAAACACATATGCAAAGCATCCAAACAGTACAAGTCGCCAATTCATTGTTCTTAAAGTTTAAGTGAACAACGAGCCCCATTGTTAATCCCTTAACGGAAATTATTTGTAACTTTCGACAAGTAGAACAATGAATGGAACAGGTAGACGGTTGAAATCATTGTATATATTGCTTCTATATAGTCTAAGAAACATATATGCAAAGCATCCAAACAGTACCATTCGCCAATTTATTGTTCTTCAAGTTTAAGTGAACAACGAACCCCACTGATAATCATTAAAGGGAAATTATTTGTAACTTTCGACAAGTAGAACAAGGAATGAAACAGGTAGACGGTTGAAATCTTTGTATATATTGCTTCTATATAGTCTAAGAAACATATATGCAAAGAATCCAAACAGTACAATTCTCCAATTTTTTGTTCTTCAAGATTAAGTGAACTACGAGCCCCATTGTTAATCCTTTAAAGGAAATTATTTGTAAATTTCGACAAAGTAGAACAATGAATGGGACAGGTAGACTGTTGAAATCATTGTATATATTGCTTCTGTATAGTCTAAGAAACATATATGCAAAGAATCCAAACAGTACAATTCGCCAATTTTTTGTTCTTCAAGTTTAAGTGAACAACGAGCCCCAATGGTTAATCCTTTATCGGAAATTATTTGTAACTTTCGACAAGTAGAACAATGAATGGAACAGGTAGACGGTTGAAATTTTTGTATATATTGCGTTTATATAGTCTAAGAAACATATATGCAAAGCATCCAAACAGTACCATTCGCCAATTTTTTGTTCTTCAAGATCAAGTGAACTACGAGCCCCATTGTTAATCCTTTAAAGGAAATTATTTGTAACTTGCGACAAGTAGAACAATGAATGGAACAGGTAGACGGTTAAAATCTTTGTATATATCGCTACCATATAATCTAAGAAACATATATGCAAAGCATCCAAACAGTACCATTCGCCAATTTTTTGATCTTCAAGTTTAAGTGAACTACGAGCCCCATTGTTAATCCTTTAAAGGAAATTATTTGTAAATTTCAACAAGTAGAACAATGAATGGGACAGGTAGACTGTTGAAATCATTGTATATATTGCTTCTGTATAGTCTAAGAAACATATATGCAAAGAATCCAAACAGTACAATTCGTCAATTACTTGATCTTCAAGTTTAAGTGAACTACGAGCCCCATTGTTAATCCTTTAAAGGAAATTATTTGTAAATTTCAACAAGTAGAACAATGAATGGAACAGGTCGACTGTTGAAATCATTGTATATATTGCTTCTGTATAGTCTAAGAAACATATATGCAAAGAATCCAAACAGTACAATTCGCCAATTTCTTGTTCTTCAAGTTTAAGTGAACTACGAGCCCCATTGTTAATCCTTTAAAGGAAATTATTTGTATCTTTCGACAAGTAGAACAATGAATGGAACAGGTAAACGGATGAAATCCTTGTATATATTGCATCTATATAGTGTAAGAAACACATATGCAAAGCATCCAAACAGTACAAGTCGCCAATTCATTGTTCTTAAAGTTTAAGTGAACAACGAGCCCCATTGTGAATCCTTTAAAGGAAATTATTTGTAAATTTCGACAAGTAGAACAATGAATGGAACAGGTAGGCGGTTGAAATCTTTGTATATATTGCTACTATATAATCTAAGAAACATATATGCAAAGCATCCAAACAGTACAAGTCGCCAATTCATTGTTCTTAAAGTTTAAGTGAACAACGAGCCCCATTGTGAATCCTTTAAAGGAAATCATTTGTAAATTTCGACAAGTAGAACAATGATTGGAACACGTAGACGGTCGAAATCTTTGTATATATTACTTCTATATAGTCTAAGAAACATATATGCAAAGCATCCAAACAGTACAATTCGCCAATTTCTTGTTCTTCAAGTTTAAGTGAACTACGAGCCCCGTTGTTAATCCTTTAAAGGAAATTATTTGTAAATTTCGGCAAGTAGAACAATGAATGGGACAGGTAGACTGTTGAAATCATTGTATATATTGCTTCTGTATAGTCTAAGAAACATATATGCAAAGAATCCAAACAGTACAATTCGTCAATTATTTGATCTTCAAGTTTAAGTGAACTACGAGCCCCATTGTTAATACTTTAACGGAAATTATTTGTAACTTTCGACAAGTAGAACAATGAATGGAACAGGTAGCCGGTTGAAATCAATGTATATATTGCTTCTATATAGTCTAAGAAACATATATGCAAAGCATCCAAACAGTACCATTCGCCAATTTTTTGTTCTTCAAGTTTAAGTGAACAACGAGCCCCAATGGTTAATCCTTTATCGGAAATTATTTGTAACTTTCGACAAGTAGAACAATGAATGGAACAGGTAGAAGGTTGAAATCTTTGTATATATTGCGTTTATATAGTCTAAGAAACATATATGCAAAGCATCCAAACAGTACCATTCGCCAATTTTTTGTCCTTCAAGTTCAAGTGAACTACGAGCCCCATTGTTAATCCTTTAAAGGAAATTATTTGTAAATTTCTACAAGTAGAACAATGAATGGAACAGGTAGACTGATGAAATCATTGTATATATTGCTTCTGTATAGTTTAAGAAACATATATGCAAAGAATCCAAACAGTACAATTCGCCAATTATTTGATCTTCAAGTTTAAGTGAACTACGAGCCCCATTGTTAATACTTTAACGGAAATTATTTGTAACTTGCGACAAGTAGAACAATGAATGGAACAGGTAGCCGGTTGAAATCAATGTATATATTGCTTCTATATAGTCTAAGAAACATATATGCAAAGCATCCAAACAGTACAATTCGCGAATTTAATGTTCTTCAAGTTTAAGTGAACAACGAGCCCCATTGTTAATCCTTTAAAGGAAATTATTTGTAAATTTCGACAAGTAGAACAATGATTGGAACACGTAGACGGTTGAAATCTTTGTATATATTGCTTCCATATAGTCTAAGAAACATATATGCAAAGCATCCAAACAGTACAATTCGCGAATTTATTGTTCTTCAAGTTTATGTGAACAATGAGTCCCATTGTTAATCCTTTAAAGGAAATTATTTGTAACTTTCGACAAGTAGAACACTGAATGGAACAGGTAGACGGTTGAAATCTTTGTATATATTGCTTCTATATAGTCTAAGAAACATATATGCAAAGCATCCAAACAGTACAATTCGCCACTTTTTTGTTCTTCAAGTTTAAGTGAACAATGAGCCCCAATGGTTAAACCTTTATCGGAAACTATTTGTAAATTTCGACAAGTAGAACAATGAATGGAACAGGTAGACGGTTGAAATCTTTGTATATATTGCTTCTATATAGTCTAAGAAACATATATGCAAAGCATCCAAACAGTACAATTCGCCAATTTTTTGTTCTTCAAGTTTAAGTGAACTACGAGCCCCATTGTTAATACTTTAACGGAAATTATTTGTAACTTGCGACAAGTAGAACAATGAATGGAACAGGTAGCCGGTTGAAATCAATGTATATATTGCTTCTATATAGTCTAAGAAACATATATGCAAAGCATCCAAACAGTACAATTCGCGAATTTATTGTTCTTCAAGTTTAAGTGAACAACGAGCCCCATTGTTAATCCTTTAAAGGAAATTATTTGTAAATTTCGACAAGTAGAACAATGAATGGAACAGGTAGGCGGTTGAAATCTTTGTATATATTGCTACTATATAATCTAAGAAACATATATGCAAAGCATCCAAACAGTACCATTCGCCAATTTTTTGATCTTCAAGTTTAAGTGAACTACGAGCCCCATTGTTAATCCTTTAAAGGAAATTATTTGTAAATTTCAACAAGTAGAACAATGAATGGAACAGGTAGACTGTTGAAATCATTGTATATATTGCTTCTGTATAGTCTAAGAAACATATATGCAAAGAATCCAAACAGTACAATTCGCCAATTTTTTGATCTTCAAGTTTAAGTGAACTACGAGCCCCATTGTTAATCCTTTAAAGGAAATTATTTGTAAATTTCAACAAGTAGAACAATGAATGGAACAGGTAGCCGGTTGAAATCATTGTATATATTGCTTCTGTATAGTCTAAGAAACATATATGCAAAGAATCCAAACAGTACAATTCGCGAATTTATTGTTCTTCAAGTTTAAGTGAACAACGAGCCCCATTGTTAATCCTTTAAAGGAAATTATTTGTAAATTTCGACAAGTAGAACAACGATTGGAACAGGTAGACGGTTGAAATCATTTTACATATTGCTTCTATATAGTCTAAGAAACATATATGCAAATCAACCAAACAGTACAATTCGCCAATTTTTTCATCTTCAAGTTTAAGTGAACTACGAGCCCTATTGTTAATACTTTAACGGTAATTATTTGTAACTTTCGACAAGTAGAACAATGAATGGAACAGGTAGACGGATGAAATCCTTGTATATATTGCATCTATATAGTGTAAGAAACACATATGCAAAGCATCCAAACAGTACAAGTCGCCAATTCATTGTTCTTAAAGTTTAAGTGAACAACGAGCCCCATTGTTAATCCCTTAACGGAAATTATTTGTAACTTTCGACAAGTAGAACAATGAATGGAACAGGTAGACGGTTGAAATCATTGTATATATTGCTTCTATATAGTCTAAGAAACATATATGCAAAGCATCCAAACAGTACCATTCGCCAATTTATTGTTCTTCAAGTTTAAGTGAACAACGAACCCCACTGATAATCATTAAAGGGAAATTATTTGTAACTTTCGACAAGTAGAACAAGGAATGAAACAGGTAGACGGTTGAAATCTTTGTATATATTGCTTCTATATAGTCTAAGAAACATATATGCAAAGAATCCAAACAGTACAATTCTCCAATTTTTTGTTCTTCAAGATTAAGTGAACTACGAGCCCCATTGTTAATCCTTTAAAGGAAATTATTTGTAAATTTCGACAAAGTAGAACAATGAATGGGACAGGTAGACTGTTGAAATCATTGTATATATTGCTTCTGTATAGTCTAAGAAACATATATGCAAAGAATCCAAACAGTACAATTCGCCAATTTTTTGTTCTTCAAGTTTAAGTGAACAACGAGCCCCAATGGTTAATCCTTTATCGGAAATTATTTGTAACTTTCGACAAGTAGAACAATGAATGGAACAGGTAGACGGTTGAAATTTTTGTATATATTGCGTTTATATAGTCTAAGAAACATATATGCAAAGCATCCAAACAGTACCATTCGCCAATTTTTTGTTCTTCAAGATCAAGTGAACTACGAGCCCCATTGTTAATCCTTTAAAGGAAATTATTTGTAACTTGCGACAAGTAGAACAATGAATGGAACAGGTAGACGGTTAAAATCTTTGTATATATCGCTACCATATAATCTAAGAAACATATATGCAAAGCATCCAAACAGTACCATTCGCCAATTTTTTGATCTTCAAGTTTAAGTGAACTACGAGCCCCATTGTTAATCCTTTAAAGGAAATCATTTGTAAATTTCGACAAGTAGAACAATGATTGGAACACGTAGACGGTTGAAATCTTTGTATATATTGCTTCTATATAGTCTAAGAAACATATATGCAAAGCATCCAAACAGTACAATTCGCCAATTTATTGTTCTTCAAGTTTAAGTGAACAACGAGCCCCATTGTTAATCCTTTAAAGGAAATTATTTGTAAATTTCGACAAGTAGAACAATGAATGGAACAGGTAGACGGTTAAAATCTTTGTATATATCGCTACCATATAATCTAAGAAACATATATGCAAAGCATCCAAACTGTACCATTCGCCAATTTTTTGATCTTCAAGTTTAAGTGAACTACGAGCCCCATTGTTAATCCTTTAAAGGAAATTATTTGTAAATTTCAACAAGTAGAACAATGAATGGGACAGGTAGACTGTTGAAATCATTGTATATATTGCTTCTGTATAGTCTAAGAAACATATATGCAAAGAATCCAAACAGTACAATTCGTCAATTATTTGATCTTCAAGTTTAAGTGAACTACGAGCCCCATTGTTAATACTTTAACGGAAATTATTTGTAACTTGCGACAAGTAGAACAATGAATGGAACAGGTAGCCGGTTGAAATCAATGTATATATTGCTTCTATATAGTCTAAGAAACATATATGCAAAGCATCCAAACAGTACAATTCGCGAATTTATTGTTCTTCAAGTTTAAGTGAACTACGAGCCCCATTGTTAATCCTTTAAAGGAAATTATTTGTAAATTTCAACAAGTAGAACAATGAATGGAACAGGTAGACTGTTGAAATCATTGTATATATTGCTTCTGTATAGTCTAAGAAACATATATGCAAAGAATCCAAACAGTACAATTCGCCAATTATTTGATCTTCAAGTTTAACTGAACTACGAGCCCCATTATTAATACATTAACGGAAATTATTTGTAACTTGCGACAAGTAGAACAATGAATGGAACAGGTAGACTGTTGAAATCATTGTATATATTGCTTCTGTATAGTCTAAGAAACATATATGCAAAGAATCCAAACAGTACCATTCGCCAATTTTTTGTTCTTCAAGTTTAAGTGAACAACGAGCCCCAATGGTTAATCCTTTATCGGAAATTATTTGTAACTTTCGACAAGTAGAACAATGAATGGAACAGGTAGACGGTTGAAATTTTTGTATATATTGCGTTTATATAGTCTAAGAAACATATATGCAAAGCATCCAAACAGTACCATTCGCCAATTTTTTGTTCTTCAAGATCAAGTGAACTACGAGCCCCATTGTTAATCCTTTAAAGGAAATTATTTGTAACTTGCGACAAGTAGAACAATGAATGGAACAGGTAGACGGTTAAAATCTTTGTATATATCGCTACCATATAATCTAAGAAACATATATGCAAAGCATCCAAACAGTACCATTCGCCAATTTTTTGATCTTCAAGTTTAAGTGAACTACGAGCCCCATTGTTAATCCTTTAAAGGAAATTATTTGTAAATTTCAACAAGTAGAACAATGAATGGGACAGGTAGACTGTTGAAATCATTGTATATATTGCTTCTGTATAGTCTAAGAAACATATATGCAAAGAATCCAAACAGTACAATTCGTCAATTACTTGATCTTCAAGTTTAAGTGAACTACGAGCCCCATTGTTAATACTTTAACGGAAATTATTTGTAACTTTCGACAAGTAGAACAATGAATGGAACAGGTAACCGGTTGAAATCAATGTATATATTGCTTCTATATAGTCTAAGAAACATATATGCAAAGCATCCAAACAGTACAATTCGCCAATTTCTTGTTCTTCAAGTTTAAGTGAACTACGAGCCCCATTGTTAATCCTTTAAAGGAAATTATTTGTAAATTTCGACAAGTAGAACAATGAATGGAACAGGTAGACTGTTGAAATCATTGTATATATTGCTTCTGTATAGTCTAAGAAACATATATGCAAAGAATCCAAACAGTACAATTCGCCAATTTTTTGATCTTCAAGTTTAAGTGAACTACGAGCCCCATTGTTAATCCTTTAAAGGAAATTATTTGTAAATTTCAACAAGTAGAACAATGAATGGAACAGGTCGACTGTTGAAATCATTGTATATATTGCTTCTGTATAGTCTAAGAAACATATATGCAAAGAATCCAAACAGTACAATTCGCCAATTATTTGATCTTCAAGTTTAAGTGAACTACGAGCCCCATTGTTAATACTTTAACGGAAATTATTTGTAACTTGCGACAAGTAGAACAATGAATGGAACAGGTAGCCGGTTGAAATCAATGTATATATTGCTTCTATATAGTCTAAGAAACATATATGCAAAGCATCCAAACAGTACAATTCGCGAATTTATTGTTCTTCAAGTTTAAGTGAACAACGAGCCCCATTGTTAATCCTTTAAAGGAAATTATTTGTAAATTTCGACAAGTAGAACAACGATTGGAACAGGTAGACGGTTGAAATCATTTTACATATTGCTTCTATATAGTCTAAGAAACATATATGCAAATCAACCAAACAGTACAATTCGCCAATTTTTTCATCTTCAAGTTTAAGTGAACTACGAGCCCTATTGTTAATACTTTAACGGTAATTATTTGTAACTTTCGACAAGTAGAACAATGAATGGAACAGGTAGACGGATGAAATCCTTGTATATATTGCATCTATATAGTGTAAGAAACACATATGCAAAGCATCCAAACAGTACAAGTCGCCAATTCATTGTTCTTAAAGTTTAAGTGAACAACGAGCCCCATTGTTAATCCCTTAACGGAAATTATTTGTAACTTTCGACAAGTAGAACAATGAATGGAACAGGTAGACGGTTGAAATCATTGTATATATTGCTTCTATATAGTCTAAGAAACATATATGCAAAGCATCCAAACAGTACCATTCGCCAATTTATTGTTCTTCAAGTTTAAGTGAACAACGAACCCCACTGATAATCATTAAAGGGAAATTATTTGTAACTTTCGACAAGTAGAACAAGGAATGAAACAGGTAGACGGTTGAAATCTTTGTATATATTGCTTCTATATAGTCTAAGAAACATATATGCAAAGAATCCAAACAGTACAATTCTCCAATTTTTTGTTCTTCAAGATTAAGTGAACTACGAGCCCCATTGTTAATCCTTTAAAGGAAATTATTTGTAAATTTCGACAAAGTAGAACAATGAATGGGACAGGTAGACTGTTGAAATCATTGTATATATTGCTTCTGTATAGTCTAAGAAACATATATGCAAAGAATCCAAACAGTACAATTCGCCAATTTTTTGTTCTTCAAGTTTAAGTGAACAACGAGCCCCAATGGTTAATCCTTTATCGGAAATTATTTGTAACTTTCGACAAGTAGAACAATGAATGGAACAGGTAGACGGTTGAAATTTTTGTATATATTGCGTTTATATAGTCTAAGAAACATATATGCAAAGCATCCAAACAGTACCATTCGCCAATTTTTTGTTCTTCAAGATCAAGTGAACTACGAGCCCCATTGTTAATCCTTTAAAGGAAATTATTTGTAACTTGCGACAAGTAGAACAATGAATGGAACAGGTAGACGGTTAAAATCTTTGTATATATCGCTACCATATAATCTAAGAAACATATATGCAAAGCATCCAAACAGTACCATTCGCCAATTTTTTGATCTTCAAGTTTAAGTGAACTACGAGCCCCATTGTTAATCCTTTAAAGGAAATTATTTGTAAATTTCAACAAGTAGAACAATGAATGGGACAGGTAGACTGTTGAAATCATTGTATATATTGCTTCTGTATAGTCTAAGAAACATATATGCAAAGAATCCAAACAGTACAATTCGTCAATTACTTGATCTTCAAGTTTAAGTGAACTACGAGCCCCATTGTTAATACTTTAACGGAAATTATTTGTAACTTTCGACAAGTAGAACAATGAATGGAACAGGTAACCGGTTGAAATCAATGTATATATTGCTTCTATATAGTCTAAGAAACATATATGCAAAGCATCCAAACAGTACAATTCGCCAATTTCTTGTTCTTCAAGTTTAAGTGAACTACGAGCCCCATTGTTAATCCTTTAAAGGAAATTATTTGTAAATTTCGACAAGTAGAACAATGAATGGAACAGGTAGACTGTTGAAATCATTGTATATATTGCTTCTGTATAGTCTAAGAAACATATATGCAAAGAATCCAAACAGTACAATTCGCCAATTTTTTGATCTTCAAGTTTAAGTGAACTACGAGCCCCATTGTTAATCCTTTAAAGGAAATTATTTGTAAATTTCAACAAGTAGAACAATGAATGGAACAGGTCGACTGTTGAAATCATTGTATATATTGCTTCTGTATAGTCTAAGAAACATATATGCAAAGAATCCAAACAGTACAATTCGCCAATTTCTTGTTCTTCAAGTTTAAGTGAACTACGAGCCCCATTGTTAATCCTTTAAAGGAAATTATTTGTATCTTTCGACAAGTAGAACAATGAATGGAACAGGTAAACGGATGAAATCCTTGTATATATTGCATCTATATAGTGTAAGAAACACATATGCAAAGCATCCAAACAGTACAAGTCGCCAATTCATTGTTCTTAAAGTTTAAGTGAACAACGAGCCCCATTGTGAATCCTTTAAAGGAAATCATTTGTAAATTTCGACAAGTAGAACAATGATTGGAACACGTAGACGGTTGAAATCTTTGTATATATTACTTCTATATAGTCTAAGAAACATATATGCAAAGCATCCAAACAGTACAATTCGCCAATTTCTTGTTCTTCAAGTTTAAGTGAACTACGAGCCCCATTGTTAATCCTTTAAAGGAAATTATTTGTAAATTTCGGCAAGTAGAACAATGAATGGGACAGGTAGACTGTTGAAATCATTGTATATATTGCTTCTGTATAGTCTAAGAAACATATATGCAAAGAATCCAAACAGTACAATTCGTCAATTATTTGATCTTCAAGTTTAAGTGAACTACGAGCCCCATTGTTAATACTTTAACGGAAATTATTTGTAACTTTCGACAAGTAGAACAATGAATGGAACAGGTAGCCGGTTGAAATCAATGTATATATTGCTTCTATATAGTCTAAGAAACATATATGCAAAGCATCCAAACAGTACCATTCGCCAATTTTTTGTTCTTCAAGTTTAAGTGAACAACGAGCCCCAATGGTTAATCCTTTATCGGAAATTATTTGTAACTTTCGACAAGTAGAACAATGAATGGAACAGGTAGACGGTTGAAATCTTTGTATATATTGCGTTTATATAGTCTAAGAAACATATATGCAAAGCATCCAAACAGTACCATTCGCCAATTTTTTGTCCTTCAAGTTCAAGTGAACTACGAGCCCCATTGTTAATCCTTTAAAGGAAATTATTTGTAAATTTCTACAAGTAGAACAATGAATGGAACAGGTAGACTGATGAAATCATTGTATATATTGCTTCTGTATAGTTTAAGAAACATATATGCAAAGAATCCAAACAGTACAATTCGCCAATTATTTGATCTTCAAGTTTAAGTGAACTACGAGCCCCATTGTTAATACTTTAACGGAAATTATTTGTAACTTGCGACAAGTAGAACAATGAATGGAACAGGTAGCCGGTTGAAATCAATGTATATATTGCTTCTATATAGTCTAAGAAACATATATGCAAAGCATCCAAACAGTACAATTCGCGAATTTAATGTTCTTCAAGTTTAAGTGAACAACGAGCCCCATTGTTAATCCTTTAAAGGAAATTATTTGTAAATTTCGACAAGTAGAACAATGATTGGAACACGTAGACGGTTGAAATCTTTGTATATATTGCTTCCATATAGTCTAAGAAACATATATGCAAAGCATCCAAACAGTACAATTCGCGAATTTATTGTTCTTCAAGTTTATGTGAACAATGAGTCCCATTGTTAATCCTTTAAAGGAAATTATTTGTAACTTTCGACAAGTAGAACACTGAATGGAACAGGTAGACGGTTGAAATCTTTGTATATATTGCTTCTATATAGTCTAAGAAACATATATGCAAAGCATCCAAACAGTACAATTCGCCACTTTTTTGTTCTTCAAGTTTAAGTGAACAATGAGCCCCAATGGTTAAACCTTTATCGGAAACTATTTGTAAATTTCGACAAGTAGAACAATGAATGGAACAGGTAGACGGTTGAAATCTTTGTATATATTGCTTCTATATAGTCTAAGAAACATATATGCAAAGCATCCAAACAGTACAATTCGCCAATTTTTTGTTCTTCAAGTTTAAGTGAACTACGAGCCCCATTGTTAATACTTTAACGGAAATTATTTGTAACTTGCGACAAGTAGAACAATGAATGGAACAGGTAGCCGGTTGAAATCAATGTATATATTGCTTCTATATAGTCTAAGAAACATATATGCAAAGCATCCAAACAGTACAATTCGCGAATTTATTGTTCTTCAAGTTTAAGTGAACAACGAGCCCCATTGTTAATCCTTTAAAGGAAATTATTTGTAAATTTCGACAAGTAGAACAATGAATGGAACAGGTAGGCGGTTGAAATCTTTGTATATATTGCTACTATATAATCTAAGAAACATATATGCAAAGCATCCAAACAGTACCATTCGCCAATTTTTTGATCTTCAAGTTTAAGTGAACTACGAGCCCCATTGTTAATCCTTTAAAGGAAATTATTTGTAAATTTCAACAAGTAGAACAATGAATGGAACAGGTAGACTGTTGAAATCATTGTATATATTGCTTCTGTATAGTCTAAGAAACATATATGCAAAGAATCCAAACAGTACAAATCGCCAATTATTTGATCTTCAAGTTTAAGTGAACTACGAGCCCCATTGTTAATACTTTAACGGAAATTATTTGTAACTTGCGACAAGTAGAACAATGAATGGAACAGGTAGCCGGTTGAAATCAATGTATATATTGCTTCTATATAGTCTAAGAAACATATATGCAAAGCATCCAAACAGTACAATTCGCGAATTTATTGTTCTTCAAGTTTAAGTGAACAACGAGCCCCATTGTTAATCCTTTAAAGGAAATTATTTGTAAATTTCGACAAGTAGAACAATGATTGGAACACGTAGACGGTTGAAATCTTTGTATATATTGCTTCCATATAGTCTAAGAAACATATATGCAAAGCATCCAAACAGTACCATTCGCCAATTTTTTGTTCTTCAAGTTTATGTGAACAATGAGTCCCATTGTTAATCCTTTATCGGAAATTATTTGTAACTTTCGACAAGTAGAACACTGAATGGAACAGGTAGACGGTTGAAATCTTTGTATATATTGCTTCTATATAGTCTAAGAAACATATATGCAAAGCACCCAAACAGTACAATTCGCCACTTTTTTGTTCTTCAAGTTTAAGTGAACAATGAGCCCCAATGGTTAATCCTTTATCGGAAACTATTTGTAACTTTCGACAAGTAGAACAATGAATGGAACAGGTAGACGGTTGAAATCTTTGTATATATTGCTTCTATATAGTCTAAGAAACATATATGCAAAGCATCCAAACAGTACAATTCGCCAATTTATTGTTCTTCAAGTTTAAGTGAACAACGAGCCCCATTGTTAATCCTTTAAAGGAAATTATTTGTAAATTTCGACAAGTAGAACAATGAATGGAACAGGTAGACGGTTGAAATCTTTGTATATATTGCTACTATATAATCTAAGAAACATATATGCAAAGCATCCAAACAGTACCATTCGCCAATTTTTTGATCTTCAAGTTTAAGTGAACTACGAGCCCCATTGTTAATCCTTTAAAGGAAATTATTTGTAAATTTCAACAAGTAGAACAATGAATGGAACAGGTAGACTGTTGAAATCATTGTATATATTGCTTCTGTATAGTCTAAGAAACATATATGCAAAGAATCCAAACAGTACAATTCGCCAATTATTTGATCTTCAAGTTTAACTGAACTACGAGCCCCATTGTTAATACTTTAACGGAAATTATTTGTAACTTGCGACAAGTAGAACAATGAATGGAACAGGTAGACTGTTGAAATCATTGTATATATTGCTTCTGTATAGTCTAAGAAACATATATGCAAAGAATCCAAACAGTACCATTCGCCAATTTTTTGTTCTTCAAGTTTAAGTGAACAACGAGCCCCAATGGTTAATCCTTTATCGGAAATTATTTGTAACTTTCGACAAGTAGAACAATGAATGGAACAGGTAGACGGTTGAAATTTTTGTATATATTGCGTTTATATAGTCTAAGAAACATATATGCAAAGCATCCAAACAGTACCATTCGCCAATTTTTTGTTCTTCAAGTTCAAGTGAACTACGAGCCCCATTGTTAATCCTTTAAAGGAAATTATTTGTAACTTTCAACAAGTAGAACAATGAATGGAACAGGTAGACGGTTGAAATCTTTGTATATATTGCTTCTATATAGTCTAAGAAACATATATGCAAGGCATCCAAACAGTACAATTCGCCAATTTATTGTTCTTCAAGTTTAAGTGAACAACGAGCCCCATTGTTAATCCTTTAAAGGAAATTATTTGTAAATTTCAACAAGTAGAACAATGAATGGAACAGGTAGACTGTTGAAATCATTGTATATATTGCTTCTGTATAGTCTAAGAAACATATATGCAAAGAATCCAAACAGTACAATTCGCCAATTATTTGATCTTCAAGTTTAAGTGAACTACGAGCCCCATTGTTAATACTTTAACGGAAATTATTTGTAACTTGCGACAAGTAGAACAATGAATGGAACAGGTAGCCGGTTGAAATCAATGTATATATTGCTTCTATATAGTCTAAGAAACATATATGCAAAGCATCCAAACAGTACAATTCGCGAATTTATTGTTCTTCAAGTTTAAGTGAACAACGAGCCCCATTGTTAATCCTTTAAAGGAAATCATTTGTAAATTTCGACAAGTAGAACAATGATTGGAACACGTAGACGGTTGAAATCTTTGTATATATTGCTTCTATATAGTCTAAGAAACATATATGCACAGCATCCAAACAGTACAATTCGCCAATTTATTGTTCTTCAAGTTTAAGTGAACAACGAGCCCCATTGTTAATCCTTTACAGGAAATTATTTGTAAATTTCGACAAGTAGAACAATGAATGGAACAGGTAGACGGTTAAAATCTTTGTATATATCGCTACCATATAATCTAAGAAACATATATGCAAAGCATCCAAACAGTACCATTCGCCAATTTTTTGATCTTCATGTTTAAGTGAACTACGAGCCCCATTGTTAATCCTTTATCGGAAATTATTTGTAACTTTCGACAAGTAGAACAATGAATGGAACAGGTAGACGGTTGAAATTTTTGTATATATTGCGTTTATATAGTCTAAGAAACATATATGCAAAGTATCCAAACAGTACCATTCGCCAATTTTTTGTTCTTCAAGATCAAGTGAACTACGAGCCCCATTGTTAATCCTTTAAAGGAAATTATTTGTAAATTTCGACAAGTAGAACAATGATTGGAACACGTAGACGGTTGAAATCTTTGTATATATTGCTTCCATATAGTCTAAGAGACATATATGCAAAGCATCCAAACAGTACCATTCGCCAATTTTTTGTTCTTCAAGTTTAAGGGAACAATGAGACCCATTGTTAATCCTTTATCGGAAAATATTTGTAACTTTCGACAAGTAGAACAATGAATGGAACAGGTAGACGGTTGAAATCATTGTATATATTGCTTCTATATAGTCTAAGAAACATATATGCAAAGCATCCAAACAGTACAATTCGCCAATCTTTTGTTCTTCAAGTTTAAGTGAACAATGAGCCCCAATGGTTAATCGTTTATCGGAAATTATTTGTAACTTTCGACAAGTAGAACAATGAATGGAACAGGTAGACGGTTGAAATCTTTGTATATATTGCTTCTATATAGTCTAAGAAACATATATGCAAGGCATCCAAACAGTACAATTCGCCAATTTATTGTTCTTCAAGTTTAAGTGAACAACGAGCCCCATTGTTAATCCTTTAAAGGAAATTATTTGTAAATTTCAACAAGTAGAACAATGAATGGAACAGGTAGACTGTTGAAATCATTGTATATATTGCTTCTGTATAGTCTAAGAAACATATATGCAAAGAATCCAAACAGTACAATTCGCCAATTATTTGATCTTCAAGTTTAAGTGAACTACGAGCCCCATTGTTAATACTTTAACGGAAATTATTTGTAACTTGCGACAAGTAGAACAATGAATGGAACAGGTAGCCGGTTGAAATCAATGTATATATTGCTTCTATATAGTCTAAGAAACATATATGCAAAGCATCCAAACAGTACAATTCGCGAATTTATTGTTCTCCAAGTTTAAGTGAACAACGAGCCCCATTGTTAATCCTTTAAAGGAAATCATTTGTAAATTTCGACAAGTAGAACAATGATTGGAACACGTAGACGGTTGAAATCTTTGTATATATTGCTTCTATATAGTCTAAGAAACATATATGCAAAGCATCCAAACAGTACAATTCGCCAATTTATTGTTCTTCAAGTTTAAGTGAACAACGAGCCCCATTGTTAAACCTTTAAAGGAAATTATTTGTAAATTTCGACAAGTAGAACAATGAATGGAACAGGTAGACGGTTAAAATCTTTGTATATATCGCTACCATATAATCTAAGAAACATATATGCAAAGCATCCAAACAGTACCATTCGCCAATTTTTTGATCTTCATGTTTAAGTGAACTACGAGCCCCATTGTTAATCCTTTATCGGAAATTATTTGTAACTTTCGACAAGTAGAACAATGAATGGAACAGGTAGACGGTTGAAATTTTTGTATATATTGCGTTTATATAGTCTAAGAAACATATATGCAAAGTATCCAAACAGTACCATTCGCCAATTTTTTGTTCTTCAAGATCAAGTGAACTACGAGCCCCATTGTTAATCCTTTAAAGGAAATTATTTGTAAATTTCGACAAGTAGAACAATGATTGGAACACGTAGACGGTTGAAATCTTTGTATATATTGCTTCCATATAGTCTAAGAGACATATATGCAAAGCATCCAAACAGTACCATTCGCCAATTTTTTGTTCTTCAAGTTTAAGGGAACAATGAGACCCATTGTTAATCCTTTATCGGAAAATATTTGTAACTTTCGACAAGTAGAACAATGAATGGAACAGGTAGACGGTTGAAATCATTGTATATATTGCTTCTATATAGTCTAAGAAACATATATGCAAAGCATCCAAACAGTACAATTCGCCAATCTTTTGTTCTTCAAGTTTAAGTGAACAATGAGCCCCAATGGTTAATCGTTTATCGGAAATTATTTGTAACTTTCGACAAGTAGAACAATGAATGGAACAGGTAGACGGTTGAAATCTTTGTATATATTGCTTCTATATAGTCTAAGAAACATATATGCAAGGCATCCAAACAGTACAATTCGCCAATTTATTGTTCTTCAAGTTTAAGTGAACAACGAGCCCCATTGTTAATCCTTTAAAGGAAATTATTTGTAAATTTCAACAAGTAGAACAATGAATGGAACAGGTAGACTGTTGAAATCATTGTATATATTGCTTCTGTATAGTCTAAGAAACATATATGCAAAGAATCCAAACAGTACAATTCGCCAATTATTTGATCTTCAAGTTTAAGTGAACTACGAGCCCCATTGTTAATACTTTAACGGAAATTATTTGTAACTTGCGACAAGTAGAACAATGAATGGAACAGGTAGCCGGTTGAAATCAATGTATATATTGCTTCTATATAGTCTAAGAAACATATATGCAAAGCATCCAAACAGTACAATTCGCGAATTTATTGTTCTCCAAGTTTAAGTGAACAACGAGCCCCATTGTTAATCCTTTAAAGGAAATCATTTGTAAATTTCGACAAGTAGAACAATGATTGGAACACGTAGACGGTTGAAATCTTTGTATATATTGCTTCTATATAGTCTAAGAAACATATATGCAAAGCATCCAAACAGTACAATTCGCCAATTTATTGTTCTTCAAGTTTAAGTGAACAACGAGCCCCATTGTTAAACCTTTAAAGGAAATTATTTGTAAATTTCGACAAGTAGAACAATGAATGGAACAGGTAGCCGGTTGAAATCAATGTATATATTGCTTCTATATAGTCTAAGAAACATATATGCAAAGCATCCAAACAGTACAATTCGCGAATTTATTGTTCTTCAAGTTTAAGTGAACAACGAGCCCCATTGTTAATCCTTTAAAGGAAATCATTTGTAAATTTCGACAAGTAGAACAATGATTGGAACACGTAGACGGTTGAAATCTTAGTATATATTGCTTCTATATAGTCTAAGAAACATATATGCAAAGCATCCAAACAGTACAATTCGCCAATTTATTGTTCTTCAAGTTTAAGTGAACAACGAGCCCCATTGTTAATCCTTTAAAGGAAATTATTTGTAAATTTCGACAAGTAGAACAATGAATGGGACAGGTAGACTGTTGAAATCATTGTATATATTGCTTCTGTATAGTCTAAGAAACATATATGCAAAGAATCCAAACAGTACAATTCGCCAATTTTTTGTTCTTCAAGTTTAAGTGAACAACGAGCCCCAATGGTTAATCCTTTATCGGAAATTATTTGTAACTTTCGACAAGTAGAACAATGAATGGAACAGGTAGACGGTTGAAATCTTTGTATATATTGCGTTTATATAGTCTAAGAAACATATATGCAAAGCATCCAAACAGTACCATTCGCCAATTTTTTGTTCTTCAAGTTCAAGTGAACTACGAGCCCCATTGTTAATCCTTTAAAGGAAATTATTTGTAAATTTCTACAAGTAGAACAATGAATGGAACAGGTAGACTGATGAAATCATTGTATATATTGCTTCTGTATAGTTTAAGAAACATATATGCAAAGAATCCAAACAGTACAATTCGCCAATTATTTGATCTTCAAGTTTAAGTGAACAACGAGCCCCATTGTTAATCCCTTAACGGAAATTATTTGTAACTTTCGACAAGTAGAACAATGAATGGAACAGGTAGACGGTTGAAATCATTGTATATATTGCTTCTATATAGTCTAAGAAACATATATGCAAAGCATCCAAACAGTACCATTCGCCAATTTATTGTTCTTCAAGTTTAAGTGAACAACGAACCCCACTGATAATCATTAAAGGGAAATTATTTGTAACTTTCGACAAGTAGAACAAGGAATGAAACAGGTAGACGGTTGAAATCTTTGTATATATTGCTTCTATATAGTCTAAGAAACATATATGCAAAGATTCCAAACAGTACAATTCTCCAATTTTTTGTTCTTCAAGATTAAGTGAACTACGAGCCCCATTGTTAATCCTTTAAAGGAAATTATTTGTAAATTTCGACAAAGTAGAACAATGAATGGGACAGGTAGACTGTTGAAATCATTGTATATATTGCTTCTGTATAGTCTAAGAAACATATATGCAAAGAATCCAAACAGTACAATTCGCCAATTTCTTGTTCTTCAAGTTTAAGTGAACTACGAGCCCCATTGTTAATCCTTTAAAGGAAATTATTTGTAACTTTCGACAAAGTAGAACAATGAATGGGACAGGTAGACTGTTGAAATCATTGTATATATTGCTTCTGTATAGTCTAAGAAACATATATGCAAAGAATCCAAACAGTACAATTCGCCAATTTCTTGTTCTTCAAGTTTAAGTGAACTACGAGCCCCATTGTTAATCCTTTAAAGGAAATTATTTGTAACTTTCGACAAGTAGAACAATGAATGGAACAGGTAGACGGATGAAATCCTTGTATATATTGCATCTATATAGTGTAAGAAACACATATGCAAAGCATCCAAACAGTACAAGTCGCCAATTCATTGTTCTTAAAGTTTAAGTGAACAACGAGCCCCATTGTGAATCCTTTAAAGGAAATCATTTGTAAATTTCGACAAGTAGAACAATGATTGGAACACGTAGACGGTTGAAATCTTTGTATATATTGCTTCTATATAGTCTAAGAAACATATATGCAAAGCATCCAAACAGTACAATTCGCCAATTTCTTGTTCTTCAAGTTTAAGTGAACTACGAGCCCCATTGTTAATCCTTTAAAGGAAATTATTTGTAAATTTCGGCAAGTAGAACAATGAATGGGACAGGTAGACTGTTGAAATCATTGTATATATTGCTTCTGTATAGTCTAAGAAACATATATGCAAAGAATCCAAACAGTACAATTCGTCAATTATTTGATCTTCAAGTTTAAGTGAACTACGAGCCCCATTGTTAATACTTTAACGGAAATTATTTGTAACTTTCGACAAGTAGAACAATGAATGGAACAGGTAGCCGGTTGAAATCAATGTATATATTGCTTCTATATAGTCTAAGAAACATATATGCAAAGCATCCAAACAGTACCATTCGCCAATTTTTTGTTCTTCAAGTTTAAGTGAACAACGAGCCCCAATGGTTAATCCTTTATCGGAAATTATTTGTAACTTTCGACAAGTAGAACAATGAATGGAACAGGTAGACGGTTGAAATCTTTGTATATATTGCGTTTATATAGTCTAAGAAACATATATGCAAAGCATCCAAACAGTACCATTCGCCAATTTTTTGTTCTTCAAGTTCAAGTGAACTACGAGCCCCATTGTTAATCCTTTAAAGGAAATTATTTGTAAATTTCTACAAGTAGAACAATGAATGGAACAGGTAGACTGATGAAATCATTGTATATATTGCTTCTGTATAGTTTAAGAAACATATATGCAAAGAATCCAAACAGTACAATTCGCCAATTATTTGATCTTCAAGTTTAAGTGAACTACGAGCCCCATTGTTAATACTTTAACGGAAATTATTTGTAACTTGCGACAAGTAGAACAATGAATGGAACAGGTAGCCGGTTGAAATCAATGTATATATTGCTTCTATATAGTCTAAGAAACATATATGCAAAGCATCCAAACAGTACAATTCGCGAATTTAATGTTCTTCAAGTTTAAGTGAACAACGAGCCCCATTGTTAATCCTTTAAAGGAAATTATTTGTAAATTTCGACAAGTAGAACAATGATTGGAACACGTACACGGTTGAAATCTTTGTATATATTGCTTCCATATAGTCTAAGAAACATATATGCAAAGCATCCAAACAGTACCATTCGCCAATTTTTTGTTCTTCAAGTTTATGTGAACAATGAGTCCCATTGTTAATCCTTTATCGGAAATTATTTGTAACTTTCGACAAGTAGAACACTGAATGGAACAGGTAGACGGTTGAAATCTTTGTATATATTGCTTCTATATAGTCTAAGAAACATATATGCAAAGCATCCAAACAGTACAATTCGCCACTTTTTTGTTCTTCAAGTTTAAGTGAACAATGAGCCCCAATGGTTAATCCTTTATCGGAAACTATTTGTAAATTTCGACAAGTAGAACAATGAATGGAACAGGTAGACGGTTGAAATCTTTGTATATATTGCTTCTATATAGTCTAAGAAACATATATGCAAAGCATCCAAACAGTACAATTCGCCAATTTTTTGTTCTTCAAGTTTAAGTGAACTACGAGCCCCATTGTTAATACTTTAACGGAAATTATTTGTAACTTGCGACAAGTAGAACAATGAATGCAACAGGTAGCCGGTTGAAATCAATGTATATATTGCTTCTATATAGTCTAAGAAACATATATGCAAAGCATCCAAACAGTACAATTCGCGAATTTATTGTTCTTCAAGTTTAAGTGAACAACGAGCCCCATTGTTAATCCTTTAAAGGAAATTATTTGTAAATTTCGACAAGTAGAACAATGAATGGAACAGGTAGGCGGTTGAAATCTTTGTATATATTGCTACTATATAATCTAAGAAACATATATGCAAAGCATCCAAACAGTACCATTCGCCGATTTTTTGATCTTCAAGTTTAAGTGAACTACGAGCCCCATTGTTAATCCTTTAAAGGAAATTATTTGTAAATTTCAACAAGTAGAACAATGAATGGAACAGGTAGACTGTTGAAATCATTGTATATATTGCTTCTGTATAGTCTAAGAAACATATATGCAAAGAATCCAAACAGTACAAATCGCCAATTATTTGATCTTCAAGTTTAAGTGAACTACGAGCCCCATTGTTAATACTTTAACGGAAATTATTTGTAACTTGCGACAAGTAGAACAATGAATGGAACAGGTAGCCGGTTGAAATCAATGTATATATTGCTTCTATATAGTCTAAGAAACATATATGCAAAGCATCCAAACAGTACAATTCGCGAATTTATTGTTCTTCAAGTTTAAGTGAACAACGAGCCCCATTGTTAATCCTTTAAAGGAAATTATTTGTAAATTTCGACAAGTAGAACAATGATTGGAACACGTAGACGGTTGAAATCTTTGTATATATTGCTTCCATATAGTCTAAGAAACATATATGCAAAGCATCCAAACAGTACCATTCGCCAATTTTTTGTTCTTCAAGTTTATGTGAACAATGAGTCCCATTGTTAATCCTTTATCGGAAATTATTTGTAACTTTCGACAAGTAGAACACTGAATGGAACAGGTAGACGGTTGAAATCTTTGTATATATTGCTTCTATATAGTCTAAGAAACATATATGCAAAGCACCCAAACAGTACAATTCGCCACTTTTTTGTTCTTCAAGTTTAAGTGAACAATGAGCCCCAATGGTTAATCCTTTATCGGAAACTATTTGTAACTTTCGACATGTAGAACAATGAGTGGAACAGGTAGACGGTTGAAATCTTTGTATATATTGCTTCTATATAGTCTAAGAAACATATATGCAAAGCATCCAAACAGTACAATTCGCCAATTTATTGTTCTTCAAGTTTAAGTGAACAACGAGCCCCATTGTTAATCCTTTAAAGGAAATTATTTGTAAATTTCGACAAGTAGAACAATGAATGGAACAGGTAGACGGTTGAAATCTTTGTATATATTGCTACTATATAATCTAAGAAACATATATGCAAAGCATCCAAACAGTACCATTCGCCAATTTTTTGATCTTCAAGTTTAAGTGAACTACGAGCCCCATTGTTAATCCTTTAAAGGAAATTATTTGTAAATTTCAACAAGTAGAACAATGAATGGAACAGGTAGACTGTTGAAATCATTGTATATATTGCTTCTGTATAGTCTAAGAAACATATATGCAAAGAATCCAAACAGTACAATTCGCCAATTATTTGATCTTCAAGTTTAACTGAACTACGAGCCCCATTGTTAATACTTTAACGGAAATTATTTGTAACTTGCGACAAGTAGAACAATGAATGGAACAGGTAGACTGTTGAAATCATTGTATATATTGCTTCTGTATAGTCTAAGAAACATATATGCAAAGAATCCAAACAGTACCATTCGCCAATTTTTTGTTCTTCAAGTTTAAGTGAACAACGAGCCCCAATGGTTAATCCTTTATCGGAAATTATTTGTAACTTTCGACAAGTAGAACAATGAATGGAACAGGTAGACGGTTGAAATTTTTGTATATATTGCGTTTATATAGTCTAAGAAACATATATGCAAAGCATCCAAACAGTACAATTCGCCAATTTATTGTTCTTCAAGTTTAAGTGAACAACGAGCCCCATTGTTAATCCTTTAAAGGAAATTATTTGTAAATTTCGACAAGTAGAACAATGAATGGAACAGGTAGACGGTTAAAATCTTTGTATATATCGCTACCATATAATCTAAGAAACATGTATGCAAAGCATCCAAACAGTACCATTCGCCAATTTTTTGATCTTCATGTTTAAGTGAACTACGAGCCCCATTGTTAATCCTTTATCGGAAATTATTTGTAACTTTCGACAAGTAGAACAATGAATGGAACAGGTAGACGGTTGAAATTTTTGTATATATTGCGTTTATATAGTCTAAGAAACATATATGCAAAGTATCCAAACAGTACCATTCGCCAATTTTTTGTTCTTCAAGATCAAGTGAACTACGAGCCCCATTGTTAATCCTTTAAAGGAAATTATTTGTAAATTTCGACAAGTAGAACAATGATTGGAACACGTAGACGGTTGAAATCTTTGTATATATTGCTTCCATATAGTCTAAGAGACATATATGCAAAGCATCCAAACAGTACCATTCGCCAATTTTTTGTTCTTCAAGTTTAAGTGAACAATGAGACCCATTGTTAATCCTTTATCGGAAAATATTTGTAACTTTCGACAAGTAGAACAATGAATGGAACAGGTAGACGGTTGAAATCATTGTATATATTGCTTCTATATAGTCTAAGAAACATATATGCAAAGCATCCAAACAGTACAATTCGCCAATCTTTTGTTCTTCAAGTTTAAGTGAACAATGAGCCCCAATGGTTAATCGTTTATCGGAAATTATTTGTAACTTTCGACAAGTAGAACAATGAATGGAACAGGTAGACGGTTGAAATCTTTGTATATATTGCTTCTATATAGTCTAAGAAACATATATGCAAGGCATCCAAACAGTACAATTCGCCAATTTATTGTTCTTCAAGTTTAAGTGAACAACGAGCCCCATTGTTAATCCTTTAAAGGAAATTATTTGTAAATTTCAACAAGTAGAACAATGAATGGAACAGGTAGACTGTTGAAATCATTGTATATATTGCTTCTGTATAGTCTAAGAAACATATATGCAAAGAATCCAAACAGTACAATTCGCCAATTATTTGATCTTCAAGTTTAAGTGAACTACGAGCCCCATTGTTAATACTTTAACGGAAATTATTTGTAACTTGCGACAAGTAGAACAATGAATGGAACAGGTAGCCGGTTGAAATCAATGTATATATTGCTTCTATATAGTCTAAGAAACATATATGCAAAGCATCCAAACAGTACAATTCGCGAATTTATTGTTCTTCAAGTTTAAGTGAACAACGAGCCCCATTGTTAATCCTTTAAAGGAAATTATTTGTAAATTTCGACAAGTAGAACAATGATTGGAACACGTAGACGGTTGAAATCTTTGTATATATTGCTTCTATATAGTCTAAGAAACATATATGCAAATCATCCAAACAGTACAATTCGCCAATTTATTGTTCTTCAAGTTTAAGTGAACAACGAGCCCCATTGTTAATCCTTTAAAGGAAATTATTTGTAAATTTCGACAAGTAGAACAATGAATGGAACAGGTAGACGGTTGAAATCTTTGTATATATTGCTACTATATAATCTAAGAACCATATATGCAAAGCATCCAAACAGTACCATTCGCCAATTTTTTGATCTTCAAGTTTAAGTGAACTACGAGCCCCATTGTTAATCCTTTAAAGGAAATTATTTGTAAATTTCAACAAGTAGAACAATGAATGGGACAGGTAGACTGTTGAAATCATTGTTTATATTGCTTCTGTATAGTCTAAGAAACATATATGCAAAGAATCCAAACAGTACAATTCGTCAATTATTTGATCTTCAAGTTTAAGTGAACTACGAGCCCCATTGTTAATACTTTAACGGAAATTTTTTGTAACTTTCGACAAGTAGAACAATGAATGGAACAGGTAGCCGGTTGAAATCAATGTATATATTGCTACTATATAGTCTAAGAAATATATATGCAAAGCATCCAAACAGTACAATTCGCCAATTTCTTGTTCTTCAAGTTTAAGTGAACTACGAGCCCCATTGTTAATCCTTTAAAGGAAATTATTTGTAAATTTCAACAAGTAGAACAATGAATGGAACAGGTAGACTGTTGAAATCATTGTATATATTGCTTCTGTATAGTCTAAGAAACATATATGCAAAGAATCCAAACAGTACAATTCGCCAATTATTTGATCTTCAAGTTTAAGTGAACTACGAGCCCCATTGTTAATACTTTAAAGGAAATAATTTGTAACTTGCGACAAGTAGAACAATGAATGGAACAGGTAGCCGGTTGAAATCAATGTATATATTGCTTCTATATAGTCTAAGAAACATATATGCAAAGCATCCAAACAGTACAATTCGCGAATTTATTGTTCTTCAAGTTTAAGTGAACAACGAGCCCCATTGTTAATCCTTTAAAGGAAATTATTTGTAAATTTCGACAAGTAGAACAATGATTGGAACACGTAGACGGTTGAAATCTTTGTATATATTGCTTCTATATAGTCTAAGAAACATATATGCAAAGCACCCAAACAGTACAATTCGCCACTTTTTTGTTCTTCAAGTTTAAGTGAACAATGAGCCCCAATGGTTAATCCTTTATCGGAAACTATTTGTAACTTTCGACAAGTAGAACAATGAATGGAACAGGTAGACGGTTGAAATCTTTGTATATATTGCTTCTATATAGTCTAAGAAACATATATGCAAAGCATCCAAACAGTACAATTCGCCAATTTATTGTTCTTCAAGTTTAAGTGAACAACGAGCCCCATTGTTAATCCTTTAAAGGAAATTATTTGTAAATTTCGACAAGTAGAACAATGAATGGAACAGGTAGACGGTTGAAATCTTTGTATATATTGCTACTATATAATCTAAGAAACATATATGCAAAGCATCCAAACAGTACCATTCGCCAATTTTTTGATCTTCAAGTTTAAGTGAACTACGAGCCCCATTGTTAATCCTTTAAAGGAAATTATTTGTAAATTTCAACAAGTAGAACAATGAATGGAACAGGTAGACTGTTGAAATCATTGTATATATTGCTTCTGTATAGTCTAAGAAACATATATGCAAAGAATCCAAACAGTACAATTCGCCAATTATTTGATCTTCAAGTTTAACTGAACTACGAGCCCCATTGTTAATACTTTAACGGAAATTATTTGTAACTTGCGACAAGTAGAACAATGAATGGAACAGGTAGACTGTTGAAATCATTGTATATATTGCTTCTGTATAGTCTAAGAAACATATATGCAAAGAATCCAAACAGTACCATTCGCCAATTTTTTGTTCTTCAAGTTTAAGTGAACAACGAGCCCCAATGGTTAATCCTTTATCGGAAATTATTTGTAACTTTCGACAAGTAGAACAATGAATGGAACAGGTAGACGGTTGAAATTTTTGTATATATTGCGTTTATATAGTCTAAGAAACATATATGCAAAGCATCCAAACAGTACCATTCGCCAATTTTTTGTTCTTCAAGTTCAAGTGAACTACGAGCCCCATTGTTAATCCTTTAAAGGAAATTATTTGTAACTTTCAACAAGTAGAACAATGAATGGAACAGGTAGACGGTTGAAATCTTTGTATATATTGCTTCTATATAGTCTAAGAAACATATATGCAAGGCATCCAAACAGTACAATTCGCCAATTTATTGTTCTTCAAGTTTAAGTGAACAACGAGCCCCATTGTTAATCCTTTAAAGGAAATTATTTGTAAATTTCAACAAGTAGAACAATGAATGGAACAGGTAGACTGTTGAAATCATTGTATATATTGCTTCTGTATAGTCTAAGAAACATATATGCAAAGAATCCAAACAGTACAATTCGCCAATTATTTGATCTTCAAGTTTAAGTGAACTACGAGCCCCATTGTTAATACTTTAACGGAAATTATTTGTAACTTGCGACAAGTAGAACAATGAATGGAACAGGTAGCCGGTTGAAATCAATGTATATATTGCTTCTATATAGTCTAAGAAACATATATGCAAAGCATCCAAACAGTACAATTCGCGAATTTATTGTTCTTCAAGTTTAAGTGAACAACGAGCCCCATTGTTAATCCTTTAAAGGAAATCATTTGTAAATTTCGACAAGTAGAACAATGATTGGAACACGTAGACGGTTGAAATCTTTGTATATATTGCTTCTATATAGTCTAAGAAACATATATGCACAGCATCCAAACAGTACAATTCGCCAATTTATTGTTCTTCAAGTTTAAGTGAACAACGAGCCCCATTGTTAATCCTTTACAGGAAATTATTTGTAAATTTCGACAAGTAGAACAATGAATGGAACAGGTAGACGGTTAAAATCTTTGTATATATCGCTACCATATAATCTAAGAAACATATATGCAAAGCATCCAAACAGTACCATTCGCCAATTTTTTGATCTTCATGTTTAAGTGAACTACGAGCCCCATTGTTAATCCTTTATCGGAAATTATTTGTAACTTTCGACAAGTAGAACAATGAATGGAACAGGTAGACGGTTGAAATTTTTGTATATATTGCGTTTATATAGTCTAAGAAACATATATGCAAAGTATCCAAACAGTACCATTCGCCAATTTTTTGTTCTTCAAGATCAAGTGAACTACGAGCCCCATTGTTAATCCTTTAAAGGAAATTATTTGTAAATTTCGACAAGTAGAACAATGATTGGAACACGTAGACGGTTGAAATCTTTGTATATATTGCTTCCATATAGTCTAAGAGACATATATGCAAAGCATCCAAACAGTACCATTCGCCAATTTTTTGTTCTTCAAGTTTAAGGGAACAATGAGACCCATTGTTAATCCTTTATCGGAAAATATTTGTAACTTTCGACAAGTAGAACAATGAATGGAACAGGTAGACGGTTGAAATCATTGTATATATTGCTTCTATATAGTCTAAGAAACATATATGCAAAGCATCCAAACAGTACAATTCGCCAATCTTTTGTTCTTCAAGTTTAAGTGAACAATGAGCCCCAATGGTTAATCGTTTATCGGAAATTATTTGTAACTTTCGACAAGTAGAACAATGAATGGAACAGGTAGACGGTTGAAATCTTTGTATATATTGCTTCTATATAGTCTAAGAAACATATATGCAAGGCATCCAAACAGTACAATTCGCCAATTTATTGTTCTTCAAGTTTAAGTGAACAACGAGCCCCATTGTTAATCCTTTAAAGGAAATTATTTGTAAATTTCAACAAGTAGAACAATGAATGGAACAGGTAGACTGTTGAAATCATTGTATATATTGCTTCTGTATAGTCTAAGAAACATATATGCAAAGAATCCAAACAGTACAATTCGCCAATTATTTGATCTTCAAGTTTAAGTGAACTACGAGCCCCATTGTTAATACTTTAACGGAAATTATTTGTAACTTGCGACAAGTAGAACAATGAATGGAACAGGTAGCCGGTTGAAATCAATGTATATATTGCTTCTATATAGTCTAAGAAACATATATGCAAAGCATCCAAACAGTACAATTCGCGAATTTATTGTTCTCCAAGTTTAAGTGAACAACGAGCCCCATTGTTAATCCTTTAAAGGAAATCATTTGTAAATTTCGACAAGTAGAACAATGATTGGAACACGTAGACGGTTGAAATCTTTGTATATATTGCTTCTATATAGTCTAAGAAACATATATGCAAAGCATCCAAACAGTACAATTCGCCAATTTATTGTTCTTCAAGTTTAAGTGAACAACGAGCCCCATTGTTAAACCTTTAAAGGAAATTATTTGTAAATTTCGACAAGTAGAACAATGAATGGAACAGGTAGACGGTTAAAATCTTTGTATATATCGCTACCATATAATCTAAGAAACATATATGCAAAGCATCCAAACAGTACCATTCGCCAATTTTTTGATCTTCATGTTTAAGTGAACTACGAGCCCCATTGTTAATCCTTTATCGGAAATTATTTGTAACTTTCGACAAGTAGAACAATGAATGGAACAGGTAGACGGTTGAAATTTTTGTATATATTGCGTTTATATAGTCTAAGAAACATATATGCAAAGTATCCAAACAGTACCATTCGCCAATTTTTTGTTCTTCAAGATCAAGTGAACTACGAGCCCCATTGTTAATCCTTTAAAGGAAATTATTTGTAAATTTCGACAAGTAGAACAATGATTGGAACACGTAGACGGTTGAAATCTTTGTATATATTGCTTCCATATAGTCTAAGAGACATATATGCAAAGCATCCAAACAGTACCATTCGCCAATTTTTTGTTCTTCAAGTTTAAGGGAACAATGAGACCCATTGTTAATCCTTTATCGGAAAATATTTGTAACTTTCGACAAGTAGAACAATGAATGGAACAGGTAGACGGTTGAAATCATTGTATATATTGCTTCTATATAGTCTAAGAAACATATATGCAAAGCATCCAAACAGTACAATTCGCCAATCTTTTGTTCTTCAAGTTTAAGTGAACAATGAGCCCCAATGGTTAATCGTTTATCGGAAATTATTTGTAACTTTCGACAAGTAGAACAATGAATGGAACAGGTAGACGGTTGAAATCTTTGTATATATTGCTTCTATATAGTCTAAGAAACATATATGCAAGGCATCCAAACAGTACAATTCGCCAATTTATTGTTCTTCAAGTTTAAGTGAACAACGAGCCCCATTGTTAATCCTTTAAAGGAAATTATTTGTAAATTTCAACAAGTAGAACAATGAATGGAACAGGTAGACTGTTGAAATCATTGTATATATTGCTTCTGTATAGTCTAAGAAACATATATGCAAAGAATCCAAACAGTACAATTCGCCAATTATTTGATCTTCAAGTTTAAGTGAACTACGAGCCCCATTGTTAATACTTTAACGGAAATTATTTGTAACTTGCGACAAGTAGAACAATGAATGGAACAGGTAGCCGGTTGAAATCAATGTATATATTGCTTCTATATAGTCTAAGAAACATATATGCAAAGCATCCAAACAGTACAATTCGCGAATTTATTGTTCTCCAAGTTTAAGTGAACAACGAGCCCCATTGTTAATCCTTTAAAGGAAATCATTTGTAAATTTCGACAAGTAGAACAATGATTGGAACACGTAGACGGTTGAAATCTTTGTATATATTGCTTCTATATAGTCTAAGAAACATATATGCAAAGCATCCAAACAGTACAATTCGCCAATTTATTGTTCTTCAAGTTTAAGTGAACAACGAGCCCCATTGTTAAACCTTTAAAGGAAATTATTTGTAAATTTCGACAAGTAGAACAATGAATGGAACAGGTAGCCGGTTGAAATCAATGTATATATTGCTTCTATATAGTCTAAGAAACATATATGCAAAGCATCCAAACAGTACAATTCGCGAATTTATTGTTCTTCAAGTTTAAGTGAACAACGAGCCCCATTGTTAATCCTTTAAAGGAAATCATTTGTAAATTTCGACAAGTAGAACAATGATTGGAACACGTAGACGGTTGAAATCTTAGTATATATTGCTTCTATATAGTCTAAGAAACATATATGCAAAGCATCCAAACAGTACAATTCGCCAATTTATTGTTCTTCAAGTTTAAGTGAACAACGAGCCCCATTGTTAATCCTTTAAAGGAAATTATTTGTAAATTTCGACAAGTAGAACAATGAATGGGACAGGTAGACTGTTGAAATCATTGTATATATTGCTTCTGTATAGTCTAAGAAACATATATGCAAAGAATCCAAACAGTACAATTCGCCAATTTTTTGTTCTTCAAGTTTAAGTGAACAACGAGCCCCAATGGTTAATCCTTTATCGGAAATTATTTGTAACTTTCGACAAGTAGAACAATGAATGGAACAGGTAGACGGTTGAAATCTTTGTATATATTGCGTTTATATAGTCTAAGAAACATATATGCAAAGCATCCAAACAGTACCATTCGCCAATTTTTTGTTCTTCAAGTTCAAGTGAACTACGAGCCCCATTGTTAATCCTTTAAAGGAAATTATTTGTAAATTTCTACAAGTAGAACAATGAATGGAACAGGTAGACTGATGAAATCATTGTATATATTGCTTCTGTATAGTTTAAGAAACATATATGCAAAGAATCCAAACAGTACAATTCGCCAATTATTTGATCTTCAAGTTTAAGTGAACAACGAGCCCCATTGTTAATCCCTTAACGGAAATTATTTGTAACTTTCGACAAGTAGAACAATGAATGGAACAGGTAGACGGTTGAAATCATTGTATATATTGCTTCTATATAGTCTAAGAAACATATATGCAAAGCATCCAAACAGTACCATTCGCCAATTTATTGTTCTTCAAGTTTAAGTGAACAACGAACCCCACTGATAATCATTAAAGGGAAATTATTTGTAACTTTCGACAAGTAGAACAAGGAATGAAACAGGTAGACGGTTGAAATCTTTGTATATATTGCTTCTATATAGTCTAAGAAACATATATGCAAAGATTCCAAACAGTACAATTCTCCAATTTTTTGTTCTTCAAGATTAAGTGAACTACGAGCCCCATTGTTAATCCTTTAAAGGAAATTATTTGTAAATTTCGACAAAGTAGAACAATGAATGGGACAGGTAGACTGTTGAAATCATTGTATATATTGCTTCTGTATAGTCTAAGAAACATATATGCAAAGAATCCAAACAGTACAATTCGCCAATTTCTTGTTCTTCAAGTTTAAGTGAACTACGAGCCCCATTGTTAATCCTTTAAAGGAAATTATTTGTAACTTTCGACAAAGTAGAACAATGAATGGGACAGGTAGACTGTTGAAATCATTGTATATATTGCTTCTGTATAGTCTAAGAAACATATATGCAAAGAATCCAAACAGTACAATTCGCCAATTTCTTGTTCTTCAAGTTTAAGTGAACTACGAGCCCCATTGTTAATCCTTTAAAGGAAATTATTTGTAACTTTCGACAAGTAGAACAATGAATGGAACAGGTAGACGGATGAAATCCTTGTATATATTGCATCTATATAGTGTAAGAAACACATATGCAAAGCATCCAAACAGTACAAGTCGCCAATTCATTGTTCTTAAAGTTTAAGTGAACAACGAGCCCCATTGTGAATCCTTTAAAGGAAATCATTTGTAAATTTCGACAAGTAGAACAATGATTGGAACACGTAGACGGTTGAAATCTTTGTATATATTGCTTCTATATAGTCTAAGAAACATATATGCAAAGCATCCAAACAGTACAATTCGCCAATTTCTTGTTCTTCAAGTTTAAGTGAACTACGAGCCCCATTGTTAATCCTTTAAAGGAAATTATTTGTAAATTTCGGCAAGTAGAACAATGAATGGGACTGGTAGACTGTTGAAATCATTGTATATATTGCTTCTGTATAGTCTAAGAAACATATATGCAAAGAATCCAAACAGTACAATTCGTCAATTATTTGATCTTCAAGTTTAAGTGAACTACGAGCCCCATTGTTAATACTTTAACGGAAATTATTTGTAACTTTCGACAAGTAGAACAATGAATGGAACAGGTAGCCGGTTGAAATCAATGTATATATTGCTTCTATATAGTCTAAGAAACATATATGCAAAGCATCCAAACAGTACCATTCGCCAATTTTTTGTTCTTCAAGTTTAAGTGAACAACGAGCCCCAATGGTTAATCCTTTATCGGAAATTATTTGTAACTTTCGACAAGTAGAACAATGAATGGAACAGGTAGACGGTTGAAATCTTTGTATATATTGCGTTTATATAGTCTAAGAAACATATATGCAAAGCATCCAAACAGTACCATTCGCCAATTTTTTGTTCTTCAAGTTCAAGTGAACTACGAGCCCCATTGTTAATCCTTTAAAGGAAATTATTTGTAAATTTCTACAAGTAGAACAATGAATGGAACAGGTAGACTGATGAAATCATTGTATATATTGCTTCTGTATAGTTTAAGAAACATATATGCAAAGAATCCAAACAGTACAATTCGCCAATTATTTGATCTTCAAGTTTAAGTGAACTACGAGCCCCATTGTTAATACTTTAACGGAAATTATTTGTAACTTGCGACAAGTAGAACAATGAATGGAACAGGTAGCCGGTTGAAATCAATGTATATATTGCTTCTATATAGTCTAAGAAACATATATGCAAAGCATCCAAACAGTACAATTCGCGAATTTAATGTTCTTCAAGTTTAAGTGAACAACGAGCCCCATTGTTAATCCTTTAAAGGAAATTATTTGTAAATTTCGACAAGTAGAACAATGATTGGAACACGTACACGGTTGAAATCTTTGTATATATTGCTTCCATATAGTCTAAGAAACATATATGCAAAGCATCCAAACAGTACCATTCGCCAATTTTTTGTTCTTCAAGTTTATGTGAACAATGAGTCCCATTGTTAATCCTTTATCGGAAATTATTTGTAACTTTCGACAAGTAGAACACTGAATGGAACAGGTAGACGGTTGAAATCTTTGTATATATTGCTTCTATATAGTCTAAGAAACATATATGCAAAGCATCCAAACAGTACAATTCGCCACTTTTTTGTTCTTCAAGTTTAAGTGAACAATGAGCCCCAATGGTTAATCCTTTATCGGAAACTATTTGTAAATTTCGACAAGTAGAACAATGAATGGAACAGGTAGACGGTTGAAATCTTTGTATATATTGCTTCTATATAGTCTAAGAAACATATATGCAAAGCATCCAAACAGTACAATTCGCCAATTTTTTGTTCTTCAAGTTTAAGTGAACTACGAGCCCCATTGTTAATACTTTAACGGAAATTATTTGTAACTTGCGACAAGTAGAACAATGAATGCAACAGGTAGCCGGTTGAAATCAATGTATATATTGCTTCTATATAGTCTAAGAAACATATATGCAAAGCATCCAAACAGTACAATTCGCGAATTTATTGTTCTTCAAGTTTAAGTGAACAACGAGCCCCATTGTTAATCCTTTAAAGGAAATTATTTGTAAATTTCGACAAGTAGAACAATGAATGGAACAGGTAGGCGGTTGAAATCTTTGTATATATTGCTACTATATAATCTAAGAAACATATATGCAAAGCATCCAAACAGTACCATTCGCCAATTTTTTGATCTTCAAGTTTAAGTGAACTACGAGCCCCATTGTTAATCCTTTAAAGGAAATTATTTGTAAATTTCAACAAGTAGAACAATGAATGGAACAGGTAGACTGTTGAAATCATTGTATATATTGCTTCTGTATAGTCTAAGAAACATATATGCAAAGAATCCAAACAGTACAAATCGCCAATTATTTGATCTTCAAGTTTAAGTGAACTACGAGCCCCATTGTTAATACTTTAACGGAAATTATTTGTAACTTGCGACAAGTAGAACAATGAATGGAACAGGTAGCCGGTTGAAATCAATGTATATATTGCTTCTATATAGTCTAAGAAACATATATGCAAAGCATCCAAACAGTACAATTCGCGAATTTATTGTTCTTCAAGTTTAAGTGAACAACGAGCCCCATTGTTAATCCTTTAAAGGAAATTATTTGTAAATTTCGACAAGTAGAACAATGATTGGAACACGTAGACGGTTGAAATCTTTGTATATATTGCTTCCATATAGTCTAAGAAACATATATGCAAAGCATCCAAACAGTACCATTCGCCAATTTTTTGTTCTTCAAGTTTATGTGAACAATGAGTCCCATTGTTAATCCTTTATCGGAAATTATTTGTAACTTTCGACAAGTAGAACACTGAATGGAACAGGTAGACGGTTGAAATCTTTGTATATATTGCTTCTATATAGTCTAAGAAACATATATGCAAAGCACCCAAACAGTACAATTCGCCACTTTTTTGTTCTTCAAGTTTAAGTGAACAATGAGCCCCAATGGTTAATCCTTTATCGGAAACTATTTGTAACTTTCGACATGTAGAACAATGAGTGGAACAGGTAGACGGTTGAAATCTTTGTATATATTGCTTCTATATAGTCTAAGAAACATATATGCAAAGCATCCAAACAGTACAATTCGCCAATTTATTGTTCTTCAAGTTTAAGTGAACAACGAGCCCCATTGTTAATCCTTTAAAGGAAATTATTTGTAAATTTCGACAAGTAGAACAATGAATGGAACAGGTAGACGGTTGAAATCTTTGTATATATTGCTACTATATAATCTAAGAAACATATATGCAAAGCATCCAAACAGTACCATTCGCCAATTTTTTGATCTTCAAGTTTAAGTGAACTACGAGCCCCATTGTTAATCCTTTAAAGGAAATTATTTGTAAATTTCAACAAGTAGAACAATGAATGGAACAGGTAGACTGTTGAAATCATTGTATATATTGCTTCTGTATAGTCTAAGAAACATATATGCAAAGAATCCAAACAGTACAATTCGCCAATTATTTGATCTTCAAGTTTAACTGAACTACGAGCCCCATTGTTAATACTTTAACGGAAATTATTTGTAACTTGCGACAAGTAGAACAATGAATGGAACAGGTAGACTGTTGAAATCATTGTATATATTGCTTCTGTATAGTCTAAGAAACATATATGCAAAGAATCCAAACAGTACCATTCGCCAATTTTTTGTTCTTCAAGTTTAAGTGAACAACGAGCCCCAATGGTTAATCCTTTATCGGAAATTATTTGTAACTTTCGACAAGTAGAACAATGAATGGAACAGGTAGACGGTTGAAATTTTTGTATATATTGCGTTTATATAGTCTAAGAAACATATATGCAAAGCATCCAAACAGTACAATTCGCCAATTTATTGTTCTTCAAGTTTAAGTGAACAACGAGCCCCATTGTTAATCCTTTAAAGGAAATTATTTGTAAATTTCGACAAGTAGAACAATGAATGGAACAGGTAGACGGTTAAAATCTTTGTATATATCGCTACCATATAATCTAAGAAACATGTATGCAAAGCATCCAAACAGTACCATTCGCCAATTTTTTGATCTTCATGTTTAAGTGAACTACGAGCCCCATTGTTAATCCTTTATCGGAAATTATTTGTAACTTTCGACAAGTAGAACAATGAATGGAACAGGTAGACGGTTGAAATTTTTGTATATATTGCGTTTATATAGTCTAAGAAACATATATGCAAAGTATCCAAACAGTACCATTCGCCAATTTTTTGTTCTTCAAGATCAAGTGAACTACGAGCCCCATTGTTAATCCTTTAAAGGAAATTATTTGTAAATTTCGACAAGTAGAACAATGATTGGAACACGTAGACGGTTGAAATCTTTGTATATATTGCTTCCATATAGTCTAAGAGACATATATGCAAAGCATCCAAACAGTACCATTCGCCAATTTTTTGTTCTTCAAGTTTAAGTGAACAATGAGACCCATTGTTAATCCTTTATCGGAAAATATTTGTAACTTTCGACAAGTAGAACAATGAATGGAACAGGTAGACGGTTGAAATCATTGTATATATTGCTTCTATATAGTCTAAGAAACATATATGCAAAGCATCCAAACAGTACAATTCGCCAATCTTTTGTTCTTCAAGTTTAAGTGAACAATGAGCCCCAATGGTTAATCGTTTATCGGAAATTATTTGTAACTTTCGACAAGTAGAACAATGAATGGAACAGGTAGACGGTTGAAATCTTTGTATATATTGCTTCTATATAGTCTAAGAAACATATATGCAAGGCATCCAAACAGTACAATTCGCCAATTTATTGTTCTTCAAGTTTAAGTGAACAACGAGCCCCATTGTTAATCCTTTAAAGGAAATTATTTGTAAATTTCAACAAGTAGAACAATGAATGGAACAGGTAGACTGTTGAAATCATTGTATATATTGCTTCTGTATAGTCTAAGAAACATATATGCAAAGAATCCAAACAGTACAATTCGCCAATTATTTGATCTTCAAGTTTAAGTGAACTACGAGCCCCATTGTTAATACTTTAACGGAAATTATTTGTAACTTGCGACAAGTAGAACAATGAATGGAACAGGTAGCCGGTTGAAATCAATGTATATATTGCTTCTATATAGTCTAAGAAACATATATGCAAAGCATCCAAACAGTACAATTCGCGAATTTATTGTTCTTCAAGTTTAAGTGAACAACGAGCCCCATTGTTAATCCTTTAAAGGAAATTATTTGTAAATTTCGACAAGTAGAACAATGATTGGAACACGTAGACGGTTGAAATCTTTGTATATATTGCTTCTATATAGTCTAAGAAACATATATGCAAATCATCCAAACAGTACAATTCGCCAATTTATTGTTCTTCAAGTTTAAGTGAACAACGAGCCCCATTGTTAATCCTTTAAAGGAAATTATTTGTAAATTTCGACAAGTAGAACAATGAATGGAACAGGTAGACGGTTGAAATCTTTGTATATATTGCTACTATATAATCTAAGAACCATATATGCAAAGCATCCAAACAGTACCATTCGCCAATTTTTTGATCTTCAAGTTTAAGTGAACTACGAGCCCCATTGTTAATCCTTTAAAGGAAATTATTTGTAAATTTCAACAAGTAGAACAATGAATGGGACAGGTAGACTGTTGAAATCATTGTTTATATTGCTTCTGTATAGTCTAAGAAACATATATGCAAAGAATCCAAACAGTACAATTCGTCAATTATTTGATCTTCAAGTTTAAGTGAACTACGAGCCCCATTGTTAATACTTTAACGGAAATTTTTTGTAACTTTCGACAAGTAGAACAATGAATGGAACAGGTAGCCGGTTGAAATCAATGTATATATTGCTACTATATAGTCTAAGAAATATATATGCAAAGCATCCAAACAGTACAATTCGCCAATTTCTTGTTCTTCAAGTTTAAGTGAACTACGAGCCCCATTGTTAATCCTTTAAAGGAAATTATTTGTAAATTTCAACAAGTAGAACAATGAATGGAACAGGTAGACTGTTGAAATCATTGTATATATTGCTTCTGTATAGTCTAAGAAACATATATGCAAAGAATCCAAACAGTACAATTCGCCAATTATTTGATCTTCAAGTTTAAGTGAACTACGAGCCCCATTGTTAATACTTTAAAGGAAATAATTTGTAACTTGCGACAAGTAGAACAATGAATGGAACAGGTAGCCGGTTGAAATCAATGTATATATTGCTTCTATATAGTCTAAGAAACATATATGCAAAGCATCCAAACAGTACAATTCGCGAATTTATTGTTCTTCAAGTTTAAGTGAACAACGAGCCCCATTGTTAATCCTTTAAAGGAAATTATTTGTAAATTTCGACAAGTAGAACAATGATTGGAACACGTAGACGGTTGAAATCTTTGTATATATTGCTTCTATATAGTCTAAGAAACATATATGCAAAGCATCCAAACAGTACAATTCGCCAATTTATTGTTCTTCAAGTTTAAGTGAACAACGAGCCCCATTGTTAATCCTTTATCGGAAATTATTTGTAACTTTCGACAAGTAGAACAATGAATGGAACAGGTAGACGGTTGAAATTTTTGTATATATTGCGTTTATATAGTCTAAGAAACATATATGCAAAGTATCCAAACAGTACCATTCGCCAATTTTTTGTTCTTCAAGATCAAGTGAACTACGAGCCCCATTGTTAATCCTTTAAAGGAAATTATTTGTAAATTTCGACAAGTAGAACAATGATTGGAACACGTAGACGGTTGAAATCTTTGTATATATTGCTTCCATATAGTCTAAGAGACATATATGCAAAGCATCCAAACAGTACCATTCGCCAATTTTTTGTTCTTCAAGTTTAAGTGAACAATGAGACCCATTGTTAATCCTTTATCGGAAAATATTTGTAACTTTCGACAAGTAGAACAATGAATGGAACAGGTAGACGGTTGAAATCATTGTATATATTGCTTCTATATAGTCTAAGAAACATATATGCAAAGCATCCAAACAGTACAATTCGCCAATCTTTTGTTCTTCAAGTTTAAGTGAACAATGAGCCCCAATGGTTAATCGTTTATCGGAAATTATTTGTAACTTTCGACAAGTAGAACAATGAATGGAACAGGTAGACGGTTGAAATCTTTGTATATATTGCTTCTATATAGTCTAAGAAACATATATGCAAGGCATCCAAACAGTACAATTCGCCAATTTATTGTTCTTCAAGTTTAAGTGAACAACGAGCCCCATTGTTAATCCTTTAAAGGAAATTATTTGTAAATTTCAACAAGTAGAACAATGAATGGAACAGGTAGACTGTTGAAATCATTGTATATATTGCTTCTGTATAGTCTAAGAAACATATATGCAAAGAATCCAAACAGTACAATTCGCCAATTATTTGATCTTCAAGTTTAAGTGAACTACGAGCCCCATTGTTAATACTTTAACGGAAATTATTTGTAACTTGCGACAAGTAGAACAATGAATGGAACAGGTAGCCGGTTGAAATCAATGTATATATTGCTTCTATATAGTCTAAGAAACATATATGCAAAGCATCCAAACAGTACAATTCGCGAATTTATTGTTCTTCAAGTTTAAGTGAACAACGAGCCCCATTGTTAATCCTTTAAAGGAAATTATTTGTAAATTTCGACAAGTAGAACAATGATTGGAACACGTAGACGGTTGAAATCTTTGTATATATTGCTTCTATATAGTCTAAGAAACATATATGCAAATCATCCAAACAGTACAATTCGCCAATTTATTGTTCTTCAAGTTTAAGTGAACAACGAGCCCCATTGTTAATCCTTTAAAGGAAATTATTTGTAAATTTCGACAAGTAGAACAATGAATGGAACAGGTAGACGGTTGAAATCTTTGTATATATTGCTACTATATAATCTAAGAACCATATATGCAAAGCATCCAAACAGTACCATTCGCCAATTTTTTGATCTTCAAGTTTAAGTGAACTACGAGCCCCATTGTTAATCCTTTAAAGGAAATTATTTGTAAATTTCAACAAGTAGAACAATGAATGGGACAGGTAGACTGTTGAAATCATTGTTTATATTGCTTCTGTATAGTCTAAGAAACATATATGCAAAGAATCCAAACAGTACAATTCGTCAATTATTTGATCTTCAAGTTTAAGTGAACTACGAGCCCCATTGTTAATACTTTAACGGAAATTTTTTGTAACTTTCGACAAGTAGAACAATGAATGGAACAGGTAGCCGGTTGAAATCAATGTATATATTGCTACTATATAGTCTAAGAAATATATATGCAAAGCATCCAAACAGTACAATTCGCCAATTTCTTGTTCTTCAAGTTTAAGTGAACTACGAGCCCCATTGTTAATCCTTTAAAGGAAATTATTTGTAAATTTCAACAAGTAGAACAATGAATGGAACAGGTAGACTGTTGAAATCATTGTATATATTGCTTCTGTATAGTCTAAGAAACATATATGCAAAGAATCCAAACAGTACAATTCGCCAATTATTTGATCTTCAAGTTTAAGTGAACTACGAGCCCCATTGTTAATACTTTAAAGGAAATAATTTGTAACTTGCGACAAGTAGAACAATGAATGGAACAGGTAGCCGGTTGAAATCAATGTATATATTGCTTCTATATAGTCTAAGAAACATATATGCAAAGCATCCAAACAGTACAATTCGCGAATTTATTGTTCTTCAAGTTTAAGTGAACAACGAGCCCCATTGTTAATCCTTTAAAGGAAATTATTTGTAAATTTCGACAAGTAGAACAATGATTGGAACACGTAGACGGTTGAAATCTTTGTATATATTGCTTCTATATAGTCTAAGAAACATATATGCAAAGCATCCAAACAGTACAATTCGCCAATTTATTGTTCTTCAAGTTTAAGTGAACAACGAGCCCCATTGTTAATCCTTTAAAGGAAATTATTTGTAAATTTCGACAAGTAGAACAATGAATGGAACAGGTAGACGGTTGAAATCTTTGTATATATTGCTACTATATAATCTATGAAACATATATGCAAAGCATCCAAACAGTACCATTCGCCAATTTTTTGATCTTCAAGTTTAAGTGAACTACGAGCCCCATTGTTAATCCTTTAAAGGAAATTATTTGTAAATTTCAACAAGTAGAACAATGAATGGGACAGGTAGACTGTTGAAATCATTGTATATATTGCTTCTGTATAGTCTAAGAAACATATATGCAAAGAATCCGAACAGTACAATTCGTCAATTATTTGATCTTCAAGTTTAAGTGAACTACGAGCCCCATTGTTATTACTTTAACGGAAATTATTTGTAACTTTCGACAAGTAGAACAATGAATGGAACAGGTAGCCGGTTGAAATCAATGTATATATTGATTCTATATAGTCTAAGAAACATATATGCAAAGCATCCAAACAGTACAATTCGCCAATTTCTTGTTCTTCAAGTTTAAGTGAACTACGAGCCCCATTGTTAATCCTTTAAAGGAAATTATTTGTAAATTTCGACAAGTAGAACAATGAATGTAATAGGTAGACGGTTGAAATCATTGTATATATTGCTTCTATATAGTCTAAGAAACATATCTGCAAATCATCCAAACAGTACAATTCGCCAATTATTTGATCTTCAAGTTTAAGTGAACTACGAGCCCCATTGTTAATACTTTAACGGAAATTATTTGTAACTTGCGACAAGTAGAACAATGAATGGAACAGGTAGACGGATGAAATCAATGTATATATTGCTTCTATATAGTCTAAGAAACATATATGCAAAGCATCCAAACAGTACCATTCGCCAATTTTTTGTTCTTCAAGTTTAAGTGAACGACGAGCCCCATTGTTAATCCTTTAAAGGAAATTATTTGTCAATTTCGACAAGTAGAACAATGAATGGAACAGGTAGACTGTTGAAATCATTGTATATATTGCTTCTATATAGTCTAAGAAACATATATGCAAAGCATCCAAACAGTACAATTCGCCAATTTTTTGTTCTTCAAGTTTAAGTAAACTACGATCCCCATTGTTAATCCCTTAACGGAAATTATTTGTGACTTTCGACAAGTAGAACATGAATGGAACAGGTAGACGATTGAAATCAATGTATATATTGCTTCTATATAGTCTAAGAAACGTATATGCTAAGCATCCAAACAGTACCATTTGCCAATTTTTTGTTCTTCAAGTTTAAGTGAACTACGAGCCCCATTGTTAATCCTTTAAAGGAAATTATTTGTAAATTTCGACAAGTAGAACAATGAATGGAACAGGTAGACTGTTGAAATAATTGTATATATTGCTTCTATATAGTCTAAGAAACATATATGCATAGCGTCCAAACAGTACAATTCGCCAATTCTTTGCTCTTCAAGTTTAAGTGAACTACGAGCCCCATTGTTAATCCTTTAAAGGAAATTATTTGTAAATTTCGACAAGTAGAACAATGAATGGAACAGGTAGACTGTTGAAATCATTGTATATATTGCTTCCGTATAGTCTAAGAAACATATATGCAAAGAATCCAAACAGTACAATTCGCCAATTATTTGATGTTCAAGTTTAAGTGAACTACGAGCCCCATTGTTAATCCTTTAAAGGAAATTTTTTGTAAATTTCGACATGTAGAACAATGAATGGATCATTTAGACGGTTGAAATCATTGTATATATTGCTTCTATATAGTCTACGAAACATATATGCAAATCATCCAAACAGTACAATTCGCCAATTTCTTGTTCTTCAAGTTTAAGTGAACTACGAGCCCCATTGTTAATCCTTTAACGGAAATTAATTGTAACTTTCTACAAGTAGAACAATGATTGGAACACGTAGCCGGTTGAAATCTTTGTATATATTCCTTCCATATAGTCTAAGAAACATATATGCAAAGCATCCAACCAGTACCATTCGCCAATTTTGTGTCCTTCAAGTTTAAGTGAACAATGAGCCCCATTGTTAATCCTTTATCGGAAATTATTTGTAACATTCGACAAGTGGAACAATGAATGGAACAGGTAGACGGTTGAAATCCTTGTATATATTGCGTCTATATAGTCTAAGAAACATATCTGCAAATCATCCAAACAGTACAATTCGCCAATTATTTGATCTTCAAGTTTAAGTGAACTACGAGCCCCAATCGTTAATCCTTTATCGGGAATTATTTGTAACTTTCTACAAGTAGAACAATGAATAGTACAGGTAGACGGTTGAAATCTTTGTATATATTGCATCTATATAGTATAAGAAACATATATGCAAAGCATCCAAACAGTACCATTCGCCAATTTTTTGTTCTTCAAGTTTAAGTGAACTGCGAGCCCCATTGATAATCATGAAATGGAAATTATTTGTAACTTTCTACAAGTAGAACAATGAATAGTACAGGTAGACGGGTGAAATCTTTCTATATATTGCTTCTAAATAGTCTAAGAAACATATATGCAAAGCATCCAAACAGTACAATTCGACAATTTTTTGTTCTACAAGTTTAAGTGAACTACGAGCCCCATTGTTAATCATTTAAAGGAATTTATTTGTAACTTTCGACAAGTAGAACAATGAATGAAACAGGTAGACTGTTGAAATCATTGTATATATTGCTTCTATATAGTCTAAGAAACATATATGCAATGCATCCAAACAGTACAATTCGCCAATTTTTTGTTCTTCAAGTTTAAGTAAACCACGATCCCCATTGTTATTCCCTAAACGGAAATTATTTCTAAATTTCGACAAGTAGAACAATGAATGGAACTGGTACATGGTTGAAATCCTTTTATATATTGCTTCTATATAGTCTAAGAAACATTTATGCAAAGCATCCAAACAGTACCAGTCGTCAATTTTTTTTCTTCAAGTTTAAGTGTACAACGAGGCCCATTGATAATCATGAAACGGAAATTATTTGTAACTTTCGACAAGATGAACAATGAATAGACCAGGTAGACGGTTGAAATCTTTGTATATATTGCTTCTATATAGTCTAAGAAACCTATATGCGAAGCATCTACACAGTAACATTCTCCAATTTTTTGATCTTCAAGATTAAGTGAACAGCGAGCCCCATTGATAATCATGAAATGGAAATTATTTGTAACTTTCTACAAGTAGAACAATGAATAGTACAGGTAGACGGGTGAAATCTTTCTATATATTGCTTCTAAATAGTCTAAGAAACACATATGCAAAGCACCCAAACAGCACAATTCGCCAATTTTTTGTTCTTCAAGTTTAAGTGAACTACGAGCCCCATTGTTAATCCTTTAAAGGAAATTATTTGTAAATTTCGACAAGTAGAACAATGAATGGAACAGGTAGACTGTTGAAATCATTGTATATATTGCTTCTATATAGTCCAAGAAACATATATGCAAAGAGTCCAAACAGTACAATTCGCAAATTTTTTGTTCTTCAAGTTTAAGTGAACAATGAGCCCCATTGTTAATCCTTTAACGGAAATTATTTGTAACTTTCGACAAGTAGAACAATGAATGGAACTGGTAGACGGTTGAAATCTTTTTATATATTGCTTCTATATATTCTAAGAAACATATATGCAAAGCATCCAAACAGTACAATTCGCCAATTTTTTGTTCGTCAAGTTTAAGTAAACTACGATCCCCATTGTTAATCCCTTAACGGTAATTATTTGTAACTTTCGACAAGTAGAACAGTGAATGGAACAGGTAGACGGTTGAAATCATTGTATATATTGCTTCTATATAGTATCGGAAACATATGCAAAGCATCCAAACAGTACAATTCGCCAATTTTTTGTTCTTCAAGTTTAAGTGAACAATGAGCCCCATTGTTAATCCGTTATCGGAAATTATTTGTAGTTTTCGACAAGTAGAACAATGAATGGAACAGGTAGACGGTTGAAATCATTGTATATATTGCTTCTATATAACCTACGAAACATATATGCAAAGCATCCAAACAGTACAATTCGCCAATTTTTTGTTCTTCAAGTTTAAGTGAACTACGAGCCCCATTGTTAATCCATTAACGGAAATTAATTGTAACTTTCCACAAGTAGAACAAAGATTGGAACACGCAGACGGTTGAAATCTTTGTATATATTGCTTCCATATAGTCTAAGAAACATATATGTAAAGCATCCAAACAGTACCATTCGCCAATTTTTTGTTCTTCAAGTTTAAGTGAACAATGAGCCCCATTGTTAATCCTTTATCGGAAATTATTTGTAACTTTCGACAAGTAGAACAGTGAATGGAACAGGTAGACGGTTGAAATCTTTGTATATATTGCTTCTATATAGTGTAAGAAACATATATGCAAAGCATCCAAACAGTACAATTCGCCAATTTTTTGTTCTTCAAGTTTAAGTGAACAATGAGCCCCAATGGTTAATCCGTTATCGGAAATTATTTGTAACTTTCGACAAGTAGAACAATGAATGGAACAGGCAGACGGTTGAAATCTTTCTATATATTGCTTCTATATAGTATAAGAAACATATATGCAAAGCATCCAAACAGTACCATTCGCCAATTTTTTGTTCTTCAAGTTTAAGTGAACTACGAGCCCCATTGTTAATCCCTTAACGGAAATTATTTGTAACTTTCGACAAGTAGAACAATGAATGGAACAGGTAGACGGTTGAAATCTTTGTATATATTGCTTCTATATAGTCTAAGAAACATATATGCAAATCATCCAAACAGTACAATTCGCCAATTATTTTATCTTCAAGTTTAAGTGGACTACGAGCCCCATTGTTAATACTTTAACGGAAATTATTTGTAACTTGCGACAAGTAGAACAATGAATGGAACAGGTAGACGGTTGAAATCAATGTATATATTGCTTCTTTAGAGTCTAAGAAACATATATGCAAAGCATCCAAACAGTACCATTCGCCATTTTTTTGTTCTTCAAGTTTAAGTGAACAACGAGCCCCATTGTTAATCCTTTAAAGGAAATTATTTGTAAATTTCGACAAGTAGAACAATGATTGGAACAAGTAGACGGTTGAAATCTTTGTATATATTGCTTCCATATAGTCTAAGAAACATGTACGCAAAGCATCCAAACAGTACAATTCGCCAATTTTTTGTTCTTCAAGTTTAAGTGAACTACGATCCCCATTCTTAATCCCTTAACGGAAATTATTTGTAACTTTCGACATGTAGAACAGTGAATGGAACAGGTAGACGGTTGAAATCTTTGTATATATTGCTTCTTTATAGTATAAGAAACATATATGCAAAGCATCCAAACAGTACAATTCGCCAATTTTTTGTTCTTCAAGTTTAAGTGAACAATGAGCCCCAATGGTTAATCCGTTATCGGAAATTATTTGTAACTTTCGACAAGTAGAACAATGAATGGAACAGGTAGATGGTTGAAATCTTTGTATATATTGCTTCTGTATAGTCTAAGAGACATATATGCAAAGCATCCAAACAGTACCATTCGCCATTTTTTTGTTCTTCAAGTTTAAGTGAACTACGAGCCCCATTGTTAATCCTTTAAAGGAAATTATTTGTAAATTTCGACAAGTAGAACAATGAATGGAACAGGTAGACTGTTGAAATCATTGTATATATTGCTTCTAAATAGTCTAAGAAACATATATGCAAAGCATCCAAACAGTACAATTCGCCAATTTTTTGTTCTTCAAGTTTAAGTAAACTACGATCCCCATTGTTAATCCCTTGACGGAAATTATTTGTAACTTTCGACAAGTAGAACAATGAATGGAACAGGTAGACGGTTGAAATCATTGTATATATTGCTTCTATATAGTATAAGAAACATATATGCAAAGCATCCAAACAGTACAATTCGCCAATTTTTTGTTCTTCAAGTTTAAGTGAACAATGAGCCCCATTGTTAATCCTTTAAAGGAAATTATTTGTAACTTTCGACAAGTAGAACAATGAATGGAACAGGTAGACTGTTGAAATTATTGTATATATTGCTTCCATATAGTCTAAGAAACATGTACGCAAAGCATCCAAACAGTACAATTCGCCAATTTTTTGTTCTTCAAGTTTAAGTGAACTACGAGCCCCATTGTTAATCCTTTAAAGGAAATTATTTGTAATTTTCGACAAGTAGAACAATGAATGGAACAGGTAGACTGTTGAAATTATTGTATATATTGCTTCTATATAGTCTAAGAAACATATATGCAAAGCATCCAAACAGTACCATTCGCCAATTTTTTGTTCTTCAAGTTTAAGTGAACAATGAGCACCAATGGTTAATACTTTATCGGAAATTATTTGTAACTTTCGACAAGAAGAACAATGAATGGAAAAGGTAGACGGTTGAAATCTTTGTATATATTGCTTCTATATAGTCTAAGAAACATATATGCAAAGTATCCAAACAGTACCATTTGCCAATTTTTTGTTCTTCAAGTTTAAGTGAACTACGAGCCCCATTGTTAATCCTTTAAAGGAAATTATTTGTAATTTTCGACAAATAGAACAATGAATGGAACAGTTAGACGGATGAAATATTTGTATATATTGCTTCTATATAGTCTACGAAACATATATGCAAAGCATCCAAACAGTACAATTCGCCAATTTTATGTTCTTCAAGTTTAAGTGAACAATGAGCCCCATTGTTAATCCATTATCGGAAATTATTTGTAATTTTCGACAAGTAGAACAGTGAATGGAACAGGTAGACGATTGAAATCTTTGTATATATTGCTTCTATATAGTATAAGAAACATATATGCAAAGCATCCAAACAGTACAATTCGCCAATTTTTTGTTCTTCAAGTTTAAGTGAACAATGAGCCCCAATGGTTAATCCGTCATCGGAAATTATTTGTAAATTTCGACAAGAAGAACAATGAATGGAAAAGGTAGACGGTTGAAATCTTTGTATATATTGCTTCTATATAGTCTAAGCAACATATATGCAAAGCATCCAAACAGTACCATTCGCCAATTTTTTGTTCTTCAAGTTTAAGTGAACAATGAGCCCCATTGGTTAATCCGTTATCGGAAATTATTTGTAATTTTCGACAAGAAGAACAATGAATGGAAAAGTAGACGGTTGAAATCTTTGTATATATTGCTTCTATATAGTCTAAGAAACATATATGCAAAGCATCCAAACAGTACCATTCGCCAATTTTTTGTTCTTCAAGTTTAAGTGAACAATGAGCCCCAATGGTTAATCCTTTATCGGAAATTATTTGTAACTTTCGACAAGAAGAACAATGAATGGAAAAGGTAGACGGTTGAAATCTTTGTATATATTGCTTCTATATAGTCTAAGAAACATATATGCAAAGTATCCAAACAGTACCATTTGCCAATTTTTTGTTCTTCAAGTTTAAGTGAACTACGAGCCCCATTGTTAATCCTTTAAAGGAAATTATTTGTAATTTTCGACAAGTAGAACAATGAATGGAACAGTTAGACGGATGAAATATTTGTATATATTGCTTCTATATAGTCTACGAAACATATATGCAAAGCATCCAAACAGTACAATTCGCCAATTTTATGTTCTTCAAGTTTAAGTGAACAATGAGCCCCATTGTTAATCCATTATCGGAAATTATTTGTAATTTTCGACAAGTAGAACAGTGAATGGAACAGGTAGACGATTGAAATCTTTGTATATATTGCTTCTATATAGTATAAGAAACATATATGCAAAGCATCCAAACAGTACAATTCGCCAATTTTTTGTTCATCAAGTTTAAGTGAACAATGAGCCCCAATGGTTAATCCGTTATCGGAAATTATTTGTAACTTTCGACAAGAAGAACAATGAATGGAAAAGTAGACGGTTGAAATCTTTGTATATATTGCTTCTATATAGTCTAAGAAACATATATGCAAAGCATCCAAACAGTACCATTCGCCAATTTTTTGTTCTTCAAGTTTAAGTGAACGACGAGCCCCATTGTTAATCCTTTAACGGAAATTAATTGTAACTTTCGACAAGTAGAACAATGAATGGAACAGGTAGACGGTTGAAATCTTTGTATACATTGCTTCTATATAGTCTAAGAAACATATATGCAAAGCATCCAAACAGTACAATTCACCAATTTATTGTTCTTCAAGTTTAAGTGAACAACGAGCCCCATTGTTAATCCTTTAAAGGAAATTATTTGTAACTTTCGACAAGTAGAACAATGAGTGGAACAGGTAGACGGTTGAAATCTTTGTATATATTGCATCTATATAGTCTAAGAAACATATATGCAAAGCATCCAAACAGTACCATTCGCCAATTTTTTGTTCTTCAAGTTTAAGTGAACTACGATCCCCATTCTTAATCCCTTAACGGAAATTATTTGTAACTTTCGACATGTAGAACAGTGAATGGAACAGGTAGACGGTTGAAATCTTTGTATATATTGCTTCTTTATAGTATAAGAAACATATATGCAAAGCATCCAAACAGTACAATTCGCCAATTTTTTGTTCTTCAAGTTTAAGTGAACAATGAGCCCCAATGGTTAATCCGTTATCGGAAATTATTTGTAACTTTCGACAAGTAGAACAATGAATGGAACAGGTAGATGGTTGAAATCTTTGTATATATTGCTTCTATATAGTCTAAGAGACATATATGCAAAGCATCCAAACAGTACCATTCGCCATTTTTTTGTTCTTCAAGTTTAAGTGAACTACGAGCCCCATTGTTAATCCTTTAAAGGAAATTATTTGTAAATTTCGACAAGTAGAACAATGAATGGAACAGGTAGACTGTTCAAATCATTGTATATATTGCTTCTAAATAGTCTAAGAAACATATATGCAAAGCATCCAAACAGTACAATTCGCCAATTTTTTGTTCTTCAAGTTTAAGTGAACTACGATCCCCATTCTTAATCCCTTAACGGAAATTATTTGTAACTTTCGACAAGTAGAACAGTAAATGGAACAGGTAGACGGTTGAAATCTTTGTATATATTGCTTCTTTATAGTATAAGAAACATATATGCAAAGCATCCAAACAGTACAATTCGCCAATTTTTTGTTCTTCAAGTTTAAGTGAACAATGAGCCCCAATGGTTAATCCGTTATCGGAAATTATTTGTAACTTTCGACAAGTAGAACAATGAATGGAACAGGTAGATGGTTGAAATCTTTGTATATATTGCTTCTATATAGTCTAAGAGACATATATGCAAAGCATCCAAACAGTACGATTCGCCATTTTTTTGTTCTTCAAGTTTAAGTGAACTACGAGCCCCATTGTTAATCCTTTAAAGGAAATTATTTGTAAATTTCGACAAGTAGAACAATGAATGGAACAGGTAGACTGTTCAAATCATTGTATATATTGCTTCTAAATAGTCTAAGAAACATATATGCAAAGCATCCAAACAGTACAATTCGCCAATTTTTTGTTCTTCAAGTTTAAGTAAACTACGATCCCCATTGTTAATCCCTTGACGGAAATTATTTGTAACTTTCGACAAGTAGAACAATGAATGGAACAGGTAGACGGTTGAAATCATTGTATATATTGCTTCTATATAGTATAAGAAACATATATGCAAAGCATCCAAACAGTACAATTCGCCAATTTTTTGTTCTTCAAGTTTAAGTGAACAATGAGCCCCAATGGTTAATCCGTTATCGGAAATTATTTGTAACTTTCGGCAAGTAGAACAATGAATGGAACAGGTAGACGGTTGAAATCTTTGTATATATTGCTTCTATATAGTATAAGAAACATATATGCAAAGCATCCAAACAGTACCAATCGCCAATTTTTTGTTCTTCAAGTTTAAGTGAACTACGAGCCCCATTGTTAATCCTTTAAAGGAAATTATTTGTAAATTTCGACAAGTAGAACAATGAATGGAACAGGTAGACGGTTGAAATCTTTGCATATGTTGCTTCTATATAATCTAAGAAACATATATGCAAAGCATCCAAACAGTACCATTCGCCAATTTTTTGTTCTTCAAGTTTAAGTGAAGAATGAGCCCCAATGGTTAATCCGTTATCGGAAATTATTTGTAACTTTCGGCAAGTAGAACAATGAATGGAACAGGTAGACGGTTGAAATCTTTGTATATATTGCTTCTATATAGTATAAGAAACATATATGCAAAGCATCCAAACAGTACCATTCGCCAATTTTTTGTTCTTCAAGTTTAAGTGAACTACGAGCCCCATTGTTAATCCTTTAAAGGAAATTATTTGTAAATTTCGACAAGTAGATCAATGAATGGAACAGGTAGACGGTTGAAATATTTGTATATATTGCTTCTGTATAGTCTAAGAAACATATATGCAAAGCATCCAAACAGTACAATTCGCCAATTTTTTGTTCTTCAAGTTTAAGTGAACAATGAGCCCCAATGGTTAATCCGTTATCGGAAATTAGTTGTAGCTTTCGACAAGTAGAACAATGAATGGAACAGGTAGACGGTTGAAATCTTTGTATATATTGCTTCTATATAATCTAAGAAACATATATGCAAAGCATCCAAACAGTACAATTCGCCAATTATTTCATCTTCAAGTTTAAGTGAACTACGAGCCCCATTGTTAACACTTTAACGGAAATTATTTGTAACTTGCGATAAGTAGAACAATGAGTGGAACAGGTAGACGGTTGAAATCTTTGTATATATTGCTTCTATATAGTCTAAGAAACATATATGCAAAGCATCCAAACAGTACCATTCGCCAATTTTTTGTTCTTCAAGTTTAAGTGAACAACGAGCCCCATTGTTAATCCTTTAAAGGGAATTATTTGTAAATTTCGACAAGTAGAACAATGATTGGGACACGTAGAAGTTTGAAATCCTTGTATATATTGCTTCCATATAGTCTAAGAAACATGTACGCAAAGCATCCAAAAAGTACCGTTCGCCAATTTTTTGTTCTTCAAGTTTAAGTGAACAATGAGCCCCATTGTTAATCCTTTATCGGAAATTATTTGTAACTTTCGACCAGTAGAACAATGAATGGAACAGGTAGACGGTTGAAATCTTTGTATATATTGCTTCCATATAGTCTAAGAAACATATATGCATAGCGTCCAAACAGTACAATTCGCCAATTTTTTGTTCTTCAAGTTTAAGTGAACTACGAGCCCCATTGTTAATCCTTTAACGGAAATTAATTGTAACTTTCTACAAGTAGAACAATGCTTGGAACACGTAGACGGATGAAATCTTTGTATATATTGCTTCCATATAGTCTAAGAAACATGTACGCAAAGCATCCAAACAGTACCGTTCGCCAATGTTTTGTTCTTCAAGTTTAAGTGAACTACGAGCCCCATTGTTAATCCTTTAAAGGAAATTATTTGTAAATTTCGACAAGTAGAACAATAAATGGATCAGGTAGACGGTTGAAATAATTGTATATATTGCTTCTAAATAGTCTAAGAAACATATATGCAAAGCATCCAAACAGTACAATTCGCCAATTTATTGTTCGTCAAGTTTAAGTGAACAACGAGCCCCAATGGTTAATCCTTTATCGGAAATTATTTGTAATTTTCGACAAGTAGAACGATGAATGGAACAGGTAGACGGTTGAAATCTTTGTATATATTGCTTCTATATAGTCTAAGAAACATATATGCAAAGCATCTAAACAGTAGCAATCGCCAATTTTTTGTTCTTCAAGTTTAAGTGAACAATGAGCCCCAATGGTTAATCCTTTATCGGAAATTACTTGTAATTTTCGTCAAGTAGAACAATGAATGGAACAGGTAGACGGTTGAAATCTTTGTATATATTGCTTCTATATAGTCTAAGAAACATATATGCAAAGCATCCAAACAGTACAATTCGACAATTTTTTGTTCTTCAAGTTTGAGTGAACAACGAGGCCCATTGATAATCATGAAACGGAAATTATTTGTAATTTTCGACAAGAAGAACAATGAATAGAACAGGTAGACGGTTGAAATCTTTGTATATGTTGCTTCTATATAGTCTAATAAACCTATATGCAAAGCATCTAAACAGTAACATTCGCCAATTTTTCGATCTTCAAGTTTAAGTGAACAGCGAGCCCCATTGATAATCATGAAATGGAAATTATTTGTAACTTTCTACAAATAGAACAATGAATAGTACAGGTAGACGGGTGAAATCTTTCTATATATTGCTTCTAAATAGTCTAAGAAACACATATGCAAAGCATCCAAACTGTACAATTCGCCAATTTTTTGTTCTTCAAGTTTATGTGAACTACGAGCCCCATTGTTAATCCTTTAACGGAAATTAATTGTAACTTTCTACAAGTAGAACAATGATTGGAACACGTAGACGGTTGAAATCTTTGTATATATTGCTTCCATATAGTCTAAGAAACATATATGCAAAGCATCCAAACAGTACCATTCGCCAATTTTTTGTTCTTCAAGTTTAAGTGAACAATGAGACCCATTGTTAATCCTTTATCGGAAATTATTTGTAACTTTCGACAAGTAGATCAATGAATGGAACAGGTAGACGGTTGAAATCTTTGTATATATTGCTTCTATATAGTCTAAGAAACATATATGCAAAGCATCCAAACAGTACAATTCGCCAATTTTTTGTTCTTCAAGTTTAAGTGAACAATGAGCCCCAATGGTTAATCCGTTATCGGAAATTATTTGTAACTTTCTACAAGTAGAACAATGAATAGTACAGGTAGACGGGTGAAATGTTTCCATATATTGCTTCTAAATAGTCTAAGAAACATATATGCAAAGCATCCAAACAGTACCATTCGCCAATTTTTTGTTCTTCAAGTTTAAGTGAACAATGAGACTCATTGTTAATCCTTTATCGGAAATTATTTGTAACTTTCGAAAAGTAGAACAATGAATGGAACATGTAGACGGTTGAAATCTTTGTATATATTGCTTCTATATAGTCTAAGAAACATATATGCAAAGCATCCAAACAGTACCATTCGCCAATTTTTTGTTCTTCAAGTTTAAGTGAACAATGAGACCCATTGTTAATCCTTTATCGGAAATTATTTGTAACTTTCGACAAGTAGATCAATGAATGGAACAGGTAGACGGTTGAAATCTTTGTATATATTGCTTCTATATAGTCTAAGAAACATATATGCAAAGCATCCAAACAGTACAATTCGCCAATTTTTTGTTCTTCAAGTTTAAGTGAACAATGAGCCCCAATGGTTAATCCGTTATCGGAAATTATTTGTAGCTTTCGACAAGTAGAACAATGAATGGAACAGGTAGACGGTTGAAATCTTTGTATATATTGCTTCTATATAATCTAAGAAACATATATGCAAAGCATCCGAACAGTACAATTCGCCAATTATTTCATCTTCAAGTTTAAGTGAACTACGAGCCCCATTGTTAACACTTTAACGGAAATTATTTGTAACTTGCGACAAGTAGAACAATGAGTGGAACAGGTAGAAGGTTGAAATCAATGTATATATTGCTTCTATATAGTCTAAGAAACATATATGCAAAGCATCCAAACAGTACCATTCGCCAATTTTTTGTTCTTCAAGTTTAAGTGAACAACGAGCCCCATTGTTAATCCTTTAAAGGGAATTATTTGTAAATTTCGACAAGTAGAACAATGATTGGGACACGTAGAAGTTTGAAATCTTTGTATATATTGCTTCCATATAGTCTAAGAAACATGTACGCAAAGCATCCAAACAGTACCGTTCGCCAATTTTTTGTTCTTCAAGTTTAAGTGAACAATGAGCCCCATTGTTAATCCTTTATCGGAAATTATTTGTAAATTTCGACCAGTAGAACAATGAATGGAACAGGTAGACGGTTGAAATCTTTGTATATATTGCTTCCATATAGTCTAAGAAACATATATGCAAAGCATCCAAACAGTAACATTCGCCAATTTTGTTATCTTCAAGTTTAAGAGAACAATGAGCCCCAATGGTTAATCCGTTATCGGAAATTATTTGTAACTTTCGACAAGTAGAACAATGAATGGAACAGGTAGACTGTTGAAATCATTGTATATATTGCTACTATATAGTCTAAGAAACATATATGCATAGCGTCCAAACAGTACCATTCGCCAATTTTTTGTTCTTCAAGTTTAAGTGAACAATGAGACCCATTGTTAATCCTTTATCGGTAATTATTTGTAACTTTCGACAAGTAGAACAATGAATGGTACAGGTAGACGGTTGAAATCCTTGTATATATTGCGTCTATATAGTCTTAGAAACATATATGCAAAGCATCCAAACAGTACCATTCGCCAATTTTTTGTTCTTCAAGTTTCATTGTAAAATGAGAACCATTTTTAATCCTTTATCGGAAATTATTTGTAACTTTCGACAAGTAGAACAATGAATGGAACATGTAGACGGTTGAAATCTTTGTATATATTGCTTCTATATAATCTACGAAACATATATGCAAAGCATCCAAACAGTACAATTCGCCAATGTTTTGTTCTTCAATTTTAAGTGAACAATGAGCCCCATTGTTAATCCTTTATCGGAAATTATTTGTAACTTTCGACAAGTAGAGCAATGAATGGAACTGGTAGACGGTTGAAATCTTTGTATATATTGCTTCTATATAATCTAAGAAACATATATGCAAAGCATCTAAACAGTAACAATCGCCAATTTTTTGATCTTCAAGTTTAAGTGAACAGCGAGCCCCATTGATAATCATGAAATGGAAATTATTTGTAAATTTCTACAAGTAGAACAATGAATAGTACAGGTAGACGGGTGAAATCTTTCTATGTATTGCTTCTAAATAGTCTAAGAAACATATATGCAAAGCATCCAAACAGTACAATTCGCCAATTTTTTGTTCTTCAAGTTTAAGTGAACTACGAGCCCCATTGTTAATCCTTAAAGGAAATTATTTGTAAATTTCGACAAACAATGAATGGAACAGGTAGACGGTTGAAATCTTTGTATATATTGCTTCTATATAATCTAAGAGACACATATGCAAAGCATCCAAACAGTACAATTCGCCAATTATTTCATCTTCATGATTAAGTGAACTACGAGCCCCATTGTTAATCCTTTAAAGGAAATTATTTGTAAATTTCGACAAGTAGAACAATGAATGGATCATGTAGACGGTTGAAATCATTGTATATATTGCTTCTATATAGTCTACGAAACAAATATGCAAAGCATCCAAACAGTACAATTAGCCAATTTTTTGTTCTTCAAGTTTAAGTGAACAATGAGCCCCAATGGTTAATCCTTTATCGGTAATTATTTGTAACTTTCGACAAGTAGAACAATGAATGGAACAGGTAGACGGTTGAAATCCTTGTGTGTATTGCGTCTATATAGTCTAAGAAACATATATGCAAAGAATCCAGACAGTACAATTCGCCAATTTATTGTTGTTCAAGTTTAAGTGAACAACGAGCCCCAATGGTTAATCCTTTATCGGAAATTATTTGTAACTTTCGACTAGTAGAACAATGAATGGAACAGGTAGACGGTTGAATTCTTTGTATATATTGCTTCTATATAGTCTAAGAAACATATATGCAAAGCATCCAAACAGTTCAATTCGCCAATTTATTGTTCTTCAAGTTTAAGTGTACAAGGAGCCCCATTGTTAATCCTTTAAAGGAAATTATTTGTAAATTTCGACAAGTAGAACAATGAATGGAATAGGTAGACTGTTGAAATCATTGTATATATTGCTTCCATATAGTCTAAAAAACATGTACGCAAAGCATCCAAACAATACCATTAGCCAATTTCTTGGTCTTCAAGTTTAAGTGAACAATCAGACCCAATGGTTAATCTTTATCGGAAATTATTTGTAATTTTCGACAAGTAGAACAATGAATGGAACAGGTAGACGGTTGAAATCTTTGTATATATTGCTTCTATATAGTCTAAGAAACATATATGCAAAGCATCCAAACAGTACAATTCGCCAATTTTTTGTTCTTCAAGTTTAAGTGAACAATGAGCCCAATGGTTAATCCTTTATCGGAAATTATTTGTAACTTTCGACAAGTAGAACAATGAGTGGAACAAGTTGACGGTTGAAATCTTTGTATATATTGCTTCCATATAGTCTAAAAAACATGTACACAAAGCATCCAAACAATACCATTTGCCAATTTCTTGGTCTTCAAGTTTAAGTGAACAATCAGACCCAATGGTTAATCTTTATCGGAAATTATTTGTAATTTTCGACAAGTAGAACAATGAATGGAACAGGTAGACGGTTGAATTCTTTGTATATATTGATTCTATATAGTCTAAGAAACATATATGCAAAGCATCCAAACAGTACAATTCGCCAATTTATTGTTCTTCAAGTTCAAGTGAACAGCGAGCCCCATTGATAATCATGAAATGGAAATTATTTGTAAATTTCTACAAGTAGAACAATGAATGGAACAGGTAGACGGTTGAATTCTTTGTATATATTGCTTCTATATAGTCTAAGAAACATATATGCAAAGCATCCAAACAGTTCAATTCGCCAATTTATTGTTCTTCAAGTTTAAGTGTACAACGAACCCCATTGTTAATCCTTTAAAGGAAATTATTTGTAAATTTCGACAAGTAGAACAATGAATGGAATAGGTAGACTGTTGAAATCATTGTATATATTGCGTCTATATAGTCTAAGAAACATATATGCAAAGCATCCAAACAGTACAATTCGCCAATTTATTGTTCTTCAAGTTTAAGTGAACAACGAGCCCCATTGTTAATCCTTTAAAGGAAATTATTTGTAAATTTCGACAAGTAGAACAATGATTGGAACACGTAGACGGTTGAAATCTTTGTATATATTGCTTCTATATAGTCTAAGAAACATATATGCAAAGCATCCAAACAGTACAATTCGCCAATTTATTGTTCTTCAAGTTTAAGTGAACAACGAGTCCCATTGTTAATCCTTTAAAGGAAATTATTTGTAAATTTCGACAAGTAGAACAATGATTGGAACACGTAGACTGTTGAAATCTTTGTATATATTGCTTCCATATAGTCTAAAAAACATGTACGCAAAGCATCCAAACAATACCATTTGCCAATTTCTTGGTCTTCAAGTTTAAGTGAACAATCAGACCCAATGGTTAATCCTTTATCGGAAATTATTTGTAATTTTCGACAAGTAGAACAATGAATGGAACAGGTAGACGGTTGAAATCTTTGTATATATTGGTTCTATATAGTCTAAGAAACATATATGCAAAGCATCCAAACAGTACAATTCGCCAATTTTTTGTTCTTCAAGTTTAAGTGAACAATGAGCCCCAATGGTTAATCCTTTATCGGTAATTATTTGTAACTTTCGACAAGTAGAACAATGAATGGAACAGGTAGACGGTTGAAATCCTTGTATATATTGCGTCTATATAGTCTAAGAAACATATATGCAAAGCATCCAAACAGTACAATTCGCCAATTTATTGTTCTTCAAGTTTAAGTGAACAACGAGCCCCTATGGTTAATCCTTTATCGGAAATTATTTGTAACTTTCGACAAGTAGAACAATGAATGGAACAGGTAGACGGTTGAATTCTTTGTATATATTGATTCTATATAGTCTAAGAAACATATATGCAAAGCGTCCAAACAGTACAATTCGCCAATTTATTGTTCTTCAAGTTTAAGTGAACAGCGAGCCCCATTGATAATCATGAAATGGAAATTATTTGTAAATTTCTACAAGTAGAACAATGAATGGAACAGGTAGACGGTTGAATTCTTTGTATATATTGCTTCTATATAGTCTAAGAAACATATATGCAAAGCATCCAAACAGTTCAATTCGCCAATTTATTGTTCTTCAAGTTTAAGTGTACAACGAACCCCATTGTTAATCCTTTAAAGGAAATTATTTGTAAATTTCGACAAGTAGAACAATGAATGGAATAGGTAGACGGTTGAATTCTTTGTATATATTGCTTCTATATAGTCTAAGAAACATATATGCAAAGCATCCAAACAGTTCAATTCGCCAATTTATTGTTCTTCAAGTTTAAGTGTACAACGAACCCCATTGTTAATCATGAAATGGAAATTATTTGTAAATTTCGACAAGTAGAACAATGAATGGAATAGGTAGACTGTTGAAATCATTGTATATATTGCTTCCATATAGTCTAAGAAACATATATGCAAAGCATCCAAACAGTACAATTCGCCAATTTATTGTTCTTCAAGTTTAAGTGAACAGCGAGCCCCATTGATAATCATGAAATGGAAATTATTTGTAAATTTCTACAAGTAGAACAATGATTGGTACACGTAGACGGTTGAAATCTTTGTATATATTGCTTCCATATAGTCTAAGAAACATATATGGAAAGCATCCAAACAGTACCAATTGCCAATTTTTTGGTCTTCAAGTTTAAGTGAACAATGAGCCCCAATGGTTAATCCTTTATCGGAAATTATTTGTAATTTTCGACAAGTAGAACAACGAATAGAACAGGTAGACGGTTGAAATCATTGTATATATTGCTTCTATATAGTCTAAGAAACATATATGCAAAGCATCCAAACAGTACAATTCGCCAATTTTTTGTTCTTCAAGTTTAAGTGAACAACGAGCCCCTATGGTTAATCCTTTATCGGAAATTATTTGTAACTTTCGACAAGTAGAACAATGAATGGAACAGGTAGACGGTTGAATTCTTTGTATATGTTGATTCTATATAGTCTAAGAAACATATATGCAAAGCATCCAAACAGTACAATTCGCCAATTTTTTGTTCTTCAAGTTTAAGTGAACAACGAGCCCCTATGGTTAATCCTTTATCGGAAATTATTTGTAACTTTCGACAAGTAGAACAATGAATGGAACAGGTAGACGGTTGAATTCTTTGTATATGTTGATTCTATATAGTCTAAGAAACATATATGCAAAGCATCCAAACAGTACAATTCGCCAATTTATTGTTCTTCAAGTTTAAGTGAACAGCGAGCCCCATTGATAATCATGAAATGGAAATTATTTGTAAATTTCTACAAGTAGAACAATGAATAGTACAGGTAGACGGGTGAAATCTTTCTATATATTGCTTCTAAATAGTCTAAGAAACATATATGCAAAGCATCCAAACAGTACAATTCGCCAATTTTTTGTTCTTCAAGTTTAAGTGAACTACGAGCCCCATTGTTAATCCTTAAAGGAAATTATTTGTAAATTTCGACAAATAGAACAATGAATGGAACAGGTAGACGGTTGAAATCTTTGTATATATTGCTTCTATATAATCTAAGAGACACATATGCAAAGCATCCAAACAGTACAATTCGCCAATTATTTCATCTTCATGATTAAGTGAACTACGAGCCCCATTGTTAATCCTTTAAAGGAAATTATTTGTAAATTTCGACAAGTAGAACAATGAATGGATCATGTAGACGGTTGAAATCATTGTATATATTGCTTCTATATAGTCTACGAAACAAATATGCAAAGCATCCAAACAGTACAATTAGCCAATTTTTTGTTCTTCAAGTTTAAGTGAACAATGAGCCCCAATGGTTAATCCTTTATCGGTAATTATTTGTAACTTTCGACAAGTAGAACAATGAATGGAACAGGTAGACGGTTGAAATCCTTGTGTATATTGCGTCTATATAGTCTAAGAAACATATATGCAAAGAATCCAGACAGTACAATTCGCCAATTTATTGTTGTTCAAGTTTAAGGGAACAACGAGCCCCAATGGTTAATCCTTTATCGGAAATTATTTGTAACTTTCGACAAGTAGAACAATGAATGGAACAGGTAGACGGTTGAAATCTTTGTATATATTGCTTCCATAAAGTCTAAGAAACATATATGCAAAGCATCCAAACAGTACCATTCTCCAATTTTTTGTCCTTCAAGTTTAAGTGAACAATGAGCCCCATTGTTAATCCTTTATCGGAAATTATTTGTAACTTTCGACAAGTAGAACAATGAATGGAACAGGTAGACGGTTGAAATCTTTGTATATATTGCTTCTATATAGTCTAAGAAACATATATGCAAAGCATCCAAACAGTACAATTCGCCAATTTATTGTTCTTCAAGTTTAAGTGAACAACGAGTCCCATTGTTAATCCTTTAAAGGAAATTATTTGTAAATTTCGACAAGTAGAACAATGATTGGAACACGTAGACTGTTGAAATCTTTGTATATATTGCTTCCATATAGTCTAAAAAACATGTACGCAAAGCATCCAAACAATACCATTTGCCAATTTCTTGGTCTTCAAGTTTAAGTGAACAATCAGACCCAATGGTTAATCCTTTATCGGAAATTATTTGTAATTTTCGACAAGTAGAACAATGAATGGAACAGGTAGACGGTTGAAATCTTTGTATATATTGGTTCTATATAGTCTAAGAAACATATATGCAAAGCATCCAAACAGTACAATTCGCCAATTTTTTGTTCTTCAAGTTTAAGTGAACAACGAGCCCCTATGGTTAACCCTTTATCGGAAATTATTTGTAACTTTCGACAAGTAGAACAATGAATGGAACAGGTAGACGGTTGAATTCTTTGTATATATTGATTCTATATAGTCTAAGAAACATATATGCAAAGCATCCAAACAGTACAATTCGCCAATTTATTGTTCTTCAAGTTTAAGTGAACAGCGAGCCCCATTGATAATCATGAAATGGAAATTATTTGTAAATTTCTACAAGTAGAACAATGAATAGTACAGGTAGACGGGTGAAATCTTTCTATATATTGTTTCTAAATAGTCTAAGAAACATATATGCAAAGCATCCAAACAGTACAATTCGCCAATTTTTTGTTCTTCAAGTTTAAGTGAACTACGAGCCCCATTGTTAATCCTTAAAGGAAATTATTTGTAAATTTCGACAAATAGAACAATGAATGGAACAGGTAGACGGTTGAAATCCTTGTGTATATTGCGTCTATATAGTCTAAGAAACATATATGCAAAGAATCCAGACAGTACAATTCGCCAATTTATTGTTGTTCAAGTTTAAGGGAACAACGAGCCCCATTGTTAATCCTTTAAAGGAAATTATTTGTAACTTTCGACAAGTAGAACAATGAATGGAACAGGTAGACGGTTGAAATCTTTGTATATATTGCTTCTATATAGTCTAAGAAACATATATGCAAAGCATCCAAACAGTACAATTAGCCAATTTTTTGTTCTTCAAGTTTAAGTAAACTACGATCCCCATTGTTAATCCCTTAACGGAAATTATTTGTAACTTTCGACAAGTAGAACAATGAATGGAACAGGTAGACGGTTGAAATCCTTGTGTGTATTGCGTCTATATAGTCTAAGAAACATATATGCAAAGAATCCAGACAGTACAATTCGCCAATTTATTGTTGTTCAAGTTTAAGTGAACAACGAGCCCCAATGGTTAATCCTTTATCGGAAATTATTTGTAACTTTCGACTAGTAGAACAATGAATGGAACAGGTAGACGGTTGAATTCTTTGTATATATTGCTTCTATATAGTCTAAGAAACATATATGCAAAGCATCCAAACAGTTCAATTCGCCAATTTATTGTTCTTCAAGTTTAAGTGTACAAGGAGCCCCATTGTTAATCCTTTAAAGGAAATTATTTGTAAATTTCGACAAGTAGAACAATGAATGGAATAGGTAGACTGTTGAAATCATTGTATATATTGCTTCCATATAGTCTAAAAAACATGTACGCAAAGCATCCAAACAATACCATTAGCCAATTTCTTGGTCTTCAAGTTTAAGTGAACAATCAGACCCAATGGTTAATCTTTATCGGAAATTATTTGTAATTTTCGACAAGTAGAACAATGAATGGAACAGGTAGACGGTTGAAATCTTTGTATATATTGCTTCTATATAGTCTAAGAAACATATATGCAAAGCATCCAAACAGTACAATTCGCCAATTTTTTGTTCTTCAAGTTTAAGTGAACAATGAGCCCAATGGTTAATCCTTTATCGGAAATTATTTGTAACTTTCGACAAGTAGAACAATGAGTGGAACAAGTTGACGGTTGAAATCTTTGTATATATTGCTTCCATATAGTCTAAAAAACATGTACACAAAGCATCCAAACAATACCATTTGCCAATTTCTTGGTCTTCAAGTTTAAGTGAACAATCAGACCCAATGGTTAATCTTTATCGGAAATTATTTGTAATTTTCGACAAGTAGAACAATGAATGGAACAGGTAGACGGTTGAATTCTTTGTATATATTGATTCTATATAGTCTAAGAAACATATATGCAAAGCATCCAAACAGTACAATTCGCCAATTTATTGTTCTTCAAGTTTAAGTGAACAGCCAGGCCCATTGATAATCATGAAATGGAAATTATTTGTAAATTTCTACAAGTAGAACAATGAATGGAACAGGTAGACGGTTGAATTCTTTGTATATATTGCTTCTATATAGTCTAAGAAACATATATGCAAAGCATCCAAACAGTTCAATTCGCCAATTTATTGTTCTTCAAGTTTAAGTGTACAACGAACCCCATTGTTAATCCTTTAAAGGAAATTATTTGTAAATTTCGACAAGTAGAACAATGAATGGAATAGGTAGACTGTTGAAATCATTGTATATATTGCGTCTATATAGTCTAAGAAACATATATGCAAAGCATCCAAACAGTACAATTCGCCAATTTATTGTTCTTCAAGTTTAAGTGAACAACGAGCCCCATTGTTAATCCTTTAAAGGAAATTATTTGTAAATTTCGACAAGTAGAACAATGATTGGAACACGTAGACGGTTGAAATCTTTGTATATATTGCTTCTATATAGTCTAAGAAACATATATGCAAAGCATCCAAACAGTACAATTCGCCAATTTATTGTTCTTCAAGTTTAAGTGAACAACGAGTCCCATTGTTAATCCTTTAAAGGAAATTATTTGTAAATTTCGACAAGTAGAACAATGATTGGAACACGTAGACTGTTGAAATCTTTGTATATATTGCTTCCATATAGTCTAAAAAACATGTACGCAAAGCATCCAAACAATACCATTTGCCAATTTCTTGGTCTTCAAGTTTAAGTGAACAATCAGACCCAATGGTTAATCCTTTATCGGAAATTATTTGTAATTTTCGACAAGTAGAACAATGAATGGAACAGGTAGACGGTTGAAATCTTTGTATATATTGGTTCTATATAGTCTAAGAAACATATATGCAAAGCATCCAAACAGTACAATTCGCCAATTTTTTGTTCTTCAAGTTTAAGTGAACAATGAGCCCCAATGGTTAATCCTTTATCGGTAATTATTTGTAACTTTCGACAAGTAGAACAATGAATGGAACAGGTAGACGGTTGAAATCCTTGTATATATTGCGTCTATATAGTCTAAGAAACATATATGCAAAGCATCCAAACAGTACAATTCGCCAATTTATTGTTCTTCAAGTTTAAGTGAACAACGAGCCCCTATGGTTAATCCTTTATCGGAAATTATTTGTAACTTTCGACAAGTAGAACAATGAATGGAACAGGTAGACGGTTGAATTCTTTGTATATATTGATTCTATATAGTCTAAGAAACATATATGCAAAGCATCCAAACAGTACAATTCGCCAATTTATTGTTCTTCAAGTTTAAGTGAACAGCGAGCCCCATTGATAATCATGAAATGGAAATTATTTGTAAATTTCTACAAGTAGAACAATGAATGGAACAGGTAGACGGTTGAATTCTTTGTATATATTGCTTCTATATAGTCTAAGAAACATATATGCAAAGCATCCAAACAGTTCAATTCGCCAATTTATTGTTCTTCAAGTTTAAGTGTACAACGAACCCCATTGTTAATCCTTTAAAGGAAATTATTTGTAAATTTCGACAAGTAAAACAATGAATGGAATAGGTAGACGGTTGAATTCTTTGTATATATTGCTTCTATATAGTCTAAGAAACATATATGCAAAGCATCCAAACAGTTCAATTCGCCAATTTATTGTTCTTCAAGTTTAAGTGTACAACGAACCCCATTGTTAATCCTTTATCGGAAATTATTTGTATCTTTCGACAAGTAGAACAATGAATGGAACAGGTAGACGGTTGAAATCTTTGTATATATTGCTTCTATATAGTCTAAGAAACATATATGCAAAGCATCCAAACAGTACAATTCGCCAATTTTTTGTTCTTCATGTTTAAGTAAACTTCGATCCCCATTGTTAATCCCTTAACGGAAATTATTTGTAACTTTCGACAAGTAGAACAATGAATGGAACAGTTAGACGGTTGAAATCTTTGTATATATTGCTTCCATATAGTCTAAGAAACATATATGCAAAGCATCCAAACAGTACAATTCGCCAGTTTTTTGTCCTTCAAGTTTAAGTGAACAATGAGCCCCATTGTTAATCCTTTATCGGAAATTATTTGTAACTTTCGACAAGTAGAACAATGAATGGAACAGGTAGAGGGTTGAAATCTTTGTATACATTGCTTCTATATAGTCTAAGAAACATATACGCATAGCGTCCAAACAGTACAATTCGCCAATTTTTTGTTCCTCAAGTTTAAGTGAACAATGAGCCCCAATGGTTAATCCTTCATCGGAAATTATTTGTAACTTTCGACAAGTAGAACAATGAATGGAACAGGTAGACAGTTGAAATCTTTGTATATATTGCTTCTGTATAGTCTAAGAAACATATATGCAAAGCATGCAAACAGTACAATTCGCCAATTTATTGTTCTTCAAGTTTAAGTGAACAGCGAGCCCCATTGATAATCATGAAATGGAAATTATTTGTAAATTTCGACAAGTAGAACAATGAATAGTACAGGTAGACGGGTGAAATCTTTCTATATATTGCTACTAAATAGTCTAAGAAACATATATGCAAAGCATCCAAACAGTACAATTCGCCAATTTTTTGTTCTTCAAGTTTAAGTGAACTACGAGCCCCATTGTTAATCCTTAAAGGAAATTATTTGTAAATTTCGACAAATAGAACAATGAATGGAACAGGTAGACGGTTGAAATCTTTGTATATATTGCTTCTATATAATCTAAGAGACACATATGCAAAGCATCCAAACAGTACAATTCGCCAATTATTTCATCTTCATGATTAAGTGATCTACGAGCCCCATTGTTAATCCTTTAAAGGAAATTATTTGTAAATTTCGACAAGTAGAACAATGAATGGATCATGTAGACGGTTGAAATCATTGTATATATTGCTTCTATATAGTCTACGAAACAAATATGCAAAGCATCCAAACAGTACAATTAGCCAATTTTTTGTTCTTCAAGTTTAAGTGAACAATGAGCCCCAATGGTTAATCCTTTATCGGTAATTATTTGTAACTTTCGACAAGTAGAACAATGAATGGAACAGGTAGACGGTTGAAATCCTTGTGTATATTGCGTCTATATAGTCTAAGAAACATATATGCAAAGAATCCAGACAGTACAATTCGCCAATTTATTGTTGTTCAAGTTTAAGGGAACAACGAGCCCCAATGGTTAATCCTTTATCGGAAATTATTTGTAACTTTCGACAAGTAGAACAATGAATGGAACAGGTAGACGGTTGAAATCTTTGTATATATTGCTTCCATAAAGTCTAAGAAACATATATGCAAAGCATCCAAACAGTACCATTCTCCAATTTTTTGTCCTTCAAGTTTAAGTGAACAATGAGCCCCATTGTTAATCCTTTATCGGAAATTATTTCTAACTTTCGACAAGTAGAGCAATGAATGGAACAGGTAGACGGTTGAAATCTTTGTATATATTGCTTCTATATAGTCTAAGAAACATATATGCAAAGCATCCAAACAGTACAATTCGCCAATTTATTGTTCTTCAAGTTTAAGTGAACAACGAGTCCCATTGTTAATCCTTTAAAGGAAATTATTTGTAAATTTCGACAAGTAGAACAATGATTGGAACACGTAGACTGTTGAAATCTTTGTATATATTGCTTCCATATAGTCTAAAAAACATGTACGCAAAGCATCCAAACAATACCATTTGCCAATTTCTTGGTCTTCAAGTTTAAGTGAACAATCAGACCCAATGGTTAATCCTTTATCGGAAATTATTTGTAATTTTCGACAAGTAGAACAATGAATGGAACAGGTAGACGGTTGAAATCTTTGTATATATGGGTTCTATATAGTCTAAGAAACATATATGCAAAGCATCCAAACAGTACAATTCGCCAATTTTTTGTTCTTCAAGTTTAAGTGAACAACGAGCCCCTATGGTTAATCCTTTATCGGAAATTATTTGTAACTTTCGACAAGTAGAACAATGAATGGAACAGGTAGACGGTTGAATTCTTTGTATATATTGATTCTATATAGCCTAAGAAACATATATGCAAAGCATCCAAACAGTACAATTCGCCAATTTATTGTTCTTCAAGTTTAAGTGAACAGCGAGCCCCATTGATAATCATGAAATGGAAATTATTTGTAAATTTCTACAAGTAGAACAATGAATAGTACAGGTAGACGGGTGAAATCTTTCTATATATTGCTTCTAAATAGTCTAAGAAACATATATGCAAAGCATCCAAACAGTACAATTCGCCAATTTTTTGTTCTTCAAGTTTAAGTGAACGACGAGCCCCATTGTTAATCCTTAAAGGAAATTATTTGTAAATTTCGACAAATAGAACAATGAATGGAACAGGTAGACGGTTGAAATCCTTGTGTATATTGCGTCTATATAGTCTAAGAAACATATATGCAAAGAATCCAGACAGTACAATTCGCCAATTTCTTGTTCTTCAAGTTTAAGTGAACAACGAGCCCCATTGTTAATCCTTTAAAGGAAATTATTTGTAAATTTCGACAAGTAGAACAATGATTGGAACACGTAGACGGTTGAAATCTTTGTATATATTACTTCCATATAGTCTAAGAAACATATATGCAAATCATCCAAACAGTACCATTCGCCAATTTTTTGTTCTTCAAGTTTAAGTGAACTACGAGCCACATTGTTAATCCTTTAAAGGAAATTATTTGTAACTTTCTACAAGTAGAACAATGAATAGAACAGGTAGACGGTTGAAATCTTTTTATATGTTGCTTCTATATAGTCTAAAAAACATGTACGCAAAGCATCCAAACAATACCATTAGCCAATTTCTTGGTCTTCAAGTTTAAGTGAACAATCAGACCCAATGGTTAATCTTTATCGGAAATTATTTGTAATTTTCGACAAGTAGAACAATGAATGGAACAGGTAGACGGTTGAAATCTTTGTATATATTGCTTCTATATAGTCTAAGAAACATATATGCAAAGCATCCAAACAGTACAATTCGCCAAATTTTTGTTCTTCAAGTTTAAGTGAACAATGAGCCCAATGGTTAATCCTTAAAGGAAATTATTTGTAAATTTCGACAAATAGAACAATGAATGGAACAGGTAGACGGTTGAAATCTTTGTATATATTGCTTCTATATAATCTAAGAGACACATATGCAAAGCATCCAAACAGTACAATTCGCCAATTATTTCATCTTCATGATTAAGTGATCTACGAGCCCCATTGTTAATCCTTTAAAGGAAATTATTTGTAAATTTCGACAAGTAGAACAATGAATGGATCATGTAGACGGTTGAAATCATTGTATATATTGCTTCTATATAGTCTACGAAACAAATATGCAAAGCATCCAAACAGTACAATTAGCCAATTTTTTGTTCTTCAAGTTTAAGTGAACAATGAGCCCCAATGGTTAATCCTTTATCGGTAATTATTTGTAACTTTCGACAAGTAGAACAATGAATGGAACAGGTAGACGGTTGAAATCCTTGTGTATATTGCGTCTATATAGTCTAAGAAACATATATGCAAAGAATCCAGACAGTACAATTCGCCAATTTATTGTTGTTCAAGTTTAAGGGAACAACGAGCCCCAATGGTTAATCCTTTATCGGAAATTATTTGTAACTTTCGACAAGTAGAACAATGAATGGAACAGGTAGACGGTTGAAATCTTTGTATATATTGCTTCCATAAAGTCTAAGAAACATATATGCAAAGCATCCAAACAGTACCATTCTCCAATTTTTTGTCCTTCAAGTTTAAGTGAACAATGAGCCCCATTGTTAATCCTTTATCGGAAATTATTTCTAACTTTCGACAAGTAGAGCAATGAATGGAACAGGTAGACGGTTGAAATCTTTGTATATATTGCTTCTATATAGTCTAAGAAACATATATGCAAAGCATCCAAACAGTACAATTCGCCAATTTATTGTTCTTCAAGTTTAAGTGAACAACGAGTCCCATTGTTAATCCTTTAAAGGAAATTATTTGTAAATTTCGACAAGTAGAACAATGATTGGAACACGTAGACTGTTGAAATCTTTGTATATATTGCTTCCATATAGTCTAAAAAACATGTACGCAAAGCATCCAAACAATACCATTTGCCAATTTCTTGGTCTTCAAGTTTAAGTGAACAATCAGACCCAATGGTTAATCCTTTATCGGAAATTATTTGTAATTTTCGACAAGTAGAACAATGAATGGAACAGGTAGACGGTTGAAATCTTTGTATATATGGGTTCTATATAGTCTAAGAAACATATATGCAAAGCATCCAAACAGTACAATTCGCCAATTTTTTGTTCTTCAAGTTTAAGTGAACAACGAGCCCCTATGGTTAATCCTTTATCGGAAATTATTTGTAACTTTCGACAAGTAGAACAATGAATGGAACAGGTAGACGGTTGAATTCTTTGTATATATTGATTCTATATAGCCTAAGAAACATATATGCAAAGCATCCAAACAGTACAATTCGCCAATTTATTGTTCTTCAAGTTTAAGTGAACAGCGAGCCCCATTGATAATCATGAAATGGAAATTATTTGTAAATTTCTACAAGTAGAACAATGAATAGTACAGGTAGACGGGTGAAATCTTTCTATATATTGCTTCTAAATAGTCTAAGAAACATATATGCAAAGCATCCAAACAGTACAATTCGCCAATTTTTTGTTCTTCAAGTTTAAGTGAACGACGAGCCCCATTGTTAATCCTTAAAGGAAATTATTTGTAAATTTCGACAAATAGAACAATGAATGGAACAGGTAGACGGTTGAAATCCTTGTGTATATTGCGTCTATATAGTCTAAGAAACATATATGCAAAGAATCCAGACAGTACAATTCGCCAATTTCTTGTTCTTCAAGTTTAAGTGAACAACGAGCCCCATTGTTAATCCTTTAAAGGAAATTATTTGTAAATTTCGACAAGTAGAACAATGATTGGAACACGTAGACGGTTGAAATCTTTGTATATATTACTTCCATATAGTCTAAGAAACATATATGCAAATCATCCAAACAGTACCATTCGCCAATTTTTTGTTCTTCAAGTTTAAGTGAACTACGAGCCCCATTGTTAATCCTTTAAAGGAAATTATTTGTAAATTTCGACAAGTAGAACAATGAATGGATCATGTAGACGGTTGAAATCATTGTATATATTGCTTCTATATAGTCTACGAAACAAATATGCAAAGCATCCAAACAGTACAATTAGCCAATTTTTTGTTCTTCAAGTTTAAGTGAACAATGAGCCCCAATGGTTAATCCTTTATCGGTAATTATTTGTAACTTTCGACAAGTAGAACAATGAATGGAACAGGTAGACGGTTGAAATCCTTGTGTATATTGCGTCTATATAGTCTAAGAAACATATATGCAAAGAATCCAGACAGTACAATTCGCCAATTTATTGTTGTTCAAGTTTAAGGGAACAACGAGCCCCAATGGTTAATCCTTTATCGGAAATTATTTGTAACTTTCGACAAGTAGAACAATGAATGGAACAGGTAGACGGTTGAAATCTTTGTATATATTGCTTCCATAAAGTCTAAGAAACATATATGCAAAGCATCCAAACAGTACCATTCTCCAATTTTTTGTCCTTCAAGTTTAAGTGAACAATGAGCCCCATTGTTAATCCTTTATCGGAAATTATTTGTAACTTTCGACAAGTAGAACAATGAATGGAACAGGTAGACGGTTGAAATCTTTGTATATATTGCTTCTATATAGTCTAAGAAACATATATGCAAAGCATCCAAACAGTACAATTCGCCAATTTATTGTTCTTCAAGTTTAAGTGAACAACGAGTCCCATTGTTAATCCTTTAAAGGAAATTATTTGTAAATTTCGACAAGTAGAACAATGATTGGAACACGTAGACTGTTGAAATCTTTGTATATATTGCTTCCATATAGTCTAAAAAACATGTACGCAAAGCATCCAAACAATACCATTTGCCAATTTCTTGGTCTTCAAGTTTAAGTGAACAATCAGACCCAATGGTTAATCCTTTATCGGAAATTATTTGTAATTTTCGACAAGTAGAACAATGAATGGAACAGGTAGACGGTTGAAATCTTTGTATATATTGGTTCTATATAGTCTAAGAAACATATATGCAAAGCATCCAAACAGTACAATTCGCCAATTTTTTGTTCTTCAAGTTTAAGTGAACAACGAGCCCCTATGGTTAACCCTTTATCGGAAATTATTTGTAACTTTCGACAAGTAGAACAATGAATGGAACAGGTAGACGGTTGAATTCTTTGTATATATTGATTCTATATAGTCTAAGAAACATATATGCAAAGCATCCAAACAGTACAATTCGCCAATTTATTGTTCTTCAAGTTTAAGTGAACAGCGAGCCCCATTGATAATCATGAAATGGAAATTATTTGTAAATTTCTACAAGTAGAACAATGAATAGTACAGGTAGACGGGTGAAATCTTTCTATATATTGTTTCTAAATAGTCTAAGAAACATATATGCAAAGCATCCAAACAGTACAATTCGCCAATTTTTTGTTCTTCAAGTTTAAGTGAACTACGAGCCCCATTGTTAATCCTTAAAGGAAATTATTTGTAAATTTCGACAAATAGAACAATGAATGGAACAGGTAGACGGTTGAAATCCTTGTGTATATTGCGTCTATATAGTCTAAGAAACATATATGCAAAGAATCCAGACAGTACAATTCGCCAATTTATTGTTGTTCAAGTTTAAGGGAACAACGAGCCCCATTGTTAATCCTTTAAAGGAAATTATTTGTAACTTTCGACAAGTAGAACAATGAATGGAACAGGTAGACGGTTGAAATCTTTGTATATATTGCTTCTATATAGTCTAAGAAACATATATGCAAAGCATCCAAACAGTACAATTAGCCAATTTTTTGTTCTTCAAGTTTAAGTAAACTACGATCCCCATTGTTAATCCCTTAACGGAAATTATTTGTAACTTTCGACAAGTAGAACAATGAATGGAACAGGTAGACGGTTGAAATCCTTGTGTGTATTGCGTCTATATAGTCTAAGAAACATATATGCAAAGAATCCAGACAGTACAATTCGCCAATTTATTGTTGTTCAAGTTTAAGTGAACAACGAGCCCCAATGGTTAATCCTTTATCGGAAATTATTTGTAACTTTCGACTAGTAGAACAATGAATGGAACAGGTAGACGGTTGAATTCTTTGTATATATTGCTTCTATATAGTCTAAGAAACATATATGCAAAGCATCCAAACAGTTCAATTCGCCAATTTATTGTTCTTCAAGTTTAAGTGTACAAGGAGCCCCATTGTTAATCCTTTAAAGGAAATTATTTGTAAATTTCGACAAGTAGAACAATGAATGGAATAGGTAGACTGTTGAAATCATTGTATATATTGCTTCCATATAGTCTAAAAAACATGTACGCAAAGCATCCAAACAATACCATTAGCCAATTTCTTGGTCTTCAAGTTTAAGTGAACAATCAGACCCAATGGTTAATCTTTATCGGAAATTATTTGTAATTTTCGACAAGTAGAACAATGAATGGAACAGGTAGACGGTTGAAATCTTTGTATATATTGCTTCTATATAGTCTAAGAAACATATATGCAAAGCATCCAAACAGTACAATTCGCCAATTTTTTGTTCTTCAAGTTTAAGTGAACAATGAGCCCAATGGTTAATCCTTTATCGGAAATTATTTGTAACTTTCGACAAGTAGAACAATGAGTGGAACAAGTTGACGGTTGAAATCTTTGTATATATTGCTTCCATATAGTCTAAAAAACATGTACACAAAGCATCCAAACAATACCATTTGCCAATTTCTTGGTCTTCAAGTTTAAGTGAACAATCAGACCCAATGGTTAATCTTTATCGGAAATTATTTGTAATTTTCGACAAGTAGAACAATGAATGGAACAGGTAGACGGTTGAATTCTTTGTATATATTGATTCTATATAGTCTAAGAAACATATATGCAAAGCATCCAAACAGTACAATTCGCCAATTTATTGTTCTTCAAGTTTAAGTGAACAGCCAGGCCCATTGATAATCATGAAATGGAAATTATTTGTAAATTTCTACAAGTAGAACAATGAATGGAACAGGTAGACGGTTGAATTCTTTGTATATATTGCTTCTATATAGTCTAAGAAACATATATGCAAAGCATCCAAACAGTTCAATTCGCCAATTTATTGTTCTTCAAGTTTAAGTGTACAACGAACCCCATTGTTAATCCTTTAAAGGAAATTATTTGTAAATTTCGACAAGTAGAACAATGAATGGAATAGGTAGACTGTTGAAATCATTGTATATATTGCGTCTATATAGTCTAAGAAACATATATGCAAAGCATCCAAACAGTACAATTCGCCAATTTATTGTTCTTCAAGTTTAAGTGAACAACGAGCCCCATTGTTAATCCTTTAAAGGAAATTATTTGTAAATTTCGACAAGTAGAACAATGATTGGAACACGTAGACGGTTGAAATCTTTGTATATATTGCTTCTATATAGTCTAAGAAACATATATGCAAAGCATCCAAACAGTACAATTCGCCAATTTATTGTTCTTCAAGTTTAAGTGAACAACGAGTCCCATTGTTAATCCTTTAAAGGAAATTATTTGTAAATTTCGACAAGTAGAACAATGATTGGAACACGTAGACTGTTGAAATCTTTGTATATATTGCTTCCATATAGTCTAAAAAACATGTACGCAAAGCATCCAAACAATACCATTTGCCAATTTCTTGGTCTTCAAGTTTAAGTGAACAATCAGACCCAATGGTTAATCCTTTATCGGAAATTATTTGTAATTTTCGACAAGTAGAACAATGAATGGAACAGGTAGACGGTTGAAATCTTTGTATATATTGGTTCTATATAGTCTAAGAAACATATATGCAAAGCATCCAAACAGTACAATTCGCCAATTTTTTGTTCTTCAAGTTTAAGTGAACAATGAGCCCCAATGGTTAATCCTTTATCGGTAATTATTTGTAACTTTCGACAAGTAGAACAATGAATGGAACAGGTAGACGGTTGAAATCCTTGTATATATTGCGTCTATATAGTCTAAGAAACATATATGCAAAGCATCCAAACAGTACAATTCGCCAATTTATTGTTCTTCAAGTTTAAGTGAACAACGAGCCCCTATGGTTAATCCTTTATCGGAAATTATTTGTAACTTTCGACAAGTAGAACAATGAATGGAACAGGTAGACGGTTGAATTCTTTGTATATATTGATTCTATATAGTCTAAGAAACATATATGCAAAGCATCCAAACAGTACAATTCGCCAATTTATTGTTCTTCAAGTTTAAGTGAACAGCGAGCCCCATTGATAATCATGAAATGGAAATTATTTGTAAATTTCTACAAGTAGAACAATGAATGGAACAGGTAGACGGTTGAATTCTTTGTATATATTGCTTCTATATAGTCTAAGAAACATATATGCAAAGCATCCAAACAGTTCAATTCGCCAATTTATTGTTCTTCAAGTTTAAGTGTACAACGAACCCCATTGTTAATCCTTTAAAGGAAATTATTTGTAAATTTCGACAAGTAAAACAATGAATGGAATAGGTAGACGGTTGAATTCTTTGTATATATTGCTTCTATATAGTCTAAGAAACATATATGCAAAGCATCCAAACAGTTCAATTCGCCAATTTATTGTTCTTCAAGTTTAAGTGTACAACGAACCCCATTGTTAATCCTTTATCGGAAATTATTTGTATCTTTCGACAAGTAGAACAATGAATGGAACAGGTAGACGGTTGAAATCTTTGTATATATTGCTTCTATATAGTCTAAGAAACATATATGCAAAGCATCCAAACAGTACAATTCGCCAATTTTTTGTTCTTCATGTTTAAGTAAACTTCGATCCCCATTGTTAATCCCTTAACGGAAATTATTTGTAACTTTCGACAAGTAGAACAATGAATGGAACAGTTAGACGGTTGAAATCTTTGTATATATTGCTTCCATATAGTCTAAGAAACATATATGCAAAGCATCCAAACAGTACAATTCGCCAGTTTTTTGTCCTTCAAGTTTAAGTGAACAATGAGCCCCATTGTTAATCCTTTATCGGAAATTATTTGTAACTTTCGACAAGTAGAACAATGAATGGAACAGGTAGAGGGTTGAAATCTTTGTATACATTGCTTCTATATAGTCTAAGAAACATATACGCATAGCGTCCAAACAGTACAATTCGCCAATTTTTTGTTCCTCAAGTTTAAGTGAACAATGAGCCCCAATGGTTAATCCTTCATCGGAAATTATTTGTAACTTTCGACAAGTAGAACAATGAATGGAACAGGTAGACAGTTGAAATCTTTGTATATATTGCTTCTGTATAGTCTAAGAAACATATATGCAAAGCATGCAAACAGTACAATTCGCCAATTTATTGTTCTTCAAGTTTAAGTGAACAGCGAGCCCCATTGATAATCATGAAATGGAAATTATTTGTAAATTTCGACAAGTAGAACAATGAATAGTACAGGTAGACGGGTGAAATCTTTCTATATATTGCTACTAAATAGTCTAAGAAACATATATGCAAAGCATCCAAACAGTACAATTCGCCAATTTTTTGTTCTTCAAGTTTAAGTGAACTACGAGCCCCATTGTTAATCCTTAAAGGAAATTATTTGTAAATTTCGACAAATAGAACAATGAATGGAACAGGTAGACGGTTGAAATCTTTGTATATATTGCTTCTATATAATCTAAGAGACACATATGCAAAGCATCCAAACAGTACAATTCGCCAATTATTTCATCTTCATGATTAAGTGATCTACGAGCCCCATTGTTAATCCTTTAAAGGAAATTATTTGTAAATTTCGACAAGTAGAACAATGAATGGATCATGTAGACGGTTGAAATCATTGTATATATTGCTTCTATATAGTCTACGAAACAAATATGCAAAGCATCCAAACAGTACAATTAGCCAATTTTTTGTTCTTCAAGTTTAAGTGAACAATGAGCCCCAATGGTTAATCCTTTATCGGTAATTATTTGTAACTTTCGACAAGTAGAACAATGAATGGAACAGGTAGACGGTTGAAATCCTTGTGTATATTGCGTCTATATAGTCTAAGAAACATATATGCAAAGAATCCAGACAGTACAATTCGCCAATTTATTGTTGTTCAAGTTTAAGGGAACAACGAGCCCCAATGGTTAATCCTTTATCGGAAATTATTTGTAACTTTCGACAAGTAGAACAATGAATGGAACAGGTAGACGGTTGAAATCTTTGTATATATTGCTTCCATAAAGTCTAAGAAACATATATGCAAAGCATCCAAACAGTACCATTCTCCAATTTTTTGTCCTTCAAGTTTAAGTGAACAATGAGCCCCATTGTTAATCCTTTATCGGAAATTATTTCTAACTTTCGACAAGTAGAGCAATGAATGGAACAGGTAGACGGTTGAAATCTTTGTATATATTGCTTCTATATAGTCTAAGAAACATATATGCAAAGCATCCAAACAGTACAATTCGCCAATTTATTGTTCTTCAAGTTTAAGTGAACAACGAGTCCCATTGTTAATCCTTTAAAGGAAATTATTTGTAAATTTCGACAAGTAGAACAATGATTGGAACACGTAGACTGTTGAAATCTTTGTATATATTGCTTCCATATAGTCTAAAAAACATGTACGCAAAGCATCCAAACAATACCATTTGCCAATTTCTTGGTCTTCAAGTTTAAGTGAACAATCAGACCCAATGGTTAATCCTTTATCGGAAATTATTTGTAATTTTCGACAAGTAGAACAATGAATGGAACAGGTAGACGGTTGAAATCTTTGTATATATGGGTTCTATATAGTCTAAGAAACATATATGCAAAGCATCCAAACAGTACAATTCGCCAATTTTTTGTTCTTCAAGTTTAAGTGAACAACGAGCCCCTATGGTTAATCCTTTATCGGAAATTATTTGTAACTTTCGACAAGTAGAACAATGAATGGAACAGGTAGACGGTTGAATTCTTTGTATATATTGATTCTATATAGCCTAAGAAACATATATGCAAAGCATCCAAACAGTACAATTCGCCAATTTATTGTTCTTCAAGTTTAAGTGAACAGCGAGCCCCATTGATAATCATGAAATGGAAATTATTTGTAAATTTCTACAAGTAGAACAATGAATAGTACAGGTAGACGGGTGAAATCTTTCTATATATTGCTTCTAAATAGTCTAAGAAACATATATGCAAAGCATCCAAACAGTACAATTCGCCAATTTTTTGTTCTTCAAGTTTAAGTGAACGACGAGCCCCATTGTTAATCCTTAAAGGAAATTATTTGTAAATTTCGACAAATAGAACAATGAATGGAACAGGTAGACGGTTGAAATCCTTGTGTATATTGCGTCTATATAGTCTAAGAAACATATATGCAAAGAATCCAGACAGTACAATTCGCCAATTTCTTGTTCTTCAAGTTTAAGTGAACAACGAGCCCCATTGTTAATCCTTTAAAGGAAATTATTTGTAAATTTCGACAAGTAGAACAATGATTGGAACACGTAGACGGTTGAAATCTTTGTATATATTACTTCCATATAGTCTAAGAAACATATATGCAAATCATCCAAACAGTACCATTCGCCAATTTTTTGTTCTTCAAGTTTAAGTGAACTACGAGCCACATTGTTAATCCTTTAAAGGAAATTATTTGTAACTTTCTACAAGTAGAACAATGAATAGAACAGGTAGACGGTTGAAATCTTTTTATATGTTGCTTCTATATAGTCTAAAAAACATGTACGCAAAGCATCCAAACAATACCATTAGCCAATTTCTTGGTCTTCAAGTTTAAGTGAACAATCAGACCCAATGGTTAATCTTTATCGGAAATTATTTGTAATTTTCGACAAGTAGAACAATGAATGGAACAGGTAGACGGTTGAAATCTTTGTATATATTGCTTCTATATAGTCTAAGAAACATATATGCAAAGCATCCAAACAGTACAATTCGCCAAATTTTTGTTCTTCAAGTTTAAGTGAACAATGAGCCCAATGGTTAATCCTTAAAGGAAATTATTTGTAAATTTCGACAAATAGAACAATGAATGGAACAGGTAGACGGTTGAAATCTTTGTATATATTGCTTCTATATAATCTAAGAGACACATATGCAAAGCATCCAAACAGTACAATTCGCCAATTATTTCATCTTCATGATTAAGTGATCTACGAGCCCCATTGTTAATCCTTTAAAGGAAATTATTTGTAAATTTCGACAAGTAGAACAATGAATGGATCATGTAGACGGTTGAAATCATTGTATATATTGCTTCTATATAGTCTACGAAACAAATATGCAAAGCATCCAAACAGTACAATTAGCCAATTTTTTGTTCTTCAAGTTTAAGTGAACAATGAGCCCCAATGGTTAATCCTTTATCGGTAATTATTTGTAACTTTCGACAAGTAGAACAATGAATGGAACAGGTAGACGGTTGAAATCCTTGTGTATATTGCGTCTATATAGTCTAAGAAACATATATGCAAAGAATCCAGACAGTACAATTCGCCAATTTATTGTTGTTCAAGTTTAAGGGAACAACGAGCCCCAATGGTTAATCCTTTATCGGAAATTATTTGTAACTTTCGACAAGTAGAACAATGAATGGAACAGGTAGACGGTTGAAATCTTTGTATATATTGCTTCCATAAAGTCTAAGAAACATATATGCAAAGCATCCAAACAGTACCATTCTCCAATTTTTTGTCCTTCAAGTTTAAGTGAACAATGAGCCCCATTGTTAATCCTTTATCGGAAATTATTTCTAACTTTCGACAAGTAGAGCAATGAATGGAACAGGTAGACGGTTGAAATCTTTGTATATATTGCTTCTATATAGTCTAAGAAACATATATGCAAAGCATCCAAACAGTACAATTCGCCAATTTATTGTTCTTCAAGTTTAAGTGAACAACGAGTCCCATTGTTAATCCTTTAAAGGAAATTATTTGTAAATTTCGACAAGTAGAACAATGATTGGAACACGTAGACTGTTGAAATCTTTGTATATATTGCTTCCATATAGTCTAAAAAACATGTACGCAAAGCATCCAAACAATACCATTTGCCAATTTCTTGGTCTTCAAGTTTAAGTGAACAATCAGACCCAATGGTTAATCCTTTATCGGAAATTATTTGTAATTTTCGACAAGTAGAACAATGAATGGAACAGGTAGACGGTTGAAATCTTTGTATATATGGGTTCTATATAGTCTAAGAAACATATATGCAAAGCATCCAAACAGTACAATTCGCCAATTTTTTGTTCTTCAAGTTTAAGTGAACAACGAGCCCCTATGGTTAATCCTTTATCGGAAATTATTTGTAACTTTCGACAAGTAGAACAATGAATGGAACAGGTAGACGGTTGAATTCTTTGTATATATTGATTCTATATAGCCTAAGAAACATATATGCAAAGCATCCAAACAGTACAATTCGCCAATTTATTGTTCTTCAAGTTTAAGTGAACAGCGAGCCCCATTGATAATCATGAAATGGAAATTATTTGTAAATTTCTACAAGTAGAACAATGAATAGTACAGGTAGACGGGTGAAATCTTTCTATATATTGCTTCTAAATAGTCTAAGAAACATATATGCAAAGCATCCAAACAGTACAATTCGCCAATTTTTTGTTCTTCAAGTTTAAGTGAACGACGAGCCCCATTGTTAATCCTTAAAGGAAATTATTTGTAAATTTCGACAAATAGAACAATGAATGGAACAGGTAGACGGTTGAAATCCTTGTGTATATTGCGTCTATATAGTCTAAGAAACATATATGCAAAGAATCCAGACAGTACAATTCGCCAATTTCTTGTTCTTCAAGTTTAAGTGAACAACGAGCCCCATTGTTAATCCTTTAAAGGAAATTATTTGTAAATTTCGACAAGTAGAACAATGATTGGAACACGTAGACGGTTGAAATCTTTGTATATATTACTTCCATATAGTCTAAGAAACATATATGCAAATCATCCAAACAGTACCATTCGCCAATTTTTTGTTCTTCAAGTTTAAGTGAACTACGAGCCACATTGTTAATCCTTTAAAGGAAATTATTTGTAACTTTCTACAAGTAGAACAATGAATAGAACAGGTAGACGGTTGAAATCTTTTTATATGTTGCTTCTATATAGTCTAAAAAACATGTACGCAAAGCATCCAAACAATACCATTAGCCAATTTCTTGGTCTTCAAGTTTAAGTGAACAATCAGACCCAATGGTTAATCTTTATCGGAAATTATTTGTAATTTTCGACAAGTAGAACAATGAATGGAACAGGTAGACGGTTGAAATCTTTGTATATATTGCTTCTATATAGTCTAAGAAACATATATGCAAAGCATCCAAACAGTACAATTCGCCAAATTTTTGTTCTTCAAGTTTAAGTGAACAATGAGCCCAATGGTTAATCCTTTATCGGAAATTATTTGTAACTTTCGACAAGTAGAACAATGAGTGGAACAAGTTGACGGTTGAAATCTTTGTATATATTGCTTCCATATAGTCTAAAAAACATGTACACAAAGCATCCAAACAATACCATTTGCCAATTTCTTGGTCTTCAAGTTTAAGTGAACAATCAGACCCAATGGTTAATCTTTATCGGAAATTATTTGTAATTTTCGACAAGTAGAACAATGAATGGAACAGGTAGACGGTTGAAATCTTTGTATATATTGCTTCTATATAGTCTAAGAAACATATATGCGAAGCATCCAAACAGTACAATTCGCCAATTTTTTGTTCTTCAAGTTTAAGTGAACAATGAGCCCCAATGGTTAATCCTTTATCGGTAATTATTTGTAACTTTCGACAAGTAGAACAATGAATGGTACAGGTAGACGGTTGAAATCCTTGCATATGTTGCGTCTATATAGTCTTAGAAACATATATGCAAAGCATCCAAACAGTACCATTCGCCAATTTTTTGTTCTTCAAGTTTCATTGTAAAATGAGACCCATTGTTAATCCTTTATCGGAAATTATTTGTAACTTTCGAAAAGTAGAACAATGAATGGAACATGTAGACGGTTGAATTCTTTGTATATATTGATTCTATATAGTCTAAGAAACATATATGCAAAGCATGCAAACAGTACAATTCGCCAATTTATTGTTCTTCAAGTTTAAGTGAACAGCGAGCCCCATTGATAATCATGAAATGGAAATTATTTGTAACTTTCTACAAGTAGAACAATGAATAGTACAGGTAGACGGTTGAAATCTTTGTATATATTGCTTCTATATAGTCTAAGAAACATATATGCAAAGTATGCAAACAGTACAATTCGCCAATTTTTTGTTCCTCAAGTTTAAGTGAACAATGAGCCCCAATGGTTAAACCTTTATCGGAAATTATTTGTAACTTTCGACAAGAAGAACAATGAATGGAACAGGTAGACAGTTGAAATCTTTGTATATATTGTTTCTATATAGTCTGAGAAACATATGTGCAAAGCATCCAAACAGTACAATTCGCCAATTTATTGTTCTTCAAGTTTAAGTGAACAACGAGCCCCAATGGTTAATCCTTTATCGGAAATTATTTGTAATTTTCGACAAGTAGAACAATGAATGGAACAGGTAGACGGTTGAAATCTTTGTATATATTGCTTCTATATAGTCTAAGAAACATATACGCATAGCGTCCAAACAGTACAATTCGCCAATTTTTTGTTCCTCAAGTTTAAGTGAACAATGAGCGCCAATGGTTAATCCTTCATCGGAAATTATTTGTAACTTTCGACAAGTAGAACAATGAATGGAACAGGTAGACAGTTGAAATCTTTGTATATATTGCTTCTGTATAGTCTAAGAAACATACGTGCAAAGCATCCAAACAGTACAATTCGCCAATTTATTGTTCTTCAAGTTTAAGTGAACAACAAGCCCCAATGGTTAATCCTTTATCGGAAATTATTTGTAATTTTCGACAAGTAGAACAATGAATGGAACAGGTAGACGGTTGAAATCATAGCATATATTGCTTCTATATAGTCTAAGAAACATATATGCAAAGCATCCAAACAGTTCAATTCGCCAATTTCTTGTTCTTCAAGTTTAAGTGAACAACGAGCCCCATTGTTAATCCTTTAAAGGAAATTATTTGTAAATTTCGACAAGTAGAACAATGAATGGAATAGGTAGACTGTTGAAATCATTGTATATATTGCTTCCATATAGTCTAAAAAACATGTACGCAAAGCATCCAAACAATACCATTAGCCAATTTCTTGGTCTTCAAGTTTAAGTGAACAATCAGACCCAATGGTTAATCTTTATCGGAAATTATTTGTAATTTTCGACAAGTAGAACAATGAATGGAACAAGTTGACGGTTGAAATCTTTGTATATATTGCTTCCATATAGTCTAAAAAACATGTACACAAAGCATCCAAACAATACCATTTGCCAATTTCTTGGTCTTCAAGTTTAAGTGAACAATCAGACCCAATGGTTAATCTTTATCGGAAATTATTTGTAATTTTCGACAAGTAGAACAATGAATGGAACAGGTAGACGGTTGAAATCTTTGTATATATTGCTTCTATATAGTCTAAGAAACATATATGCGAAGCATCCAAACAGTACAATTCGCCAATTTTTTGTTCTTCAAGTTTAAGTGAACAATGAGCCCCAATGGTTAATCCTTTATCGGTAATTATTTGTAACTTTCGACAAGTAGAACAATGAATGGAACAGGTAGACGGTTGAAATCCTTGTATATATTGCGTCTATATAGCCTATGAAACATATATGCAAAGCATCCAAACAGTACATTTCGCCAATTTATTGTTCTTCAAGTTTAAGTGAACAACGAGCCCCTATGGTTAATCCTTTATCGGAAATTATTTGTAACTTTCGACAAGTAGAACAATGAATGGAACAGGTAGACGGTTGAATTCTTTGTATATATTGATTCTATATAGTCTAAGAAACATATATGCAAAGCATGCAAACAGTACAATTCGCCAATTTATTGTTCTTCAAGTTTAAGTGAACAGCGAGCCCCATTGATAATCATGAAATGGAAATTATTTGTAACTTTCTACAAGTAGAACAATGAATAGTACAGGTAGACGGTTGAAATCTTTGTATATATTGCTTCTATATAGTCTAAGAAACATATATGCAAAGCATCCAAACAGTACAATTCGCCATTGTTTTGTTCTTCAAGTTTAAGTGAACTACGAGCCGCATTGTTAATCCTTTAACGGAAATTAATTGTAACTTTCTACAAGTAGAACAATGATTGGAACACGTAGACGGTTGAAATCTTTGTATATATTGCTTCCATATAGTCTAAGAAACATATATGCAAAGCATCCAAACAGTACAATTCGCCAATTTATTGTTCTTCAAGTTCAAGTGAACAACGAGCCCCATTGTTAATCCTTTAAAGGAAATTATTTGTAAATTTCGACAAGTAGAACAATAAATGGATCAGGTAGACGGTTGAAATAATTGTATATATTGCTTCTATATAATCTACGAAACATATATGCAAAGCATCCAAACAGTACAATTCGCCAATGTTTTGTTCTTCAAGTTTAAGTGAACTACGAGCCCCATTGTTAATCCTTTAACGGAAATTAATTGTAACTTTCTACAAGTAGAACAATGATTGGTACACGTAGACGGTTGAAATCTTTGTATATATTGCTTCTATATAGTCTAAGAAACATATATGCAAAGCATCCAAACAGTACAATTCGCCAATTTTTTGTTCTTCAAGTTTAAGTGAACAATGAGCCCAATGGTTAATCCTTTATCGGAAATTATTTGTAACTTTCGACAAGTAGAACAATGAGTGGAACAAGTTGGCGGTTGAAATCTTTGTATATATTGCTTCCATATAGTCTAAAAAACATGTACACAAAGCATCCAAACAATACCATTTGCCAATTTCTTGGTCTTCAAGTTTAAGTGAACAATCAGACCCAATGGTTAATCTTTATCGGAAATTATTTGTAATTTTCGACAAGTAGAACAATGAATGGAACAGGTAGACGGTTGAAATCTTTGTATATATTGCTTCTATATAGTCTAAGAAACATATATGCGAAGCATCCAAACAGTACAATTCGCCAATTTTTTGTTCTTCAAGTTTAAGTGAACAATGAGCCCCAATGGTTAATCCTTTATCGGTAATTATTTGTAACTTTCGACAAGTAGAACAATGAATGGAACAGGTAGACGGTTGAAATCCTTGTATATATTGCGTCTATATAGTCTAAGAAACATATATGCAAAGCCTCCAAACAGTACAATTCGCCAATTTATTGTTCTTCAAGTTTAAGTGAACAACGAGCCCCTATGGTTAATCCTTTATCGGAAATTATTTGTAACTTTCGACAAGTAGAACAATGAATGGAACAGGTAGACGGTTGAATTCTTTGTATATATTGATTCTATATAGTCTAAGAAACATATATGCAAAGCATGCAAACAGTACAATTCGCCAATTTATTGTTCTTCAAGTTTAAGTGAACAGCGAGCCCCATTGATAATCATGAAATGGAAATTATTTGTAACTTTCTACAAGTAGAACAATGAATAGTACAGGTAGACGGTTGAAATCTTTGTATATATTACTTCTATATAGTCTAAGAAACATACGTGCAAAGCATCCAAACAGTACAATTCGCCAATTTATTGTTCTTCAAGTTTAAGTGAACAACAAGCCCCAATGGTTAATCCTTTATCGGAAATTATTTGTAATTTTCGACAATTAGAACAATGAATGGAACAGGTAGACGGTTGAAATCATAGTATATATTGCTTCTATATAGTCTAAGAAACATATATGCAAAGCATCCAAATAGTTCAATTCGCCAATTTCTTGTTCTTCAAGTTTAAGTGAACAACGAGCCCCATTGTTAATCCTTTAAAGGAAATTATTTGTAAATTTCGACAAGTAGAACACTGATTGGAACACGTAGACGGTTGAAATCTTTGTATATATTACTTCCATATAGTCTAAGAAACATATATGCAAATCATCCAAACAGTACCATTCGCCAATTTTTTGTTCTTCAAGTTTAAGTGAACTACGAGCCACATTGTTAATCCTTTAAAGGAAATTATTTGTAACTTTCTACAAGTAGAACAATGAATGGAACAGGTAGACGGTTGAAATCTTTGTATATGTTGCTTCTATATAGTCTAAAAAAACATGTACGCAAAGCATCCAAACAATACCATTTGCCAATTTCTTGGTCTTCAAGTTTAAGTGAACAATCAGACCCAATGGTTAATCTTTATCGGAAATTATTTGTAATTTTCGACAAGTAGAACAATGAGTGGAACAAGTTGACGGTTGAAATCTTTGTATATATTGCTTCCATATAGTCTAAAAAACATGTACGCAAAGCATCCAAACAATACCATTTGCCAATTTCTTGGTCTTCAAGTTTAAGTGAACAATCAGACCCAATGGTTAATCTTTATCGGAAATTATTTGTAATTTTCGACAAGTAGGACAATGAATGGAACAGGTAGACGGTTGAAATCTTTGTATATATTGCTTCTATATAGTCTAAGAAACATATATGCAAAGCATCCAAACAGTACAATTCGCCAATTTTTTGTTCTTCAAGTTTAAGTGAACAATGAGCCCCAATGGTTAATCCTTTATCGGTAATTATTTGTAACTTTCGACAAGTAGAACAATGAATGGAACAGGTAGACGGTTGAAATCCTTGTATATATTGCGTCTATATAGTCTAAGAAACATATATGCAAAGCATCCAAACAGTACAATTCGCCAATTTTTTGTTCTTCAAGTTTAAGTGAACTACGAGCCCCATTGTTAATCCTTAAAGGAAATTATTTGTAAATTTCGACAAATAGAACAATGAATGGAACAGGTAGACGGTTGAAATCCTTGTGTATATTGCGTCTATATAGTCTAAGAAACATATATGCAAAGAATCCAGACAGTACAATTCGCCTATTTATTGTTGTTCAAGTTTAAGGGAACAACGAGCCCCATTGTTAATCCTTTAAAGGAAATTATTTGTAACTTTCGACAAGTAGAACAATGAATGGAACAGGTAGACGGTTGAAATCTTTGTATATATTGCTTCTATATAGTCTAAGAAACATATATGCAAAGCATCCAAACAGTACAATTCGCCAATTTTTTGTTCTTCAAGTTTAAGTGAACAATGAGCCCCAATGGTTAATCCTTTATCGGTAATTATTTGTAACTTTCGACAAGTAGAACAATGAATGGAACAGGTAGACGGTTGAAATCCTTGTATATATTGCGTCTATATAGTCTAAGAAACATATATGCAAAGCATCCAAACAGTACAATTCGCCAATTTATTGTTCTTCAAGTTTAAGTGAACAACGAGCCCCTATGGTTAATCCTTTATTGGAAATTATTTGTAACTTTCGACAAGTAGAACAATGAATGGAACAGGTAGACGGTTGAATTCTTTGTATATATTGATTCTATATAGTCTAAGAAACATATATGCAAAGCATGCAAACAGTACAATTCGCCAATTTATTGTTCTTCAAGTTTAAGTGAACAATCAGACCCAATGGTTAATCTTTATCGGAAATTATTTGTAATTTTCGACAAGTAGAACAATGAATGGAACAGGTAGACGGTTGAAATCTTTGTATATATTGCTTCTATATAGTCTAAGAAACATATATGCAAAGCATCCAAACAGTACAATTCGCCAATTTTTTGTTCTTCAAGTTTAAGTGAACAATGAGCCCAATCGTTAATCCTTTATCGGAAATTATTTGTAACTTTCGACAAGTAGAACAATGAGTGGAACAAGTTGACGGTTGAAATCTTTGTATATATTGCTTCCATATAGTCTAAAAAACATGTACGCAAAGCATCCAAACAATACCATTTGCCAATTTCTTGTTCTTCAAGTTTAAGTGAACAATGAGACCCATTGTTAATCCTTTATCGGTAATTATTTGTAACTTTCGACAAGTAGAACAATGAATGGTACAGGTAGACGGTTGAAATCCTTGTATATGTTGCGTCTATATAGTCTTAGAAACATATATGCAAAGCATCCAAACAGTACCATTCGCCAATTTTTTGTTCTTCAAGTTTCATTGCAAAATGAGACCCATTGTTAATCCTTTATCGGAAATTATTTGTAACTTTCGAAAAGTAGAACAATGAATGGAACATGTAGACGGTTGAAATCTTTGTATATATTGCTTCTATATAGTCTAAGAAACATACATGCAAAGCATCCAAACAGTACAATTCGCCAATTTTTTGTTCTTCAAGTTTAAGTGAACTACGAGCCCCATTGTTAATCCTTTAACGGAAATTAATTGTAACTTTCTACAAGTAGAACAATGATTGGAACACGTAGACGGTTGAAATCATTGTATATATTGCTTCCATATAGTCTAAGAAACATATATGCAAAGCATCCAAACAGTACAATTCGCCAGTTTTTTGTCCTTCAAGTTTAAGTGAACAATGAGCCCCATTGTTAATCCTTTATCGGAAATTATTTGTAACTTTCGACAAGTAGAACAATGAATGGAACAGGTAGACGGTTGAAATCTTTGTATATATTGCTTCTATATAGTCTAAGAAACATATATGCAAAGTATCCAAACAGTACAATTCGCCAATTTTTTGTTCCTCAAGTTTAAGTGAACAATGAGCCCCAATGGTTAAACCTTTATCGGAAATTATTTGTAACTTTCGACAAGAAGAACAATGATTGGAACACGTAGACGGTTGAAATCTTTGTATATAATGTTTCTATATAGTCTGAGAAACATATGTGCAAAGCATCCAAACAGTACAATTCGCCAATTTATTGTTCTTCAAGTTTAAGTGAACAACGAGCCCCAATGGTTAATCCTTTATCGGAAATTATTTGTAATTTTCGACAATTAGAACAATGAATGGAACAGGTAGACGGTTGAAATCATAGTATATATTGCTTCTATATAGTCTAAGAAACATATATGCAAAGTTTCCAAACAGTTCAATTCGCCAATTTCTTGTTCTTCAAGGTTAAGTGAACAACGAGCCCCATTGTTAATCCTTTAAAGGAAATTATTTGTAAATTTCGACAAGTAGAACAATGATTGGAACACGTAGACGGTTGAAATCTTTGTATATATTACTTCCATATAGTCTAAGAAACATATATGCAAATCATCCAAACAGTACCATTCGCCAATTTTTTGTTCTTCAAGTTTAAGTGAACTACGAGCCACATTGTTAATCCTTTAAAGGAAATTATATGTAACTTTCTACAAGTAGAACAATGAATGGAACAGGTAGACGGTTGAAATCTTTGTATATGTTGCTTCTATATAGTCTAAAAAACATGTACGCAAAGCATCCAAACAGTACAATTCGCCAATTTTTTGTTCTTCAAGTTTAAGTGAACAATGAGCCCAATCGTTAATCCTTTATCGGAAATTATTTGTAACTTTCGACAAGTAGAACAATGAGTGGAACAAGTTGACGGTTGAAATCTTTGTATATATTGCTTCCATATAGTCTAAAAAACATGTACGCAAAGCATCCAAACAATACCATTTGCCAATTTCTTGTTCTTCAAGTTTAAGTGAACAATGAGACCCATTGTTAATCCTTTATCGGTAATTATTTGTAACTTTCGACAAGTAGAACAATGAATGGTACAGGTAGACGGTTGAAATCCTTGTATATGTTGCGTCTATATAGTCTTAGAAACATATATGCAAAGCATCCAAACAGTACCATTCGCCAATTTTTTGTTCTTCAAGTTTCATTGTAAAATGAGACCCATTGTTAATCCTTTATCGGAAATTATTTGTAACTTTCGAAAAGTAGAACAATGAATGGAACATGTAGACGGTTGAAATCTTTGTATATATTGCTTCTATATAGTCTAAGAAACATATATGCAAAGCCTCCAAACAGTACAATTCGCCAATTTATTGTTCTTCAAGTTTAAGTGAACAACGAGCCCCTATGGTTAATCCTTTATCGGAAATTATTTGTAACTTTCGACAAGTAGAACAATGAATGGAACAGGTAGACGGTTGAATTCTTTGTATATATTGATTCTATATAGTCTAAGAAACATATATGCAAAGCATGCAAACAGTACAATTCGCCAATTTATTGTTCTTCAAGTTTAAGTGAACAGCGAGCCCCATTGATAATCATGAAATGGAAATTATTTGTAACTTTCTACAAGTAGAACAATGAATAGTACAGGTAGACGGTTGAAATCTTTGTATATATTACTTCTATATAGTCTAAGAAACATACGTGCAAAGCATCCAAACAGTACAATTCGCCAATTTATTGTTCTTCAAGTTTAAGTGAACAACAAGCCCCAATGGTTAATCCTTTATCGGAAATTATTTGTAATTTTCGACAATTAGAACAATGAATGGAACAGGTAGACGGTTGAAATCATAGTATATATTGCTTCTATATAGTCTAAGAAACATATATGCAAAGCATCCAAATAGTTCAATTCGCCAATTTCTTGTTCTTCAAGTTTAAGTGAACAACGAGCCCCATTGTTAATCCTTTAAAGGAAATTATTTGTAAATTTCGACAAGTAGAACACTGATTGGAACACGTAGACGGTTGAAATCTTTGTATATATTACTTCCATATAGTCTAAGAAACATATATGCAAATCATCCAAACAGTACCATTCGCCAATTTTTTGTTCTTCAAGTTTAAGTGAACTACGAGCCACATTGTTAATCCTTTAAAGGAAATTATTTGTAACTTTCTACAAGTAGAACAATGAATGGAACAGGTAGACGGTTGAAGTCTTTGTATATGTTGCTTCTATATAGTCTAAAAAAACATGTACGCAAAGCATCCAAACAATACCATTTGCCAATTTCTTGGTCTTCAAGTTTAAGTGAACAATCAGACCCAATGGTTAATCTTTATCGGAAATTATTTGTAATTTTCGACAAGTAGAACAATGAGTGGAACAAGTTGACGGTTGAAATCTTTGTATATATTGCTTCCATATAGTCTAAAAAACATGTACGCAAAGCATCCAAACAATACCATTTGCCAATTTCTTGGTCTTCAAGTTTAAGTGAACAATCAGACCCAATGGTTAATCTTTATCGGAAATTATTTGTAATTTTCGACAAGTAGGACAATGAATGGAACAGGTAGACGGTTGAAATCTTTGTATATATTGCTTCTATATAGTCTAAGAAACATATATGCAAAGCATCCAAACAGTACAATTCGCCAATTTTTTGTTCTTCAAGTTTAAGTGAACAATGAGCCCCAATGGTTAATCCTTTATCGGTAATTATTTGTAACTTTCGACAAGTAGAACAATGAATGGAACAGGTAGACGGTTGAAATCCTTGTATATATTGCGTCTATATAGTCTAAGAAACATATATGCAAAGCATCCAAACAGTACAATTCGCCAATTTTTTGTTCTTCAAGTTTAAGTGAACTACGAGCCCCATTGTTAATCCTTAAAGGAAATTATTTGTAAATTTCGACAAATAGAACAATGAATGGAACAGGTAGACGGTTGAAATCCTTGTGTATATTGCGTCTATATAGTCTAAGAAACATATATGCAAAGAATCCAGACAGTACAATTCGCCTATTTATTGTTGTTCAAGTTTAAGGGAACAACGAGCCCCATTGTTAATCCTTTAAAGGAAATTATTTGTAACTTTCGACAAGTAGAACAATGAATGGAACAGGTAGACGGTTGAAATCTTTGTATATATTGCTTCTATATAGTCTAAGAAACATATATGCAAAGCATCCAAACAGTACAATTCGCCAATTTTTTGTTCTTCAAGTTTAAGTGAACAATGAGCCCCAATGGTTAATCCTTTATCGGTAATTATTTGTAACTTTCGACAAGTAGAACAATGAATGGAACAGGTAGACGGTTGAAATCCTTGTATATATTGCGTCTATATAGTCTAAGAAACATATATGCAAAGCATCCAAACAGTACAATTCGCCAATTTATTGTTCTTCAAGTTTAAGTGAACAACGAGCCCCTATGGTTAATCCTTTATTGGAAATTATTTGTAACTTTCGACAAGTAGAACAATGAATGGAACAGGTAGACGGTTGAATTCTTTGTATATATTGATTCTATATAGTCTAAGAAACATATATGCAAAGCATGCAAACAGTACAATTCGCCAATTTATTGTTCTTCAAGTTTAAGTGAACAATCAGACCCAATGGTTAATCTTTATCGGAAATTATTTGTAATTTTCGACAAGTAGAACAATGAATGGAACAGGTAGACGGTTGAAATCTTTGTATATATTGCTTCTATATAGTCTAAGAAACATATATGCAAAGCATCCAAACAGTACAATTCGCCAATTTTTTGTTCTTCAAGTTTAAGTGAACAATGAGCCCAATCGTTAATCCTTTATCGGAAATTATTTGTAACTTTCGACAAGTAGAACAATGAGTGGAACAAGTTGACGGTTGAAATCTTTGTATATATTGCTTCCATATAGTCTAAAAAACATGTACGCAAAGCATCCAAACAATACCATTTGCCAATTTCTTGTTCTTCAAGTTTAAGTGAACAATGAGACCCATTGTTAATCCTTTATCGGTAATTATTTGTAACTTTCGACAAGTAGAACAATGAATGGTACAGGTAGACGGTTGAAATCCTTGTATATGTTGCGTCTATATAGTCTTAGAAACATATATGCAAAGCATCCAAACAGTACCATTCGCCAATTTTTTGTTCTTCAAGTTTCATTGCAAAATGAGACCCATTGTTAATCCTTTATCGGAAATTATTTGTAACTTTCGAAAAGTAGAACAATGAATGGAACATGTAGACGGTTGAAATCTTTGTATATATTGCTTCTATATAGTCTAAGAAACATACATGCAAAGCATCCAAACAGTACAATTCGCCAATTTTTTGTTCTTCAAGTTTAAGTGAACTACGAGCCCCATTGTTAATCCTTTAACGGAAATTAATTGTAACTTTCTACAAGTAGAACAATGATTGGAACACGTAGACGGTTGAAATCATTGTATATATTGCTTCCATATAGTCTAAGAAACATATATGCAAAGCATCCAAACAGTACAATTCGCCAGTTTTTTGTCCTTCAAGTTTAAGTGAACAATGAGCCCCATTGTTAATCCTTTATCGGAAATTATTTGTAACTTTCGACAAGTAGAACAATGAATGGAACAGGTAGACGGTTGAAATCTTTGTATATATTGCTTCTATATAGTCTAAGAAACATATATGCAAAGTATCCAAACAGTACAATTCGCCAATTTTTTGTTCCTCAAGTTTAAGTGAACAATGAGCCCCAATGGTTAAACCTTTATCGGAAATTATTTGTAACTTTCGACAAGAAGAACAATGATTGGAACACGTAGACGGTTGAAATCTTTGTATATAATGTTTCTATATAGTCTGAGAAACATATGTGCAAAGCATCCAAACAGTACAATTCGCCAATTTATTGTTCTTCAAGTTTAAGTGAACAACGAGCCCCAATGGTTAATCCTTTATCGGAAATTATTTGTAATTTTCGACAATTAGAACAATGAATGGAACAGGTAGACGGTTGAAATCATAGTATATATTGCTTCTATATAGTCTAAGAAACATATATGCAAAGTTTCCAAACAGTTCAATTCGCCAATTTCTTGTTCTTCAAGGTTAAGTGAACAACGAGCCCCATTGTTAATCCTTTAAAGGAAATTATTTGTAAATTTCGACAAGTAGAACAATGATTGGAACACGTAGACGGTTGAAATCTTTGTATATATTACTTCCATATAGTCTAAGAAACATATATGCAAATCATCCAAACAGTACCATTCGCCAATTTTTTGTTCTTCAAGTTTAAGTGAACTACGAGCCACATTGTTAATCCTTTAAAGGAAATTATATGTAACTTTCTACAAGTAGAACAATGAATGGAACAGGTAGACGGTTGAAATCTTTGTATATGTTGCTTCTATATAGTCTAAAAAACATGTACGCAAAGCATCCAAACAGTACAATTCGCCAATTTTTTGTTCTTCAAGTTTAAGTGAACAATGAGCCCAATCGTTAATCCTTTATCGGAAATTATTTGTAACTTTCGACAAGTAGAACAATGAGTGGAACAAGTTGACGGTTGAAATCTTTGTATATATTGCTTCCATATAGTCTAAAAAACATGTACGCAAAGCATCCAAACAATACCATTTGCCAATTTCTTGTTCTTCAAGTTTAAGTGAACAATGAGACCCATTGTTAATCCTTTATCGGTAATTATTTGTAACTTTCGACAAGTAGAACAATGAATGGTACAGGTAGACGGTTGAAATCCTTGTATATGTTGCGTCTATATAGTCTTAGAAACATATATGCAAAGCATCCAAACAGTACCATTCGCCAATTTTTTGTTCTTCAAGTTTCATTGTAAAATGAGACCCATTGTTAATCCTTTATCGGAAATTATTTGTAACTTTCGAAAAGTAGAACAATGAATGGAACATGTAGACGGTTGAAATCTTTGTATATATTGCTTCTATATAGTCTAAGAAACATACATGCAAAGCATCCAAATAGTACAATTCGCCAATTTTTTGTTCTTCAAGTTTAAGTGAACTACGAGCCCCATTGTTAATCCTTTAACGGAAATTAATTGTAACTTTCTACAAGTAGAACAATGATTGGAACACGTAGACGGTTGAAATCATTGTATATATTGCTTCCATATAGTCTAAGAAACATATATGCAAAGCATCCAAACAGTACAATTCGCCAGTTTTTTGTCCTTCAAGTTTAAGTGAACAATGAGCCCCATTGTTAATCCTTTATCGGAAATTATTTGTAACTTTCGACAAGTAGAACAATGAATGGAACAGGTAGACGGTTGAAATCTTTGTATATATTGCTTCTATATAGTCTAAGAAACATATATGCAAAGTATCCAAACAGTACAATTCGCCAATTTTTTGTTCCTCAAGTTTAAGTGAACAATGAGCCCCAATGGTTAAACCTTTATCGGAAATTATTTGTAACTTTCGACAAGAAGAACAATGATTGGAACACGTAGACGGTTGAAATCTTTGTATATAATGTTTCTATATAGTCTGAGAAACATATGTGCAAAGCATCCAAACAGTACAATTCGCCAATTTATTGTTCTTCAAGTTTAAGTGAACAACGAGCCCCAATGGTTAATCCTTTATCGGAAATTATTTGTAATTTTCGACAAGTAGAACAATGAATGGAACAGGTAGACGGTTGAAATCTTTGTATATATTGCTTCTATATAGTCTAAGAAACATATACGCATAGCGTCCAAACAGTACAATTCGCCAATTTTTTGTTCCTCAAGTTTAAGTGAACAATGAGCCCCAATGGTTAATCCTTCATCGGAAATTATTTGTAACTTTCGACAAGTAGAACAATGAATGGAACAGGTAGACAGTTGAAATCTTTGTATATGTTACTTCTATATAGTCTAAGAAACATACGTGCAAAGCATCCAAACAGTACAATTCGCCAATTTATTGTTCTTCAAGTTTAAGTGAACAACAAGCCCCAATGGTTAATCCTTTATCGGAAATTATTTGTAATTTTCGACAATTAGAACAATGAATGGAACAGGTAGACGGTTGAAATCATAGTATATATTGCTTCTATATAGTCTAAGAAACATATATGCAAAGCATCCAAACAGTTCAATTCGCCAATTTCTTGTTCTTCAAGGTTAAGTGAACAACGAGCCCCATTGTTAATCCTTTAAAGGAAATTATTTGTAAATTTCGACAAGTAGAACAATGATTGGAACACGTAGACGGTTGAAATCTTTGTATATATTACTTCCATATAGTCTAAGAAACATATATGCAAATCATCCAAACAGTACCATTCGCCAATTTTTTGTTCTTCAAGTTTAAGTGAACTACGAGCCACATTGTTAATCCTTTAAAGGAAATTATATGTAACTTTCTACAAGTAGAACAATGAATGGAACAGGTAGACGGTTGAAATCTTTGTATATGTTGCTTCTATATAGTCTAAGAAACATATATGCAAAGCATCCAAACAGTACAATTCGCCAATTTTTTGTTCCTCAAGTTTAAGTGAACAATGAGCCCCAATGGTTAATCCTTTATCGGTAATTATTTGTAACTTTCGACAAGTAGAACAATGAATGGTACAGGTAGACGTTTGAAATCCTTGTATATATTGCGTCTATATAGTCTTAGAAACATATATGCAAAGCATCCAAACAGTACCTTTCGCCAATTTTTTGTTCTTCAAGTTTAAGTGAACAATGAGACCCATTGTTAATCCTTTATCGGAAATTATTTGTAACTTTCGACAAGTAGAACAATGAATGGAACATGTAGACGGTTGAAATCTTTGTATATATTGCTTCTATATAGTCTAAGAAACATATATGCAAAGCATCCAAACAGTACAATTCTCCAATTTGTTGTTCCTCAAGTTTAAGTGAACAATGAGCCCCAATGGTTAATCCTTTATCGGTAATTATTTGTAACTTTCGACAAGTAGAACAATGAATGGATCAGGTAGACGGTTGAAATAATTGTATATATTGCGTCTATATAGTCTTAGAAACATATATGCAAAGCATCCAAACAGTACACTTCCCCAAATTTTTTGTTCTTCAAGTTTAAGTGAACTACGAGCCACATAGTTAATCCTTTAAAGGAAATTATTTGTAAATTTCGACAAGTAGAACAATAAATGGATCAGGTAGACGGTCGAAATAATTGTATATATTGCTTCTATATAATCTACGAAACATATATGCAAAGCATCCAAACAGTACAATTCGCCACTGTTTTGTTCTTCAAGTTTAAGTGAACTACGAGCCCCATTGTTAATCCTTTAACGGAAATTAATTGTAACTTTCTACAAGTAGAACAATGATTGGAACACGTAGACGGTTGAAATCTTTGTATATATTGCTTCCATATAGTCTAAGAAACATATATGCAAAGCATCCAAACAGTACAATTCGCCAGTTTTTTGTCCTTCAAGTTTAAGTGAACAATGAGACCCATTGTTAATCCTTTATCGGAAATTATTTGTAACTTTCGAAAAGTAGAACAATGAATGGAACAGGTAGACGGTTGAAATCTTTGTATATATTGCTTCTATATAGTCTAAGAAACATATATGCAAAGTATCCAAACAGTACAATTCGCCAATTTTTTGTTCCTCAAGTTTAAGTGAACAATGAGCCCCAATGGTTAAACCTTTATCGGAAATTATTTGTAACTTTCGACAAGAAGAACAATGAATGGAACAGGTAGACAGTTGAAATCTTTGAATATATTGTTTCTATATAGTCTGAGAAACATATGTGCAAAGCATCCAAACAGTACAATTCGCCAATTTTTTGTTCTTCATGTTTAAGTGAACAATGAGACCCATTGTTAATCCTTTATCGGAAATTATTTGTAACTTTCGACAAGTAGAACAATGAATGGAACATGTAGACGGTTGACACCTTTGTATATATTGCTTCTATGTAGTCCAAGAAACATATATGCGAAGCATCCAAACAGTACAATTCGCCAATTTGTTGTTCCTCAAGTTTAAGTGAACAATGAGCCCCAATGGTTAATCCTTTATCGGTAATTATTTGTAACTTTCGACAAGTAGAACAATGAATGGAATAGGTAGACGGTTGAAATCATTGTATATATTGCTTCCATATAGTCTAAGAAACATATATGCAAAGCATCCAAACAGTACAATTCGCCAATTTTTTGTTCCTCAAGTTTAAGTGAACAATGAGCCCCAATGGTTAATCCTTTATCGGAAATTATTTGTAACTTTCGACAAGTAGAACAATGAATGGAACAGGTAGACGGTTGAAATCTTTGTATATATTGCTTCTATATAGTCTAAGAAACATATATGCAAAGCATCCAAACAGTACAATTCGCCAATTTTTTGTTCCTCAAGTTTAAGTGAACAATGAGCCCCAATGGTTAATCCTTTATCGGTAATTATTTGTAACTTTCGACAAGTAGAACAATGAATGGTACAGGTAGACGTTTGAAATCCTTGTATATATTGCGTCTATATAGTCTTAGAAACATATATGCAAAGCATCCAAACAGTACCTTTCGCCAATTTTTTGTTCTTCAAGTTTAAGTGAACAATGAGACCCATTGTTAATCCTTTATCGGAAATTATTTGTAACTTTCGACAAGTAGAACAATGAATGGAACATGTAGACGGTTGAAATCTTTGTATATATTGCTTCTATATAGTCTAAGAAACATATATGCAAAGCATCCAAACAGTACAATTCTCCAATTTGTTGTTCCTCAAGTTTAAGTGAACAATGAGCCCCAATGGTTAATCCTTTAACGGTAATTATTTGTAACTTTCGACAAGTAGAACAATGAATGGATCAGGTAGACGGTTGAAATAATTGTATATATTGCGTCTATATAGTCTTAGAAACATATATGCAAAGCATCCAAACAGTACACTTCCCCAAATTTTTTGTTCTTCAAGTTTAAGTGAACTACGAGCCACATTGTTAATCCTTTAAAGGAAATTATTTGTAAATTTCGACAAGTAGAACAATAAATGGATCAGGTAGACGGTCGAAATAATTGTATATATTGCTTCTATATAATCTACGAAACATATATGCAAAGCATCCAAACAGTACAATTCGCCAATGTTTTGTTCTTCAAGTTTAAGTGAACTACGAGCCCCATTGTTAATCCTTTAACGGAAATTAATTGTAACTTTCTACAAGTAGAACAATGATTGGAACACGTAGACGGTTGAAATCTTTGTATATATTTCTTCCATATAGTCTAAGAAACATATATGCAAAGCATCCAAACAGTACCATTCGCCAATTTTTTGTTCTTCAAGTTTAAGTGAACTACGAGCCCCATTGTTAATCCTTTAAAGGAAATTATTTGTAAATTTCGACAAGTAGAACAGTGAATCGAACAGGTAGACGGTTGAAATCTTTGTATATATTGCTTCTATATAGTCTAAGAAACATATATGCAAAACATCCAAACAGTACAATTCGCCAATTATTTGATCTTCAAGTTTAAGTGAACTACGAGCCCCATTGTTAATACTTTAACGGAAACTATTTGCAACTTGCGACAAGTAGAACAATGAATGGAACAGGTAGACGGTTGAAATCAATGTATATATTGCTTCCTTATAGTCTAAGAAACATATATGCAAAGCATCGAAACAGTACGATTCGCCAACTTTTTGTTGTTCAAGTTTAAGTGAACTACGAGCCCCATTGTTAATCCTTTAAAGGAAATTATTTGTAAATTTCGACAAGTAGAACAATGATTGGAACACGTAGACAGTTGAAATCTTTGTATATATTGCTTCTATATAGTCTAAGAAACATATATGCAAAGCATCCATTCAGTACAATTCGCCAATTTATTGATCTTCAAGTTTAAGTGAACTACGATACCCATTGTTAATACTTTATCGGAAATTATTTGTAACTTTCGACAAGAAGAACAATGAATGGAACAGGTAGACAGTTGAAATCTTTGTATATATTGTTTCTATATAGTCTGAGAAACATATGTGCAAAGCATCCAAACAGTACAATTCGCCAATTTATTGTTCTTCAAGTTTAAGTGAACAACGAGCCCCAATGGTTAATCCTTTATCGGAAATTATTTGTAATTTTCGACAAGAAGAACAATGAATGGAACAGGTAGACGGTTGAAATCTTTGTATATATTGCTTCTATATAGTCTAAGAAACATATACGCATAGCGTCCAAACAGTACAATTCGCCAATTTTTTGTTCCTCAAGTTTAAGTGAACAATGAGCCCCAATGGTTAATCCTTCATCGGAAATTATTTGTAACTTTCGACAAGTAGAACAATGAATGGAACAGGTAGACAGTTGAAATCTTTGTATATATTGCTTCTATATAGTCTAAGAAACATACGTGCAAAGCATCCAAACAGTACAATTCGCCAATTTATTGTTTTTCAAGTTTAAGTGAACAACAAGCCCCAATGGTTAATCCTTTATCGGAAATTATTTGTAATTTTCGACAAGTAGAACAATGAATGGAACAGGTAGACGGTTGAAATCATAGTATATATTGCTTCTATATAGTCTAAGAAACATATATGCAAAGCATCCAAACAGTTCAATTCGCCAATTTCTTGTTCTTGAAGTTTAAGTGAACAACGAGCCCCATTGTTAATCCTTTAAAGGAAATTATTTGTAAATTTCGACAAGTAGAACAATGATTGGAACACGTAGACGGTTGAAATCTTTGTATATATTACTTCCATATAGTCTAAGAAACATATATGCAAATCATCCAAACAGTACCATTCGCCAATTTTTTGTTCTTCAAGTTTAAGTGAACTACGAGCCACATTGTTAATCCTTTAAAGGAAATTATTTGTAACTTTCTACAAGTAGAACAATGAATAGAACAGGTAGACGGTTGAAATCTTTGTATATGTTGCTTCTATATAGTCTAAAAAACATGTACGCAAAGCATCCAAACAATACCATTAGCCAATTTCTTGGTCTTCAAGTTTAAGTGAACAATCAGACGCAATGGTTAATCTTTATCGGAAATTATTTGTAATTTTCGACAAGTAGATCAATGAATAGAACAGGTAGACGGTTGAAATCTTTGTATATGTTGCTTCTATATAGTCTAAAAAACATGTACGCAAAGCATCCAAACAATACCATTTGCCAATTTCTTGGTCTTCAAGTTTAAGTGAACAATCAGACCCAATGGTTAATCTTTATCGTAAATTATTTGTAATTTTCGACAAGTAGAACAATGAATGGAACAGGTAGACGGTTGAAATCTTTGTATATATTGCTTCTATATAGTCTAAGAAACATATATGCAAAGCATCCAAACATTACAATTCGCCAATTTTTTGTTCTTCAAGTTTAAGTGAACAATGAGCCCCAATGGTTAATCCTTTATCGGTAATTATTTGTAACTTTCGACAAGTAGAACAATGAATGGAACAGATAGACGGTTGAAATCCTTGTATATATTGCGTCTATATAGTCTAAGAAACATATATGCAAAGCATCCAAACAGTACAATTCGCCAATTTATTGTTCTTCAAGTTTAAGTGAACAACGAGCCCCTATGGTTAATCCTTTATCGGAAATTATTTGTAACTTTCGACAAGTAGAACAATGAATGGAACAGGTAGACGGTTGAATTCTTTGTATATATTGATTCTATATAGTCTAAGAAACATATATGCAAAGCATGCAAACAGTACAATTCGCCAATTTATTGTTCTTCAAGTTTAAGTGAACAGCGAGCCCCATTGATAATCATGAAATGGAAATTATTTGTAACTTTCTACAAGTAGAACAATGAATAGTACAGGTAGACGGTTGAAATCTTTGTATATATTGCTTCTACATAGTCTAAGAAACATATATGCAAAGCATCCAAACAGTACAATTCGCCAATGTTTTGTTCTTCAAGTTTAAGTGAACTACGAGCCGCATTGTTAATCCTTTAACGGAAATTAATTGTAACTTTCTACAAGTAGAACAATGATTGGAACAGGTAGACGGTTGAAATCTTTGTATATATTGCTTCCATATAGTCTAAGAAACATATATGCAAAGCATCCAAACAGTACAATTCGCCAATTTATTGTTCTTCATGTTTAAGTGAACAACGAGCCCCATTGTTAATCCTTTAAAGGAAATTATTTGTAAATTTCGACAAGTAGAACAATGATTGGAACACGTAGACGGTTGAAATCTTTGTATATATTACTTCCATATAGTCTAAGAAACATATATGCAAATCATCCAAACAGTACCATTCGCCAATTTTTTGTTCTTCAAGTTTAAGTGAACAATGAGACCCATTGTTAATCCTTTATCGGAAATTATTTGTAATTTTCGAGAAGTAGAACAATGAATGGATCATGTAGACGGTTGAAATCATTGTATATATTGCTTCTATATAGTCTACGAAGCAAATATGCAAAGCATCCAAACAGTACAATTCGCCAATTTTTGGTTCTTCAAGTTTAAGTGAACTACGAGCCCCATTGTTAATCCTTTAACGGAAATTAATTGTAACTTTCTACAAGTAGAAGAATGATTGGAACAGGTAGACGGTTGAAATCTTTGTATATATTGCTTCTATATAGTCTAAGAAACATATATGCAAAGTATCCAAACAGTACAATTCGCCAATTTTTTGTTCCTCAAGTTTAAGTGAACAATGAGCCCCAATGGTTAAACCTTTATCGGAAATTATTTGTAACTTTCGACAAGAAGAACAATGAATGGAACAGGTAGACAGTTGAAATCTTTGTATATATTGTTTCTATATAGTCAGAGAAACATATGTGCAAAGCATCCAAACAGTACAATTCGCCAATTTATTGTTCTTCAAGTTTAAGTGAACAACGAGCCCCAATGGTTAATCCTTTATCGGAAATTATTTGTAATTTTCGACAAGAAGAACAATGAATGGAACAGGTAGACGGTTGAAATCTTTGTATATATTGCTTCTATATAGTCTAAGAAACATATACGCATAGCGTCCAAACAGTACAATTCGCCAATTTTTTGTTCCTCAAGTTTAAGTGAACAATGAGCCCCAATGGTTAATCCTTCATCGGAAATTATTTGTAACTTTCGACAAGTAGAACAATGAATGGAACAGGTAGACAGTTGAAATCTTTGTATATATTGCTTCTATATAGTCTAAGAAACATACGTGCAAAGCATCCAAACAGTACAATTCGCCAATTTATTGTTCTTCAAGTTTAAGTGAACAACAAGCCCCAATGGTTAATCCTTTATCGGAAATTATCTGTAATTTTCGACAAGTAGAACAATGAATGGAACAGGTAGACGGTTGAAATCATAGTATATATTGCTTCTATATAGTCTAAGAAACATATATGCAAAGCATCCAAACAGTTCAATTCGCCAATTTCTTGTTCTTCAAGTTTAAGTGAACAACGAGCCCCATTGTTAATCCTTTAAAGGAAATTATTTGTAAATTTCGACAAGTAGAACAATGATTGGAACACGTAGACGGTTGAAATCTTTGCATATATTACTTCCATATAGTCTAAGAAACATATATGCAAATCATCCAAACAGTACCATTCGCCAATTTTTTGTTCTTCAAGTTTAAGTGAACTACGAGCCACATTGTTAATCCTTTAAAGGAAATTATTTGTAACTTTCTACAAGTAGAACAATGAATAGAACAGGTAGACGGTTGAAATCTTTGTATATGTTGCTTCTATATAGTCTAAAAAACATGTACGCAAAGCATCCAAACAATACCATTAGCCAATTTCTTGGTCTTCAAGTTTAAGTGAACAATCAGACCCAATGGTTAATCTTTATCGGAAATTATTTGTAATTTTCGACAAGTAGATCAATGAATAGAACAGGTAGACGGTTGAAATCTTTGTATATGTTGCTTCTATATAGTCTAAAAAACATGTACGCAAAGCATCCAAACAATACCATTTGCCAATTTCTTGGTCTTCAAGTTTAAGTGAACAATCAGACCCAATGGTTAATCTTTATCGTAAATTATTTGTAATTTTCGACAAGTAGAACAACGAATGGAACAGGTAGACGGTTGAAATCTTTGTATATGTTGCTTCTATATAGTCTAAGAAACATATATGCAAAGCATCCAAACAGTACAATTCGCCAATTTTTTGTTCTTCAAGTTTAAGTGAACAATGAGCCCCAATGGTTAATCCTTTATCGGTAATAATTTGTAACTTTCTACAAGTAGAACAATGAATGGAACAGATAGACGGTTGAAATCCTTGTATATATTGCGTCTATATAGTCTAAGAAACATATATGCAAAGCATCCAAACAGTACAATTCGCCAATTATTTGATCTTCAAGTTTAAGTGAACTACTAGCCCCATTGTTAATACTTTAACGGAAATTATTTGTAACTTTCGGCAAGTAGAACAATGAATGGAACAGGTAGACGGTTGAAATCATTGTATATATTGCTTCTATATAGTCTAAGAAACATATATGCAAAGCATCCAAACAGTACAATTCGCCAATTTATTGTTCTTCAAGTTTAAGTGAACAACGAGCCCAATTGTTAATCCTTTAAAGGAAATTATTTGTAAATTTCGACAAGTAGAACAATGATTGGAACACGTAGACGGTTGAAATCTTTGTATATATTGCTTCCATATAGTCTAAGAAACATGTACGCAAAGCATCCAAACAGTACCATTAGCCAATTTTTTGTTCTTCAAGTTTAAGTGAACAACGAGCCCCTATGGTTAATCCTTTATCGGAAATTATTTGTAACTTTCGACAAGTAGAACAATGAATGGAACAGGTAGACGGTTGAAATCTTTGTATATATTGCTTCCATATAGTCTAAGAAACATATATGGAAAGCATCCAAACAGTACCAATTGCCAATTTTTTGGTCTTCAAGTTTAAGTGAACAATGAGCCCCAATGGTTAATCCTTTATCGGAAATTATTTGTAATTTTCGACAAGTAGAACAATGAATAGAACAGTTAGACGGTTGAAATCATTGTATATATTGCTTCTATATAGTCTAAGAAACATATATGCAAAGCATCCAAATAGTACAATTCGAAAATTTATTGTTCTTCAAGTTTAAGTGTACAACGAGCCCCATTGTTAATCCGTTAAAGGAAATTATTTGTAAATTTCGACAAGTAGAACGATGAATGGAATAGGTAGACGGTTGAAATCATTGTATATATTGCTTCCATATATCTAAGAAACATATATGCAAAGCATCCAAACGGTACAATTCGCCAATTTTTTGTTTTTCAAGTTTAAGTGAACAATGAGCCGCAATGGTTAATCCTTTATCGGAAATTATTTGTAACTTTCGACAAGTAGAACAATGATTGGAACACGTAGACGGTTGAAATCTTTGTATATATTGCTTCCATATAGTCTAAGAAACATGTACGTAAAGCAACCAAACAGTACCATTCGCCAATTTTTTGTTCTTCAAGTTTAAATGAACAATGAGCCCCAAAGGTTAATCCTTTGTCGGAAATTACTTGTAACTTTCGACAAGTAGCACAATGAATGGAACAGGTAGACGGTTGAAATCTTTGTATATATTGCTTTAATATAGTCTAAGAAACATATATGCAAAGCATCCAAACAGTACAATTCGCCAATTTTTTGTTCTTCAAGTTTAAGTGAACAATGAGCCCCAATGGTTAATCCTTTATCGGAAATTATTTGTAAATTTCGACAAGTAGCACAAAGAATGGAACAGGTAGACGGTTGAAATCTTTGTATATATTGCTTTAATATAGTCTAAGAAACATATATGCAAAGCATCCAAACAGTACAATTCGCCAATTTTTTGTTCTTCAAGTTTAGTGAACAATGAGCCCCAATGGTTAATCCTTTAAAGGAAATTATTTGTAAATTTCGACAAGTAGAACAATGAATGGATCAGGTAGACGGTTGAAATCATTGTATATATTGCTTCTATATAGTCTAAGAAACATATATGCAGAGCATCCAAACAGTACAATTCGCCAATTTTTTGATCTTCAAGTTTAAGTGAACAGCGGGCCCCATTGATAATCATGGAACGGAAATTATTTGTAACTTTCGACAAGTAGAACAATGAATAGAACAGGTAGACGGTTGAAATCTTTCTATATATTGCTTCTATATAGTCTAAGAAACATATATGCAAAGCATCCAAACAGTACAATTCGCCAATTTTTTGTTCTTCAAGATTAAGTGAACTACGAGCCCCATTGTTAATCCTTTGAAGGAAATTATTTGTAAATTTCGACAAGTAGAACAATGAATGGAACAGGTAGACTGTTGAAATCATTATATATATTGCTTCTGTATAGTCTCAGAAAAATATATGGAAAGCATCAAAACAGTACAATTCGCCAATTTTTTGTTCTTCAAGTTTAAGTAAACTACGATCCCCATTGTTAATCCCTTAACGGAAATTATTTGTAACTTTCGACAAGCAGAACAATGAATGGAACATGTAGACGGTTGAAATCATTGTATATATTGCTTCTATATAGTCTAAGAAACATATATGCAAAGCATCCAAACAGTACAATTCGCCAATTTTTTGTTCTTCAAGTTTAGTGAACAATGAGCCCCAATGGTTAATCCTTTAAAGGAAATTATTTGTAAATTTCGACAAGTAGAACAATGAATGGATCAGGTAGACGGTTGAAATCATTGTATATATTGCTTCTATATAGTCTAAGAAACATATATGCAGAGCATCCAAACAGTACAATTCGCCAATTTTTTGATCTTCAAGTTTAAGTGAACAGCGGGCCCCATTGTTAATCCTTTATCGGAAATTATTTGTAATTTTCGACAAGTAGAACAATGAATGGAACAGGTACACGGTTGAAATCTTTGTATATATTGCTTCTATATTATCTGAGAAACATATATGCAAAGCATCCAAACAGTACCATTCGCCAATTTCTTGTTCTTCAAATATAAGTGAACAACGAGCCCCATTGATAATCATGAAACGGAAATTATTTGTAACTTTCTACATGTAGAACAATGAATAGAACAGGTAGACGGTTGAAATCTTTGTATATGTTGATTCTATATAGTCTAAGAAACATATATGCAAAGCATCCAAACAGTACCATTCGCCAATTTTTTGTTCTTCAAGTTTAAGTGAACTACGAGCCCCATTGTTAATCCTTTAAAGGAAATTATTTGTAAATTTCGACAAGAAGAACAATGAATGGATCAGGTAGACGGTTGAAATCATTGTATATATTGCTTCTATATAGCCTACGAAACATATATGCAAAGCATCCAAACAGTACAATTCGCCAATTTTTTGTTCTTCAAGTTTAAGTGAACTACGAGCCCCATTGTTAATCCTTTAAAGGAAATTATTTGTAAATTTCGACAAGTAGAACAATGAATGGATCAGGTAGACGGTTGAAATCATTGTATATATTGCTTCTATATAGCCTACGAAACATATATGCAAAGCATCCAAACAGTACAATTCGCCAATTTTTTGTTCTTCAAGTTTAAGTGAACTACGAGCCCCATTGTTAATCCTTTAAAGGAAATTATTTGTAAATTTCGACAAGTAGAACAATGAATGGAACAGGTAGACGGTTGAAATCTTTGTATATATTGCTTCTATATAGTCTAAGAAACATATATGCAAAGCATCCAAACAGTACAATTCGCCAATTTTTTGTTCTTCAAGTTTAAGTGAACAATGAGCCCCCATGGTTAATCCTTTATCGGAAATTATTTGTAACTTTCGACAAGTAGAACAATGAATGGAACAGGTAGACGGGTGAAATCTTTCTACATATTGCTTCTATATAATCTAAGAAACATATATGCAAAGCATCCAAACAGTACAATTCGCCAATTATTTCATCTTCATGTTTAAGTGAACAACGAGCCCCATTGTTCATACTTTAACGGAAATTATTTGTAACTTCCGACAAGTAGAACAATGAATGGAACAGGTAGACGGTTGAAATCAATGTATATATTGCTTCTATATAGTCTAAGAAACATATATGCAAAGCATCCAAACAGTACAATTTGCCAATTTTATGTTCTTCAAGTTTAAGTGAACAATGAGCCCCAATGCTTAATCCGTTATCGGATATTATTTGTAACTTTCGACAAGTAGAACAATGAATGGAACAGGTAGACGGTTGAAATCTTTGTATATATTGCTTCTATATAGTCTAAGAAACATATATGCAAAGCATCCAAACAGTACAATTCGCCAATTTTTTGTTCTTGAAGTTTAATTGAACAATGAGCCCCAATGGTTAATCCTTTATCGGAAATTATTTGTAACTTTCGACAAGTAGAACAATGAATGGAACAGGTAGACGCTTGAAATCTTTGTATATATTGTTTCTATATAGTCTAAGAAACATATATGCAAAGCATCCAAACAGTACAATTCAACAATTATTTCATCTTCAAGTTTAAGTGAACAACGAGCCCCATTGTTCATACTTTAACGCAAATTATTTGTAACTTGCGACAAGTAGAACAATGAGTGGAACAGGTAGACGGTGAAATCAATGTATATATTGCTTCTATATAGTCTAAGAAACATATATGCAAAGCATCCAAACAGTACCATTCGCCAATTTTTTGTTCTTCAAGTTTAAGTGAACTATGAGCCCCATTGTTAATCCTTTAAAGGAAATTATTTGTAAATTTCGACAAGTAGAACAATGAATGGAACAGGTACACGGTTGAAATCTTTGTATATATTGCTTCTATATTATCTGAGGAACATATATGCAAAGCATCCAAACAGTACCATTCGCCAATTTTTTGTTCTTCAAATATAAGTGAACAACGAGCCCCATTGATAATCATGAAACGGAAATTATTTGTAACTTTCTACAAGTAGAACAATGAATAGAACAGGTAGACGGTTGAAATCATTGTATATGTTGCTTCTATATAGTCTAAGAAACATATATGCAAAGCATCCAAACAGTACCATTCGCCAATTTTTTGTTCTTCAAGTTTAAGTGAACTACGAGCCCCATTGTTAATCCTTTAAAGGAAATTATTTGTAAATTTCGACAAGAAGAACAATGAATGGATCAGGTAGACGGTTGAAATCATTGTATATATTGCTTCTATATAGCCTACGAAACATATATGCAAAGCATCCAAACAGTACAATTCGCCAATTTTTTGTTCTTCAAGTTTAAGTGAACTACGAGCCCCATTGTTAATCCTTTAAAGGAAATTATTTGTAAATTTCGACAAGTAGAACAATGAATGGATCAGGTAGCCGGTTGAAATCATTGTATATATTGCTTCTATATAGCCTACGAAACATATATGCAAAGCATCCAAACAGTACAATTCGCCAATTTTTTGTTCTTCAAGTTTAAGTGAACTACGAGCCCCATTGTTAATCCTTTAAAGGAAATTATTTGTAAATTTCGACAAGTAGAACAATGAATGGATCAGGTAGACGGTTGAAATCATTGTATATATTGCTTCTATATAGCCTACGAAACATATATGCAAAGCATCCAAACAGTACAATTCGCCAATTTTTTGTTCTTCAAGTTTAAGTGAACAATGAGCCCCAATGGTTAATCCGTTATCGGAAATGATTTGTAACTTTCGACAAGTAGAACAATGAATGGAACAGGTAGACGGTTGAAATCTTTGTATATATTGCTTCTATATAGTCTAAGAAACATATATGCAAAGCATCCAAACAGTACCATTCGCCAATTTAATGTTCTTCAAGTTTAAGTGAACAACGAGCCCCATTGTTAATCCTTTAACGGAAATTATTTGTAACTTTCGACAAGAAGAACAATGAATGGAACAGGTAGACGGTTGAAATCTTTGTATACATTGCTTCTATATGGTCTGAGAAACAAATATGCAAAGCTTCCAAACAGTACCATTCGCCAATTTATTGTTCTTCAAGTTTAAGTGAACTACGCGCCCCATTGTTAATCCTTTAACGGAAATTATTTGTAAATTTCTACAAGTCAAACAATGAATGGAACAGGTAGACTGTTGAAATCTATGTATATATTGCTTCTATATAGTCTAGGAAACCTATATGCAAATCATCCAAACAGTAACATTCGCCAATTTTTTGTTCTTCAAGTTTAAGCGAACTACTAGCCCCATTGTTAATCCTTTAACGGAAATTATTTCTAACTTTCGACAAGTAGAACAATGAATAGAACAGTTAGACGGTTGAAATCATTGTATATATTGCTTCTATATAGTCTAAGAAACATATATGCAAAGCATCCAAATAGTACAATTCGAAAATTTATTGTTCTTCAAGTTTAAGTGTACAACGAGCCCCATTGTTAATCCGTTAAAGGAAATTATTTGTAAATTTCGACAAGTAGAACGATGAATGGAATAGGTAGACGGTTGAAATCATTGTATATATTGCTTCCATATATCTAAGAAACATATATGCAAAGCATCCAAACGGTACAATTCGCCAATTTTTTGTTTTTCAAGTTTAAGTGAACAATGAGCCGCAATGGTTAATCCTTTATCGGAAATTATTTGTAACTTTCGACAAGTAGAACAATGATTGGAACACGTAGACGGTTGAAATCTTTGTATATATTGCTTCCATATAGTCTAAGAAACATGTACGTAAAGCAACCAAACAGTACCATTCGCCAATTTTTTGTTCTTCAAGTTTAAATGAACAATGAGCCCCAAAGGTTAATCCTTTGTCGGAAATTACTTGTAACTTTCGACAAGTAGCACAATGAATGGAACAGGTAGACGGTTGAAATCTTTGTATATATTGCTTTAATATAGTCTAAGAAACATATATGCAAAGCATCCAAACAGTACAATTCGCCAATTTTTTGTTCTTCAAGTTTAAGTGAACAATGAGCCCCAATGGTTAATCCTTTATCGGAAATTATTTGTAAATTTCGACAAGTAGCACAAAGAATGGAACAGGTAGACGGTTGAAATCTTTGTATATATTGCTTTAATATAGTCTAAGAAACATATATGCAAAGCATCCAAACAGTACAATTCGCCAATTTTTTGTTCTTCAAGTTTAGTGAACAATGAGCCCCAATGGTTAATCCTTTAAAGGAAATTATTTGTAAATTTCGACAAGTAGAACAATGAATGGATCAGGTAGACGGTTGAAATCATTGTATATATTGCTTCTATATAGTCTAAGAAACATATATGCAGAGCATCCAAACAGTACAATTCGCCAATTTTTTGATCTTCAAGTTTAAGTGAACAGCGGGCCCCATTGATAATCATGGAACGGAAATTATTTGTAACTTTCGACAAGTAGAACAATGAATAGAACAGGTAGACGGTTGAAATCTTTCTATATATTGCTTCTATATAGTCTAAGAAACATATATGCAAAGCATCCAAACAGTACAATTCGCCAATTTTTTGTTCTTCAAGATTAAGTGAACTACGAGCCCCATTGTTAATCCTTTGAAGGAAATTATTTGTAAATTTCGACAAGTAGAACAATGAATGGAACAGGTAGACTGTTGAAATCATTATATATATTGCTTCTGTATAGTCTCAGAAAAATATATGGAAAGCATCAAAACAGTACAATTCGCCAATTTTTTGTTCTTCAAGTTTAAGTAAACTACGATCCCCATTGTTAATCCCTTAACGGAAATTATTTGTAACTTTCGACAAGCAGAACAATGAATGGAACATGTAGACGGTTGAAATCATTGTATATATTGCTTCTATATAGTCTAAGAAACATATATGCAAAGCATCCAAACAGTACAATTCGCCAATTTTTTGTTCTTCAAGTTTAGTGAACAATGAGCCCCAATGGTTAATCCTTTAAAGGAAATTATTTGTAAATTTCGACAAGTAGAACAATGAATGGATCAGGTAGACGGTTGAAATCATTGTATATATTGCTTCTATATAGTCTAAGAAACATATATGCAGAGCATCCAAACAGTACAATTCGCCAATTTTTTGATCTTCAAGTTTAAGTGAACAGCGGGCCCCATTGTTAATCCTTTATCGGAAATTATTTGTAATTTTCGACAAGTAGAACAATGAATGGAACAGGTACACGGTTGAAATCTTTGTATATATTGCTTCTATATTATCTGAGAAACATATATGCAAAGCATCCAAACAGTACCATTCGCCAATTTCTTGTTCTTCAAATATAAGTGAACAACGAGCCCCATTGATAATCATGAAACGGAAATTATTTGTAACTTTCTACATGTAGAACAATGAATAGAACAGGTAGACGGTTGAAATCTTTGTATATGTTGATTCTATATAGTCTAAGAAACATATATGCAAAGCATCCAAACAGTACCATTCGCCAATTTTTTGTTCTTCAAGTTTAAGTGAACTACGAGCCCCATTGTTAATCCTTTAAAGGAAATTATTTGTAAATTTCGACAAGAAGAACAATGAATGGATCAGGTAGACGGTTGAAATCATTGTATATATTGCTTCTATATAGCCTACGAAACATATATGCAAAGCATCCAAACAGTACAATTCGCCAATTTTTTGTTCTTCAAGTTTAAGTGAACTACGAGCCCCATTGTTAATCCTTTAAAGGAAATTATTTGTAAATTTCGACAAGTAGAACAATGAATGGATCAGGTAGACGGTTGAAATCATTGTATATATTGCTTCTATATAGCCTACGAAACATATATGCAAAGCATCCAAACAGTACAATTCGCCAATTTTTTGTTCTTCAAGTTTAAGTGAACTACGAGCCCCATTGTTAATCCTTTAAAGGAAATTATTTGTAAATTTCGACAAGTAGAACAATGAATGGAACAGGTAGACGGTTGAAATCTTTGTATATATTGCTTCTATATAGTCTAAGAAACTTATATGCAAAGCATCCAAACAGTACAATTCGCCAATTTTTTGTTCTTCAAGTTTAAGTGAACAATGAGCCCCCATGGTTAATCCTTTATCGGAAATTATTTGTAACTTTCGACAAGTAGAACAATGAATGGAACAGGTAGACGGGTGAAATCTTTCTACATATTGCTTCTATATAATCTAAGAAACATATATGCAAAGCATCCAAACAGTACAATTCGCCAATTATTTCATCTTCATGTTTAAGTGAACAACGAGCCCCATTGTTCATACTTTAACGGAAATTATTTGTAACTTCCGACAAGTAGAACAATGAATGGAACAGGTAGACGGTTGAAATCAATGTATATATTGCTTCTATATAGTCTAAGAAACATATATGCAAAGCATCCAAACAGTACAATTTGCCAATTTTATGTTCTTCAAGTTTAAGTGAACAATGAGCCCCAATGCTTAATCCGTTATCGGATATTATTTGTAACTTTCGACAAGTAGAACAATGAATGGAACAGGTAGACGGTTGAAATCTTTGTATATATTGCTTCTATATAGTCTAAGAAACATATATGCAAAGCATCCAAACAGTACAATTCGCCAATTTTTTGTTCTTGAAGTTTAATTGAACAATGAGCCCCAATGGTTAATCCTTTATCGGAAATTATTTGTAACTTTCGACAAGTAGAACAATGAATGGAACAGGTAGACGCTTGAAATCTTTGTATATATTGTTTCTATATAGTCTAAGAAACATATATGCAAAGCATCCAAACAGTACAATTCAACAATTATTTCATCTTCAAGTTTAAGTGAACAACGAGCCCCATTGTTCATACTTTAACGCAAATTATTTGTAACTTGCGACAAGTAGAACAATGAGTGGAACAGGTAGACGGTGAAATCAATGTATATATTGCTTCTATATAGTCTAAGAAACATATATGCAAAGCATCCAAACAGTACCATTCGCCAATTTTTTGTTCTTCAAGTTTAAGTGAACTATGAGCCCCATTGTTAATCCTTTAAAGGAAATTATTTGTAAATTTCGACAAGTAGAACAATGAATGGAACAGGTACACGGTTGAAATCTTTGTATATATTGCTTCTATATTATCTGAGAAACATATATGCAAAGCATCAAAACAGTACCATTCGCCAATTTTTTGTTCTTCAAATATAAGTGAACAACGAGCCCCATTGATAATCATGAAACGGAAATTATTTGTAACTTTCTACAAGTAGAACAATGAATAGAACAGGTAGACGGTTGAAATCATTGTATATGTTGCTTCTATATAGTCTAAGAAACATATATGCAAAGCATCCAAACAGTACCATTCGCCAATTTTTTGTTCTTCAAGTTTAAGTGAACTACGAGCCCCATTGTTAATCCTTTAAAGGAAATTATTTGTAAATTTCGACAAGAAGAACAATGAATGGATCAGGTAGACGGTTGAAATCATTGTATATATTGCTTCTATATAGCCTACGAAACATATATGCAAAGCATCCAAACAGTACAATTCGCCAATTTTTTGTTCTTCAAGTTTAAGTGAACTACGAGCCCCATTGTTAATCCTTTAAAGGAAATTATTTGTAAATTTCGACAAGTAGAACAATGAATGGATCAGGTAGCCGGTTGAAATCATTGTATATATTGCTTCTATATAGCCTACGAAACATATATGCAAAGCATCCAAACAGTACAATTCGCCAATTTTTTGTTCTTCAAGTTTAAGTGAACTACGAGCCCCATTGTTAATCCTTTAAAGGAAATTATTTGTAAATTTCGACAAGTAGAACAATGAATGGATCAGGTAGACGGTTGAAATCATTGTATATATTGCTTCTATATAGCCTACGAAACATATATGCAAAGCATCCAAACAGTACAATTCGCCAATTTTTTGTTCTTCAAGTTTAAGTGAACAATGAGCCCCAATGGTTAATCCGTTATCGGAAATGATTTGTAACTTTCGACAAGTAGAACAATGAATGGAACAGGTAGACGGTTGAAATCTTTGTATATATTGCTTCTATATAGTCTAAGAAACATATATGCAAAGCATCCAAACAGTACCATTCGCCAATTTAATGTTCTTCAAGTTTAAGTGAACAACGAGCCCCATTGTTAATCCTTTAACGGAAATTATTTGTAACTTTCGACAAGAAGAACAATGAATGGAACAGGTAGACGGTTGAAATCTTTGTATACATTGCTTCTATATGGTCTGAGAAACAAATATGCAAAGCTTCCAAACAGTACCATTCGCCAATTTATTGTTCTTCAAGTTTAAGTGAACTACGCGCCCCATTGTTAATCCTTTAACGGAAATTATTTGTAAATTTCTACAAGTCAAACAATGAATGGAACAGGTAGACTGTTGAAATCTATGTATATATTGCTTCTATATAGTCTAGGAAACCTATATGCAAATCATCCAAACAGTAACATTCGCCAATTTTTTGTTCTTCAAGTTTAAGCGAACTACTAGCCCCATTGTTAATCCTTTAACGGAAATTATTTCTAACTTTCGACAAGTAGAACAATGAATGGAACAGGTAGACGCTTGAAATCTTTGTATATATTGCTTCTATATAGTCTAAGAAACATATATGCAAAGCATCCAAACAGTACAATTCGCCAATTTTTTGTTCTTCAAGTTTAAGTGAACAATGAGCCCCAATGGTTAATCCTTTATCGGAAATTATTTGTAACTTGCGACAAGTAGAACAATGAATGGAACAGGTAGACGGTTGAAATCTTTGAATATATTACTTCTATATAGTCTAAGAAACATATATGCAAAGCATCCAAACAGTACCATTCGCCAATTTATTGTTCTTCAAGTTTAAGTGAACTACGAGCCCCATTGTTAATGCTTTAAAGGTAATTATTTGTAAACTTCGACAAGTAGAACAATGATTGGAACACGTAGACGGTTGAAATCTTTGTATATGTTGCTTCTATATAGTCTAATAAACCTATATGCAAAAAATCCAAACAGTACCATTCGCCAATTTTTTGTTCTTCAAGTTTAAGTGAACAATGAGCCCCAATGGTTAATCCTTTATCGGAAATTATTTGTAATTTTCGACAAGTAGAACAATGAATGGAACAGGTAGACGGTTGAAATCATTGTATATATTGCTTCTATATAGTCTAAGAAACATATATGCAAAGCATCCAAACAGTACAATTCGACAATTTTTTGGTCTTCAAGTTTAAGTGAACAATGAGCCCCAATGATAATCATGAAATGGAAATTATTTGTAACTTTCTACAAGTAGAACAATGAATAGTACAGGTAGACGGGTGAAATCTTTCTACATATTGCTTCTAAATAGTCTAAGAAACACATATGCAAAGCATCCAAACAGTACCATTCGCCAATTATTTGATCTTCAAGTGTAAGTGAACTACGAGCCCCATTGTTAATCCTTTAAAGGAAATTATTTGTAACTTTCGACAAGCAGAACAATGAATGGAACATGTAGACGGTTGAAATCATTGTATATATTGCTTCTATATAGTCTAAGAAACATATATGCAAAGCATCCAAACAGTACCATTCGCCAATTTTTTGTTCTTCAAGTTTAAGTGAACTATGAGCCCCATTGTTAATCCTTTAAAGGAAATTATTTGTAAATTTCGACAAGTAGAACAATGAATGGAACAGGTACACGGTTGAAATCTTTGTATATATTGCTTCTATATTATCTGAGAAACATATATGCAAAGCATCCAAACAGTACCATTCGCCAATTTTTTGTTCTTCAAATATAAGTGAACAACGAGCCCCATTGATAATCATGAAACGGAAATTATTTGTAACTTTCTACAAGTAGAACAATGAATAGAACAGGTAGACGGTTGAAATCTTTGTATATGTTGCTTCTATATAGTCTAAGAAACATATATGCAAAGCATCCAAACAGTACCATTCGCCAATTTTTTGTTCTTCAAGTTTAAGTGAACTACGAGCCCCATTGTTAATCCTTTAAAGGAAATTATTTGTAAATTTCGACAAGAAGAACAATGAATGGATCAGGTAGACGGTTGAAATCATTGTATATATTGCTTCTATATAGCCTACGAAACATATATGCAAAGCATCCAAACAGTACAATTCGCCAATTTTTTGTTCTTCAAGTTTAAGTGAACTACGAGCCCCATTGTTAATCCTTTAAAGGAAATTATTTGTAAATTTCGACAAGTAGAACAATGAATGGATCAGGTAGCCGGTTGAAATCATTGTATATATTGCTTCTATATAGCCTACGAAACATATATGCAAAGCATCCAAACAGTACAATTCGCCAATTTTTTGTTCTTCAAGTTTAAGTGAACTACGAGCCCCATTGTTAATCCTTTAAAGGAAATTATTTGTAAATTTCGACAAGTAGAACAATGAATGGAACAGGTAGACGGTTGAAATCTTTGTATATATTGCTTCTATATAGTCTAAGAAACATATATGCAAAGCATCTAAACAGTAACATTCGCCAATTTTTTGTTCTTCAAGTTTAAGCGAACTACTAGCCCCATTGTTAATCCTTTAACGGAAATTATTTGTAAATTTCTACAAGTCAAACAATGAATGGAACAGGTAGACTGTTGAAATCTATGTATATATTGCTTCTATATAGTCTAGGATACCTATATGCAAATCATCCAAACAGTAACATTCGCCAATTTTTTGTTCTTCAAGTTTAAGCGAACTACTAGCCCCATTGTTAATCCTTTAACGGAAATTATTTCTAACTTTCGACAAGTAGAACAATGAATGGAACAGGTAGACGCTTGAAATCTTTGTATATATTGCTTCTATATAGTCTAAGAAACATATATGCAAAGCATCCAAACAGTACAATTCGCCAATTTTTTGTTCTTCAAGTTTAAGTGAACAATGAGCCCCATTGTTAATCATTTAACGGAAATTATTTGTAAATTTCTACAAGTCAAACAATGAATGGAACAGGTAGACTGTTGAAATCTATGTATATATTGCTTCTATATAGTCTAGGAAACCTATATGCAAATCATCCAAACAGTAACATTCGCCAATTTTTTGTTCTTCAAGTTTAAGCGAACTACTAGCCCCATTGTTAATCCTTTAACGGAAATTATTTCTAACTTTCGACAAGTAGAACAATGAATGGAACAGGTAGACGCTTGAAATCTTTGTATATATTGCTTCTATATAGTCTAAGAAACATATATGCAAAGCATCCAAACAGTACAATTCGCCAATTTTTTGTTCTTCAAGTTTAAGTGAACAATGAGCCCCATTGTTAATCATTTAACGGAAATTATTTGTAAATTTCTACAAGTCAAACAATGAATGGAACAGGTAGACTGTTGAAATCTATGTATATATTGCTTCTATATAGTCTAGGAAACCTATATGCAAATCATCCAAACAGTAACATTCGCCAATTTTTTGTTCTTCAAGTTTAAGCGAACTACTAGCCCCATTGTTAATCCTTTAACGGAAATTATTTCTAACTTTCGACAAGTAGAACAATGAATGGAACAGGTAGACGCTTGAAATCTTTGTATATATTGCTTCTATATAGTCTAAGAAACATATATGCAAAGCATCCAAACAGTACAATTCGCCAATTTTTTGTTCTTCAAGTTTAAGTGAACAATGAGCCCCAATGGTTAATCCTTTATCGGAAATTATTTGTAACTTGCGACAAGTAGAACAATGAATGGAACAGGTAGACGGTTGAAATCTTTGAATATATTACTTCTATATAGTCTAAGAAACATATATGCAAAGCATCCAAACAGTACCATTCGCCAATTTATTGTTCTTCAAGTTTAAGTGAACTACGAGCCCCATTGTTAATGCTTTAAAGGTAATTATTTGTAAACTTCGACAAGTAGAACAATGATTGGAACACGTAGACGGTTGAAATCTTTGTATATGTTGCTTCTATATAGTCTAATAAACCTATATGCAAAAAATCCAAACAGTACCATTCGCCAATTTTTTGTTCTTCAAGTTTAAGTGAACAATGAGCCCCAATGGTTAATCCTTTATCGGAAATTATTTGTAATTTTCGACAAGTAGAACAATGAATGGAACAGGTAGACGGTTGAAATCATTGTATATATTGCTTCTATATAGTCTAAGAAACATATATGCAAAGCATCCAAACAGTACAATTCGACAATTTTTTGGTCTTCAAGTTTAAGTGAACAATGAGCCCCAATGATAATCATGAAATGGAAATTATTTGTAACTTTCTACAAGTAGAACAATGAATAGTACAGGTAGACGGGTGAAATCTTTCTACATATTGCTTCTAAATAGTCTAAGAAACACATATGCAAAGCATCCAAACAGTACCATTCGCCAATTATTTGATCTTCAAGTGTAAGTGAACTACGAGCCCCATTGTTAATCCTTTAAAGGAAATTATTTGTAACTTTCGACAAGCAGAACAATGAATGGAACATGTAGACGGTTGAAATCATTGTATATATTGCTTCTATATAGTCTAAGAAACATATATGCAAAGCATCCAAACAGTACCATTCGCCAATTTTTTGTTCTTCAAGTTTAAGTGAACTACGAGCCCCATTGTTAATCCTTTAAAGGAAATTATTTGTAAATTTCGACAAGTAGAACAATGAATGGAACAGGTACACGGTTGAAATCTTTGTATATATTGCTTCTATATTATCTGAGAAACATATATGCAAAGCATCCAAACAGTACCATTCGCCAATTTTTTGTTCTTCAAATATAAGTGAACAACGAGCCCCATTGATAATCATGAAACGGAAATTATTTGTAACTTTCTACAAGTAGAACAATGAATAGAACAGGTAGACGGTTGAAATCTTTGTATATGTTGCTTCTATATAGTCTAAGAAACATATATGCAAAGCATCCAAACAGTACCATTCGCCAATTTTTTGTTCTTCAAGTTTAAGTGAACTACGAGCCCCATTGTTAATCCTTTAAAGGAAATTATTTGTAAATTTCGACAAGAAGAACAATGAATGGATCAGGTAGACGGTTGAAATCATTGTATATATTGCTTCTATATAGCCTACGAAACATATATGCAAAGCATCCAAACAGTACAATTCGCCAATTTTTTGTTCTTCAAGTTTAAGTGAACTACGAGCCCCATTGTTAATCCTTTAAAGGAAATTATTTGTAAATTTCGACAAGTAGAACAATGAATGGATCAGGTAGCCGGTTGAAATCATAGTATATATTGCTTCTATATAGCCTACGAAACATATATGCAAAGCATCCAAACAGTACAATTCGCCAATTTTTTGTTCTTCAAGTTTAAGTGAACTACGAGCCCCATTGTTAATCCTTTAAAGGAAATTATTTGTAAATTTCGACAAGTAGAACAATGAATGGAACAGGTAGACGGTTGAAATCTTTGTATATATTGCTTCTATATAGTCTAAGAAACATATATGCAAAGCATCCAAACAGTAACATTCGCCAATTTTTTGTTCTTCAAGTTTAAGCGAACTACTAGCCCCATTGTTAATCCTTTAACGGAAATTATTTGTAAATTTCTACAAGTCAAACAATGAATGGAACAGGTAGACTGTTGAAATCTATGTATATATTGCTTCTATATAGTCTAGGAAACCTATATGCAAATCATCCAAACAGTAACATTCGCCAATTTTTTGTTCTTCAAGTTTAAGCGAACTACTAGCCCCATTGTTAATCCTTTAACGGAAATTATTTCTAACTTTCGACAAGTAGAACAATGAATGGAACAGGTAGACGCTTGAAATCTTTGTATATATTGCTTCTATATAGTCTAAGAAACATATATGCAAAGCATCCAAACAGTACAATTCGCCAATTTTTTGTTCTTCAAGTTTAAGTGAACAATGAGCCCCAATGGTTAATCCTTTATCGGAAATTATTTGTAACTTGCGACAAGTAGAACAATGAATGGAACAGGTAGACGGTTGAAATCTTTGAATATATTACTTCTATATAGTCTAAGAAACATATATGCAAAGCATCCAAACAGTACCATTCGCCAATTTATTGTTCTTCAAGTTTAAGTGAACTACGAGCCCCATTGTTAATGCTTTAAAGGAAATTATTTGTAAACTTCGACAAGTAGAACAATGATTGGAACACGTAGACGGTTGAAATCTTTGTATATGTTGCTTCTATATAGTCTAATAAACCTATATGCAAAGCATCCAAACAGTACCATTCGCCAATTTTTTGTTCTTCAAGTTTAAGTGAACAATGAGCCCCAATGGTTAATCCTTTATCGGAAATTATTTGTAATTTTCGACAAGTAGAACAATGAATGGAACAGGTAGACGGTTGAAATCATTGTATATATTGCTTCTATATAGTCTAAGAAACATATATGCAAAGCATCCAAACAGTACAATTCGACAATTTTTTGTTCTTCAAGTTTAAGTGAACAATGAGCCCCAATGATAATCATGAAATGGAAATTATTTGTAACTTTCTACAAGTAGAACAATGAATAGTACAGGTAGACGGGTGAAATCTTTCTACATATTGCTTCTAAATAGTCTAAGAAACACATATGCAAAGCATCCAAACAGTACCATTCGCCAATTATTTGATCTTCAAGTGTAAGTGAACTACGAGCCCCATTGTTAATCCTTTAAAGGAAATTATTTGTAACTTTCGACAAGCAGAACAATGAATGGAACATGTAGACGGTTGAAATCATTGTATATATTGCTTCTATATAGTCTAAGAAACATATATGCAAAGCATCCAAACAGTACCATTCGCCAATTTTTTGTTCTTCAAGTTTAAGTGAACAATGAGCCCCAATGGTTAATCCTTTATCGGAAATTATTTGTAACTTGCGACAAGTAGAACAATGAATGGAACAGGTAGACGGTTGAAATCATTGTATATATTGCTTCTATATAGTCTAAGAAACATATATGCAAAGCATCCAAACAGTACAATTCGACAATTTTTTGGTCTTCAAGTTTAAGTGAACAATGAGCCCCAATGATAATCATGAAATGGAAATTATTTGTAACTTTCTACAAGTAGAACAATGAATAGTACAGGTAGACGGGTGAAATCTTTCTACATATTGCTTCTAAATAGTCTAAGAAACACATATGCAAAGCATCCAAACAGTACCATTCGCCAATTATTTGATCTTCAAGTGTAAGTGAACTACGAGCCCCATTGTTAATCCTTTAAAGGAAATTATTTGTAACTTTCGACAAGCAGAACAATGAATGGAACATGTAGACGGTTGAAATCATTGTATATATTGCTTCTATATAGTCTAAGAAACATATATGCAAAGCATCCAAACAGTACCATTCGCCAATTTTTTGTTCTTCAAGTTTAAGTGAACTACGAGCCCCATTGTTAATCCTTTAAAGGAAATTATTTGTAAATTTCGACAAGTAGAACAATGAATGGAACAGGTACACGGTTGAAATCTTTGTATATATTGCTTCTATATTATCTGAGAAACATATATGCAAAGCATCCAAACAGTACCATTCGCCAATTTTTTGTTCTTCAAATATAAGTGAACAACGAGCCCCATTGATAATCATGAAACGGAAATTATTTGTAACTTTCTACAAGTAGAACAATGAATAGAACAGGTAGACGGTTGAAATCTTTGTATATGTTGCTTCTATATAGTCTAAGAAACATATATGCAAAGCATCCAAACAGTACCATTCGCCAATTTTTTGTTCTTCAAGTTTAAGTGAACTACGAGCCCCATTGTTAATCCTTTAAAGGAAATTATTTGTAAATTTCGACAAGAAGAACAATGAATGGATCAGGTAGACGGTTGAAATCATTGTATATATTGCTTCTATATAGCCTACGAAACATATATGCAAAGCATCCAAACAGTACAATTCGCCAATTTTTTGTTCTTCAAGTTTAAGTGAACTACGAGCCCCATTGTTAATCCTTTAAAGGAAATTATTTGTAAATTTCGACAAGTAGAACAATGAATGGATCAGGTAGCCGGTTGAAATCATAGTATATATTGCTTCTATATAGCCTACGAAACATATATGCAAAGCATCCAAACAGTACAATTCGCCAATTTTTTGTTCTTCAAGTTTAAGTGAACTACGAGCCCCATTGTTAATCCTTTAAAGGAAATTATTTGTAAATTTCGACAAGTAGAACAATGAATGGAACAGGTAGACGGTTGAAATCTTTGTATATATTGCTTCTATATAGTCTAAGAAACATATATGCAAAGCATCCAAACAGTAACATTCGCCAATTTTTTGTTCTTCAAGTTTAAGCGAACTACTAGCCCCATTGTTAATCCTTTAACGGAAATTATTTGTAAATTTCTACAAGTCAAACAATGAATGGAACAGGTAGACTGTTGAAATCTATGTATATATTGCTTCTATATAGTCTAGGAAACCTATATGCAAATCATCCAAACAGTAACATTCGCCAATTTTTTGTTCTTCAAGTTTAAGCGAACTACTAGCCCCATTGTTAATCCTTTAACGGAAATTATTTCTAACTTTCGACAAGTAGAACAATGAATGGAACAGGTAGACGCTTGAAATCTTTGTATATATTGCTTCTATATAGTCTAAGAAACATATATGCAAAGCATCCAAACAGTACAATTCGCCAATTTTTTGTTCTTCAAGTTTAAGTGAACAATGAGCCCCAATGGTTAATCCTTTATCGGAAATTATTTGTAACTTGCGACAAGTAGAACAATGAATGGAACAGGTAGACGGTTGAAATCTTTGAATATATTACTTCTATATAGTCTAAGAAACATATATGCAAAGCATCCAAACAGTACCATTCGCCAATTTATTGTTCTTCAAGTTTAAGTGAACTACGAGCCCCATTGTTAATGCTTTAAAGGAAATTATTTGTAAACTTCGACAAGTAGAACAATGATTGGAACACGTAGACGGTTGAAATCTTTGTATATGTTGCTTCTATATAGTCTAATAAACCTATATGCAAAGCATCCAAACAGTACCATTCGCCAATTTTTTGTTCTTCAAGTTTAAGTGAACAATGAGCCCCAATGGTTAATCCTTTATCGGAAATTATTTGTAATTTTCGACAAGTAGAACAATGAATGGAACAGGTAGACGGTTGAAATCATTGTATATATTGCTTCTATATAGTCTAAGAAACATATATGCAAAGCATCCAAACAGTACAATTCGACAATTTTTTGTTCTTCAAGTTTAAGTGAACAATGAGCCCCAATGATAATCATGAAATGGAAATTATTTGTAACTTTCTACAAGTAGAACAATGAATAGTACAGGTAGACGGGTGAAATCTTTCTACATATTGCTTCTAAATAGTCTAAGAAACACATATGCAAAGCATCCAAACAGTACCATTCGCCAATTATTTGATCTTCAAGTGTAAGTGAACTACGAGCCCCATTGTTAATCCTTTAAAGGAAATTATTTGTAACTTTCGACAAGCAGAACAATGAATGGAACATGTAGACGGTTGAAATCATTGTATATATTGCTTCTATATAGTCTAAGAAACATATATGCAAAGCATCCAAACAGTACCATTCGCCAATTTTTTGTTCTTCAAGTTTAAGTGAACAATGAGCCCCAATGGTTAATCCTTTATCGGAAATTATTTGTAACTTGCGACAAGTAGAACAATGAATGGAACAGGTAGACGGTTGAAATCTTTGAATATATTACTTCTATATAGTCTAAGAAACATATATGCAAAGCATCCAAACAGTACAATTCGACAATTTTTTGGTCTTCAAGTTTAAGTGAACAATGAGCCCCAATGATAATCATGAAATGGAAATTATTTGTAACTTTCTACAAGTAGAACAATGAATAGTACAGGTAGACGGGTGAAATCTTTCTACATATTGCTTCTAAATAGTCTAAGAAACACATATGCAAAGCATCCAAACAGTACCATTCGCCAATTATTTGATCTTCAAGTGTAAGTGAACTACGAGCCCCATTGTTAATCCTTTAAAGGAAATTATTTGTAACTTTCGACAAGCAGAACAATGAATGGAACATGTAGACGGTTGAAATCATTGTATATATTGCTTCTATATAGTCTAAGAAACATATATGCAAAGCATCCAAACAGTACCATTCGCCAATTTTTTGTTCTTCAAGTTTAAGTGAACTACGAGCCCCATTGTTAATCCTTTAAAGGAAATTATTTGTAAATTTCGACAAGTAGAACAATGAATGGAACAGGTACACGGTTGAAATCTTTGTATATATTGCTTCTATATTATCTGAGAAACATATATGCAAAGCATCCAAACAGTACCATTCGCCAATTTTTTGTTCTTCAAATATAAGTGAACAACGAGCCCCATTGATAATCATGAAACGGAAATTATTTGTAACTTTCTACAAGTAGAACAATGAATAGAACAGGTAGACGGTTGAAATCTTTGTATATGTTGCTTCTATATAGTCTAAGAAACATATATGCAAAGCATCCAAACAGTACCATTCGCCAATTTTTTGTTCTTCAAGTTTAAGTGAACTACGAGCCCCATTGTTAATCCTTTAAAGGAAATTATTTGTAAATTTCGACAAGAAGAACAATGAATGGATCAGGTAGACGGTTGAAATCATTGTATATATTGCTTCTATATAGCCTACGAAACATATATGCAAAGCATCCAAACAGTACAATTCGCCAATTTTTTGTTCTTCAAGTTTAAGTGAACTACGAGCCCCATTGTTAATCCTTTAAAGGAAATTATTTGTAAATTTCGACAAGTAGAACAATGAATGGATCAGGTAGCCGGTTGAAATCATAGTATATATTGCTTCTATATAGCCTACGAAACATATATGCAAAGCATCCAAACAGTACAATTCGCCAATTTTTTGTTCTTCAAGTTTAAGTGAACTACGAGCCCCATTGTTAATCCTTTAAAGGAAATTATTTGTAAATTTCGACAAGTAGAACAATGAATGGAACAGGTAGACGGTTGAAATCTTTGTATATATTGCTTCTATATAGTCTAAGAAACATATATGCAAAGCATCCAAACAGTAACATTCGCCAATTTTTTGTTCTTCAAGTTTAAGCGAACTACTAGCCCCATTGTTAATCCTTTAACGGAAATTATTTGTAAATTTCTACAAGTCAAACAATGAATGGAACAGGTAGACTGTTGAAATCTATGTATATATTGCTTCTATATAGTCTAGGAAACCTATATGCAAATCATCCAAACAGTAACATTCGCCAATTTTTTGTTCTTCAAGTTTAAGCGAACTACTAGCCCCATTGTTAATCCTTTAACGGAAATTATTTCTAACTTTCGACAAGTAGAACAATGAATGGAACAGGTAGACGCTTGAAATCTTTGTATATATTGCTTCTATATAGTCTAAGAAACATATATGCAAAGCATCCAAACAGTACAATTCGCCAATTTTTTGTTCTTCAAGTTTAAGTGAACAATGAGCCCCAATGGTTAATCCTTTATCGGAAATTATTTGTAACTTGCGACAAGTAGAACAATGAATGGAACAGGTAGACGGTTGAAATCTTTGAATATATTACTTCTATATAGTCTAAGAAACATATATGCAAAGCATCCAAACAGTACCATTCGCCAATTTATTGTTCTTCAAGTTTAAGTGAACTACGAGCCCCATTGTTAATGCTTTAAAGGAAATTATTTGTAAACTTCGACAAGTAGAACAATGATTGGAACACGTAGACGGTTGAAATCTTTGTATATGTTGCTTCTATATAGTCTAATAAACCTATATGCAAAGCATCCAAACAGTACCATTCGCCAATTTTTTGTTCTTCAAGTTTAAGTGAACAATGAGCCCCAATGGTTAATCCTTTATCGGAAATTATTTGTAATTTTCGACAAGTAGAACAATGAATGGAACAGGTAGACGGTTGAAATCATTGTATATATTGCTTCTATATAGTCTAAGAAACATATATGCAAAGCATCCAAACAGTACAATTCGACAATTTTTTGTTCTTCAAGTTTAAGTGAACAATGAGCCCCAATGATAATCATGAAATGGAAATTATTTGTAACTTTCTACAAGTAGAACAATGAATAGTACAGGTAGACGGGTGAAATCTTTCTACATATTGCTTCTAAATAGTCTAAGAAACACATATGCAAAGCATCCAAACAGTACCATTCGCCAATTATTTGATCTTCAAGTGTAAGTGAACTACGAGCCCCATTGTTAATCCTTTAAAGGAAATTATTTGTAACTTTCGACAAGCAGAACAATGAATGGAACATGTAGACGGTTGAAATCATTGTATATATTGCTTCTATATAGTCTAAGAAACATATATGCAAAGCATCCAAACAGTACCATTCGCCAATTTTTTGTTCTTCAAGTTTAAGTGAACTATGAGCCCCATTGTTAATCCTTTAAAGGAAATTATTTGTAAATTTCGACAAGTAGAACAATGAATGGAACAGGTACACGGTTGAAATCTTTGTATATATTGCTTCTATATTATCTGAGAAACATATATGCAAAGCATCCAAACAGTACCATTCGCCAATTTTTTGTTCTTCAAATATAAGTGAACAACGAGCCCCATTGATAATCATGAAACGGAAATTATTTGTAACTTTCTACAAGTAGAACAATGAATAGAACAGGTAGACGGTTGAAATCTTTGTATATGTTGCTTCTATATAGTCTAAGAAACATATATGCAAAGCATCCAAACAGTACCATTCGCCAATTTTTTGTTCTTCAAGTTTAAGTGAACTACGAGCCCCATTGTTAATCCTTTAAAGGAAATTATTTGTAAATTTCGACAAGAAGAACAATGAATGGATCAGGTAGACGGTTGAAATCATTGTATATATTGCTTCTATATAGCCTACGAAACATATATGCAAAGCATCCAAACAGTACAATTCGCCAATTTTTTGTTCTTCAAGTTTAAGTGAACTACGAGCCCCATTGTTAATCCTTTAAAGGAAATTATTTGTAAATTTCGACAAGTAGAACAATGAATGGAACAGGTAGACGGTTGAAATCTTTGTATATATTGCTTCTATATAGTCTAAGAAACATATATGCAAAGCATCCAAACAGTACAATTCGCCAATTTTTTGTTCTTCAAGTTTAAGTGAACAATGAGCCCCAATGGTTAATCCTTTATCGGAAATTATTTGTAACTTTCGACAAGTAGAACAATGAATGGAACAGGTAGACGGGTGAAATCTTTCTACATATTGCTTCTATATAATCTAAGAAACATATATGCAAAGCATCCAAACAGTACAATTCGACAATTTTTTGTTCTTCAAGTTTAAGTGAACAATGAGCCCCAATGGTTAATCCGTTATCGGAAATGATTTGTAACTTTGACAAGTAGAACAATGAATGGAACAGGTAGACGGTTGAAATCTTTGTATATATTGCTTCTATATAGTCTAAGAAACATATATGCAAAGCATCCAAACAGTACCATTCGCCAATTTTTTGTTCTTCAAGTTTAAGTGAACTATGAGCCCCATTGTTAATCCTTTAAAGGAAATTATTTGTAAATTTCGACAAGTAGAACAATGAATGGAACAGGTAGACTGTTGAAATCATTGTATATATTGCTTCTATATAGTCTAACAAATATATATGCAAAGCATCCAAACAGTACAATTCGCCAATTTTTTGTTCTTCAAGTTTAAGTAAACTACGATCCCCATTGTTAATCCCTTAACGGAAATTATTTGTAACTTTCGACAAGTAGAACAATGAATGGAACAGGTAGAGGGTTGAAATCATTGTATATATTGCTTCTATATAGTCTAAGAAACATATATGCAAAGCATCCAAACAGTACAATTCGACAATTTTTTGTTCTTCAAGTTTAGTGAACAATGAGCCCCAATGGTTAATCCGTTATCGGAAATGATTTGTAACTTTTGACAAGTAGAACAATGAACGGAACAGGTAGACGGTTGAAATCTTTGTATATATTGCTTCTATATAGTCTAAGAAACATATATGCAAAGCATCCAAACAGTACAATTCGACAATTTTTTGGTCTTCAAGTTTAAGTGAACAATGAGCCCCAATGATAATCATGAAATGGAAATTATTTGTAACTTTCTACAAGTAGAACAATGAATAGTACAGGTAGACGGGTGAAATCTTTCTACATATTGCTTCTAAATAGTCTAAGAAACACATATGCAAAGCATCCAAACAGTACCATTCGCCAATTATTTGATCTTCAAGTGTAAGTGAACTACGAGCCCCATTGTTAATCCTTTAAAGGAAATTATTTGTAACTTTCGACAAGCAGAACAATGAATGGAACATGTAGACGGTTGAAATCATTGTATATATTGCTTCTATATAGTCTAAGAAACATATATGCAAAGCATCCAAACAGTACCATTCGCCAATTTTTTGTTCTTCAAGTTTAAGTGAACTACGAGCCCCATTGTTAATCCTTTAAAGGAAATTATTTGTAAATTTCGACAAGTAGAACAATGAATGGAACAGGTACACGGTTGAAATCTTTGTATATATTGCTTCTATATTATCTGAGAAACATATATGCAAAGCATCCAAACAGTACCATTCGCCAATTTTTTGTTCTTCAAATATAAGTGAACAACGAGCCCCATTGATAATCATGAAACGGAAATTATTTGTAACTTTCTACAAGTAGAACAATGAATAGAACAGGTAGACGGTTGAAATCTTTGTATATGTTGCTTCTATATAGTCTAAGAAACATATATGCAAAGCATCCAAACAGTACCATTCGCCAATTTTTTGTTCTTCAAGTTTAAGTGAACTACGAGCCCCATTGTTAATCCTTTAAAGGAAATTATTTGTAAATTTCGACAAGAAGAACAATGAATGGATCAGGTAGACGGTTGAAATCATTGTATATATTGCTTCTATATAGCCTACGAAACATATATGCAAAGCATCCAAACAGTACAATTCGCCAATTTTTTGTTCTTCAAGTTTAAGTGAACTACGAGCCCCATTGTTAATCCTTTAAAGGAAATTATTTGTAAATTTCGACAAGTAGAACAATGAATGGATCAGGTAGCCGGTTGAAATCATAATATATATTGCTTCTATATAGCCTACGAAACATATATGCAAAGCATCCAAACAGTACAATTCGCCAATTTTTTGTTCTTCAAGTTTAAGTGAACTACGAGCCCCATTGTTAATCCTTTAAAGGAAATTATTTGTAAATTTCGACAAGTAGAACAATGAATGGAACAGGTAGACGGTTGAAATCTTTGTATATATTGCTTCTATATAGTCTAAGAAACATATATGCAAAGCATCCAAACAGTAACATTCGCCAATTTTTTGTTCTTCAAGTTTAAGCGAACTACTAGCCCCATTGTTAATCCTTTAACGGAAATTATTTGTAAATTTCTACAAGTCAAACAATGAATGGAACAGGTAGACTGTTGAAATCTATGTATATATTGCTTCTATATAGTCTAGGAAACCTATATGCAAATCATCCAAACAGTAACATTCGCCAATTTTTTGTTCTTCAAGTTTAAGCGAACTACTAGCCCCATTGTTAATCCTTTAACGGAAATTATTTCTAACTTTCGACAAGTAGAACAATGAATGGAACAGGTAGACGCTTGAAATCTTTGTATATATTGCTTCTATATAGTCTAAGAAACATATATGCAAAGCATCCAAACAGTACAATTCGCCAATTTTTTGTTCTTCAAGTTTAAGTGAACAATGAGCCCCAATGGTTAATCCTTTATCGGAAATTATTTGTAACTTGCGACAAGTAGAACAATGAATGGAACAGGTAGACGGTTGAAATCTTTGAATATATTACTTCTATATAGTCTAAGAAACATATATGCAAAGCATCCAAACAGTACCATTCGCCAATTTATTGTTCTTCAAGTTTAAGTGAACTACGAGCCCCATTGTTAATGCTTTAAAGGAAATTATTTGTAAACTTCGACAAGTAGAACAATGATTGGAACACGTAGACGGTTGAAATCTTTGTATATGTTGCTTCTATATAGTCTAATAAACCTATATGCAAAGCATCCAAACAGTACCATTCGCCAATTTTTTGTTCTTCAAGTTTAAGTGAACAATGAGCCCCAATGGTTAATCCTTTATCGGAAATTATTTGTAATTTTCGACAAGTAGAACAATGAATGGAACAGGTAGACGGTTGAAATCATTGTATATATTGCTTCTATATAGTCTAAGAAACATATATGCAAAGCATCCAAACAGTACAATTCGACAATTTTTTGTTCTTCAAGTTTAAGTGAACAATGAGCCCCAATGATAATCATGAAATGGAAATTATTTGTAACTTTCTACAAGTAGAACAATGAATAGTACAGGTAGACGGGTGAAATCTTTCTACATATTGCTTCTAAATAGTCTAAGAAACACATATGCAAAGCATCCAAACAGTACCATTCGCCAATTATTTGATCTTCAAGTGTAAGTGAACTACGAGCCCCATTGTTAATCCTTTAAAGGAAATTATTTGTAACTTTCGACAAGCAGAACAATGAATGGAACATGTAGACGGTTGAAATCATTGTATATATTGCTTCTATATAGTCTAAGAAACATATATGCAAAGCATCCAAACAGTACCATTCGCCAATTTTTTGTTCTTCAAGTTTAAGTGAACTATGAGCCCCATTGTTAATCCTTTAAAGGAAATTATTTGTAAATTTCGACAAGTAGAACAATGAATGGAACAGGTACACGGTTGAAATCTTTGTATATATTGCTTCTATATTATCTGAGAAACATATATGCAAAGCATCCAAACAGTACCATTCGCCAATTTTTTGTTCTTCAAATATAAGTGAACAACGAGCCCCATTGATAATCATGAAACGGAAATTATTTGTAACTTTCTACAAGTAGAACAATGAATAGAACAGGTAGACGGTTGAAATCTTTGTATATGTTGCTTCTATATAGTCTAAGAAACATATATGCAAAGCATCCAAACAGTACCATTCGCCAATTTTTTGTTCTTCAAGTTTAAGTGAACTATGAGCCCCATTGTTAATCCTTTAAAGGAAATTATTTGTAAATTTCGACAAGTAGAACAATGAATGGAACAGGTAGACTGTTGAAATCATTGTATATATTGCTTCTATATAGTCTAACAAATATATATGCAAAGCATCCAAACAGTACAATTCGCCAATTTTTTGTTCTTCAAGTTTAAGTAAACTACGATCCCCATTGTTAATCCCTTAACGGAAATTATTTGTAACTTTCGACAAGTAGAACAATGAATGGAACAGGTAGAGGGTTGAAATCATTGTATATATTGCTTCTATATAGTCTAAGAAACATATATGCAAAGCATCCAAACAGTACAATTCGACAATTTTTTGTTCTTCAAGTTTAGTGAACAATGAGCCCCAATGGTTAATCCGTTATCGGAAATGATTTGTAACTTTTGACAAGTAGAACAATGAACGGAACAGGTAGACGGTTGAAATCTTTGTATATATTGCTTCTATATAGTCTAAGAAACATATATGCAAAGCATCCAAACAGTACAATTCGACAATTTTTTGGTCTTCAAGTTTAAGTGAACAATGAGCCCCAATGATAATCATGAAATGGAAATTATTTGTAACTTTCTACAAGTAGAACAATGAATAGTACAGGTAGACGGGTGAAATCTTTCTACATATTGCTTCTAAATAGTCTAAGAAACACATATGCAAAGCATCCAAACAGTACCATTCGCCAATTATTTGATCTTCAAGTGTAAGTGAACTACGAGCCCCATTGTTAATCCTTTAAAGGAAATTATTTGTAACTTTCGACAAGCAGAACAATGAATGGAACATGTAGACGGTTGAAATCATTGTATATATTGCTTCTATATAGTCTAAGAAACATATATGCAAAGCATCCAAACAGTACCATTCGCCAATTTTTTGTTCTTCAAGTTTAAGTGAACTATGAGCCCCATTGTTAATCCTTTAAAGGAAATTATTTGTAAATTTCGACAAGTAGAACAATGAATGGAACAGGTACACGGTTGAAATCTTTGTATATATTGCTTCTATATTATCTGAGAAACATATATGCAAAGCATCCAAACAGTACCATTCGCCAATTTTTTGTTCTTCAAATATAAGTGAACAACGAGCCCCATTGATAATCATGAAACGGAAATTATTTGTAACTTTCTACAAGTAGAACAATGAATAGAACAGGTAGACGGTTGAAATCTTTGTATATGTTGCTTCTATATAGTCTAAGAAACATATATGCAAAGCATCCAAACAGTACCATTCGCCAATTTTTTGTTCTTCAAGTTTAAGTGAACTACGCGCCCCATTGTTAATCATTTAACGGAAATTATTTGTAAATTTCTAGAAGTAAAACAATGAATGGAACAGGTAGACTGTTGAAATCTATGTATATATTGCTTCTATATACTCTAGGAAACCTATATGCAAATCATCCAAACAGTAACATTCGCCAATTTTTTGTTCTTCAAGTTTAAGCGAACTACTAGCCCCATTGTTAATCCTTTAACGGAAATTATTTCTAACTTTCGACAAGTAGAACAATGAATGGAACAGGTAGACGCTTGAAATCTTTGTATATATTGCTTCTATATAGTCTAAGAAACATATATGTAAAGCATCCAAACAGTACAATTCGCCAATTTTTTGTTCTTCAAGTTTAAGTGAACAATGAGCCCCAATGGTTAATCCTTTATCGGAAATTATTTGTAACTTTCTACAAGTAGAACAATGAATAGTACAGGTAGACGGGTGAAATCTTTCTACATATTGCTTCTAAATAGTCTATGAAACACATATGCAAAGCATCCAAACAGTTCAATTCGCCAATTTTTTGTTCTTCAAGTTTAAGTGAACTACGAGCCCCATTGTTAATCCTTTAAAGGAAATTATTTGTAAATTTCGAGAAGTAGAACAATGAATGGATCAGGTAGACGGTTGAAATCATTGTATATATTGCTTCTATATAGCCTACGAAACATATATGCAAAGCATCCAAACAGTACAATTCGCCAATTTTTTGTTCTTCAAGTTTAAGTGAACTACGAGCCCCATTGTTAATCCTTTAAAGGAAATTATTTGTAAATTTCGACAAGTAGAACAATGAATGGATCAGGTAGACGGTTGAAATCATTGTATATATTGCTTCTATATAGCCTACGAAACATATATGCAAAGCATCCAAACAGTACAATTCGCCAATTTTTTGTTCTTCAAGTTTAAGTGAACAATGAGCCCCAATGGTTAATCCTTTATCGGAAATTATTTGTAATTTTCGACAAGTAGAACAATGAATGGAACAGGTAGACGGTTGAAATCTTTGTATATATTGCTTCTATATAATCTAAGAAACATATATGCAAAGCATCCAAACAATACAATTCGCCAATTATTTCATCTCCATGTTTAAGTGAACAACGAGCCCCATTGTTAATACTTTAACGGAAATTATTTGTAACTTCCGACAAGTAGAACAATGAATGGAACAGGTAGACGGTTGAAATCAATGTATATATTGCTTCTATATAGTCTAAGAAACATATATGCAAAGCATCCAAACAGTACCATTCGCCAATTTTTTGTTCTTCAAGTTTAAGTAAACTACGATCCCCATTGTTAATCCCTTAACGGAAATTATTTGTAACTTTCGACAAGTAGAACAATGAATGGAACAGGTAGACGGTTGAAATCATTGTATATATTGCTTCTATATAGTCTAAGAAACATATATGCAAAGCATCCAAACAGTACAATTCGACAATTTTTTGTGCTTCAAGTTTAGTGAACAATGAGCCCCAATGGTTAATCCGTTATCGGAAATGATTTGTAACTTTTGACAAGTAGAACAATGAATGGAACAGGTAGACGGTTGAAATCTTTGTATATATTGCTTCTATATAGTCTAAGAAACATATATGCAAAGCATCCAAACAGTACCATTCGCCAATTTTTTGTTCTTCAAGTTTAAGTGAACTATGAGCCCCATTGTTAATCCTTTAAAGGAAATTATTTGTAAATTTCGACAAGTAGAACAATGAATGGAACAGGTAGACTGTTGAAATCATTGTATATATTGCTTCTATATAGTCTAAGAAACATATATGCAAAGCATCCAAACAGTACAATTCGCCATTTTTTTGTTCTTCAAGTTTAAGTAAACTACGATCCCCATTGTTAATCCCTTAACGGAAATTATTTGTAACTTTCGACAAGTAGAACAATGAATGGAACAGGTAGACGGTTGAAATCATTGTATATATTGCTTCTATATAGTCTAAGAAACATATATGCAAAGCATCCAAACAGTACAATTCGACAATTTTTTGTTCTTCAAGTTTAGTGAACAATGAGCCCCAATGGTTAATCCGTTATGGGAAATGATTTGTAACTTTCGACAAGTAGAACAATGAATGGAACATGTAGACGGTTGAAATCTTTGTATATATTGCTTCTATATAGTCTAAGAAACATATATGCAAAGCATCCAAACAGTACAATTCCACAATTTTTTGTTCTTCAAGTTTAAGTGAACAATGAGCCCCAATGGTTAATCCGTTATCGGAAATGATTTGTAACTTTTGACAAGTAGAACAATGAATGGAACAGGTAGGCGGTTGAAATCTTTGTATATATTGCTTCTATATAGTCTAAGAAACATATATGCAAAGCATCCAAACAGTACCATTCGCCAATTTTTTGTTCTTCAAGTTTAAGTGAACTATGAGCCCCATTGTTAATCCTTTAAAGGAAATTATTTGTAAATTTCGACAAGTAGAACAATGAATGGAACAGGTAGACGGTTGAAATCAATGTATATATTGCTTCTATATAGTCTAAGAAACATATATGCAAAGCATCCAAACAGTACAATTCGCCAATTTTATGTTCTTCAAGTTTAAGTGAACAATGAGCCCCAATGCTTATTCCGTTATCGGATATTATTTGTAACTTTCGACAAGTAGAACAGTGAATGGAACAGGTAGACGGTTGAAATCTTTGTATATATTGCTTCTATATAGTCTAAGAAACATATATGCAAAGCATCCAAACAGTACAATTCGACAATTTTTTGTTCTTCAAGTTTAGTGAACAATGAGCCCCAATGGTTAATCCGTTATCGGAAATGATTTGTAACTTTCGACAAGTAGAACAATGAATGGAACAGGTAGACGGTTGAAATCTTTGTATATATTGCTTCTATATAGTCTAAGAAACATATATGCAAAGCATCCAAACAGTACAATTCGACAATTTTTTGTTCTTCAAGTTTAAGTGAACAATGAGCCCCAATGGTTAATCCGTTATCGGAAATGATTTGTAACTTTTGACGAGTAGAACAATGAATGGAACAGGTAGACGGTTGAAATCTTTGTATATATTGCTTCTATATAGTCTAAGAAACATATATGCAAAGCATCCAAACAGTACCATTCGCCAATTTTTTGTTCTTCAAGTTTAAGTGAACAATGAGCCCCAATGGTTAATCCTTTATCGGAAATTATTTGTAATTTTCGACAAGTAGAACAATGAATGGAACAGGTAGACGGTTGAAATCATTGTATATATTGCTTCTATATAGTCTAAGAAACATATATGCAAAGCATCCAAACAGTACAATTCGACAATTTTTTGTTCTTCAAGTTTAAGTGAACAATGAGCCCCAATGATAATCATGAAATGGAAATTATTTGTAACTTTCTACAAGTAGAACAATGAATAGTACAGGTAGACGGGTGAAATCTTTCTACATATTGCTTCTAAATAGTCTAAGAAACACATATGCAAAGCATCCAAACAGTACCATTCGCCAATTATTTGATCTTCAAGTGTAAGTGAACTACGAGCCCCATTGTTAATCCTTTAAAGGAAATTATTTGTAACTTTCGACAAGCAGAACAATGAATGGAACATGTAGACGGTTGAAATCATTGTATATATTGCTTCTATATAGTCTAAGAAACATATATGCAAAGCATCCAAACAGTACCATTCGCCAATTTTTTGTTCTTCAAGTTTAAGTGAACTATGAGCCCCATTGTTAATCCTTTAAAGGAAATTATTTGTAAATTTCGACAAGTAGAACAATGAATGGAACAGGTACACGGTTGAAATCTTTGTATATATTGCTTCTATATTATCTGAGAAACATATATGCAAAGCATCCAAACAGTACCATTCGCCAATTTTTTGTTCTTCAAATATAAGTGAACAACGAGCCCCATTGATAATCATGAAACGGAAATTATTTGTAACTTTCTACAAGTAGAACAATGAATAGAACAGGTAGACGGTTGAAATCTTTGTATATGTTGCTTCTATATAGTCTAAGAAACATATATGCAAAGCATCCAAACAGTACCATTCGCCAATTTTTTGTTCTTCAAGTTTAAGTGAACTACGAGCCCCATTGTTAATCCTTTAAAGGAAATTATTTGTAAATTTCGACAAGAAGAACAATGAATGGATCAGGTAGACGGTTGAAATCATTGTATATATTGCTTCTATATAGCCTACGAAACATATATGCAAAGCATCCAAACAGTACAATTCGCCAATTTTTTGTTCTTCAAGTTTAAGTGAACTACGAGCCCCATTGTTAATCCTTTAAAGGAAATTATTTGTAAATTTCGACAAGTAGAACAATGAATGGAACAGGTAGACGGTTGAAATCTTTGTATATATTGCTTCTATATAGTCTAAGAAACATATATGCAAAGCATCCAAACAGTACAATTCGCCAATTTTTTGTTCTTCAAGTTTAAGTGAACAATGAGCCCCAATGGTTAATCCTTTATCGGAAATTATTTGTAACTTTCGACAAGTAGAACAATGAATGGAACAGGTAGACGGGTGAAATCTTTCTACATATTGCTTCTATATAATCTAAGAAACATATATGCAAAGCATCCAAACAGTACAATTCGACAATTTTTTGTTCTTCAAGTTTAAGTGAACAATGAGCCCCAATGGTTAATCCGTTATCGGAAATGATTTGTAACTTTGACAAGTAGAACAATGAATGGAACAGGTAGACGGTTGAAATCTTTGTATATATTGCTTCTATATAGTCTAAGAAACATATATGCAAAGCATCCAAACAGTACCATTCGCCAATTTTTTGTTCTTCAAGTTTAAGTGAACTATGAGCCCCATTGTTAATCCTTTAAAGGAAATTATTTGTAAATTTCGACAAGTAGAACAATGAATGGAACAGGTAGACTGTTGAAATCATTGTATATATTGCTTCTATATAGTCTAACAAATATATATGCAAAGCATCCAAACAGTACAATTCGCCAATTTTTTGTTCTTCAAGTTTAAGTAAACTACGATCCCCATTGTTAATCCCTTAACGGAAATTATTTGTAACTTTCGACAAGTAGAACAATGAATGGAACAGGTAGCGGGTTGAAATCATTGTATATATTGCTTCTATATAGTCTAAGAAACATATATGCAAAGCATCCAAACAGTACAATTCGACAATTTTTTGTTCTTCAAGTTTAGTGAACAATGAGCCCCAATGGTTAATCCGTTATCGGAAATGATTTGTAACTTTTGACAAGTAGAACAATGAACGGAACAGGTAGACGGTTGAAATCTTTGTATATATTGCTTCTATATAGTCTAAGAAACATATATGCAAAGCATCCAAACAGTACAATTCGACAATTTTTTGGTCTTCAAGTTTAAGTGAACAATGAGCCCCAATGATAATCATGAAATGGAAATTATTTGTAACTTTCTACAAGTAGAACAATGAATAGTACAGGTAGACGGGTGAAATCTTTCTACATATTGCTTCTAAATAGTCTAAGAAACACATATGCAAAGCATCCAAACAGTACCATTCGCCAATTATTTGATCTTCAAGTGTAAGTGAACTACGAGCCCCATTGTTAATCCTTTAAAGGAAATTATTTGTAACTTTCGACAAGCAGAACAATGAATGGAACATGTAGACGGTTGAAATCATTGTATATATTGCTTCTATATAGTCTAAGAAACATATATGCAAAGCATCCAAACAGTACCATTCGCCAATTTTTTGTTCTTCAAGTTTAAGTGAACTATGAGCCCCATTGTTAATCCTTTAAAGGAAATTATTTGTAAATTTCGACAAGTAGAACAATGAATGGAACAGGTACACGGTTGAAATCTTTGTATATATTGCTTCTATATTATCTGAGAAACATATATGCAAAGCATCCAAACAGTACCATTCGCCAATTTTTTGTTCTTCAAATATAAGTGAACAACGAGCCCCATTGATAATCATGAAACGGAAATTATTTGTAACTTTCTACAAGTAGAACAATGAATAGAACAGGTAGACGGTTGAAATCTTTGTATATGTTGCTTCTATATAGTCTAAGAAACATATATGCAAAGCATCCAAACAGTACCATTCGCCAATTTTTTGTTCTTCAAGTTTAAGTGAACTACGCGCCCCATTGTTAATCATTTAACGGAAATTATTTGTAAATTTCTAGAAGTAAAACAATGAATGGAACAGGTAGACTGTTGAAATCTATGTATATATTGCTTCTATATACTCTAGGAAACCTATATGCAAATCATCCAAACAGTAACATTCGCCAATTTTTTGTTCTTCAAGTTTAAGCGAACTACTAGCCCCATTGTTAATCCTTTAACGGAAATTATTTCTAACTTTCGACAAGTAGAACAATGAATGGAACAGGTAGACGCTTGAAATCTTTGTATATATTGCTTCTATATAGTCTAAGAAACATATATGTAAAGCATCCAAACAGTACAATTCGCCAATTTTTTGTTCTTCAAGTTTAAGTGAACAATGAGCCCCAATGGTTAATCCTTTATCGGAAATTATTTGTAACTTTCTACAAGTAGAACAATGAATAGTACAGGTAGACGGGTGAAATCTTTCTACATATTGCTTCTAAATAGTCTATGAAACACATATGCAAAGCATCCAAACAGTTCAATTCGCCAATTTTTTGTTCTTCAAGTTTAAGTGAACTACGAGCCCCATTGTTAATCCTTTAAAGGAAATTATTTGTAAATTTCGAGAAGTAGAACAATGAATGGATCAGGTAGACGGTTGAAATCATTGTATATATTGCTTCTATATAGCCTACGAAACATATATGCAAAGCATCCAAACAGTACAATTCGCCAATTTTTTGTTCTTCAAGTTTAAGTGAACTACGAGCCCCATTGTTAATCCTTTAAAGGAAATTATTTGTAAATTTCGACAAGTAGAACAATGAATGGATCAGGTAGACGGTTGAAATCATTGTATATATTGCTTCTATATAGCCTACGAAACATATATGCAAAGCATCCAAACAGTACAATTCGCCAATTTTTTGTTCTTCAAGTTTAAGTGAACAATGAGCCCCAATGGTTAATCCTTTATCGGAAATTATTTGTAATTTTCGACAAGTAGAACAATGAATGGAACAGGTAGACGGTTGAAATCTTTGTATATATTGCTTCTATATAATCTAAGAAACATATATGCAAAGCATCCAAACAATACAATTCGCCAATTATTTCATCTCCATGTTTAAGTGAACAACGAGCCCCATTGTTAATACTTTAACGGAAATTATTTGTAACTTCCGACAAGTAGAACAATGAATGGAACAGGTAGACGGTTGAAATCAATGTATATATTGCTTCTATATAGTCTAAGAAACATATATGCAAAGCATCCAAACAGTACCATTCGCCAATTTTTTGTTCTTCAAGTTTAAGTAAACTACGATCCCCATTGTTAATCCCTTAACGGAAATTATTTGTAACTTTCGACAAGTAGAACAATGAATGGAACAGGTAGACGGTTGAAATCATTGTATATATTGCTTCTATATAGTCTAAGAAACATATATGCAAAGCATCCAAACAGTACAATTCGACAATTTTTTGTGCTTCAAGTTTAGTGAACAATGAGCCCCAATGGTTAATCCGTTATCGGAAATGATTTGTAACTTTTGACAAGTAGAACAATGAATGGAACAGGTAGACGGTTGAAATCTTTGTATATATTGCTTCTATATAGTCTAAGAAACATATATGCAAAGCATCCAAACAGTACCATTCGCCAATTTTTTGTTCTTCAAGTTTAAGTGAACTATGAGCCCCATTGTTAATCCTTTAAAGGAAATTATTTGTAAATTTCGACAAGTAGAACAATGAATGGAACAGGTAGACTGTTGAAATCATTGTATATATTGCTTCTATATAGTCTAAGAAACATATATGCAAAGCATCCAAACAGTACAATTCGCCATTTTTTTGTTCTTCAAGTTTAAGTAAACTACGATCCCCATTGTTAATCCCTTAACGGAAATTATTTGTAACTTTCGACAAGTAGAACAATGAATGGAACAGGTAGACGGTTGAAATCATTGTATATATTGCTTCTATATAGTCTAAGAAACATATATGCAAAGCATCCAAACAGTACAATTCGACAATTTTTTGTTCTTCAAGTTTAGTGAACAATGAGCCCCAATGGTTAATCCGTTATGGGAAATGATTTGTAACTTTCGACAAGTAGAACAATGAATGGAACATGTAGACGGTTGAAATCTTTGTATATATTGCTTCTATATAGTCTAAGAAACATATATGCAAAGCATCCAAACAGTACAATTCCACAATTTTTTGTTCTTCAAGTTTAAGTGAACAATGAGCCCCAATGGTTAATCCGTTATCGGAAATGATTTGTAACTTTTGACAAGTAGAACAATGAATGGAACAGGTAGGCGGTTGAAATCTTTGTATATATTGCTTCTATATAGTCTAAGAAACATATATGCAAAGCATCCAAACAGTACCATTCGCCAATTTTTTGTTCTTCAAGTTTAAGTGAACTATGAGCCCCATTGTTAATCCTTTAAAGGAAATTATTTGTAAATTTCGACAAGTAGAACAATGAATGGAACAGGTAGACGGTTGAAATAATTGTATATATTGCTTCTATATAGTCTAAGAAACATATATGCAAAGCATCCAAACAGTACAATTCGACAATTTTTTGTTCTTCAAGTTTAGTGAACAATGAGCCCCAATGGTTAATCCGTTATCGGAAATGATTTGTAACTTTCGACAAGTAGAACAATGAATGGAACAGGTAGACGGTTGAAATCTTTGTATATATTGCTTCTATATAGTCTAAGAAACATATATGCAAAGCATCCAAACAGTACAATTCGACAATTTTTTGTTCTTCAAGTTTAAGTGAACAATGAGCCCCAATGGTTAATCCGTTATCGGAAATGATTTGTAACTTTTGACGAGTAGAACAATGAATGGAACAGGTAGACGGTTGAAATCTTTGTATATATTGCTTCTATATAGTCTAAGAAACATATATGCAAAGCATCCAAACAGTACCATTCGCCAATTTTTTGTTCTTCAAGTTTAAGTGAACTATGAGCCCCATTGTTAATCCTTTAAAGGAAATTATTTGTAAATTTCGACAAGTAGAACAATGAATGGAACAGGTAGACTGTTGAAATCATTGTATATATTGCTTCTATATAGTCTAAGAAACATATATGCAAAGCATCCAAACAGTACAATTCGCCAATTTTTTGTTCTTCAAGTTTAAGTAAACTACGATCCCCATTGTTAATCCCTTAACGGAAATTATTTGTAACTTTCGACAAGTAGAACAATGAATGGAACAGGTAGACGGTTGAAATCATTGTATATATTGCTTCTATATAGTCTAAGAAACATATATGCAAAGCATCCAAACAGTACAATTCGACAATTTTTTGTTCTTCAAGTTTAGTGAACAATGAGCCCCAATGGTTAATCCGTTATCGGAAATGATTTGTAACTTTCGACAAGTAGAACAATGAATGGAACAGGTAGACGGTTGAAATATTTGTATATATTGCTTCTATATAGTCTAAGAAACATATATGCAAAGCATCCAAACAGTACCATTCGCCAATTTTTTGTTCTTCAAGTTTAAGTGAACTATGAGCTCCATTGTTAATCATTTAAAGGAAATTATTTGTAAATTTCGACAAGTAGAACAATGAATGGAACAGGTAGACTGTTGAAATCATTGTATATATTGCTTCTATATAGTCTAAGAAACATATATGCAAAGCATCGAAACAGTACAATTCGCCAATTTTTTGTTCTTCAAGTTTAAGAGAACAATGAGCCCCAATGGTTAATCCTTTATCGGAAATTATTTGTAACTTTCGACAAGTAGAACAATGAATGGAACAGGTAGGCGGGTGCAATCTTTGTATATATTACTTCTATATAGTCTAAGAAACATATATGCAAAGCATCCAAACAGTACCATTCGCCAATTTATTGTTCTTCAAGTTTAAGTGAACAACGAGCCCCATTGTTAATCCTTTAACGGAAATTATTTGTAACTTTCGACAAGAAGAACAATGAATGGAACAGGTAGACGGTTGAAATCTTTGTATACATTGCTTCTATATGGTCTGAGAAACAAATATGCAAAGCTTCCAAACAGTACCATTCGCCAATTTATTGTTCTTCAAGTTTAAGTGAACTACGCGCCCCATTGTTAATACTTTAACGGAAATTATTTGTAACTTGCGACAAGTAGAACAATGAATGGAACAGGTGGACGGTTGAAATCAATGTATATATTGCTTCAATATAGTCTAAGAAACATATATGCAAAGTATCGAAACAGTACCATTCGCCAATTTTTTGTTCTTCAAGTGTAAGTGAACAACGAGCCCCATTGTTAATCCTTTAAAGGAAATTATTTGTAAATTTCGACAAGTAGAACAATGATTGGAACACGTAGACGGTTGAAATCTTTGTATATATTACTTCCATATAGTCTAAGATACATGTACGCAAAGCATCCAAACAGTACCATTCGCCAATTATTTGATCTTCAAGTGTAAGTGAACTACGAGCCCCATTGTTAATCCTTTAAAGGAAATTATTTGTAAATTTCGACAAGTAGAACAATGAATGGAACAGGTAGACGGTTGAAATCTGTGTATATATTGCTTCTATATAGCCTACGAAACATATATGCAAAGCATCCAAACAGTACAATTCGCCAATTTTTTGTTCTTCAAGTTTAAGTGAACTACGAGCCCCATTGATAATCATGAAACGGAAATTATTTGTAACTTTCTACAAGTAGAACAATGAATAGAACAGGTAGACGGTTGAAATCTTTGTATATGTTGCTTCTATATAGTCTAAGAAACATATATGCAAAGCATCCAAACAGTACAATTCGACAATTTTTTGTTCTTCAAGTTTAAGTGAACAATGAGCCCCAATGATAATCATGAAATGGAAATTATTTGTAACTTTCTACAAGTAGAACAATGAATAGTACAGGTAGACGGGTGAAATCTTTCTACATATTCCTTCTAAATAGTCTAAGAAACACATATGCAAAGCATCCAAACAGTACCATTCGCGAATTATTTGATCTTCAAGTGTAAGTGAACTACGAGCCCCATTGTTAATCCTTTAAAGGAAATTATTTGTAACTTTCGACAAGCAGAACAATGAATGGAACATGTAGACGGTTGAAATCATTGTATATATTGCTTCTATATAGTCTAAGAAACATATATGCAAAGCATCCAAACAGTACCATTCGCCAATTTTTTGTTCTTCAAGTTTAAGTGAACTATGAGCCCCATTGTTAATCCTTTAAAGGAAATTATTTGTAAATTTCGACAAGTAGAACAATGAATGGAACAGGTACACGGTTGAAATCTTTGTATATATTGCTTCTATATTATCTGAGAAACATATATGCAAAGCATCCAAACAGTACCATTCGCCAATTTTTTGTTCTTCAAATATAAGTGAACAACGAGCCCCATTGATAATCATGAAACGGAAATTATTTGTAACTTTCTACAAGTAGAACAATGAATAGAACAGGTAGACGGTTGAAATCTTTGTATATGTTGCTTCTATATAGTCTAAGAAACATATATGCAAAGCATCCAAACAGTACCATTCGCCAATTTTTTGTTCTTCAAGTTTAAGTGAACTACGAGCCCCATTGTTAATCCTTTAAAGGAAATTATTTGTAAATTTCGACAAGAAGAACAATGAATGGATCAGGTAGACGGTTGAAATCTTTGTATATACTGCTTCTATATAGTCTAAGAAACATATATGCAAAGCATCCAAACAGTACAATTCGCCAATTTTTTGTTCTTCAAGTTTAAGTGAACAATGAGCCCCAATGGTTAATCCTTTATCGGAAATTATTTGTAACTTTCGACAAGTAGAACAATGAATGGAACAGGTAGACGGGTGAAATCTTTCTACATATTGCTTCTATATAATCTAAGAAACATATATGCAAAGCATCCAAACAGTACAATTCGCCAATAATTTCATCTTCATGTTTAAGTGAACAACGAGCCCCATTGTTCATACTTTAACGGAAATTATTTGTAACTTCCGACAAGTAGAACAATGAATGGAACAGGTAGACGGTTGAAATCAATGTATATATTGCTTCTATATAGTCTGAGAAACATATATGCAAAGCATCCAAACAGTACAATTCGCCAATTTTATGTTCTTCAAGTTTAAGTGACCAATGAGCCCCAATGCTTAATCCGTTATCGGATATTATTTGTAACTTTCGACAAGTAGAACAATGAATGGAACAGGTAGACGGTTGAAATCATTGTATATATTGCTTCTATATAGTCTAAGAATCATATATGCAAAGCATCCAAACAGTACAATTCGACAATTTTTTGTTCTTCAAGTTTAAGTGAACAATGAGCCCCAATGGTTAATCCGTTATCGGAAATGATTTGTAATTTTGACAAGTAGAACAATGAATGGAACAGGTAGACGGTTGAAATCTTTGTATATATTGCTTCTATATAGTCTAAGAAACATATATGCAAAGCATCCAAACAGTACCAATCGCCAATTTTTTGTTCTTCAAGTTTAAGTGAACTATGAGCCCCATTGTTAATCCTTTAAAGGAAATTATTTGTAAATTTCGACAAGTAGAACAATGAATGGAACAGGTAGACTGTTGAAATCATTGTATATATTGCTTCTATATAGTCTAAGAAACATATATGCAAAGCATCCAAACAGTACAATTCGCCATTTTTTTGTTCTTCAAGTTTAAGTAAACTACAATCCCCATTGTTAATCCCTTAACGGAAATTATTTGTAACTTTCGACAAGTAGAACAATGAATGGAACAGGTAGACGGTTGAAATCATTGTATATATTGCTTCTATATAGTCTAAGAAACATATATGCAAAGCATCCAAACAGTACAATTCGACAATTTTGTGTTCTTCAAGTTTAGTGAACAATGAGCCCCAATGGTTAATCCGTTATCGGAAATGATTTGTAAATTTCGACAAGTAGAACAATGAATGGAACAGGTAGACGGTTGAAATCTTTGTATATATTGCTTCTATATAGTCTAAGAAACATATATGCAAAGCATCCAAACAGTACAATTCGACAATTTTTTGTTCTTCAAGTTTAAGTGAACAATGAGCCCCAATGGTTAATCCGTTATCGGAAATGATTTGTAACTTTTGACAAGTAGAACAATGAATGGAACAGGTAGACGGTTGAAATCTTTGTATATATTGCTTCTATATAGTCTAAGAAACATATATGCAAAGCATCCAAACAGTACCATTCGCCAATTTTTTGTTCTTCAAGTTTAAGTGAACTATGAGCCCCATTGTTAATCCTTTAAAGGAAATTATTTGTAAATTTCGACAAGTAGAACAATGAATGGAACAGGTAGACTGTTGAAATCATTGTATATATTGCTTCTATATAGTCTAAGAAATATATATGCAAAGCATCCAAACAGTACAATTCGCCAATTTTTTGTTCTTCAAGTTTAAGTAAACTACGATCCCCATTGTTAATCCCTTAACGGAAATTATTTGTAACTTTCGACAAGTAGAACAATGAATGGAACAGGTAGACGGTTGAAATCATTGTATATATTGCTTCTATATAGTCTAAGAAACATATATGCAAAGCATCCAAACAGTACAATTCGATAATTTTTTGTTCTTCAAGTTTAGTGAACAATGAGCCCCAATGGTTAATCCGTTATCGGAAATGATTTGTAACTTTTGACAAGTAGAACAATGAATGGAACAGGTAGACGGTTGAAATCTTTGTATATATTGCTTCTATATAGTCTAAGAAACATATATGCAAAGCATCCAAACAGTACCATTCGCCAATTTTTTGTTCTTCAAGTTTAAGTGAACAATGAGCCCCAATGGTTAATCCTTTATCGGAAATTATTTGTAACTTTCGACAAGTAGAACAATGAATGGAACAGGTAGACGGTTGAAATCTTTGAATATATTACTTCTACATAGTCTAAGAAACATATATGCAAAGCATCCAAACAGTACCATTCGCCAATTTATTGTTCTTCAAGTTTAAGTGAACTACGAGCCCCATTGTTAATGCTTTAAAGGAAATTATTTGTAAACTTCGACAAGTAGAACAATGATTGGAACACGTAGACGGTTGAAATCTTTGTATATGTTGCTTCTATATAGTCTAATAAACCTATATGCAAAGCATCAAAACAGTGACATTCGCCAATTTTTTATTCTTCAAGTTTAAGTGAACTACGAGCCCCATTGTTAATCCTTTAAAGGAAATTATTTGTAAATTTCGACAAGTAGAACAATGAATGGAACAGGTAGACTGTTGAAATCATTGTATATATTGCTTCTATATAGTCTAAGAAATATATATGCAAAGCATCCAAACAGTACAATTCGCCAATTTTTTGTTCTTCAAGTTTAAGTAAACTACGATCCCCATTGTTAATCCCTTAACGGAAATTATTTGTAACTTTCGACAAGTAGAACAATGAATGGAACAGGTAGACGGTTGAAATCATTGTATATATTGCTTCTATATAGTCTAAGAAACATATATGCAAAGCATCCAAACAGTACAATTCGATAATTTTTTGTTCTTCAAGTTTAGTGAACAATGAGCCCCAATGGTTAATCCGTTATCGGAAATGATTTGTAACTTTTGACAAGTAGAACAATGAATGGAACAGGTAGACGGTTGAAATCTTTGTATATATTGCTTCTATATAGTCTAAGAAACATATATGCAAAGCATCCAAACAGTACCATTCGCCAATTTTTTGTTCTTCAAGTTTAAGTGAACAATGAGCCCCAATGGTTAATCCTTTATCGGAAATTATTTGTAACTTTCGACAAGTAGAACAATGAATGGAACAGGTAGACGGTTGAAATCTTTGAATATATTACTTCTACATAGTCTAAGAAACATATATGCAAAGCATCCAAACAGTACCATTCGCCAATTTATTGTTCTTCAAGTTTAAGTGAACTACGAGCCCCATTGTTAATGCTTTAAAGGAAATTATTTGTAAACTTCGACAAGTAGAACAATGATTGGAACACGTAGACGGTTGAAATCTTTGTATATGTTGCTTCTATATAGTCTAATAAACCTATATGCAAAGCATCAAAACAGTGACATTCGCCAATTTTTTATTCTTCAAGTTTAAGTGAACTATGAGCCCCATTGTTAATCCTTTAAAGGAAATTATTTGTAAATTTCGACAAGTAGAACAATGAATGGAACAGGTAGACGCTTGAAATCTTTGTATATATTGCTTCTATATAGTCTAAGAAACATATATGCAAAGCATCCAAACAGTACAATTCGACAATTATTTCATCTTCAAGTTTAAGTGAACAACGAGCCCCATTGTTCATACTTTAACGCAAATTATTTGTAACTTGCGACAAGTAGAACAATGAGTGGAACAGGTAGACGGTTGAAATCAATGTATATATTGCTTCTATATAGTCTAAGAAACATATATGCAATGCATCCAAACAGTACCATTCGCCAATTTTTTGTTCTTCAAGTTTAAGTGAACAATGAGCCCCAATGGTTAATCCTTTATCGGAAATTATTTGTAATTTTCGACAAGTAGAACAATGAATGGAACAGGTAGACGGTTGAAATCATTGTATATATTGCTTCTATATAGTCTAAGAAACATATATGCAAAGCATCCAAACAGTACAATTCGACAATTTTTTGTTCTTCAAGTTTAAGTGAACAATGAGCCCCAATGATAATCATGAAATGGAAATTATTTGTAACTTTCTACAAGTAGAACAATGAATAGTACAGGTAGACGGGTGAAATCTTTCTACATATTCCTTCTAAATAGTCTAAGAAACACATATGCAAAGCATCCAAACAGTACCATTCGCGAATTATTTGATCTTCAAGTGTAAGTGAACTACGAGCCCCATTGTTAATCCTTTAAAGGAAATTATTTGTAACTTTCGACAAGCAGAACAATGAATGGAACATGTAGACGGTTGAAATCATTGTATATATTGCTTCTATATAGTCTAAGAAACATATATGCAAAGCATCCAAACAGTACCAATCGCCAATTTTTTGTTCTTCAAGTTTAAGTGAACTATGAGCCCCATTGTTAATCCTTTAAAGGAAATTATTTGTAAATTTCGACAAGTAGAACAATGAATGGAACAGGTAGACTGTTGAAATCATTGTATATATTGCTTCTATATAGTCTAAGAAACATATATGCAAAGCATCCAAACAGTACAATTCGCCATTTTTTTGTTCTTCAAGTTTAAGTAAACTACAATCCCCATTGTTAATCCCTTAACGGAAATTATTTGTAACTTTCGACAAGTAGAACAATGAATGGAACAGGTAGACGGTTGAAATCATTGTATATATTGCTTCTATATAGTCTAAGAAACATATATGCAAAGCATCCAAACAGTACAATTCGACAATTTTGTGTTCTTCAAGTTTAGTGAACAATGAGCCCCAATGGTTAATCCGTTATCGGAAATGATTTGTAAATTTCGACAAGTAGAACAATGAATGGAACAGGTAGACGGTTGAAATCTTTGTATATATTGCTTCTATATAGTCTAAGAAACATATATGCAAAGCATCCAAACAGTACAATTCGACAATTTTTTGTTCTTCAAGTTTAAGTGAACAATGAGCCCCAATGGTTAATCCGTTATCGGAAATGATTTGTAACTTTTGACAAGTAGAACAATGAATGGAACAGGTAGACGGTTGAAATCTTTGTATATATTGCTTCTATATAGTCTAAGAAACATATATGCAAAGCATCCAAACAGTACCATTCGCCAATTTTTTGTTCTTCAAGTTTAAGTGAACTATGAGCCCCATTGTTAATCCTTTAAAGGAAATTATTTGTAAATTTCGACAAGTAGAACAATGAATGGAACAGGTAGACTGTTGAAATCATTGTATATATTGCTTCTATATAGTCTAAGAAACATATATGCAAAGCATCCAAACAGTACAATTCGCCAATTTTTTGTTCTTCAAGTTTAAGTAAACTACGATCCCCATTGTTAATCCCTTAACGGAAATTATTTGTAACTTTCGACAAGTAGAACAATGAATGGAACAGGTAGACGGTTGAAATCATTGTATATATTGCTTCTATATAGTCTAAGAAACATATATGCAAAGCATCCAAACAGTACAATTCGACAATTTTTTGTTCTTCAAGTTTAGTGAACAATGAGCCCCAATGGTTAATCCGTTATCGGAAATGATTTGTAACTTTCGACAAGTAGAACAATGAATGGAATAGGTAGACGGTTGAAATATTTGTATATATTGCTTCTATATAGTCTAAGAAACATATATGCAAAGCATCCAAACAGTACCATTCGCCAATTTTTTGTTCTTCAAGTTTAAGAGAACTATGAGCTCCATTGTTAATCATTTAAAGGAAATTATTTGTAAATTTCGACAAGTAGAACAATGAATGGAACAGGTAGACTGTTGAAATCATTGTATATATTGCTTCTATATAGTCTAAGAAACATATATGCAAAGCATCGAAACAGTACAATTCGCCAATTTTTTGTTCTTCAAGTTTAAGAGAACAATGAGCCCCAATGGTTAATCCTTTATCGGAAATTATTTGTAACTTTCGACAAGTAGAACAATGAATGGAACAGGTAGGCGGGTGCAATCTTTGTATATATTACTTCTATATAGTCTAAGAAACATATATGCAAAGCATCCAAACAGTACCATTCGCCAATTTATTGTTCTTCAAGTTTAAGTGAACAACGAGCCCCATTGTTAATCCTTTAACGGAAATTATTTGTAACTTTCGACAAGAAGAACAATGAATGGAACAGGTAGACGGTTGAAATCTTTGTATACATTGCTTCTATATGGTCTGAGAAACAAATATGCAAAGCTTCCAAACAGTACCATTCGCCAATTTATTGTTCTTCAAGTTTAAGTGAACTACGCGCCCCATTGTTAATACTTTAACGGAAATTATTTGTAACTTGCGACAAGTAGAACAATGAATGGAACAGGTGGACGGTTGAAATCAATGTATATATTGCTTCAATATAGTCTAAGAAACATATATGCAAAGTATCGAAACAGTACCATTCGCCAATTTTTTGTTCTTCAAGTGTAAGTGAACAACGAGCCCCATTGTTAATCCTTTAAAGGAAATTATTTGTAAATTTCGACAAGTAGAACAATGATTGGAACACGTAGACGGTTGAAATCTTTGTATATATTACTTCCATATAGTCTAAGATACATGTACGCAAAGCATCCAAACAGTACCATTCGCCAATTATTTGATCTTCAAGTGTAAGTGAACTACGAGCCCCATTGTTAATCCTTTAAAGGAAATTATTTGTAACTTTCGACAAGCAGAACAATGAATGGAACATGTAGACGGTTGAAATCATTGTATATATTGCTTCTATATAGTCTAAGAAACATACATGCAAAGCATCCAAAAAGTACAATTCGACAATTTTTTGTTCTTCAAGTTTAGTGAACAATGAGCCCCAATGGTTAATCCTTTATCGGAAATTATTTGTAATTTTCGACAAGTAGAACAATGAATGGAACAGGTACACGGTTGAAATCTTTGTATATATTGCTTCTATATTATCTGAGAAACATATATGCAAAGCATCCAAACAGTACCATTCGCCAATTTTTTGTTCTTCAAATATAAGTGAACAACGAGCCCCATTGATAATCATGAAACGGAAATTATTTGTAACTTTCTACAAGTAGAACAATGAATAGAACAGGTAGACGGTTGAAATCTTTGTATATGTTGCTTCTATATAGTCTAAGAAACATATATGCAAAGCATCCAAACAGTACCATTCGCCAATTTTTTGTTCTTCAAGTTTAAGTGAACTACGAGCCCCATTGTTAATCCTTTAAAGGAAATTATTTGTAAATTTCGACAAGAAGAACAATGAATGGATCAGGTAGACGGTTGAAATCATTGTATATATTGCTTCTATATAGCCTACGAAACATATATGCAAAGCATCCAAACAGTACAATTCGCCAATTTTTTGTTCTTCAAGTTTAAGTGAACTACGAGCCCCATTGTTAATCCTTTAAAGGAAATTATTTGAAAATTTCGACAAGTAGAACAATGAATGGATCAGGTAGACGGTTGAAATCATTGTATATATTGCTTCTATATAGCCTACGAAACATATATGCAAAGCATCCAAACAGTACAATTCGCCAATTTTTTGTTCTTCAAGTTTAAGTGAACTACGAGCCCCATTGTTAATGCTTTAAAGGAAATTATTTGTAAACTTCGACAAGTAGAACAATGATTGGAACACGTAGACGGTTGAAATCTTTGTATATGTTGCTTCTATATAGTCTAATAAACCTATATGCAAAGCATCAAAACAGTGACATTCGCCAATTTTTTATTCTTCAAGTTTAAGTGAACAATGAGCCCCATTGTTATTCATTTATCGGAAATTATTTGTAACTTTCGACAAGTAGAACAATGAATGGAACAGGTAGACGGTTGAAATCATTGTATATATTGCTTCTATATAGTCTAAGAAACATATATGCAAAGCATCCAAACAGTACAATTCGACAATTCTTTGTTCTTCAAGTTTAGTGAACAATGAGCCCCAATGGTTAATCCGTTATCGGAAATGATTTGTAAATTTCGACAAGTAGAACAATGAATGGAACAGGTAGACGGTTGAAATCTTTGTATATATTGCTTCTATATAGTCTAAGAAACATATATGCAAAGCATCCAAACAGTACAATTCGACAATTTTTTGTTCTTCAAGTTTAAGTGAACAATGAGCCCCAATGGTTAATCCGTTATCGGAAATGATTTGTAACTTTTGACAAGTAGAACAATGAATGGAACAGGTAGACGGTTGAAATCTTTGTATATATTGCTTCTATATAGTCTAAGAAACATATATGCAAAGCATCCAAACAGTACCATTCGCCAATTTTTTGTTCTTCAAGTTTAAGTGAACTATGAGCCCCATTGTTAATCCTTTAAAGGAAATTATTTGTAAATTTCGACAAGTAGAACAATGAATGGAACAGGTAGACTGTTGAAATCATTGTATATATTGCTTCTATATAGTCTAAGAAATATATATGCAAAGCATCCAAACAGTACAATTCGCCAATTTTTTGTTCTTCATGTTTAAGTAAACTACGATCCCCATTGTTAATCCCTTAACGGAAATTATTTGTAACTTTCGACAAGTAGAACAATGAATGGAACAGGTAGACGGTTGAAATCATTGTATATATTGCTTCTATATAGTCTAAGAAACATATATGCAAAGCATCCAAACAGTACAATTCGACAATTTTTTGTTCTTCAAGTTTAGTGAACAATGAGCCCCAATGGTTAATCCGTTATCGGAAATGATTTGTAACTTTCGACAAGTAGAACAATGAATGGAACAGGTAGACGGTTGAAATCTTTGTATATGTTGCTTCTATATAGTCTAAGAAACATATATGCAAAGCATCCAAACAGTACAATTCGCCAATTTTTTGTTCTTCAAGTTTAAGTGAACAATGAGCCCCAATGGTTAATCCTTTATCGGAAATTATTTGTAATTTTCGACAAGTAGAACAATGAATGGAACAGGTAGACGGTTGAAATCTTTGTATATATTGCTTCTATATAATCTAAGAAACATATATGCAAAGCATCCAAACAGTACAATTCGCCAATTATTTCATCTTCATGTTTAAGTGAACAACGAGCCCCATTGTTAATACTTTAACGGAAATTATTTGTAACTTCCGACAAGTAGAACAATGAATGGAACAGGTAGACGGTTGAAATCAATGTATATATTGCTTCTATATAGTCTAAGAAACATATATGCAAAGCATCCAAACAGTACAATTCGCCAATTTTTTGTTCTTCAAGTTTAAGTGAACAATGAGCCCCATTGTTAATCCTTTATCGGAAATTATTTGTAAATTTCGACAAGTAGAACAATGAATGGAACAGGTAGACGGTTGAAATCTTTGAATATATTACTTCTATATAGTCTAAGAAACATATATGCAAAGCATCCAAACAGTACCATTCGCCAATTTATTGTTCTTCAAGTTTAAGTGAACTACGAGCCCCATTGTTAATGCTTTAAAGGAAATTATTTGTAAACTTCGACAAGTAGAACAATGATTGGAACACGTAGACGGTTGAAATCTTTGTATATGTTGCTTCTATATAGTCTAATAAACCTATATGCAAAGCATCAAAACAGTGACATTCGCCAATTTTTTATTCTTCAAGTTTAAGTGAACAATGAGCCCCATTGTTATTCATTTATCGGAAATTATTTGTAACTTTCGACAAGTAGAACAATGAATGGAACAGGTAGACGGTTGAAATCTTTGTATATATTGCTTCTATATAGTCTAAGAAACATATATGCAAAGCATCTAAACAGTAACATTCGCCAATTTTTTGTTCTTCAAGTTTAAGCGAACTACGAGCCCCATTGTTAATCCTTTAACGGAAATTATTTGTAAATTTCGACAAGTAGAACAATGAATGGAACAGGTAGACTGTTGAAATCATTGTATATATTGCTTCTATATAGTCTAAGAAATATATATGCAAAGCATCCAAACAGTACAATTCGCCAATTTTTTGTTCTTCAAGTTTAGTGAACAATGAGCCCCAATGGTTAATCCTTTATCGGAAATTAATTGTAACTTTCAACAAGTAGAACAATGAATGGAACAGGTAGACGGTTGATATCTTTGTATATATTGCTTCTATATAATCTAAGAAACATATATGCAAAGCATCCAACCAGTACAATTCGCCAATTATTTCATCTTCATGTTTAAGTGAACTACGAGCCCCATTGTTAATACTTTAACGGAAATTATTTGTAACTTGCGACAAGTAGAACAATGAGTGGAACAGGTAGACGGTTGAAATCAATGTATATATTGCTTCTATATAGTCTAAGAAACATATATGCAAATCATCCAAAGAGTACCATTCGCCAATTTTTTGTTCTTCAAGTTTAAGTGAACAATGAGCCCCAATGGTTAATCCTTTATCGGAAATTATTTGTAATTTTCGACAAGTAGAACAATGAATGGGACAGGTAGACGGTTGAATTCATTGTATATATTGCTTCTATATAGTCTAAGAAACATATATGCAAAGCATCCAAACAGTACAATTCGACAATTTTTTGTTCTTCAAGTTTAAGTGAACAATGAGCCCCAATGATAATCATGAAATGGAAATTATTTGTAACTTTCTACAAGTAGAACAATGAATAGTACAGGTAGACGGGTGAAATCTTTCTACATATTGCTTCTAAATATTCTAAGAAACACATGCAAAGCATCCAAACAGTACCATTCGCCAATTTTCTGTTCTTCAAGTTTAAGTGAACTACGAGCCCCATTGTTAATCCTTTAAAGGAAATTATTTGTAAATTTCGACAAGAAGAACAATGAATGGAACAGGTAGACGGTTGAAATCATTGTATATATTGCTTCTATATAGTCTAAGAAACATATATGCAAAGCATCCAAACAGTACCATTCGCCAATTTTATGTTCTTCAAGTTTAAGTGAACAACGAGCCCCATTGTTAATCCTTTAACGGAAATTATTTGTAACTTTCTACAAGTAGAACAATGAATAGAACGGGTAGACGGTAGAAATCTTTGTATATGTTGCTTCTATATAGTCTAAGAAACCTATATGCAAAGCATCTAAACAGTAACATTCGCCAATTTTTTGATCTTCAAGTTTAAGTGAACAATGAGCCCCATTCTCAATCCTTTATCGGAAATTATTTGTAATTTTCGACAAGTAGAACAATGAATGGAACAGGTAGATGGTTGAGATCTTTGTATATATTGCTTCTATATAGCCTAAGAAACATATATGCAAAGCATCCAAACAGTACCATTCGCCAATTTTTTGATCTTCAAGTTTAAGTGAACTACGAGCCCAATTGTTAATCCTCTAAAGGAAATTATTTGTAAATTTCGACAAGTAGAACAATTAATGGAATAGGTAGACGGTTGAAATCATTGTATATGCTGCTTCTATATAGTATAAGAAACCTATATGCAAAGCATCTAAACAGTACCATTCGCCAATTTTTTGTTCTTCAAGTTTAAGTGAACAATGAGCCCCATTGTTAATCCTTTATCGGAAATTATTTGTAACTTTCGACAAGTAGAACAATGAATGGAACTGGAAGACGGTTGAAATCTTTGTATATATTGCTTCTATATAGCCTAAGAAACATATATGCAAAGCATCCAAACAGTACAATTCGCCAATTTTTTGTTCTTCAAGTTTAAGTGAACTACGAGCCCCATTGTTATTACTTTAACGGAAATTATTTGTAAATTTCGACAAATAGAACAATGATTGGAACACGTAAACGGTTGAAATCTTTGTATATATTGCTTCCATATAGTCTAAGAAACATATATGCAAAGCATCCAAACAGTACCATTCGCCAATTTATTGTTCTTCAAGTTTAAGTGAACTACGAGCCCCATTGTTAATGCTTTAAAGGAAATTATTTGTAAACTTCGACAAGTAGAACAATGATTGGAACACGTAGACGGTTGAAATCTTTGTATATGTTGCTTCTATATAGTCTAATAAACCTATATGCAAAGCATAAAAACAGTGACATTCGCCAATTTTTTATTCTTCAAGTTTAAGTGAACAATGAGCCCCATTGTTATTCATTTATCGGAAATTATTTGTAACTTTCGACAAGTAGAACAATGAATGGAACAGGTAGACGGTTGAAATCATTGTATATATTGCTTCTATATAGTCTAAGAAACATATATGCAAAGCATCTAAACAGTAACATTCGCCAATTTTTTGTTCTTCAAGTTTAAGCGAACTACAAGCCCCATTGTTAATCCTTTAACGGAAATTATTTGTAACTTTCGACAAGTAGAACAATGAATGGAACAGGTAGACGGTTGAAATCATTGTATATATTGCTTCTATATAGGCTAAGAAACATATATGCAAAGCATCCAAACAGTACAATTCGACAATTTTTTGTTCTTCAAGTTTAGTGAACAATGAGCCCCAATGGTTAATCCTTTATCGGAAATTAATTGTAACTTTCAACAAGTAGAACAATGAATGGAACAGGTAGACGGTTGATATCTTTGTATATATTGCTTCTATATAATCTAAGAAACATATATGCAAAGCATCCAACCAGTACAATTCGCCAATTATTTCATCTTCATGTTTAAGTGAACTACGAGCCCCATTGTTAATACTTTAACGGAAATTATTTGTAACTTGCGACAAGTAGAACAATGAGTGGAACAGGTAGACGGTTGAAATCAATGTATATATTGCTTCTATATAGTCTAAGAAACATATATGCAAAGCATCCAAACAGTACAATTCGACAATTTTTTGTTCTTCAAGTTTAAGTGAACAATGAGCCAAATTGTTAATCCTTTATCGGAAATTATTTGTAACTTTCTACAAGTAGAACAATGAATGGAACAGGTAGACAGGTGAAAACTTTCTATATATTGCTTCTATATAGTCTAAGAAACTTATATGCAAATCATCCGAACAGTACAATTCGCCAATTTTTTGTTCTTCAAGTTTAAGTGAACTACGAGCCCCATTGGTATTACTTTAACGGAAATTATTTGTAAATTTCGACAAATAGAACAATGATTGGAACACGTAAACGGTTGAAATCTTTGTATATATTGCTTCCACATAGTCTAAGAAACATGTACGCAAAGCATCCAAGCAGTACCATTCGCCAATTTTTTGTTCTTCAAGTTTAAGTGAACTACGAGCCCCATTGTTAATCCTTTAAAGGAAATTATTTGTAAATTTCGACAAGTAGAACAATGAATGGAACAGGTAGACGGTTGTAATCTTTGTATATATTGCTTCTATATAGTCTAAGAAACATATATGCAAAGCATCCAAACAGTACCATTCGCCAATTTTTTGTTCTTCAAGTTTAAGTGAACAACGAGCCCCATTGTTAATCCTTTAAAGGAAATTATTTGTAAATTTCGGCAAGTAGAACAATGAATGGAACAGGTAGACGGTTGAGATCTTTGTATATATTGCTTCTATATAGTCTAAGAAACATATATGCAAAGCATCCAAACAGTACCATTCGTGAATTTTTTTTTCAAGCTTAAGTGAACTACGAGCCCCATTGATAATCATGAAAGGGAAATTATTTGTGACTTTCTACAAGTAGAACAATGAATAGAATAGGTAGACTGTTGAAATCTTTGTATATAATGCTTCTATATAGTCTATGAAACATATATGCAAAGCATCCAAACAGTACAATTCGCGAATTTTTTGTTCTTCATGTTTAAGTGAACTACGAGCCCCATTGTTAATCCTTTAACGGAAATTAATTGTAACTTTCTACAAGTAGAACAATGAATGGAACAGATAGACGGTTGAAATCATTCTATATATTGCTTCTATATAGTCTAATAAACATATATGCAAAGCATCCGAACAGTACCATTCGCCAATTTTTTGTTCTTCAAATTTAAGTCAACTACGAGCCCCATTGTTAATCCTTTAACGGAAATTATTTGTAACTTTCGACAAGTAGAACAGTGAATGGAACAGGTAGACGTTTGAAATCATTGTATATATTGCTTCCATATAGTCTAAGAAACATATATGCAAAGCATCCAAACAGTACCATTCGCCAATTTTTTGTTCTTCAAGTTTAAGTGAACTACGAGCCCCATTGTTAATCCTTTAACGGAAATTATTTGTAACTTTCGACAAGTAGAACAATGAATGGGACAGGTAGACGGTTGAAATCATTGTATATATTGCTTCTATATAGTCTAAGAAACATATATGCAAAGCATCCAAACAGTACAATTCGCCAATTTTTTGTTCTTCAAGTTTAAGTGAACAACGAGCCCCATTGATAATCATGAAAGGGAAACTATTTGTAACTTTGTACAAGTAGAACAATGAATAGAACAGGTAGACTGTTGAAATCTTTGTATATATTGCTTCTATATAGTCTATGAAACCTATATGCAAATCATCCAAGCAGTACCATTCGCCAATTTTTTGTTCTTCAAGTTTATGTGAACAACGAGCCCCATTGTTAATCCTTTAACGGATATTATTTGTAACTTTCGACAAGTAGAACAATGAATGGAACAGGTAGACGGTTGAAATCTTTGTATATATTGCTTCTATATAGCCTAAGAAACATATATGCAAAGCATCCAAACAGTACAATTCGCCAATTTTTTGTTCTTCAAGTTTAAGTGTACTACGAGCCCCATTGTTATTACTTTAACGGAAATTATTTGTAAATTTCGACAAATAGAACAATGATTGGAACACGTAGACGGTTGAAATCTTTGTATATATTGCTTCCATATAGTCTAAGAAACATGTACGCAAAGCATCCAAGCAGTACCATTCGCCAATTTTTTGTTCTTCAAGTTTAAGTGAACTGCGAGCCCCATTGTTAATCCTTTAAAGGAAATTATTTGTAAATTTCGGTAAGTAGAACAATGAATGGAACAGGTAGACGGTTGAAATCTTTGTATATATTGCTTCTATATAGTCTAAGAAACATAAATGCAACGCATCCAAACAGTATAATTCGCCAATTTTTTGTTCTTCAAGTTTAAGTGAACTACGAGCCCCATTGTTAATCCTTTAAAGTAAATTATTTGTAAATTTCGACAAGTAGAACAATGATTGGAACACGTAGGAGGTTGAAATCTTTGTATATATCGCTTCCATATAGTCTAAGAAACATACCTGCAAAGCATCCAAACAGTACCATTCGAGAATTTATTGTTCTTCATGATTAAGTGAACAACGAGCCCCATTGATAATCATGAAAGGGAAATTATTTGTAACTTTCTTTTTTTTTTTTTTTTTTATTTACAATATACAATAATAAACAATTACATAAAGATACGATAACTGGGTACCAAGATTAACTTTCACCCCAGTCATTAGTAAATTAAGTTTTTAAGAAATTAACGCGATTGTCTATAGTTTAGAAGAATGATAGGAAAATTATAAAAACCTGTCTCATCATAGAAGACTTGAAGTAATATACAATAAGTACAAGGCTAGAGACTAAGTAACAAATGAATGATTCGCTTATGTTTATACTTCTTATAGTTAAGGTCAACCTGAGAATAATTTCCTATGGAATTAATAGCTTTATCTTTACTTTTATGGCACGTTTGGTAAAAGCGTATGGAGAATTTTTGAATGTAATCACTTATGTAGCTTATACCTAGATCTTTATGAATTAATGATATATTAGTATATTTAGCGCAAAGTGCATTATTATTTTCCACCGTTTTAATAATCGCCTGTCACTGAATCGTGAGGAGTGAGCAGGAATCACTGGATATCGTTGTCCGTTGAAACGAGCAACTTATAAATTGTGCTAAAAACGAATGGCATTTCCGACTAATCCACGTACAAGAGGATGGTTGGACGTTTCGCAACGGTGTCGTGTTTCCTATCGTTTAGGTCAGATTTCTCTTTGAGTACCGTATCACTATGTTTATTTGAGAGTCGTGAAACGACAGTGGCTCGATTTGATTAAAATTTCACGTTCCATCGATGCTTGTTTTTCGCAGGTATTAACATCGCGATCACCGAATACATTACACAGTCGATTTACATTATTCTGCATCAGATGTAATTAAAATTTACACTTAAATAAATACCAGCATAATTCTCCACTTCCGTGCAATTACTTTCCCCGTGCAACGGCGACCCGTGATATCTACAAAGACGCCTGTTTAAAACGAATCTCCCTTTCTCGAGATATCCAATCGTTGAATTAATAAACGTCAAAGAGTACAATCGGAAGGTGTACAATGAGAAAAATAAAAGGGAAGAGCACACGGAAAATCCTAATACTCTTCATCGAGATATGTCTCTCTCTCTCTCTCTTTATCACTTTGCATCTCTCCTCTCTGTTATTCGCATATTTCATATTTTCACGAATTGATCGCGGATCGGCAATGGAAGAAAAAAGCCGCACGTATGCACGGTGCGGCAAAAAGCGTTTTATTAAACCGAGCTCACGGCGACCTTCGACAATGTGATTACTGCGTTTCAATAAATTTTTTGCGTTTCGTCAAACTTTCGTTGATTGGCATTCCTATTATTTTGTTCCGATGCTAGGAAATGCGTGTAGAGGAGGAGCACAGAGAGATAACTGGGGAGGACAGAAACGTTGCGCGGAACAAAGAGTACGATATTTCCGCTTCCTACTCGATTTTTACCTCGCTTTTCCAAACATTTCCTGCTAAATGGTGAGAGGAAAGCCGATGAAAGTCATCGTACAGAGAATTCGCTGTTTGCGCGTATTGAAATCGAAAAACTTTGATCTATCGCGTTAGATTCGTGGATAGAAGTGGAGGCTCGACGATGCTCTCGGTTGAACGGTGCGAAATATCGTTGGCTGACAAAGCGACGATGCAAAAACCGGGGTAATTCGACCTCCAATGCCATTTTCGCCAATGAAAGGGAGTAAATGCTCAGAAGACATTCTCTCTTCGACTGATAATTGCTTTACGGTGGCCACGTTGGGGAGAAATCATAGTTAACGAAGTTCCATCGATTTTCCCTCGGACCATACAGCGAATGTGAGAAAATTGACGGGAGCGTCATCAAAATATTAAATACTGAATATATAATATTATTTTCGCGCTTATTCGAAGCCCTGATAAATGGGATAGTCATAAAAAATATAGAGAATAATTTCGAATTATTGTTATCGTGTTATCGTAAAATTTGAATATTTGTTATGCAGCCTCGAAAATTTATTATGCAGCTGGTTAGACGGTGAAAGCTCTTTTGTTGATGTTTCCTAATATATCGCGTAGAGGTTGTGCAAAATTATTATTCTTTCGTCGGTCGAGGTTGTCAAGTATTTGCATACTAGTAAAATATACATGCGAATGGAGAATTTTGTATTGCAAATTCCATGGTAAACGTGTGGATCCAAGCACTTGACCTTTACAAAAAAGCCTCCGGCGATCTGTTGTGCAACATTCGTAAATGTGCTTCGGAAGCACTGTGTATCGATTTGCAAATGTCAGGGAATAAAGGACGTATGTAATGGAGTGCGTTTTGTCAAATGATTGCAAAGGAATTCAACTTGAAAGTCTGCCTGAATGGCTCGACGAAAGGCTTGAGAAAACAATTGGAAATGTATTGTACCGGAGAAAATCATGATAGTAATAGGAATTGGTTGTATTGGTTTAATTACTATATCATAGAAGATACTATAGATTATAAAAGATATAATTGCATTATACTGGCATACAGTAATGCTTACTTTGTTGGGATGAAATATTGCAAAACATATTTTATTTGGACTAGGATGTTAACCGTGTTCGTTAAAGCAGCGGGATGATAACAAAATAAGGGATGGTAAAATATTTCAACTTGTTCGACCGTCTATAAAATAGAAGTTCTTGATAACGTTATCGCTATCGGATTGCAGTCAAGCAGGAACCTTCTATTTTGATGGTATGAAATGTATTTGAACCCTCCGTTTTGAGAGATAATATCTGCCAAAAACTGAATACGTTCAGCGTGGAACAGTTCCGTTATCTCTAACTAAATTATAACAACAATAATTTTCGTTTTTTCTTCCTTTTGCATCGTTCGTCCAATCAGAGTATCGAGTTGGTGCGGTTGGTAAACTAGCTTAGCACGCGCAGTCGGCGAACGAGGTGTCTACCTTCGAAAATCCTTTCCTTATATATTTCTTACATTATATTCCCCAAATAATATTGGAGGTTGCTTGAAATTCATCGAAGATAGCTGCAAATATATTATTTATCAATAAGATAAAAGTATTACACAAAGAATCAAATATTCGTAAGCATTGAAAAGTACATCGTCAATTATAAACTCACGTACTTCACTCCTATAATTTTTATTCACCATAAGATTTATTAAAAATAAGCAGAGACAAGTTATTAAATAATAATTACATCTGTAATAAACGATTATTGACGAAAATTATTGTAATAACCGAAGTTTGCAAAATTATCCATGGAGAAAGGGGATCTCAATACGTAAGGTGCACTACGCATGTTCAGCGAGCCACCTCGCTGAGGCGGGAGAGCACAGTACAGCTTCAGACATCGAACGGGTCGCGTGATTTGACAGGTTGGTCCCTATGTATATTTGTGCACTTGCATATGGGTACCTAGTCACTCTTGATCTTGGATTACGACTATTAGTGCATGTGTGCTATAATATTAAACTACTTAAACAATAAATTAAAAGTGATATTAAATAATTTTAACAATTAAATACAATGTTTTGTGGAAGTATTAGTGGCATCAAGTGATAGTTACTTGTAGTGTTTTTACATCATTTTAACAATTAAATACAACGTTTTGTGGAAGTATCAGTGACCTCAGGTGCCAGTTACCTGCAAGTGTTTTTAAATTATTTCGACAATTAAATACAAGGTTTTGTGGATGTGTCAGTGACATCAAGTGACAGTTTTGTGCAAGTGTTTTTAAATTATTTCAACAATTAAATACAAGGTTTTGTGGATGTGTCAGTGACATCAAGTGACAGTTTTGTGCAAGTGTTTTTAAATTATTTCGACAATTAAATACAAGGTTTTGTGGATGTGTCAGTGATATCAAGTGACAGTTTTGTGCAAGTGTTTTTAAATTATTTCGACAATTAAATACAAGGTTTTGTGGATGTGTCAGTAACATCAAGTGACAGTTTTGTGCAATTGTTTTTAAATAATTTCGACAATTAAATACAACGTTTTGTGGAAGTATCAGTGACATCAAGTGATCGTTACTTGTAGTGTTTTTACATCATTTTAACAATTGAATACAACGTTTTGTGGATGTGTCCGTGACATCAAGTGACAGTTTTGTGCAAGTGTTTTTAAATTATTTCGCCAATTAAATACAACGTTTTATGGATGGGTCAGTGACATCAAGTGGCAGTTTTGTGCAAGTGTTTTTAAATTATTTCAACAATTAAATACAAGGTTTTGTGGATGTGTCAGTGACATCAAGTGACAGTTTTGTGCAAGTGTTTTTAAATTATTTCAACAATTAAATACAAGGTTTTGTGGATGTGTCAGTGACATCAAGTGACAGTTTTGTGCAAGTGTTTTTAAATTATTTCGACAATTAAATACAAGGTTTTGTGGATGGGTCAGTTACATCAAGTGACAGTTTTGTGCAAGTGTTTTTAAATAATTTCGACAATTAAATACAACGTTTTGTGGAAGTATCAGTGACATCAAGTGATCGTTACTTGTAGTGTTTTTACATCATTTTAACAAATGAATACAATGTTTTGTGGATGTGTCCGTGACATCAAGTGGCAGTTTTGTGCAAGTGTTTTTAAATTATTTCGACAATTAAATACAAGGTTTTGTGGATGTGTCAGTGACATCAAGTGACAATTTTGTGCAAGTATTTTTAAATTATTTCGACAATTAAATATAACGTTTTGTGGAAGTGTTAGTGACACAAAGTGATAGTTTTGTGCAAGTGATTTTGAATAATTTAAGCGATTAAATACAACGTGTTGTTATAGTGTCAGTGACATAAAGTGATTACTTCGTGTAAATGTCAATAACTTAAAGTTACGGTTTCGCGCCAGTGTTTCTAATTAATTTAAGTGATTGAACACAACGTGTTGTGAAATAACCATTAAAATATTGCACATTTATTTTCGATAGTTGGTTCCCGTAGATGTTGTATTATGTTATCAATTCATTTTCTCTTTCCTCGAAACTCGCAATTATCGTAGCTTAATATTTCCACCTCCATTTCCTCCGTAATGTCAGTTCTTAATTAATTTTCACAAAAATAGATTCATTTTTTCAAGTCCGATTGTTATTTCTGTTTACAGTATCTCCGGCAGAAGGTTTTGGGATATTGGGCCATTCTCAATCAGTTGGAACTCACGTTAAATGAGAAATGACTCACTTTCGCTACAATTTCCCCGTGTTTCGAGATTCTTGATATTTTTCAAATGATATAGTAGAAGCTGCCGTCTTTCTAGAACTCGATTGCACTATCGTAAAGTCTGTAGTGCGAGTATAGAATAACATTCGCGCTTAGAAGTTCACAGAATTATGAAATCTTCAATTAGAAATGGGACTTTGATCTGTGTAACTCGTTTGGGGAACTGTATCGTTGAAATTTTTTATTATTTTGTCATTCAATAGTAATTCGAACGACATACGATATAATCACAGTATACGATATAATTTTAATTTCAATATCTTATAATTAAAGTATCTCGATTATATAAATGTAATGTTTCATTGACAAACGCTTGCATATTAAAATTTGCGACCGATTTATCGGTCTTAGAGTCAGTGCCGGGTTTTGTATCGCATATATTTAAAACATACTCGAAAAGAGTATTCGCGCAAGTAGAGCCAGTGTTCGTTCGTACCGTAAATCGTTTCAACGTACCGGTCGCGAATACCGATCACCGAAATCGCGAAACTCGCGGGTCAGCACCTGCTCCTGCGGAGAGGACCTCCATCGTGCAGTCGGTGGACGATGGAGGATGTAAGTTTCATTATTTCACTAACATTTTCATTAATCGACCCCTATTTCAATTGGAACTTAAAGTTCACTTTAACCGTTTGAGTCTCAGTATCAAAAAGATCCGTTATATTCTATCTCTATAAAGAAAATTGTTTTATTTCTCTCAAAATTTGTCCAATATATCCTGAGACTCAAACGGTTAAGAGAATTAAATTAGAGTTTAATTTTACCCACCGTATATTCAAATAATTCTCCTTAGAGATTCTATAATGTTGTCTTCTCTTGTGTTAAAGAAAGGACAATCTCCAGGCCATGGATGCAGCCAGGCCATGGACGCAGCCCAACCATGGATGCAGCCGGACCATGGATGCAGCCGGTCCATGGATGCAGCCGGACCATGGATGCAGCCGGACCATGGATGCAGCCGGATCATGGATGCAGCCGGACCATGGACTACGATCTCAACGTGGAGGTAAACACTTTTCAACTATCACTTTCTTCGGTTGGTGAGTGACAAAATTCAAAGTTCCTCCGGTCGTTCGATCATGCCGCAGGACGAATGGTCCGAAACGGCACCGAACGACTGGTTGTATTTTATGTGTGCTAGTAGTTTGCGAACATAGTGACCGCGATTATGGTAATTAGTACCATAGTCGCGAGTAGTAACGATTTTTCTAGGATGTTTAGTATGTAAGAATTTCGCGGATGGTCAATTCCATTGTCAAAGTAATAATAACGAATGTATATTGAATTTTTCGACGAATTACTTTGACGATGGTATTGACCGACAAATTTCAATGATCTCAGTAGAGTCAATTTTAGTCAATTACAATTCACTTTTAAATTCATTTGCATATAGAGTGTCAATGCTCTACGTAGAGTCACTTTAATAGATTTCAATTCTCATTTAAAGTCATGTTATTTATTGAAATTTCTTACGCCGCTTTTATTATATTAATTAATCATTCTCGTTAGGATTTTCAGGTTGTAACCCTAATTCTTTCCTTTTTCTTTCAGAAATATACAGTAAGTTTATGTTTTACGTTACTACTTTGTCACTATGTTCGCTTGTAGTAGTAGTAGTAATAGTTGTGTGGTAGTTAGTTGCTTCGCCGCATCGCAGCAAAAAGCTGCGAATTCGGCTTCGTCCGAGAAATTAGTGTCGCGAAAATAACAATACGCGTCTTTGCTTCTTTCATTATTTTATAAAGTAGTGTTGCGAAAATTTATACGCGATTTTGCTCTTTTCTTTATTTTTCAGGGTAGTGTAGCGAACATTTAAACGCGATTTTGTCCTTTTCTTTACTTTTTCAAAGTAGTGTGGCGAAAATTTATACGCGATATTGCTGTTTTCTTTATTTTTCAGGGTAGTGTTGCGAAAATTTACACGCGATTTTGCTCTTTTCTTTATTTTTCAGGGTAGTGTAGCGAAAATTTATACGCGATTTTGCCCTTTTCTTTATTTTTCAAAGTAGTGTTGCGAAAATGTATACGCGATTTACAATTCTCTTTCTTTTTTAAAGTAGTGTTGCGAAACTAAGTACACGGTTTGTTCGATATTATATTCGCGATTTCAGCTCTGCGAAAAATCGCAACACTGCGATTAATATCGCAAAATTGCGGTTAATATCGCAGAATTGCGATTAATATCGCAGTACAGTACTGCGTCTACGTCATGACGCCAGTGCGGGATACTATCCCGTCAATTGTATAAAATATTCGCGATTATTAGAGTTGCGAAATTAAAAGTGCACCTCGGTAGAGGTTGCCCGCGATTTTGTTCGATCACTCTTCGCGAACTTAGCGTTGCGAAAATTCACAGCGTCTCGCTAAGATGCTCGCGATTTTGCTCGTCGCAAAATTAGTGTTGCGAAAATTCACAGCGCCTCGCGTAGGCGTTCGCGATTATTGCTCGTACGCGAAATTAGTGTTGCGAAAATTGACAGCACCTCGGAAAGATACTCGCGATTCCGTTAGCCGCGAATTTCCGTAGCGCTTCGGAAACAGGTGCTCGCGTTCTTTTTACGATTAAAATAACTATGATTAATAATAAAGTGAAGCTGTTTTCGCAAGCGTTTGTCAAATGGAACATTACGAACTATTAATTGAATTAATATATTGTCAAAATATTTCATCTTATTCTACAATAATATTGATACTGTGACTGTTGGCCGTTCGAATTACCTGTTTTCTCAATTCAATTTTTCATCGAGGATAAAGTTCCGCCGATACATTTTCCCAAATGCTTTGCACAAATCATGGTTTATTTTTATCGTACATTTGCAATTACATGGAGTTCCATAAGCTCGCATTCTTACTTTATGATAGTGCAATCGAGGACTTTAGATCGATGGCGAATTTTCTTTCGAGTTTTCTCGCGTATGTGATATTCTGTGTATACTGTAGCGAAAGTGGGTCGTTCTCTTTTAATGTATAATATTCCGATCTTCCACGATAACGATGACGATGATGGTGATGACGATGATAACCAACGATTTGAGATTATCATCGAAACTGGTAAAATTAGTTTTCGTATAGTTAAGTCTCTGATTCTCAAAAGATTTCAGGTGTCAGTTAAATCCGATTCTCAGGAATTTAGAAGGTCTTTGTTATCGGGAGGCAATTTCTTCAGTTTCAATGGAATCTACACATCGCACAAGCAGATGTTTGGTTTAAGTATATTTTTGTAACCGGATAAACTAAGTTTTCGGAGAAGGCTATTCCTTATTTTTCAAGAAACTTAAATCCTATATATTTTGCATGAGGTTTTAACTATCAAACATTTTGGAATTGAACTTAATTCCTTAATAGGCAGGTTATTCGTTATTAAGGAAACATGGTAACGACGTTACTTCTAAGAGCTCTTAATTATCGAATATATGGGACTTTAATTTTTATAAAACTTAGCTATCGAAAAGGCAGGCTTCGAATTTTACGACGAGTTAGTTACTGAATAGGCAGGTTTTAAATTTTAAGACAAGACATTCATTTATCGAGCCAGCCAGCTCCTAATTTTAAGGCGAATTAGTTTCAGAATAGGCAGGCGTTTAGTTTTAAGACGAGTTAGTTGTTGAATAGACAGGTTTTAAATTTTAAGACCAAATAGTGCATGTATCGAGCCGGCCAGCTCTTAATTTTAAGGCGAGTTAGTTTCAGAATAGGCAGGCGTTTAGTTTTAAGACGAGTTAATCACTGAATAGGCAGGGTATTAGCTTTAAGATGAGTTAGTCGCTCAATAGGCAGGCTATTAGCTTTAAAATGAGTTAGTCACTGAATAGGCAGGTTTTAAATATTAAGGCAAGATATCGTCTTTATGGAGGTGGTCAACTCTTAATTTTAATGTATGTTCCTATCAGAATAGGCAGGATTTTAATTTTAAGACGAGTTAGTTAACGAATAGGCAGGTTTTTAGCTTTAAGACAAATTATTAATATCTTGTTCTAAGACAGGTTATTAACCGAACAGGCAGACTTTTAATTTTAAGAATAGTAAGTTACTGAATAGGAAAGCTTTTAAGTTTAAGAGAACTTAGTCCTCGGATAGATGTCTTACTAGATTTTAATGAAAGTTAGCAATGCTACAGGCAGGATCTTAGTTGCAAGAAAAATTAACCTCTAATACATTCAAAAATAATTCGTTCATTATAACAATTTCTAATGCTGAGAAATTAATACGATATAATAATCTGCCTCTCTTCTCGAACGAAGTTAAAGGCTGCTGCGATCTGCTTCCCTATAGTTTATTCTCTTCCTGTACTTACTGCAAATAGTAAGTAAGGCTAGATTTAAGAGTTTAGTTTAGTTTAGAATAAGCAAATATTGTAAAGGGAGATCGACACCATTCGGCGGGTGTCTATCTCTTTTCGCGAAACGGGATGAGAAGAGTAGAGTCGGCGATTCCTCTGCTACACTTTCTCTCGACATTGAATTCGTCAATGTCGAGGGAAAGTGTCTCAGGGGAAGAGCAAAATGAAATGGAGGTAGGTTGGGCATGCATTTTTGGGTCCCGTTTCGTGGCAACCTCCTCGCGGTGGGACCTGGGTCGATATCACTTGCTATGATTTTAACTTTTATTAAACGTGCTTTTAGTACGATATTTTGTTAAATAGTAGTACTAAATAGCAAGTGATATCGAGCGAATAGCCACGAAATCCGAATATTCGGCAGCCTTGGCTACCGAATGTTCGGATTCCTAGTCTTACAATTAGTTACATCTAAGAATTTGCGTTTAAGTTAGCTTTAAGGTTACGCGATTAAGTAGAAATTAAGCTTCGCATCGAAGAAGAGTCAACGTTGGGCAGATTTGTTCGCTTTTATCTCTGACTATTCGTTTTCTTTCTTTGGTGACAACAATTCTTTAACTCTTCGTTGATTAAAAGTTCCAGTCATCACCTCGAAAGAAGACATCGTTTAGCGTTAAGATAGTTCCAGTAAGATTTAAGTTAGATTTAAAAATGTCACCTAAGCGTAAAATTGAATGCAAGAGTGTCATCGTAACTCAATTCCATGCTCTCGAAAATATGCGAAAGAAGGCAAACGTTTTTCTCGTGTAGCCGTCCTCGTTACTTACTTCCTATCCCAATTGCAGCCCCTGTCCAGAAGACCGACGAGTGTTTCTGCGGCGGCGCGGAGGCGAGAAGCGTGGTTCTACGGCCCAGGGACGTCTTCAGGGTTGGTCTTTGAGCCGAAGGTCGTACGATCGACTTATGACATATGTGCTCCATACCGATCGATGGGGTGGCACTGTGTCGGTGTAAGCCGGACCCTCTGACTGGGCCGATGAGCCGCCACGTTACGCAGCCTCGTCGTTGTAAGACGTGACCTCTGGCACTCATCGCGTCCAGTTACGGTACGCGACTGGCCAGTGCTCCACCACCGACCGGATCATCGCATTTGTCATCGGTCGACGTACGACCCGAGGGCTCAAAGACGCAACCCGGTCGTGGTTCAAGTTGGATCATGACCAGCCTGGCAGATAATCCGGTTCAGCTACAGATCGTACCAACCCAGTCCGTCTCAGGAAGGGGTGCAACTGGACTCCAGCCGCAGAAGACTAACTTTCTTCCCCCTTTCGCGATCGCGTTTTCATTTTGCTTTTCAAAGTCGTTTGCCTTCTTCTCGGATATTTCTTGAGCATGGATGCGATATTATGGTTTTGTAAGAGTGATTGCGTGCGGAAAGTAAGATAAGAATTAGGAATGTCGAATAAGTAAATATTGTAAAGGGAGATCGACACCATTCGGCGGGTGTCTATCTCTTTTCGCGAAACGGAATAAGTAAAGTAGAGTCGGCGATTCCTCTGCTACACTTTCTCTCGACATTGAATTCGTCAATGTCGAGGGAAAGTGTCTCAGAGGAAGAGCAGAATGAAATGGAGGTTGGTTGGGCATGCATTTTTGGGTCCCGTTTCGTGGCAACCTCCTCGCGGTGGGACCTGGGTCGATATCACTTGCTATGATTTTAACTTTTATTAAACGTGCTTTTAGTACGATATTTTGTTAAATAGTAGTACTAAATAGCAAGTGATATCGAGCGAATAGCCACGAAATCCGAATATTCGGCAGCCTTGGCTACCGAATGTTCGGATTCCTAGTCTTACAATTATTTACATCTAAGAATTTGCGTTTAAGTTAGCTTTAAGGTTACGCGATTAAGTAGAAATTAAGCTTCGCATCGAAGAAGAGTCAACGTTGGGCAGATTTGTTCGCTTTTATCTCTGACTATTCGTTTTCTTTCTTTGGTGACAACAATTCTTTAACTCTTCGTTGATTAAAAGTTCCAGTCATCACCTCGAAAGAAGACATCGTTTAGCGTTAAGATAGTTCCAGTAAGATTTAAGTTAGATTTAAAAATGTCACCTAAGCGTAAAATTGAATGCAAGAGTGTCATCGTAACTCAATTCCATGCTCTCGAAAATATGCGAAAGAAGGCAAACGTTTTTCTCGTGTAGCCGTCCTCGTTACTTACTTCCTATCCCAATTGCAGCCCCTGTCCAGAAGACCGACGAGTGTCTTGACATATGTGCTTATCTGACATATGTGCTTCATACCGTCCGATGGGCGGGGGGGGGGGGGGGGGGGCAGTGTGTCGGAGTAAGCCAGACCCTCTGACTGGGCCGATGAAGAATTTGCGTTTAAGGTAGCTTTAAGATTACGCGATTAAGTAGAAGTTAAGCCTCGCATTGGAGATGAGTCAACGGTGGTCAGATGTTTTCTCTTTATCACTGTTGCTCGTGCGATCATGCTGTCTCTATTGTTTCGGTTGTTCATTCACTCGTACATATAGCATAATAAACTGACTCCATAATGCTCTTATTCTGCGAATGTAAATTGGAAACATTATAAATATGGTCTTCATGAGAAAGCCACAAACTTAAAGACAAAGTGAAAGAAGGCAGACCTTTTGTTATTTTTGAAGTTATGTGATCGGCTCTCACGGTTTTGGTACCCAAATTGTTTTAAATTCTAATATTGATTTATATCGTCATTGAACATTAATACTATATTATCACGTAAAGAATAACTTCTTGTTATTTAAATAAGTAAAAAGATTCGTTTCTCTGCTCTAAACGATATATCTTCTACATATTACCGGTGGAGATCTTTCTACTTAATAACTATTTTAATAATTCATGCTCAAATCTCTTATTTCGAGATATTATAAGTCTTTGTTTGAAATTTCTCAAAATCCCTGGTTTTGGCGCGCTAGAGGATAGGCCTTGTAGCGCGTGACATGCAGCCGTATTCTGATTGGCTCGCTTTTCCCCCACCGAGCGGCAACCAAGCCGCCGCGAGCTATCCCCACTCCTACCTGAGCGGTCACCTACCTCTTTCTCTCTCCGGACTTGGAACCGTTAACACGTATCCGCTGTGAGTACCTTTTCTTTTACATCGCCCTCGTTTACCGACCGCTAAAAAATAGTTCACTTGTTTATCTACTACGTAATAGTCTTCTGCTGTACCATAACAATCAATTCGGACAATAATAATTACGAATTTAGTAACAATCGCGAAATAATTACGACGCAATTGGTGACGTCACTGACCTCTCGCGACATTTACGCGGTGCTTTTCTCGTCTACAACATTAGTACTTCTTCTATAGCTTCGTATTTCGATTTTATTGACGAAGACCGCGATTATTGTTGCTCTGAAACGTGATTATACGGAATTATTGTACTTTTTCGCAGTTATTTAATAGTTTACTCGTGTGTGCTTGCAGGACTCGGAGTATCCTTTGAACGACCTTCCGGGCTGGCACGATCGGACACGTGCACGGTGGAGCAACAAAACGTAAGATATTACGACGCCATACGCAAGTAACATTTTCATTTACTTCGGGTCTTCGCGATATTTTGTTTGAATTTATACAATATTCATATTAATTGATATCGAGTCGAACATCCGACGAATAGAATTTACATTTCTACGAATTAATACGGTTCTACGGAAACATGCAACGATTGAAATCTTTCGGGATTATTTGAAACCTCTTACAATATACGAGTATTCAGTCAATATTTACAATACGATAGTCGACTTCCAAGAAAGCTGCTCCTTATTCTGACAGTGTTTACCAATTCGCGGTGTTAAATTTCGACGGCTACAATTCTATGCTACAAATAAATCGCGATTCGTTTTTACTTGGTATTTACATGTTACGACTTATCCTTCCGTTTTGAGACGCTGCAATGGATTTACATAGGTTTCAGGGCATAAGTATAGAAGTAAATAAAAATCGTATTTGCCGATGTAGGGCGTTAAGGTCCTGCGTTAGATTCGTCCGTAATTTCTATAAAGATTTTCGTGAATTTATCGAAGGGGGTTAGTGTTCATATGTAATAGGGAATAAGCATGACTAATCTTATAACTTTAACAGTGGCAGCTCGCAGTATTTATTGTTTATACATTTAATTAATAGTGTATTGTATTACACAAAGAACATGACGAATCAATGAGTAAGACATAATTTTTAAGCAGTATTTCTTGAAGCAAGCACTTGATTTGATATGAAAAAGAAAAACATGGTTGTTTGATTTTCTTGTGTTCCCCACCCCACCCTTTTATTTTCAGCAAAATTTGGGGCCGAGCGCATTGCGGTCTAGAGTCAGTGCTTGTTTCGTATTATATTAATATTTATATCTGTATATATTTATTACTCAATATTTTTTCAATTTATAACAAATTCACGCGACATAGAGTCAGTGTTTGCAACCCGCTATTATAATTATTAATATCTTTTGAATAATTATTAAAAATATTAAGAATTCTTTTCTCCGCGAAAGTAGAGTCAAAATTGTTCGCCGGAAATGATTCTCGGTCGCGGTAGCTTCCTTATATTATTTAAATTGATCGTACCGGAAGTAGAGACAGTGCATCGAGCAGCAGCTGTGGAAAGGACTTCCATCGGGCAAGGCTTCACGAATTTTAAAAGTAAGTATAAGATGCTCGAGAAATGAAATTTTTTAATTAAAAAATATGTATATAAACTAACCAAAATGTTAATTTGTTTGTTACAGAACAGTCAAATGACGGGATGGTTGAGCAGCGACAATCATTCCTTGGCGATGGGCAAAGTCTGTGAAGGTAAGTTGAAATTTTATTCCGTACACACGTCATAACTTTGATATTTGCCAATTCCCTTGCAAACTTAACTTTGTTCTCTCCATCAATTTAATTAACGTAAATAAAGTATTAATTAGCTTTTGCAGTTCTCATAGAATACTTGCAACATTTTTATGCTAAATAAAAAATTAGCTGAATTTTCAAGTTTTCAGAGAGCAAATATTTTATATTTTGCGTTTTATTTTTGTTACAGACTTTGTCCGAATTCGTGAGGCATCGCTGGAGTGTTTGTTTCGCATTTTATATATACTTTAATAAGTGTTAAATTTCTAGTAATTTTACGCGAAAGTAGAGTCAGTGTTTGCTTCGTATTTCATATTATACACTTCAATTTATAACTTTACGCGAAAGTAGAGTCAGTGTTTGCTTCGTATTTCATATTATACACTTAAATTTATAACTTCACGCGAAAGTAGAGTCAAATTGTTCGGCGAAAATAATTCTCTGTCGCAAATTGTCTTTTTTTCAATTATACCGCGCCGGAAGTAGAGTCAGTGCAACAGGAGCAGCTGTGGAAAGGATTTCCATCGGGCAAGGCTTCACGAATTTAAAAAGTAAGTATCACATGATCGAGAAATAAAAATTCACAGTCGAGAAATACAAAGATGGCTTATACTAATGAAAATGTTAATTTTTTTGTTACAGAACAGTCAAATGACGGGATGGTTGAACGGCGACAATCACTCCCAGGCGAAGGGCAAATCTTTTATAGGTGAGCTGAAATTTTAGTTCGCATGTACCCCGCAATTTTTCCCCAAGTTTCAGTTGCTACTTGAAAATTTTCTCTATAACGTCCTTACAAGTTTTATATCAAATTTCCATACCCTTACATTGTATGTTCTACCAATAAAATAAATAAAAATTAAAAATTCCCCGACATGAAATTTTCAGGGAATAGGTATTTAAGATGTGCATCTTATTTTTGTTACAGACTTTGCTCGAATTCGTGAGGCATCGCTGTACCCTATGAAACTGCGTTGCACCTTCCGCCTTGAAGGTGAGTAACGTAAACACAGAGATGTTTTATTTCTACGTACTTGTCGGAAAGTTTCGATACATAGTTCGATATATAACTTCTCCTTGAATTCTCAATTCTGAAAATCATTCATACACTAATCATTCTTACGATCTACTCTTAACGTTTCTTGATATATAATTACGACTTTTTTTCATCCGCTGTTTTCAAAATTCAATTAGCTTTCTTTGTAAAATCGGAACGGAACGCAGTTTAACGTTCTACGAACGGTGCCTCCTGCAATGCGAAATGCTTTGTTTTGTTTAGACCTTGGACATTCCTTGAGATGACCTGAGGACAACCTTGATAACAGCGGCGGAGACAACACTGGCAGAGACAGCAGCGGCAGAGATTCTAAGGTAACCAATGGTATTCTGGTGTCTCGACACTGGTGAGTCAAAAACTTTAACTGTCCCTCCGGTCTCCAAACCATGCCGTAGGACGAAAGGTCCGAAGCGGCACTGGAGATTGGTTGTATTGTTCTATAAAGCGAGCATAGTGAACACGAGTAATTTAAAAATTACTCGTGAGTAGAAACTGTTATATATTTTCCTTGTGTACTGTCATGTATATCGTAGCTTAGGACAGGGCCTTCTTGTAGCGCGATTTTTGCATTATTTACATGAATGTAATCATGAAATTTACAGTTAGCGTTGCGAATTTATCAACACAAATGAACAGTTGACGAGTATTGTGCGTTCTTTATATTCACTGGAAAAATATTCTTATAACAAAATTTGTTATAAGATCGCGGCTAATTGCTTTCTTCGAGACGATTTATGTTTTAAAATAGATCGCTCGATTTGTGCTTTTGATAGACGAAATTTCGGAAGTTTGTAAATTTGTTTCGCGTCGTTTCAATAACAATTATGGTATTATCTACAAGAAGGCAATTCGCGACGGGTAGATCTCGAAGTCAGAGTGACAGTTAATACATTTCCCTGTTAAAATTCTTCCCCTGATGACGAGATCTCCCGGTTTTTAATATTCATTTTCAATTCAAAGTAAATTTTGCATATTTACAAATATATAAAGTAGAGTATTTTGCTTCTATAGAGTTCACTTTTTCAATTAAAATTCTCTTTGCTTGAACAAATATGAAAGTCGAGTCACTTGCTTAAATAAATATAAAAGTCGAGTCATTTGCTTGATTAAATATCAAATTCGAGTCACTTGCTGCAATTTTTCATAAATCAGACCGTTAGAATTCTTCTAATCATCCTCTTAGCTAGGATTTTCAGCAAAAATACGCAGTGAGTACAAAGTTCTGCCGTGTTCACTTTAAGCCCGAACTCATTCGAGTGCCCAGGTGCACTTCGAATGGGTAAAGGCGGTGGGCACGGCCTTTTTTTTAAAAATCAGCGACTGACATTGCGGTGGCGAATCGTGCACGACGTAATTTCCACATGTGTGTGATGTGTGTTAGGCTGTGGATCTTGCGTCGCTTGAAATTTTCTCGTATCATAAAATAATTTTTACAACCTTCAACAATATATTTTGCCTTATTCTCCTTTTCACTCTTACTACAACTCATCGATGTATATGGCATGCCAATGATGAAATTCTCTCTATCTGTGCAACATATGCCATATACATTGCCTCAAATATCAAACGATACAATGTCAAATATTTATAATTCTATAAATGTTCGGGGTTGGCAGTGGGTTGTGCGCCACAGGGAGGGGCTCTCGGCTCACACGAGTCGGTCCTGGTACTTCCGTTAAAGTCCAGGAAGACTGGTCATCTCCATGTCTTCGTATGTCGAACTCGTCACATCGCGTGATGCCCGGGAGCCAATTATATCCTTGTGACGCACGGCCCACGTGGCCTTTTCGCTGCTCCTATTCGCGATTATGCTAACTTCAGCGCCCTCTTTTCTGAATTGTAACGCGAACAAGCGAACGCACCTGTTCCGCGCTTCACTCTTCTTTCTACTGTGCCGCGATAAACTACGCATCGCGCGTTGAGAGTCATCTCTTTTTGTTCAGTTGCTTTCGCAATTATTGTTCACGCGGTCCGCCTTCGCGACCCGTATTTTTATTCGTAGATTCGCGATATTGTCCCTCGTTAAAACCCAAGTGTTTGTGTTTGTTGATTTGAGACGGAATAAAGCGAGTTTTGGTGTAAGGGAGTTTTCTTTCCTCCACGTGCTTCCGAACGTGCATCGGACCAGTCGCCTCAGTCCCTGTCCTCGCGCGCCGCTTCCATTCGGGAGCGAACCAACGTTCCGTTCCGCGGCTGTTGTTCACTTTAGTCGCGAACAATAAACCTGCCAAATCGCGATAGAGTATTATAATGAAGTAACGCAATGGTCGCCACCCTTGTCAGTCGATTTCAGGAAATTGGTACGTACATTTTAGAGTATGAATGTTGTTTGCGAACTCGGGTGTCGGAGGAACCCCGGGGAGTCCTCTCTAGTTCAGGCCCATGCACATTGGTTGCTGATTGAGAACCGTGGAGTGATGTGTGTTTGTGTGATTTGTGTCGCGATTTGCATTTTTAAATATAGGTTTTAGATACGTAGGTAGCATACCGTTCTTGAATGTGAGTTAAATATAAGCAGGAAGGGCCAGGAATTCAGGATATCACATTCTCTGTGTAGGTCGGGTAAAAGTGATATGCCTGGACCTGGGATCAAACTACGGTCAAACCGAGTGTCCCCCTCTTTTTGACCGTAGTTTCTAGTTTGTAAATTTTTTGCGCACGTGGTGAAACTCCCGGTGCGATATTCGAATACTTTGCCTTTTTTTATGAAAACTGTGCTACACGAGCAGCGAATACGCTCTGCACGCTCGTGGTGTGGTTTTCACTGTTGAATTTGATAATAGTAAGACTTTTGTTGGTGCAAAGTATTCGAGCATTCTCTAGCGGCAGAAGAAGTGGCTAACAAGTGCCGAAGAGGCCCGACAAACTGTCACGAAGAGGGCTGCAGCGAATGGCTTTTCATCCTCGAATCCGTTTTGGGTTCTAGAATGGAAAGTCATTATTAGTATTTGTTAATTCACTGTGCTCGCTTTCTGTATTTGTCCTCTGACGGATGTAACATTCCCGTCCAACGAGCGCATCTTGGCTGCATGCGGTTTTTCATTGCGAAATTAGAGTTACGTATACCTTGCTCGTTAGTGTTGCGAAATTAAGGTCACCACGGATGGTACCCCCGGGTTTGTTCGAATTAATTGGTAGTTGTTAGTGTTGCGATATGAATATACTCGGTTTTTTAATTTCTAGAATATTATATTAAATTAGAGATAGAGTTGCGAGAGATATCGCCCGAGATGGCGAACGGGAGCTTGCTTTAATTAGATGTTTAGAAGTAGCGTTGCGAATTGAAGCACGAAAAGTGACCGGTTTTTCTTTGAACAGTAATTCTTTAAAGTAGCGTTGCGATATAAAGCACGAAAAGTGCCCGGTTTGTCTTTGAATAATTAATTGTTAAAGTAGAGTTGCGACATAGCCCTTGATCAAGGAGCACGGGAGTTTGTTTTAGTATCTTATAGAATATTTCGAATTAGTATTTTCTTAATAATTTGTAGAGTATAGCATCACGATTCAGCACCTGAAATGGGTGTCCGGGAGTTTGCTCTTAATAAATTCTAAATTTGTGTTGCGAAATATGAATTATACGCGGTTTTCTTTTGAACAATCGCGAAACTAGCGTTGCGAAATACAAAAGCAGCTGAGAGATGCGCATCTGCTGAGTCAGAGACTCAGCAATTGGAGTTGCAAAAATGCAACTCCCCATGGAGTGCCTCAGGAGGCCTGCTCCCAACGATAGCTTCTTTTTTTCCGGATAGGTAGTGTTGCGAATTCTGAGAGCCCCCGGAATGGCAGTAGGCGGGTTTTGAAGTAGCGTTGCGAACAATGAAAGCCTCGAAATGGCAGTACGCGATTGTTTATTAAATAATATTACGTATTTTTTTTTTTAAAATTCGTTTATTTTGACGACACCATATAATAGCAATTACCCTGATAAACGGCAGGCAAAATACAAATGGGCATGTATATGTAATGTGGCAGCATATTGCTGCTTCTCGAAACATAGTTTTAGCAGTGAGTGACAATGTAAATATATTTTTAGCGGGGTGAAAAGAAAAAAAAAAATATTACGTATGATAGCCATGGAATGGCAATAGGCGGGTTTTAAAGTAGCGTTGCGAAGAATGAGAGCCATGAAATGGCAATAGGCGGGTTTTCAGCTAGCGTTGCGAACAGTAAGAGCCTGAAATGGCACCGGTTTCTCGCGATTTTTATTGAAAGCGCCTCTTGGCTGCTCGATGATTTCGGGATTTTCAGCGCCTTTTGGCTGCTTCATGTCATGATTTTTGTATTGTTAATCAAGTGCTTGCAAATAGAAATACTGCTGCAAATGTATCTTTTAATACAAGAAATTTTGAGGATTTATGTAGAATTTTTGTCAAGTTATATTATGTATTGTCCATTGAGACCAATCAGTCAATGAATTTCATCGTGGTCATTGAAACCACTCCGCAAATAAAAGTGCAAAAAGTTATATGCACATTTGATGACACAGATAGAAAATGAGTGTCAGTTAATTTAATAAAATTCGTGAAATAGGAAACACGGTGCTGGCTGTCATGGTTAAAGTTATTAATTTAATATTGTCTGGATTTTACTTGGATCGCGATGACATTTTTGTGAGAATACCGCGTCGACGTAGAGGTTTCGATGAATTCTCGCAAATTTCTTACAAAAATTACGGACCACGGGTTTTGCATACTTTTTTAATAGAATGAAAATAACAAACTTGCGCCCGAAACATATATATCGAAATTGCAGTGTGATAGACGGATAGCAAATACAGATAAGAAGTAAACGCGTCGCTTTTAGATATTTGCTTATTTATTTCACTAAATGGTAGAGTTATATTGTAGCAAAGGGGGAAGTCTGTCTTTATTTAACACTTTTCGCGTCGCGAATTAAAGAGTGATGCATTTATTTTTATGCTCGGATGATGGAAAGGTTTCAAATAATTTCGAATGCAACTGCGTCGAAATTAGCTTTTTTCATTCAAGTAATTTATTTGATAGCAAATGATTGTGACATTGCACAATTTGCTAAATTGTCCATACTATTCAATTCGCGTTTGTCGACTCGATATGTAACTTCAAATTTTATATTTGCTTTTTTAAATTTCTGATCATTCTTTATCGTAAAGTTTACAACATTTGCATTTCCTACAATTTTTAATAAATTATGCTTCATTTGATTTTCGTAAATTTCGATACTCGTCTGTTACAATATTCAAGGGTCGGTGATATTTCGTTTTATGTTGCGCGTTTTGGGCAAAATTAATGAGAGTTTGTTGCAGAAGACGGAATACTAATAATGGATATTTAGAGGAAATGAATTGGACCATGCCCATGGAAATTAAGAGAGACAGGCGTCCAGAGACGCTGGGGGAATCCACAGTGTAATGACATTTTACTAACAAATGAGTTTTTATTGCAGGAGTTGCATGAATCGAATCACATCGAAGGGAGTTCGATGGATATTTCTCGGTGACATCTTGTGTTGCAAATTGTGTGTTAGGTTTGCAGATATTTCTTCTGAAAATTTGTTACGATCGTGTGATGACCATTTCTTAATGGTTTCGTTGTTAATGGTTTCGATACGTTTGATTTTTGGATCAAAGTATCGTCTGTATTGTTTTCGAAGTCTGATTCATGAGATAATTGTTGTCCGACTTTCTTCATTGCTTCTATATAGTCTAAGAAACATATATGCAAAGCATCCAAACAGTACAATTCGCCAATTTTTTGTTCTTCAAGTTTAAGTGAACTACGAGCCCCATTGTTAATCCTTTAAAGGAAATTATTTGTAACTTTCTACAAGTAGAACAATGAATATTACAGGTAGACGGGTGAAATCTTTCTATATATTGCTTCTAAATAGTCTAAGAAACATATATGCAAAGCATCCAAACAGTACCATTCGCCAATTTTTTGTTATTCAAGTGTAAGTGAACAATGAACCCCAATGGTTAATCCTTTATCGCAAATTATTTGTAATTTTCGACAAGTAGAACAATGAATGGAACAGGTAGATGGTTGAAATCTTTCTATATATTGCTTCTATATAGTCTCAGAAACATATATGCAAAGCATCCAAACAGTACAACTTGCCAATTTTTTGTACTTCAAGTTTAAGTGAATTACGGGCCCCATTGATAATCATGAAACGGAAATTATTTCTAACTTTCTACAAGTAGATCAATGAATGGAACAGGTAGACGGTTGAAATCATTGTATATATTGCTTCTACATAGTCTAAGAAACATATATGCAAAGCATCCAAACAGTACAATTCTCCAATTTTTTGTTCTTCAAGTTTAAGTAAACTACGATCCCCATTGTTAATCCCTTAACGGAAATTATTTGTAACTTTCGACAAGTAGAACAATGAATGGAACAGGTAGACGGTTGAAATCATTGTATATATTGCTTCTATATAGTCTAAGAAACATATATGCAAAGCATCCAAACAGTACAATTCGCCAATTTATTGTTCTTCAAGTTTAAGTTAACAACGAGCCCCATTGTTAATCCTTTAAAGGAAATTATGTGTAAATTTCGACAAGTAGAACAATGATTGGAACACGTAGACGGTTGAAATCTTTGTATATATTGCTTCCATATAGTCTATGAAACATGTACGCAAAGCATCCAAACAGTACCATTCGCCAATTTTTTGGTCTTCATGTTTAAGTGAACTACGAGCCCCATTGTTAATACTTTAACGGAAATTATTTGTAACTTGCGACAAGTAGAACAATGAATGGAACAGGTAGCCGGTTGAAATCAATGTATATATTGCTTCTATATAGTCTAAGAAACATATATGCAAAGCATCCAAACAGTACAATTCGCCAATTTATTGTTCTTCAAGTTTAAGTTAACAACGAGCCCCATTGTTAATCCTTTAAAGGAAATTATGTGTAAATTTCGACAAGTAGAACAATGATTGGAACACGTAGACGGTTGAAATCTTTGTATATATTGCTTCCATATAGTCTATGAAACATGTACGCAAAGCATCCAAACAGTACCATTCGCCAATTTTTTGGTCTTCATGTTTAAGTGAACTACGAGCCCCATTGTTAATACTTTAACGGAAATTATTTGTAACTTGCGACAAGTAGAACAATGAATGGAACAGGTAGCCGGTTGAAATCAATGTATATATTGCTTCTATATAGTCTAAGAAACATCTATGCAAAGCATCCAAACAGTACCATTCGCCAATTTTTTGTTCTTCAAGTTTAAGTGAACTACGAGCCCCATTGTTAATCCTTTAACGGAAATTAATTGTAACTTTCTACAAGTAGAACAATGATTGGAACACGTAGACGGTTGAAATCTTTGTATATATTGCTTCTATAAAGTCTAAGAAACATATATGCAAATCATCCAAACAGTACAATTCGCCAATTATTTGTTCTTCAAGTTTAAGTGAACTACGAGCCCCATTGTTAATACTTTAACGGAAATTATTTGTAACTTGCGACAAGTAGAACAATGAATGGAACAGGTAGACGGTTGAAATCTTTGTATATATTGCTTCCATATAGTCTAAGAAACATATATGCAAAGCATCCAAACAGTACCATTCGCCAATTTTTTGTTCTTCAAGTTTAAGTGAACAATGAGACCCATTGTTAATCCTTTATCGGAAATTATTTGTAACTTTCGACAAGTAGATCAATGAATGGAACAGGTAGACGGTTGAAATCTTTGTATATATTGCTTCTATATAGTCTAAGAAACATATATGCAAATCATCCAAACAGTACAATTCGCCAATTATTTGATCTTCAAGTTTAACTGAACTACGAGCCCCATTGTTAATACTTTAACGGAAATTATTTGTAAATTTCGACAAGTAGAACAATGAATGGAACAGGTAGCCGGTTGAAATCAATGTATATATTGCTTCTATATAGTCTACGAAACATATATGCAAATCATCCAAACAGTACAATTCGCCAATTATTTGAACTTCAAGTTTAAGTGAACTACGAGCCCCATTGTTAATACTTTAACGGAAATTATTTGTAACATTCGACAAGTAGAACAATGAATGGAACAGGTAGACGGTTGAAATCATTGTATATATTGCTTCTATATAATCTAAGAAACATATATGCAAAGCATCCAAACAGTACCATTCGCCAATTTTTTGTTCTTCAAGTTTAAGTGAAGTACGAGCCCCATTGTTAATCCTTTAAAGGAAATTATTTGTAAAATTCGACAAGTAGAACAATGAATGGAACAGGTGGACTGTTGAAATCATTGTATATATTGCTTCTATATAGTCTAAGAAACATATATGCAAAGCGTCCAAACAGTACAATTCGCCAATTATTTGATCTTCAAGTTTAAGTGAACTACGAGCCCCATTGTTAATACTTTAACGGAAATTATTTGTAACTTGCGACAAGTAGAACAATGAATGGAACAGGTAGCCGGTTGAAATCAATGTATATATTGCTTCTATATAGTCTAAGAAACATATATGCAAAGCATCCAAACAGTACCATTCGCAATTTTTTTGTTCTTCAAGTTTAAGTAAACTACGATCCCCATTGTTAATCCCTTAACGGAAATTATTTGTAACTTTCGACATGTAGAACAATGAATGGAACAGGTGGACTGTTGAAATCATTGTATATATTGCTTCTATATAGTCTAAGAAACATATATGCAAAGCGTCCAAACAGTACAATTCGCCAATTATTTGATCTTCAAGTTTAAGTGAACTACGAGCCCCATTGTTAATACTTTAACGGAAATTATTTGTAACTTGCGACAAGTAGAACAATGAATGGAACAGGTAGCCGGTTGAAATCAATGTATATATTGCTTCTATATAGTCTAAGAAACATATATGCAAAGCATCCAAACAGTACCATTCGCAATTTTTTTGTTCTTCAAGTTTAAGTAAACTACGATCCCCATTGTTAATCCCTTAACGGAAATTATTTGTAACTTTCGACATGTAGAACAATGAATGGAACAGGTAGACGGTTGAAATCATTATATATATTGCTTCTATATAGTCTAAGAAACATATATGCAAAGCATCCAAACAGTACAATTCGCCAATTTTTTGTTCTTCAAGTTTAAGTAAACTACGATCCCCATTGTTAATCCCTTAACGGAAATTATTTGTAACATTCGACAAGTAGAACAATGAATGGAACTGGTAGACGGTTGAAATCATTGTATATATTGCTTCTATATAATATAAGAAACATATATGCAAAGCATCCAAACAGTACCATTCGCCAATTTTTTGTTCTTCAAGTTTAAGTGAAGTACGAGCCCCTTTGTTAATCCTTTAAAGGAAATTATTTGTAAATTTCGACAAGTAGAACAATGAATGGAACAGGTGGACTGTTGAAATCATTGTATATATTGCTTCTATATAGTCTAAGAAACATATATGCAAAGCGTCCAAACAGTACAATTCGCCAATTATTTGATCTTCAAGTTTAAGTGAACTACGAGCCCCATTGTTAATACTTTAACGGAAATTATTTGTAACTTGCGACAAGTAGAACAATGAATGGAACAGGTAGCCGGTTGAAATCAAGGTATATATTGCTTCTATATAGTCTAAGAAACATATATGCAAAGCATCCAAACAGTACCATTCGCAATTTTTTGTTCTTCAAGTTTAAGTGCACAACGAGCCCCATTCTTAATCCTTTAAAGGAAATTATTTGTAAATTACGACAAGTAGAACAATGATTGGAACACGTAGACGGTTGAAATCTTTGTATATATTGCTTCCATATAGTGTAAGAAAGATGTACGCAAAGCATCCAAACAGTACCATACGCCAATTTTTTGTTCTTCAAGTTTAAGTGAACAATGAGACCCATTGTTAATCCTTTAACGGAAATTAATTGTAACTTTCTACAAGTAGATCAATGAATGGAACAGGTAGACGGTTGAAATATTTGTATATATTGCTTCTATATAATATAAGAAACATATATGCAAAGCATCCAAACAGTACCATTCGCCACTTTTTTGTTCTTCAAGTTTAAGTGAACAACGAGCCCCATTGTTAATCCTTTAAAGGAAATTATTTGTAAATTTCGACAAGTAGAACAATGATTGGAACACGTAGACGGTTGAAATCTTTGTATATATTGCTTCCATATAGTCTCAGAAACATGTACGCAAAGCATCCAAACAGTACCATTCGCCAATTTTTTGTTCTTCAAGTTTAAGTGAACTACGAGCCCCATTGTTAATCCTTTAACGGAAATTAATTGTAACTTTCTACAAGTAGAACAATGATTGGAACACGTAGACGGTTGAAATCTTTGTATATATTGCTTCCATATAGTCTAAGAAACATATATGCAAAGCAACCAAACAGTACCATTCGCCAATTTTTTGTTCTTCAAGTTTAAGTGAACAATGAGACCCATTGTTAATCCTTTATCGGAAATTATTTGTAACTTTCGACAAGTAGAACAATGAATGGAACAGGTAGACGGTTGAAATCTTTGTATATATTGCTTCTATATAGTCTAAGAAACATATATGCAAAGCATCCAAACAATACAATTCGCCAATTTTTTGTTCTTCAAATTTAAGTGAACAATGAGACCCATTGTTAATCCTTTAATGGAAATTAATTGTAAATTTCTACAAGTAGATCAATGAATGGAACAGGTAGACGGTTGAAATATTTGTATATATTGCTTTTATATAATATAAGAAACATATATGCCAAGCATCCAAACAGTACCATTCGCCAATTTTTTGTTCTTCAAGTTTAAGTGAACAATGAGACCCATTGTTAATCCTTTATCGGAAATTATTTGTAACTTTCGACAAGTAGAACAATGAATGGAACAGGTAGACGGTTGAAATCTTTATATATATTGCGTCTATATAATCTAAGAAACATATATGCAAAGCATCCAAACAGTACCATTCGCCAATTTTTTGTTCTTCAAGTTTAAGTGAAGTACGAGCCCCATTGTTAATCCTTTAAAGGAAATTATTTGTAAATTTCGACAAGTAGAACAATGAATGGGACAGGTGGACTGTTGAAATCATTGTATATATTGCTTCTATATAGTCTAAGAAACATATATGCAAAGCGTCCAAACAGTACAATTCGCCAATTATTTGATCTTCAAGTTTAAGTGAACTACGAGCCCCATTGTTAATACTTTAACGGAAATTATTTGTAACTTGCGACAAGTAGAACAATGAATGGAACAGGTAGCCGGTTGAAATCAATGTATATATTGCTTCTATATAGTCTAAGAAACATATATGCAAAGCATCCAAACAGTACCATTCGCAATTTTTTTGTTCTTCAAGTTTAAGTAAACTACGATCCCCATTGTTAATCCCTTAACGGAAATTATTTGTAACTTTCGACATGTAGAACAATGAATGGAACAGGTGGACTGTTGAAATCATTGTATATATTGCTTCTATATAGTCTAAGAAACATATATGCAAAGCGTCCAAACAGTACAATTCGCCAATTATTTGATCTTCAAGTTTAAGTGAACTACGAGCCCCATTGTTAATACTTTAACGGAAATTATTTGTAACTTGCGACAAGTAGAACAATGAATGGAACAGGTAGCCGGTTGAAATCAATGTATATATTGCTTCTATATAGTCTAAGAAACATATATGCAAAGCATCCAAACAGTACCATTCGCAATTTTTTTGTTCTTCAAGTTTAAGTAAACTACGATCCCCATTGTTAATCCCTTAACGGAAATTATTTGTAACTTTCGACATGTAGAACAATGAATGGAACAGGTAGACGGTTGAAATCATTATATATATTGCTTCTATATAGTCTAAGAAACATATATGCAAAGCATCCAAACAGTACAATTCGCCAATTTTTTGTTCTTCAAGTTTAAGTAAACTACGATCCCCATTGTTAATCCCTTAACGGAAATTATTTGTAACATTCGACAAGTAGAACAATGAATGGAACTGGTAGACGGTTGAAATCATTGTATATATTGCTTCTATATAATATAAGAAACATATATGCAAAGCATCCAAACAGTACCATTCGCCAATTTTTTGTTCTTCAAGTTTAAGTGAAGTACGAGCCCCTTTGTTAATCCTTTAAAGGAAATTATTTGTAAATTTCGACAAGTAGAACAATGAATGGAACAGGTGGACTGTTGAAATCATTGTATATATTGCTTCTATATAGTCTAAGAAACATATATGCAAAGCGTCCAAACAGTACAATTCGCCAATTATTTGATCTTCAAGTTTAAGTGAACTACGAGCCACATTGTTAATACTTTAACGGAAATTATTTGTAACTTGCGACAAGTAGAACAATGAATGGAACAGGTAGCCGGTTGAAATCAAGGTATATATTGCTTCTATATAGTCTAAGAAACATATATGCAAAGCATCCAAACAGTACCATTCGCAATTTTTTGTTCTTCAAGTTTAAGTGCACAACGAGCCCCATTCTTAATCCTTTAAAGGAAATTATTTGTAAATTACGACAAGTAGAACAATGATTGGAACACGTAGACGGTTGAAATCTTTGTATATATTGCTTCCATATAGTGTAAGAAAGATGTACGCAAAGCATCCAAACAGTACCATACGCCAATTTTTTGTTCTTCAAGTTTAAGTGAACAATGAGACCCATTGTTAATCCTTTAACGGAAATTAATTGTAACTTTCTACAAGTAGATCAATGAATGGAACAGGTAGACGGTTGAAATATTTGTATATATTGCTTCTATATAATATAAGAAACATATATGCAAAGCATCCAAACAGTACCATTCGCCACTTTTTTGTTCTTCAAGTTTAAGTGAACAACGAGCCCCATTGTTAATCCTTTAAAGGAAATTATTTGTAAATTTCGACAAGTAGAACAATGATTGGAACACGTAGACGGTTGAAATCTTTGTATATATTGCTTCCATATAGTCTCAGAAACATGTACGCAAAGCATCCAAACAGTACCATTCGCCAATTTTTTGTTCTTCAAGTTTAAGTGAACTACGAGCCCCATTGTTAATCCTTTAACGGAAATTAATTGTAACTTTCTACAAGTAGAACAATGATTGGAACACGTAGACGGTTGAAATCTTTGTATATATTGCTTCCATATAGTCTAAGAAACATATATGCAAAGCAACCAAACAGTACCATTCGCCAATTTTTTGTTCTTCAAGTTTAAGTGAACAATGAGACCCATTGTTAATCCTTTATCGGAAATTATTTGTAACTTTCGACAAGTAGAACAATGAATGGAACAGGTAGACGGTTGAAATCTTTGTATATATTGCTTCTATATAGTCTAAGAAACATATATGCAAAGCATCCAAACAATACAATTCGCCAATTTTTTGTTCTTCAAATTTAAGTGAACAATGAGACCCATTGTTAATCCTTTAATGGAAATTAATTGTAAATTTCTACAAGTAGATCAATGAATGGAACAGGTAGACGGTTGAAATATTTGTATATATTGCTTTTATATAATATAAGAAACATATATGCCAAGCATCCAAACAGTACCATTCGCCAATTTTTTGTTCTTCAAGTTTAAGTGAACAATGAGACCCATTGTTAATCCTTTATCGGAAATTATTTGTAACTTTCGACAAGTAGAACAATGAATGGAACAGGTAGACGGTTGAAATCTTTATATATATTGCGTCTATATAATCTAAGAAACATATATGCAAAGCATCCAAACAGTACCATTCGCCAATTTTTTGTTCTTCAAGTTTAAGTGAAGTACGAGCCCCATTGTTAATCCTTTAAAGGAAATTATTTGTAAATTTCGACAAGTAGAACAATGAATGGGACAGGTGGACTGTTGAAATCATTGTATATATTGCTTCTATATAGTCTAAGAAACATATATGCAAAGCGTCCAAACAGTACAATTCGCCAATTATTTGATCTTCAAGTTTAAGTGAACTACGAGCCCCATTGTTAATACTTTAACGGAAATTATTTGTAACTTGCGACAAGTAGAACAATGAATGGAACAGGTAGCCGGTTGAAATCAATGTATATATTGCTTCTATATAGTCTAAGAAACATATATGCAAAGCATCCAAACAGTACCATTCGCAATTTTTTGTACTTCAAGTTTAAGTGAACAACGAGCCCCATTGTTAATCCTTTAAAGGAAATTATTTGTAAATTTCTACAAGTAGAACAATGATTGGAACACGTAGACGGTTGAAATCTTTGTATATATTGCTTCCATATAGTGTAAGAAAGATGTACGCAAAGCATCCAAACAGTACCATACGCCAATTTTTTGTTCTTCAAGTTTAAGTGAACAATGAGACCCATTGTTAATCCTTTAACGGAAATTAATTGTAACTTTCTACAAGTAGATCAATGAATGGAACATGTAGACGGTTGAAATATTTGTATATATTGCTTCTATATAATATAAGAAACATATATGCAAAGCATCCAAACAGTACCATTCGCCACTTTTTTGTTCTTCAAGTTTAAGTGAACAACGAGCCCCATTGTTAATCCTTTAAAGGAAATTATTTGTAAATTTCGACAAGTAGAACAATGATTGGAACACGTAGACGGCTGAAATCTTTGTATATATTGCTTCCATATAGTCTCAGAAACATGTACGCAAAGCATCCAAACAGTACCATTCGCCAATTTTTTGTTCTTCAAGTTTAAGTGAACTACGAGCCCCATTGTTAATCCTTTAACGGAAATTAATTGTAACTTTCTACAAGTAGAACAATGATTGGAAGACGTAGACGGTTGAAATCTTTGTATATATTGCTTCCATATAGTCTAAGAAACATATATGCAAAGCAACCAAACAGTACCATTCGCCAATTTTTTGTTCTTCAAGTTTAAGTGAACAATGAGACCCATTGTTAATCCTTTATCGGAAATTATTTGTAACATTCGACAAGTAGAACAATGAATGGAACAGGTAGACGGTTGAAATCTTTGTATATATTGCTTCTATATAGTCTAAGAAACATATATGCAAAGCATCCAAACAATACAATTCGCCAATTTTTTGTTCTTCAAATTTAAGTGAACAATGAGACCCATTGTTAATCCTTTAATGGAAATTAATTGTAAATTTCTACAAGTAGATCAATGAATGGAACAGGTAGACGGTTGAAATATTTGTATATATTGCTTTTATATAATATAAGAAACATATATGCCAAGCATCCAAACAGTACCATTCGCCAATTTTTTGTTCTTCAAGTTTAAGTGAACAATGAGACCCATTGTTAATCCTTTATCGCAAATTATTTGTAACTTTCGACAAGTAGAACAATGAATGGAACAGGTAGACGGTTGAAATCTTTGTATATATTGCTTCTATATAGTCTAAGAAACATATATGCAAATCATCCAAACAATACAATTCGCAAATTTTTTGTTCTTCAAGTTTAAGTGAACAATGAGCCCCAATGGTTAATCGTTTATCGGAAATTATTTGTAACTTTCGACAAGTAGAACAATGAATGGAACTGGTAGACGGTTGAAATCTTTGTATATATTGCTCCTATATAGTCTAAGAAACATATATGCAAAGCATCCAAACAGTACAATTCGCCAATTTATTGTTCTTCAAGTTTAAGTTAACAACGAGCCCCATTGTTAATCCTTTAAAGGAAATTATGTGTAAATTTCGACAAGTAGAACAATGATTGGAACACGTAGACGGTCGAAATCTTTGTATATATTGCTTCCATATAGTCTAAGAAACATGTACGCAAAGCATCCAAAAAGTACCCTTCGCCAATTTTTTGTTCTTCAAGTTTAAGTGAACAATGAGCCCCAATGGTTAATCCTTTATCGGAAATTATTTGTAATTTTCGACAAGTAGAACAATGAATGGAACAGGTAGACTGTTGAAATCTTTGTATATATTGCTTCTATATGATCTAAGAAACATATATGCAAAGCATCCAAACAGTACCATACGCCAATTTTTTGTTCTTCAAGTTTAAGTGAACAATGAGCCCCAATGGTTAATCCTTTATCGGTAATTATTTGTAAGTTTCGACAAGTAGAACAATGAATGGAACAGGTAGACTGTTGAAATCATTGTATATATTGCTTCTATATAGTCTAAGAAACATATATGCAAAGCATCCAAACAGTACAATTCGCCAATTTTTTGTTCTTCAAGTTTAAGTGAACAATGAGCCCCATTGTTAATCCTTTAAAGGAAATTATTTGTAACTTTCGACAAGTAGAACAATGAATGGAACAAGTAGACGGTTGAAATCTTTGTATATATTGCTTCTATATAGTCTAAGAAACATATATGCAAAGCATCCAAACAGTACAATTCGCCAATTTTTTGTTCTTCAAGTTTAAGTGAACAATGAGCCCCAATGGTTAATCCTTTATCGGTAATTATTTGTAACTTTCGACAAGTAGACCAATGAATGGAACAGGTAGACGGTTGAAATCCTTGTATATATTGCTTCCATATAGTCTAAGAAACATATATGCAAAGCATCCAAACAGTACAATTCGCCAATTTTTTGTTCTTCAAGTTTAAGTGAACAATGAGAACCAATGGTTAATCCTTTATCGGTAATTATTTGTAACTTTCGACAAGTAGAACAATGAATGGAACAGGTAGACTGTTGAAATCATTGTATATATTGCTTCTATATAGTATAAGAAACATATATGCAAAGCATCCAAACAGTACAATTCGCCAATTTTTTGTTCTTCAAGTTTAAGTGAACAATGAGCCCCAATGGTTAATCCTTTATCGGTAATTATTTGTAACTTTCGACAAGTAGAACAATGAATGGAACAGGTAGACGGTTGAAATCCTTGTATATATTGCTTCTATATAGTCTAAGAAACATATATGCAAAGCATCCAAACACTACAATTCGCCAATTTTTTGTTCTTCAAGTTTAAGTGAACAATGAGCCCCAATGGTTAATCCTTTATCGGTAATTATTTGTAACTTTCGACAAGTAGAACAATGAATGGAACAGGTAGACTGTTGAAATCATTGTATATATTGCTTCTATATAGTCTAAGAAACATATATGCAAAGCATCCAAACAGTACAATTCGCCAATTTTTTGTTCTTCAAGTTTAAGTGAACAGCGAGCCCCATTCATAATCATTAAATGGAAACTATTTGTAACTTTCTACAAGTAGAACAATGAATAGTACAGGTAGACTGGTGAAATCTTTCTATATATTGCTTCTAAATAGTCTAAGAAACATCTATGCAAAGCATCGAAACAGTACAATTCGCCAATTTTTTGTTCTTCAAGTTTAAGTGAACAATGAGCCCCAATGGTTAATCCGTTATCGGAAATTATTTGTAACTTTCGACAAGTAGAACAGTGAATGGAACAGGTAGACGGTTGAAATCTTTGTATATATTGCTTCTATATAGTATAAGAAACATATATGCAAAGCATCGAAACAGTACAATTCGCCAATTTTTTGTTCTTCAAGTTTAAGTGAACAATGAGCCCCAATGGTTAATCCGTTATCGGAAATTATTTGTAACTTTCGACAAGTAGAACAATGAATGGAAAAGGTAGACGGTTGAAATCTTTGTATATATTGCTTCTATATAGTCTAAGAAACATATATGCAAAGCATCCAAACAGTACCATTCGCCAATTTTTTGTTCTTCAAGTTTAAGTGAACTGCGAGCCCCATTGTTAATCCTTTAAAGGAAATTATTTGTAAATTTCGACAAGTAGAACAATGAATGGAACAGGTAGACTGTTGAAATCATTGTATATATTGCTTCTATATAGTCTAAGAAACATATATGCAAAGCATCCAAACAGTACAATTCGCCAATTTTTTGTTCTTCAAGTTTAAGTGAACAATGAGCCCCATTGTTAATCCTTTAAAGGAAATTATTTGTAACTTTCGACAAGTAGAACAATGAATGGAACAAGTAGACGGTTGAAATCTTTGTATATATTGCTTCTATATAGTCTAAGAAACATATATGCAAAGCATCCAAACAGTACAATTCGCCAATTTTTTGTTCTTCAAGTTTAAGTGAACAATGAGCCCCAATGGTTAATCCTTTATCGGTAATTATTTGTAACTTTCGACAAGTAGAACAATGAATGGAACAGGTAGACGGTTGAAATCCTTGTATATATTGCTTCCATATAGTCTAAGAAACATATATGCAAAGCATCCAAACAGTACAATTCGCCAATTTTTTGTTCTTCAAGTTTAAGTGAACAATGAGCCCCAATGGTTAATCCTTTATCGGTAATTATTTGTAACTTTCGACAAGTAGAACAATGAATGGAACAGGTAGACTGTTGAAATCATTGTATATATTGCTTCTATATAGTCTAAGAAACATATATGCAAAGCATCCAAACAGTACAATTCGCCAATTTTTTGTTCTTCAAGTTTAAGTGAACAATGAGCCCCAATGGTTAATCCTTTATCGGTAATTATTTGTAACTTTCGACAAGTAGAACAATGAATGGAACAGGTAGACGGTTGAAATCCTTGTATATATTGCTTCCATATAGTCTAAGAAACATGTACGCAAAGCATCCAAACAGTACCATTCGCCAATTTTTTGTCCTTCAAGTTTAAGTGAACAATGAGCCCCATTGTTAATCCTTTATCGGAAATTACTTGTAACTTTCGACAAGTAGAACAATGAATGGAACAGGTAGACGGTTGAAATCTTTGTATATATTGCTTCTATATAGTCTAAGAAACATATATGCAAAGCATCCAAACAGTACAATTCGCCAATTTTTTGTTCTTCAAGTTTAAGTGAACAATGAGCCCCAATGGTTAATCCTTTATCGGTAATTATTTGTAACTTTCGACAAGTAGAACAATGAATGGAACAGGTAGACTGTTGAAATCATTGTATATATTGCTTCTATATAGTCTAAGAAACATATATGCAAAGCATCCAAACAGTACAATTCGCCAATTTTTTGTTCTTCAAGTTTAAGTGAACAGCGAGCCCCATTCATAATCATTAAATGGAAACTGTTTGTAACTTTCTACAAGTAGAACAATGAATAGTACAGGTAGACGGGTGAAATCTTTCTATATATTGCTTCTAAATAGTCTAAGAAACATCTATGCAAAGCATCCAAACAGTACAATTCGCCAATTTTTTGTTCTTCAAGTTTAAGTAAACTACGATCCCCATTGTTAATCCCTTAACGGAAATTATTTGTAACTTTCGACAAGTAGAACAATGAATGGAACAGGTAGACGGTTGAAATCATTGTATATATTGCTTCTATATAGTCTAAGAAACATATATGCAAAGCATCCAAACAGTACAATTCGCCAATTTTATGTTCTTCAAGTTTAAGTAAACTACGATCCCCATTGTTAATCCCTTAACGGAAATTATTTGTAACTTTCGACAAGTAGAACAATGTATGGAACAGGTAGACGGTTGAAATCATTGTATATATTGCTTCTATATAGTCTAAGAAACATATATGCAAAGCATCCAAACAGTACAATTCGACAATTTTTTGCTCTTCAAGTTTAAGTGAACTACGAGCCCCATTGTTAACCCTTTAAAGGAAATTATTTGTAAATTTCGACAAGTAGAACAATGATTGGAACACGTAGACGGTTGAAATCTTTGTATATATTGCTTCCATATAGTCTAAGAAACATGTACGCAAAGCATCCAAACAGTACCATTCGCCAATTTTTTGTTCTTCAAGTTTAAGTGAACAATGAGCCCCATTGTTAATCCTTTAAAGGAAACTATTTGTAAATTTCGACAAGTAGAACAATGAATGGAACAGGTAGACTGTTGAAATCATTGTATATATTGCTTCTATATAGTCTAAGAAACATATATGCAAAGCATCCAAACAGTACTATTCGCCAATTTTTTGTTCTTCAAGTTTAAGTGTACAGCGAGCCCCATTGATAATCATTAAATGGAAACTATTTGTAACTTTCTACAAGTAGAACAATGAATGGTACAGGTAGACGGGTGAAATCTTTCTATATATTGCTTCTAAATAGTCTAAGAAACATCTATGCAAAGCATCCAAACAGTACCATTCGCCAATTTTTTGTTCTTCAAGTTTAAGTAAACTACGATCCCCATTGTTAATCCCTTAACGGAAATTATTTGTAACTTTCGACAAGTAGAACAATGAATGGAACAGGTAGACGGTTGAAATCATTGTATATATTGCTTCTATATAGTCTAAGAAACATATATGGAAAGCATCCAAACAGTACAATTCGACAATTTTTTGCTCTTCAAGTTTAAGTGAACTACGAGCCCCATTGATAATCATGAAATGGAAATTATTTGTAACTTTCTACAAGTAGAACAATGAATAGTACAGGTAGACGGGTGAAATCTTTCTATATATTGCTTCTATATAGTCTAAGAAACATCTATGCAAAGCATCCAAACAGTACAATTCGCCAATTTTTTCTTCTTCAAGTTTAAGTGAACTACGAGCCCCATTGTTAATCCTTTAAAGGAAATTATTTGTAAATTTCGACAAGTAGAACAATGAATGGAACTGGTAGCCGGTTGAAATCTTTGTATATATTGCTTCTATATAGTCTAAGAAACATATATGCAAAGCATCCAAACAGTACCATTCGCCAATTTTTTGTTCTTCAAGTTTAAGTAAACTACGAGCCCCATTGTTAATCCCTTAACGGAAATTAATTGTAACTTTCTACAAGTAGAACAATGATTGGAACACGTAGACGGTTGAAATCTTTGTATATATTGCTTCCAGATAGTCTAAGAAACATGTCCGCAAAGCATCCAAACAGTACAATTCGCCAATTTTTTGTTCTTCAAGTTTAAGTGAACTAAGATCCCCATTGTTAATCCCTTAACGGAAATTATTTGTAACTTTCGACAAGTAGAACAATGAATGGAAAAGGTAGACGGTTGAAATCTTTGTATATATTGCTACTATATAGTCTAAGAAACATATATGCAAAGCATCCAAACAGTACCATTCGCCAATTCTTTGTTCTTCAAGTTTAAGTGAACTACGAGCCCCATTGTTAATCCTTTAAAGGAAATTATTTGTAAATTTCGGCAAGTAGAACAATGAATGGAATAGGTAGACGGTCGAAATCATTGTATATATTGCTTCTATATAGTCTAAGAAACATATCTGCAAATCATCCAAACAGTACAATTCGCCAATTATTTGATCTTCAAGTTTAAGTGAACTACGAGCCCCATTGTTAATACTTTAACGGAAATTATTTGTAACTTGCGACAAGTAGAACAATGAATGGAACACGTAGACGGTTGAAATCAATGTATATATTGCTTCTATATAGTCTAAGAAACATATATGCAAAGCATCCAAACAGTACCATTCGCCAATTTTTTGTTCGTCAAGTTTAAGTGAACAACGAGCCCCATTGTTAATCCCTTAACGGAAATTATTTGTGACTTTCGACAAGTAGAACAATGAATGGAACTGGTAGACGGTTGAAATCAATGTATATATTGCTTCTATATAGTCTAAGAAACATATATGCAAAGCATCCAAACAGTACCATTCGCCAATTTTTTGTTCTTCAAGTTTAAGTGAACTACGAGCCCCATTGTTAATCCTTTAAAGGAAATTATTTGTAAATTTCGACAAGTAGAACAATGAATGGAATAGGTAGACTGTTGAAATCATTGTATATATTGCTTCTATATAGTCTAAGAAACATATATGCATAGCGTCCAAACAGTACAATTCGCCAATTTTTTGCTCTTCAAGTTTAAGTGAACTACGAGCCCCATTGTTAATCCTTTAAAGGAAATTATTTGTAAATTTCGGCAAGTAGAACAATGAATGGAATAGGTAGACGGTTGAAATCATTGTATATATTGCTTCTATATAGTCTAAGAAACATATCTGCAAACCATCCAAACAGTACAATTCGCCAATTATTTGATCTTCAAGATTAAGTGAACTACGAGCCCCATTGTTAATACTTTAACGGAAATTATTTGTAACTTGCGACAAGTAGAACAATGAATGGAACAGGTAGACGGTTGAAATCAATGTATATATTGCTTCTATATAGTCTAAGGAACATATATGCAAAGCATCCAAACAGTACCATTCGCCAATTTTTTGTTCGTCAAGTTTAAGTGAACAACGAGCCCCATTGTTAATCCTTTAAAGGAAATTATTTGTAAATTTCGACAAGTAGAACAATGATTGGAACACGTAGACGGTTGAAATCTTTGTATATATTGCTTCCATACAGTCTAAGAAACATGTACGCAAAGCATCCAAACAGTACCATTCGCCAATTTTTTGTTCTTCAAGTTTAAGTGAACAATATGCCCCATTGTTAATCCTTTATCGGAAATTATTTGTAACTTTCGACAAGTAGAACAATGAATAGAACAGGTAGACGGGTGAAATCTTTCTATATATTGCTTCTAAATAGTCTAAGAAACATATATGCAAAGCATCCAAACAGTACAATTCGCCAATTTTTTGTTCTTCAAGTTTAAGTGAAAAACGAGCCCCATTGTTAATCCTTTAAAGGAAATTATTTGTAAATTTCGACAAGTAGAACAATGATTGGAACACGTAGACGGTTGAAATCTTTGTATATATTGCTTCCATACAGTCTAAGAAACATGTACGCAAAGCATCCAAACAGTACCATTCGCCAATTTTTTGTTCTTCAAGGTTAAGTGAACAATGAGCCCCAATGGTTAATCCTTTATCGGAAATTATTTGTAATTTTCGACAAGTAGAACAATGAATGGAACAGGTAGACTGTTGAAATCATTGTATATATTGCTTCTATATAGTCTAAGAAACATATATGCATAGCGTCCAAACAGTACAATTCGCCAATTTTTTGCTCTTCAAGTTTAAGTGAACTACGAGTCCCATTGTTAATCCTTTAAAGGAAATTATTTGTAAATTTCGGCAAGTAGAACAATGAATGGAATAGGTAGACGGTTGAAATCATTGTATATATTGCTTCTATATAGTTTAAGAAACATATCTGCAAATCATCCAAACAGTACAATTCGCCAATTATTTGATCTTCAAGTTTAAGTGAACTACGAGCCCCATTGTTAATACTTTAACGGAAATTATTTGTAACTATCTACAAGTAGAACAATGAATAGAACAGGTAGACGGTTGAAATCTTTGTATATATTGCTTCTATATAGTATAAGAAACATATATGCAAAGCATCCAAACAGTACAATTCGCCAATTTTTTGTTCTTCAAGTTTAAGTGAACAATCAGCCCCAATGCGTAATCCGTTATCGGAAATTATTTGTGAATTTCGACAAGTAGAACAATGAATGGAACAGGTAGACGGTTGAAATCTTTGTATATATTGCTTCCATATAGTCTAAGAAACATATACGCGAAGCATCCAAACAGTACCATACGCCAATTTTTTGTTCTTCAAGTTTAAGTAAACTACGATCCCCATTGTTAATCCCTTAACGGAAATTATTTGTAACTTTCGACAAGTAGAACAATGAATGGAACTGGTAGACGGTTGAAATCATTGTATATATTGCTTCTATATAGTCTAAGAAACATATATGCAAAGCATCCAAATAGTACAATTCGACAATTTTTTGTTCTTCAAGTTTAAGTGAACAATTAGCCCCAATGGTTAATCCTTTATCGGAAATTATTTGTAATTATCGACAAGTAGAACAATGAATGAAACAGGTAGACGGTTGAAATCTTTGTATATATTGCTTCTATATAATCTAAGAAACATATATGCAAAGCATCCAAACAGTACAAATCGCCAATTATTTCATGTTCATGTTTAAGTGAACTACGAGCCCCATTGTTAAAACTTTAACGGAAATTATTTGTAACTTTCGACAAGTAGAACAATGAATGGAACTGGTAGACGGTTGAAATCTTTTTATATATTGCTTCTATATAGTCTAAGAAACATATATGCAAAGCATCCAAACAGTACCATTCGCCAATTTTTTGTTGTTCAAGTTTAAGTGAACAACGAGCCCCATTGTTAATCCTTTAAAGGAAATTATTTGTAAATTTCGACAAGTAGAACATTGAATGAAACAGGTAGACGGTTGAAATCTTTGTATATATTGCTTCTATATAGTATAAGAAACATATATGCAAAGCATCTAAACAGTAACAATTGCCAATTTTTTGTTCTTCAAGTTTAAGTGAACTACGAGCCCAATTGTTAATCCTTTAAAGGAAATTATTTGTAAATTTCGACAAGTAGAACAATAAATGGAACATGTAGACGGTTGAAATCTTTGTATATATTGCTTCTATATAGTCTAAGAAACATATATGCAAAGCGTCCAAACAGTACAATTCGCCAATTTTTTGCTCTTCAAGTTTAAGTGAACTACGAGCCCCATTGTTAATCCTTTAACGGAAATTATTTGTAACTTGCGACAAGTAGAACAATGAATGGAACAGGTAGACGGTTGAAATCAATGTATATATTGCTTCTATATAGTCTAAGAAACATATATGCAAAGCATCCAAACAGTACCATTCGCCAATTTTTTGTTCGTCAAGTTTAAGTGAACAACGAGCCCCATTGTTAATCCTTTAAAGGAAATTATTTGTAAATTTCGACAAGTAGAACAATGATTGGAACACGTAGACGGTTGAAATCTTTGTATATATTGCTTTCATACAGTCTAAGAAACATGTACGCAAAGCATCCAAACAGTACCATTCGCCAATTTTTTGTTCTTCAAGTTTAAGTGAACAATGAGCCCCATTGTTAATCCTTTATCGGAAATTATTTGTAACTTTCGACAAGTAGAACAATGAATAGAACAGGTAGACGGGTGAAATCTTTCTATATATTGCTTCTAAATAGTCTAAGAAACATATATGCAAAGCATCCAAACAGTACAATTCGCCAATTTTTTGTTCTTCAAGTTTAAGTGAACAACGAGCCCCATTGTTAATCCTTTAAAGGAAATTATTTGTAAATTTCGACAAGTAGAACAATGATTGGAACACGTAGACGGTTGAAATCTTTGTATATATTGCTTCCATACAGTCTAAGAAACATGTACGCAAAGCATCCAAACAGTACCATTCGCCAATTTTTTGTTCTTCAAGGTTAAGTGAACAATGAGCCCCAATGGTTAATCCTTTATCGGAAATTATTTGTAATTTTCGACAAGTAGAACAATGAATGGAACAGGTAGACTGTTGAAATCATTGTATATATTGCTTCTATATAGTCTAAGAAACATATATGCATTGCGTCCAAACAGTACAATTCGCCAATTTTTTGCTCTTCAAGTTTAAGTGAACTACGAGCCCCATTGTTAATCCTTTAAAGGAAATTATTTGTAAATTTCGGCAAGTAGAACAATGAATGGAATAGGTAGACGGTTGAAATCATTGTATATATTGCTTCTATATAGTTTAAGAAACATATCTGCAAATCATCCAAACAGTACAATTCGCCAATTATTTGATCTTCAAGTTTAAGTGAACTACGAGCCCCATTGTTAATACTTTAACGGAAATTATTTGTAACTATCTACAAGTAGAACAATGAATAGAACAGGTAGACGGTTGAAATCTTTGTATATATTGCTTCTATATAGTATAAGAAACATATATGCAAAGCATCCAAACATTACAATTCGCCAATTTTTTGTTCTTCAAGTTTAAGTGAACAATCAGCCCCAATGCGTAATCCGTTATCGGAAATTATTTGTGAATTTCGACAAGTAGAACAATGAATGGAACAGGTAGACGGTTGAAATCTTTGTATATATTGCTTCCATATAGTCTAAGAAACATATACGCGAAGCATCCAAACAGTACCATACGCCAATTTTTTGTTCTTCAAGTTTAAGTAAACTACGATCCCCATTGTTAATACTTTAACGGTAATTATTTGTAACTTTCGACAAGTAGAACAATGAATGGAACTGGTAGACGGTTGAAATCTTTTTATATATTGCTTCTATATAATCTAAGAAACATATATGCAAAGCATCCAAACAGTACAAATCGCCAATTATTTCATGTTCATGTTTAAGTGAACTACGAGCCCCATTGTTAAAACTTTAACGGAAATTATTTGTAACTTTCGACAAGTAGAACAATGAATGGAACTGGTAGACGGTTGAAATCTTTTTATATATTGCTTCTATATAGTCTAAGAAACATATATGCAAAGCATCCAAACAGTACCATTCGCCAATTTTTTGTTGTTCAAGTTTAAGTGAACAACGAGCCCCATTGTTGATCCTTTAAAGGAAATTATTTGTAAATTTCGACAAGTAGAACATTGAATGAAACAGATAGACGGTTGAAATCTTTGTATATATTGCTTCTATATAGTATATGAAACATATATGCAAAGCATCTAAACAGTAACAATCGCCAATTTTTTGTTCTTCAAGTTTAAGTGAACTACGAGCCCAATTGTTAATCCTTTAAAGGAAATTATTTGTAAATTTCGACAAGTAGAACAATAAATGGAACATGTAGACGGTTGAAATCTTTGTATATATTGCTTCTATATAGTCTAAGAAACATATATGCAAAGCATCTAAACAGTAACAATCGCCAATTATTTCATGTTCATGTTTAAGTGAACTACGAGCCCCATTGTTAAAACTTTAACGGAAATTATTTGTAACTTTCGACAAGTAGAACAATGAATGGAACTGGTAGACGGTTGAAATCTTTTTATATATTGCTTCTATATAGTCTAAGAAACATATATGCAAAGCATCCAAACAGTACCATTCGCCAATTTTTTGTTGTTCAAGTTTAAGTGAACAACGAGCCCCATTGTTAATCCTTTAATGGAAATTATTTGTAAATTTCGACAAGTAGAACATTGAATGAAACAGGTAGACGGTTGAAATCTTTGTATATATTGCTTCTATATAGTATAAGAAACATATATGCAAAGCATCTAAACAGTAACAATCGCCAATTTTTTGTTCTTCAAGTTTAAGTGAACTACGAGCCCAATTGTTAATCCTTTAAAGGAAATTATTTGTAAATTTCGACAAGTAGAACAATAAATGGAACATGTAGACGGTTGAAATCTTTGTATATATTGCTTCTATATAGTCTAAGAAACATATATGCAAAGCATCTAAACAGTAACAATCGCCAATTTTTTGATCTTCAAGTTTAAGTGAACAGCGAGCCCCATTGATAATCATGAAATGGAAATTATTTGTAACATTCTACAAGTAGAACAATGAATAGTACAGATAGACGGGTGAAATCTTTCTATATATTGCTTCTAAATAGTCTAAGAAACATATATGCAAAGCATCCAAACAGTAAAATTCGCCAATTTTTTGTTCTTCAAGTTTAAGTGAACTACGAGCCCCATTGTTAATCCTTTAAAGGAAATTATTTGTAAATTTCGACAAGTAGAACAATGATTGGAACACGTAGATGGTTGAAATCATTGTATATATTGCTTCTATATAGTCTAAGAAACATATATGCAAAGCGTCCAAACAGTACAATTCGCCAATTTTTTGCTCTTCAAGTTTAAGTGAACTACGAGCCCCATTGTTAATCCTTTAAAGGAAATTATTTGTAAATTTCGACAAGTAGAACAATGATTGGAACACGTAGACGGTTGAAATCTTTGTATATATTCCTTCTATATAGTCTAAGAAACATATATGCAAAGCATCCAAAAAGTACAATTCGCCAATTTTTTGTTCTTCAAGTTTAAGTGAACAATGAGCCCCATTGTTAATCCTTTATCGGAAATTATTTGTAACTTTCGACAAGTAGAACAGTGAATGGAACAGGTAGACGGTTGAAATCTTTGTATATATTGCTTCTATATAGTATAAGAAACATATATGCAAAGCATCCAAACAGTACAATTCGCCAATTTTTTGTTCTTCAAGTTTAAGTGAACAATGAGCCCCAATGGTTAATCCGTTATCGGAAATTATTTGTAACTTTCGACAAGTAGAACAATGAATGGAACAGGAGGACTGTTGAAATCATTGTATATATTGCTTCTATATAGTCTAAGAAACATATATGCAAAGCATCCAAACAGTACAATTCGCCAATTTTTTGTTCTTCAAGTTTAAGTAAACTACGATCCCCATTGTTAATCCCTTAACGGAAATTATTTGTGACTTTCGACAAGTAGAACAATGAATGGAACTGGTAGACGGTTGAAATCAATGTATATATTGCTTCTATATAGTCTAAGAAACATATATGCAAAGCATCCAAACAGTACCATTCGCCAATTTTTTGTTCTTCAAGTTTAAGTGAACTACGAGCCCCATTGTTAATCCTTTAAAGGAAATTATTTGTAAATTTCGGCAAGTAGAACAATGAATGGAATAGGTAGACTGTTGAAATCATTGTATATATTGCTTCTATATAGTCTAAGAAACATATATGCATAGCGTCCAAACAGTACAATTCGCCAATTTTTTGCTCTTCAAGTTTAAGTGAACTACGAGCCCCATTGTTAATCCTTTAAAGGAAATTATTTGTGACTTTCGACAAGTAGAACAATGAATGGAACTGGTAGACGGTTGAAATCAATGTATATATTGCTTCTATATAGTCTAAGAAACATATATGCAAAGCATCCAAACAGTACCATTCGCCAATTTTTTGTTCGTCAAGTTTAAGTGAACAACGAGCCCCATTGTTAATCCCTTAACGGAAATTATTTGTGACTTTCGACAAGTAGAACAATGAATGGAACACGTAGACGGTTGAAATCAATGTATATATTGCTTCTATATAGTCTAAGAAACATATATGCAAAGCATCCAAACAGTACCATTCGCCAATTTTTTGTTCGTCAAGTTTAAGTGAACAACGAGCCCCATTGTTAATCCCTTAACGGAAATTATTTGTGACTTTCGACAAGTAGAACAATGAATGGAACTGGTAGACGGTTGAAATCAATGTATATATTGCTTCTATATAGTCTAAGAAACATATATGCAAAGCATCCAAACAGTACCATTCGCCAATTTTTTGTTCTTCAAGTTTAAGTGAACTACGAGCCCCATTGTTAATCCTTTAAAGGAAATTATTTGTAAATTTCGACAAGTAGAACAATGAATGGAATAGGTAGACTGTTGAAATCATTGTATATATTGCTTCTATATAGTCTAAGAAACATATATGCATAGCGTCCAAACAGTACAATTCGCCAATTTTTTGCTCTTCAAGTTTAAGTGAACTACGAGCCCCATTGTTAATCCTTTAAAGGAAATTATTTGTAAATTTCGGCAAGTAGAACAATGAATGGAATAGGTAGACGGTTGAAATCATTGTATATATTGCTTCTATATAGTCTAAGAAACATATCTGCAAACCATCCAAACAGTACAATTCGCCAATTATTTGATCTTCAAGATTAAGTGAACTACGAGCCCCATTGTTAATACTTTAACGGAAATTATTTGTAACTTGCGACAAGTAGAACAATGAATGGAACAGGTAGACGGTTGAAATCAATGTATATATTGCTTCTATATTGTCTAAGAAACATATATGCAAAGCATCCAAATAGTACCATTCGCCAATTTTTTGTTCGTCAAGTTTAAGTGAACAACGAGCCCCATTGTTAATCCTTTAAAGGAAATTATTTGTAAATTTCGACAAGTAGAACAATGATTGGAACACGTAGACGGTTGAAATCTTTGTATATATTGCTTCTATATAGTCTAAGAAACATATATGCATAGCGTCCAAACAGTACAATTCGCCAATTTTTTGCTCTTCAAGTTTAAGTGAACTACGAGCCCCATTGTTAATCCTTTAAAGGAAATTATTTGTAAATTTCGGCAAGTAGAACAATGAATGGAATAGGTAGACGGTTGAAATCATTGTATATATTGCTTCTATATAGTCTAAGAAACATATCTGCAAATCATCCAAACAGTACAATTCGCCAATTTTTTGTTCTTCAAGTTTAAGTAAACTACGATCCCCATTGTTAATCCCTTAACGGAAATTATTTGAAACTGTCGACAAGTAGAACAATGAATGGAACAGGTAGACGGTTGAAATCATTGTATATATTGCTTCCATATAGTCTAAGAAACATATATGCAAAGCATCCAAACAGTACCATTCGCCAATTTTTTGTTCTTCAAGTTTAAGTGAACTACGAGCCCCATTGTTAATCCTTTAAAGGAAATTATTTGTAACTTTCGACAAGTAGAACAATGAATGGAGCAGGTAGACTGTTGAAATCATTGTATATATTGCTTCTATATAGTCTAAGAAACATATATGCAAAGCATCCAAACAGTACAATTCGCCAATTTTTTGTTCTTCAAGTTTAAGTGAACAATGAGCCCCATTGTTAATCCTTTATCGGAAATTATTTGTAATTATCGACAAGTAGAACAATGAATGAAACAGGTAGACGGTTGAAATCTTTGTATATATTGCTTCTATATAATCTAAGAAACATATATGCAAAGCATCCAAACAGTACAAATCGCCAATTATTTCATGTTCATGTTTAAGTGAACTACGAGCCCCATTGTTAAAACTTTAACGGAAATTATTTGTAACTTTCGACAAGTAGAACAATGAATGGAACTGGTAGACGGTTGAAATCTTTTTATATATTGCTTCTATATAGTCTAAGAAACATATATGCAAAGCATCCAAACAGTACCATTCGCCAATTTTTTGTTGTTCAAGTTTAAGTGAACAACGAGCCCCATTGTTAATCCTTTAAAGGAAATTATTTGTAAATTTCGACAAGTAGAACATTGAATGAAACAGGTAGACGGTTGAAATCTTTGTATATATTGCTTCTATATAGTATAAGAAACATATATGCAAAGCATCTAAACAGTAACAATTGCCAATTTTTTGTTCTTCAAGTTTAAGTGAACTACGAGCCCAATTGTTAATCCTTTAAAGGAAATTATTTGTAAATTTCGACAAGTAGAACAATAAATGGAACATGTAGACGGTTGAAATCTTTGTATATATTGCTTCTATATAGTCTAAGAAACATATATGCAAAGCGTCCAAACAGTACAATTCGCCAATTTTTTGCTCTTCAAGTTTAAGTGAACTACGAGCCCCATTGTTAATCCTTTAACGGAAATTATTTGTAACTTGCGACAAGTAGAACAATGAATGGAACAGGTAGACGGTTGAAATCAATGTATATATTGCTTCTATATAGTCTAAGAAACATATATGCAAAGCATCCAAACAGTACCATTCGCCAATTTTTTGTTCGTCAAGTTTAAGTGAACAACGAGCCCCATTGTTAATCCTTTAAAGGAAATTATTTGTAAATTTCGACAAGTAGAACAATGATTGGAACACGTAGACGGTTGAAATCTTTGTATATATTGCTTTCATACAGTCTAAGAAACATGTACGCAAAGCATCCAAACAGTACCATTCGCCAATTTTTTGTTCTTCAAGTTTAAGTGAACAATGAGCCCCATTGTTAATCCTTTATCGGAAATTATTTGTAACTTTCGACAAGTAGAACAATGAATAGAACAGGTAGACGGGTGAAATCTTTCTATATATTGCTTCTAAATAGTCTAAGAAACATATATGCAAAGCATCCAAACAGTACAATTCGCCAATTTTTTGTTCTTCAAGTTTAAGTGAACAACGAGCCCCATTGTTAATCCTTTAAAGGAAATTATTTGTAAATTTCGACAAGTAGAACAATGATTGGAACACGTAGACGGTTGAAATCTTTGTATATATTGCTTCCATACAGTCTAAGAAACATGTACGCAAAGCATCCAAACAGTACCATTCGCCAATTTTTTGTTCTTCAAGGTTAAGTGAACAATGAGCCCCAATGGTTAATCCTTTATCGGAAATTATTTGTAATTTTCGACAAGTAGAACAATGAATGGAACAGGTAGACTGTTGAAATCATTGTATATATTGCTTCTATATAGTCTAAGAAACATATATGCATAGCGTCCAAACAGTACAATTCGCCAATTTGTTGCTCTTCAAGTTTAAGTGAACTACGAGCCCCATTGTTAATCCTTTAAAGGAAATTATTTGTAAATTTCGGCAAGTAGAACAATGAATGGAATAGGTAGACGGTTGAAATCATTGTATATATTGCTTCTATATAGTTTAAGAAACATATCTGCAAATCATCCAAACAGTACAATTCGCCAATTATTTGATCTTCAAGTTTAAGTGAACTACGAGCCCCATTGTTAATACTTTAACGGAAATTATTTGTAACTATCTACAAGTAGAACAATGAATAGAACAGGTAGACGGTTGAAATCTTTGTATATATTGCTTCTATATAGTATAAGAAACATATATGCAAAGCATCCAAACAGTACAATTCGCCAATTTTTTGTTCTTCAAGTTTAAGTGAACAATCAGCCCCAATGCGTAATCCGTTATCGGAAATTATTTGTGAATTTCGACAAGTAGAACAATGAATGGAACAGGTAGACGGTTGAAATCTTTGTATATATTGCTTCCATATAGTCTAAGAAACATATACGCGAAGCATCCAAACAGTACCATACGCCAATTTTTTGTTCTTCAAGTTTAAGTAAACTACGATCCCCATTGTTAATACTTTAACGGTAATTATTTGTAACTTTCGACAAGTAGAACAATGAATGGAACTGGTAGACGGTTGAAATCTTTTTATATATTGCTTCTATATAATCTAAGAAACATATATGCAAAGCATCCAAACAGTACAAATCGCCAATTATTTCATGTTCATGTTTAAGTGAACTACGAGCCCCATTGTTAAAACTTTAACGGAAATTATTTGTAACTTTCGACAAGTAGAACAATGAATGGAACTGGTAGACGGTTGAAATCTTTTTATATATTGCTTCTATATAGTCTAAGAAACATATATGCAAAGCATCCAAACAGTACCATTCGCCAATTTTTTGTTGTTCAAATTTAAGTGAACAACGAGCCCCATTGTTAATCCTTTAAAGGAAATTATTTGTAAATTTCGACAAGTAGAACATTGAATGAAACAGGTAGACGGTTGAAATCTTTGTATATATTGCTTCTATATAGTATAAGAAACATATATGCAAAGCATCTAAACAGTAACAATCGCCAATTTTTTGTTCTTCAAGTTTAAGTGAACTACGAGCCCAATTGTTAATCCTTTAAAGGAAATTATTTGTAAATTTCGACAAGTAGAACAATAAATGGAACATGTAGACGGTTGAAATCTTTGTATATATTGCTTCTATATAGTCTAAGAAACATATATGCAAAGCATCTAAACAGTAACAATCGCCAATTATTTCATGTTCATGTTTAAGTGAACTACGAGCCCCATTGTTAAAACTTTAACGGAAATTATTTGTAACTTTCGACAAGTAGAACAATGAATGGAACTGGTAGACGGTTGAAATCTTTTTATATATTGCTTCTATATAGTCTAAGAAACATATATGCAAAGCATCCAAACAGTACCATTCGCCAATTTTTTGTTGTTCAAGTTTAAGTGAACAACGAGCCCCATTGTTAATCCTTTAAAGGAAATTATTTGTAAATTTCGACAAGTAGAACATTGAATGAAACAGGTAGACGGTTGAAATCTTTGTATATATTGCTTCTATATAGTATAAGAAACATATATGCAAAGCATCTAAACAGTAACAATCGCCAATTTTTTGTTCTTCAAGTTTAAGTGAACTACGAGCCCAATTGTTAATCCTTTAAAGGAAATTATTTGTAAATTTCGACAAGTAGAACAATAAATGGAACATGTAGACGGTTGAAATCTTTGTATATATTGCTTCTATATAGTCTAAGAAACATATATGCAAAGCATCTAAACAGTAACAATCGCCAATTTTTTGATCTTCAAGTTTAAGTGAACAGCGAGCCCCATTGATAATCATGAAATGGAAATTATTTGTAACATTCTACAAGTAGAACAATGAATAGTACAGATAGACGGGTGAAATCTTTCTATATATTGCTTCTAAATAGTCTAAGAAACATATATGCAAAGCATCCAAACAGTAAAATTCGCCAATTTTTTGTTCTTCAAGTTTAAGTGAACTACGAGCCCCATTGTTAATCCTTTAAAGGAAATTATTTGTAAATTTCGACAAGTAGAACAATGATTGGAACACGTAGATGGTTGAAATCATTGTATATATTGCTTCTATATAGTCTAAGAAACATATATGCAAAGCGTCCAAACAGTACAATTCGCCAATTTTTTGCTCTTCAAGTTTAAGTGAACTACGAGCCCCATTGTTAATCCTTTAAAGGAAATTATTTGTAAATTTCGACAAGTAGAACAATGATTGGAACACGTAGACGGTTGAAATCTTTGTATATATTCCTTCTATATAGTCTAAGAAACATATATGCAAAGCATCCAAAAAGTACAATTCGCCAATTTTTTGTTCTTCAAGTTTAAGTGAACAATGAGCCCCTATGGTTAATCCGTTATCGGAAATTATTTGTAGTTTCGACAAGTAGAACAATGAATGGAACAGGTTGATTGTTGAAATCATTGTATATATTGATTCTATATAGTCTAAGAAACATATATGCAAAGCATCCAAACAGTACCATTCGCCAATTTTTTGTTCTTTAAGTTTATGTGAACGACGAGCCCCATTGTTAATCCTTTAAAGGAAATTATTTGTAAATTTCGACAAGTAGAACAATGATTGGAACACGTAGACGGTTGAAATCTTTGTATATATTCCTTCTATATAGTCTAAGAAACATATATGCAAAGCATCCAAACAGTACCATTCGCCAATTTTTTGTTCTTCAAGTTTAAGTGAACAATGAGACCCATTGTTAATCCTTTATCGGAAATTATTTGTAACTTTCGACAAGTAGATCAATGAATGGAACAGGTAGACGGTTGAAATCTTTGTATATATTCCTTCTATATAGTCTAAGAAACATATATGCAAAGCATCCAAAAAGTACAATTCGCCAATTTTTTGTTCTTCAAGTTTAAGTGAACAATGAGCCCCAATGGTTAATCCGTTATCGGAAATTATTTGTAGCTTTCGACAAGTAGAACAATGAATGGAACAGGTAGACGGTTGAAATCTTTGTATATATTGCTTCTATATAATCTAAGAAACATATATGCAAAGCATCCAAACAGTACTATTCGCCAATTATTTCATCTTCAAGTTTAAGTGAACTACGAGCCCCATTGTTAACACTTTAACGGAAATTATTTGTAACTTTCGACAAGTAGAACAATGAGTGGAACAGGTAGAAGGTTGAAATCAAGATATATATTGCTTCTATATAGTCTAAGAAACATATATGCAAAGCATCCAAACAGTACCAATCGCCAATTTTTTGTTCTTCAAGTTTAAGTGAACAATGAGCCCCATTGTTAATCCTTTATCGGAAATTATTTGTAACTTTCGACAAGTAGAACAATGAATCGGACAGGTAGACGGTTGAAATCTTTGTATATATTGCTTCTATATAGTCTAAGAAACATATTTGCAAAGCATCCAAACAGTACCATTCGCCAATTTTTTGTTCTTCAAGTTTAAGTGAACAATGAGACCCATTGTTAATCCTTTATCGGAAATTATTTGTAACTTTCGACAAGTAGATCAATGAATGGAACAGGTAGACGGTTGAAATCTTTGTATATATTCCTTCTATATAGTCTAAGAAACATATATGCAAAGCATCCAAAAAGTACAATTCGCCAATTTTTTGTTCTTCAAGTTTAAGTGAACAATGAGCCCCAATGGTTAATCCGTTATCGGAAATTATTTGTAGCTTTCGACAAGTAGAACAATGAATGGAACAGGTAGACGGTTGAAATCCTTGTATATATTGCTTGCATATAGTCTAAGAAACATGTACGCAAAGCATCCAAACAGTACCATTCGCCAATTTTTTGTCCTTCAAGTTTAAGTGAACAATGAGCCCCATTGTTAATCCTTTATCGGAAATTATTTGTAACTTTCGACAAGTAGAACAATGAATCGGACAGGTAGACGGTTGAAATCTTTGTATATATTGCTTCTATATAATCTAAGAAACATATATGCAAAGCATCCAAACAGTACAAATCGCCAATTATTTCATGTTCATGTTTAAGTGAACTACGAGCCCCATTGTTAAAACTTTAACGGAAATTATTTGTAACTTTCGACAAGTAGAACAATGAATGGAACTGGTAGACGGTTGAAATCTTTTTATATATTGCTTCTATATAGTCTAAGAAACATATATGCAAAGCATCCAAACAGTACCATTCGCCAATTTTTTGTTGTTCAAGTTTAAGTGAACAATGAGCCCCAATGGTTTATCCTTTATCGGAAATTACTTGTAATTTTCGACAAGTAGGACAATGAATGGAACAGGTAGACGGTTGAAATCATTGTATATATTGATTCTATATAATCTAAGAAACATATATTCAAAGCATCCAAACAGTACCATTCGACAATTTTTTGTTCTTCAAGTTTAAGTGATCTACGAGCCCCATTGTTAATCCTTTATCGGAAATTATTTGTAATTTTCGACAAGTAGAACAATGAATGGAACAGGTAGACGGTTGAAATCTTTGTATATATTGCTTCTATATAATCTAAGAAACATATAGGCAAAGCATCTAAACGGTAACAATCGCCAATTTTTTGTTCTTCAAGTTTAAGTGAACAATGAGCCCCATTGTTAATCCTTTATCGGAAATTATTTGTAACTTTCGACAAGTAGAACAGTGAATGGAACAGGTAGACAGTTGAAATCTTTGTATATATTGCTTCTATATAGTATAAGAAACATATATGCAAAGCATCCAAACAGTACAATTCGCCAATTTTTTGTTCTTCAAGTTTAAGTAAACTACGATCCCCATTGTTAATCCCTTAACGGAAATTATTTGTGACTTTCGACAAGTAGAACAATGAATGGAACAGGTAGACGGTTGAAATCAATGTATATATTGCTTCTATATAGTCTAAGAAACATATTTGCAAAGCATCCAAACAGTACCATTCGCCAATTTTTTGTTCGTCAAGTTTAAGTGATCAACGCGCCCCATTGTTAATCCTTTAAAGGAAATTATTTGTAAATTTCGACAAGTAGGACAATGATTGGAACACGTAGACGGTTGAAATCGTTGTATATATTGCTTCTATATAGTATAAGAAACATATATGCAAAGCATCCAAACAGTACAATTCGACAATTTTTTGTTCTTCAAGTTTAAGTGATCTACGAGCCCCATTGTTAATCCTTTATCGGAAATTATTTGTAACTTTCGACAAGTAGAACAGTGAATGGAACAGGTAGACAGTTGAAATCTTTGTATATATTGCTTCTATATAGTATAAGAAACATATATGCAAAGCATCCAAACAGTACAATTCGCCAATTTTTTGTTCTTCAAGTTTAAGTAAACTACGATCCCCATTGTTAATCCCTTAACGGAAATTATTTGTGACTTTCGACAACTAGAACAATGAATGGAACAGGTAGACGGTTGAAATCAATGTATATATTGCTTCTATATAGTCTAAAAAACATATATGCAAAGCATCCAAACAGTACAATTCGCCAATTTTTTGTTCTTCAAGTTTAAGTGAACAATGAGCCCCAATGGTTAGTCCTTTATCGGTAATTATTTGTAACTTTCGACAAGTAGAACAATGAATGGAACAGGTAGACGGTTGAAATCATTGTATATATTGCTTCCATATAGTTTAAGAAACATGTACGCAAAGCATCCAAACAGTACCATTCGCCAATTTTTTGTCCTTCAAGTTTAAGTGAACAATGAGCCCCATTGTTAATCCTTTATCGGAAATTATTTGTAACTTTTGACAAGTAGAACAATGAATGGAACAGGTAGCCGGTTGAAATCAATGTATATATTGCTTCTATATAGTCTAAGAAACATATATGCAAAGCATCCAAACAGTACCATTCGCCAATTTTTTGTTCTTCAAGTTTAAGTGAACGACGAGCCCCATTGTTAATCCTTTAAAGGAAATTATTTGTAAATTTCGACAAGTAGAACAATGATTGGAACAGGTAGCCGGTTGAAATCAATGTATATATTGCTTCTATATAGTCTAAGAAACATATATGCAAAGCATCCAAACAGTACCATTCGCCAATTTTTTGTTCTTCAAGTTTAAGTGAACGACGAGCCCCATTGTTAATCCTTTAAAGGAAATTATTTGTAAATTTCGACAAGTAGAACAATGATTGGAACACGTAGACGGTTGAAATCTTTGTATATATTGCTTCCATATAGTCTAAGAAACATGTACGCAAAGCATCCAAACAATACCATTCGCCAATTTTTTGTTCTTCAAGTTTAAGTGAACAATGAGCCCCAATGGTTAATCCTTTATCGGAAATTATCTGTAATTTTCGACAAGTAGAACAATGAATGGAACTGGTAGACGGTTGAAATCTTTGTATATATTGCTTCTATATAATCTAAGAAACATATATGCAAAGCACCTAAACAGTAACAATCGCCAATTTTTTGATCTTCAAGTTTAAGTGAACAGCGAGCCCCATTGATAATCATGGAATAGAAATTATTTGCAACTTTCTACAAGTAGAACAATGAATAGTACAGGTAGACGGGTGAAATCTTTCTATATATTGCTTCTAAATAGTCTAAGAACACATCTATGCAAAGCATCCATACAGTACAATTCGCCAATTTTTTGTTCTTCAAGTTTAAGTGAACTACGAGCCACATTGTTAATCCTTTAAAGGAAATTATTTGTAAATTTCGACAAGTAGAACAATGAATGGATCATGTAGACGGTTGAAATCATTGTATATATTGCTTCTATATAGTCTACGAAACATGTATGCAAAGCATCCAAACAGTACAATTCGCCAATTTTTTGTTCTTCAAGTTGAAGTTAACAACGAGCCCCATTGTTAATCCTTTAAAGGAAATTATGTGTAAATTTCGACAAGTAGAACATTGATTGGAACACGTAGACTGTTGAAATCTTTGTATATAATGCTTCCATATAGTCTAAGAAACATGTACGCAAAGCATCCAAACAGTACCATTCGCCAATTTTTTGGTCTTCAAGTTTAAGTGAACAATGAGCCCCATTGGTTAATCCTTTATCGGAAATTATTTGTAATTTTCGACAAGTCGAACAATGAATGGAACTGGTAGACGGTTGAAATATTTGTATATATTGCTTCTATATAATATAAGAAACATATATTCAAATCATCCAAATAATACCATTCGCCAATTTATTGTTCTTCAAGTTGAAGTTAACAACGAGCCCCATTGTTAATCCTTTAAAGGAAATTATGTGTAAATTTCGACAAGTAGAACATTGATTGGAACACGTAGACTGTTGAAATCTTTGTATATAATGCTTCCATATAGTCTAAGAAACATGTACGCAAAGCATCCAAACAGTACCATTCGCCAATTTTTTGGTCTTCAAGTTTAAGTGAACAATGAGCCCCATTGGTTAATCCTTTATCGGAAATTATTTGTAATTTTCGACAAGTAGAACAATGAATGGAACAGGTAGACGGTTGAAATCATTGTATACATTGCTTCCATATAGTTTAAGAAACATGTACGCAAAGCATCCAAACAGTACTATTCGCCAATTTTTTGTTCTTCAAGTTTAAGTGAACGACGAGCCCCATTGTTAATCCTTTAACGGAAATTAATTGTAACTTTCGACAAGTAGAACAATGAATGGAACAGGTAGACGGTTGAAATCTTTGTATATGTTGCTTCTATATAGTCTAAGAAACCTATATGCAAAGCATCTAAACAGTAACAATCGCCAATTTTTTGATCTTCAAGTTTAAGTGAACAGCGAGCCCCATTGATAATCATGAAATGGAAATTATTTGTAACTTTCTACAAGTAGAACAATGAATAGTGCAGGTAGACGGGTGAAATCTTTTTAAATACTGTTTCTAAATAGTCTAAGAAACATATATGCAAAGCATCCAAACTGTACAATTCGCCAATTTTTTGTTCTTCAAGTTTAAGTGAACTACGAGCCACATTGTTAATCCTTTAAAGGAAATTATTTGTAAATTTCGACAAGTAGAACAATGAATGGATCATGTAGACGGTTGAAATCATTGTATATATTGCTTCTATATAGTCTACGAAACATGTATGCAAAGCATCCAAACAGTACAATTCGCCAATTTTTTGTTCTTCAAGTTTAAGTGAACTACGAGCCCCATTGTTAATCCTTTAACGGATATTAATTGTAACTTTCTACAAGTAGAACAATGATTGGAACACGTAGACGGTTGAAATCTTTGTATATGTTGCTTCCACATAGTCTAAGAAACATATATGCAAAGCATCCAAACAGTACCATTCGCCAATTTTTTGTTCTTCAAGTTTAAGTGAACAATGAGCCCCAATGGTTAATCCTTTATCGGAAATTATTTGTAACTTTCGACAAGTAGAACAATGAATGGAACAGGTAGACGGTTGAAATCTTTGTATATATTGCTTCTATATAGTCTAAGAAACATATATGCAAAGCATCCAAACAGTACAATTCGCCAATTTATTGTTCTTCAAGTTGAAGTTAACAACGAGCCCCATTGTTAATCCTTTAAAGGAAATTATCTGTAAATTTCGACAAGTAGAACATTGATTGGAACACGTAGACTGTTGAAATCTTTGTATATAATGCTTCCATATAGTCTAAGAAACATGTACGCAAAGCATCCAAACAGTACCATTCGCCAATTTTTTGGTCTTCAAGTTTAAGTGAACAATGAGCCCCATTGGTTAATCCTTTATCGGAAATTATTTGTAATTTTCGACAAGTCGAACAATGAATGGAACTGGTAGACGGTTGAAATATTTGTATATATTGCTTCTATATAATATAAGAAACATATATTCAAATCATCCAAATAATACCATTCGCCAATTTTTTGTTCTTCAAGTTTAAGTGAACTACGAGCCCCATTGTTAATCCTTTAAAGGAAATTATTTGTAAATTTCGGCAAGTAGAACAATGAATGGAACAGGTAGACTGTTGAAATCATTGTATATATTGCTTCTATATAGTCCAAGAAACATATATGCAAAGCGTCCAAACAGTACAATTCGCCAATTTTTTGCTCTTCAAGTTTAAGTGAACTACGAGCCCCATTGTTAATCCTTTAAAGGAAATTATTTGTAAATTTCGGCAAGTAGAACAATGAATGGAATAGGTAGACGGTTGAAATCATTGTATATATTGCTTCTATATAGTCTAAGAAACATAAATGCAAAGCATCCAAACAGTACAATTCGCCAATTTTTTGTTTTTCAAGTTTAAGTGAATAATGAGCCCCAATGGTTAGTCCTTTATCGGTAATTATTTGTAACTTTCGACAAGTAGAACAATGAATGGAACAGGTAGACGGTTGAAATCATTGTATACATTGCTTCCATATAGTTTAAGAAACATGTACGCAAAGCATCCAAACAGTACTATTCGCCAATTTTTTGTTCTTCAAGTTTAAGTGAACGACGAGCCCCATTGTTAATCCTTTAACGGAAATTAATTGTAACTTTCGACAAGTAGAACAATGAATGGAACAGGTAGACGGTTGAAATCTTTGTATATGTTGCTTCTATATAGTCTAAGAAACCTATATGCAAAGCATCTAAACAGTAACAATCGCCAATTTTTTGATCTTCAAGTTTAAGTGAACAGCGAGCCCCATTGATAATCATGAAATGGAAATTATTTGTAACTTTCTACAAGTAGAACAATGAATAGTGCAGGTAGACGGGTGAAATCTTTTTAAATACTGTTTCTAAATAGTCTAAGAAACATATATGCAAAGCATCCAAACTGTACAATTCGACAATTTTTTGTTCTTCAAGTTTAAGTGAACTACGAGCCCCATTGTTAATCCTTTAAAGGAAATTATTTGTAAATTTCGACAAGTAGAACAATGAATGGATCATGTAGACGGTTGAAATCATTGTATATATTGCTTCTATATAGTCTACGAAACATATATGCAAAGCATCCAAACAGTACAATTCGCCAATTTTTTGTTCTTCAAGTTTAAGTGAACTTCGAGCCCCATTGTTAATCCTTTAACGGAAATTAATTGTAACTTTCTACAAGTAGAACAATGATTGGAACACGTAGACGGTTGAAATCTTTGTATATATTGCTTCTATATAGTCTAAGAAACATATATGCAAAGCATCCAAACAGTACCATTCGCCAATTTTTTGTTCTTCAAGTTTAAGTGTACTACGAGCCCCATTGTTAATCCTTTAAAGGAAATTATTCGTAAATTTCGACAAGTAGAACAATGATTGGAACACGTAGACGGTTGACATCTTTGTATATATTGCTTCCATATAGTCTAAGAAACATATATGCAAAGCATCCAAACAGTACCATTCGCCAATTTTTTGTTCTTCAAGTTTAAGTGAACAATGAGACCCATTGTTAATCCTTTATCGGAAATTATTTGTAACTTTCGACAAGTAGAACAATGAATGGAACAGGTAGACGGTTGAAATCATTGTATATATTGCTTCCATATAGTTTAAGAAACATGTACGCAAAGCATCCAAACAGTACCATTCGCCAATTTTTTGTCCTTCAAGTTTAAGTGAACAATGAGCCCCATTGTTAATCCTTTATCGGAAATTATTTGTAACTTTCGACAAGTAGAACAATGAATGGAACAGGTAGCCGGTTGAAATCTTTGTATATATTGCTTCTATATAGTCTAAGAAACATATATGCAAAGCATCCAAACAGTACCATTCGCCAATTTTTTGTTCTTCAAGTTTAAGTGAACGACGAGCCCCATTGTTAATCCTTTAAAGGAAATTATTTGTAAATTTCGACAAGTAGAACAATGATTGGAACAGGTAGCCGGTTGAAATCAATGTATATATTGCTTCTATATAGTCTAAGAAACATATATGCAAAGCATCCAAACAGTACCATTCGCCAATTTTTTGTTCTTCAAGTTTAAGTGAACGACGAGCCCCATTGTTAATCCTTTAAAGGAAATTATTTGTAAATTTCGACAAGTAGAACAATGATTGGAACACGTAGACGGTTGAAATCTTTGTATATATTGCTTCCATATAGTCTAAGAAACATGTACGCAAAGCATCCAAACAATACCATTCGCCAATTTTTTGTTCTTCAAGTTTAAGTGAACAATGAGCCCCAATGGTTAATCCTTTATCGGAAATTATCTGTAATTTTCGACAAGTAGAACAATGAATGGAACTGGTAGACGGTTGAAATCTTTGTATATATTGCTTCTATATAATCTAAGAAACATATATGCAAAGCATCTAAACAGTAACAATCGCCAATTTTTTGATCTTCAAGTTTAAGTGAACAGCGAGCCCCATTGATAATCATGGAATAGAAATTATTTGCAACTTTCTACAAGTAGAACAATGAATAGTACAGGTAGACGGGTGAAATCTTTCTATATATTGCTTCTAAATAGTCTAAGAACACATCTATGCAAAGCATCCATACAGTACAATTCGCCAATTTTTTGTTCTTCAAGTTTAAGTGAACTACGAGCCACATTGTTAATCCTTTAAAGGAAATTATTTGTAAATTTCGACAAGTAGAACAATGAATGGATCATGTAGACGGTTGAAATCATTGTATATATTGCTTCTATATAGTCTACGAAACATGTATGCAAAGCATCCAAACAGTACAATTCGCCAATTTTTTGTTCTTCAAGTTTAAGTGAACGACGAGCCCCATTGTTAATCCTTTAACGGAAATTAATTGTAACTTTCGACAAGTAGAACAATGAATGGAACAGGTAGACGGTTGAAATCTTTGTATATGTTGCTTCTATATAGTCTAAGAAACCTATATGCAAAGTATCTAAACAGTAACAATCGCCAATTTTTTGATCTTCAAGTTTAAGTGAACAGCGAGCCCCATTGATAATCATGAAATGGAAATTATTTGTAACTTTCTACAAGTAGAACAATGAATAGTGCAGGTAGACGGGTGAAATCTTTTTAAATACTGTTTCTAAATAGTCTAAGAAACATATATGCAAAGCATCCAAACTGTACAATTCGCCAATTTTTTGTTCTTCAAGTTTAAGTGAACTACGAGCCACATTGTTAATCCTTTAAAGGAAATTATTTGTAAATTTCGACAAGTAGAACAATGAATGGATCATGTAGACGGTTGAAATCATTGTATATATTGCTTCTATATAGTCTACGAAACATGTATGCAAAGCATCCAAACAGTACAATTCGCCAATTTTTTGTTCTTCAAGTTTAAGTGAACTACGAGCCCCATTGTTAATCCTTTAACGGATATTAATTGTAACTTTCTACAAGTAGAACAATGATTGGAACACGTAGACGGTTGAAATCTTTGTATATATTGCTTCCACATAGTCTAAGAAACATATATGCAAAGCATCCAAACAGTACCATTCGCCAATTTTTTGTTCTTCAAGTTTAAGTGAACAATGAGCCCCAATGGTTAATCCTTTATCGGAAATTATTTGTAACTTTCGACAAGTAGAACAATGAATGGAACAGGTAGACGGTTGAAATCTTTGTATATATTGCTTCTATATAGTCTAAGAAACATATATGCAAAGCATCCAAACAGTACAATTCGCCAATTTATTGTTCTTCAAGTTGAAGTTAACAACGAGCCCCATTGTTAATCCTTTAAAGGAAATTATCTGTAAATTTCGACAAGTAGAACATTGATTGGAACACGTAGACTGTTGAAATCTTTGTATATAATGCTTCCATATAGTCTAAGAAACATGTACGCAAAGCATCCAAACAGTACCATTCGCCAATTTTTTGGTCTTCAAGTTTAAGTGAACAATGAGCCCCATTGGTTAATCCTTTATCGGAAATTATTTGTAATTTTCGACAAGTCGAACAATGAATGGAACTGGTAGACGGTTGAAATATTTGTATATATTGCTTCTATATAATATAAGAAACATATATTCAAATCATCCAAATAATACCATTCGCCAATTTTTTGTTCTTCAAGTTTAAGTGAACTACGAGCCCCATTGTTAATCCTTTAAAGGAAATTATTTGTAAATTTCGGCAAGTAGAACAATGAATGGAATAGGTAGACGGTTGAAATCATTGTATATATTGCTTCTATATAGTCTAAGAAACATAAATGCAAAGCATCCAAACAGTACAATTCGCCAATTTTTTGTTTTTCAAGTTTAAGTGAATAATGAGCCCCAATGGTTAGTCCTTTATCGGTAATTATTTGTAACTTTCGACAAGTAGAACAATGAATGGAACAGGTAGACGGTTGAAATCATTGTATACATTGCTTCCATATAGTTTAAGAAACATGTACGCAAAGCATCCAAACAGTACTATTCGCCAATTTTTTGTTCTTCAAGTTTAAGTGAACGACGAGCCCCATTGTTAATCCTTTAACGGAAATTAATTGTAACTTTCGACAAGTAGAACAATGAATGGAACAGGTAGACGGTTGAAATCTTTGTATATGTTGCTTCTATATAGTCTAAGAAACCTATATGCAAAGCATCTAAACAGTAACAATCGCCAATTTTTTGATCTTCAAGTTTAAGTGAACAGCGAGCCCCATTGATAATCATGAAATGGAAATTATTTGTAACTTTCTACAAGTAGAACAATGAATAGTGCAGGTAGACGGGTGAAATCTTTTTAAATACTGTTTCTAAATAGTCTAAGAAACATATATGCAAAGCATCCAAACTGTACAATTCGACAATTTTTTGTTCTTCAAGTTTAAGTGAACTACGAGCCCCATTGTTAATCCTTTAAAGGAAATTATTTGTAAATTTCGACAAGTAGAACAATGAATGGATCATGTAGACGGTTGAAATCATTGTATATATTGCTTCTATATAGTCTACGAAACATATATGCAAAGCATCCAAACAGTACAATTCGCCAATTTTTTGTTCTTCAAGTTTAAGTGAACTTCGAGCCCCATTGTTAATCCTTTAACGGAAATTAATTGTAACTTTCTACAAGTAGAACAATGATTGGAACACGTAGACGGTTGAAATCTTTGTATATATTGCTTCTATATAGTCTAAGAAACATATATGCAAAGCATCCAAACAGTACCATTCGCCAATTTTTTGTTCTTCAAGTTTAAGTGTACTACGAGCCCCATTGTTAATCCTTTAAAGGAAATTATTCGTAAATTTCGACAAGTAGAACAATGATTGGAACACGTAGACGGTTGACATCTTTGTATATATTGCTTCCATATAGTCTAAGAAACATATATGCAAAGCATCCAAACAGTACCATTCGCCAATTTTTTGTTCTTCAAGTTTAAGTGAACAATGAGACCCATTGTTAATCCTTTATCGGAAATTATTTGTAACTTTCGACAAGTAGAACAATGAATGGAACAGGTAGACGGTTGAAATCATTGTTTATATTGCTTCTATATAGTCTAAGAAACATATCTGCATATCATCCAAACAGTACAATTCGACAATTATTTGATCTTCAAGTTTAAGTGAACTACGAGCCCCATTGTTAATACTTTAACGGAAATTATTTGTAACTTGCGACAAGTAGAACAATGAATGGAACAGGTAGACGGTTGAAATCTTTGTATATATTGCTTCTATATAGTCTAAGAAACATATATGCAAAGCATCCAAACAGTACCATTCGCCAATTTATTGTTCTTCAAGTTTAAGTGAACAATGAGACCCATTGTTAATCCTTTATCGGAAATTATTTGTAACTATCGACAAGTAGATCAATGAATGGAACAGGTAGACGGTTGAAATCTTTGTATATATTCCTTCTATATAGTCTAAGAAACATATATGCAAAGCATCCAAAAAGTACAATTCGCCAATTTTTTGTTCTTCAAGTTTAAGTGAACAATGAGCCCCAATGGTTAATCCGTTATCGGAAATTATTTGTAGCTTTCGACAAGTAGAACAATGAATGGAACAGGTAGACGGTTGAAATCTTTGTATATATTGCTTCTATATAATCTAAGAAACATATATGCAAAGCATCCAAACAGTACTATTCGCCAATTATTTCATCTTCAAGTTTAAGTGAACTACGAGCCCCATTGTTAATACTTTAACGGAAATTATTTGTAACTTGCGACAAGTAGAACAATGAATGGAACAGGTAGACGGTTGAAATCTTTGTATATATTGCTTCTATATAGTCTAAGAAACATATATGCAAAGCATCCAAACAGTACCAATCGCCAATTTTTTGTTCTTCAAGTTTAAGTGAACAATGAGCCCCATTGTTAATCCTTTATCGGAAATTATTTGTAACTTTCGACAAGTAGAACAATGAATGGAACAGGTAGACGGTTGAAATCATTGTATATATTGCTTCCATATAGTTTAAGAAACATGTACGCAAAGCATCCAAACAGTACCATTCGCCAATTTTTTGTCCTTCAAGTTTAAGTGAACAATGAGCCCCATTGTTAATCCTTTATCGGAAATTATTTGTAACTTTCGACAAGTAGAACAATGATTGGAACAGGTAGCCGGTTGAAATCAATGTATATATTGCTTCTATATAGTCTAAGAAACATATATGCAAAGCATCCAAACAGTACCATTCGCCAATTTTTTGTTCTTCAAGTTTAAGTGAACGACGAGCCCCATTGTTAATCCTTTAAAGGAAATTATTTGTAAATTTCGACAAGTAGAACAATGATTGGAACACGTAGACGGTTGAAATCTTTGTATATATTGCTTCCATATAGTCTAAGAAACATGTACGCAAAGCATCCAAACAATACCATTCGCCAATTTTTTGTTCTTCAAGTTTAAGTGAACAATGAGCCCCAATGGTTAATCCTTTATCGGAAATTATCTGTAATTTTCGACAAGTAGAACAATGAATGGAACTGGTAGACGGTTGAAATCTTTGTATATATTGCTTCTATATAATCTAAGAAACATATATGCAAAGCATCTAAACAGTAACAATCGCCAATTTTTTGATCTTCAAGTTTAAGTGAACAGCGAGCCCCATTGATAATCATGGAATAGAAATTATTTGCAACTTTCTACAAGTAGAACAATGAATAGTACAGGTAGACGGGTGAAATCTTTCTATATATTGCTTCTAAATAGTCTAAGAACACATCTATGCAAAGCATCCATACAGTACAATTCGCCAATTTTTTGTTCTTCAAGTTTAAGTGAACTACGAGCCACATTGTTAATCCTTTAAAGGAAATTATTTGTAAATTTCGACAAGTAGAACAATGAATGGATCATGTAGACGGTTGAAATCATTGTATATATTGCTTCTATATAGTCTACGAAACATGTATGCAAAGCATCCAAACAGTACAATTCGCCAATTTTTTGTTCTTCAGGTTTAAGTGAACGACGAGCCCCATTGTTAATCCTTTAACGGAAATTAATTGTAACTTTCGACAAGTAGAACAATGAATGGAACAGGTAGACGGTAGAAATCTTTGTATATGTTGCTTCTATATAGTCCAAGAAACCTATATGCAAAGCATCTAAACAGTAACAGTCGCCAATTTTTTGATCTTCAAGTTTAAGTGAACAGCGAGCCCCATTGTTAATCCTTTAAAGGAAATTATTTGTAAATTTCGACAAGTAGAACAATGAATGGATCATGTAGACGGTTGAAATCATTGTATATATTGCTTCTATATAGTCTACGAAACATATATGCAAAGCATCCAAACAGTACAATTCGCCAATTTTTTGTTCTTCAAGTTTAAGTGAACTTCGAGCCCCATTGTTAATCCTTTAACGGAAATTAATTGTAACTTTCTACAAGTAGAACAATGATTGGAACACGTAGACGGTTGAAATCTTTGTATATATTGCTTCTATATAGTCTAAGAAACATATATGCAAAGCATCCAAACAGTACAATTCGCCAATTTATTGTTCTTCAAGTTTAAGTGAACAACGAGCCCCATTGTTAATCCTTTAAAGGAAATTATTTGTAACTTTCGACAAGTAGAACAATGAATGGAACAGGTAGACGGTTGAAATATTTGTATATATTGCTTCTATATAATATAAGAAACATATATTCAAATCATCCAAATAATACCATTCGCCAATTTTTTGTTCTTCAAGTTTAAGTGAACTACGAGCCCCATTGTTAATCCTTTAAAGGAAATTATTTGTAAATTTCGGCAAGTAGAACAATGAATGGAACAGGTAGACTGTTGAAATCATTGTATATATTGCTTCTATATAGTCCAAGAAACATATATGCAAAGCGTCCAAACAGTACAATTCGCCAATTTTTTGCTCTTCAAGTTTAAGTGAACTACGAGCCCCATTGTTAATCCTTTAAAGGAAATTATTTGTAAATTTCGGCAAGTAGAACAATGAATGGAATAGGTAGACGGTTGAAATCATTGTATATATTGCTTCTATATAGTCTAAGAAACATAAATGCAAAGCATCCAAACAGTACAATTCGCCAATTTTTTGTTCTTCAAGTTTAAGTGAACAATGAGCCCCAATGGTTAATCCTTTATCGGAAATTATCTGTAATTTTCGACAAGTAGAACAATGAATGGAACTGGTAGACGGTTGAAATCTTTGTATATATTGCTTCTATATAATCTAAGAAACATATATGCAAAGCATCTAAACAGTAACAATCGCCAATTTTTTGATCTTCAAGTTTAAGTGAACAGCGAGCCCCATTGATAATCATGGAATAGAAATTATTTGCAACTTTCTACAAGTAGAACAATGAATAGTACAGGTAGACGGGTGAAATCTTTCTATATATTGCTTCTAAATAGTCTAAGAACACATCTATGCAAAGCATCCATACAGTACAATTCGCCAATTTTTTGTTCTTCAAGTTTAAGTGAACTACGAGCCACATTGTTAATCCTTTAAAGGAAATTATTTGTAACTTTCGACAAGTAGAACAATGAATGGAACAGGTAGACGGTTGAAATCTTTGTATATATTGCTTCTATATAGTCTAAGAAACATATATGCAAAGCATCCAAACAGTACAATTCGCCAATTTATTGTTCTTCAAGTTGAAGTTAACAACGAGCCCCATTGTTAATCCTTTAAAGGAAATTATCTGTAAATTTCGACAAGTAGAACATTGATTGGAACACGTAGACTGTTGAAATCTTTGTATATAATGCTTCCATATAGTCTAAGAAACATGTACGCAAAGCATCCAAACAGTACCATTCGCCAATTTTTTGGTCTTCAAGTTTAAGTGAACAATGAGCCCCATTGGTTAATCCTTTATCGGAAATTATTTGTAATTTTCGACAAGTCGAACAATGAATGGAACTGGTAGACGGTTGAAATATTTGTATGTATTGCTTCTATATAATATAAGAAACATATATTCAAATCATCCAAATAATACCATTCGCCAATTTTTTGTTCTTCAAGTTTAAGTGAACTACGAGCCCCATTGTTAATCCTTTAAAGGAAATTATTTGTAAATTTCGGCAAGTAGAACAATGAGTGGAACAGGTAGACTGTTGAAATCATTGTATATATTGCTTCTATATAGTCCAAGAAACATATATGCAAAGCGTCCAAACAGTACAATTCGCCAATTTTTTGCTCTTCAAGTTTAAGTGAACTACGAGCCCCATTGTTAATCCTTTAAAGGAAATTATTTGTAAATTTCGGCAAGTAGAACAATGAATGGAATAGGTAGACGGTTGAAATCATTGTATATATTGCTTCTATATAGTCTAAGAAACATAAATGCAAAGCATCCAAACAGTACAATTCGCCAATTTTTTGTTTTTCAAGTTTAAGTGAATAATGAGCCCCAATGGTTAGTCCTTTATCGGTAATTATTTGTAACTTTCGACAAGTAGAACAATGAATGGAACAGGTAGACGGTTGAAATCATTGTATACATTGCTTCCATATAGTTTAAGAAACATGTACGCAAAGCATCCAAACAGTACTATTCGCCAATTTTTTGTTCTTCAAGTTTAAGTGAACGACGAGCCCCATTGTTAATCCTTTAACGGAAATTAATTGTAACTTTCGACAAGTAGAACAATGAATGGAACAGGTAGACGGTTGAAATCTTTGTATATGTTGCTTCTATATAGTCTAAGAAACCTATATGCAAAGCATCTAAACAGTAACAATCGCCAATTTTTTGATCTTCAAGTTTAAGTGAACAGCGAGCCCCATTGATAATCATGAAATGGAAATTATTTGTAACTTTCTACAAGTAGAACAATGAATAGTGCAGGTAGACGGGTGAAATCTTTTTAAATACTGTTTCTAAATAGTCTAAGAAACATATATGCAAAGCATCCAAACTGTACAATTCGACAATTTTTTGTTCTTCAAGTTTAAGTGAACTACGAGCCCCATTGTTAATCCTTTAAAGGAAATTATTTGTAAATTTCGACAAGTAGAACAATGAATGGATCATGTAGACGGTTGAAATCATTGTATATATTGCTTCTATATAGTCTACGAAACATATATGCAAAGCATCCAAACAGTACAATTCGCCAATTTTTTGTTCTTCAAGTTTAAGTGAACTTCGAGCCCCATTGTTAATCCTTTAACGGAAATTAATTGTAACTTTCTACAAGTAGAACAATGATTGGAACACGTAGACGGTTGAAATCTTTGTATATATTGCTTCTATATAGTCTAAGAAACATATATGCAAAGCATCCAAACAGTACCATTCGCCAATTTTTTGTTCTTCAAGTTTAAGTGAACTACGAGCCCCATTGTTAATCCTTTAAAGGAAATTATTTGTAAATTTCGGCAAGTAGAACAATGAATGGAACAGGTAGACTGTTGAAATCATTGTATATATTGCTTCTATATAGTCCAAGAAACATATATGCAAAGCGTCCAAACAGTACAATTCGCCAATTTTTTGCTCTTCAAGTTTAAGTGAACTACGAGCCCCATTGTTAATCCTTTAAAGGAAATTATTTGTAAATTTCGGCAAGTAGAACAATGAATGGAATAGGTAGACGGTTGAAATCATTGTATATATTGCTTCTATATAGTCTAAGAAACATAAATGCAAAGCATCCAAACAGTACAATTCGCCAATTTTTTGTTTTTCAAGTTTAAGTGAATAATGAGCCCCAATGGTTAGTCCTTTATCGGTAATTATTTGTAACTTTCGACAAGTAGAACAATGAATGGAACAGGTAGACGGTTGAAATCATTGTATACATTGCTTCCATATAGTTTAAGAAACATGTACGCAAAGCATCCAAACAGTACTATTCGCCAATTTTTTGTTCTTCAAGTTTAAGTGAACGACGAGCCCCATTGTTAATCCTTTAACGGAAATTAATTGTAACTTTCGACAAGTAGAACAATGAATGGAACAGGTAGACGGTTGAAATCTTTGTATATGTTGCTTCTATATAGTCTAAGAAACCTATATGCAAAGCATCTAAACAGTAACAATCGCCAATTTTTTGATCTTCAAGTTTAAGTGAACAGCGAGCCCCATTGATAATCATGAAATGGAAATTATTTGTAACTTTCTACAAGTAGAACAATGAATAGTGCAGGTAGACGGGTGAAATCTTTTTAAATACTGTTTCTAAATAGTCTAAGAAACATATATGCAAAGCATCCAAACTGTACAATTCGACAATTTTTTGTTCTTCAAGTTTAAGTGAACTACGAGCCCCATTGTTAATCCTTTAAAGGAAATTATTTGTAAATTTCGACAAGTAGAACAATGAATGGATCATGTAGACGGTTGAAATCATTGTATATATTGCTTCTATATAGTCTACGAAACATATATGCAAAGCATCCAAACAGTACAATTCGCCAATTTTTTGTTCTTCAAGTTTAAGTGAACTTCGAGCCCCATTGTTAATCCTTTAACGGAAATTAATTGTAACTTTCTACAAGTAGAACAATGATTGGAACACGTAGACGGTTGAAATCTTTGTATATATTGCTTCTATATAGTCTAAGAAACATATATGCAAAGCATCCAAACAGTACCATTCGCCAATTTTTTGTTCTTCAAGTTTAAGTGTACTACGAGCCCCATTGTTAATCCTTTAAAGGAAATTATTCGTAAATTTCGACAAGTAGAACAATGATTGGAACACGTAGACGGTTGACATCTTTGTATATATTGCTTCCATATAGTCTAAGAAACATATATGCAAAGCATCCAAACAGTACCATTCGCCAATTTTTTGTTCTTCAAGTTTAAGTGAACAATGAGACCCATTGTTAATCCTTTATCGGAAATTATTTGTAACTTTCGACAAGTAGAACAATGAATGGAACAGGTAGACGGTTGAAATCATTGTTTATATTGCTTCTATATAGTCTAAGAAACATATCTGCATATCATCCAAACAGTACAATTCGACAATTATTTGATCTTCAAGTTTAAGTGAACTACGAGCCCCATTGTTAATACTTTAACGGAAATTATTTGTAACTTGCGACAAGTAGAACAATGAATGGAACAGGTAGACGGTTGAAATCTTTGTATATATTGCTTCTATATAGTCTAAGAAACATATATGCAAAGCATCCAAACAGTACCATTCGCCAATTTATTGTTCTTCAAGTTTAAGTGAACAATGAGACCCATTGTTAATCCTTTATCGGAAATTATTTGTAACTTTCGACAAGTAGATCAATGAATGGAACAGGTAGACGGTTGAAATCTTTGTATATATTCCTTCTATATAGTCTAAGAAACATATATGCAAAGCATCCAAAAAGTACAATTCGCCAATTTTTTGTTCTTCAAGTTTAAGTGAACAATGAGCCCCAATGGTTAATCCGTTATCGGAAATTATTTGTAGCTTTCGACAAGTAGAACAATGAATGGAACAGGTAGACGGTTGAAATCTTTGTATATATTGCTTCTATATAATCTAAGAAACATATATGCAAAGCATCCAAACAGTACTATTCGCCAATTATTTCATCTTCAAGTTTAAGTGAACTACGAGCCCCATTGTTAACACTTTAACGGAAATTATTTGTAACTTTCGACAAGTAGAACAATGAGTGGAACAGGTAGACGGTTGAAATCAAAATATATATTGCTTCTATATAGTCTAAGAAACATATATGCAAAGCATCCAAACAGTACCAATCGCCAATTTTTTGTTCTTCAAGTTTAAGTGAACAATGAGCCCCATTGTTAATCCTTTATCGGAAATTATTTGTAACTTTCGACAAGTAGAACAATGAATGGAACAGGTAGACGGTTGAAATCATTGTATATATTGCTTCCATATAGTTTAAGAAACATGTACGCAAAGCATCCAAACAGTACCATTCGCCAATTTTTTGTCCTTCAAGTTTAAGTGAACAATGAGCCCCATTGTTAATCCTTTATCGGAAATTATTTGTAACTTTCGACAAGTAGAACAATGAATGGAACAGGTAGCCGGTTGAAATCTTTGTATATATTGCTTCTATATAGTCTAAGAAACATATATGCAAAGCATCCAAACAGTACCATTCGCCAATTTTTTGTTCTTCAAGTTTAAGTGAACGACGAGCCCCATTGTTAATCCTTTAAAGGAAATTATTTGTAAATTTCGACAAGTAGAACAATGATTGGAACAGGTAGCCGGTTGAAATCAATGTATATATTGCTTCTATATAGTCTAAGAAACATATATGCAAAGCATCCAAACAGTACCATTCGCCAATTTTTTGTTCTTCAAGTTTAAGTGAACGACGAGCCCCATTGTTAATCCTTTAAAGGAAATTATTTGTAAATTTCGACAAGTAGAACAATGATTGGAACACGTAGACGGTTGAAATCTTTGTATATATTGCTTCCATATAGTCTAAGAAACATGTACGCAAAGCATCCAAACAATACCATTCGCCAATTTTTTGTTCTTCAAGTTTAAGTGAACAATGAGCCCCAATGGTTAATCCTTTATCGGAAATTATCTGTAATTTTCGACAAGTAGAACAATGAATGGAACTGGTAGACGGTTGAAATCTTTGTATATATTGCTTCTATATAATCTAAGAAACATATATGCAAAGCATCTAAACAGTAACAATCGCCAATTTTTTGATCTTCAAGTTTAAGTGAACAGCGAGCCCCATTGATAATCATGGAATAGAAATTATTTGCAACTTTCTACAAGTAGAACAATGAATAGTACAGGTAGACGGGTGAAATCTTTCTATATATTGCTTCTAAATAGTCTAAGAACACATCTATGCAAAGCATCCATACAGTACAATTCGCCAATTTTTTGTTCTTCAAGTTTAAGTGAACTACGAGCCACATTGTTAATCCTTTAAAGGAAATTATTTGTAAATTTCGACAAGTAGAACAATGAATGGATCATGTAGACGGTTGAAATCATTGTATATATTGCTTCTATATAGTCTACGAAACATGTATGCAAAGCATCCAAACAGTACAATTCGCCAATTTTTTGTTCTTCAAGTTTAAGTGAACGACGAGCCCCATTGTTAATCCTTTAACGGAAATTAATTGTAACTTTCGACAAGTAGAACAATGAATGGAACAGGTAGACGGTTGAAATCATTGTATACATTGCTTCCATATAGTTTAAGAAACATGTACGCAAAGCATCCAAACAGTACTATTCGCCAATTTTTTGTTCTTCAAGTTTAAGTGAACGACGAGCCCCATTGTTAATCCTTTAACGGAAATTAATTGTAACTTTCGACAAGTAGAACAATGAATGGAACAGGTAGACGGTTGAAATCTTTGTATATGTTGCTTCTATATAGTCTAAGAAACCTATATGCAAAGCATCTAAACAGTAACAATCGCCAATTTTTTGATCTTCAAGTTTAAGTGAACAGCGAGCCCCATTGATAATCATGAAATGGAAATTATTTGTAACTTTCTACAAGTAGAACAATGAATAGTGCAGGTAGACGGGTGAAATCTTTTTAAATACTGTTTCTAAATAGTCTAAGAAACATATATGCAAAGCATCCAAACTGTACAATTCGACAATTTTTTGTTCTTCAAGTTTAAGTGAACTACGAGCCCCATTGTTAATCCTTTAAAGGAAATTATTTGTAAATTTCGACAAGTAGAACAATGAATGGATCATGTAGACGGTTGAAATCATTGTATATATTGCTTCTATATAGTCTACGAAACATATATGCAAAGCATCCAAACAGTACAATTCGCCAATTTTTTGTTCTTCAAGTTTAAGTGAACTTCGAATCCCATTGTTAATCCTTTAACGGAAATTAATTGTAACTTTCTACAAGTAGAACAATGATTGGAACACGTAGACGGTTGAAATCTTTGTATATATTGCTTCTATATAGTCTAAGAAACATATATGCAAAGCATCCAAACAGTACCATTCGCCAATTTTTTGTTCTTCAAGTTTAAGTGTACTACGAGCCCCATTGTTAATCCTTTAAAGGAAATTATTCGTAAATTTCGACAAGTAGAACAATGATTGGAACACGTAGACGGTTGACATCTTTGTATATATTGCTTCCATATAGTCTAAGAAACATATATGCAAAGCATCCAAACAGTACCATTCGCCAATTTTTTGTTCTTCAAGTTTAAGTGAACAATGAGACCCATTGTTAATCCTTTATCGGAAATTATTTGTAACTTTCGACAAGTAGAACAATGAATGGAACAGGTAGACGGTTGAAATCATTGTTTATATTGCTTCTATATAGTCTAAGAAACATATCTGCATATCATCCAAACAGTACAATTCGACAATTATTTGATCTTCAAGTTTAAGTGAACTACGAGCCCCATTGTTAATACTTTAACGGAAATTATTTGTAACTTGCGACAAGTAGAACAATGAATGGAACAGGTAGACGGTTGAAATCTTTGTATATATTGCTTCTATATAGTCTAAGAAACATATATGCAAAGCATCCAAACAGTACCATTCGCCAATTTATTGTTCTTCAAGTTTAAGTGAACAATGAGACCCATTGTTAATCCTTTATCGGAAATTATTTGTAACTTTCGACAAGTAGATCAATGAATGGAACAGGTAGACGGTTGAAATCTTTGTATATATTCCTTCTATATAGTCTAAGAAACATATATGCAAAGCATCCAAAAAGTACAATTCGCCAATTTTTTGTTCTTCAAGTTTAAGTGAACAATGAGCCCCAATGGTTAATCCGTTATCGGAAATTATTTGTAGCTTTCGACAAGTAGAACAATGAATGGAACAGGTAGACGGTTGAAATCTTTGTATATATTGCTTCTATATAGTCTAAGAAACATATATGCAAAGCATCCAAACAGTACCATTCGCCAATTTATTGTTCTTCAAGTTTAAGTGAACAATGAGACCCATTGTTAATCCTTTATCGGAAATTATTTGTAACTTTCGACAAGTAGATCAATGAATGGAACAGGTAGACGGTTGAAATCTTTGTATATATTGCTTCTATATAGTCTAAGAAACATATATGCAAAGCATCCAAACAGTACCATTCGCCAATTTTTTGTTCTTCAAGTTTAAGTGAACGACGAGCCCCATTGTTAATCCTTTAAAGGAAATTATTTGTAAATTTCGACAAGTAGAACAATGATTGGAACAGGTAGCCGGTTGAAATCAATGTATATATTGCTTCTATATAGTCTAAGAAACATATATGCAAAGCATCCAAACAGTACCATTCGCCAATTTTTTGTTCTTCAAGTTTAAGTGAACGACGAGCCCCATTGTTAATCCTTTAAAGGAAATTATTTGTAAATTTCGACAAGTAGAACAATGATTGGAACACGTAGACGGTTGAAATCTTTGTATATATTGCTTCCATATAGTCTAAGAAACATGTACGCAAAGCATCCAAACAATACCATTCGCCAATTTTTTGTTCTTCAAGTTTAAGTGAACAATGAGCCCCAATGGTTAATCCTTTATCGGAAATTATCTGTAATTTTCGACAAGTAGAACAATGAATGGAACTGGTAGACGGTTGAAATCTTTGTATATATTGCTTCTATATAATCTAAGAAACATATATGCAAAGCATCTAAACAGTAACAATCGCCAATTTTTTGATCTTCAAGTTTAAGTGAACAGCGAGCCCCATTGATAATCATGGAATAGAAATTATTTGCAACTTTCTACAAGTAGAACAATGAATAGTACAGGTAGACGGGTGAAATCTTTCTATATATTGCTTCTAAATAGTCTAAGAACACATCTATGCAAAGCATCCATACAGTACAATTCGCCAATTTTTTGTTCTTCAAGTTTAAGTGAACTACGAGCCACATTGTTAATCCTTTAAAGGAAATTATTTGTAAATTTCGACAAGTAGAACAATGAATGGATCATGTAGACGGTTGAAATCATTGTATATATTGCTTCTATATAGTCTACGAAACATGTATGCAAAGCATCCAAACAGTACAATTCGCCAATTTTTTGTTCTTCAAGTTTAAGTGAACGACGAGCCCCATTGTTAATCCTTTAACGGAAATTAATTGTAACTTTCGACAAGTAGAACAATGAATGGAACAGGTAGACGGTTGAAATCTTTGTATATGTTGCTTCTATATAGTCTAAGAAACCTATATGCAAAGTATCTAAACAGTAACAATCGCCAATTTTTTGATCTTCAAGTTTAAGTGAACAGCGAGCCCCATTGATAATCATGAAATGGAAATTATTTGTAACTTTCTACAAGTAGAACAATGAATAGTGCAGGTAGACGGGTGAAATCTTTTTAAATACTGTTTCTAAATAGTCTAAGAAACATATATGCAAAGCATCCAAACTGTACAATTCGCCAATTTTTTGTTCTTCAAGTTTAAGTGAACTACGAGCCACATTGTTAATCCTTTAAAGGAAATTATTTGTAAATTTCGACAAGTAGAACAATGAATGGATCATGTAGACGGTTGAAATCATTGTATATATTGCTTCTATATAGTCTACGAAACATGTATGCAAAGCATCCAAACAGTACAATTCGCCAATTTTTTGTTCTTCAAGTTTAAGTGAACTACGAGCCCCATTGTTAATCCTTTAACGGATATTAATTGTAACTTTCTACAAGTAGAACAATGATTGGAACACGTAGACGGTTGAAATCTTTGTATATATTGCTTCCACATAGTCTAAGAAACATATATGCAAAGCATCCAAACAGTACCATTCGCCAATTTTTTGTTCTTCAAGTTTAAGTGAACAATGAGCCCCAATGGTTAATCCTTTATCGGAAATTATTTGTAACTTTCGACAAGTAGAACAATGAATGGAACAGGTAGACGGTTGAAATCTTTGTATATATTGCTTCTATATAGTCTAAGAAACATATATGCAAAGCATCCAAACAGTACAATTCGCCAATTTATTGTTCTTCAAGTTGAAGTTAACAACGAGCCCCATTGTTAATCCTTTAAAGGAAATTATCTGTAAATTTCGACAAGTAGAACATTGATTGGAACACGTAGACTGTTGAAATCTTTGTATATAATGCTTCCATATAGTCTAAGAAACATGTACGCAAAGCATCCAAACAGTACCATTCGCCAATTTTTTGGTCTTCAAGTTTAAGTGAACAATGAGCCCCATTGGTTAATCCTTTATCGGAAATTATTTGTAATTTTCGACAAGTCGAACAATGAATGGAACTGGTAGACGGTTGAAATATTTGTATATATTGCTTCTATATAATATAAGAAACATATATTCAAATCATCCAAATAATACCATTCGCCAATTTTTTGTTCTTCAAGTTTAAGTGAACTACGAGCCCCATTGTTAATCCTTTAAAGGAAATTATTTGTAAATTTCGGCAAGTAGAACAATGAATGGAATAGGTAGACGGTTGAAATCATTGTATATATTGCTTCTATATAGTCTAAGAAACATAAATGCAAAGCATCCAAACAGTACAATTCGCCAATTTTTTGTTTTTCAAGTTTAAGTGAATAATGAGCCCCAATGGTTAGTCCTTTATCGGTAATTATTTGTAACTTTCGACAAGTAGAACAATGAATGGAACAGGTAGACGGTTGAAATCATTGTATACATTGCTTCCATATAGTTTAAGAAACATGTACGCAAAGCATCCAAACAGTACTATTCGCCAATTTTTTGTTCTTCAAGTTTAAGTGAACGACGAGCCCCATTGTTAATCCTTTAACGGAAATTAATTGTAACTTTCGACAAGTAGAACAATGAATGGAACAGGTAGACGGTTGAAATCTTTGTATATGTTGCTTCTATATAGTCTAAGAAACCTATATGCAAAGCATCTAAACAGTAACAATCGCCAATTTTTTGATCTTCAAGTTTAAGTGAACAGCGAGCCCCATTGATAATCATGAAATGGAAATTATTTGTAACTTTCTACAAGTAGAACAATGAATAGTGCAGGTAGACGGGTGAAATCTTTTTAAATACTGTTTCTAAATAGTCTAAGAAACATATATGCAAAGCATCCAAACTGTACAATTCGACAATTTTTTGTTCTTCAAGTTTAAGTGAACTACGAGCCCCATTGTTAATCCTTTAAAGGAAATTATTTGTAAATTTCGACAAGTAGAACAATGAATGGATCATGTAGACGGTTGAAATCATTGTATATATTGCTTCTATATAGTCTACGAAACATATATGCAAAGCATCCAAACAGTACAATTCGCCAATTTTTTGTTCTTCAAGTTTAAGTGAACTTCGAGCCCCATTGTTAATCCTTTAACGGAAATTAATTGTAACTTTCTACAAGTAGAACAATGATTGGAACACGTAGACGGTTGAAATCTTTGTATATATTGCTTCTATATAGTCTAAGAAACATATATGCAAAGCATCCAAACAGTACCATTCGCCAATTTTTTGTTCTTCAAGTTTAAGTGTACTACGAGCCCCATTGTTAATCCTTTAAACGAAATTATTCGTAAATTTCGACAAGTAGAACAATGATTGGAACACGTAGACGGTTGACATCTTTGTATATATTGCTTCCATATAGTCTAAGAAACATATATGCAAAGCATCCAAACAGTACCATTCGCCAATTTTTTGTTCTTCAAGTTTAAGTGAACAATGAGACCCATTGTTAATCCTTTATCGGAAATTATTTGTAACTTTCGACAAGTAGAACAATGAATGGAACAGGTAGACGGTTGAAATCATTGTTTATATTGCTTCTATATAGTCTAAGAAACATATCTGCATATCATCCAAACAGTACAATTCGACAATTATTTGATCTTCAAGTTTAAGTGAACTACGAGCCCCATTGTTAATACTTTAACGGAAATTATTTGTAACTTGCGACAAGTAGAACAATGAATGGAACAGGTAGACGGTTGAAATCTTTGTATATATTGCTTCTATATAGTCTAAGAAACATATATGCAAAGCATCCAAACAGTACCATTCGCCAATTTATTGTTCTTCAAGTTTAAGTGAACAATGAGACCCATTGTTAATCCTTTATCGGAAATTATTTGTAACTATCGACAAGTAGATCAATGAATGGAACAGGTAGACGGTTGAAATCTTTGTATATATTCCTTCTATATAGTCTAAGAAACATATATGCAAAGCATCCAAAAAGTACAATTCGCCAATTTTTTGTTCTTCAAGTTTAAGTGAACAATGAGCCCCAATGGTTAATCCGTTATCGGAAATTATTTGTAGCTTTCGACAAGTAGAACAATGAATGGAACAGGTAGACGGTTGAAATCTTTGTATATATTGCTTCTATATAATCTAAGAAACATATATGCAAAGCATCCAAACAGTACTATTCGCCAATTATTTCATCTTCAAGTTTAAGTGAACTACGAGCCCCATTGTTAATACTTTAACGGAAATTATTTGTAACTTGCGACAAGTAGAACAATGAATGGAACAGGTAGACGGTTGAAATCTTTGTATATATTGCTTCTATATAGTCTAAGAAACATATATGCAAAGCATCCAAACAGTACCAATCGCCAATTTTTTGTTCTTCAAGTTTAAGTGAACAATGAGCCCCATTGTTAATCCTTTATCGGAAATTATTTGTAACTTTCGACAAGTAGAACAATGAATGGAACAGGTAGACGGTTGAAATCATTGTATATATTGCTTCCATATAGTTTAAGAAACATGTACGCAAAGCATCCAAACAGTACCATTCGCCAATTTTTTGTCCTTCAAGTTTAAGTGAACAATGAGCCCCATTGTTAATCCTTTATCGGAAATTATTTGTAACTTTCGACAAGTAGAACAATGATTGGAACAGGTAGCCGGTTGAAATCAATGTATATATTGCTTCTATATAGTCTAAGAAACATATATGCAAAGCATCCAAACAGTACCATTCGCCAATTTTTTGTTCTTCAAGTTTAAGTGAACGACGAGCCCCATTGTTAATCCTTTAAAGGAAATTATTTGTAAATTTCGACAAGTAGAACAATGATTGGAACACGTAGACGGTTGAAATCTTTGTATATATTGCTTCCATATAGTCTAAGAAACATGTACGCAAAGCATCCAAACAATACCATTCGCCAATTTTTTGTTCTTCAAGTTTAAGTGAACAATGAGCCCCAATGGTTAATCCTTTATCGGAAATTATCTGTAATTTTCGACAAGTAGAACAATGAATGGAACTGGTAGACGGTTGAAATCTTTGTATATATTGCTTCTATATAATCTAAGAAACATATATGCAAAGCATCTAAACAGTAACAATCGCCAATTTTTTGATCTTCAAGTTTAAGTGAACAGCGAGCCCCATTGATAATCATGGAATAGAAATTATTTGCAACTTTCTACAAGTAGAACAATGAATAGTACAGGTAGACGGGTGAAATCTTTCTATATATTGCTTCTAAATAGTCTAAGAACACATCTATGCAAAGCATCCATACAGTACAATTCGCCAATTTTTTGTTCTTCAAGTTTAAGTGAACTACGAGCCACATTGTTAATCCTTTAAAGGAAATTATTTGTAAATTTCGACAAGTAGAACAATGAATGGATCATGTAGACGGTTGAAATCATTGTATATATTGCTTCTATATAGTCTACGAAACATGTATGCAAAGCATCCAAACAGTACAATTCGCCAATTTTTTGTTCTTCAAGTTTAAGTGAACGACGAGCCCCATTGTTAATCCTTTAACGGAAATTAATTGTAACTTTCGACAAGTAGAACAATGAATGGAACAGGTAGACGGTAGAAATCTTTGTATATGTTGCTTCTATATAGTCCAAGAAACCTATATGCAAAGCATCTAAACAGTAACAGTCGCCAATTTTTTGATCTTCAAGTTTAAGTGAACAGCGAGCCCCATTGTTAATCCTTTAAAGGAAATTATTTGTAAATTTCGACAAGTAGAACAATGAATGGATCATGTAGACGGTTGAAATCATTGTATATATTGCTTCTATATAGTCTACGAAACATATATGCAAAGCATCCAAACAGTACAATTCGCCAATTTTTTGTTCTTCAAGTTTAAGTGAACTTCGAGCCCCATTGTTAATCCTTTAACGGAAATTAATTGTAACTTTCTACAAGTAGAACAATGATTGGAACACGTAGACGGTTGAAATCTTTGTATATATTGCTTCTATATAGTCTAAGAAACATATATGCAAAGCATCCAAACAGTACAATTCGCCAATTTATTGTTCTTCAAGTTTAAGTGAACAACGAGCCCCATTGTTAATCCTTTAAAGGAAATTATTTGTAACTTTCGACAAGTAGAACAATGAATGGAACAGGTAGACGGTTGAAATATTTGTATATATTGCTTCTATATAATATAAGAAACATATATTCAAATCATCCAAATAATACCATTCGCCAATTTTTTGTTCTTCAAGTTTAAGTGAACTACGAGCCCCATTGTTAATCCTTTAAAGGAAATTATTTGTAAATTTCGGCAAGTAGAACAATGAATGGAACAGGTAGACTGTTGAAATCATTGTATATATTGCTTCTATATAGTCCAAGAAACATATATGCAAAGCGTCCAAACAGTACAATTCGCCAATTTTTTGCTCTTCAAGTTTAAGTGAACTACGAGCCCCATTGTTAATCCTTTAAAGGAAATTATTTGTAAATTTCGGCAAGTAGAACAATGAATGGAATAGGTAGACGGTTGAAATCATTGTATATATTGCTTCTATATAGTCTAAGAAACATAAATGCAAAGCATCCAAACAGTACAATTCGCCAATTTTTTGTTCATCAAGTTTAAGTGAACAATGAGCCCCAATGGTTAATCCTTTATCGGAAATTATCTGTAATTTTCGACAAGTAGAACAATGAATGGAACTGGTAGACGGTTGAAATCTTTGTATATATTGCTTCTATATAATCTAAGAAACATATATGCAAAGCATCTAAACAGTAACAATCGCCAATTTTTTGATCTTCAAGTTTAAGTGAACAGCGAGCCCCATTGATAATCATGGAATAGAAATTATTTGCAACTTTCTACAAGTAGAACAATGAATAGTACAGGTAGACGGGTGAAATCTTTCTATATATTGCTTCTAAATAGTCTAAGAACACATCTATGCAAAGCATCCATACAGTACAATTCGCCAATTTTTTGTTCTTCAAGTTTAAGTGAACTACGAGCCACATTGTTAATCCTTTAAAGGAAATTATTTGTAACTTTCGACAAGTAGAACAATGAATGGAACAGGTAGACGGTTGAAATCTTTGTATATATTGCTTCTATATAGTCTAAGAAACATATATGCAAAGCATCCAAACAGTACAATTCGCCAATTTATTGTTCTTCAAGTTGAAGTTAACAACGAGCCCCATTGTTAATCCTTTAAAGGAAATTATCTGTAAATTTCGACAAGTAGAACATTGATTGGAACACGTAGACTGTTGAAATCTTTGTATATAATGCTTCCATATAGTCTAAGAAACATGTACGCAAAGCATCCAAACAGTACCATTCGCCAATTTTTTGGTCTTCAAGTTTAAGTGAACAATGAGCCCCATTGGTTAATCCTTTATCGGAAATTATTTGTAATTTTCGACAAGTCGAACAATGAATGGAACTGGTAGACGGTTGAAATATTTGTATATATTGCTTCTATATAATATAAGAAACATATATTCAAATCATCCAAATAATACCATTCGCCAATTTTTTGTTCTTCAAGTTTAAGTGAACTACGAGCCCCATTGTTAATCCTTTAAAGGAAATTATTTGTAAATTTCGGCAAGTAGAACAATGAATGGAACAGGTAGACTGTTGAAATCATTGTATATATTGCTTCTATATAGTCCAAGAAACATATATGCAAAGCGTCCAAACAGTACAATTCGCCAATTTTTTGCTCTTCAAGTTTAAGTGAACTACGAGCCCCATTGTTAATCCTTTAAAGGAAATTATTTGTAAATTTCGGCAAGTAGAACAATGAATGGAATAGGTAGACGGTTGAAATCATTGTATATATTGCTTCTATATAGTCTAAGAAACATAAATGCAAAGCATCCAAACAGTACAATTCGCCAATTTTTTGTTTTTCAAGTTTAAGTGAATAATGAGCCCCAATGGTTAGTCCTTTATCGGTAATTATTTGTAACTTTCGACAAGTAGAACAATGAATGGAACAGGTAGACGGTTGAAATCATTGTATACATTGCTTCCATATAGTTTAAGAAACATGTACGCAAAGCATCCAAACAGTACTATTCGCCAATTTTTTGTTCTTCAAGTTTAAGTGAACGACGAGCCCCATTGTTAATCCTTTAACGGAAATTAATTGTAACTTTCGACAAGTAGAACAATGAATGGAACAGGTAGACGGTTGAAATCTTTGTATATGTTGCTTCTATATAGTCTAAGAAACCTATATGCAAAGCATCTAAACAGTAACAATCGCCAATTTTTTGATCTTCAAGTTTAAGTGAACAGCGAGCCCCATTGATAATCATGAAATGGAAATTATTTGTAACTTTCTACAAGTAGAACAATGAATAGTGCAGGTAGACGGGTGAAATCTTTTTAAATACTGTTTCTAAATAGTCTAAGAAACATATATGCAAAGCATCCAAACTGTACAATTCGACAATTTTTTGTTCTTCAAGTTTAAGTGAACTACGAGCCCCATTGTTAATCCTTTAAAGGAAATTATTTGTAAATTTCGACAAGTAGAACAATGAATGGATCATGTAGACGGTTGAAATCATTGTATATATTGCTTCTATATAGTCTACGAAACATATATGCAAAGCATCCAAACAGTACAATTCGCCAATTTTTTGTTCTTCAAGTTTAAGTGAACTTCGAGCCCCATTGTTAATCCTTTAACGGAAATTAATTGTAACTTTCTACAAGTAGAACAATGATTGGAACACGTAGACGGTTGAAATCTTTGTATATATTGCTTCTATATAGTCTAAGAAACATATATGCAAAGCATCCAAACAGTACCATTCGCCAATTTTTTGTTCTTCAAGTTTAAGTGTACTACGAGCCCCATTGTTAATCCTTTAAAGGAAATTATTCGTAAATTTCGACAAGTAGAACAATGATTGGAACACGTAGACGGTTGACATCTTTGTATATATTGCTTCCATATAGTCTAAGAAACATATATGCAAAGCATCCAAACAGTACCATTCGCCAATTTTTTGTTCTTCAAGTTTAAGTGAACAATGAGACCCATTGTTAATCCTTTATCGGAAATTATTTGTAACTTTCGACAAGTAGAACAATGAATGGAACAGGTAGACGGTTGAAATCATTGTTTATATTGCTTCTATATAGTCTAAGAAACATATCTGCATATCATCCAAACAGTACAATTCGACAATTATTTGATCTTCAAGTTTAAGTGAACTACGAGCCCCATTGTTAATACTTTAACGGAAATTATTTGTAACTTGCGACAAGTAGAACAATGAATGGAACAGGTAGACGGTTGAAATCTTTGTATATATTGCTTCTATATAGTCTAAGAAACATATATGCAAAGCATCCAAACAGTACCATTCGCCAATTTATTGTTCTTCAAGTTTAAGTGAACAATGAGACCCATTGTTAATCCTTTATCGGAAATTATTTGTAACTTTCGACAAGTAGATCAATGAATGGAACAGGTAGACGGTTGAAATCTTTGTATATATTCCTTCTATATAGTCTAAGAAACATATATGCAAAGCATCCAAAAAGTACAATTCGCCAATTTTTTGTTCTTCAAGTTTAAGTGAACAATGAGCCCCAATGGTTAATCCGTTATCGGAAATTATTTGTAGCTTTCGACAAGTAGAACAATGAATGGAACAGGTAGACGGTTGAAATCTTTGTATATATTGCTTCTATATAATCTAAGAAACATATATGCAAAGCATCCAAACAGTACTATTCGCCAATTATTTCATCTTCAAGTTTAAGTGAACTACGAGCCCCATTGTTAACACTTTAACGGAAATTATTTGTAACTTTCGACAAGTAGAACAATGAGTGGAACAGGTAGACGGTTGAAATCAAAATATATATTGCTTCTATATAGTCTAAGAAACATATATGCAAAGCATCCAAACAGTACCAATCGCCAATTTTTTGTTCTTCAAGTTTAAGTGAACAATGAGCCCCATTGTTAATCCTTTATCGGAAATTATTTGTAACTTTCGACAAGTAGAACAATGAATGGAACAGGTAGACGGTTGAAATCATTGTATATATTGCTTCCATATAGTTTAAGAAACATGTACGCAAAGCATCCAAACAGTACCATTCGCCAATTTTTTGTCCTTCAAGTTTAAGTGAACAATGAGCCCCATTGTTAATCCTTTATCGGAAATTATTTGTAACTTTCGACAAGTAGAACAATGAATGGAACAGGTAGCCGGTTGAAATCTTTGTATATATTGCTTCTATATAGTCTAAGAAACATATATGCAAAGCATCCAAACAGTACCATTCGCCAATTTTTTGTTCTTCAAGTTTAAGTGAACGACGAGCCCCATTGTTAATCCTTTAAAGGAAATTATTTGTAAATTTCGACAAGTAGAACAATGATTGGAACAGGTAGCCGGTTGAAATCAATGTATATATTGCTTCTATATAGTCTAAGAAACATATATGCAAAGCATCCAAACAGTACCATTCGCCAATTTTTTGTTCTTCAAGTTTAAGTGAACGACGAGCCCCATTGTTAATCCTTTAAAGGAAATTATTTGTAAATTTCGACAAGTAGAACAATGATTGGAACACGTAGACGGTTGAAATCTTTGTATATATTGCTTCCATATAGTCTAAGAAACATGTACGCAAAGCATCCAAACAATACCATTCGCCAATTTTTTGTTCTTCAAGTTTAAGTGAACAATGAGCCCCAATGGTTAATCCTTTATCGGAAATTATCTGTAATTTTCGACAAGTAGAACAATGAATGGAACTGGTAGACGGTTGAAATCTTTGTATATATTGCTTCTATATAATCTAAGAAACATATATGCAAAGCATCTAAACAGTAACAATCGCCAATTTTTTGATCTTCAAGTTTAAGTGAACAGCGAGCCCCATTGATAATCATGGAATAGAAATTATTTGCAACTTTCTACAAGTAGAACAATGAATAGTACAGGTAGACGGGTGAAATCTTTCTATATATTGCTTCTAAATAGTCTAAGAACACATCTATGCAAAGCATCCATACAGTACAATTCGCCAATTTTTTGTTCTTCAAGTTTAAGTGAACTACGAGCCACATTGTTAATCCTTTAAAGGAAATTATTTGTAAATTTCGACAAGTAGAACAATGAATGGATCATGTAGACGGTTGAAATCATTGTATATATTGCTTCTATATAGTCTACGAAACATGTATGCAAAGCATCCAAACAGTACAATTCGCCAATTTTTTGTTCTTCAAGTTTAAGTGAACGACGAGCCCCATTGTTAATCCTTTAACGGAAATTAATTGTAACTTTCGACAAGTAGAACAATGAATGGAACAGGTAGACGGTTGAAATCATTGTATACATTGCTTCCATATAGTTTAAGAAACATGTACGCAAAGCATCCAAACAGTACTATTCGCCAATTTTTTGTTCTTCAAGTTTAAGTGAACGACGAGCCCCATTGTTAATCCTTTAACGGAAATTAATTGTAACTTTCGACAAGTAGAACAATGAATGGAACAGGTAGACGGTTGAAATCTTTGTATATGTTGCTTCTATATAGTCTAAGAAACCTATATGCAAAGCATCTAAACAGTAACAATCGCCAATTTTTTGATCTTCAAGTTTAAGTGAACAGCGAGCCCCATTGATAATCATGAAATGGAAATTATTTGTAACTTTCTACAAGTAGAACAATGAATAGTGCAGGTAGACGGGTGAAATCTTTTTAAATACTGTTTCTAAATAGTCTAAGAAACATATATGCAAAGCATCCAAACTGTACAATTCGACAATTTTTTGTTCTTCAAGTTTAAGTGAACTACGAGCCCCATTGTTAATCCTTTAAAGGAAATTATTTGTAAATTTCGACAAGTAGAACAATGAATGGATCATGTAGACGGTTGAAATCATTGTATATATTGCTTCTATATAGTCTACGAAACATATATGCAAAGCATCCAAACAGTACAATTCGCCAATTTTTTGTTCTTCAAGTTTAAGTGAACTTCGAGCCCCATTGTTAATCCTTTAACGGAAATTAATTGTAACTTTCTACAAGTAGAACAATGATTGGAACACGTAGACGGTTGAAATCTTTGTATATATTGCTTCTATATAGTCTAAGAAACATATATGCAAAGCATCCAAACAGTACCATTCGCCAATTTTTTGTTCTTCAAGTTTAAGTGTACTACGAGCCCCATTGTTAATCCTTTAAAGGAAATTATTCGTAAATTTCGACAAGTAGAACAATGATTGGAACACGTAGACGGTTGACATCTTTGTATATATTGCTTCCATATAGTCTAAGAAACATATATGCAAAGCATCCAAACAGTACCATTCGCCAATTTTTTGTTCTTCAAGTTTAAGTGAACAATGAGACCCATTGTTAATCCTTTATCGGAAATTATTTGTAACTTTCGACAAGTAGAACAATGAATGGAACAGGTAGACGGTTGAAATCATTGTTTATATTGCTTCTATATAGTCTAAGAAACATATCTGCATATCATCCAAACAGTACAATTCGACAATTATTTGATCTTCAAGTTTAAGTGAACTACGAGCCCCATTGTTAATACTTTAACGGAAATTATTTGTAACTTGCGACAAGTAGAACAATGAATGGAACAGGTAGACGGTTGAAATCTTTGTATATATTGCTTCTATATAGTCTAAGAAACATATATGCAAAGCATCCAAACAGTACCATTCGCCAATTTATTGTTCTTCAAGTTTAAGTGAACAATGAGACCCATTGTTAATCCTTTATCGGAAATTATTTGTAACTTTCGACAAGTAGATCAATGAATGGAACAGGTAGACGGTTGAAATCTTTGTATATATTCCTTCTATATAGTCTAAGAAACATATATGCAAAGCATCCAAAAAGTACAATTCGCCAATTTTTTGTTCTTCAAGTTTAAGTGAACAATGAGCCCCAATGGTTAATCCGTTATCGGAAATTATTTGTAGCTTTCGACAAGTAGAACAATGAATGGAACAGGTAGACGGTTGAAATCTTTGTATATATTGCTTCTATATAATCTAAGAAACATATATGCAAAGCATCCAAACAGTACTATTCGCCAATTATTTCATCTTCAAGTTTAAGTGAACTACGAGCCCCATTGTTAACACTTTAACGGAAATTATTTGTAACTTTCGACAAGTAGAACAATGAGTGGAACAGGTAGACGGTTGAAATCAAAGTATATATTGCTTCTATATAGTCTAAGAAACATATATGCAAAGCATCCAAACAGTACCAATCGCCAATTTTTTGTTCTTCAAGTTTAAGTGAACAATGAGCCCCATTGTTAATCCTTTATCGGAAATTATTTGTAACTTTCGACAAGTAGAACAATGAATGGAACAGGTAGACGGTTGAAATCATTGTATATATTGCTTCCATATAGTTTAAGAAACATGTACGCAAAGCATCCAAACAGTACCATTCGCCAATTTTTTGTCCTTCAAGTTTAAGTGAACAATGAGCCCCATTGTTAATCCTTTATCGGAAATTATTTGTAACTTTCGACAAGTAGAACAATGAATGGAACAGGTAGCCGGTTGAAATCTTTGTATATATTGCTTCTATATAGTCTAAGAAACATATATGCAAAGCATCCAAACAGTACCATTCGCCAATTTTTTGTTCTTCAAGTTTAAGTGAACGACGAGCCCCATTGTTAATCCTTTAAAGGAAATTATTTGTAAATTTCGACAAGTAGAACAATGATTGGAACAGGTAGCCGGTTGAAATCAATGTATATATTGCTTCTATATAGTCTAAGAAACATATATGCAAAGCATCCAAACAGTACCATTCGCCAATTTTTTGTTCTTCAAGTTTAAGTGAACGACGAGCCCCATTGTTAATCCTTTAAAGGAAATTATTTGTAAATTTCGACAAGTAGAACAATGATTGGAACACGTAGACGGTTGAAATCTTTGTATATATTGCTTCCATATAGTCTAAGAAACATGTACGCAAAGCATCCAAACAATACCATTCGCCAATTTTTTGTTCTTCAAGTTTAAGTGAACAATGAGCCCCAATGGTTAATCCTTTATCGGAAATTATCTGTAATTTTCGACAAGTAGAACAATGAATGGAACTGGTAGACGGTTGAAATCTTTGTATATATTGCTTCTATATAATCTAAGAAACATATATGCAAAGCATCTAAACAGTAACAATCGCCAATTTTTTGATCTTCAAGTTTAAGTGAACAGCGAGCCCCATTGATAATCATGGAATAGAAATTATTTGCAACTTTCTACAAGTAGAACAATGAATAGTACAGGTAGACGGGTGAAATCTTTCTATATATTGCTTCTAAATAGTCTAAGAACACATCTATGCAAAGCATCCATACAGTACAATTCGCCAATTTTTTGTTCTTCAAGTTTAAGTGAACTACGAGCCACATTGTTAATCCTTTAAAGGAAATTATTTGTAAATTTCGACAAGTAGAACAATGAATGGATCATGTAGACGGTTGAAATCATTGTATATATTGCTTCTATATAGTCTACGAAACATGTATGCAAAGCATCCAAACAGTACAATTCGCCAATTTTTTGTTCTTCAAGTTTAAGTGAACGACGAGCCCCATTGTTAATCCTTTAACGGAAATTAATTGTAACTTTCGACAAGTAGAACAATGAATGGAACAGGTAGACGGTTGAAATCTTTGTATATGTTGCTTCTATATAGTCTAAGAAACCTATATGCAAAGTATCTAAACAGTAACAATCGCCAATTTTTTGATCTTCAAGTTTAAGTGAACAGCGAGCCCCATTGATAATCATGAAATGGAAATTATTTGTAACTTTCTACAAGTAGAACAATGAATAGTGCAGGTAGACGGGTGAAATCTTTTTAAATACTGTTTCTAAATAGTCTAAGAAACATATATGCAAAGCATCCAAACTGTACAATTCGCCAATTTTTTGTTCTTCAAGTTTAAGTGAACTACGAGCCACATTGTTAATCCTTTAAAGGAAATTATTTGTAAATTTCGACAAGTAGAACAATGAATGGATCATGTAGACGGTTGAAATCATTGTATATATTGCTTCTATATAGTCTACGAAACATGTATGCAAAGCATCCAAACAGTACAATTCGCCAATTTTTTGTTCTTCAAGTTTAAGTGAACTACGAGCCCCATTGTTAATCCTTTAACGGATATTAATTGTAACTTTCTACAAGTAGAACAATGATTGGAACACGTAGACGGTTGAAATCTTTGTATATATTGCTTCCACATAGTCTAAGAAACATATATGCAAAGCATCCAAACAGTACCATTCGCCAATTTTTTGTTCTTCAAGTTTAAGTGAACAATGAGCCCCAATGGTTAATCCTTTATCGGAAATTATTTGTAACTTTCGACAAGTAGAACAATGAATGGAACAGGTAGACGGTTGAAATCTTTGTATATATTGCTTCTATATAGTCTAAGAAACATATATGCAAAGCATCCAAACAGTACAATTCGCCAATTTATTGTTCTTCAAGTTGAAGTTAACAACGAGCCCCATTGTTAATCCTTTAAAGGAAATTATCTGTAAATTTCGACAAGTAGAACATTGATTGGAACACGTAGACTGTTGAAATCTTTGTATATAATGCTTCCATATAGTCTAAGAAACATGTACGCAAAGCATCCAAACAGTACCATTCGCCAATTTTTTGGTCTTCAAGTTTAAGTGAACAATGAGCCCCATTGGTTAATCCTTTATCGGAAATTATTTGTAATTTTCGACAAGTCGAACAATGAATGGAACTGGTAGACGGTTGAAATATTTGTATATATTGCTTCTATATAATATAAGAAACATATATTCAAATCATCCAAATAATACCATTCGCCAATTTTTTGTTCTTCAAGTTTAAGTGAACTACGAGCCCCATTGTTAATCCTTTAAAGGAAATTATTTGTAAATTTCGGCAAGTAGAACAATGAATGGAATAGGTAGACGGTTGAAATCATTGTATATATTGCTTCTATATAGTCTAAGAAACATAAATGCAAAGCATCCAAACAGTACAATTCGCCAATTTTTTGTTTTTCAAGTTTAAGTGAATAATGAGCCCCAATGGTTAGTCCTTTATCGGTAATTATTTGTAACTTTCGACAAGTAGAACAATGAATGGAACAGGTAGACGGTTGAAATCATTGTATACATTGCTTCCATATAGTTTAAGAAACATGTACGCAAAGCATCCAAACAGTACTATTCGCCAATTTTTTGTTCTTCAAGTTTAAGTGAACGACGAGCCCCATTGTTAATCCTTTAACGGAAATTAATTGTAACTTTCGACAAGTAGAACAATGAATGGAACAGGTAGACGGTTGAAATCTTTGTATATGTTGCTTCTATATAGTCTAAGAAACCTATATGCAAAGCATCTAAACAGTAACAATCGCCAATTTTTTGATCTTCAAGTTTAAGTGAACAGCGAGCCCCATTGATAATCATGAAATGGAAATTATTTGTAACTTTCTACAAGTAGAACAATGAATAGTGCAGGTAGACGGGTGAAATCTTTTTAAATACTGTTTCTAAATAGTCTAAGAAACATATATGCAAAGCATCCAAACTGTACAATTCGACAATTTTTTGTTCTTCAAGTTTAAGTGAACTACGAGCCCCATTGTTAATCCTTTAAAGGAAATTATTTGTAAATTTCGACAAGTAGAACAATGAATGGATCATGTAGACGGTTGAAATCATTGTATATATTGCTTCTATATAGTCTACGAAACATATATGCAAAGCATCCAAACAGTACAATTCGCCAATTTTTTGTTCTTCAAGTTTAAGTGAACTTCGAGCCCCATTGTTAATCCTTTAACGGAAATTAATTGTAACTTTCTACAAGTAGAACAATGATTGGAACACGTAGACGGTTGAAATCTTTGTATATATTGCTTCTATATAGTCTAAGAAACATATATGCAAAGCATCCAAACAGTACCATTCGCCAATTTTTTGTTCTTCAAGTTTAAGTGTACTACGAGCCCCATTGTTAATCCTTTAAAGGAAATTATTCGTAAATTTCGACAAGTAGAACAATGATTGGAACACGTAGACGGTTGACATCTTTGTATATATTGCTTCCATATAGTCTAAGAAACATATATGCAAAGCATCCAAACAGTACCATTCGCCAATTTTTTGTTCTTCAAGTTTAAGTGAACAATGAGACCCATTGTTAATCCTTTATCGGAAATTATTTGTAACTTTCGACAAGTAGAACAATGAATGGAACAGGTAGACGGTTGAAATCATTGTTTATATTGCTTCTATATAGTCTAAGAAACATATCTGCATATCATCCAAACAGTACAATTCGACAATTATTTGATCTTCAAGTTTAAGTGAACTACGAGCCCCATTGTTAATACTTTAACGGAAATTATTTGTAACTTGCGACAAGTAGAACAATGAATGGAACAGGTAGACGGTTGAAATCTTTGTATATATTGCTTCTATATAGTCTAAGAAACATATATGCAAAGCATCCAAACAGTACCATTCGCCAATTTATTGTTCTTCAAGTTTAAGTGAACAATGAGACCCATTGTTAATCCTTTATCGGAAATTATTTGTAACTATCGACAAGTAGATCAATGAATGGAACAGGTAGACGGTTGAAATCTTTGTATATATTCCTTCTATATAGTCTAAGAAACATATATGCAAAGCATCCAAAAAGTACAATTCGCCAATTTTTTGTTCTTCAAGTTTAAGTGAACAATGAGCCCCAATGGTTAATCCGTTATCGGAAATTATTTGTAGCTTTCGACAAGTAGAACAATGAATGGAACAGGTAGACGGTTGAAATCTTTGTATATATTGCTTCTATATAATCTAAGAAACATATATGCAAAGCATCCAAACAGTACTATTCGCCAATTATTTCATCTTCAAGTTTAAGTGAACTACGAGCCCCATTGTTAATACTTTAACGGAAATTATTTGTAACTTGCGACAAGTAGAACAATGAATGGAACAGGTAGACGGTTGAAATCTTTGTATATATTGCTTCTATATAGTCTAAGAAACATATATGCAAAGCATCCAAACAGTACCAATCGCCAATTTTTTGTTCTTCAAGTTTAAGTGAACAATGAGCCCCATTGTTAATCCTTTATCGGAAATTATTTGTAACTTTCGACAAGTAGAACAATGAATGGAACAGGTAGACGGTTGAAATCATTGTATATATTGCTTCCATATAGTTTAAGAAACATGTACGCAAAGCATCCAAACAGTACCATTCGCCAATTTTTTGTCCTTCAAGTTTAAGTGAACAATGAGCCCCATTGTTAATCCTTTATCGGAAATTATTTGTAACTTTCGACAAGTAGAACAATGATTGGAACAGGTAGCCGGTTGAAATCAATGTATATATTGCTTCTATATAGTCTAAGAAACATATATGCAAAGCATCCAAACAGTACCATTCGCCAATTTTTTGTTCTTCAAGTTTAAGTGAACGACGAGCCCCATTGTTAATCCTTTAAAGGAAATTATTTGTAAATTTCGACAAGTAGAACAATGATTGGAACACGTAGACGGTTGAAATCTTTGTATATATTGCTTCCATATAGTCTAAGAAACATGTACGCAAAGCATCCAAACAATACCATTCGCCAATTTTTTGTTCTTCAAGTTTAAGTGAACAATGAGCCCCAATGGTTAATCCTTTATCGGAAATTATCTGTAATTTTCGACAAGTAGAACAATGAATGGAACTGGTAGACGGTTGAAATCTTTGTATATATTGCTTCTATATAATCTAAGAAACATATATGCAAAGCATCTAAACAGTAACAATCGCCAATTTTTTGATCTTCAAGTTTAAGTGAACAGCGAGCCCCATTGATAATCATGGAATAGAAATTATTTGCAACTTTCTACAAGTAGAACAATGAATAGTACAGGTAGACGGGTGAAATCTTTCTATATATTGCTTCTAAATAGTCTAAGAACACATCTATGCAAAGCATCCATACAGTACAATTCGCCAATTTTTTGTTCTTCAAGTTTAAGTGAACTACGAGCCACATTGTTAATCCTTTAAAGGAAATTATTTGTAAATTTCGACAAGTAGAACAATGAATGGATCATGTAGACGGTTGAAATCATTGTATATATTGCTTCTATATAGTCTACGAAACATGTATGCAAAGCATCCAAACAGTACAATTCGCCAATTTTTTGTTCTTCAAGTTTAAGTGAACGACGAGCCCCATTGTTAATCCTTTAACGGAAATTAATTGTAACTTTCGACAAGTAGAACAATGAATGGAACAGGTAGACGGTAGAAATCTTTGTATATGTTGCTTCTATATAGTCCAAGAAACCTATATGCAAAGCATCTAAACAGTAACAGTCGCCAATTTTTTGATCTTCAAGTTTAAGTGAACAGCGAGCCCCATTGTTAATCCTTTAAAGGAAATTATTTGTAAATTTCGACAAGTAGAACAATGAATGGATCATGTAGACGGTTGAAATCATTGTATATATTGCTTCTATATAGTCTACGAAACATATATGCAAAGCATCCAAACAGTACAATTCGCCAATTTTTTGTTCTTCAAGTTTAAGTGAACTTCGAGCCCCATTGTTAATCCTTTAACGGAAATTAATTGTAACTTTCTACAAGTAGAACAATGATTGGAACACGTAGACGGTTGAAATCTTTGTATATATTGCTTCTATATAGTCTAAGAAACATATATGCAAAGCATCCAAACAGTACAATTCGCCAATTTATTGTTCTTCAAGTTTAAGTGAACAACGAGCCCCATTGTTAATCCTTTAAAGGAAATTATTTGTAAATTTCGACAAGTAGAACAATGAATGGAACAGGTAGACGGTTGAAATCTTTGTATATATTGCTTCTATATAATCTAAGAAACATATATGCAAAGCATCCAAACAGTACCATTCGCCAATTTTTTGTTCTTCAAGTTTAAGTGAACTACGAGCCCCATTGTTAATCCTATAAAGGAAATTATTTGTAAATTTCGACAAGTAGAACAATGAATGGAACATTTAGACTGTTGAAATCATTGTATATATTGCTTCTGTATAGTCTACGAAACATATATGCAAAGCATCCAAACAGTACAAATCGCCAATTTTTTGTTCTTCAAGTTTAAGTGAACAATGAGCCCCATTGTTAATCCTTTATCGGAAATTATTTGTAACTTTCGACAAGTAGAACAATGAATGGAACAGGTAGACGGTTGAAATCTTTGTATATATTACTTCTATATAGTATAAGAGACATATATGCAAAGCATCCAAACAGTACCATTCGCCAATTTTTTGTTCTTCAAGTTTAAGTGAACTACGAGCCCCATTGTTAATCCTTTAAAGGAAATTATTTGTAAATTTCGACAAGTAGAACAATGAATGGAACAGGTAGACTGTTGAAATCATTGTATATATTGCTTCTGTATAGTCTAAGAAACATATATGCAAAGCGTCCAAACAGTACAATTCGCCAATTATTTGATCTTCAAGTTTAAGTGAACTACGAGCCCCATTGTTAATACTTTATCGGTAATTATTTGTAACTTTCGACAAGTAGAACAATGAATGGAACAGGTAGACGGTTGAAATCTTTGTATATATTGCTTCTAAATAGTCTAAGAACACATCTATGCAAAGCATCCAAACAGTACAATTCGCCAATTTTTTGTTCTTCAAGTTTAAGTGAACTACGAGCCCCATTGTTAATCCTTTAACGGTAATTAATTGTAACTTTCTACAAGTAGAACAATGATTGGAACACGTAGACGGTTGAAATCTTTGTATATATTGCTTCCATATAGTCTAAGAAACATATATGCAAAGCATCCAAACAGTACCATTCGCCAATTTTTTGTTCTTCAAGTTTAAGTGAACAATGAGCCCCAATGGTTAGTCCTTTATCGGTAATTATTTGTAACTTTCGACAAGTAGAACAATGAATGGAACAGGTAGACGGTTGAAATCATTGTATATATTGCTTCCATATAGGTTAAGAAACATGTACGCAAAGCATCCAAACAGTACCATTCGCCAATTTTTTGTCCTTCAAGTTTAAGTGAACAATGAGCCCCATTGTTAATCCTTTATCGGAAATTATTTGTAACTTTCGACAAGTAGAACAATGAATGGAACTGGTAGACGGTTGAAATCTTTGTATATATTGCTTCTATATAATCTAAGAAACATATATGCAAAGCATCTAAACAGTAACAATGGCCAATTTTTTTATCTTCAAGTTTAAGTGAACAGCGAGCCCCATTGATAATCATGGAATAGAAATTATTTGTAACTTTCTACAAGTAGAACAATGAATAGTACAGGTAGACGGGTGAAATCTTTCTATATATTGCTTCTAAATAGTCTAAGAACACATCTATGCAAAGCATCCAAACAGTACAATTCGCCAATTTTTTGTTCTTCAAGTTTAAGTGAACTACGAGCCCCATTGTTAATCCTTTAAAGGAAATTATTTGTAAATTTCGACAAGTAGAACAATGATTGGAACACGTAGATGGTTGAAATCATTGTATATATTGCTTCTATATAGTCCAAGAAACATATATGCAAAGCGTCCAAACAGTACAATTCGCCAATTTTTTGCTCTTCAAGTTTAAGTGAACTACGAGCCCCATTGTTAATCCTTTATCGTAAATTATTTGTAACTTTCGACAAGTAGATCAATGAATGGAACAGGTAGACGGTTGAAATCAATGTATATATTGCTTCTATATAGTCTAAGAAACATATATGCAAAGCATCCAAACAGTACCAATCGCCAATTTTTTGTTCTTCAAGTTTAAGTGAACAATGAGCCCCATTGTTAATCCTTTATCGGAAATTATTTGTAACTTTCGACAAGTAGAACAATGAATGGAACAGGTAGACGGTTGAACTCCTTGTATATATTGCTTCCATATAGTCTAAGAAACATGTACGCAAAGCATCCAAACAGTACCATTCGCCAATTTTTTGTCCTTCAAGTTTAAGTGAACAACGAGCCCCATTGTTAATCCTTTATCGGAAATTATTTGTAACTTTCGACAAGTGGAACAATGAATGGAACAGGTAGACGGTTGAAATCTTTGTATATATTGCTTCTATATAGTCTAAGAAACATTTATGCAAAGCATCCAAACAGTACAATTCGCCAATTTTTTGTTCTTCAAGTTTAAGTGAACAATGAGCCCCAATGGTTAATCCGTTATCGCAAATTATTTGTAACTTGCGACAAGTAGAACAATGAGTGGAACAGGTAGACGGTTGAAATCTTTGTATATATTGCTTCTATATAATCTAAAAAACGTATATGCAAAGCATCCAAACAGTAAAATTCGCCAATTTTTTGTTCTTCAAGTTTAAGTGAACAATGAGCCCCAATGGTTAGTCCTTTATCGGTAATTATTTGTAACTTTCGACAAGTAGAACAATGAATGGAACAGGTAGACTGTTGAAATCATTGTATATATTGCTTCCATATAGTTTAAGAAACATGTACGCAAAGCATCCAAACAGTACCATTCGCCAATTTTTCGTTCTTCAAGTTTAAGTGAACGACGAGACCCATTGTTAATCCTTTAAAGGAAATTATTTGTAAATTTCGACAAGTAGAACAATGAATGGAACACGTAGACGGTTGAAATCTTTGTATATATTGCTTCCATATAGTCTAAAAAACATGTACGCAAAGCATCCAAACAGTACCATGCGCCAATTTTATGTTCTTCAAGTTTAAGTGAACAATGAGCCCCAATGGTTAATCCTTTATCGGAAATTATTTGTAATTTTCGACAAGTAGAGCAATGAATGGAACTGGTAGACGGTTGAAATCTTTGTATATATTGCTTCTATATAATCTAAGAAACATATATGCAAAGCATCTAAACAGTAACAATCGCCAATTTTTTGATTTTCAAGTTTAAGTGAACAGCGAGCCCCATTGATAATCATGGAATAGAAATTATTTGTAACTTTCTACAAGTAGAACAATGAATAGTACAGGTAGACGGGTGAAATCTTTCTATATATTGGTTCTAAATAGTTTAAGAACACATCTATGCAAAGCATCCGAACAGTGCAATTCGCCAATTTTTTGTTCTTCAAGTTTAAGTGAACTACGAGCCCCATTGTTAATCCTTTAAAGGAAATTATTTGTAAATTTCGACAAGTAGAACAATGAATGGATCATGTAGACGGTTGAAATCTTTGTATATATTGCTTCCATATAGTCTAAGAAACATATATGCAAAGCATCCAAACAGTACCATTCGCCAATTTTTTGTTCTTCAAGTTTAAGTGAACAATGAGCCCCAATGGTTAATCCTTTATCGGAAATTATTTGTAACTTTCGACAAGTCGAACAATGAATGGAACAGGTAGACGGTTGAAATATTTGTATATATTGCTTCTATATAATATAAGAAACATATATTCAAAGCATCCAAATAGTACCATTCGCCAATTTTTTGTTCTTCAAGTTTAAGTGAACTACGCGCCCCATTGTTAATCCTTTAAAGGAAATTATTTGTAAATTTCGGCAAGTAGAACAATGAATGGAATAGGTAGACGGTTGAAATCATTGTATATATTGCTTCTATATAGTCTAAGAAACATATATGCAAAGCATCCAAACAGTACAATTCGCCTATTTCTTGTTCTTCAAGTTTAAGTAAACTACGATCCCCATTGTTAATCCCTTAACGGAAATTATTTGTAACTTACGACAAGTAGAACAATGAATGGAACAGGTAGACGGTTGAAATCTTTGTATATATTGCTTCTATAAAGTCTAAGAAACATATATGCAAATCATCCAAACAGTACAATTCGCCAATTATTTGTTCTTCAAGTTTAACTGAACTACGAGCCCCATTGTTAATACTTTAACGGAAATTATTTGTAACTTGCGACAAGTAGAACAATGAATGGAACAGGTAGACGGTTGAAATCAATGTATATATTGCTTCTATATAGTCTATGTAACATATCTGCAAAGCATCCAAACAGTACCATTCGCCACTTTTTTGTTCTTCAAGTTTAAGTGAACAGCGAGCCCCATTGATAATCATGAAATGGAAATTATTTGTAACTTTCTACAAGTAGAACAATGATTGGAACACGTAGACGGTTGAAATCTTTGTATATATTGCTTCCATATAGTCTAAGAAACATATATGCAAAGCATCCAAACAGTACCATTCGCCAATTTTTTGTTCTTCAAGTTTAAGTGAACAATGAGACCCATTGTTAATCCTTTATCGGAAATTATTTGTAACTTTCGACAAGTAGATCAATGAATGGAACAGGTAGACGGTTGAAATCAATGTATATATTGCTTCTATATAGTCTATGAAACATATATGCAAAGCATCCAAACAGTACCATTCGCCAATTTTTTGTTCTTCAAGTTTAAGTTAACAATGAGCCCCATTGTTAATCCTTTATCGTAAATTATTTGTAACTTTCGACAAGTAGAACAATGAATGGAACTGGTAGACGGTTGAAATCCTTGTATATATTGCTTCCATATAGTCTAAGAAACATGTACGCAAAGCATCCAAACAGTACCATTCGCCAATTTTTTGTCCTTCAAGTTTAAGTGAACAACGAGCCCCATTGTTAATCCTTCATCGGAAATTATTTGTAACTTTCGACAAGTGGAACAATGAATGGAACAGGTAGACGGTTGAAATCTTTGTATATATTGCTTCTATATAGTCTAAGAAACATTTATGCAAAGCATCCAAACAGTACAATTCGCCAATTTTTTGTTCTTCAAGTTTAAGTGAACAATGAGCCCCAATGGTTAATCCGTTATCGCAAATTATTTGTAACTTGCGACAAGTAGAACAATGAGTGGAACAGGTAGACGGTTGAAATCTTTGTATATATTGCTTCTATATAATCTAAAAAACGTATATGCAAAGCATCCAAACAGTAAAATTCGCCAATTTTTTGTTCTTCAAGTTTAAGTGAACAATGAGCCCCAATGGTTAGTCCTTTATCGTTAATTATTTGTAACTTTCGACAAGTAGAACAATGAATGGAACAGGTAGACTGTTGAAATCATTGTATATATTGCTTCCATATAGTTTAAGAAACATGTACGCAAAGCATCCAAACAGTACCATTCGCCAATTTTTCGTTCTTCAAGTTTAAGTGAACGACGAGACCCATTGTTAATCCTTTAAAGGAAATTATTTGTAAATTTCGACAAGTAGAACAATGAATGGAACACGTAGACGGTTGAAATCTTTGTATATATTGCTTCTATATAGTCTAAAAAACATGTACGCAAAGCATCCAAACAGTACCATGCGCCAATTTTTTGTTCTTCAAGTTTAAGTGAACAATGAGCCCCAATGGTTAATCCTTTATCGGAAATTATTTGTAATTTTCGACAAGTAGAGCAATGAATGGAACTGGTAGACGGTTGAAATCTTTGTATATATTGCTTCTATATAATCTAAGAAACATATATTCAAAGCATCCAAATAGTACCATTCGCCAATTTTTTGTTCTTCAAGTTTAAGTGAACAATGAGCCCCATTGTTAATCCTTTATCGTAAATTATTTGTAACTTTCGACAAGTAGATCAATGAATGGAACAGGTAGACGGTTGAAATCAATGTATATATTGCTTCTATATAGTCTAAGAAACACATATGCAAAGCATCCAAACAGTACCATTCGCCAATTTTTTGTTCTTCAAGTTTAAGTGAACAATGATCCCCATTGTTAATCCTTTATCGTAAATTATTTGTAACTTTCGACAAGTAGAACAATGAATGGAACAGGTAGACGGTTGAAATCCTTGTATATATTGCTTCCATATAGTCTAAGAAACATGTACGCAAAGCATCCAAACAGTACCAATCGCCAATTTTTTGTCCTTCAAGTTTAAGTGAACAATGAGCCCCATTGTTAATCCTTTATCGGAAATTATTTGTAACTTTCAACAAGTGGAACAATGAATCGAACAGGTAGACGGTTGAAATCAATGTATATATTGCTTCCATATAGTCTAAAAAACATGTACGCAAAGCATCCAAACAGTACCATGCGCCAATTTTTTGTTCTTCAAGTTTAAGTGAACAATGAGCCCCAATGGTTAATCCTTTATCGGAAATTATTTGTAATTTTCGACAAGTAGAGCAATGAATGGAACTGGTAGACGGTTGAAATCTTTGTATATATTGCTTCTATATAATCTAAGAAACATATATGCAAAGCATCTAAACAGTAACAATCGCCAATTTTTTGATTTTCAAGTTTAAGTGAACAGCTAGCCCCATTGATAATCATGGAATAGAAATTATTTGTAACTTTCTACAAGTAGAACAATGAATAGTACAGGTAGACGGGTGAAATCTTTCTATATATTGGTTCTAAATAGTCTAAGAACACATCTATGCAAAGCTTCCGAACAGTGCAATTCGCCAATTTTTTGTTCTTCAAGTTTAAGTGAACTACGAGCCCCATTGTTAATCCTTTAAAGGAAATTATTTGTAAATTTCGACAAGTAGAACAATGAATGGATCATGTAGACGGTTGAAATCTTTGTATATATTGCTTCCATATAGTCTAAGAAACATATATGCAAAGCATCCAAACAGTACCATTCGCCAATTTTTTGTTCTTCAAGTTTAAGTGAACAATGAGCCCCAATGGTTAATCCTTTATCGGAAATTATTTGTAACTTTCGACAAGTCGAACAATGAATGGAACAGGTAGACGGTTGAAATATTTGTATATATTGCTTCTATATAATATAAGAAACATATATTCAAAGCATCCAAATAGTACCATTCGCCAATTTTTTGTTCTTCAAGTTTAAGTGAACTACGCGCCCCATTGTTAATCCTTTAAAGGAAATTATTTGTAAATTTCGGCAAGTAGAACAATGAATGGAATAGGTAGACGGTTGAAATCATTGTATATATTGCTTCTATATAGTCTAAGAAACATATATGCAAAGCATCCAAACAGTACAATTCGCCTATTTCTTGTTCTTCAAGTTTAACTGAACTACGAGCCCCATTGTTAATACTTTAACGGAAATTATTTGTAACTTGCGACAAGTAGAACAATGAATGGAACAGGTAGACGGTTGAAATCAATGTATATATTGCTTCTATATAGTCTAAGAAACATGTACGCAAAGCATCCAAACAGTACCATTCGCCAATTTTTTGTTCTTCAAGTTTAAGTGAACAATGAGCCCCAATGGTTAATCCTTTATCGGAAATTATCTGTAACTTTCGACACGTAGAACAATGAATGGAACAGGTAGACGGTTGAAATCTTTGTATATATTGCTTCTATATAGTATAAGAAACATATATGCAAAGCATCCAAACAGTACAATTCGCCAATTTTTTGTTCTTCAAGTTTAAGTGAACAATGAGCCCCAATGGTTAATCCGTTATCGGAAATTATTTGTAACTTTCGACAAGTAGAACAATGAATGGAACAGGTAGACGGTTGAAATCTTTGTATATATTGCTTCTATATAGTATAAGAGACATATATGCAAAGCATCCAAACAGTACCATTCGCCAATTTTTTGTTCTTCAAGTTTAAGTGAACTACGAGCCCCATTGTTAATCCTTTAAAGGAAATTATTTGTAAATTTCGACAAGTAGAACAATGAATGAAACAGGTAGACGGTTGAAATCCTTGTATATATTGCTTCCATATAGTCTAAGAAACATGTACGCAAAGCATCCAAACAGTACCATTCGCCAATTTTTTGTTCTTCAAGTTTAAGTGAACGACGAGCCCCATTGTTAATCCTTTAAAGGAAATTATTTGTAAATTTCGACAAGTAGAACAATGATTGGAACACGTAGACGGATGAAATCTTTGTATATATTGCTTCCATATAGTCTAAGAAACATGTACACAAAGCATCCAAACAGTACCATTCGCCAATTTTTTGTTCTTCAAGTTTAAGTGAACAATGAGCCCCAATGGTTAATCCTTTATCGGAAATTATCTGTAATTTTCGACAAGTAGAACAATGAATGGAACAGGTAGACGGTTGAAATCCTTGTATATATTGCTTCCATATAGTCTAAGAAACATGTACGCAAATCATCCAAACAGTACCATTCGCCAATTCTTTGTCCTTCAAGTTTAAGTGAACAATGAGCCCCATTGTTAATCCTTTATCGGAAATTATTTGTAACTTTCGACAAGTAGAACAATGAATCGAACAGGTAGACGGTTGAAATCTTTGTATATATTGCTTCTATATAATCTAAGAAACATATATGCAAAGCATCCAAACAGTACAATTCGCCAATTTTTTGTTCTTCAAGTTTATGTGAACAATGAGCCCCAATGGTTAATCCATTATCGGAAATTATCTGTAATTTTCGACAAGTAGAACAATGAATGGAACTGGTAGACGGTTGAAATCTTTGTATATATTGCTTCTATATAATCTAAGAAACATATATGCAAAGCATCTAAACAGTAACAATCGCCAATTTTTTGATCTTCAAGTTTAAGTGAACAGCGAGCCCCATTAATAATCATGGAATAGAAATTATTTGTAACTTTCTACAAGTAGAACAATGAATTGTACAGGTAGACGGGTGAAATCTTTCTATATATTGCTTCTAAATAGTCTAAGAACACATCTATGCAAAGCATCCAAACAGTACAATTCGCCAATTTTTTGTTCTTCAAGTTTATGTGAACTACGAGCCCCATTGTGAATCCTTTAACGGAAATTAATTGTAACTTTCTACAAGTAGAACAATGATTGGAACACGTAGACGGTTGAAATCTTTGTATATATTGCTTCCATATAGTCTAAGAAACATATATGCAAAGCATCCAAACAGTACAATTCGCCAATTTTTTGTTCTTCAAGTTTAAGTGAACAATGAGCCCCAATGGTTAATCCTTTATCGGAAATTATTTGTAACTTTCGACAAGTAGATCAATGAATGGAACAGGTAGACGGTTGAAATCAATGTATATATTGCTTCTATATAGTCTAAGAAACATATATGCAAAGCATCCAAACAGTACCATTCGCCAATTTTTTGTTCTTCAAGTTTAAGTGAACAATGAGCCCCAATGGTTAATCCTTTATCGGAAATTATTTGTAACTTTCGACAAGTCGAACAATGAATGGAACAGGTAGACGGTTGAAATATTTGTATATATTGCTTCTATATAATATAAGAAACATATATTCAAAGCATCCAAATAGTACCATTCGCCAATTTTTTGTTCTTCAAGTTTAAGTGAACTACGCGCCCCATTGTTAATCCTTTAAATGAAATTATTTGTAAATTTCGGCAAGTAGAACAATGAATGGAATAGGTAGACGGTTGAAATCATTGTATATATTGCTTCTATATAGTCTAAGAAACATATATGCAAAGCATCCAAACAGTACAATTCGCCTATTTCTTGTTCTTCAAGTTTAAGTAAACTACGATCCCCATTGTTAATCCCTTAACGGAAATTATTTGTAACTTTCGACAAGTAGAACAATGAATGGAACAGGTAGACGGTTGAAATCTTTGTATATATTGCTTCTATAAAGTCTAAGAAACATATATGCAAATCATCCAAACAGTACAATTCGCCAATTATTTGTTCTTCAAGTTTAACTGAACTACGAGCCCCATTGTTAATACTTTAACGGAAATTATTTGTAACTTGCGACAAGTAGAACAATGAATGGAACAGGTAGACGGTTGAAATCAATGTATATATTGCTTCTATATAGTCTATGTAACATATCTGCAAAGCATCCAAACAGTACCATTCGCCACTTTTTTGTTCTTCAAGTTTAAGTGAACAGCGAGCCCCATTGATAATCATGAAATGGAAATTATTTGTAACTTTCTACAAGTAGAACAATGAATAGTACAGGTAGACGGGTGAAATCTTTCTATATATTGCTTCTAAATAGTCTAAGAAACATCTATGCAAAGCATCCAAACAGTACAATTCGCCAATTTTTTGTTCTTCAAGTTTATGTGAACTACGAGCCCCATTGTTAATCCTTTAACGGAAATTAATTGTAACTTTCTACAAGTAGAACAATGATTGGAACACGTAGACGGTTGAAATCTTTGTATATATTGCTTCCATATAGTCTAAGAAACATATATGCAAAGCATCCAAACAGTACCATTCGCCAATTTTTTGTTCTTCAAGTTTAAGTGAACAATGAGACCCATTGTTAATCCTTTATCGGAAATTATTTGTAACTTTCGACAAGTAGATCAATGAATGGAACAGGTAGACAGTTGAAATCAATGTATATATTGCTTCTATATAGTCTATGAAACATATATACAAAGCATCCAAACAGTACCATTCGCCAATTTTTTGTTCTTCAAGTTTAAGTGAACAATGAGCCCCATTGTTAATCCTTTATCGTAAATTATTTGTAACTTTCGACAAGTAGAACAATGAATGGAACTGGTAGACGGTTGAAATTATTGTATATATTGCTTCTATATAATCTAAAAAATGTATATGCAAAGCATCCAAACAGTACAATTCGCCAATTTTTTGTTCTTCAAGTTTAAGTGAACAATGAGCCCCAATGGTTAGTCCTTTATCGGTAATTATTTGTAACTTTCGACAAGTAGAACAATGAATGGAACAGGTAGACGGTTGAAATCATTGTATATATTGCTTCCATATAGTTTAAGAAACATGTACGAAAAGCATCCAAACAGTACCATTCGCCAATTTTTTGTTCTTCAAGTTTAAGTAAACTACGATCCCCATTGTTAATCCCTTAACGGAAATTATTTGTAACTTTCGACAAGTAGAACAGTGAATGGAACAGGTAGACGGTTGAAATCTTTGTATATATTGCTTCTATATAGTATCGGAAACATATATGCAAAGCATCCAAACAGTACAATTCGCCAATTTTTTGTTCTTCAAGTTTAAGTGAACAATGAGCCCCAATGGTTAATCCGTTATCGGAAATTATTTGTAGCTTTCGACAAGTAGAACAAAGAATGGAACAGGTAGACGGTTGAAATCTTTGTATATATTGCTTCTATATAATCTAAGAAACATATATGCAAAGCATCTAAACAGTAACAATCGCCAATTTTTTGATCTTCAAGTTTAAGTGAACAGCGAGCCCCATTGATAATCATGAAATGGAAATTGTTTGTAACTTTCTACAAGTAGAACAATGAATAGTACAGGTAGACGGGTGAAAGCTTTCTATATATTGCTTCTAAATAGTCTAAGAAACATCTATGCAAAGCATCCAAACAGTACAATTCGCCAATTTTTTGTTCTTCAAGTTTATGTGAACTACGAGCCCCATTGTTAATCCTTTAACGGAAATTAATTGTAACTTTCTACAAGTAGAACAATGATTGGAGCACGTAGACGGTTGAAATCTTTGTATATATTGCTTCTATATAGTCTAAGCAACATGTACGCAAAGCATCCAAACAGTACCATTCGCCAATCTTTTGTCCTTCAAGTTTAAGTGAACAATGAGCCCCATTGTTAATCCTTTATCGGAAATTATTTGTAACTTTCGACAAGTAGAACAATGAATCGAACAGGTAGACGGTTGAAATCTTTGTATATATTGCTCCTATATAATCTAAAAGACATATATGCAAAGCATCCAAACAGTAAAATTCGCCAATTTATTGTTCTTCAAGTTTAAGTTAACAACGAGCACCATTGTTAATCCTTTAAAGGAAATTATGTGTAAATTTCGACAAGTAGAACAATGATTGGTACACGTAGACGGTTGAAATCTTTGTATATATTGCTTCCATATAGTCTAAGAAACATGTACGCAAAGCATCCAAACAGTACCATTCGCCAATTTTTTGGTCTTCAAGTTTAAGTGAACAATGAGCCCCAATGGTTAATCCTTTATCGGAAATTATTTGTAATTTTCGACAAGTCGAACAATGAATGGAACAGGTAGACGGTTGAAATCTTTGTATATATTGCTTCTATATAATCTAAGAAACATATATGCAAAGCATCTAAACAGTAACAATCGCCAATTTTTTGATCTTCAAGTTTAAGTGAACAGCGAGCCCCATTAATAATCATGGAATAGAAATTATTTGTAACTTTCTACAAGTAGAACAATGAATAGTACAGGTAGACGGGTGAAATCTTTCTATATATTGCTTCTAAATAGTCTCAGAACACATCTATGCAAAGCATCCAAACAGTACAATTCGCCAATTTTTTGTTCTTCAAGTTTAAGTGAACTACGAGCCCCATTGTTAATCCTTTAAAGGAAATTATTTGTAAATTTCGACAAGTAGAACAATGAATGGATCATGTAGACGGTTGAAATCCTTGTATATATTGCTTCCATATAGTCTAAGAAACATGTACGCAAAGCATCCAAACAGTACCATTCGCCAATTCTTTGTCCTTCAAGTTTAAGTGAACAATGAGCCCCATTGTTAATCCTTTATCGGAAATTATTTGTAACTTTCGACAAGTAGAACAATGAATCGAACAGGTAGACGGTTGAAATCTTTGTATATATTGCTTCTATATAATCTAAGAAACATATATGCAAAGCATCCAAACAGTACAATTCGCCAATTTTTTGTTCTTCAAGTTTAAGTGAACAATGAGCCCCAATGGTTAATCCTTTATCGGAAATTATCTGTAATTTTCGACAAGTAGAACAATGAATGGAACTGGTAGACGGTTGAAATCTTTGTATATATTGCTTCTATATAATCTAAGAAACATATATGCAAAGCATCTAAACAGTAACAATCGCCAATTTTTTGATCTTCAAGTTTAAGTGAACAGCGAAACCCATTAATAATCATGGAATAGAAATTATTTGTAACTTTCTACAAGTAGAACAATGAATAGTACAGGTAGACGGGTGAAATCTTTCTATATATTGCTTCTAAATAGTCTAAGAACACATCTATGCAAAGAATCCAAACAGTACAATCCGCCAATCTTTTGTTCTTCAAGTTTAAGTAAACTACGAGCCCCATTGTTAATCCTTTAAAGGAAATTATTTGTAAATTTCGACAAGTAGAACAATGAATGGATCATGTAGACGGTTGAAATCTTTGTATATATTGCTTCCATATAGTCTAAGAAACATATATGCAAAGCATCCAAACAGTACCATTCGCCAATTTTTTGGTCTTCAAGTTTAAGTGAACAATGAGCCCCAATGGTTAATCCTTTATCGGAAATTATTTGTAATTTTCGACAAGTCGAACAATGAATGGAACTGGTAGACGGTTGAAATATTTGTATATATTGCTTCTATATAATATAAGAAACATATATTCAAAGCATCCAAATAGTACCATTCGCCAATTTTTTGTCCTTCAAGTTTAAGTGAACTACGAGCCCCATTGTTAATCCTTTAAAGGAAATTATTTGTAAATTTCGGCAAGTAGAACAATGAATGGAATAGGTAGACGGTTGAAATCATTGTATATATTGCTTCTATATAGTCTAAGAAACATATATGCAAAGCATCCAAACAGTACAATTCGCCAATTTCTTGTTCTTCAAGTTTAAGTAAACTAATATCCCCACTGTTAATCCCTTAACGGAAATTATTTGTAACTTTCGACAAGTAGAACAATGAATGGAACAGGTAGACGGTTGAAATCAATGTATATATTGCTTCTATATAGTCTAAGAAACGTATATGCAAAGCATCCAAACAGTACCATTCGCCACTTTTTTGTTCTTCAAGTTTAAGTGAACAACGAGCCCCATTGTTAATCCTTTAAAGGAAATTATTTGTAAATTTCGACAAGTAGAACAATGAATGGAACAGGTAGACGGTTGAAATCTTTGTATATATTGCTTCTATATAATCTAAGAAACATATATGCAAAGCATCCAAACAGTACAATTCGCCAATTATTTCATCTTCAAGTTTAAGTGAACTACGAGCCCCATTGTTAACACTTTAACGGAAATTATTTGTAACTTGCGACAAGTAGAACAATGAGTGGAACAGGTAGACGGTTGAAATCAATGTATATATTGCTTCTATATAGTCTAAGAAACATATATGCAAAGCATCCAAACAGTACCATTCGCCAATTTTTTGTTCTTCAAGTTTAAGTGTACAATGAGCCCCATTGTTAATCCTTTATCGGTAATTATTTGTAACTTTCGACAAGTAGAATAATGAATGGAACAGGTAGACGGTTGAAATCTTTGTATATATTGCTTCTATAAAGTCTAAGAAACATATATGCAAATCATCCAAACAGTACCATTCGCCAATTTTTTGGTCTTCAAGTTTAAGTGAACAATGAGCCCCAATGGTTAATCCTTTATCGGAAATTATTTGTAATTTTCGACAAGTCGAACAATGAATGGAACTGGTAGACGGTTGAAATATTTGTATATATTGCTTCTATATAATATAAGAAACATATATTCAAAGCATCCAAATAGTACCATTCGCCAATTTTTTGTTCTTCAAGTTTAAGTGAACAATGAGCCCCAATGGTTAATCCTTTAAAGGAAATTATTTGTAAATTTCGGCAAGTAGAACAATGAATGGAACAGGTAGACGGTTGAAATCTTTGTATATATTGCTTCTATAAAGTCTAAGAAACATATATGCAAATCATCCAAACAGTACCATTCGCCAATTTTTTGTTCTTCAAGTTTAAGTAAACTACGATCCCCATTGTTAATCCTTTATCGGAAATTATTTGTAACTTTCGACAAGTAGAACAATGAATGGAACAGGTACACGGTTGAAATCCTTGTATATATTGCTTCCATATAGTCTAAGAAACATGTACGCAAAGCATCCAAACAGTACCATTCGCCAATTCTTTGTCCTTCAAGTTTAAGTGAACAATGAGCCCCATTGTTAATCCTTTATCGGATATTATTTGTAACTTTCGACAAGTAGAACAATGAATCGAACAGGTAGACGGTTGAAATCTTTGTATATATTTCTTCTATATAATCTAAGAAACATATATGCAAAGCATCCAAACAGTACAATTCGCCAATTTTTTGTTCTTCAAGTTTAAGTGAACAATGAGCCCCAATGGTTAGTCCTTTATCGGTAATTATTTGTAACTTTCGACAAGTAGAACAATGAATGGAACAGGTAGACGGTTGAAATCATTGTATATATTGCTTCCATATAGTTTAAGAAACATGTACGCAAAGCATCCAAACAGTACCATTCGCCAATTTTTTGTCCTTCAAGTTTAAGTGAACAATGAGCCCCATTGTTAATCCTTTATCGGAAATTATTTGTAACTTTCGGCAAGTAGAACAATGAATGGAACAGGTAGACGGTTGAAATCTTTGTATATATTGCTTCTATATAGTCTAAAAACATATATGCAAAGCATCCAAACAGTACCATTCGCCAATTTTTTGTTCTTCAAGTTTAAGTGAACTACGAGCCCCATTGTTAATACTTTCACGGAAATTATTTGTAACTTTCGACAAGTAGAACAATGAATGGAACAGGTAGACTGTTGAAATCAATGTATATATTGCTTCTTCATAGTCTAAGAAACATATATGCAAAGCATCCAAACAGTACCATACGCCACTTTTTTGTTCTTCAAGTTTAAGTGAACAACGAGCCCCATTGTTAATCCTTTAAAGGAAATTATTTGTAAATTTCGACAAGTAGAACAATGATTGGAACACGTAGACGGTTGAAATCTTTATATATATTGCTTCCATATAGTCTAAGAAACATGTACGCAAAGCATCCAAACAGTACAATTCGCCAATTTTTTGTTCTTCAAGTTTAAGTGAACTACGATCCCCATTGTTAATCCCTTAACGGAAATTATTTGTAACTTTCGACAAGTAGAACAGTGAATGGAACAGGTAGACGGTTGAAATCTTTTTATATATTGCTTCTATATAGTCTAAGAAACATATATGCAAAGCATCCAAACAGTACCATTCGCCAATTTTTTGTTCTTCAAGTTTAAGTGAACAATGAGCACCAATGGTTAATACTTTATCGGAAATTATTTGTAATTTTCGACAAGTAGAACAATGAATGGAACAGTTAGACGGTTGAAATATTTGTATATATTGCTTCTATATAGTCTACGAAACATATATGCAAATCATCCAATCAGTACAATTCGCCAATTTTTTGTTCTTCAAGTTTAAGTGAACAATGAGCCCCATTGTTAATCCATTATCAGAAATTATTTGTAATTTTCGACAAGTAGAACAGTGAATGGAACAGGTAGACGATTGAAATCTTTGTATATATTGCTTCTATATAGTATAAGAAACATATATGCAAAGCATCCAAACAGTACAATTCGCCAATTTTTTGTTCTTCAAGTTTAAGTGAACAATGAGCCCCAATGGTTAATCCGTTATCGGAAATTATTTGTAACTTTCGACAAGAAGAACAATGAATGGAAAAGGTAGACGGTTGAAATCTTTGTATCTATTGCTTCTATATAGTCTAAGAAACATATATGCAAAGCATCCAAACAGTACCATTCGCCAATTTTTTGTTCTTCTAGATTAAGTGAACAATGAGCCCCAATGGTTAATCCTTTATCGGAAATTATTTGTAATTTTCGACAAGTAGAACAATGAATGGAACAGGTAGACGGTTGGAATATTTGTATATATTGCTTCTATATAGTATAAGAAACATATATGCAAAGCATCCAAACAGTACAATTCGCCAATTTCTTGTTCTTCAAGTTTAAGTAAACTACGATCTCCATTGTTAATCCCTTAACGGAAATTATTTGTAACTTTCGACAAGTAGAACAATGAATGGAACAGGTAGACGGTTGAAATCTTTATATATATTGCTTCTATAAAGTCTAAGAAACATATATGCAAATCATCCAAACAGTACAATTCGCCAATTATTTGTTCTTCAAGTTTAAGTGAACTACGAGCCCCATTGTTAATACTTTAACGGAAATTTTTTGTAACTTGCGACAAGTAGAACAATGAATGGAACAGGTAGACGGTTGAAATCAATGTATATATTGCTTCTATATAGTCTAAGAAACATATATGCAAAGCATCCAAACAGTACCATTCCCCACTTTTTTGTTCTTCAAGTTTAAGTGAACAACGAGCCCCATTGTTAATCCTTTAAAGGAAATTATTTGTAAATTTCGACAAGTAGAACAATGATTGGAACACGTAGACGGTTGAAATCTTTGTATATATTGCTTCCATATAGTCTAAGTAACATGTACGCAAAGCATCCAAACAGTACCATTCGCCAATTTTTTGTTCTTCAAGTTTAAGTGAACAATGAGCCCCAATGGTTAATCCTTTATCGGAAATTATTTGTAAATTTCGACAAGTAGAACAATGAATGGAACAGGTAGACGGTTGAAATATTTGTATATATTGCTTCTATATAATCTAAGAAACATATATGCAAAGCATCTAAACAGTAACAGTCGCCAATTTTTTGATCTTCAAGTTTAAGTGAACAGCGAGCCCCATTGATAATCATGAAATGGAAATTATTTGTAACTTTCTACAAGTAGAACAATGAATGGAATAGGTAGACGGTTGAAATCATTGTATATATTGCTTCTATATAGTCTAAGAAACATATATGCAAAGCATCCAAACACTACAATTCGCCAATTTATTGTTCTTCAAGTTTAAGTGAACAACGAGCCCCATTGTTAATCCTTTAAAGGAAATTATTTGTAACTTTCGACAAGTAGAACAATGAATGGAACAGTTAGAAGGTTGAAATATTTGTATATATTGCTTCTATATAGTCTACGAAACATATATGCAAAGCATCCAAACAGTACAATTCGCCAATTTTTTGTACTTCAAGTTTAAGTGAACTACGAGCCCCATTGTTAATCCTTTAACGGAAATTAATTGTAACTTTCGACAAGTAGAACAATGAATGGAACAGGTAGACGGTTGAAATCTTTGTATATATTGCTTCTATATAGTCTAAGAAACATATATGCAAAGCATCCAAACAGCACAATTCGCCAATTTATTGTTCTTCAAGTTTAAGTGATCAACGAGCCCCATTGTTAATCCTTTAAAGGAAATTATTTGTAACTTTCGACAAGTAGAACAATGAATGGAACAGGTAGACGGTTGAAATCTTTGTATATATTGCTTCTATATAGTCTAAGAAACATATATGCAAAGCATCCAAACAGTACCATTCGCCAATTTTTTGTTCTTCATGTTTAAGTGAACTACGAGCCCTATTGTTAATCCTTTAAAGGTAATTATTTGTAAACTTCGACAAGTAGAACAATGAATGGAAAAGGTAGACGGTTGAAATCTTTGTATATATTGCTTCTATATAGTCTAAGAAACATATATGCAAATCATCCAAACAGTACAATTCGCCAATTATTTGATCTTCAAGTTTAAGTGAACTACGAGCCCCATTGTTAATACTTTAACGAAAATTATTTGTAACTTGCGACAAGTAGAACAATGAATGGAACTGGTAGACGGTTGAAATCAATGTATATATTGCTTCTTCATAGTCTAAGAAACATATATGCAAAGCATCCAAACAGTACCATACGCCACTTTTTTGTTCTTCAAGTTTAAGTGAACAACGAGCCCCATTGTTAATCCTTTAAAGGAAATTATTTGTAAATTTCGACAAGTAGAACAATGATTGGAACACGTAGACGGTTGAAATCTTTGTATATATTGCTTCCATATAGTCTAAGAAACATGTACGCAAAGCATCCAAACAGTACCATTCGCCAATTTTTTGTTCTTCAAGTTTAAGTGAACAATGAGCACCAATGGTTAATACTTTATCGGAAATTATTTGTAATTTTCGACAAGTAGAACAATGAATGGAACAGTTAGACGGTTGAAATATTTGTATATATTGCTTCTATATAGTCTACGAAACATATATGCAAAGCATCCAATCAGTACAATTCGCCAATTTTTTGTTCTTCAAGTTTAAGTGAACAATGAGCCCCATTGTTAATCCATTATCAGAAATTATTTGTAATTTTCGACAAGTAGAACAGTGAATGGAACAGGTAGACGATTGAAATCTTTGTATATATTGCTTCTATATAGTATAAGAAACATATATGCAAAGCATCCAAACAGTACAATTCGCCAATTTTTTGTTCTTCAAGTTTAAGTGAACAATGAGCCCCAATGGTTAATCCGTTATCGGAAATTATTTGTAACTTTCGACAAGAAGAACAATGAATGGAAAAGGTAGACGGTTGAAATCTTTGTATCTATTGCTTCTATATAGTCTAAGAAACATATATGCAAAGCATCCAAACAGTACCATTCGCCAATTTTTTGTTCTTCAAGATTAAGTGAACAATGAGCCCCAATGGTTAATCCTTTATCGGAAATTATTTGTAATTTTCGACAAGTAGAACAATGAATGGAACAGGTAGACGGTTGGAATATTTGTATATATTGCTTCTATATAGTATAAACAACATATATGCAAAGCATCCAAACAGTACAATTCGCCAATTTCTTGTTCTTCAAGTTTAAGTAAACTACGATCTCCATTGTTAATCCCTTAACGGAAATTATTTGTAACTTTCGACAAGTAGAACAATGAATGGAACAGGTAGACGGTTGAAATCTTTATATATATTGCTTCTATAAAGTCTAAGAAACATATATGCAAATCATCCAAACAGTACAATTCGCCAATTATTTGTTCTTCAAGTTTAAGTGAACTACGAGCCCCATTGTTAATACTTTAACGGAAATTTTTTGTAACTTGCGACAAGTAGAACAATGAATGGAACAGGTAGACGGTTGAAATCAATGTATATATTGCTTCTATATAGTCTAAGAAACATATATGCAAAGCATCCAAACAGTACCATTCCCCACTTTTTTGTTCTTCAAGTTTAAGTGAACAACGAGCCCCATTGTTAATCCTTTAAAGGAAATTATTTGTAACTTTCGACAAGTAGAACAATGAATGGAACAGGTAGACGGTTGAAATCTTTGTATATATTGCTTCTATATAGTCTAAGAAACATATATGCAAAGCATCCAAACAGTACCATTCGCCAATTTTTTGTTCTTCATGTTTAAGTGAACTACGAGCCCTATTGTTAATCCTTTAAAGGTAATTATTTGTAAACTTCGACAAGTAGAACAATGAATGGAAAAGGTAGACGGTTGAAATCATTGTATATATTGCTTCTATATAGTCTAAGAAACATATATGCAAAGCATCCAAACACTACAATTCGCCAATTTATTGTTCTTCAAGTTTAAGTGAACAACGAGCCCCATTGTTAATCCTTTAAAGGAAATTATTTGTAACTTTCGACAAGTAGAACAATGAATGGAACAGTTAGACGGTTGAAATATTTGTATATATTGCTTCTATATAGTCTACGAAACATATATGCAAAGCATCCAAACAGTACAATTCGCCAATTTTTTGTACTTCAAGTTTAAGTGAACTACGAGCCCCATTGTTAATCCTTTAACGGAAATTAATTGTAACTTTCGACAAGTAGAACAATGAATGGAACAGGTAGACGGTTGAAATCTTTGTATATATTGCTTCTATATAGTCTAAGAAACATATATGCAAAGCATCCAAACAGCACAATTCGCCAATTTATTGTTCTTCAAGTTTAAGTGATCAACGAGCCCCATTGTTAATCCTTTAAAGGAAATTATTTGTAACTTTCGACAAGTAGAACAATGAATGGAACAGGTAGACGGTTGAAATCTTTGTATATATTGCTTCTATATAGTCTAAGAAACATATATGCAAAGCATCCAAACAGTACCATTCGCCAATTTTTTGTTCTTCATGTTTAAGTGAACTACGAGCCCTATTGTTAATCCTTTAAAGGTAATTATTTGTAAACTTCGACAAGTAGAACAATGATTGGAACACGTAGACGGTTGAAATCTTTGTATATATTGCTTCCATATAGTCTAAGAAACATGTACGCAAAGCATCCAAACAGTACAATTCGCCAATTTTTTGTTCTTCAAGTTTAAGTGAACTACGATCCCCATTGTTAATCCCTTAACGGAAATTATTTGTAACTTTCGACAAGTAGAACAGTGAATGGAACAGGTAGACGGTTGAAATCTTTTTATATATTGCTTCTATATAGTATAAGAAACATATATGCAAAGCATCCAAACAGTACAATTCGCCAATTTTTTGTGCTTCAAGTTTAAGTGAACAATGAGCCCCAATGGTTAATCCGTTATCGGAAATTATTTGTAATTTTCGACAAGTAGAACAATGAATGGAACAGTTAGACGGTTGAAATATTTGTATATATTGCTTCTATATAGTCTACGAAACATATATGCAAAGCATCCAAACAGTACCATTCGCCAATTTTTGGTTCTTCAAGTTTAAGTGAACAATGAGCCCCATTGTTAATCCATTATCGGAAATTATTTGTAATTTTCGACAAGTAGAACAGTGAATGGAACAGGTAGACGATTGAAATCTTTGTATATATTGCTTCTATATAGTATAAGAAACATATATGCAAAGCATCCAAACAGTACAATTCGCCAATTTTTTGTTCTTCAAGTTTATGTGAACAATGAGCCCCAATGGTTAATCCGTTATCGGAAATTATTTGTAACTTTCGACAAGAAGAACAATGAATGGAAAAGGTAGACGGTTGAAATCTTTGTATCTATTGCTTCTATATAGTCTAAGAAACATATATGCAAAGCATCCAAACAGTACCATTCGCCAATTTTTTCGTTCTTCAAGATTAAGTGAACAATGAGCCCCAATGGTTAATCCTTTATCGGAAATTATTTGTAATTTTCGACAAGTAGAACAATGAATGGAACAGGTAGACGGTTGGAATATTTGTATATATTGCTTCTATATAATATAAGAAACATATATACAAAGCATCCAAATAGTACCATTCGTCAATTTTTTGTACTTCAAGTTTAAGTGAACTACGAGCCCCATTGTTAATCCTTTAAAGGAAATTATTTGTAAATTTCGGCAAGTAGAACAATGAATGGAATAGGTAGACGGTTGAAATCATTGTATATATTGCTTCTATATAGTCTAAGAAACATATATGCAAAGCATCCAAACAGTACAATTCGCCAATTTCTTGTTCTTCAAGTTTAAGTAAACTACGATCTCCATTGTTAATCCTTTAAAGGAAATTATTTGTATATTTCGACAAGTAGAACAATGAATGGAACAGGTAGACGGTTGAAATCTTTGTATATCTTGCTTCTATATAATCTAAGAAACATATATGCAAAGCATCCAAACAGTACAATTCGCCAATTTTTTGTTCTTCAAGTTTAAGTGAACTACTAGCCACACTGTTAATCCTTTAACGGAAATTATTTGTAACTTTCGACAAGTAGAACAATGAATGGAACAGGTAGACGGTTGAGATCTTTGTATATATTGCTTCTATAAGGTCTAAGAAACATATATGCAAATCATCCAAACAGTACAATTCGCCAATTTTATGTTCTTCAAGTTTAAATGAACTACGAACCCCATTGTTAATCCTTTAACGGAAATTATTTGTAACTTTCTACGAGTAGAACAATGAATGGAACAGGTAGATGGTTGAAATCTTTGTATATATTGCTTCTATATAGTCTAAGAAACATATATGCAAAGCATCCAAACAGTACCATTCGCCAATTTTTTGTTCTTCAAGTTTAAGTGAACAATGAGCACCAATGGTTAATCCGTTATCGGAAATTATTTGTAACTTTCGACAAGAAGAACAATGAATGGAAAAGGTAGACGGTTGAAATCTTTGTATCTATTGCTTCTATATAGTCTAAGAAACATATATACAAAGCATCCAAATATTACCATTCGCCAATTTTTTGTTCTTCAAGTTTAAGTGAATAATGAGCCCCATTGTTAGTCCTTTATCGGAAATTATTTGTAATTTTCGACAAGTAGAACAATGAATGGAACAGGTAGATGGTTGAAATCTTTCTATATATTGCTTCTATATAGTCTAAGAAACATATATGCAAAGAATCCAAACAGTACAATTCGCCAATTTTTTGTTCTTCAAGTATAAGTGAACAATGAGCCCCAATGGTTAATCCTTTATCGGAAATTATTTGTATCTTTCGACAAGTAGAACAATGAATGGAACAGGTAGACGGTTGAGATCTTTGTATATATTGCTTCTATAAGGTCTAAGAAACATATATGCAAATCATCCAAACAGTACAATTCGCCAATTTTATGTTCTTCAAGTTTAAATGAACTACGAACCCCATTGTTAATCCTTTAACGGAAATTATTTGTAACTTTCTACGAGTAGAACAATGAATAGAACAGGTAGACGGTTGAGACCTTGTATATATTGCTTCTATATAGTCTAAGAAACGTATATGCAAAACATCAAATCAGTACAATTTGCCAATTTATTTTTCTTCAAGTTTAAGTGAACAACGAGCCACATTGTTAATCCTTTAAAGGAAATTATTTGTAAATTTCGACAAGTAGGACAATGATTGGAACACGTAGACGGTTGAAATCATTTTATATATTGCTTCCATATAGTCTAAGAAACATGTACGGAAAGCATCCAAACAGTACCATTCGCCAATTTTTTGTTCTTCAAGTTTAAGTGAACAATGAGCCCCAATCGTTAATCCTTTATCGGAAATTATTTGTAATTTTCGACAAGTAGAACAATGAATGGAACAGGTACCTAACCCAGACGGTTGAAATCTTTGTATATATTGCTTCTATATAGTCTAAGAAACATATATGCAAAGGATCCAAACTGTACCATTCGCCAATTCTTTGTTCTTCAAGTATAAGTGAATAACGAGCCCCATTGACAATCTTGAAACGGAAATTATTTGTAAGTTTCTACAAGTAGAACAATGAATATTACAGGTAGACGAGTGAAATCTTGCTATATATTGCTTCTATATAGTCTAAGATACATATATGCAAAGCATCCAAGCTGTACAATTCGCCAATTTATTGTTCTTCAAGTTTAAGTGAACAACGAGCCCCATTGTTAATCCTTTAAAGGAAATTATTTGTAAATTTCGACAAGTAGAACAATGAATGGAACAGGTAGACGGTTGAAATCATTGTAGATATTGCTTCTATATAGTCTAAGAAACATATATGCAAAGCATCCAAACAGTACAATTCGCCAATTTTTTGTTCTTCAAGTATAAGTGAACAATGAGACCCAATGGTTAATCCATTATCGGAAATTATTTGTAACTTTCGACAAGTAGAACAATGAATGGAACAGGTAGACGGTTGAAATCTTTGTATATATTGCTTCTATATAGTCTAAGAAACATATATGCAAAGCATCCAAACAGTACAATTCGCCAATTTATTGTTCTTCAAGTTTAAGTGAACAACGAGCCCCATTGTTAATCCTTTAAATGGAAATTATTTGTAACTTTCTACAAGTAGAACAATGAATGGAGCAGGAAGACGGTTGAAATCAATGTATATATTGCTTCTATATAGTCTAAGAAACATATATGCAAAGCATCTAAACAGTTCAATTCGCCAATTTTTTGTTCTTCAAGTTTTAGTGAACAATGAGCCCCAATGTTTAATCCTTTATCGGAAATTATTTGTAATTTTCGACAAGTAGAACAATGAATGGAACAAGTAGACGGTTGAAATCATTGTATATATTGCTTCTATATAGTCTGAGAAACATATATGCAAAGCATCAAATCAGTACAATTTGCCAATTTATTGTTCTTCAAGTTTAAGTGAACAACGAGCCACATTGTTAATCCTTTAAAGGAATTTATTTGTAACTTTCGACAAGTAGTACAATGAATGGAACAGGTAGACTGTTGAAATCAATGTATATATTGCTTCTATATAGTCTAAGAAACATATATGCAAAGCATCTAAACAGTACAATTCGCCAATTTTTTGTTCTTCAAGTTTAGTGAACAATGAGCCCCAATGGTTAATCCTTTATCGGAAATTATTTGTAATTTTCGACAAGTAGAACAATGAATGGAACAGGTAGACGGTTGAAATCTTTGTATATATTGCTTCTATATAGTCTAAGAAACATATATGCAAAGCATCCAAACAGTACAATTCGCCAATTTTTTGTTCTTCAAGTTTTAGTGAGCTACGAGCCCCATTGTTAATCCTTTAAAGGAAATTATTTGTAAATTTCGACAAGTAGAACAATGAATGGAACAGGTAGACTGTTGAAATCAATGTATATATTGCTTCTATATAGTCAAAGAAACATATATGCAAAGCATCGAAACAGTACAATTCGCCAATTTTTTGTTCTTCAAGTTTAAGAGAACTACGAGCCCCATTGTTAATACTTTAACGGAAATTATTTGTAACTTTCGACAAGTAGATCAATGAATGGAACAGGTAGACGGTTGAAATCAATGTATATATTGCTTACATATAGTCTAAGAAACATATATGCAAAGCATCTAAACAGTACAATTCGCCAATTTTTTGTTCTTCAAGTTTTAGTGAACAATGAACCCCAAAGGTTAATCCTTTATCGGAAATTATTTGTAATTTTCGACAAGTAGAACAATGAATGGAACAGGTAGACGGTTGAAATCATTGTATATATTGCTTCTATATAGTCTAAGAAACATATATGCAAAGCATCTAAACAGTACAATTCGCCAATTTTTTGTTCTTCAAGTTTTAGTGAACTACGAGCCCCATTGTTAATCCTTTAAAGGAAATTATTTGTAAATTTCGGCATGTAGAACAATGAATGGAATAGGTAGACGGTTGAAATCATTGTATATATTGCTTCTATATAGTCTAAGAAACATATATGCAAAGCATCCAAACAGTACAATTCGCCAATTTTTTGTTCTTCAAGTATAAGTGAACAATGAGACCCAATGGTTAATCCATTATCGGAAATTATTTGTAACTTTCGACAAGTAGAACAATGAATGGAACAGGTAGACGGTTGAAATCTTTGTATATATTGCTTCTATATAGTCTAAGAAACATATATGCAAAGCATCCAAACAGTACCATTCGCCAATTTTTTGTTCTTCAAGTTTAAGTGAACACGAGCCCCATTGTTAATCCTTTAAAGGAAATTAATTGTAACTTTCTACAAGTAGAACAATGAATGGAACAGGTAGACGGTTGAAATCTTTGTATATATTGCTTCTATATAGTCTAAGAAATATATATGCAAAGCATCCAAACAGTACAATTCGCCAATTTATTGTTCTTCAAGTTTAAGTGAACAACGAGCCCCATTGTTAATCCTTTAAATGGAAATTATTTGTAACTTTCTACAAGTAGAACAATGAATGGAGCAGGAAGACGGTTGAAATCATTGTATATATTGCTTCTATATAGTCTAAGAAACATATATGCAAAGCATCCAAACAATGCAATTCGCCAATTTTTTGTACTTCAAGTTTAAGTGAACTACGATTCCCATTGTTAATCCTTTAACAGAAATTATTTGTAACTTTCGACAAGTAGAACAATGAATGGAACAGTTAGACGGTTGAAATATTTGTATATATTGCTTCTATATAGTCTACGAAACATATATGCAAAGTATCTAAACAGTACAATTCGCCAATTTTTTGTTCTTCAAGTTTTAGTGAACAATGAGCCCCAATGGTTAATCCTTTATCGGAAATTATTTGTAATTTTCGACAAGTAGAACAATGAATGGAACAGGTAGACGGTTGAAATCATTGTATATATTGCTTCTATATAGTCTAAGAAACATATATGCAAAGCATCAAATCAGTACAATTTGTCAATTTATTGTTCTTCAAGTTTAAGTGAACAACGAGCCACATTGTTAATCCTTTAAAGGAATTTATTTGTAACTTTCGACAAGTAGTACAATGAATGGAACAGGTAGACGGTTGAAATCAATGTATATATTGCTTCTATATAGTCTAAGAAACATATATGCAAAGCATCTAAGCAGTACAATTCGCCAATTTTTTGTTCTTCAAGTTTTAGTGAACAATGAGCCCCAATGGTTAATCCTTTATCGGAAATTATTTGTAATTTTCGACAAGTAGAACAATGAATGGAACAGGTAGACGGTTGAAATCTTTGTATATATTGCTTCTATATGGTCTAAGATACATATATGCAAAGCATCCAAACAGTACAATTCGCCAATTTATTGTTCTTCAAGTTTAAGAGAACTACGAGCCCCATTGTTAATACTTTAACGGAAATTATTTGTAAGTTTCGACAAGTAGATCAATGAATGGAACAGGTAGACGGTTGAAATCTTTGTATCTGTTGCTTCTATATAGTATAAGAAACATATATGCAAAGCATCCAAACAGTACCATTCGCCACTTTTTTGTTCTTCAAGTTTAAGTGAACAACGAGCCCCATTGTTAATACTTTAAAGGAAATTATTTGTAAATTTCGACAAGTAGAACAATGATTGGATCACGTAGACGGTTGAAATCATTGTATATATTGCTTCTATATAGTCTAAGAAACATATATGCAAAGCATCCAAATAGTACAATTCGCCAATTTTTTGATCTTCAAGTTTAAGTGAACAATGAGCTCCAATGGTTAATCCTTTATCGGAAATTATTTGTAATTTTCGACAAGTAGAACAATGAATTGAACAGGTAGACGGTTGAAATATTTGTATATATTGCTTCTATATAATCTAAGAAACATATATGCAAAGCATCCAAACAGTACCATTCGCCAATTTATTGTTCTTCAAGTTTAAGTGAACAACGAGCCCCATTGTTAATCCTTTAAAGGAAATTATTTGTAAATTTCGACAAGTAGAACAATGAATAGAACAGGTAGACGGTTGAAATCTTTGTATATATTGCGTCTATATAATCTAAGAAACATATATGCAAAGCATCCAAACAGTACAATTCGCCAATTTTTTGTTTTTCAAGTTTAAGTGAACAATTAGCCCCAATGGTTAATCCTTTAAAGGAAATTATTTGTAAATTTCGACAAGTAGAACAATGAATGGATCATGTAGACGGTTGAAATCAATGTATATATTGCTTCTATATAGCCTACGAAACATATATGCAAAGCATCCAAACAGTACAATTCGCCAATTTTTTGTTCTTCAAGTTTAAGTGAACTACGAGCCCCATTGTTAATCTTTAACGGAAATTAATTGTAACTTTCGACAAGTAGAACATTGAATGGAACAGGTAGACGGTTGAAATCTTTGTATCTGTTGCTTCTATATAGTATAAGAAACATATATGCAAAGCATCCAAACAGTACCATTCGCCACTTTTTTGTTCTTCAAGTTTAAGTGAACAACGAGCCCCATTGTTAATACTTTAAAGGAAATTATTTGTAAATTTCGATAAGTAGAACACTGAATGGATCATGTAGACGGTTGAAATCAATGTATATATTGCTTCTATATAGCCTACGAAACATATATGCAAAGCATCCAAACAGTACAATTCGCCAATTTTTTGTTCTTCAAGTTTAAGTGAACTACGAGCCCCATTGTTAATCTTTAACGGAAATTAATTGTAACTTTCGACAAGTAGAACATTGAATGGAACAGGTAGACGGTTGAAATCTTTGTATCTGTTGCTTCTATATAGTATAAGAAACATATATGCAAAGCATCCAAACAGTACCATTCGCCACTTTTTTGTTCTTCAAGTTTAAGTGAACAACGAGCCGCATTGTTAATACTTTAAAGGAAATTATTTGTAAATTTCGACAAGTAGAACAATGATTGGATCACGTAGACGGTTGAAATCATTGTATATATTGCTTCTATATAGTCTAAGAAACATATATGCAAAGCATCCAAACAGTACCATTCGACAATTTTTTGTTCTTCAAGTTTAGTGAACAATGAGCCCCAATGGTTAATCCTTTATTGGAAATTATTTGTAATTTTCGACAAGTAGAACAATGAATGGAACAGGTAGACGGTTGAAATCTTTGTATATATTGTTTCTATATAATCTAAGAAACATATATGCAAAGCATTCAAACAGTACAATTCGCCAATTATTTCATCTTCATGTTTAAGTGAACTACGAGCCCCATTGTTAATACTTTAACGGAAATTATTTGTAACTTGCGACAAGTAGAACAATGAGTGGAACAGGTAGACGGTTGAAATCAATCTATATATTGCTTCTATATAGTCTAAGAAACATATATGCAAAGCATCCAAACAGTACCATTCGCCAATTTTTTGTTCTTCAAGTTTAAGTGAACAAGGAGCCCCATTGTTAATCCTTTATCGGAAATTATTTGTAAATTTCGACAAGTAGAACAATGAATGGAACAGGTAGACTGTTGAAATCATTGCATATATTGCTTCTATATAGTCCAAGAAACATATATGCAAAGCGTCCAAACAGTACAAATCGCCAATTTATTGTTCTTCAAGTTTAAGTGAACAACGAGCCTCATTGTTAATCCTTTAAAGGAAATTATTTGTAAATTTCGACAAGTAGAACAATGATTGGAACACGTAGACGGTTGAAATCTTTGTATATATTGCTTCCATATAGTCTAAGAAACATCTACGCAAAGCATCCAAACAGTACCATTCGCCAATTTTTTGTTCTTCAAGTTTAAGTGAACAACGAGCCCCATTGATAATCAGGAAAGGGAAATTTTTTGTAAGTTTCTACAAGAAGAACAATGAATAGAACAGGTAGACGGTTGAATTCTTTGTATATGTGGCTTCTATATAGTCTAGGAAATCTATATGCAAAGCATCCAAACACTAACATTTGCCAATTTTATGTTCTTCAAGTTTAAGTGAACTACGAGCCCCATTGTTAATCCTTTAACGGAAATTATTTGTAAATTTCGACAAGTAGAACAATGAATGGAACAGGTAGACGGTTGAAATCATAGTTTATATTGCTTCTATATAGTCTAAGAAACACATATGCAAAGCATCCAAACAGTACAATTCGCCAATTTTATGTTCTTCAAGTTTAAGTGAACAATGAGCCCCAATGGTTAATCCTTTATCGGAAATTATTTGTAATTTTCGACAAGTAGAACAATGAATGGATCATGTAGACGGTTGAAATCAATGTATATATTGCTTCTATATAGCCTACGAAACATATATGCAAAGCATCCAAACAGTACAATTCGCCAATTTTTTGTTCTTCAAGTTTAAGTGAACTACGAGCCCCATTGTTAATCTTTAACGGAAATTAATTGTAACTTTCGACAAGTAGAACATTGAATGGAACAGGTAGACGGTTGAAATCTTTGTATCTGTTGCTTCTATATAGTATAAGAAACATATATGCAAAGCATCCAAACAGTACCATTCGCCACTTTTTTGTTCTTCAAGTTTAAGTGAACAACGAGCCCCATTGTTAATACTTTAAAGGAAATTATTTGTAAATTTCGATAAGTAGAACACTGAATGGATCATGTAGACGGTTGAAATCAATGTATATATTGCTTCTATATAGCCTACGAAACATATATGCAAAGCATCCAAACAGTACAATTCGCCAATTTTTTGTTCTTCAAGTTTAAGTGAACTACGAGCCCCATTGTTAATCTTTAACGGAAATTAATTGTAACTTTCGACAAGTAGAACATTGAATGGAACAGGTAGACGGTTGAAATCTTTGTATCTGTTGCTTCTATATAGTATAAGAAACATATATGCAAAGCATCCAAACAGTACCATTCGCCACTTTTTTGTTCTTCAAGTTTAAGTGAACAACGAGCCGCATTGTTAATACTTTAAAGGAAATTATTTGTAAATTTCGACAAGTAGAACAATGATTGGATCACGTAGACGGTTGAAATCATTGTATATATTGCTTCTATATAGTCTAAGAAACATATATGCAAAGCATCCAAACAGTACAATTCGCCAATTTATTGTTCTTCAAGTTTAAGTGAACAACGAGCCCCATTGTTAATCCTTTAAAGGAAATTATTTGTAAATTTCGACAAGTAGAACAATGAATAGAACAGGTAGACGGTTGAAATCTTTGTATATATTGCGTCTATATAATCTAAGAAACATATATGCAAAGCATCCAAACAGTACAATTCGCCAATTTTTTGTTTTTCAAGTTTAAGTGAACAATTAGCCCCAATGGTTAATCCTTTATCGGAAATTATTTGTAACTTTCGACAAGTAGAACAATGAATAGTACAGGTAGACGGTTGAATTCTTTGTATATATTGCTTCTATATAGTCTAAGAAACATATATGCAAAGCATCATAACAGTACAATTCGCCAATTTATTGTTCTTCAAGTTTAAGTGAACAACGAGCCTCATTGTTAATCCTTTAAAGGAAATTATTTGTAAATTTCGACAAGTAGAACAATGATTGGAACACGTAGACGGTTGAAATCTTTGTATATATTGCTTCCATATAGTCTAAGAAACATCTACGCAAAGCATCCAAACAGTACCATTCGCCAATTTTTTGTTCTTCAAGTTTAAGTGAACAACGAGCCCCATTGATAATCAGGAAAGGGAAATTTTTTGTAAGTTTCTACAAGAAGAACAATGAATAGAACAGGTAGACGGTTGAATTCTTTGTATATGTGGCTTCTATATAGTCTAGGAAATCTATATGCAAAGCATCCAAACACTAACATTTGCCAATTTTATGTTCTTCAAGTTTAAGTGAAGTACGAGCCCCATTGTTAATCCTTTAACGGAAATTATTTGTAAATTTCGACAAGTAGAACAATGAATGGAACAGGTAGACGGTTGAAATCATAGTTTATATTGCTTCTATATAGTCTAAGAAACACATATGCAAAGCATCCAAACAGTACAATTCGCCAATTTTATGTTCTTCAAGTTTAAGTGAACAACGAGTCCCATTGACAATCTTGAAACGGAAATTATTTGTAAGTTTCTACAAGTAGAACAATGAATGGAACGGGTAGACTGTTGAAATCATTGTATATATTGCTTCTATATAGTCTAAGAAACATATATGCAAAGCATCCAAACAGTACAATTCGCCAATTTTTTGTTCTTCAAGTTTTAGTGAACAATGAGCCCCAATGGTTCTTCCTTTATCGGAAATTATTTGTAATTTTCGACAAGTAGAACAATGAATTGAACAGGTAGACAGTTGAAATCATTGTATATATTGCTTCTATATAGTCTAAGAAACATATATGCAAAGCATCCAAACAGTACAATTCGCCAATTTTATGTTCTTCAAGTTTAAATGAACTACGAACCCCATTGTTAATTATTTAACGGAAATTATTTGTAACATTCGACAAGTAAAACAATGAATGGAACAGGTAGACGGTTGAAATCTTTCTATATATTACTTCTATATAGTCTAAGAAACATATATGCAAAGCATCCAAACAGTACAATTCGCCAATTTTTTGTTCTTCAAGTTTAAGTGAACTACGAGCCCCATTGTTAATCCTTTAAAGGAAATTATTTGTAAATTTCGACAAGTAGAACAATGAATGGGACAGGTGCCTAACCCAGACGGTTGAAATCTTTGTATATATTGCTTCTATATAGTCTAAGAAACATATATGCAAAGGATCCAAACTGTACCATTCGCCAATTTTTTGTTCTTCAAGTTTAAGTGAACAACGAGCCCCATTGACAATCTTGAAACGGAAATTATTTGTAAGTTTCTACAAGTAGAACAATGAATAGAACAGGTAGACGGTTGAAATCTTTGTATATGCTGCTTCTATATAGTCTAAGAAACCTATATGCAAAGCATCTAAACAGTAACATCCGCCAATTTTTGTATCTTCGATTATTAGTGAACAACGAGCCCCATTGATAATCATGAAATGGAAATTATTTGTAACTTTCTACAAGTAGAACAATGAATAGTACAGGTAGACGAGTGAAATCTTTCTATATATTGCTTCTATATAGTCTAAGATACATATATGCAAAGCATCCAAGCTGTACAATTCGCCAATTTATTGTTCTTCAAGTTTAAGTGAACAACGAGCCCCATTGTTAATCCTTTAAAGGAAATTATTTCTAAATTTCGACAAGTTGAAAAATGAATGGAACAGGTAGACGGTTGAGATCTTTGTATATATTGCTTCTATTATAGTCTAAGAAACATATATGCAAAGCATCCAAACAGTACAATTCGCCAATTTTTTGTTCTTCATGTTTAAGTGAACAATGAGCCCCAATGGTTAATCCTTTATCGGAAATTATTTGTAACTTTCGACAAGTAGAACAATGAATGGAACAGGTAGACGTTTGAAATCCATGTATATATTGCCTCTATATAGTCTAAGAAACATATATGCAAAGCATCCAAACAGTACAATTCGCCAATTTATTGTTCTTCAAGTTTAAGTGAACAATGAGCCCCATTGTTAATCCTTTATCGGAAATTATTTGTAACTTTCGACAAGTAGAACAATGAATGGAACAGGTAGACGGTTGAAATCTTTGTATATATTGCTTCTATATAGTCTAAGAAACATATATACAATGCATCCAAACAGTACCATTCGCCAATTTTTTGTCCTTCAAGTTTAAGTGAACAATGAGCCCCATTGTTAATCCTTTATCGGAAATTATTTGTAACTTTCGACAAGTAGAACAGTGAATGGAACAGGTAGACGGTTGAAATCATTGTATATATTGCTTCTATATAATCTAAGAGACACATATGAAAAAGCATCCAAACAGTACAATTCGCCAATTATTTCATCTTCATGATTAAATGAACTACGAGCCCCATTGTTAATCCTTTAAAGGAAATTATTTGTAAATTTTGACAAGTAGAACAATGAATGGATCATGTAGACGGTTGAAATCATTGTATAAATTGCTTCTATATAGTCTACGAAACAAATATGCAAAGCATCCAAACAGTATAATTCGCCAATTTTTTGTTCTTCAAGTTTAAGTGAACTACGAGCCCCATTGTTAATCCTTTAACGGAAATTAAATGTAACTTTCTACAAGTAGAACAATGATTGGAACACGTAGACGGTTGAAATCTTTGTATATATTGCTTCCATATAGTCTAAGAAACATATATACAAAGCATCCAAACAGTACCATTCGCCAATTTTTTGTCCTTCAAGTTTAAGCGAACAATGAGCCCCATTGTTAATCCTTTATCGGAAATTATTTGTAACTTTCGACAAGTAGAACAATGAATGGAACAGGTAGACGGTCGAAATCTTTGTATATATTGCTTCCATATAGTCTAAGAAACATATATGCAAAGCATCCAAACAGTACAATTCGCCAATTTATTGTTCTTCAAGTTTAAGTGAACTACGAGCCCCATTGTTAATCCTTTAAAGGAAATTATTTGTAAATTTCGACAAGTAGAACAATGAATGGAACAGGTAGACGGTTGAAATCTTTGTATATATTGCTTCTATATAATCTAAGAAACATATATGCAAAGCATCCAAACAGTACCATTCGCCAATTTTTTGTTCTCCAAGTTTAAGTGAACAACGAGCCCCATTGATAATCACGAAATGGAAATTATTTGTAAATTTCTACAAGTAGAACGATGAATAGTACTGGTAGACGGGTGAAATCTTTCTATATATTGCTTCTAAATACTCAAAGAAACATATATGCAAAGCATCCAAACAGTACAATTCGCCAATTTTTTGTTCTTCAAGTTTAAGTGAACTACGAGCCACATTGTTAATCCTTTAAAGGAAATTATTTGTAAATTTCGACAAGTAGAACATTGAATGGAACAGGTAGACGGTTGAAATCTTTGTATCTGTTGCTTCTATATAGTATAAGAAACATATATGCAAAGCATCTAAACAGTACCATTCGCCACTTTTTTGTTCTTCAAGTTTAAGTGAACAACGAGCCCCATTGTTAATACTTTAAAGGAAATTATTTGTAAATTTCGATAAGTAGAACACTGAATGGATCATGTAGACGGTTGAAATCAATGTATATATTGCTTCTATATAGCCTACGAAACATATATGCAAAGCATCCAAACAGTACAATTCGCCAATTTTTTGTTCTTCAAGTTTAAGTGAACTACGAGCCCCATTGTTAATCTTTAACGGAAATTAATTGTAACTTTCGACAAGTAGAACATTGAATGGAACAGGTAGACGGTTGAAATCTTTGTATCTGTTGCTTCTATATAGTATAAGAAACATATATGCAAAGCATCCAAACAGTACCATTCGCCACTTTTTTGTTCTTCAAGTTTAAGTGAACAACGAGCCGCATTGTTAATACTTTAAAGGAAATTATTTGTAAATTTCGACAAGTAGAACAATGATTGGATCACGTAGACGGTTGAAATCATTGTATATATTGCTTCTATATAGTCTAAGAAACATATATGCAAAGCATCCAAACAGTACCATTCGACAATTTTTTGTTCTTCAAGTTTAGTGAACAATGAGCCCCAATGGTTAATCCTTTATTGGAAATTATTTGTAATTTTCGACAAGTAGAACAATGAATGGAACAGGTAGACGGTTGAAATCTTTGTATATATTGTTTCTATATAATCTAAGAAACATATATGCAAAGCATCCAAACAGTACAATTCGCCAATTATTTCATCTTCATGTTTAAGTGAACTACGAGCCCCATTGTTAATACTTTAACGGAAATTATTTGTAACTTGCGACAAGTAGAACAATGAGTGGAACAGGTAGACGGTTGAAATCAATCTATATATTGCTTCTATATAGTCTAAGAAACATATATGCAAAGCATCCAAACAGTACCATTCGCCAATTTTTTGTTCTTCAAGTTTAAGTGAACAAGGAGCCCCATTGTTAATCCTTTATCGGAAATTATTTGTAAATTTCGACAAGTAGAACAATGAATGGAACAGGTAGACTGTTGAAATCATTGCATATATTGCTTCTATATAGTCCAAGAAACATATATGCAAAGCGTCCAAACAGTACAAATCGCCAATTTTTTGCTCTTCAAGTTTAAGTGAACTACGAGCTCCATTGTTAATCCTTTAAAGGAAATTGTTTGTAAATTTCGGAAAGTAGAACAATGAATGAAATAGGTAGACGGTTGAAATCATTGTATATATTGCTTCTATATAGTCTAAGAAACATATATGCAAAGCATCCAAACAGTACAATTCGCCAATTTTTTGTTCTTCAAGTTTAAGTAAACTACGATCCCCATTGTTAATCCCTTAACGGAAATTATTTGTAACTTTCGACAAGGAGAACAATGAATGGAACAGGTAGACGGTTGAAATCATTGTATATATTGCTTCTATATAGTCTAAGAAACATATATGCAAAGTATCCAAACAGTACAATTCGACAATTTCTTGCTCTTCAAGTTTAAGTAAACTACGATCCCCATTGTTAATCCCTTAACGGAAATTATTTGTAACTTTCGACAAGTAGAACAATGAATGGAACAGGTAGACGGTTGAAATCATTGTAAATATTGCTTTTATATAGTCTAAGAAACATATATGCAAAGCATCGAAACAGTACAATTCGACAATTTTTTGTTCTTCAAGTTTAGTGAACAATGAGCCCCAATGGTTAATCCTTTATCGGAAATTATTTGTAATTTTCGACAAGTAGAACAATGAATGGAACAGGTAGACGGTTGAAATCTTTGTATATATTGTTTCTATATAATCTAAGAAACATATATGCAAAGCATCCAAACAGTACAATTCGCCAATTATTTCATCTTCATGTTTAAGTGAACTACGAGCCCCATTGTTAATACTTTAACGGAAATTATTTGTAACTTGCGACAAGTAGAACAATGAGTGGAACAGGTAGACGGTTGAAATCAATCTATATATTGCTTCTATATAGTCTAAGAAACATATATGCAAAGCATCCAAACAGTACAATTCGCCAATTTATTGTTCTTCAAGTTTAAGTGAACAACGAGCCCCATTGTTAATCCTTTAAAGGAAATTATTTGTAAATTTCGACAAGTAGAACAATGAATAGAACAGGTAGACGGTTGAAATCTTTGTATATATTGCGTCTATATAATCTAAGAAACATATATGCAAAGCATCCAAACAGTACAATTCGCCAATTTTTTGTTTTTCAAGTTTAAGTGAACAATTAGCCCCAATGGTTAATCCTTTATCGGAAATTATTTGTAACTTTCGACAAGTAGAACAATGAATAGTACAGGTAGACGGTTGAATTCTTTGTATATATTGCTTCTATATAGTCTAAGAAACATATATGCAAAGCATCCTAACAGTACAATTCGCCAATTTATTGTTCTTCAAGTTTAAGTGAACAACGAGCCTCATTGTTAATCCTTTAAAGGAAATTATTTGTAAATTTCGACAAGTAGAACAATGATTGGAACACGTAGACGGTTGAAATCTTTGTATATATTGCTTCCATATAGTCTAAGAAACATCTACGCAAAGCATCCAAACAGTACCATTCGCCAATTTTTTGTTCTTCAAGTTTAAGTGAACAACGAGCCCCATTGATAATCAGGAAAGGGAAATTTTTTGTAAGTTTCTACAAGAAGAACAATGAATAGAACAGGTAGACGGTTGAATTCTTTGTATATGTGGCTTCTATATAGTCTAGGAAATCTATATGCAAAGCATCCAAACACTAACATTTGCCAATTTTATGTTCTTCAAGTTTAAGTGAACTACGAGCCCCATTGTTAATCCTTTAACGGAAATTATTTGTAAATTTCGACAAGTAGAACAATGAATGGAACAGGTAGACGGTTGAAATCATAGTTTATATTGCTTCTATATAGTCTAAGAAACACATATGCAAAGCATCCAAACAGTACAATTCGCCAATTTTATGTTCTTCAAGTTTAAGTGAACAATGAGCCCCAATGGTTAATCCTTTATCGGAAATTATTTGTAATTTTCGACAAGTAGAACAATGAATTGAACAGGTAGACGGTTGAAATATTTGTATATATTGCTTCTATATAATCTAAGAAACATATATGCAAAGCATCCAAACAGTACCATTCGCCAATTTATTGTTCTTCAAGTTTAAGTGAACAACGAGCCCCATTGTTAATCCTTTAAAGGAAATTATTTGTAAATTTCGACAAGTAGAACAATGAATAGAACAGGTAGACGGTTGAAATCTTTGTATATATTGCGTCTATATAATCTAAGAAACATATATGCAAAGCATCCAAACAGTACAATTCGCCAATTTTTTGTTTTTCAAGTTTAAGTGAACAATTAGCCCCAATGGTTAATCCTTTAAATGAAATTATTTGTAAATTTCGACAAGTAGAACAATGAATGGATCATGTAGACGGTTGAAATCAATGTATATATTGCTTCTATATAGCCTACGAAACATATATGCAAAGCATCCAAACAGTACAATTCGCCAATTTTTTGTTCTTCAAGTTTAAGTGAACTACGAGCCCCATTGTTAATCTTTAACGGAAATTAATTGTAACTTTCGACAAGTAGAACATTGAATGGAACAGGTAGACGGTTGAAATCTTTGTATCTGTTGCTTCTATATAGTATAAGAAACATATATGCAAAGCATCCAAACAGTACCATTCGCCACTTTTTTGTTCTTCAAGTTTAAGTGAACAACGAGCCCCATTGTTAATACTTTAAAGGAAATTATTTGTAAATTTCGATAAGTAGAACACTGAATGGATCATGTAGACGGTTGAAATCAATGTATATATTGCTTCTATATAGCCTACGAAACATATATGCAAAGCATCCAAACAGTACAATTCGCCAATTTTTTGTTCTTCAAGTTTAAGTGAACTACGAGCCCCATTGTTAATCTTTAACGGAAATTAATTGTAACTTTCGACAAGTAGAACATTGAATGGAACAGGTAGACGGTTGAAATCTTTGTATCTGTTGCTTCTATATAGTATAAGAAACATATATGCAAAGCATCCAAACAGTACCATTCGCCACTTTTTTGTTCTTCAAGTTTAAGTGAACAACGAGCCGCATTGTTAATACTTTAAAGGAAATTATTTGTAAATTTCGACAAGTAGAACAATGATTGGATCACGTAGACGGTTGAAATCATTGTATATATTGCTTCTATATAGTCTAAGAAACATATATGCAAAGCATCCAAACAGTACAATTCGCCAATTTATTGTTCTTCAAGTTTAAGTGAACAACGAGCCCCATTGTTAATCCTTTAAAGGAAATTATTTGTAAATTTCGACAAGTAGAACAATGAATAGAACAGGTAGACGGTTGAAATCTTTGTATATATTGCGTCTATATAATCTAAGAAACATATATGCAAAGCATCCAAACAGTACAATTCGCCAATTTTTTGTTTTTCAAGTTTAAGTGAACAATTAGCCCCAATGGTTAATCCTTTATCGGAAATTATTTGTAATTTTCGACAAGTAGAACAATGAATTGAACAGGTAGACAGTTGAAATCATTGTATATATTGCTTCTATATAGTCTAAGAAACATATATGCAAAGCATCCAAACAGTACAATTCGCCAATTTTATGTTCTTCAAGTTTAAATGAACTACGAACCCCATTGTTAATTATTTAACGGAAATTATTTGTAACATTCGACAAGTAAAACAATGAATGGAACAGGTAGACGGTTGAAATCTTTCTATATATTACTTCTATATAGTCTAAGAAACATATATGCAAAGCATCCAAACAGTACAATTCGCCAATTTTTTGTTCTTCAAGTTTAAGTGAACTACGAGCCCCATTGTTAATCCTTTAAAGGAAATTATTTGTAAATTTCGACAAGTAGAACAATGAATGGGACAGGTGCCTAACCCAGACGGTTGAAATCTTTGTATATATTGCTTCTATATAGTCTAAGAAACATATATGCAAAGGATCCAAACTGTACCATTCGCCAATTTTTTGTTCTTCAAGTTTAAGTGAACAACGAGCCCCATTGACAATCTTGAAACGGAAATTATTTGTAAGTTTCTACAAGTAGAACAATGAATAGAACAGGTAGACGGTTGAAATCTTTGTATATGCTGCTTCTATATAGTCTAAGAAACCTATATGCAAAGCATCTAAACAGTAACATCCGCCAATTTTTGTATCTTCGAGTATTAGTGAACAACGAGCCCCATTGATAATCATGAAATGGAAATTATTTGTAACTTTCTACAAGTAGAACAATGAATAGTACAGGTAGACGAGTGAAATCTTTCTATATATTGCTTCTATATAGTCTAAGATACATATATGCAAAGCATCCAAGCTGTACAATTCGCCAATTTATTGTTCTTCAAGTTTAAGTGAACAACGAGCCCCATTGTTAATCCTTTAAAGGAAATTATTTCTAAATTTCGACAAGTTGAAAAATGAATGGAACAGGTAGACGGTTGAGATCTTTGTATATATTGCTTCTATTATAGTCTAAGAAACATATATGCAAAGCATCCAAACAGTACAATTCGCCAATTTTTTGTTCTTCATGTTTAAGTGAACAATGAGCCCCAATGGTTAATCCTTTATCGGAAATTATTTGTAACTTTCGACAAGTAGAACAATGAATGGAACAGGTAGACGTTTGAAATCCATGTATATATTGCCTCTATATAGTCTAAGAAACATATATGCAAAGCATCCAAACAGTACAATTCGCCAATTTATTGTTCTTCAAGTTTAAGTGAACAATGAGCCCCATTGTTAATCCTTTATCGGAAATTATTTGTAACTTTCGACAAGTAGAACAATGAATGGAACAGGTAGACGGTTGAAATCTTTGTATATATTGCTTCTATATAGTCTAAGAAACATATATACAATGCATCCAAACAGTACCATTCGCCAATTTTTTGTCCTTCAAGTTTAAGTGAACAATGAGCCCCATTGTTAATCCTTTATCGGAAATTATTTGTAACTTTCGACAAGTAGAACAGTGAATGGAACAGGTAGACGGTTGAAATCATTGTATATATTGCTTCTATATAATCTAAGAGACACATATGAAAAAGCATCCAAACAGTACAATTCGCCAATTATTTCATCTTCATGATTAAATGAACTACGAGCCCCATTGTTAATCCTTTAAAGGAAATTATTTGTAAATTTTGACAAGTAGAACAATGAATGGATCATGTAGACGGTTGAAATCATTGTATAAATTGCTTCTATATAGTCTACGAAACAAATATGCAAAGCATCCAAACAGTATAATTCGCCAATTTTTTGTTCTTCAAGTTTAAGTGAACTACGAGCCCCATTGTTAATCCTTTAACGGAAATTAAATGTAACTTTCTACAAGTAGAACAATGATTGGAACACGTAGACGGTTGAAATCTTTGTATATATTGCTTCCATATAGTCTAAGAAACATATATACAAAGCATCCAAACAGTACCATTCGCCAATTTTTTGTCCTTCAAGTTTAAGCGAACAATGAGCCCCATTGTTAATCCTTTATCGGAAATTATTTGTAACTTTCGACAAGTAGAACAATGAATGGAACAGGTAGACGGTCGAAATCTTTGTATATATTGCTTCCATATAGTCTAAGAAACATATATGCAAAGCATCCAAACAGTACAATTCGCCAATTTATTGTTCTTCAAGTTTAAGTGAACTACGAGCCCCATTGTTAATCCTTTAAAGGAAATTATTTGTAAATTTCGACAAGTAGAACAATGAATGGAACAGGTAGACGGTTGAAATCTTTGTATATATTGCTTCTATATAATCTAAGAAACATATATGCAAAGCATCCAAACAGTACCATTCGCCAATTTTTTGTTCTCCAAGTTTAAGTGAACAACGAGCCCCATTGATAATCACGAAATGGAAATTATTTGTAAATTTCTACAAGTAGAACGATGAATAGTACTGGTAGACGGGTGAAATCTTTCTATATATTGCTTCTAAATACTCAAAGAAACATATATGCAAAGCATCCAAACAGTACAATTCGCCAATTTTTTGTTCTTCAAGTTTAAGTGAACTACGAGCCACATTGTTAATCCTTTAAAGGAAATTATTTGTAAATTTCGACAAGTAGAACAATGAATGGATCAGGTAGACGGTTGAAATAATTGTATATATTGCTTCTATATAGTCTAAGAAACATATATGCAAAGCATCCAAACAGTACAATTCGCCAATTTCTTGTTCTTCAAGTTTAAGTGAACAACGAGCCCCATTGTTAATCCTTTAAAGGAAATTATTTGTAAATTTCGACTAGTAGAACAATGAATGGAACAGGTAGACGGTTGAAATCATTGTATATATTGCTTCTATATAATCTAAGAGACACATATGAAAAAGCATCCAAACAGTACAATTCGCCAATTATTTCATCTTCATGATTAAATGAACTACGAGCCCCATTGTTAATCCTTTAAAGGAAATTATTTGTAAATTCCGACAACTAGAACAATGAATGGATCATGTAGACGGTTGAAATCATTGTATATATTGCTTCTATATAGTCTACGAAACAAATATGCAAAGCATCCAAGCAGTACAATTCGCCAATTTTTTGTTCTTCAAGTTTAAGTGAACTACGAGCCCCATTGTTAATCCTTTAACGGAAATTAAATGTAACTTTCTACAAGTAGAACAATGATTGGAACACGTAGACGGTTGAAATCTTTGTATATATTGCTTCCATATAGTCTAAGAAACATATATACAAAGCATCCAAACAGTACCATTCGCCAATTTTTTGTCCTTCAAGTTTAAGCGAACAATGAGCCCCATTGTTAATCCTTTATCGGAAATTATTTGTAACTTTCGACAAGTAGAACAATGAATGGAACAGGTAGACGGTCGAAATCTTTGTATATATTGCTTCCATATAGTCTAAGAAACATATATGCAAAGCATCCAAACAGTACAATTCGCCAATTTATTGTTCTTCAAGTTTAAGTGAACTACGAGCCCCATTGTTAATCCTTTAAAGGAAATTATTTGTAAATTTCGACAAGTAGAACACTGAATGGAACAGGTAGACGGTTGAAATCTTTGTATATATTGCTTCTATATAATCTAAGAAACATATATGCAAAGCATCCAAACAGTACCATTCGCCAATTTTTTGTTCTCCAAGTTTAAGTGAACAACGAGCCCCATTGATAATCACGAAATGGAAATTATTTGTAAATTTCTACAAGTAGAACGATGAATAGTACTGGTAGACGGGTGAAATCTTTCTATATATTGCTTCTAAATACTCAAAGAAACATATATGCAAAGCATCCAAACAGTACAATTCGCCAATTTTTTGTTCTTCAAGTTTAAGTGAACTACGAGCCACATTGTTAATCCTTTAAAGGAAATTATTTGTAAATTTCGACAAGTAGAACAATGAATGGATCAGGTAGACGGTTGAAATAATTGTATATATTGCTTCTATATAGTCTAAGAAACATATATGCAAAGCATCCAAACAGTACAATTCGCCAATTTCTTGTTCTTCAAGTTTAAGTGAACAACGAGCCCCATTGTTAATCCTTTAAAGGAAATTATTTGTAAATTTCGACTAGTAGAACAATGAATGGAACAGGTAGACGGTTGAAATCATTGTATATATTGCTTCTATATAATCTAAGAGACACATATGAAAAAGCATCCAAACAGTACAATTCGCCAATTATTTCATCTTCATGATTAAATGAACTACGAGCCCCATTGTTAATCCTTTAAAGGAAATTATTTGTAAATTCCGACAAGTAGAACAATGAATGGATCATGTAGACGGTTGAAATCATTGTATATATTGCTTCTATATAGTCTACGAAACAAATATGCAAAGCATCCAAACAGTACAATTCGCCAATTTTTTGTTCTTCAAGTTTAAGTGAACTATGAGCCCCATTGTTAATCCTTTAACGGAAATTAATTGTAACTTTCTACATGTAGAACAATGATTGGAACACGTAGACGGTTGAAATCTTTGTATATATTGCTTCCATATAGTCTAAGAAACATATATACAAAGCATCCAAACAGTACCATTCGCCAATTTTTGGTCCTTCAAGTTTAAGCGAACAATGAGCCCCATTGTTAATCCTTTATCGGAAATTATTTGTAACTTTCGACAAGTAGAACAATGAATGGAACAGGTAGACGGTCGAAATCTTTGTATATATTGCTTCTATATAGTCTAAGAAACATATATGCAAAGCATCCAAACAGTACAATTCGCAAATTTTTTGTTCTTCAAGTTTAAGTGAACAATGAGCCCCAATGGTTAATCCTTTATCGGTAATTATTTGTAACTTTCGACAAGTAGAACAATGTCTGGAACAGGTAGACGGTTGAAATCCTTGTATATATTGCGTCTATATAGTCTAAGAAACATATATGCAAAGCATCCAAACAGTTCAATTCGCCAATTTATTGTTCTTCAAGTTTAAGTGAACTACGAGCCCCATTGTTAATCCTTTAAAGGAAATTATTTGTAAATTTCGACAAGTAGAACAATGAATGGAACAGGTAGACTGTTGAAATCATTGTATATATTGCTTCTATATAGTCTAAGAAACATATATGCATAGCGTCCAAACAGTACAATTCGAAAAAATTTTTGCTCTTCAAGTTTAAGTGAACTACGAGCCCCATTGTTAATCCTTTAAAGGAAATTATTTGTAACTTTCGGCAAGTAGAACAATGAATGGAATAGGTAGACGGTTGAAATCATTGTATATATTGCTTCTATATAGTCTAAGAGACATACATGCAAAGCATCCAAACAGTACAATTCGCCAATTTCTTGTTCTCCAAAGTTTAAGTGAACAACGAGCCCCATTGTTAATCCTTTAAAGGAAATTATTTGTAAATTTCGACAAGTAGAACAATGATTGGAACACGTAGACGGTTGAAATCTTTGTATATATTGCTTCCATATAGTCTAAGAAACATGTACGCAAAGCATCCAAACAGTACCATTTCCCAATTTTTTGCTCTTCAAGTTTAAGTGAACTACGAGCCCCATTGTTAATCCTTTAAAGGAAATTATTTGTAAATTTCGACAAGTAGAACATTGAATAGAACAGGTAGACGGTTGAAATCTTTGTATATATTGCTTCTATATAGTCTAAGAAACATATATGCAAAGCATCCAAACAGTACAATTCGCCAATTTTTTGTTCTTCAAGTTTACGTGAACAATGAGCCCCAATGGTTAATCCTTTAACGGAAATTATTTGTAACTTTCGACAAGTAGAACAATGAATGGAACAGGTAGACGGTTGAAATCATTGTATATATTGCTTCTATATAATCTAAGAGAAACATATGCAAAGCATCCAAACAGTACAATTCGCCAATTATTTCATCTTCATGATTAAATGAACTACGAGCCCCATTGTTAATCATTTAAAGGAAATTATTTGTAAATTTCGACTAGTAGAACAATGAATGGAACAGGTAGACGGTTGAAATCATTGTATATATTGCTTCTATATAATCTAAGAGACACATATGAAAAAGCATCCAAACAGTACAATTCGCCAATTATTTCATCTTCATGATTAAATGAACTACGAGCCCCATTGTTAATCCTTTAAAGGAAATTATTTGTAAATTTCGACAAGTAGAACAATGAATGGATCATGTAGACGGTTGAAATCATTGTATATATTGCTTCTATATAGTCTACGAAACAAATATGCAAAGCATCCAAACAGTACAATTCGCCAATTTTTTGTTCTACAAGTTTAAGTGAACAATGAGCCCCATTGTTAATCCTTTATCGGAAATTATTTGTAACTTTCGACAAGTAGAACAATGAATGGAACAGGTAGACGGTCGAAATCTTTGTATATATTGCTTCTATATAGTCTAAGAAACATATATGCAAAGCATCCAAACAGTACAATTCGCCAATTTCTTGTTCTCCAAAGTTTAAGTGAACAACGAGCCCCATTGTTAATCCTTTAAAGGAAATTATTTGTAAATTTCGATAAGTAGAACAATGATTGGAACACGTAGACGGTTGAAATCTTTGTATATATTGCTTCCATATAGTCTAAGAAACATATATACAATGCATCCAAACAGTACCATTCGCCAATTTTTTGTCCTTCAAGTTTAAGTGAACAATGAGCCCCATTGTTAATCCTTTATCGGAAATTATTTGTAACTTTCGACAAGTAGAACAATGAATGGAACAGGTAGACGGTTGAAATCATTGTATATATTGCTTCTATATAATCTAAGAGACACATATGAAAAAGCATCCAAACAGTACAATTCGCCAATTATTTCATCTTCATGATTAAATGAACTACGAGCCCCATTGTTAATCCTTTAAAGGAAATTATTTGTAAATTTTGACAAGTCGAACAATGAATGGATCATGTAGACGGTTGAAATCATTGTATAAATTGCTTCTATATAGTCTACGAAACAAATATGCAAAGCATCCAAACAGTATAATTCGCCAATTTTTTGTTCTTCAAGTTTAAGTGAACTACGAGCCCCATTGTTAATCCTTTAACGGAAATTAATTGTAACTTTCTACAAGTAGAACAATGATTGGAACACGTAGACGGTTGAAATCTTTGTATATATTGCTTCCATATAGTCTAAGAAACATATATACAAAGCATCCAAACAGTACCATTCGCCAATTTTTGGTCCTTCAAGTTTAAGCGAACAATGAGCCCCATTGTTAATCCTTTATCGGAAATTATTTGTAACTTTCGACAAGTAGAACAATGAATGGAACAGGTAGACGGTCGAAATCTTTGTATATATTGCTTCTATATAGTCTAAGAAACATATATGCAAAGCATCCAAACAGTACAATTCGCCAATTTATTGTTCTTCAAGTTTAAGTGAACTACGAGCCCCATTGTTAATCCTTTAAAGGAAATTATTCGTAAATTTCGACAAGTAGAACAATGAATGGAACAGGTAGACTGTTGAAATCATTGTATATATTGCTTCTATATAGTCTAAGAAACATATATGCATAGCGTCCAAACAGTACAATTCGAAAAATTTTTTGCTCTTCAAGTTTAAGTGAACTACGAGCCCCATTGTTAATCCTCTAAAGGAAATTATTTGTAACTTTCGGCAAGTAGAACAATGAATGGAATAGGTAGACGGCTGAAATCCTTGTATATATTGCGTCTATATAGTCTAAGAAACATATATGCAAAGCATCCAAACAGTACAATTCGCCAATTTCTTGTTCTCCAAAGTTTAAGTGAACAACGAGCCCCATTGTTAATCCTTTAAAGGAAATTATTTGTAAATTTCGACAAGTAGAACAATGATTGGAACACGTAGACGGTTGAAATCTTTGTATATATTGCTTCCATATAGTCTAAGAAACATATATACAATGCATCCAAACAGTACCATTCGCCAATTTTTTGTCCTTCAAGTTTAAGTGAACAATGAGCCCCATTGTTAATCCTTTATCGGAAATTATTTGTAACTTTCGACAAGTAGAATAATGAATAGTACAGGTAGACATGTGAAATCTTTCTATATATTGCTTCTAAATAGTCTAAGAAACATATATGCAAAGCATCCAAACAGTACAATTCGCCAATTTTTTGTCCTTCAAGTTTAAGTGAACAATGAGCCCCATTGTTAATCCTTTATCGGAAATTATTTGTAACTTTCGACAAGTAGAACAATGTCTGGAACAGGTAGACGGTTGAAATCCTTGTATATATTGCGTCTATATAGTCTAAGAAACATATATGCAAAGCATCCAAACAGTACAATTCGCCAATTTATTGTTCTTCAAGTTTAAGTGAACTACGAGCCCCATTGTTAATCCTTTAAAGGAAATTATTTGTAAATTTCGACAAGTAGAACAATGAATGGAACAGGTAGACTGTTGAAATCATTGTATATATTGCTTCTATATAGTCTAAGAAACATATATGCATAGCGTCCAAACAGTACAATTCGCCAATTTTTTGCTCTTCAAGTTTAAGTGAACTACGAGCCCCATTGTTAATCCTTTAAAGGAAATTATTTGTATATTTCGGCAAGTAGAACAATGAATGGAATAGGTAGACGGTTGAAATCATTGTATATATTGCTTCTATATAGTCTAAGAAACATATATGCAAAGCATCCAAACAGTACAATTCGCCAATTTCTTGTTCTCCAAAGTTTAAGTGAACAACGAGCCCCATTGTTAATCCTTTAAAGGAAATTATTTGTAAATTTCGACAAGTAGAACAATGATTGGAACACGTAGACGGTTGAAATCACTGTATATATTGCTTCTACATAGTCCAAGGAACATATATGCAAAGCGTCCAAACAGTACAATTCGCCAATTTTTTGCTCTTCAAGATTAAGTAAACTACGAGCCCCATTGTTAATCCTTTAAAGGAAATTATTTGTAAATTTCGACAAGTAGAACAATGAATGGAACAGGTAGACGGTTGAAATAATTGTATATATTGCTTCTATATAATCTAAGAAACATATATGCAAAGCATCCAAACAGTAACAATCGCCAATTTTTTGATCTTCAAGTTTAAGTGAACAGCGAGCCCAATTGATAATCATGAAATGGAAATTATTTGTAACTTTCTACAAGTAGAACAATGAATAGTACAGGTAGACATGTGAAATCTTTCTATATAGTGCTTCTAAATAGTCTAAGAAACATATATGCAAAGCATCCAAACAGTACAATTCGCCAATTTTTTGTTCTTCAAGTTTAAGTGAACTACGAGCCCCATTGTTAATCCTTTAACGGAAATTAATTGTAACTTTCTACAAGTAGAACAATGATTGGATCACGTAGGCGGTTGAAATCTTTGTATATATTGCTTCCATATAGTCTAAGAAACATATATGCAAAGCATCCAAACAGTACCATTCGCCAATTTTTTGTCCTTCAAGTTTAAGTGAACAATGAGCCCCATTGTTAATCCTTTATCGGAAATTATTTGTAACTTTCGACAAGTAGAACAATGAATGGAACAGGTAGACGGTTGAAATATTTGTATATATTGCTTCTATATAATATAAGAAACATATATTCAAAGCATCCAAACAGTACCATCCGCCAATTTTTTGTTCTTCAAGTTTAAGTGAACTACGAGCCCCATTGTTAATCCTTTAAAGGAAATTATTTGTAAATTTCGGCAAGTAGAACAATGAATGGAATAGGTAGACGGTTGAAATCATTGTATATATTGCTTCTATATAGTCTAAGAAACATATATGCAAAGCATCCAAACAGTACAATTCGCCAGTTTCTTGTTCTTCAAGTTTAAGTAAACTACGATCCCCATTGTTAATCCCTTAACGGAAATTATTTGTAACTTCCGACAAGTAGAACAATGAATGGAACAGGTAGACGGTTGAAATCATTGTATATATTGCTTCTATATAGTCTAAGAAACATATCTGCAAATCGTCTAAACAATACAATTCGCCAATTATTTGATCTTCAAGTTTAAGTGAACTACGAGCCCCATTGTTAATACTTTAACGGAAATTATTTGTAACTTGCGACAAGTAGAACAATGAATGGAACAGGTAGACGGTTGAAATCAATGGATATATTGCTTCTATATAGTCTAAGAAACATATATGCAAAGCATCCAAACAGTACCATTCGCCAATTTTTTGTTCTTCAAGTTTAAGTGAACAACGAGCCCCATTGTTAATCATTTAAAGGAAATTATTTGTAAATTTCGACAAGTAGAACAATGATTGGAACACGTAGACGGTTGAAATCTTTGTATATATTGCTTCCATATAGTCTAAGAAACATGTACGCAAAGCATCCAAACAGTACCATTCGCCAATTTTTTGTTCTTCAAGTGTATGTGAACAATGAGTCCCAATGGTTAATCCTTTATCGGAAATTATTTGTAATTTTCGACAAGTAGAACAATGAATGGAACAGGTAGACGGTTGAAATCTTTGTATATATTGCTTCTATATAATCTAAGAAACATATATGCAAAGCATCCAAACAGTACCATTCGCCAATTTTTTGTTCTCCAAGTTTAAGTGAACAACGAGCCCCATTGATAATCATGAAATGGAAATTATTTGTAACTTTCTACAAGTAGAACAATGAATAGTACAGGTAGACATGTGAAATCTTTCTATATATTGCTTCTAAATAGTCTAAGAAACATATATGCAAAGCATCCAAACAGTACAATTCGCCAATTTTTTGTCCTTCAAGTTTAAGTGAACAATGAGCCCCATTGTTAATCCTTTATCGGAAATTATTTGTAACTTTCGACAAGTAGAACAATGAATGGAACAGGTAGACGGTCGAAATCTTTGTATATATTGCTTCTATATAGTCTAAGAAACATATATGCAAAGCATCCAAACAGTACAATTCGCAAATTTTTTGTTCTTCAAGTTTAAGTGAACAATGAGCCCCAATGGTTAATCCTTTATCGGTAATTATTTGTAACTTTCGACAAGTAGAACAATGTCTGGAACAGGTAGACGGTTGAAATCCTTGTATATATTGCGTCTATATAGTCTAAGAAACATATATGCAAAGCATCCAAACAGTACAATTCGCCAATTTATTGTTCTTCAAGTTTAAGTGAACTACGAGCCCCATTGTTAATCCTTTAAAGGAAATTATTTGTAAATTTCGACAAGTAGAACAATGAATGGAACAGGTAGACTGTTGAAATCATTGTATATATTGCTTCTATATAGTCTAAGAAACATATATGCATAGCGTCCAAACAGTACAATTCGCCAATTTTTTGCTCTTCAAGTTTAAGTGAACTACGAGCCCCATTGTTAATCCTTTAAAGGAAATTATTTGTATATTTCGGCAAGTAGAACAATGAATGGAATAGGTAGACGGTTGAAATCATTGTATATATTGCTTCTTTATATTCTAAGAAACATATATGCAAAGCATCCAAACAGTACAATTCGCCAATTTCTTGTTCTCCAAAGTTTAAGTGAACAACGAGCCCCATTGTTAATCCTTTAAAGGAAATTATTTGTAAATTTCGACAAGTAGAACAATGATTGGAACACGTAGACGGTTGAAATCACTGTATATATTGCTTCTACATAGTCCAAGGAACATATATGCAAAGCGTCCAAACAGTACAATTCGCCAATTTTTTGCTCTTCAAGTTTAAGTAAACTACGAGCCCCATTGTTAATCCTTTAAAGGAAATTATTTGTAAATTTCGACAAGTAGAACAATGAATGGAACAGGTAGACGGTTGAAATAATTGTATATATTGCTTCTATATAATCTAAGAAACATATATGCAAAGCATCCAAACAGTAACAATCGCCAATTTTTTGATCTTCAAGTTTAAGTGAACAGCGAGCCCAATTGATAATCATGAAATGGAAATTATTTGTAACTTTCTACAAGTAGAACAATGAATAGTACAGGTAGGCATGTGAAATCTTTCTATATAGTGCTTCTAAATAGTCTAAGAAACATATATGCAAAGCATCCAAACAGTACAATTCGCCAATTTTTTGTTCTTCAAGTTTAAGTGAACTACGAGCCCCATTGTTAATCCTTTAAAGGAAATTATTTGTAAATTTCGGCAAGTAGAACAATGAATGGAATAGGTAGACGGTTGAAATCATTGTATATATTGCTTCCATATAGTCTAAGAAACATATCTGCATATCATCCAAACAGTACAATTCGCCAATTATTTGATCTTCAAGTTTAAGTGAACTACGAGCCCCATTGTTAATACTTTAAAGGAAATTATTTGTAAATTTCGACTAGTAGAACAATGAATGGAACAGGTAGACGGTTGAAATTATTGTATATATTGCTACTATATAATCTAAGAGACACATATGAAAAAGCATCCAAACAGTACAATCCGCCAATTATTTCATCTTCATGATTAAATGAACTACGAGCCCCATTGTTAATCCTTTAAAGGAAATTATTTGTAAATTTCGACAAGTAGAACAATGAATGGATCATGTAGACGGTTGAAATCATTGTATATATTGCTTCTATATAGTCTACGAAACAAATATGCAAAGCATCCAAACAGTACAATTCGCCAATTTTTTGTTCTTCAAGTTTAAGTGAACTACGAGCCCCATTGTTAATCCTTTAACGGAAATTAATTGTAACTTTCTACAAGTAGAACAATGATTGGAACACGTAGACGGTTGAAATCTTTGTATATATTGCTTCCATATAGTCTAAGAAACATATATACAAAGCATCCAAACAGTACCATTCGCCAATTTTTTGTCCTACAAGTTTAAGTGAACAATGAGCCCCATTGTTAATCGTTTATCGGAAATTATTTGTAACTTTCGACAAGTAGAACAATGAATGGAACAGGTAGACGGTCGAAATCTTTGTATATATTGCTTCTATATAGTCTAAGAAACATATATGCAAAGCGTCCAAACAGTACAATTCGCCAATTTTTTGCTCTTCAAGTTTAAGTGAACTACGAGCCCCATTGTTAATCCTTTAAAGGAAATTATTTGTAAATTTCGGCAAGTAGAACAATGAATGGAATAGGTAGACGATTGAAATCATTGTATATATTGCTTCCATATAGTCTAAGAAACATATCTGCATATCATCCAAACAGTACAATTCGCCAATTATTTGATCTTCAAGTATAAGTGAACTACGAGCCCCATTGTTAATACTTTAAAGGAAATTATTTGTAAATTTCGACTAGTAGAACAATGAATGGAACAGGTAGACGGTTGAAATTATTGTATATATTGCTTCTATATAATCTAAGAGACACATATGAAAAAGCATCCAAACAGTACAATTCGCCAATTATTTCATCTTCATGATTAAATGAACTACGAGCCCCATTGTTAATCCTTTAAAGGAAATTATTTGTAAATTTCGACAAGTAGAACAATGAATGGATCATGTAGACGGTTGAAATCATTGTATATATTGCTTCTATATAGTCTACGAAACAAATATGCAAAGCATCCAAACAGTACAATTCGCCAATTTTTTGTTCTTCAAGTTTAAGTGAACTACGAGCCCCATTGTTAATCCTTTAACGGAAATTAATTGTAACTTTCTACAAGTAGAACAATGATTGGAACACGTAGACGGTTGAAATCTTTGTATATATTGCTTCCATATAGTCTAAGAAACATATATACAAAGCATCCAAACAGTACCATTCGCCAATTTTTTGTCCTTCAAGTTTAAGTGAACAATGAGCCCCATTGTTAATCCTTTATCGGAAATTATTTGTAACTTTCGACAAGTAGAACAATGAATGGAACAGGTAGACGGTCGAAATCTTTGTATATATTGCTTCTATATATTCTAAGAAACATATATGCAAATCATCCTAACAGTACAATTCGCCAATTATTTGATCTTCAAGTTTAAGTGAACTACGAGCCCCATTGTTAATACTTTAACGGAAATTATTTGTAACTTGGGACAAGTAGAACAATGAATGGAACAGGTAGACGGTTGAAATCAATGTATATATTGCTTCTATATAGTCTAAGAAACATATATGCAAAGCATCCAAACAGTACCATTCGCCAATTTTTTGTTCTTCAAGTTTAAGTGAACAATGAGCCCCATTGTTAATCCTTCATCGGAAATTATTTGTAACTTTCGACAAGTAGAACAATGAATGGAACAGGTAGACGGTTGAAATCAATGTATATATTGCTTCTATATAGTCTAAGAAACATATATGCAAAGCATCCAAACAGTACAATTCGCCAATTTTTTGTTCTTCAAGTTTAAGTGAACAATGAGCCCCAATGGTTAATCCTTTATCGGTAATTATTTGTAACTTTCGACAAGTAGAACAATGAATAGTACAGGTAGACGGGTGAAATCTTTCTATATATTGCTTCTAAATAGTCTAAGAAACATATATGCAAAGCATCCAAACAGTACAATACGCCAATTATTTGATCTTCAAGTTTAAGTGAACTACGAGCCCCACTGTTAATACTTTAACGGAAATTATTTGTAACTAGGGACAAGTAGAACAATGAATGGAACAGGTAGACGGTTGAAATCAATGTATATATTGCTTCTATATAGTCTAAGAAACATATATGCAAAGCATCCAAACAGTACAATTCGCCAATTTTTTGTCCTTCAATTTTAAGTGAACTACGAGCCCCATTGTTAATCCTTTAAAGGAAATTATTTCTAAATTTCGACAAGTTGAAAAATGAATGGAACAGGTAGACGGTTGAAATCATTGTATATATTGCTTCTATATAGTCTAAGAAACATATATGCATAGCGTCCAAACAGTACAATTCGAAAAATTTTTTGCTCTTCAAGTTTAAGTGAACTACGAGCCCCATTGTTAATCCTTTAAAGGAAATTATTTGTAACTTTCGGCAAGTAGAACAATGAATGGAATAGGTAGACGGCTGAAATCCTTGTATATATTGCGTCTATATAGTCTAAGAAACATATATGCAAAGCATCCAAACAGTACAATTCGCCAATTTATTGTTCTTCAAGTTTAAGTGAACTACGAGCCCCATTGTTAATCCTTTAAAGGAAATTATTTGTAAATTTCGACAAGTAGAACAATGAATGGAACAGGTAGACGGTTGAAATCTTTGTATATATTGCTTCTATATAATCTAAGAAACATATATGCAAAGCATCCAAACAGTACCATTCGCCAATTTTTTGTTCTCCAAGTTTAAGTGAACAACGAGCCCCATTGATAATCACGAAATGGAAATTATTTGTAAATTTCTACAAGTAGAACGATGAATAGTACTGGTAGACGGGTGAAATCTTTCTATATATTGCTTCTAAATACTCAAAGAAACATATATGCAAAGCATCCAAACAGTACAATTCGCCAATTTTTTGTTCTTCAAGTTTAAGTGAACTACGAGCCACATTGTTAATCCTTTAAAGGAAATTATTTGTAAATTTCGACAAGTAGAACAATGAATGGATCAGGTAGACGGTTGAAATAATTGTATATATTGCTTCTATATAGTCTAAGAAACATATATGCAAAGCATCCAAACAGTACAATTCGCCAATTTCTTGTTCTTCAAGTTTAAGTGAACAACGAGCCCCATTGTTAATCCTTTAAAGGAAATTATTTGTAAATTTCGACTAGTAGAACAATGAATGGAACAGGTAGACGGTTGAAATCATTGTATATATTGCTTCTATATAATCTAAGAGACACATATGAAAAAGCATCCAAACAGTACAATTCGCCAATTATTTCATCTTCATGATTAAATGAACTACGAGCCCCATTGTTAATCCTTTAAAGGAAATTATTTGTAAATTCCGACAAGTAGAACAATGAATGGATCATGTAGACGGTTGAAATCATTGTATATATTGCTTCTATATAGTCTACGAAACAAATATGCAAAGCATCCAAACAGTACAATTCGCCAATTTTTTGTTCTTCAAGTTTAAGTGAACTACGAGCCCCATTGTTAATCCTTTAACGGAAATTAATTGTAACTTTCTACAAGTAGAACAATGATTGGAACGCGTAGACGGTTGAAATCTTTGTATATATTGCTTCCATATAGTCTAAGAAACATATATACAATGCATCCAAACAGTACCATTCGCCAATTTTTTGTCCTTCAAGTTTAAGTGAACAATGAGCCCCATTGTTAATCCTTTATCGGAAATTATTTGTAAATTTCGACAAGTAGAACAATGAATGGAACAGGTAGACTGTTGAAATCATTGTATATATTGCTTCTATATAGTCTAAGAAACATATATGCATAGCGTCCAAACAGTACAATTCGCCAATTTTTTGCTCTTCAAGTTTAAGTGAACTACGAGCCCCATTGTTAATCCTTTAAAGGAAATTATTTGTATATTTCGGCAAGTGGAACAATGAATGGAATAGGTAGACGGTTGAAATCATTGTATATATTGCTTCTATATAGTCTAAGAAACATATATGCAAAGCATCCAAACAGTACAATTCGCCAATTTCTTGTTCTCCAAAGTTTAAGTGAACAACGAGCCCCATTGTTAATCCTTTAAAGGAAATTATTTGTAAATTTCGACAAGTAGAACAATGATTGGAACACGTAGACGGTTGAAATCACTGTATATATTGCTTCTACATAGTCCAAGGAACATATATGCAAAGCGTCCAAACAGTACAATTCGCCAATTTTTTGCTCTTCAAGTTTAAGTAAACTACGAGCCCCATTGTTAATCCTTTAAAGGAAATTATTTGTAAATTTCGACAAGTAGAACAATGAATGGAACAGGTAGACGGTTGAAATAATTGTATATATTGCTTCTATATAATCTAAGAAACATATATGCAAAGCATCCAAACAGTAACAATCGCCAATTTTTTGATCTTCAAGTTTAAGTGAACAGCGAGCCCAATTGATAATCATGAAATGGAAATTATTTGTAACTTTCTACAAGTAGAACAATGAATAGTACAGGTAGACATGTGAAATCTTTCTATATAGTGCTTCTAAATAGTCTAAGAAACATATATGCAAAGCATCCAAACAGTACAATTCGCCAATTTTTTGTTCTTCAAGTTTAAGTGAACTACGAGCCCCATTGTTAATCCTTTAACGGAAATTAATTGTAACTTTCTACAAGTAGAACAATGATTGGAACACGTAGACGGTTGAAATCTTTGTATATATTGCTTCCATATAGTCTAAGAAACATATATGCAAAGCATCCAAACAGTACCATTCGCCAATTTTTTGTCCTTCAAGTTTAAGTGAACAATGAGCCCCATTGTTAATCCTTTATCGGAAATTATTTGTAACTTTCGACAAGTAGAACAATGAATGGAACAGGTAGACGGTTGAAATATTTGTATATATTGCTTCTATATAATATAAGAAACATATATTCAAAGCATCCAAACAGTACCATCCGCCAATTTTTTGTTCTTCAAGTTTAAGTGAACTACGAGCCCCATTGTTAATCCTTTAAAGGAAATTATTTGTAAATTTCGGCAAGTAGAACAATGAATGGAATAGGTAGACGGTTGAAATCATTGTATATATTGCTTCTATATAGTCTAAGAAACATATATGCAAAGCATCCAAACAGTACAATTCGCCAATTTCTTGTTCTTCAAGTTTAAGTAAACTACGATCCCCATTGTTAATCCCTTAACGGAAATTATTTGTAACTTCCGACAAGTAGAACAATGAATGGAACAGGTAGACGGTTGAAATCAATGGATATATTGCTTCTATATAGTCTAAGAAACATATATGCAAAGCATCCAAACAGTACCATTCGCCAATTTTTTGTTCTTCAAGTTTAAGTGAACAACGAGCCCCATTGTTAATCATTTAAAGGAAATTATTTGTAAATTTCGACAAGTAGAACAATGATTGGAACACGTAGACGGTTGAAATCTTTGTATATATTGCTTCCATATAGTCTAAGAAACATGTACGCAAAGCATCCAAACAGTACCATTCGCCAATTTTTTGTTCTTCAAGTGTATGTGAACAATGAGTCCCAATGGTTAATCCTTTATCGGAAATTATTTGTAATTTTCGACAAGTAGAACAATGAATGGAACAGGTAGACGGTTGAAATCTTTGTATATATTGCTTCTATATAATCTAAGAAACATATATGCAAAGCATCCAAACAGTACCATTCGCCAATTTTTTGTTCTCCAAGTTTAAGTGAACAACGAGCCCCATTGATAATCCTTTAAAGGAAATTATTTGTAAATTTCGACAAGTAGAACAATGATTGGAACACGTAGACGGTTGAAATCACTGTATATATTGCTTCTACATAGTCCAAGGAACATATATGCAAAGCGTCCAAACAGTACAATTCGCCAATTTTTTGCTCTTCAAGTTTAAGTAAACTACGAGCCCCATTGTTAATCCTTTAAAGGAAATTATTTGTAAATTTCGACAAGTAGAACAATGAATGGAACAGGTAGACGGTTGAAATAATTGTATATATTGCTTCTATATAATCTAAGAAACATATATGCAAAGCATCCAAACAGTAACAATCGCCAATTTTTTGATCTTCAAGTTTAAGTGAACAGCGAGCCCAATTGATAATCATGAAATGGAAATTATTTGTAACTTTCTACAAGTAGAACAATGAATAGTACAGGTAGACATGTGAAATCTTTCTATATAGTGCTTCTAAATAGTCTAAGAAACATATATGCAAAGCATCCAAACAGTACAATTCGCCAATTTTTTGTTCTTCAAGTTTAAGTGAACTACGAGCCCCATTGTTAATCCTTTAAAGGAAATTATTTGTAAATTTCGGCAAGTAGAACAATGAATGGAATAGGTAGACGGTTGAAATCATTGTATATATTGCTTCCATATAGTCTAAGAAACATATCTGCATATCATCCAAACAGTACAATTCGCCAATTATTTGATCTTCAAGTTTAAGTGAACTACGAGCCCCATTGTTAATACTTTAAAGGAAATTATTTGTAAATTTCGACTAGTAGAACAATGAATGGAACAGGTAGACGGTTGAAATTATTGTATATATTGCTTCTATATAATCTAAGAGACACATATGAAAAAGCATCCAAACCGTACAATTCGCCAATTATTTCATCTTCATGATTAAATGAACTACGAGCCCCATTGTTAATCCTTTAAAGGAAATTATTTGTAAATTTCGACAAGTAGAACAATGAATGGATCATGTAGACGGTTGAAATCATTGTATATATTGCTTCTATATAGTCTACGAAACAAATATGCAAAGCATCCAAACAGTACAATTCGCCAATTTTTTGTTCTTCAAGTTTAAGTGAACTACGAGCCCCATTGTTAATCCTTTAACGGAAATTAATTGTAACTTTCTACAAGTAGAACAATGATTGGAACACGTAGACGGTTGAAATCTTTGTATATATTGCTTCCATATAGTCTAAGAAACATATATACAAAGCATCCAAACAGTACCATTCGCCAATTTTTTGTCCTTCAAGTTTAAGTGAACAATGAGCCCCATTGTTAATCCTTTATCGGAAATTATTTGTAACTTTCGACAAGTAGAACAATGAATGGAACAGGTAGACGGTCGAAATCTTTGTATATATTGCTTCTATATAGTCTAAGAAACATATATGCAAAGCGTCCAAACAGTACAATTCGCCAATTTTTTGCTCTTCAAGTTTAAGTGAACTACGAGCCCCATTGTTAATCCTTTAAAGGAAATTATTTGTAAATTTCGGCAAGTAGAACAATGAATGGAATAGGTAGACGATTGAAATCATTGTATATATTGCTTCCATATAGTCTAAGAAACATATCTGCATATCATCCAAACAGTACAATTCGCCAATTATTTGATCTTCAAGTTTAAGTGAACTACGAGCCCCATTGTTAATACTTTAAAGGAAATTATTTGTAAATTTCGACTAGTAGAACAATGAATGGAACAGGTAGACGGTTGAAATTATTGTATATATTGCTTCTATATAATCTAAGAGACACATATGAAAAAGCATCCAAACAGTACAATTCGCCAATTATTTCATCTTCATGATTAAATGAACTACGAGCCCCATTGTTAATCCTTTAAAGGAAATTATTTGTAAATTTCGACAAGTAGAACAATGAATGGATCATGTAGACGGTTGAAATCATTGTATATATTGCTTCTATATAGTCTACGAAACAAATATGCAAAGCATCCAAACAGTACAATTCGCCAATTTTTTGTTCTTCAAGTTTAAGTGAACTACGAGCCCCATTGTTAATCCTTTAACGGAAATTAATTGTAACTTTCTACAAGTAGAACAATGATTGGAACACGTAGACGGTTGAAATCTTTGTATATATTGCTTCCATATAGTCTAAGAAACATATATACAAAGCATCCAAACAGTACCATTCGCCAATTTTTTGTCCTTCAAGTTTAAGTGAACAATGAGCCCCATTGTTAATCCCATATCGGAAATTATTTGTAACTTTCGACAAGTAGAACAATGAATGGAACAGGTAGACGGTCGAAATCTTTGTATATATTGCTTCTATATAGTCTAAGAAACATATATACAAAGCATCCAAACAGTACCATTCGCCAATTTTTTGTCCTTCAAGTTTAAGTGAACAATCAGCCCCATTGTTAATCCTTTATCGGAAATTATTTGTAACTTTCGACAAGTAGAACAATGAATGGAACAGGTAGACGGTTGAAATATTTGTATATATTGCTTCTATATAGTCTATGAAACATTTATGCAAAGCATCCAAACAGTACAATTCGCCAATTTTTTGTTCTTCAAGTTTAAGTGAACAATGAGCCCCAATGGTTAATCGTTTATCGGTAATTATTTGTAACTTTCGACAAGTAGAACAATGTCTGGAACAGGTAGACGGTTGAAATCCTTGTATATATTGCGTCTGTATAGTCTAAGAAACATATATGCAAAGCATCCAAACAGTACAATTCGCCAATTTTTTGTTCTTCAAGTTTAAGTGAACAATGAGCCCCAATGGTTAATCCTTTATCGGTAATTATTTGTGACTTTCGACAAGTAGAACAATGAATAGTACAGGTAGACGGGTGAAATCTTTCTATATATTGCTTCTAAATAGTCTAAGAAACATATATGCAAAGCATCCAAACAGTACAATTCGCCAATTATTTGATCTTCAAGTTTAAGTGAACTACGAGCCCCATTGTTAATCCTTTAAAGGAAATTATTTGTAAATTTCGACAAGTAGAACAATGAATGGAATAGGTAGACGGTTGAAATCAGTGTATATATTGCTTCCATATAGTCTAAGAAACATATCTGCATATCATCCAAACAGTACAATTCGCCAATTATTTGATCTTCAAGTTTAAGTGAACTACGAGCCCCACTGTTAATACTTTAACGGAAATTATTTGTAACTAGGGACAAGTTGAAAAATGAATGGAACAGGTAGACGGTTGAAATCAATGTATATATTGCTTCTATATAGTCTAAGAAACATATATGCAAAGCATCCAAACAGTACAATTCGAAAAATTTTTTGCTCTTCAAGTTTAAGTGAACTACGAGCCCCATTGTTAATCCTTTAAAGGAAATTATTTGTAACTTTCGGCAAGTAGAACAATGAATGGAATAGGTAGACGGTTGAAATCTTTGTATATATTGCTTCTATATAATCTAAGAAACATATATGCAAAGCATCCAAACAGTACCATTCGCCAATTTTTTGTTCTCCAAGTTTAAGTGAACAACGAGCCCCATTGATAATCACGAAATGGAAATTATTTGTAAATTTCGACAAGTAGAACAATGAATGGAACAGGTAGACGGTTGAAATCTTTGTATATATTGCTTCTATATAATCTAAGAAACATATATGCAAAGCATCCAAACAGTACCATTCGCCAATTTTTTGTTCTCCAAGTTTAAGTGAACAACGAGCCCCATTGATAATCACGAAATGGAAATTATTTGTAAATTTCTACAAGTAGAACGATGAATAGTACTGGTAGACGGGTGAAATCTTTCTATATATTGCTTCTAAATACTCAAAGAAACATATATGCAAAGCATCCAAACAGTACAATTCGCCAATTTTTTGTTCTTCAAGTTTAAGTGAACTACGAGCCACATTGTTAATCCTTTAAAGGAAATTATTTGTAAATTTCGACAAGTAGAACAATGAATGGATCAGGTAGACGGTTGAAATAATTGTATATATTGCTTCTATATAGTCTAAGAAACATATATGCAAAGCATCCAAACAGTACAATTCGCCAATTTCTTGTTCTTCAAGTTTAAGTGAACAACGAGCCCCATTGTTAATCCTTTAAAGGAAATTATTTGTAAATTTCGACTAGTAGAACAATGAATGGAACAGGTAGACGGTTGAAATCATTGTATATATTGCTTCTATATAATCTAAGAGACACATATGAAAAAGCATCCAAACAGTACAATTCGCCAATTATTTCATCTTCATGATTAAATGAACAACGAGCCCCATTGTTAATCCTTTAAAGGAAATTATTTGTAAATTCCGACAAGTAGAACAATGAATGGATCATGTAGACGGTTGAAATCATTGTATATATTGCTTCTATATAGTCTACGAAACAAATATGCAAAGCATCCAAACAGTACAATTCGCCAATTTTTTGTTCTTCAAGTTTAAGTGAACTACGAGCCCCATTGTTAATCCTTTAACGGAAATTAATTGTAACTTTCTACAAGTAGAACAATGATTGGAACGCGTAGACGGTTGAAATCTTTGTATATATTGCTTCCATATAGTCTAAGAAACATATATACAATGCATCCAAACAGTACCATTCGCCAATTTTTTGTCCTTCAAGTTTAAGTGAACAATGAGCCCCATTGTTAATCCTTTATCGGAAATTATTTGTAAATTTCGACAAGTAGAACAATGAATGGAACAGGTAGACTGTTGAAATCATTGTATATATTGCTTCTATGTAGTCTAAGAAACATATATGCATAGGGTCCAAACAGTACAATTCGCCAATTTTTTGCTCTTCAAGTTTAAGTGAACTACGAGCCCCATTGTTAATCCTTTAAAGGAAATTATTTGTATATTTCGGCAAGTGGAACAATGAATGGAATAGGTAGACGGTTGAAATCATTGTATATATTGCTTCTATATAGTCTAAGAAACATATATGCAAAGCATCCAAACAGTACAATTCGCCAATTTCTTGTTCTCCAAAGTTTAAGTGAACAACGAGCACCATTGTTAATCCTTTAAAGGAAATTATTTGTAAATTTCGACAAGTAGAACAATGATTGGAACACGTAGACGGTTGAAATCATTGTATATATTGCTTCTACATAGTCCAAGGAACATATATGCAAAGCGTCCAAACAGTACAATTCGCCAATTTTTTGCTCTTCAAGTTTAAGTGAACTACGAGCCCCATTGTTAATCCTTTAAAGGAAATTATTTGTAAATTTCGACAAGTAGAACAATGAATGGAATAGGTAGACGGTTGAAATCAGTGTATATATTGCTTCCATATAGTCTAAGAAACATATCTGCATATCATCCAAACAGTACAATTCGCCAATTATTTGATCTTCAAGTTTAAGTGAACTACGAGCCCCATTGTTAATACTTTAAAGGAAATTATTTGTAAATTTCGACTAGTAGAACAATGAATGGAACAGGTAGACGGTTGAAATTATTGTATATATTGCTTCTATATAATCTAAGAGACACATATGAAAAAGCATCCAAACAGTACAATTCGCCAATTATTTCATCTTCATGATTAAATGAACTACGAGCCCCATTGTTAATCCTTTAAAGGAAATTATTTGTAAATTTCTACAAGTAGAACAATGATTGGAACACGTAGACGGTTGAAATCTTTGTATATATTGCTTCCATATAGTCTAAGAAACATATATACAAAGCATCCAAACAGTACCATTCGCCAATTTTTTGTCCTTCAAGTTTAAGTGAACAATGAGCCCCATTGTTAATACTTTAACGGAAATTATTTGTAAATTTCGACAAGTAGGACAATGATTGGAACACGTAGACGGTTGAAATCGTTGTATATATTGCTTCTATATAGTATAAGAAACATATCTGCATATCATCCAAACAGTACAATTCGCCAATTATTTGATCTTCAAGTTTAAGTGAACTACGAGCCCCATTGTTAATACTTTAAAGGAAATTATTTGTAAATTTCGACTAGTAGAACAATGAATGGAACAGGTAGACGGTTGAAATTATTGTATATATTGCTTCTATATAATCTAAGAGACACATATGAAAAAGCATCCAAACAGTACAATTCGCCAATTATTTCATCTTCATAATTAAATGAACTACGAGCCCCATTGTTAATCCTTTAAAGGAAATTATTTGTAAATTTCGACAAGTAGAACAATGAATGGATCATGTAAACGGTTGAAATCATTGTATATATTGCTTCTATATAGTCTACGAAACAAATATGCAAAGCATCCAAACAGTACAATTCGCCAATTTTTTGTTCTTCAAGTTTAAGTGAACTACGAGCCCCATTGTTAATCCTTTAACGGAAATTAATTGTAACTTTCTACAAGTAGAACAATGATTGGAACACGTAGACGGTTGAAATCTTTGTATATATTGCTTCCATATAGTCTAAGAAACATATATACAAAGCATCCAAACAGTACCATTCGCCAATTTTTTGTCCTTCAAGTTTAAGTGAACAATGAGCCCCATTGTTAATCCTTTATCGGAAATTATTTGTAACTTTCGACAAGTAGAACAATGAATGGAACAGGTAGACGGTCGAAATCTTTGTATATATTGCTTCTATATAGTCTAAGAAACATATATGCAAATCATCCAAACAGTACAATTCGCCAATTATTTGACCTTCAAGTTTAAGTGAACTACGAGCCCCATTGTTAATACTTTAACGGAAATTATTTGTAACTTGCGACAAGTAGAACAATGAATGGAACAGGTAGACGGTTGAAATCAATGTATATGTTGCTTCTATATAGTCTAAGAAACATATATGCAAAGCATCCAAACAGTACCATTCGCCAATTTTTTGTTCTTCAAGTTTAAGTGAACAATGAGCCCCATTGTTAATCCTTCATCGGAAATTATTTGTAACTTTCGACAAGTAGAACAATGAATGGAACAGGTAGACGGTTGAAATCTTTGTATATATTGCTTCTATATAGTCTAAGAAACATATATGCAAAGCATCCAAACAGTACAATTCGCCAATTTTTTGTTCTTCAAGTTTAAGTGAACAATGAGCCACATTGTTAATCCTTTAAAGGAAATTATTTGTAAATTTCGACTAGTAGAACAATGAATGGAACAGGTAGACGGTTGAAATCATTGTATATATTGCTTCTATATAATCTAAGAGACACATATGAAAAAGCATCCAAACAGTACAATTCGCCAATTATTTCATCTTCATGATTAAATGAACTACGAGCCCCATTGTTAATCCTTTAAAGGAAATTATTTGTAAATTTCGACAAGTAGAACAATGAATGGATCATGTAGACGGTTGAAATCATTGTATATATTGCTTCTATATAATCTAAGAGACACATATGAAAAAGCATCCAAACAGTACAATTCGCCAATTATTTCATCTTCATGATTAAATGAACTACGAGCCCCATTGTTAATCCTTTAAAGGAAATTATTTCTAAATTTCGGCAAGTAGAACAATGAATGGAATAGGTAGACGGTTGAAATATTTGTATATATTGCTTCTATATAGTCTAAGAAACATATATGCAAAGCATCCAAACAGTACAATTCGCCAATTTCTTGTTCTTCAAGTTTAAGTAAACTACGATCCCCATTGTTAATCCCTTAACGGAAATTATTTGTAACTTCCGACAAGTAGAACAATGAATGGAACAGGTAGACGGTTGAAATCATTGTATATATTGCTTCTATATAGTCTAAGAAACATATCTGCAAATCATCCAAACAATACAATTCGCCAATTATTTGATCTTCAAGGTTAAGTGAACTACGAGCCCCATTGTTAATACTTTAACGGAAATTATTTGTAACTTGCGACAAGTAGAACAATGAATGGAACAGGTAGACGGTTGAAATCAATGGATATATTGCTTCTATATAGTCTAAGAAACATATATGCAAAGCATCCAAACAGTACCATTCGCCAATTTTTTGTTCTTCAAGTTTAAGTGAACAACGAGCCCCATTGTTAATCATTTAAAGGAAATTATTTGTAAATTTCGACAAGTAGAACAATGATTGGAACACGTAGACGGTTGAAATCTTTGTATATATTGCTTCCATATAGTCTAAGAAACATGTACGCAAAGCATCCAAACAGTACCATTCGCCAATTTTTTGTTCTTCAAGTGTATGTGAACAATGAGCCCCAATGGTTAATCCTTTATCGGAAATTATTTGTAATTTTCGACAAGTAGAACAATGAATGGAACAGGTAGACGGTTGAAATCTTTGTATATATTGCTTCCATATAGTCTAAGAAACATATATACAAAGCATCCAAACAGTACAATTCGCCAATTTTTTGCTCTTCAAGTTTAAGTGAACTACGAGCCCCATTGTTAATCCTTTAAAGGAAATTATTTGTAAATTTCGACAAGTAGAACAATGAATGGAACAGGTAGACGGTTGAAATAATTGTATATATTGCTTCTATATAATCTAAGAAACATATATGCAAAACATCCAAACAGTAACAATCGCCAATTTTTTGATCTTCAAGTTTAAGTGAACAGCGAGCCCAATTGATAATCATGAAATGGAAATTATTTGTAACTTTCTACAAGTAGAACAATGAATAGTACAGGTAGACATGTGAAATCTTTCTATATATTGCTTCTAAATAGTCTAAGAAACATATATGCAAAGCATCCAAACAGTACAATTCGCCAATTTTTTGTTCTTCAAGTTTAAGTGAACTACGAGCCCCATTGTTAATCCTTTAAAGGAAATTATTTGTAAATTTCGGCAAGTAGAACAATGAATGGAATAGGTAGACGGTTGAAATCATTGTATATATTGCTTCCATATAGTCTAAGAAACATATCTGCATATCATCCAAACAGTACAATTCGCCAATTATTTGATCTTCAAGTTTAAGTGAACTACGAGCCCCATTGTTAATCCTTTAAAGGAAATTATTTGTAAATTTCTACAAGTAGAACAATGATTGGAACACGTAGACGGTTGAAATCTTTGTATATATTGCTTCCATATAGTCTAAGAAACATATATACAAAGCATCCAAACAGTACCATTCGCCAATTTTTTGTCCTTCAAGTTTAAGTGAACAATGAGCCCCATTGTTAATCCTTTATCGGAAATTATTTGTAACTTTCGACAAGTAGAACAATGAATGGAACAGGTAGACGGTCGAAATCTTTGTATATATTGCTTCTATATAGTCTAAGAAACATATATGCAAATCATCCAAACAGTACAATTCGCCAATTATTTGATCTTCAAGTTTAAGTGAACTACGAGCCCCATTGTTAATACTTTAACGGAAATTATTTGTAACTTGCGACAAGTAGAACAATGAATGGAACAGGTAGACGGTTGAAATCAATGTATATATTGCTTCTATATAGTCTAAGAAACATATATGCAAAGCATCCAAACAGTACCATTCGCCAATTTTTTGTTCTTCAAGTTTAAGTGAACAATGAGCCCCATTGTTAATCCTTCATCGGAAATTATTTGTAACTTTCGACAAGTAGAACAATGAATGGAACAGGTAGACGGTCGAAATCTTTGTATATATTGCTTCTATATAGTCTAAGAAACATATATGCAAAGCATCCAAACAGTACAATTCGCAAATTTTTTGTTCTTCAAGTTTAAGTGAACAATGAGCCCCAATGGTTAATCCTTTATCGGTAATTATTTGTAACTTTCGACAAGTAGAACAATGTCTGGAACAGGTAGACGGTTGAAATCCTTGTATATATTGCGTCTATATAGTCTAAGAAACATATATGCAAAGCATCCAAACAGTACAATTCGCCAATTTATTGTTCTTCAAGTTTAAGTGAACTACGAGCCCCATTGTTAATCCTTTAAAGGAAATTATTTGTAAATTTCGACAAGTAGAACAATGAATGGAATAGGTAGACGGTTGAAATCATTGTATATATTGCTTCTATATAGTCTAAGAAACATATATGCATAGCGTCCAAACAGTACAATTCGCCAATTTTTTGCTCTTCAAGTTTAAGTGAACTACGAGCCCCATTGTTAATCCTTTAAAGGAAATTATTTGTAACTTTCGACAAGTAGAACAATGAATGGAACAGGTAGACGGTCGAAATCTTTCTATATATTGCTTCTAAATAGTCTAAGAAACATATATGCAAAGCATCCAAACAGTACAATTCGCCAATTATTTGATCTTCAAGTTTAAGTGAACTACGAGCCCCATTGTTAATCCTTTAAAGGAAATTATTTGTAAATTTCGACAAGTAGAACAATGATTGGAACACGTAGACGGTTGAAATCATTGTATATATTGCTTCTATATAGTCCAAGGAACATATATGCAAAGCGTCCAAACAGTACAATTCGCCAATTTTTTGCTCTTCAAGTTTAAGTGAACTACGAGCCCCATTGTTAATACTTTAAAGGAAATTATTTGTAAATTTCGACTAGTAGAACAATGAATGGAACAGGTAGACGGTTGAAATTATTGTATATATTGCTTCTATATAATCTAAGAGACACATATGAAAAACCATCCAAACAGTACAATTCGCCAATTATTTCATCTTCATGATTAAATGAACTACGAGCCCCATTGTTAATCCTTTAAAGGAAATTATTTGTAAATTTCGACAAGTAGAACAATGAATGGATCATGTAGACGGTTGAAATCATTGTATATATTGCTTCTATATAGTCTACGAAACAAATATGCAAAGCATCCAAACAGTACAATTCGCCAATTTTTTGTTCTTCAAGTTTAAGTGAACTACGAGCCCCATTGTTAATCCTTTAACGGAAATTAATTGTAACTTTCTACAAGTAGAACAATGATTGGAACACGTAGACGGTTGAAATCTTTGTATATATTGCTTCCATATAGTCTAAGAAACATATATACAAAGCATCCAAACAGTACCATTCGCCAATTTTTTGTCCTTCAAGTTTAAGTGAACAATGAGCCCCATTGTTAATCCCATATCGGAAATTATTTGTAACTTTCGACAAGTAGAACAATGAATGGAACAGGTAGACGGTCGAAATCTTTGTATATATTGCTTCTATATAGTCTAAGAAACATATATACAAAGCATCCAAACAGTACCATTCGCCAATTTTTTGTCCTTCAAGTTTAAGTGAACAATCAGCCCCATTGTTAATCCTTTATCGGAAATTATTTGTAACTTTCGACAAGTAGAACAATGAATGGAACAGGTAGACGGTTGAAATATTTGTATATATTGCTTCTATATAGTCTATGAAACATATATGCAAAGCATCCAAACAGTACAATTCGCCAATTTTTTGTTCTTCAAGTTTAAGTGAACAATGAGCCCCAATGGTTAATCGTTTATCGGTAATTATTTGTAACTTTCGACAAGTAGAACAATGTCTGGAACAGGTAGACGGTTGAAATCCTTGTATATATTGCGTCTGTATAGTCTAAGAAACATATATGCAAAGCATCCAAACAGTACAATTCGCCAATTTTTTGTTCTTCAAGTTTAAGTGAACAATGAGCCCCAATGGTTAATCCTTTATCGGTAATTATTTGTAACTTTCGACAAGTAGAACAATGAATAGTACAGGTAGACGGGTGAAATCTTTCTATATATTGCTTCTAAATAGTCTAAGAAACATATATGCAAAGCATCCAAACAGTACAATTCGCCAATTATTTGATCTTCAAGTTTAAGTGAACTACGAGCCCCATTGTTAATCCTTTAAAGGAAATTATTTGTAAATTTCGACAAGTAGAACAATGATTGGAACACGTAGACGGTTGAAATCATTGTATATATTGCTTCTATATAGTCCAAGGAACATATATGCAAAGCGTCCAAACAGTACAATTCGCCAATTTTTTGCTCTTCAAGTTTAAGTGAACTACGAGCCCCATTGCTAATCCTTTAAAGGAAATTATTTGTAAATTTCGGCAAGTAGAACAAAGAATGGAACTGGTAGACGGTTGAAATCTTTGTATATATTGCTTCTATATAATCTAAGAGACACATATGAAAAAGCATCCAAACAGTGCAATTCGCCAATTATTTCATCTTCATGATTAAATGAACTACGAGCCCCATTGTTAATCCTTTAAAGGAAATTATTTGTAAATTTCGACAAGTAGAACAATGAATGGATCATGTAGACGGTTGAAATCATTGTATATATTGCTTCTATATAGTCTACGAAACAAATATGCCATGCATCCAAACAGTACAATTCGCCAATTTTTTGTTCTTCAAGTTTAAGTGAACTACGAGCCCCATTGTTAATCCTTTAACGGAAATTAATTGTAACTTTCTACAAGTAGAACAATGATTGGAACACGTAGACGGCTGAAATCTTTGTATATATTGCTTCCAAATAGTCTAAGAAACATATATACAAAGTATCCAAACAGTACCATTCGCCAATTTTTTGTCCTTCAAGTTTAAGTGAACAATCAGCCCCATTGTTAATCCTTTATCGGAAATTATTTGTAACTTTCGACAAGTAGATCAATGAATGGAACAGGTAGACGGTTGAAATCTTTGTATATATTGCTTCTATATAGTCTAAGAAACATATATGCAAAGCATCCAAACAGTACAATTCGCCAATTTTTTGTTCTTCAAGTTTAAGTGAACAATGAGCCCCAATGGTTAATTCTTTATCGGTAATTATTTGTAACTTTCGACAAGTAGAACAATGTCTGGAACAGGTAGACGGTTGAAATCCTTGTATATATTGCGTCTATATAGTCTAAGAAACATATATGCAAAGCATCCAAACAGTACAATTCGCCAATTTATTGTTCTTCAAGTTTAAGTGAACAACGAGCCCCATTGATAATCATGAAACGGAAATTATTTGTAACTTTCTACAAGTAGAACAATGAATAGAACAGGTAGACGGTTGAAATCTTTGTATATGTTTCTTCTATATAGTCTAAGAAACCTATATGCAAAGCATCTAAACAGTAACAATCGCCAATTTTTTGTTCTTCAAGTTTAAGTGAACAGCGAGCCCCATTGATAATCATGAAATGGAAATTATTTGTAACTTTCTACAAGTAGAACAATGAATAGTACAGGTAGACGGTTGAAATATTTGTATATATTGCTTCTATATAATATAAGAAACATATATGCAAAGCATCCAAACAGTACAATTCGCCAATTTCTTGTTCTGCAAGTTTAAGTGAACAACGAGCCCCATTGTTAATCCTTTAAAGGAAATTATTTGTAAATTTCGACAAGTAGAACAATGATTGGAACACGTAGACTGTTGAAATCTTTGTATATATTGCTTCCATATAGTCTAAGAAACATGTACGCAAAGCATCCAAACAGTACAATTGGCCAATTTATTGTTCTTCAAGTTTAAGTGAACAACGAGCCCCATTGTTAATCCTTTAAAGGAAATTATTTGTAAATTTCGACAAGTAGAACAATGAATGGAATAGGTAGACGGTTGAAATCATTGTATATATTGCTTCTATATAGTCTAAGAAACATATATGCAAAGCATCCAAACAGTACAATTCGCCAATTTCTTGTTCTTCAAGTTTAAGTGAACAACGAGCCCCATTGTTTGTAGTAAGGTATTAAATATGTAAGTAAGGTAATAAATAAATGAAAACACACACACGACACAAATTAAACAAAATAACTAGAGTATATATTTGGTGATAATTATATGTAGTAACAAGGATAATAGTAATAAGGTTAATAATAATAATAATAATAACGGTAATAAAAGTAATAAAGGCACGACATCCGTCTCACTAAGATGATCGAATCAGACTTCGTCAAAAGCCACGCATCGGCGTTTGGTCGCTAAACAGATGACACGCGGGTACGGGCTATTCAGGCCCGTACCTACGAAATCCGTTCATCTAATACCATCTTTTTCCCTTTTTTTTTTTTGTTGAAAGGGGCACTATAGCTCGTCCATCCTGACAGATGATTGCCCTCAATCACTCGGTACATTAAGTAATTCTTAACGGCTAATATTAATTATGATATACACTTAACTTATACAAATATGGTTAAAAATGATATAATTATAATTAAACAAAACATAGCTAAGTTATCGGCAAACATGGTTTGTTTTATACTTTGACCCAAGGCTTCATGTTTTCTGGTGAACATACGGTTTCAAAAGGGATTTGAGTGAGTTGATGTCCATCAAGATCACATACTACATATCTATCGTAATCAAGCACACGCTTTATTTCATAGTGTCCTCTAAATTTTGGCAGTAATTTCTTATTAATTCCTGGCGTTACATCTACGTTTTTAATCATTACATATTCGCCTAATTTATAATTTGTCGGTTTTTTACGTTTCTTATCATAATAATTTTGGTTATAAGCGTTACTAGCGTGTATATTTGCGACTGCGCTTTCTCGTATCTCATCTAAATTTCTATTTACATTTATCGGTTCTCCTAAAACCTGTCGCAAATCATCATTAACAGTACCTATTTGGTCGGTCCCAAATAATAATTTGGCAGGCGTATGACCTGTGGCTCTGTTCACACTGTTATTAAATGCGTATTCAATTTCCGATAAAATACGATCCCAAGTATGAGTTGTCTTTGTCAATTTTGCCAACATCGGGGTCAAAGAACGATTGACGCGTTCTATTTGGCCGTTAGCATGGGGAGTAGCCGTAGCTATCAAAACGTGCTGTATCCCATGCTGCGATACGAAATCTTTAAATTTCGTGGAAGTAAAAGCACTACCTCGGTCGGAAACTATCTTCTTCGGTCTACTGTACGTCGAAAAATAACTGCTTAAATGCCGCATAACCTCGTCTACACCCGTGCTAACTGTGGGATATAACTTAACAAATTTGCTGAAAGCATCTATTACTTCGAAGATATACTTATATCGATGGTTTGTCCGATCCAAAGGGCCATAATGATCGATGTGTATACATTGAAAAGGAATATCTCCCTTGTCTGGACATTGTAACCTTCCTTCAATACGATTAGCGGTCGTAGCATACGTAATGCATTTTAGACAGTTAGCGATATACTTTTTAATTTTATTTCGAGCATCCGGGAACCAATAGACTCGAGTGACGTACTCTAACGTTTTATTTAAACCCTGATGTCCTATCTCTTCGTGATTCGTACGGATGACGTTGTCTATCATAGAAGATGGCACGTAAAATAACAATTTCTGACTTATCTTGCGGTACACAAGACCATTGTTCAATTCAAAGAGTTTGCTTTCCGATTTCTCTAATTCTTGGCGAATTTTATCTATTTGAGGATCCTTACTTTGTAAAATTTCTAAATTTCTTTCAAAACTATTTTCAGTAATAAGTAAAATATTATGTTTACGGCTCAGAGCATCAGCATGTTGCATACGGTCTCCTGTACGGTGCTCTAGCGTGTAATTATAATTTCGTAAAGTTAACGACCACCTTAATATTCGCGGATTTACTTCCTTTCGCTCCAAGGTCAATTTTAAGCTGTTACAATCTGTTACAATTTTGAACAAAATCCCTTGTAGGTAAATCCGAAATCTTTCTAAAGAGTACACAATTGCCAATGCCTCAAGCTCAAAGCTATGATATTTTGACTCCGCTTGCGTAGTTCTTTTACTAAAATATGAAATCGGATGATATTTACCATCTGCCTGCTTCTGCAATAGTACAGAGCCGTATCCATGTGCGCTCGCGTCACAGTGGAGTTCGGTTTCCGCTTTTGGGTTATAGATTGCTAATACCGGTTCTGAGATCAGACACTGTTTAAGGTTTTCAAAAGAATTTAGTGCATCATTATGCCAAATGAAATCCTGCTTTGATTTTAATATGTCATATAAGGGTTTAGCTATAATAGCAAAGTTTTTAATAAATCTTCTAAAATATGAAACCAATCCCAGAAAACTTTGTACGTCTCGATAATTTCTCGGAATCGGGTAATCTAATACCGAATCTATATTTTCCCTGCTAGGTTTTATTCCATCGACACTTATACGATAACCTAAATACACTATTTCGGTAAGCAAGAAAGCGCATTTTTCAAATTTTAGTTCCAAACAATTTTCTACCAAAATGTTTAACACCCTCTTGAGGATTTCTAAATTTTCTTCAATTGTTTCGGTTGCTATTAACAAATCATCTAAATATATTAGAATTTTACTTTCGTACAAGAGAGTCCGAAAAACTTTATGAATATACCTCATGAAAAAAGAAGGACCGTTAGATAAACCAAAGGGCATCCTCAGATACTCGTACTGACCCAAAAAGGTTACAAAAGAAGTGTATTGTATGGAATTTTCTTTTAATTTAACATGGTGAAAAGCATCTTTTAGGTCTAGGCGCGTAAAGTATACTTTATCTTTCAAGCTGTCAATATGGTCATCAATCCTCGGAATAGGAAAGTTATCCCGCAAAGTGATTTTGTTTAAATCTCTGTAATCAACTGCCATTCGGTAATCGCCGGATTTCTTTTTAATTAAAACAATGGGACTACTATACTGTGAAGTACTAGGTCTAATAATTTTTCTATCTAATAAATCATGAATGATTTCCGAAACGGCTTGTTTCTCACAATAAGAAAGTCTTCGCGGATTGTAATAGAACGGTTGATGACTGGACTTCAGTATTAATTCCATTTCGAGATCGGTTGCAGGAGAATACGGTCTCTCTGGCTTTACATAGTAGTCGTCAATGCAGCTTCGAACGCTACTTTGTATTTCGTTGCTTAAGTTCTCATTGATCTGTGTATTCGACGAATGATTCTCTATAGTTTCGATCACGTCGATCTGCAATATTTCTGAGGGATTCTCATCCTCGTTTACTGTTTCGCTACTATGTACAGTTACAGTTTTACCAAAATTAATCAATATCTTATCATTAGCAATATAATCACGCCCTAATAAGCAAGCATAGCTCATAGTAGCCTCCGGTACTATATAAAAATCAATAGAAACTTCGCAGTTTTGAATTCTGACGGATTGTTTAAGACGGCCTAATACAACAATCTTACTTTTATTGATTCCTTCAAATTTTAAAGTACTAGTATCCTTTTCAATATTTGTGGAAATTGGAATGAAGTTATTACTTAACAGAGATATAGGACTCCCGGTATCCAATACAGCCGTTGTCTCGCCAATATCTAAGGATACGCTTACCGTGTAACTCGGAATAATACTTCCTTCGATATCTACTAAATGAGCGGTGGTATTTTTCGCCGTCACCGGTTGTCGAGAAGAGCTTGCACGCAGTGGACACGAAATCTTCTGATGATCCATCGCTCCGCATATGTAGCAGGACCCTCGTTCTCGTCTAGGTTTTGGACAGGAAGGTTTGCTGTGTCCAAGCTCGTTGCAATTATGGCAGCGTAACATCTTCGATCGGTCGGAAGGGGTTTGTTCTTTGTACGCCGAAAATGTCTTCGCTGGTGAATCTTGCCGGTGCACCCAATTCTTTCTAGCCGGATGCTGAACTTTTATTCTAATCCTTTCGTAAACGGTTAGCTTAGATTTCAGTTCCCTCAAATCTCGTGCTTCGAACAACGATATTTTCCGATGTATATCGTCCGGAATACCAGCTACGATATACTGGATGAGAGCTTCTGTTTCTATGCTTTGTTACATGCGGCCCTGAGCCTAATAAAAATTAGACTCTCTACTTCGAGCTCGAGGCCGGAAATTCACCACATGCATAGCCGGACCCCTCGCTAGGACCGAAAACCGCTCTGTTTGCCCAGAATAATTAAGACTACGAAAACTAGAACTCGAGCGAACGACGAGACACATATCTTATAGACACATTCCTATTGCATCCCGCAGGAAAGTTCCAGAAAGTGCATCGTACCCCACCACTTTTTCTTACTATAAAAGACGGGTTACAAACCACCTCGTGGGATTAGTTCAGTAATAGACTGTCACGCTGCAGGTCGTTATAACCACGCGGATAGATCTTCTTCGTTTGACCGAACTTAGTTTTCGTCGATACGTCGTTAACCGTATAGAATACGCGCCAAGTCCGCGATATCTATTAGGCATTTTGTACTATCTAATACCCCCGCATTCCTCGTTGCGTGAAAACCGAGAGAATTACAAGTAGGTGCGTGCGTCCAGAAACACAAGTCCACTTAACACCTTTGTAACCAAACACATACACATTAATCTGTATTAATCGCCAGCATAAAGAAATATAGTTTGATCGTGTTCTTAGTCTTATCGCGTTTAAATTCTTTCTACGATTACCTTCCAGAAATCGTCAGCCTGCGATCCCACAGCAATACACTTTTACCGCTCGAAGTGTATTGCATAATTATAAAGTTACGTCAGCCTAACTAACATTCCTGTGGCAACCCGTGTTAACCATACACGGGATCGTCCACGCGTGTTCCAACCTCCTGTGGCAACCCGTGTTATCCATACACGGGATCGTCCACGCGTGTTCCAACCTCCTGTGGCAACCCGTGTTAGCCATACACGGGATCGTCCACGCGTGTTCCAACCTCCTGTGGCAACCCGTGTTATCCATACACGGGATCGTCCACGCGTGTTCCAATCTCCTGTGGCAACCCGTGTTAGCCATACACGGGATCGTCCACGACTAACAAACTACTTCTAAAACCCAACGAACACCACAACGAACACAGCACCTTATTCTTTTACCTCGGCCACTCGCAACGCTCCTGGCCCTTGGCACGTAACAGCTTCCTCTTGAGGCCAGCTCCTTCATTACCAAAAAATATTCATGGACGGATTCATCCTGTTTCATTTTTCTTTTGCGCAGCTTCTCGTGCAACTGAGCGCTGTTGATTTCACTTGAAAATTCATCTAACAAACGTGACTTTAATTCCGTCCAGGTCGATATCCCCTTTTCGCCTCTAATAAATAGTTTCGCCAAACCTTTCAGTGACTTCTCCGCGAACAATAGCATTTGTAAAGTCGTCCAACCTAATAGTGTTGCGTTGTCCTCGAAATCTGATACCCACGCCTCTATAGCGTAATCGTCGCTACCATCGAAAGTCCTAATCGTATCTTCAACGTCGCGGAAGCTTAGCGTGAATTTCGGTACGCTCGGAGAAAAAGATGCAACAGACACATTGTCCGGCTCTGAATTAATTTCCTCATCCGAATCAGATCCACTGCTTGCGTCGTTTAATAGATTTAAATCTGTCAAATGTTGGCATATTCGACGTGCAATCGTCTCTGCATCTCCCGTATAGTCCATGCGTAAAACATTACAAATCGCCGTAAGATCGCCCAAATTCAATTCCTTGACTGCCCATGAAATCTTCTCTTTATACTCGTTCGAATCTTGTTGGAACGGGAATCCCGAAAAATCACGTAAACGACTTCGATTTTTTCGATCACCGTCTTCACCGAACACAAATTTATGCAATGCCCTAATCGTTTTCTTTGGGGCCTTGGAGATATTTTCCTTTATCCCGGGAATATGCTGCAACGTTTCCATGTCTGTCAATTATTAACTTCACACGATAGTGTAGAAATAGTCACGAATAAATCAACGCCACTGTGTTCACTTTCAAATGGTTTTTAACTGTCTTATGGTCTTTTATCCCACTTCTGATGCTGTAGTAAGGTATTTAATATGTAAGTAAGGTAATAAATAAATGAAAACACACACACGACACAAATTAAACAAAATAACTAGAGTATATATTTGGTGAGAATTATATGTAGTAACAAGGATAATAGTAATAAGGTTAATAATAATAATAATAATAACGGTAATAAAAGTAATAAAGGCACGACATCCGTCTCACTAAGATGATCGAATCAGACTGCGTCAAAAGCCACGCATCGGCGTTTGGTCGCTAAACAGATGACACGCGGGTACGGGCTATTCAGGCCCGTACCTACGAAATCCGTTCATCTAATACCATTTTTTCCCTTTTTTTTTTGTTGAAAGGGGCACTATATGTTAATCCTTTAAAGGAAATTATTTGTAAATTTCGACAAGAAGAAGAATGATTGGAACACGTAGACCGTTGAAATCTTTGTATATATTGCTTCCATATAGTCTAAGAAACATGTACGCAAAGCATCCAAACAGTACCATTTGCCAATTTTTTGGTCTTCAAGTTTAAGTGAACAATGAGCCCCAATGGTTAATCCTTAATCGGAAATTATTTGTAATTTTCGACAAGTAGAACAATGAATGGAACAGGTAGCCGGTTGAAATATTCGTATATATTGCTTCTATATAATATAAGAAACATATATTCAAAGCATCCAAACAGTACCATTCGTCAATTTTTTGTTCTTCAAGTTTAAGTGAACTACGAGCCCCATTGATAATCATGAAACGGAAATTATTTGTAACTTTCTACAAGTAGAACAATGAATGGAACAGGTAGACGGTTGAAATCATTGTATATATTGCTTCCATATAGTCTAAGAAACATATATGCAAAGCATCCAAACAGTACAATTCGCCAATTTTTTATTTTTCAAGTTTAAGTGAACCATGAGCCCCAATGGTTAATCCTTTATCGGAAATTATTTGTAACTTTCGACAAGTAGAACAATGAATGGATCAGGTAGACGGTTGAATTCTTTGTATATATTGCTTCTATATAGTCTAAGAAACATATATGCAAAGCATCCAAACAGTACAATTCGCCAATTCATTGTTCTTCAAGTTTAAGTGTACAACGAGCCCCATTGTTAATCCTTTAAAGGAAATTATTTGTAAATTTCGACAAGTAGAACAATGAATGTAATAGGTAGACGGTTGAAATCATTGTATATATTGCTTCCATATAGTCTAAGAAACATATATGCAAAGCATCCAAACAGTACAATTCGCCAATTTTTTGTTTTCCAAGTTTAAGTGAACAATGAGCCCCAATGGTTAATCCTTTATCGGAAATTATTTGTAAATTTCGACAAGTAGAACAATGAATGGAACAGGTAGACTGTTGAAATCATTGTATATATTGCTTCTATATAGTCTAAGAAACATATATGCAAAGCATCCAAACAGTACAATTCGCCAATTTTTTGTTCTTCAAGTTTAAGTAAACTACGATCCCCATTGTTAATCCCTTAACGGAAATTATTTGTAACTTTCGACAAGTAGAACAATGAATGGAACAGGTAGACGGTTGAAATCTTTGTATATATTGCTTCTATATAGTCTAAGAAACATATATGCAAAGCATCCAAACAGTACCATTCGCAAATTTTTTGTTCTTCAAGTTTAAGTGAACAACGAGCCCCATTGATAATCATGAAACGGAAATTATTTGTAACTTTCTACAAGTAGAACAATGAATGGAACAGGCAGACGGTTGAAATCATTGTATATATTGCTTCCATATAGTCTAAGAAACATATATGCAAAGCATCCAAACAGTACAATTCGCCAATTTTTTGTTTTCCAAGTTTAAGTGAACAATGAGCCCCAATGGTTAATCCTTTATCGGAAATTATTTGTAAATTTCGACAAGTAGAACAATGAATGGAACAGGTAGACTGTTGAAATCATTGTATATATTGCTACTATATAGTCTAAGAAACATATATGCAAAGCATCCAAACAGTACAATTCGCCAATTTTTTGTTCTTCAAGTTTAAGTAAACTACGATCCCCATTGTTAATCCCTTAACGGAAATTATTTGTAAATTTCGACAAGTAGAACAATGATTGGAACACGTAGACGGTTGAAATCATTGTATATATTGCTTCTATATAGTCCAAGGAACATATATGCAAAGCGTCCAAACAGTACAATTCGCCAATTTTTTGCTCTTCAAGTTTAAGTGAACTACGAGCCCCATTGCTAATCCTTTAAAGGAAATTATTTGTAAATTTCGGCAAGTAGAACAAAGAATGGAACTGGTAGACGGTTGAAATCTTTGTATATATTGCTTCTATATAATCTAAGAGACACATATGAAAAAGCATCCAAACAGTGCAATTCGCCAATTATTTCATCTTCATGATTAAATGAACTACGAGCCCCATTGTTAATCCTTTAAAGGAAATTATTTGTAAATTTCGACAAGTAGAACAATGAATGGATCATGTAGACGGTTGAAATCATTGTATATATTGCTTCTATATAGTCTACGAAACAAATATGCCATGCATCCAAACAGTACAATTCGCCAATTTTTTGTTCTTCAAGTTTAAGTGAACTACGAGCCCCATTGTTAATCCTTTAACGGAAATTAATTGTAACTTTCTACAAGTAGAACAATGATTGGAACACGTAGACGGCTGAAATCTTTGTATATATTGCTTCCATATAGTCTAAGAAACATATATACAAAGTATCCAAACAGTACCATTCGCCAATTTTTTGTCCTTCAAGTTTAAGTGAACAATCAGCCCCATTGTTAATCCTTTATCGGAAATTATTTGTAACTTTCGACAAGTAGATCAATGAATGGAACAGGTAGACGGTTGAAATCTTTGTATATATTGCTTCTATATAGTCTAAGAAACATATATGCAAAGCATCCAAACAGTACAATTCGCCAATTTTTTGTTCTTCAAGTTTAAGTGAACAATGAGCCCCAATGGTTAATTCTTTATCGGTAATTATTTGTAACTTTCGACAAGTAGAACAATGTCTGGAACAGGTAGACGGTTGAAATCCTTGTATATATTGCGTCTATATAGTCTAAGAAACATATATGCAAAGCATCCAAACAGTACAATTCGCCAATTTATTGTTCTTCAAGTTTAAGTGAACAACGAGCCCCATTGATAATCATGAAACGGAAATTATTTGTAACTTTCTACAAGTAGAACAATGAATAGAACAGGTAGACGGTTGAAATCTTTGTATATGTTTCTTCTATATAGTCTAAGAAACCTATATGCAAAGCATCTAAACAGTAACAATCGCCAATTTTTTGTTCTTCAAGTTTAAGTGAACAATGAGCCCCAATGGTTAATCCTTTATCGGAAATTATTTGTAACTTTCGACAAGTAGAACAATGAATGGATCAGGTAGACGGTTGAATTCTTTGTATATATTGCTTCTATATAGTCTAAGAAACATATATGCAAAGCATCCAAACAGTACAATTCGCCAATTCATTGTTCTTCAAGTTTAAGTGTACAACGAGCCCCATTGTTAATCCTTTAAAGGAAATTATTTGTAAATTTCGACAAGTAGAACAATGAATGGAATAGGTAGACGGTTGAAATCATTGTATATATTGTTTCCATATAGTCTAAGAAACATATATGCAAAGCATCCAAACAGTACAATTCGCCAATTTTTTATTTTTCAAGTTTAAGTGAACCATGAGCCCCAATGGTTAATCCTTTATCGGAAATTATTTGTAACTTTCGACAAGTAGAACAATGAATGGATCAGGTAGACGGTTGAATTCTTTGTATATATTGCTTCTATATAGTCTAAGAAACATATATGCAAAGCATCCAAACAGTACAATTCGCCAATTCATTGTTCTTCAAGTTTAAGTGTACAACGAGCCCCATTGTTAATCCTTTAAAGGAAATTATTTGTAAATTTCGACAAGTAGAACAATGAATGTAATAGGTAGACGGTTGAAATCATTGTATATATTGCTTCCATATAGTCTAAGAAACATATATGCAAAGCATCCAAACAGTACAATTCGCCAATTTTTTGTTTTCCAAGTTTAAGTGAACAATGAGCCCCAATGGTTAATCCTTTATCGGAAATTATTTGTAAATTTCGACAAGTAGAACAATGAATGGAACAGGTAGACTGTTGAAATCATTGTATATATTGCTTCTATATAGTCTAAGAAACATATATGCAAAGCATCCAAACAGTACAATTCGCCAATTTTTTGTTCTTCAAGTTTAAGTAAACTACGATCCCCATTGTTAATCCCTTAACGGAAATTATTTGTAACTTTCGACAAGTAGAACAATGAATGGAACAGGTAGACGGTTGAAATCTTTGTATATATTGCTTCTATATAGTCTAAGAAACATATATGCAAAGCATCCAAACAGTACCATTCGCAAATTTTTTGTTCTTCAAGTTTAAGTGAACAACGAGCCCCATTGATAATCATGAAACGGAAATTATTTGTAACTTTCTACAAGTAGAACAATGAATGGAACAGGCAGACGGTTGAAATCATTGTATATATTGCTTCCATATAGTCTAAGAAACATATATGCAAAGCATCCAAACAGTACAATTCGCCAATTTTTTGTTTTCCAAGTTTAAGTGAACAATGAGCCCCAATGGTTAATCCTTTATCGGAAATTATTTGTAAATTTCGACAAGTAGAACAATGAATGGAACAGGTAGACTGTTGAAATCATTGTATATATTGCTTCTATATAGTCTAAGAAACATATATGCAAAGCATCCAAACAGTACAATTCGCCAATTTTTTGTTCTTCAAGTTTAAGTAAACTACGATCCCCATTGTTAATCCCTTAACGGAAATTATTTGTAAATTTCGACAAGTAGAACAATGATTGGAACACGTAGACGGTTGAAATCATTGTATATATTGCTTCTATATAGTCCAAGGAACATATATGCAAAGCGTCCAAACAGTACAATTCGCCAATTTTTTGCTCTTCAAGTTTAAGTGAACTACGAGCCCCATTGCTAATCCTTTAAAGGAAATTATTTGTAAATTTCGGCAAGTAGAACAAAGAATGGAACTGGTAGACGGTTGAAATCTTTGTATATATTGCTTCTATATAATCTAAGAGACACATATGAAAAAGCATCCAAACAGTGCAATTCGCCAATTATTTCATCTTCATGATTAAATGAACTACGAGCCCCATTGTTAATCCTTTAAAGGAAATTATTTGTAAATTTCGACAAGTAGAACAATGAATGGATCATGTAGACGGTTGAAATCATTGTATATATTGCTTCTATATAGTCTACGAAACAAATATGCCATGCATCCAAACAGTACAATTCGCCAATTTTTTGTTCTTCAAGTTTAAGTGAACTACGAGCCCCATTGTTAATCCTTTAACGGAAATTAATTGTAACTTTCTACAAGTAGAACAATGATTGGAACACGTAGACGGCTGAAATCTTTGTATATATTGCTTCCATATAGTCTAAGAAACATATATACAAAGTATCCAAACAGTACCATTCGCCAATTTTTTGTCCTTCAAGTTTAAGTGAACAATCAGCCCCATTGTTAATCCTTTATCGGAAATTATTTGTAACTTTCGACAAGTAGATCAATGAATGGAACAGGTAGACGGTTGAAATCTTTGTATATATTGCTTCTATATAGTCTAAGAAACATATATGCAAAGCATCCAAACAGTACAATTCGCCAATTTTTTGTTCTTCAAGTTTAAGTGAACAATGAGCCCCAATGGTTAATCCTTTATCGGAAATTATTTGTAACTTTCGACAAGTAGAACAATGAATGGATCAGGTAGACGGTTGAATTCTTTGTATATATTGCTTCTATATAGTCTAAGAAACATATATGCAAAGCATCCAAACAGTACAATTCGCCAATTCATTGTTCTTCAAGTTTAAGTGTACAACGAGCCCCATTGTTAATCCTTTAAAGGAAATTATTTGTAAATTTCGACAAGTAGAACAATGAATGGAATAGGTAGACGGTTGAAATCATTGTATATATTGTTTCCATATAGTCTATGAAACATATATGCAAAGCATCCAAACAGTACAATTCGCCAATTTTTTGTTTTCCAAGTTTAAGTGAACAATGAGCCCCAATGGTTAATCCTTTATCGGAAATTATTTGTAACTTTCGACAAGTAGGACAATGAATGGAACAGGTAGACGGTTGAATCATTGTATATATTGCTTCTATATAGTCTAAGAAACATATATGCAAAGCATCCAAACAGTACAATTCGCCAATTTATTGTTCTTCAAGTTTAAGTGAACAACGAGCCCCATTGTTAATCCTTTAAAGGAAATTATTTGTAAATTTCGACAAGTAGAACAATGATTGGAACACGTAGACGGTTGAAATCTTTGTATATATTGCTTCCATATAGTCTAAGAAACATGTACGCAAAGCATCCAAACAGTACCATTCGCCAATTTTTTGTTCTTCAAGTTTAAGTGAACAATGAGCCCCAATGGTTAATCCTTTATCGGAAATTATTTGTAATTTTCGACAAGTAGAACAATGAATGGAACAGGTAGACGGTTGAAATCTTTGTATATATTGCTTCTATATAATCTAAGAAACATATATGCAAAGCATCCAAACAGTATCGTTCGCCAATTTTTTGTTCTTCAAGTTTAAGTGAACAACGAGCCCCATTGATAATCATGAAACGGAAATTATTTGTAACTTTCTACAAGTAGAACAATGAATGGAACAGGTGGAAGGTTGAAATCAATGTATATATTGCTTCCATATAGTCTAAGAAACATATATGCAAAGCATCCAAACAGTACAATTCGCCAATTTTTTGTTTTTCAATTTTAAGTGAACAATGAGCCCCCATGGTTAATCCTTTATCGGAAATTATTTGTAACTTTCGACAAGTAGAACAATGAATGGAACAGGTAGACGGTTGAATTCTTTGTATATATTGCTTCTATATAGTCGAAGAAACATATATGCAAAGCATCCAAACAGTACAATTCGCCAATTCATTGTTCTTCAAGTTTAAGTGTACAACGAGCCCCATTGTTAATCCTTTAAAGGAAATTATTTGTAAATTTCGACAAGTAGAACGATGAATGGAATAGGTGGACGGTTGAAATCATTGTACATATTGCTTCCATATAGTCTAAGAAACTTATATGCAAAGCATCCAAACAGTACAATTCGCCAATTTTTTGTTTTCCAAGTTTAAGTGAACAATGAGCCCCAATGGTTAATCCTTTATCGGAAATTATTTGTAACTTTCGACAAGTAGAACAATGAATGGAACAGGTGGAGGGACCGGGTCTTCTCGGCATATTTTCTTAAATAACTTTATTTAACTATAACTGTAATAACTTTATTAACTATAACTGTAGTAACTTTATTAACTAATAACAATATTTGGAACTCTGTCGTCTGACAACTCGGTTACAACTTCCGGTCACCAAACGCTTCCGGTCGCTGGAGCAACGACCGGCCGAATCGATCCCTCGATTGCATCGATCCTCGAATCCACGGGTTCGAGGGAGCAGCTTCGCTCGGTACGCCAACTTCATATCGGCGTAACACTGCCCCCTCCTCTCGAAGAGCGGTCGTCCCGACCGCGGCGACTTCAAATCGGGCAACTAGACTTCCATAACCTTCTTGAAATCGTCCCGGGATTCAATGCCTTCGTCTGCAGAGGAAGTAGACAGCAGCAAACAAAACGTCTACTGGTATGGCTCCAATCAGACGAAAACGCCTCGACATTTGTCCTCCGACTCAAGGGAAAACCATCCAAAAAACCTTGAGTGAGGCGTCGGCAAGTCGATGCCATCGTATTCGTAATTCGTTGGTTATGTTCATTCTTGCCCTTCCGTTCTTCACTGGCTCATTCTTCTTTCCGCACCTCTTCTTTACTGGCTCGTTTTTCTTTCCGCATCTCTTCTTTCTGCATCCCGCCTGTTGCTCTACGACTAAGAGAAACAGCAGGATCCACTGGTCCCAATCCTTTAGGTTGTCCGCAAGGTATAGCGACAAATATTGTAGCAGAGTCCTTATCAACCTCTCCACGAGTCCGTCCGACTGAGGGTGGAGTGGCGTCGTCCTTGTCTTCCGAATTCCAAGCATCTCCATGAGCTTCTTGAAGACAGTCGACTCAAAACTACGACCCTGATCGGAATGGAGCTCCAGAGGTACTCCATGTCGGCTAACCACCTCACGTAGAAGAGCTTCTGCAATGGTCGTCGCTCGCTGATCTAGCAACGGGATCACCTCCGGCCATTTGGAAAAGTAATCCACCACGACCAGCGCATATTTGTTACCGCTTGTCGTTTTCGGCAAAGGTCCAACAATGTCGAGCGCCACCCTCTCAAAAGGTGCCCCGACATTATAAATCCTGAGGGATCCTCTTCCCCTCTCCTTCGGACCTTTCCTCGCCGTACAAGCGTAACAGCGGCGACACCACTCTTCGACGTCCATGCGGTGTTCGGGCCAGAAGAATCTCTGCCGCACTTTCGCAAGGGTCTTGCGCATACCGAAATGTCCTCCCGTAGGAGCCTCGTGACATCCACGTATCGCTTCTTCCACCTTGCTTTTGGGGACCAGTAGGAGATGACATGCCTCCTCTCCGCTCGTGGATTCCCATCTTCGGAAAAGCATTCCGTCCTTTACTTCCAGGGAATCCCATACCTTCCACAAGTACTTCGTACCCGGTGGGTACGCGGAGAGCTCTTCCCAGGTAGGCTTCAGTTTATCCATCTTCTTTCGTAGGAGGAAGCCAATTTCTTCGTCCTCTTCTTGGGCTTTCCTCCAATCTTTCATATCTGTGATTTCGCAGATAGTCCTTAGTGCGTAGCCTGGTTTTTCCTCTTTCTCTTCCAGACGGGAACATCGCTTGCATTCAGTTTCGCACGGTCTTCTTGAAAGGCCATCAGCATTTCCGTGCATCTTCCCTTCTCGATGTTTTATCTCGAAGTCATACTGTTGGAGGCGTTCGATCCAGCGGGCTGTCTGTCCTTCTGGATTTTTAAAGGAGAGAAGCCACCTCAGAGCGGCATGATCCGTTCTTATCAAAAATCTTCGCCCATATAAATAATGATGAAAGTGTTCCACCGACTTTACTATAGCTAATAATTCTTTCCTGGTCACGCAATAATTTTTCTCACTTTTCCCCAGAGTTTTGGAAAAATATGCGATGACCCTTTCAGTACCATCCTGAACTTGCGAAAGTACAACTCCTAACGCAAAGTTGGAGGCGTCGGTGTCCAATATAAAGTCTGTATCGGGCGAAGGATACGCTAGAACTGGTGTTTCTGCCAATCGACTCTTTAAACGTTGGAAAGCTTCCTGACAGTCCTGCGTCCAACAGAAATTCTCTTTCTCTTCAGTCAAGCGATGCAGTGGTTTCGCGATAGCGGAGAAATTTTTCACGAACTTTCTGTAGTAGGTACAAAGACCCAGAAAGCTTCGCAGTTGCGTCTTATTCTCCGGAACGGGCCAATTTTGAACCGCAGAGATCTTCTCAGGGTCCGTGTTTACCCCTTCTTCGGAAACCACGTGTCCCAAATACTTGACCTCCCGACGGAAGAAATGGCACTTCTTCGGGCTCATCAATAAACCAGCACGGCGCAGGCGAGAGAATATCGTTTTCAAATTTTCCAATTCTTCTTCAAAAGTTTTTCCATATATAATTATATCGTCCAGGTAAACCAGGCATATCTTCCAAATCAAGCTGGATAAAACGTGCTCCATTATCCTTTCAAAAGTAGCAGGAGCGTTACATAGTCCAAAAGGCAAAACCTTGAACTGCCAAAGCCCATTCCCGACTGAAAAAGCAGTTTTCTCCTTGTCGTTTTCATCCGCAGCAATCTGCCAATAACCACTTTGCAGATCCACCGTAGAAAACCACGAAGAACCGACCAACGCATCCAGCGTGTCTTCTATCCTCGGTAATGGGTAAGAATCTTTCTTCGTGATCTCGTTAAGACGGCGATAGTCAACGCAAAAACGTGTACTGCCGTCTTTCTTCTTCACCAAAACAATAGGAGACGACCAAGGGCTATGGGATTCTTCAATTACCCCTTGCTTTTCCATCTGGGCTATTAATTCAGCAACCTCCGCTCGGCGATGAAATGGTACTCGTCGTGGAGCCTGCTTGATAGGTAGACGATCTTCCGTATTAATTTTATGTCGAATCAGGCAACATTTCCCAACTTGATCCGAAGCGGAAGCAAAGACATCCTGATATTCCTGGAGGAGACTAAGGAACTTTGTGCGTTGCCCTTCGTTCAGGGTCTCTGAGCAGCGCGAAAAGAGTTCCTTTAAATGGGGAGGAACTTGGTCTTCGTTTCTGATTATTAATCCCGTTACTTCTTTAGAAGAGCCTCCTCTTCCAAAGGGGACTGCTTTCTGTCCGGGAATCCGTAGTTCATTAGACCGAAAGTCTAACTGGGCCGCATGTTTATAGAAGAAATCGGAGCCCAGTATGCAGTCCTCAACCATTCGGAGGAAAATGAACTCTTCCCTGGATTGGAAATCTCCAATGGAGACCAACAAGCACCCCTTTCCAAAAACGGGTAGCTCTTCTCCAGAGACGGCAAACACCTTCATTCCTCGTCCCGCCGTGCCAGATTCTCTTCTACAGGCGAATTTGTCCGCGTTGAGAAGATTCAATCGTGAGCCGGTATCCAAGACTATCCGGCATTCCCGATTATCCAGTCGTCCCACGATGGTTGTCGAAACCTCCGAGGAGCAGGTGTTCCGTACGACGGGGGTCGGAACGCATGGAGTCGGCGATTCCCCCTCTATGTCGACTCCTTGTAGTTTTCCTCTCTCTTTCTTTTTGTCGGACAGTTCCTCTGGATGTGCCCAGACTTGCCGCAAGCCCAGCACTCTTGGGGTCGTTCCCTCAAGCTGCGGCCGGAAGTTCCTTCTGTACCGGAACGCGATTTTTCCCTCACCGCGTTATCGGTCCTCCTCAGGGGGAATCTGCTGGAAAATGGGGGAGGACGAGTACGGGTCCCAGTTGGATGTGGGACTTGAGAAATCGACTCCACGGCTTCGATTTCGAGAGCCCTCATAACAGCGGCTCTCAGATTGGCGAAACCGCCGAGTCTTAGAGTCCTTTTCATCTCTTCGTTGTTCAAGGAAGAGATGAACTGAGACGCTGCGAGTCGGTCGCGTGTTTCTACGGGACAATCGCTGAAAGCAACATGTGCCAGTCGTTCTACTTCCGTGGCCAACTCCGAGATGGATTGCCCTTTCCGCTGATGACAGGATTGGAAAAGGAAATAATTTAAATTTGTAAAATTTTTAGCCCCAAATCGGGCTTGAAGGGCCGAAACTAAAACGTCGTATTCGGGTCGTCCAGCAACGGAAAGGGGAACCAGAACACTTCGTGCCGGTCCCTCCAACGATGCCACTAAGGCTAAAGCCTTTCTCGGGGCATCCCAGTTATTTGCACACGCGACTGCGTCAAATTGGATTTTATATTCCTCCCAAGAGGAGGAAGTCCCATCATACTTGGGTGGCCTCAATGCATATCCTAACTCTGCTCGTGGAGGGGCCGACTGAGATAGTGGTGGGCATCCAGATTCCGACCGCGAAGGGGTCGGTTGTGATAGCGGGGGAGCCGTGATCCTAAAATCACTCGCAGAAATAGGATCACGACTCTCCGAAGAGTTCACAGGGACGGGAGCGGCCGTGCGCCGGCCGAACTCTGTGGTGAGCGCTCGTAACTGGGCCTCGAGCGCTCCAAACCTCTCTTCCTGGGCCGCCTTTTCCCTGGCCTCCTTCTCTTCCTGGGCCGCCTTTTCCCTGGCCTCCTTTTCAGCGATCCGGGAGCGCTCCTGTTCCCATCGCTCTTCCGCCAGCTCCTGCTGTCTCTGCAGATGCATAGTGAGGCTCTCCTGCATCTCGGAAAGGAAACGCCCTAGACGATCAGTCTCCTCCTCCGCAGGCCTAGTGGGCTGAGGATTCTCTTCCCCTCGATCCAGAAGTATCCCACTTCTGACACCATTGTTATGTCCCGCGGAGGGACCGGGTCTTCTCGGCATATTTTCTTAAATAACTTTATTTAACTATAACTGTAATAACTTTATTAACTATAACTGTAGTAACTTTATTAACTAATAACAATATTTGGAACTCTGTCGTCTGACAACTCGGTTACAACTTCCGGTCACCAAACGCTTCCGGTCGCTGGAGCAACGACCGGCCGAATCGATCCCTCGATTGCATCGATCCTCGAATCCACGGGTTCGAGGGAGCAGCTTCGCTCGGTACGCCAACTTCATATCGGCGTAACAGTATATATTGCTTCCATATAGTCTAAGAAACATATATGCAAAGCATCCAAACAGTACAATTCGCCAATTTTTTGTTTATCAAGTTTAAGTGAACAACGAGCCCCATTGATAATCATGAAACGGAAATTATTTGTAACTTTCTACAAGTAGAACGATGAATAGTACAGGTAGACGGGAGAAATCTTTCTATATATTGCTACTAAATAGTTAAAGAAACATATATGCAAAGCATCCAAACAGTACAATTCGCCAATTTTTTGTTCTTCAAGTTTAAGTGAACAACGAGCCCCATTGTTAATCCTTTAAAGGAAATTATTTGTAAATTTCGACAAGTAGAACAATGAATGGAATAGGTAGACGGTTGAAATCATTGTATATATTGCTTCCATATAGTCTAAGAAACATATCTGCATATCATCCAAACAGTACAATTCGCCAATTTTTTGTTTTCCAAGTTTAAGTGAACAATGAGCCCCAATGGTTAATCCTTTATCGGAAATTATTTGTAACTTTCGACAAGTAGAACAATGAATGGAACAGGTAGACGGTTGAATTCTTTGTATATATTGCTTCTATATAATATAAGAAACATATATTCAAAGCATCCAAACAGTACCATCCGCCAATTTTTTGTTCTTCAAGTTTAAGTGAACTACGAGCCCCATTGTTAATCCTTTAAAGGAAATTATTTGTAAATTTCGGCAAGTAGAACAATGAATGGAATAGGTAGACGGTTGAAATCATTGTATATATTGCTTCTATATAGTCTAAGAACATATATGCAAAGCATCCAAACAGTACAATTCGCCAATTTCTTGTTCTTCAAGTTTAAGTAAACTACGATCCCCATTGTTAATCCCTTAACGGAAATTATTTGTAACTTCGACAAGTAGAACAATGAATGGAACAGGTAGACGGTTGAAATCATTGTATATATTGCTTCTATATAGTCTAAGAAACATATGTGCAAAGCATCCAAACAGTACCATTCGCCAATTTTTTGTTCTTCAAGTTTAAGTGAACAACGAGCCCCATTGATAATCATGAAACGGAAATTATTTGTAACTTTCTACAAGTAGAACAATGAATAGAACAGGTGGACGGTTGAAATCTTTGTATATGTTGCTTCTATATAGTCTAAGAAACCTATATGCAAAGCATCTAAACAGTAACAATCGCCAATTTTTTTATCTTCAAGTTTAAGTGAACAGCGAGCCCCATTGATAATCATGAAATGGAAATTATTTGTGACTTTCTACAAGTAGAACAGTGAATAGTACAGGTAGACGGGTGAAATCTTTCTATATATTGCTTCTATATAGTCTAAGAAACCTATATGCAAAGCATCTAAACAGTAACAATCGCCATTTTTTGTTCTTCAAGTTTAAGTGAACAATGAGCCCCAATGGTTAATCCTTTATCGGGAATTATTTGTAACTTTCGACAAGTAGAACAATGAATGGAACTGGTAGACGGTTGATCTCTTTGAATATATTGCTTCTATATAGTCTAAGAAACATATATGCAAAGCATCCCAACAGTACAATTCGCCAATTTTTTGTTCTTCAAGTTTAAGTGAACAACGAGCCCCCATTGATAATCATGAAAAGGAAATTATTTGTAACTTTCTACAAGTAGAACAATGAATAGAACAGGTAGACGGTTGAAATCTTTGTATATGTTGCTTCTATATAGTCTAAGAAACCTATATGCAAAGCATCTAAACAGTAACAATCGCCAATTTTTTGATCTTCAAGTTTAAGTGAACAATGAGCCCCATTGTTAATCCTTTATCGGAAATTATTTGTAACTCTCGACAAGTAGAACAATGATTGGACCACGTAGACGGTTGAAATCTTTCTATATATTGCTTCTAAATAGTCTAAGAAACATATATGCAAAGTATCCAAACAGTAAAATTCGCCAAATTTTTGTTCTTCAAGTTTAAGTGAACAATGAGCCCCAATGGTTAATCCTTTATCGGGAATTATTTGTAACTTTCGACAAGTAGAACAATGAATGGAACAGGTAGACGGTTGAAATATTTGTATATATTGCTTCCGTATAGTCTAAGAAACATATATGCAAATCATCCAAACAGTACCATTCGCCAATTTTAGTTCTTCAAGTTTAAGTGAACAATGAGCCCCATTGTTAATCCTTTATCGGAAATTATTTGTAACTTTCGACAAGTAGAACAATGATTGGAACACGTAGACGGTTGAAATCTTTGTATATATTGCTTCTATATAGTCTAAGAAACATATGTGCAAAGCATCCAAACAGTACAATTCGCCAATTTTTTGTTCTTCAAGTTTAAGTGAACAACGAGCCCCATTGATAATCATGAAACGGAAATTATTTGTAACTTTCTACAAGTAGAACAATGATTGGAACACGTAGACGGTTGAAATCTTTGTATATATTGCTTGTATATAGTCTAAGAAACATATGTGCAAAGCATCCAAACAGTGCCATTCGCCAATTTTTTGTTCTTCAAGTTTAAGTGAACAACGAGCCCCATTGATAATCATAAAACGGAAATTATTTGTAACTTTCTACAAGTAGAACAATGAATAGAACAGGTAGACGGTTGAAATCTTTGTATATGTTGCTTCTATATGGTCTAAGAAACCTATATGCAAAGCATCTAAACAGTAACAATCGCCAATTTTTTGATCTTCAAGTTTAAGTGAACAGCGAGCCCCTTTGATAATCATGAAATGGAAATTATTTGTGACTTTCTACAAATAGAACAATAAATAGTACATGAAGACGGGTGAAATCTTTCTATATATTGCTTCTAAATAGTCTAAGAAACATATATGCAAAGTATCCAAACAGTACAATTCGCCAAATTTTTGTTCTTCAAGTTTAAGTGAACAATGAGCCCCAATGGTTAATCCTTTATCGGTAATTATTTGTAACTTTCGACAAGTAGAACAATGAATGGAACAGGTAGACGGTTGAAATATTTGTATATATTGCTTCCGTATAGTCTAAGAAACATATATGCAAATCATCCAAACAGTATCATTCGCCAATTTTTGTTCTTCAAGTTTAAGTGAACAATGAGCCCCATTTTTAATCCTTTAACGGAAATTAATTCTTACTTTCTACAAGTAGAACAATGATTGGAACACGTAGACGGTTGAAATCTTTGTATATATTGCTTCTATATAGTCTAAGAAACATATGTGCAAAGCATCCAAACAGTACCATTCGCCAATTTTTTGTTCTTCAAGTTTAAGTGAACAACGAGCCCCATTGATAATCATGAAACGGAAATTATTTGTAACTTTCGACATGTAGAACAATGAATGGGACAGGTAGACGGTTGAAATCATTATATATATATTGCTTCTATATAGTCTAAGAAACATATATGCATAGCATCCAAACAGTACAATTCGCCAATTTATTGTTCTTCAAGTTTAAGTGAACAATGAGCCCGATTGTTAATCCTTCATCGGAAATTATTTGTAACTTTCGACAAGTAGAACAATGAATGGAACTGGTAGACGGTTGAAATCATTGTATATATTGCTTCTATATAGTCTAAGAAACCTATATGCAAAGCATCTAAACAGTAACAATCGCCAATTTTTTGATCTTCAAGATTAAGTGAACTACGAGCCCCATTGTTAATCCTTTATCGGAAATTATTTGTAACTTTCGACAAGTAGAACAATGAATGGAACAGGTAGACGGTTGAAATCAATGTATATATTGCTTCTATATAGTCTAAGAAACATATATGCAAAGCATCCAAACACTACCATTCGCCAGTTTTTTGTTCTTCAAGTTTAAGTGAACAACGAGCCCCATTGTTAATCCTTTAAAGGAAATTATTTGTAAATTTCGAAAAGTAGAACAATGAATGGAACTGGTAGACGGTTGAAATCATTGTATATATTGCTTCTATATAGTCTAAGAAACCTATATGCAAAGCATCTAAACAGTAACAATCGCCAATTTTTTGTTCTTCAAGGTTAAGTCAACAATGAGCCCGATTGTTAATCCTTTATCGGAAATTATTTGTAACTTTCGACAAGTAGAACAATGAATGGAACAGGTAGACGGTTGAAATCTTTGAATATATTGCTTCTATATAGTCTAAGAAACTTATATGCAAAGCATCCAAACAGTACAATTCGCCAATTTTTTGTTCTTCAAGTTTAAGTGAACAATGAGCCCCAATGGTTAATCCTTTATCGGAAATTATTTGTAACTTTCGACAAGTAGAACAATGAATGGAACAGGTAGACGGTTGAAATATTTGTATATATTGCTTCCGTATAGTCTAAGAAACATATATGCAAAGCATCCATACAGTACCATTCGCCAATTTTTTCTTCTTCAAGTTTAAGTGAACGATGAGCCCCATTGTTAATACTTTATCGGAAATTATTTGTTACTTTCGACAAGTAGAACAATGAATGGAACTGGTAGACGGTTGAAATCTTTTTATATATTGCTTCTATATAGTATAAGAAACATATATGCAAAGCATCAAATCAGTACAATTTGCCAATTTATTGTTCTTCAAGTTTAAGTGAACAACGAGCCACATTGTTAATCCTTTAAAGGAAATTATTTGTAAATTTCGACAAGTAGAACAATGATTGAAACACGTAGACGGTTGAAATCTTTGTATATATTGCTTCCATATAGTCTAAGAAACATGTACGCAAAGCATCCAAACAGTACCATTCGCCAATTTTTTGTTCTTCAAGTTTAAGTGAACAACGAGCCCCATTCTTAATTCTTTAAAGGAAATTATTTCTAAATTTCGACAAGTAGAACAATGAATGGAACAGGTAGACGGTTGAACTCTTTGTATATGCTGCTTCTATATAGTCTAAGAAACCTATATGCAAAGCATCTAAACAGTAACATTCGCCAATTTTTGTATCTTCAAGTATTAGTGAACAACAAGCCCCATTGATAATCATGAAATTGAAATTATTTGTAACTTTCTACAAGTAGAACATGAATAGTACAGGTATACGAGTGAAATCTTTCTATATATTGCTTCTATATAGTCTAAGATACATATATGCAAAGCATCCAAACTGTACAATTCGCCAATTTATTGTTCTTCAAGTTTAAGTGAACAACGAGCCCCATTCTTAATTCTTTAAAGGAAATTATTTCTAAATTTCGACAAGTAGAACAATGATTGGAACACGTAGACGGCTGAAATCTTTGTATATATTGCTTCCATATAGTCTAAGGAACATGAACGCAAAGCATCCAAACAGTACCATTCACCAATTTTTTGTTCTTCAAGTTCAAGTGAACAATGAGCCCCATTGTTAATCCTTTATCGGAAATTATTTGTAATTTTCGACAAGTAGAACAATGAATGGAACAGGTATACGGTTGAAATCTTTGTATATATTGCTTCAATATAGTCTAAGAAACATATATGCAAAGCATCCAAACAGTACCATTCGCCAATTTGTTGTTCTTCAAGTTGAAGTGAATAACGAGCCCCATTGATAATCATGAAATGGAAATTATTTGTAACGTTCTACAAGTAGAACAATGAATAGTAAAGGTAGACGGGTGAAATCTTTCTATATATTGCTTCTATATAGTCTAAGAAACATATACGCAAAGCATCCAAACAGAACAATTCGCCAATTTTTTTTCTTCAAGTTTAAGTGAACTACGAGCCGCATTGTTAATCCTTCAAAGGAAATTATTTGTAAATTTCGACAAGTAGAACAATGAATGGAACAGGTAGACGGTTGAAATCATTGTATATATTGCTTCTATATAGTCTAAGAAATATATATGCAAAGCATCCAAACAGTACAATTCGCCAATTTATTGTTCTTCAAGTTTAAGTGAACAACGAGCCCCATTGTTAATCCTTTAAAGGAAATTATTTGTAAATTTCGACAAGTAGAACAATGAATGGAACAGGTAGTCGGTTGAAATCATTGTATATATTGCTTCTATATAGTCTAAGAAACATATATGCAAAGCATCCAATCAGTACAATTTGCCAATTTTTTGATCTTCAAGTTTAAGTGAACAATGAGCCCCATTGTTAATCCTTTATCGGAAATTATTTGTAACTTTCGACAAGTAGAACAATGAATGGAACAGGTAGACGGTTGAAATCTTTGTATATATTGCTTCTATATAGTCTAAGAAACATATATGCAAAGCATCCAAACAGTACAATTCGCCAATTTTTTGTTCTTCAAGTTTAAGTGAACAACGAGCCCCATTGTTAATCCTTTAAAGGAAATTATTTGTAAATTTCGACAAATAGAACAATGATTGGAACACGTAGACGGTTGAAATCTTTGTATATATTGCTTCCATATAGTCTAAGAAACATGTACGCAAAGCATCCAAACAGTACCATTCGCCAAATTTTTGTTCTTCAAGTTTAAGTGAACAATGAGCCCCAATGGTTAATCCTTTATCGGAAATTATTTGTAATTTTCGACAAGTAGAACAATGAATGGAACAGGTAGACGGTCGAAATCTTTGTATATATTGCTTCTATATAATCTAAGAAACATATATGCAAAGCATCCAAACAGTACAATTCGCCAATTATTTCATCTTCATGTTTAAGTGAACTACGTGCCCCATTGTTAATACTTTAACGGAAATTATTTGTAACTTCCGGCAAGTAGAACAATGAATGGAACAGGTAGACGCTAGAAATCAATGTATATATTGCTTCTATATAGTCTAAGAAACATATATGCAAATCATCCAAACAGTACCAGTCGCCAATTTTTTGTTCTTCAAGTTTAAATGAACAACGAGGCCCATTGATAATCATGAAACGGAAAGTATTTCTAACTTTCGACAAGAAGAACAATGAATAGAACAGGTAGACGGTTGAAATCATTGTATATATTGCTTCTATATAGCCTACGAAACATATATGCAAAGCATTCAATCAGTACAATTCGCCAATTTTTTGTTCTTCAAGTATAAGTGAATAATGAGCCCCAATGGTTAATCCTTTATCGGAAATTATTTGTATCTTTCTACAAGTAGAACAATGAATGGTACAGTTAGACGGTTGAGATCTTTGTATATATTGCTTCTATATAGTCTAAGAAACATATATGCAAAGCATCTAAACAGTAACATTCGCCAATTTATTGTTCTTCAAGTTTAAGTGAACAACGAGCCCCATTGTTAATCCTTTAATGGAAATTATTTGTAAATTTCGACTAGTAGAACAATGATTGGAACACTTAGACGGTTGAAATCTTTGTATATATTGCTTCCATATAGTCTAAGAAACATGTACGCAAAGCATCCAAACAGTACCATTCGCCAATTTTTTGTTCTTCAAGTTTAAGTGAACTACGAGCCCCATTGTTAATCCTTTAAAGGAAATTATTTGTATATTTCGACAAGTAGAACAATGAATGGAACAGGTAGACGGTTGAAATCATTGTATATATTGCTTCTATATAGTCTAAGAAACATATATGCAAAGCATCAAATCAGTACAATTTGCCTATTTATTGTTCTTCAAGTTTAAGTGAACTACGAGCCGCATTGTTAATCCTTTAAAGGAAATTATTTGTAAATTTCGACAAGTAGAACAATGAATGGAACAGGTAGTCGGTTGAAATCATTGTATATATTGCTTCTATATAGTCTAAGAAACATATATGCAAAGCATCCAATCAGTACAAATTGCTAATTTATTGTTCTTCAAGTTTAAGTGAACAACGAGCCCCATTGTTAATCCTTTAAAGGAAATTATTTCTAAATTTCGACACGTAGAACAATGATTGGAACACGTAGACGGTTGAAATCTTTGTATATATTGCTTCCATATAGTCTAAGAAACATGTACGCAAAGCATCCAAACAGTACCATTCGCCAATTTTTTGTTCTTCAAGATTAAGTGAACAATGAGCCCCATTGTTAATCCTTTATCGGAAATTATTTGTAACTTTCTACAAGTAGAACAATGAATAGTACAGGTATACGAGTGAAATCTTTCTATATATTGCTTCTATATAGTCTAAGATACATATATGCAAAGCATCCAAGCTGTACAATTCGCCAATTTATTGTTCTTCAAGTTTAAGTGAACAACGAGCCCCATTGTTAATCCTTTAAAGGAAATTATTTCTAAATTTCGACACGTAGAACAATGATTGGAGCACGTAGACGGTTGAAATCTTTGTATATATTGCTTCAATATAGTCTAAGAAACATATATGCAAAGCATCCAAACAGTACCATTCGCCAATTTGTTGTTCTTCAAGTTGAAGTGAACAACGAGCCCCATTGATAATCATGAAATGGAAATTATTTGTAACGTTCTACAAGTAGAACAATGAATGGAACAGGTATACGGTTGAAATCTTTGTATATATTGCTTCAATATAGTCTAAGAAACATATATGCAAAGCATCCAAACAGTACCATTCGCCAATTTGTTGTTCTTCAAGTTGAAGTGAATAACGAGCCCCATTGATAATCATGAAATGGAAATTATTTGTAACGTTCTACAAGTAGAACAATGAATAGTAAAGGTAGACGGGTGAAATCTTTCTATATATTGCTTCTATATAGTCTAAGAAACATATACGCAAAGCATCCAAACAGAACAATTCGCCAATTTTTTTTCTTCAAGTTTAAGTGAACTACGAGCCGCATTGTTAATCCTTTAAAGGAAATTATTTGTAAATTTCGACAAGTAGAACAATGATTGGAACACGTAGACGGTTGAAATCTTTGAATATATTGCTTCCATATAGTCTAAGAAACATATTGCAAAGCATCCAAAATGTACCATTCGCTAATTTTTTGGTCTTCAAGTTTAAGTGAACAACGAGCCCCATTGTTAATCCTTTAAAGGAAATTATTTGTAAATTTCGACAAGTAGAACAATGATTGGAACACGTAGACGGTTGAAATCTTTGTATATATTGCTTCCATATAGTCTAAGAAACATGTACGCAAAGCATCCAAACAGTACCATTCGCCAATTTTTTGTTCTTCAAGTTTAAGTGAACTACGAGCCCCATTTTTAATCCTTTAAAGGAAATTATTTCTAACTTTCTACAAGTAGAACAATGAATAGAACGGGTAGACGGTAGAAATCTTTGTATATGTTGCTTCTATATAGTCTAAGAAACCTATATGCAAAGCATCTAAACAGTAACATTCGCCAATTTTTTGATCTTCAAGTTTAAGTGAACAACGAGCCCCATTGATAATCATGAAAGGGAAATTATTTGTAACTTTCTACAAGTAGAACAATGAATACAACAGGTAGACGGTTGAAATCTTTCTATATATTGCTTCTATATAGTCTAAGAAACATATATGCAAAGCATCCAAACAGTACAACTCGCCAATTTTTTGTTCTTCAAGTTTAAGTGAAATACGAGCCCCATTGTTAATAATTTAAAGGAAATTATTTGTAAATTTCGACAAGTAGAACAATGAATGGAACAGGTAGACGGTTGAAATCATTGTATATATTGCTTCTATATAGTCTAAGAAATATATATGCAAAGCATCCAAACAGTACAATTCGCCAATTTATTGTTCTTCAAGTTTAAGTGAACAACGAGCCCCATTGTTAATCCTTTAAAGGAAATTATTTGTAAATTTCGACAAGTAGAACAATGAATGGAACAGGTAGTCGGTTGAAATCATTGTATATATTGCTTCTATATAGTCTAAGAAACATATATGCAAAGCATCCAATCAGTACAATTTGCTAATTTATTGTTCTTCAAGTTTAAGTGAGCAACGAGCCCCATTGTTAATCCTTTAAAGGAAATTATTTGTAAATTTCGACAAGTAGAACAATGATTGGAACACGTAGACGGTTGAAATCTTTGAATATATTGCTTCCATATAGTCTAAGAAACATATTGCAAAGCATCCAAGCTGTACAATTCGCCAATTTATTGTTCTTCAAGTTTAAATGAACAACGAGCCCCATTGTTAATCCTTTAAAGGAAATTATTTCTAAATTTCGACACGTAGAACAATGATTGGAACACGTAGACGGTTGAAATCTTTGTATATTTGCTTCCATATAGTCTAAGAAACATGTACGCAAAGCATCCAAACAGTACAATTTGCTAATTTATTGTTCTTCAAGTTTAAGTGAACAACGAGCCCCATTGTTAATCCTTTAAAGGAAATCATTTGTAAATTTCGACAAGTAGAACAATGAATGGAACAGGTAGTCGGTTGAAATCATTGTATATATTGCTTCTATATAGTCTAAGAAACATATATGCAAAGCATCCAATCAGTACAATTTGCTAATTTATTGTTCTTCAAGTTTAAGTGAACAACGAGCCCCATTGTTAATCCTTTAAAGGAAATTATTTGTAAATTTCGACAAGTAGAACAATGATTGGAACACGTAGACGGTTGAAATCTTATAATATATTGGTTCCATATAGTCTAAGAAACATATTGCAAAGCATCCAAAATGTACCATTCGCTAATTTTTTGTTCTTCAAGTTTAAGTGAACAACGAGCCCCATTGTTAATCCTTTAAAGGAAATTATTTGTAAATTTCGACAAGTAGAACAATGATTGGAACACGTAGACGGTTGAAATCTTTGTATATATTGCTTCAATATAGTCTAAGAAACCTATATGCAACGCATCTAAACAGTAACATTCGCCAATTTTTGTATCTTCAAGTATTAGTGAACAACAAGCCCCATTGATAATCATGAAATGGAAATTATTTGTAACTTTCTACAAGTAGAACAATGAATAGTACAGGTATACGAGTGAAATCTTTCTATATATTGCTTCTATATAGTCTAAGATACATATATGCAAAGCATCCAAGCTGTACAATTCGCCAATTTATTGTTCTTCAAGTTTAAGTGAACAACGAGCCCCATTGTTAATCCTTTAAAGGAAATTATTTCTAAATTTCGACACGTAGAACAATGATTGGAACACGTAGACGGTTGAAATCTTTGTATATATTGCTTCCATATAGTCTAAGAAACATGTACGCAAAGCATCCAAACAGTACCATTCGCCAATTTTTTGTTCTTCAAGTTTAAGTGAACAATGAGCCCCATTGTTAATCCTTTATCGGAAATTATTTGTAATTTTCGACAAGTAGAACAATGAATGGAACAGGTATACGGTTGAAATCTTTGTATATATTGCTTCAATATAGTCTAAGAAACATATATGCAAAGCATCCAAACAGTACCATTCGCCAATTTGTTGTTCTTCAAGTTGAAGTGAACAACGAGCCCCATTGATAATCATGAAATGGAAATTATTTGTAACGTTCTACAAGTAGAACAATGAATAGTAAAGGTAGACGGGTGAAATCTTTCTATATATTGCTTCTATATAGTCTAAGAAACATATACGCAAAGCATCCAAACAGAACAATTCGCCAATTTTTTTTCTTCAAGTTTAAGTGAACTACGAGCCGCATTGTTAATCCTTTAAAGGAAATTATTTGTAAATTTCGACAAGTAGAACAATGATTGGAACACGTAGACGGTTGAAATCTTTGTATATATTGCTTCCATATAGTCTAAGAAACATGTACGCAAAGCATCCAAACAGTACCATTCGCCAATTTTTTGTTCTTCAAGTTTAAGTGAACTACGAGCCCCATTTTTAATCCTTTAAAGGAAATTATTTCTAACTTTCTACAAGTAGAACAATGAATAGAACGGGTAGACGGTAGAAATCTTTGTATATGTTGCTTCTATATAGTCTAAGAAACCTATATGCAAAGCATCTAAACAGTAACATTCGCCAATTTTTTGATCTTCAAGTTTAAGTGAACAACGAGCCCCATTGATAATCATGAAAGGGAAATTATTTGTAACTTTCTACAAGTAGAACAATGAATACAACAAGTAGACGGTTGAAATCTTTCTATATATTGCTTCTATATAGTCTAAGAAACATATATGCAAAGCATCCAAACAGTACAACTCGCCAATTTTTTGTTCTTCAAGTTTAAGTGAAATACGAGCCCCATTGTTAATCCTTTAAAGGAAATTATTTGTAAATTTCGACAAGTAGAACAATGATTGGAACACGTAGACGGTTGAAATCTTTGTATATATTGCTTCCATATAGTCTAAGAAACATGTACGCAAAGCATCCAAACAGTACCATTCGTCAATTTTTTGTTCTTCAAGTTTAAGTGAACAATGAGCCCCATTGTTAATCCTTTATCGGAAATTATTTGTAATTTTCGACAAGTAGAACAATGAATGGAACAGGTATACGGTTGAAATCTTTGTATATATTGCTTCAATATAGTCTAAGAAACATATATGCAAAGCATCCAAACAGTACCATTCGCCAATTTGTTGTTCTTCAAGTTGAAGTGAACAACGAGCCCCATTGATAATCATGAAATGGAAATTATATGTAACTTTCTACGAGTAGAACAATGAATGGAACAGGTAGTCGGTTGAAATCATTGTATATATTGCTTCTATATAGTCTAAGAAACATATATGCAAAGCATCCAATCAGTACAATTTGCCAATTTATTGTTCTTCAAGTTTAAGTGAACAACGAGCCCCATTGTTACTCCTTTAAAGGAAATTATTTGTAAATTTCGACAAGTAGAACAATGATTGGAACACTTAGACGGTTGAAATCTTTGTATATATTGCTTCCATATAGTCTAAGAAACAGGTACGCAAAGCATCCAAACAGTACCATTCGCCAATTTTTTGTTCTTCAAGTTTAAGTGAACTACGAGCCCCATTGTTAATCCTTTAAAGGAAATTATTTGTATATTTCGACAACTAGAACAATGAATGGAACAGGTAGACGGTTGAAATCATTGTATATATTGCTTCTATATAGTCTAAGAAACATATATGCAAAGCATCAAATCAGTACAATTTGCCAATTTAATGTTCTTCAAGTTTAAGTGAACAACGAGCCACATTGTTAATCCTTTAAAGGAAATTATTTGTAAATTTCGACAAGTAGAACAATGATTGGAACACGTAGACGGTTGAAATCTTTGTATATATTGCTTCCATATAGTCTAAGAAACATGTACGCAAAGCATCCAAACAGTACCATTCGCCAATTTTTTGTTCTTCAAGTTTAAGTGAACAATGAGCCCCGTTGTTAATCCTTTAAAGGAAATTATTTGTAAATTTCGGCAAGTAGAACAATGAATGGAACAGGTAGACTGTTGAAATCATTGTATATATTGCTTCTATATAATCTAAGAAACATATATGCAAAGCATCCAGACAGTACAATTCGCCAATTTTTTGACCTTCAAGTTTAAGTGAACAATGAGCCCCAATGGTCAATCCGTTATCGGAAATTATTTGTAACTTTCGACAAGTAGAACAATGAATGGAACAGGTAGACGGTTGAAGTCATTGTATATATTGCTTCTATATGGTCTAAGAAACATTTATGCAAAGCAATCAAACAGTACCATTCGCCAATTTTTTGTTCTACAAGTTTAAGTGAACTACGAGCCCCATTGTTAATCCTTTAAAGGAAATTATTTGTAAATTTCGGCAAGTAGAACAATGAATGGAACAGGTAGACTGTTGAAATCATTGTATATATTGCTTCTATATAATCTAAGAAACATATATGCAAAGCATCCAGACAGTACAATTCGCCAATTTTTTGACCTTCAAGTTTAAGTGAACATCGAGCCCCATTGTTAATCCTTTAAAGGAAATTATTTGTAAATTTCGACAAGTAGAACAATGATTGGAACACGTAGACGGTTGAAATCTTTGTATATATTGCTTCCATATAGTCTAAGAAACATGTACGCAAAGCATCCAAACAGTACCATTCGCCAATTTTTTGGTCTTCAAGTTTAAGTGAACAATGAGCCCCAATGGTTAATCCTTTACCGGATATTATTTGTAATTTTCGACAAGTAGAACAATGAATGGAACAGGTAGACGGTTGAAATATTTGTATATATTGCTTCTATATAATATAAGAAACATATATGCAAAGCATCCAAACAGTACAATTCGCCAATTTATTGTTCCTCAAGTTTAAGTGAACAATGAGCCCCAATGGTCAATCCGTTATCGGAAATTATTTGTAACTTTCGACAAGTAGAACAATGAATGGAACAGGTAGACGGTTGAAGTCATTGTATATATTGCTTCTATATAGTCTAAGAAACACATATGCAAAGTATCCAAACAGTACAATTCGCCAATTTTTTGTTCTTCAAGTTTAAGTGAACAATGAGCCCCAATGGTTAATCCTTAATCGGAAATTATTTGTAATTTTCGACAAGTAGCACAATGAATGGAACAGGTAGACGGTTGAAATCTTTGTATATATTGCTTCTATATAATCTAAGAAACATATATGCAAAGCATCTAAACAGTAACAATCGCCAATTTCTTGATCTTCAAGTTTAAGTGAACAGCGAGCCCCATTGATAATCATGAAATGGAAATTATTTGCAACTTTCTACAAGTAGAACAATGAATGGAACAGGTAGACTGTTGAAATCATTGTATATATTGCTTCTATATAGTCTAAGAAACATATATGCAAAGCATCCAAACAGTACAATTCGCCAATTTATTGTTCTTCAAGTGTAAGTGAACAACGAGCCCCATTGTTAATCCTTTAAAGGAAATTATTTGTAAATTTCGACAAGTAGAACAATGATTGGAACACGTTGACGGTTGAAATCATTGTATATATTGCTTCTGTATAGTCTAAGAAACATATATGCAAAGCATCCAAACAGTACAATTCGCCAATTTTTTGTTCTTCAAGTTTAAGTGAACTACGATCCCCATTGTTAATCCTTTAACGGAAATTATTTGTAACTTTCGACAAGTAAAACAATGAATGTAACGGGTAGATGGTTGAAATCTTTGTAAATATTGCTTCCATATAGACTAAAAAACATATATCCAAAGCATCCAAACAGTACCATTCACCAATTTTTTGTTCTTCAAGTTTAAGTGAACAATGAGCCCCATTGTTAATCCTTTAAAGGAAATTATTTGTAAATTTCGACAAGTAGAACAATGAATGGAACAGGTAGACGGTTGAAATCATTGTATATATTGCTTCTATATAGTCTAAGAAACATATATGCAAAGCATCCAATCAGTACAATTCGACAATTTTTTGTTCTTCAAGTTTAGTGAACAATGAGCCCCAATGGTTAATCCTTTATCGGAAATTATTTGTAATTTTCGACAAGTAGAACAATGAATGGAACAGGTAGACGGTTGAAATCTTTGTATATATTGCTTCTATATAATCTAAGAAGCATATATGCAAAGCATCCAAACAGTTCAATTCGCCAATTATTTCATCTTCATGTTTAAGTGAACTACGAGCCCCATTGTTAATACTTTAACGGAAATTATTTGTAACTTCCGACAAGTAGAACAATGAATGGAACAGGTAGACGGTTGAAATCAATGTATATATTGCTTCTATAAAGTCTAAGAGACATATATGCAAAGCATCCAAACAGTACAATTCGCCAATTATTTGATCTTCAAGTTTAAGTGAACTACGAGCCCGATTGTTAATACTTTAACGGAAATTATTTGTAACTTGCGACAAGTAGAACAATGAATGCAACAGGTAGACGGTTGAAATCAATGTATATATTGCTTCTATATAGTCTAAGAAACATATATGCAAAGCATCCAAACAGTACCATTCGCCAATTTTTTGTTCTTCAAGTTTAAGTGAACAATGAGCCCCATTGTTAATCCTTTATCGGAAATTATTTGTAACTTTCGACAAGTAGAACAATGAATGGAACAGGTAGACGGTTGAAATCTTTGTATATATTGCTTCTATAAAGTCTAAGAAACATATATGCAAAGCATCCAAACAGTACAATTCGCCAATTATTTTATCTTCAAGTTTAAGTGAACTACGAGCCCGATTGTTAATACTTTAACGGAAATTATTTGTAACTTGCGACAAGTAGAACAATGAATGCAACAGGTAGACGGTTGAAATCAATGTATATATTGCTTCTATATAGTCTAAGAAATATATATGCAAAGCATCCAAACAGTACCATTCGCCACTTTTTTGTTCTTCAAGTTTAAGTGAACAATGAGCCCCAATGGTTAATCCTTTATCGGAAATTATTTGTAACTTTCGACAAGTAGAACAATGAATGGAACAGTTAGACGGTTGAAATCTTTGTATATATTGCTTCTATAAAGTCTAAGAAACATATATGCAATGCATCCAAACAGTACCATTCGCCACTTTTTTGTTCTTCAAGTTTAAGTGAACAACGAGCCCCATTGTTAATCCTTTAAAGGAAATTATTTGTAAATTTCGACAAGTAGAACAATGATTGGAACACGTAGACGGTTGAAATCTTTGTATATATTGCTTCCATATAGACTAAGAAACATATATGCAAAGCTTCCAAACAGTACCATTCGCCAATTTTTTGTTCTTCAAGTTTAAGTGAACAATGAGACCCATTGTTAATCCTTTATCGGAAATTATTTGTAACTTTCGACAAGTAGATCAATGAATGGAACAGGTAGACGGTTGAAATCTTTGTATACATTGCTACTATAAAGTCTAAGAAACATATATGCAAATCATCCAAACAGTACAATTCGCCAATTTTTTGATCTTCAAGTTTAAGTGAACAGCGAGCCCCATTGATAATCATGAAATGGAAATTATTTACAACTTTCTACAAGTAGAACAATGAATAGTATAGGTAGACGGTTGAAATCAATGTATATATTGCTTCTATATAGTCTAAGAAACATATATGCAAAGCATCCAAACAGTACCATTCGCCACTTTTTTGTTCTTCAAGTTTAAGTGAACAACGAGCCCCATTGTTAATCCTTTAAAGGAAATTATTTGTAAATTTCGACAAGTAGAACAATGATTGGAACACGTATACGGTTGAAATCTTTGTATATATTGCTTCCATATAGTCTAAGAAACATGTACGCAAAGCATCCAAACAGTACAATTCGCCAATTTTTTGTTCTTCAAGTTTAAGTGAACTACGATCCCCATTGTTAATCCCTTAACGGAAATTATTTGTAACTTTCGACAAGTAGAACAGTGAATGGAACAGGTAGACGGTTGAAATCTTTGTATATATTGCTTCTATATAATATAAGAAACATATATGCAAAGCATCCAAACAGTACCATTCGCCACTTTTTTGTTCTTCAAGTTTAAGTGAACAACGAGCCCCATTGTTAATCCTTTATCGGAAATTATTTGTAACTTTCGACAAGTAGAACAATGAATGGAACAGGTAGACGGTTGAAATCAATGTATATATTGCTTCTATGTAGTCTAAGAAACATATATGCAAAGTATCCAAACAGTACCATTCGCCAATTTTTTGTTCTTCAAGTTTAAGTGAACAACGAGCCTCATTGTTAATCCTTTAAAGGAAATTATTTGTAAATTTCGACAAGTAGAACAATGATTGGAACACGTAGACGGTTGAAATCTTTGTATATATTGCTTCTATAAAGTCTAAGAAACATATATGCAAATCATCCAAACAGTACAATTCGCCAATTATTTGATCTTCAAGTTTAAGTGAACTACGAGCCCCATTGTTAATACTTTAACGGAAATTATTTGTAACTTGCGACAAGTAGAACAATGAATGGAACAGGTAGACGGTTGAAATCAATGTATATATTGCTTCTATATAGTCTAAGAAACATATATGCAAAGAATCCAAACAGTACCATTCGCCACTTTTTTGTTCTTCAAGTTTAAGTGAACAACGAGCCCCATTGTTAATCCTTTAAAGGAAATTATTTGTAAATTTCGACAAGTAGAACATTGATTGGAACACGTAGACGGTTGAAATCTTTGTATATATTGCTTCCATATAGTCTAAGAAACATATATGCAAAGCTTCCAAACAGTACCATTCGCCAATTTTTTGTTCTTCAAGTTTAAGTGAACAATGAGACCCATTGTTAATCCTTTATCGGAAATTATTTGTAACTTTCGACAAGTAGATCAATGAATGGAACAGGTAGATGGTTGAAATCTTTGTATATATTGCTTCTATAAAGTCTAAGAAACATATATGCAAATCATCCAAACAGTACAATTCGCCAATTATTTGATCTTCAAGTTTAAGTGAACTACGAGCCCCATTGTTAATACTTTAACGGAACTTATTTGTAACTTTCGACAAGTAGAACAATGAATGGAACAGGTAGACGGTTGAAATCAATGTATATATTGCTTCTATATAGTCTAAGAAACATATATGCAAAGCATCCAAACAGTACCATTCGCCACTTTTTTGTTCTTCAAGTTTAAGTGAACAACGAGCCCCATTGTTAATCCTTTAAAGGAAATTATTTGTAAATTTCGACAAGTAGAACAATGATTGGAACACGTAGACGGTTGAAATATTTGTATATATTGCTTCCATATAGTCTAAGAAACATATATGCAAAGCATCCAAACAGTACCATTCGCCAATTTTTTGTTCTTCAAGTTTAAGTGAACAATGAGACCCATTGTTAATCCTTTATCGGAAATTATTTGTAACTTTCGACAAGTAGATCAATGAATGGAACAGGTAGACGGTTGAAATCTTTGTATATATTGCTTCTATATAGTCTAAGAAACATATATGCAAATCATCCAAACAGTACAATTAGCCAATTATTTGATCTTCAAGTTTAAGTGAACTACGAGCCCCATTGTTAATCCCTTAACGGAAATTATTTGTAACTTTCGACAAGTAGAACAATGAATGGAACAGGTAGGCGGTTGAAATCTTTGTATATATTGCTTCTATATAGTCTAAGAAACATATATGCAAATCATCCAAACAGTACAATTCGCCAATTATTTGATCTTCAAGTTTAAGTGAACTACGAGCCCCATTGTTAATACTTTAACGGAAATTATTTGTAACTTTCGACAAGTAGAACAGTGAATGGAACAGGTAGACGGTTGAAATCTTTTTATATATTGCTTCTTTATAGTCTAAGAAACATATATGCAAAGCATCCAAACAGTACCATTCGCCACTTTTTTGTTCTTCAAGTTTAAGTGAACATCGAGCCCCATTGTTAATCCTTTAAAGGAAATTATTTGTAAATTTCGACAAGTAGAACAATGATTGGAACAGGTAGACGGTTGAAATCATTGTATATATTGCTTCTATATAGTCTAAGAAACATATATGCAAAGCATCCAAACAGTACAATTCGCCAATTTTTTGTTCTTCAAGTTTAAGTGAACAATGAGCCCCAATGTTAATCCTTTAAAGGAAATTATTTGTAAATTTCGACAAGTAGAACAATGAATGGAACAGGTAGCCGGTTGAAATCTTTGTATATATTGCTTCTATATAGTCTAAGAAACATATATGCAAAGCATCCAAACAGTACAATTCGCCAATTTTGTGTTCTTCAAGTTTAAGTGAACAATGAGCCCCAATGGTTAATCCTTTATCGGAAATTAATTGTAAATTTCGACAAGTAGAACAATGAATGGAACAGGTAGCCGGTTGAAATCAATGTATATATTGCTTCTATATAGTCTAAGAAACATATATGCAAAGCATCCAAACAGTACCATTCGCCAATTTTTTGTTCTTCAAGTTTAAGTGAACTACGAGCCCCATTGTTAATCCCTTAACGGAAATTAATTGTAACTTTCTACAAGTAGAACAATGATTGGAACACGTAGACGGTTGAAATCTTTGTATATATTGCTTCCATATAGTCTAAGAAACATGTACGCAAAGCATCCAAACAGTCAAATTCGCCAATTTTTTGTTCTTCAAGTTTAAGTGAACAATGAGCCCCAATGTTTAATCCTTTATCGGTAATTATTTGTAACTTTCGACAAGTAGATCAATGAATGGAACAGGTAGACGGTTGAAATCTTTGTATATATTGCTACTATAAAGTCTAAGAAACATATATGCAAATCATCCAAACAGTACAATTCGCCAATTATTTGATCTTCAAGTTTAAGTGAACTACGAGCCCCATTGTTAATACTTTAACGGAACTTATTTGTAACTTTCGACAAGTAGAACAATGAATGGAACAGGTAGACGGTTGAAATCAATGTATATATTGCTTCTATATAGTCTAAGAGACATATATGCAAAGCATCCAAACAGCACCATTCGCCACTTTTTTGTTCTTCAAGTTTAAGTGAACAACGAGCCCCATTGTTAATCCTTTAAAGGAAATTATTTGTAAATTTCGACAAGTAGAACAATGATTGGAACACGTAGACGGTTGAAATATTTGTATATATTGCTTCCATATAGTCTAAGAAACATATATGCAAAGCATCCAAACAGTACCATTCGCCAATTTTTTGTACTTCAAGTTTAAGTGAACAATGAGACCCATTGTTAATCCTTTATCGGAAATTATTTGTAACTTTCGACAAGTAGATCAATGAATGGAACAGGTAGACGGTTGAAATCTTTGTATATATTGCTTCTATACAGTCCCAGAAACATATATGCAAATCATCCAAACAGTACAATTCGCCAATTATTTGATCTTCAAGTTTAAGTGAACTACGAGCCCCATTGTTAATCCTTTAAAGGAAATTATTTGTAAATTTCGGCAAGTAGAACAATGATTGGAACAGGTAGACGGTTGAAATCATTGTATATATTGCTTCTATATAGTCTAAGAAACATATATGCAAAGCATCCAAACAGTACAATTCGCCAATTTTTTGTTCTTCAAGTTTAAGTGAACAATGAGCCCCATTGTTAATCCTTTAAAGGAAATTATTTGTAACTTTCGACAAGTAGAACAATGAATGGAACAGGTAGACGGTTGAAATCTTTGTATATATTGCTTCTATATAGTCTAAGAAATATATATGCAAAGCATCCAAACAGTACCATTCGCCAATTTTTTGTTCTTCAAATTTAAGTGAACAATGAGACCCATTGTTAATCCTTTATCGGAAATTATTTGTAACTTTCGACAAGTAGATCAATGAATGGAACAGGTAGACAGTTGAAATCTTTGTATATATTGCTTCTATATAGTCTAAGAAACATATATGCAAATCATCCAAACAGTACAATTCGCCAATTATTTGATCTTCAAGTTTAAGTGAACTACGAGCCCCATTGTTAATCCTTTAAAGGAAATTATTTGTAAATTTCGGCAAGTAGAACAATGAATGGAATAGGTAGACGGTTGAAATCAATGTATATATTGCTTCTATATAGTCTAAGAAACATATATGCAAATCATCCAAACAGTACAATTCGCCAATTTCTTGTTCTTCAAGTTTAAGTAAATTACAATCCCCATTGTTAATCCCTTAACGGAAATTATTTGTAACTTTCCACAAGTAGAACAATGAATGGAACAGGTAGACGGTTGAAATCTTTGTATATATTGCTTCTATATAGTCTAAGAAACATATATGCAAATCATCCAAACAGTACAATTCGCCAATTATATGATCTTCAAGTTTAAGTGAACTACCAGCCCAATTGTTAATACTTTAACGGAAATTATTTGTAACTTTCGACAAGTAGAACAGTGAATGGAACAGGTAGACGGTTGAAATCTTTTTATATATTGCTTCTTTATAGTCTAAGAAACATATATGCAAAGCATCCAAACAGTACCATTCGCCACTTTTTTGTTCTTCAAGTTTAAGTGAACATCGAGCCCCATTGTTAATCCTTTAAAGGAAATTATTTGTAAATTTCGACAAGTAGAACAATGATTGGAACAGGTAGACGGTTGAAATCATTGTATATATTGCTTCTATATAGTCTAAGAAACATATATGCAAAGCATCCAAACAGTACAATTCGCCAATTTCTTGTTCTTCAAGTTTAAGTAAACTACAATCCCCATTGTTAATCCCTTAACGGAAATTATTTGTAACTTTCGACAAGTAGAACAATGAATGGAACAGGTAGGCGGTTGAAATCTTTGTATATATTGCTTCTATATAGTCTAAGAAACATATATGCAAATCATCCAAACAGTACAATTCGCCAATTATTTGATCTTCAAGTTTAAGTGAACTACGAGCCCCATTGTTAATACTTTAACGGAAATTATTTGTAAATTTCGACAAGTAGAACAATGATTGGAACACGTAGACGGTTGAAATCTTTGTATATATTGCTTCCATATAGTCTAAGAAACATGTACGCAAAGCATCCAAACAGTACCATTCGCCAATTTTTTGTTCTTCAAGTTTAAGTGAACTACGAGCCCCATTGTTAATCCTTTAAAGGAAATTATTTGTAAATTTCGGCAAGTAGAACAATGAATGGAATAGGTAGACGGTTGAAATCATTGTATATATTGCTTCTATATAGTCTAAGAAACATATATGCAAATCATCCAAACAGTACAATTCGCCAATTTCTTGTTCTTCAAGTTTAAGTAAACTACAATCCCCATTGTTAATCCCTTAACGGAAATTATTTGTAACTTTCGACAAGTAGAACAATGAATGGAACAGGTAGGCGGTTGAAATCTTTGTATATATTGCTTCTATATAGTCTAAGAAACATATATGCAAATCATCCAAACAGTACAATTCGCCAATTATTTGATCTTCAAGTTTAAGTGAACTACGAGCCCCATTGTTAATACTTTAACGGAAATTATTTGTAAATTTCGACAAGTAGAACAATGATTGGAACACGTAGACGTTTGAAATCTTTGTATATATTGCTTCCATATAGTCTAAGAAACATGTACGCAAAGCATCCAAACAGTACCATTCGCCAATTTTTTGTTCTTCAAGTTTAAGTGAACTACGAGCCCCATTGTTAATCCTTTAAAGGAAATTATTTGTAAATTTCGGCAAGTAGAACAATGAATGGAATAGGTAGACGGTTGAAATCATTGTATATATTGCTTCTATATAGTCTAAGAAACATATATGCAAATCATCCAAACAGTACAATTCGCCAATTTCTTGTTCTTCAAGTTTAAGTAAACTACAATCCCCATTGTTAATCCCTTAACGGAAATTATTTGTAACTTTCGACAAGTAGAACAGTGAATGGAACAGGTAGACGGTTGAAATCTTTTTATATATTGCTTCTTTATAGTCTAAGAAACATATATGCAAAGCATCCAAACAGTACAATTCGCCACTTTTTTGTTCTTCAAGTTTAAGTGAACAACGAGCCCCATTGTTAATCCTTTAAAGGAAATTATTTGTAAATTTCGACAAGTAGAACAATGATTGGAACACGTAGACGGTTGAAATATTTGTATATATTGCTTCCATATAGTCTAAGAAACATATATGCAAAGCATCCAAACAGTACCATTCGCCAATTTTTTGTTCTTCAAGTTTAAGTGAACAATGAGACCCATTGTTAATCCTTTAACGGAAATTATTTGTAACTTTCGACAAGTAGATCAATGAATGGAACAGGTAGACGGTTGAAATCATTGTATAAATTGCTTCCATATAGTCTAAGAAAGATATATGCAAAGCATCCAAACAGTACCATTCGCCAATTTTTTGTTCTTCAAGTTTAAGTGAACAATGAGATCCATTGTTAATCCTTTATCGGAAATTATTTGTAACTTTCGACAAGTAGATCAATGAATGGAACAGGTAGACGGTTGAAATCTTTGTATATATTGCTTCTATAAAGTCTATGAAACATATATGCAAATCATCCAAACAGTACAATTCGCCAATTATTTGACCTTCAAGTTTAAGTGAACTACGAGCCCCATTGTTAATACTTTAACGGAACTTATTTGTAACTTTCGACAAGTAGAACAATGAATGGAACAGGTAGACGGTTGAAATCTTTTTATATATTGCTTCTTTATAGTCTAAGAAACATATATGCAAAGCATCCAAACAGTACCATTCGCCACTTTTTTGTTCTTCAAGTTTAAGTGAACAACGAGCCCCATTGTTAATCCTTTAAAGGAAATTATTTGTAAATTTCGACAAGTAGAACAATGATTGGAACACGTAGACGGTTGAAATATTTGTATATATTGCTTCCATATAGTCTAAGAAACATATATGCAAAGCATCCAAACAGTACCATTCGCCAATTTTTTGTTCTTCAAGTTTAAGTGAACAATCAGACCCATTGTTAATCCTTTATCGGAAATTATTTGTAACTTTCGACAAGTAGATCAATGAATGGAACAGGTAGACGGTTGAAATCTTTGTATATATTGCTTCTATAAAGTCTAAGAAACATATATGCAAATCATCCAAAAAGTACAATTCGCCAATTATTTGATCTTCAAGTTTAAGTGAACTACGAGCCCCATTGTTAATCTTTTAAAGGAAATTATTTGTAAATTTCGGCAAGTAGAACAATGAATGGAATAGGTAGACGGTTGAAATCAATGTATATATTGCTTCTATATAGTCTAAGAAACATATATGCAAATCATCCAAACAGTACAATTCGCCAATTTTTTGTTCTTCAAGTTTAAGTGAACTACGAGTCCCATTGTTAATCCTTTAAAGGAAATTATTTGTGAATTTCGACAAGTAGAACAATGAATGGAACAGGTAGACTGTTGAAATTATTGTATATATTGCTTCTATATAGTCTAAGAAATATATATGCAAAGCATCCAAACAGTACAATTCGCCGATTTTTTGTTCTTCAAGTTTAAGTGAACAACGAGCCCCATTGTTAATCCTTTAAAGGAAATTATTTGTAAATTTCGACAAGTAGAACAATGAATGGAACAGGTAGCCGGTTGAAATCAATGTATACATTGCTTCTATATAGTCTAAGAAACATATATGCAAAGCATCCAAACAGTACCATTCGCCAATTTTTTGTTCTTCAAGTTTAAGTGAACTACGAGCCCCATTGTTAATCCCTTAACGGAAATTAATTGTAACTTTCTACAAGTAGAACAATGATTGGAACACGTAGACGGTTGAAATCTTTGTATATATTGCTTCCATATAGTCTAAGAAACATGTACGCAAAGCATCCAAACAGTCAAATTCGCCAATTTTTTGTTCTTCAAGTTTAAGTGAACAATGAGCCCCAATGTTTAATCCTTTATCGGTAATTATTTGTAACTTTCGACAAGTAGATCAATGAATGGAACAGGTAGACGGTTGAAATCTTTGTATATATTGCTACTATAAAGTCTAAGAAACATATATGCAAATCATCCAAACAGTACAATTCGCCAATTATTTGATCTTCAAGTTTAAGTGAACTACGAGCCCCATTGTTAATACTTTAACGGAACTTATTTGTAACTTTCGACAAGTAGAACAATGAATGGAACAGGTAGACGGTTGAAATCAATGTATATATTGCTTCTATATAGTCTAAGAGACATATATGCAAAGCATCCAAACAGCACCATTCGCCACTTTTTTGTTCTTCAAGTTTAAGTGAACAACGAGCCCCATTGTTAATCCTTTAAAGGAAATTATTTGTAAATTTCGACAAGTAGAACAATGATTGGAACACGTAGACGGTTGAAATATTTGTTTATATTGCTTCCATATAGTCTAAGAAACATATATGCAAAGCATCCAAACAGTACCATTCGCCAATTTTTTGTACTTCAAGTTTAAGTGAACAATGAGACCCATTGTTAATCCTTTATCGGAAATTATTTGTAACTTTCGACAAGTAGATCAATGAATGGAACAGGTAGACGGTTGAAATCTTTGTATATATTGCTTCTATACAGTCCCAGAAACATATATGCAAATCATCCAAACAGTACAATTCGCCAATTATTTGATCTTCAAGTTTAAGTGAACTACGAGCCCCATTGTTAATCCTTTAAAGGAAATTATTTGAAAATTTCGGCAAGTAGAACAATGATTGGAACAGGTAGACGGTTGAAATCATTGTATATATTGCTTCTATATAGTCTAAGAAACATATATGCAAAGCATCCAAACAGTACAATTCGCCAATTTTTTGTTCTTCAAGTTTAAGTGAACAATGAGCCCCATTGTTAATCCTTTAAAGGAAATTATTTGTAACTTTCGACAAGTAGAACAATGAATGGAACAGGTAGACGGTTGAAATCTTTGTATATATTGCTTCTATATAGTCTAAGAAACATATATGCAAAGCATCCAAACAGTACCATTCGCCAATTTTTTGTTCTTCAAGTTTAAGTGAACAATGAGACCCATTGTTAATCCTTTATCGGAAATTATTTGTAACTTTCGACAAGTAGATCAATGAATGGAACAGGTAGACAGTTGAAATCTTTGTATATATTGCTTCTATATAGTCTAAGAAACATATATGCAAAGCATCCAAACAGTACAATTCGCCAATTATTTGATCTTCAAGTTTAAGTGAACTACGAGCCCCATTGTTAATCCTTTAAAGGAAATTATTTGTAAATTTCGGCAAGTAGAACAATGAATGGAATAGGTAGACGGTTGAAATCAATGTATATATTGCTTCTATATAGTCTAAGAAACATATATGCAAAGCATCAAATCAGTACAATTTGCCAATTTAATGTTCTTCAAGTTTAAGTGAACAACGAGCCACATTGTTAATCCTTTAAAGGAAATTATTTGTCAATTTCGACAAGTAGAACAATGATTGGAACACGTAGACGGTTGAAATCTTTGTATATATTGCTTCCATATAGTCTAAGAAACATATATGCAATGCATCCAAAAAGTACCATTCGCCAATTTTTTGTTCTCCAAGTTTAAGTGAACAATGAGACCCATTGTTAATCCTTTATCGGAAATTATTTGTAACTTTCGACAAGTAGATCAATGAATGGAACAGGTAGACGGTTGAAATCTTTGTATATATTGCTTCTATAAAGTCTATGAAACATATATGCAAATCATCCAAACAGTACAATTCGCCAATTATTTGATCTTCAAGTTTAAGTGAACTACGAGCCCCATTGTTAATACTTTAACGGAACTTATTTGTAACTTTCGACAAGTAGAACAATGAATGGAACAGGTAGACTGTTGAAATCAATGTATATATTGCTTCTATATAGTCTAAGAAACATATATGCAAAGCATCCAAACAGTACCATTCGCCACTTTTTTGTTCTTCAAGTTTAAGTGAACAACGAGCCCCATTGCTAATCCTTTAAAGGAAATTATTTGTAAATTTCGACAAGTAGAACAATGATTGGAACACGTAGACGGTTGAAATCTTTGTATATATTGCTTCCATATAGTCTAAGAAACATGTACGCAAAGCATCCAAACAGTACCATTCGCCAATTTTTTGTTCTTCAAGTTTAAGTGAACAATGAGCCCCATTGTTAATCCTTTATCGGAAATTATTTGTAAATTTCGACAAGTAGAACAATGATTGGACCACTTAGACGGTTGTAATCTTTGTATATATTGCTTCTATATAGTCTAAGAAACATATATGCAAAGCATCCAAACAGTACAATTCGCCAATTTTTTGTTCTTCAAGTATAAGTGAACAATGAGCCCCAATGGTTAATCCTTTATCGGAAATTATTTGTATCTTTCGACAAGTAGAACAATGAATGGTACAGGTAGACGGTTGAGATCTTTGTATATATTGCTTCTATATAGTCTAAGAAACATATATGCAAAGCATCTAAACAGTAACATTCGCCAATTTTTTGTTCTTCAAGTTTAAGTGAACAACGAACCCCATTGATAATCATGAAATGGAAATTATTTGTAACTTTCTACAAGTAGAACAATGAATGGTACAGGTAGACGGTTGAGATCTTTGTATATATTGCTTCTATATAGTCTAAGAAACATATATGCCAAGCATCTAAACAGTAACATTCGCCAATTTATTGTTCTTCAAGTTTAAGTGAACAACGAGCCCCATTGTTAATCCTTTAAAGGAAATTATTTGTAAATTTCGGCAAGTAAAACAATGATTGGAACACTTAGACGGTTGAAATCTTTGTATATATTGCTTCCATATAGTCTAAGAAAGAGGTACGCAAAGCATCCAAACAGTACCATTCGCCAATTTTTTGTTCTTCAAGTTTAAGTGAACTACGAGCCCCATTGTTAATCCTTTAAAGGAAATTATTTGTATATTTCGACAACTAGAACAATGAATGGAACAGGTAGACGGTTGAAATCATTGTATATATTGCTTCTATATAGTCTAAGAAACATATATGCAAAGCATCAAATCAGTACAATTTGCCAATTTAATGTTCTTCAAGTTTAAGTGAACAACGAGCCACATTGTTAATCCTTTAAAGGAAATTATTTGTAAATTTCGACAAGTAGAACAATGATTGGAACACGTAGACGGTTGAAATCTTTGTATATATTGCTTCCATATAGTCTAAGAAACATGTACGCAAAGCATCCAAACAGTACCATTCGCCAATTTTTTGTTCTTCAAGTTTAAGTGAACAATGAGCCCCATTGTTAATCCTTTATCGGAAATTATTAGTAATTTTCGACAAGTAGAACAATGAATGGAACACGTAGACGGCTGAAATCTTTGTATATATTGCTTCTATATAGTCTAAGAAACATATATGCAAAGGATGCAAACTGTACCATTCGCCAATTTTTTGTTCTTCAAGTTTAAGTGAACAACGAGCCCCATTGACAATCATGAAACGGTAATTATTTGTAAGTTTCTACAAGTAGAACAATGAATAGAACAGGTAGACGGGTGAAATCTTTCTATATATTGCTTCTATATAGTCTAAGAAACATATATGCAAAGAATCCAAACAGTACAATTCGCCAATTTTTTGTTCTTCAAGTTTAAGTGAACAATGAGCCCCAATGGTTAATCCTTAATCGGAAATTATTTGTAATTTTCGACAAGTAGCACAATGAATGGAACAGGTAGACGGTTGAAATCTTTGTATATGCTGCTTCTATATAGTCTAAGAAACCTATATGCAAAGCATCTAAACAGTAACATTCGCCAATTTTTGTATCTTCAAGTATTAGTGAACAACAAGCCCCATTGATAATCATGAAATGGAAATTATTTGTAACTTTCTACAAGTAGGACAATGAATAGTACAGGTAGACGGGTGAAATCTTTCTATATATTGCTTCTATATAGTCTAAGAAACATATATGCAAAGAATCCAAACAGTACAATTCGCCAATTTTTTGTTCTTCAAGTATAAGTGAACAATGAGCCCAAATTGTTAATCCTTTATCGGAAATTATTTGTATCTTTCGACAAGTAGAACAATGAATGGTACAGGTAGACGGTTGAGATCTTTGTATATATTGCTTCTATATAGTCTAAGAAACATATATGCAAAGCAATCAAACAGTACCATTCGCCAATTTTTTGTTCTTCAAGTTTAAGTGAACTACGAGCCCCATTGTTAATCTTTTAAAGGAAATTATTTGTAAATTTCGACAAGTAGAACAATGAATGGAACAGGTAGACTGTTGAAATCATTGTATATATTGCTTCTATATAATCTAAGAAACATATATGCAAAGCATCCAAACAGTACAATTCGCCAATTTTTTGACCTTCAAGTTTAAGTGAACAACGAGCCCCATTGTTAATCCTTTAAAGGAAATTATTTGTAAATTTCGACAAGTAGAACAATGAAGGGAACAGGTAGACGGTTGAAATCTTTGTATATATTGCTTCTATATAGTATAAGAAACATATATGCAAAGCATCCAAACAGTACAATTCGCCAATTTTTTGTTCTTCAAGTTTAAGTAAACTACGATCCCCATTGTTAATCCCTTAACGGAAATTATTTGTAACTTTCGACAAGTAGAACAGTGAATGGAACTGTTAGACGGTTGAAATCTTTGTATATATTGCTTCTATATAGTATAAGAAACATATATGCAAAGCATCCAAACAGTACAATTCGCCAATTTTTTGTTCATCAAGTTTAAGTGAACAATGAGCCCCAATGGTCAATCCGTTATCGGAAATTATTTGTAACTTTCGACAAGTAGAACAATGAATGGAACAGGTAGACGGTTGAAGTCATTGTATATATTGCTTCTATATGGTCTAAGAAACATTTATGCAAAGCAATCAAACAGTACCATTCGCCAATTTTTTGTTCTTCAAGTTTAAGTGAACTACGAGCCCCATTGTTAATCCTTTAAAGGAAATTATTTGTAAATTTCGGCAAGTAGAACAATGAATGGAACAGGTAGACTGTTGAAATCATTGTATATATTGCTTCTATATAATCTAAGAAACATATATGCAAAGCATCCAGACAGTACAATTCGCCAATTTTTTGACCTTCAAGTTTAAGTGAACATCGAGCCCCATTGTTAATCCTTTAAAGGAAATTATTTGTAAATTTCGACAAGTAGAACCATGATTGGAACACGTAGACGGTTGAAATCTTTGTATATATTGCTTCCATATAGTCTAAGAAACATGTACGCAAAGCATCCAAACAGTACCATTCGCCAATTTTTTGGTCTTCAAGTTTAAGTGAACAATGAGCCCCAATGGTTAACCCTTTACCGGATATTATTTGTAATTTTCGACAAGTAGAACAATGAATGGAACAGGTAGACGGTTGAAATATTTGTATATATTGCTTCTATATAATATAAGAAACATATATGCAAAGCATCCAAACAGTACAATTCGCCAATTTATTGTTCCTCAAGTTTAAGTGAACAATGAGCCCCAATGGTCAATCCGTTATCGGAAATTATTTGTAACTTTCGACAAGTAGAACAATGAATGGAACAGGTAGACGGTTGAAGTCATTGTATATATTGCTTCTATATAGTCTAAGAAACACATATGCAAAGCATCCAAACAGTACAATTCGCCAATTTTTTGTTCTTCAAGTTTAAGTGAACAATGAGCCCCAATGGTTAATCCTTAATCGGAAATTATTTGTAATTTTCGACAAGTAGCACAATGAATGGAACAGGTAGACGGTTGAAATCTTTGTATATATTGCTTCTATATAATCTAAGAAACATATATGCAAAGCATCTAAACAGTAACAATCGCCAATTTTTTGATCTTCAAGTTTAAGTGAACAGCGAGCCCCATTGATAATCATGAAATGGAAATTATTTGCAACTTTCTACAAGTAGAACAATGAATGGAACAGGTAGACTGTTGAAATCATTGTATATATTGCTTCTATATAGTCTAAGAAACATATATGCAAAGCATCCAAACAGTACAATTCGCCAATTTATTGTTCTTCAAGTGTAAGTGAACAACGAGCCCCATTGTTAATCCTTTAAAGGAAATTATTTGTAAATTTCGACAAGTAGAACAATGATTGGAACACGTTGACGGTTGAAATCATTGTATATATTGCTTCTGTATAGTCTAAGAAACATATATGCAAAGCATCCAAACAGTACAATTCGCCAATTTTTTGTTCTTCAAGTTTAAGTGAACTACGATCCCCATTGTTAATCCTTTAACGGAAATTATTTGTAACTTTCGACAAGTAAAACAATGAATGTAACGGGTAGATGGTTGAAATCTTTGTAAATATTGCTTCCATATAGACTAAAAAACATATATCCAAAGCATCCAAACAGTACCATTCACCAATTTTTTGTTCTTCAAGTTTAAGTGAACAATGAGCCCCATTGTTAATCCTTTAAAGGAAATTATTTGTAAATTTCGACAAGTAGAACAATGAATGGAATAGGTAGACGGTTGAAATCAATGTATATATTGCTTCTATATAGTCTAAGAAACATATATGCAAAGCATCAAATCAGTACAATTTGCCAATTTAATGTTCTTCAAGTTTAAGTGAACAACGAGCCACATTGTTAATCCTTTAAAGGAAATTATTTGTCAATTTCGACAAGTAGAACAATGATTGGAACACGTAGACGGTTGAAATCTTTGTATATATTGCTTCCATATAGTCTAAGAAACATATATGCAATGCATCCAAAAAGTACCATTCGCCAATTTTTTGTTCTCCAAGTTTAAGTGAACAATGAGACCCATTGTTAATCCTTTATCGGAAATTATTTGTAACTTTCGACAAGTAGATCAATGAATGGAACAGGTAGACGGTTGAAATCTTTGTATATATTGCTTCTATAAAGTCTATGAAACATATATGCAAATCATCCAAACAGTACAATTCGCCAATTATTTGATCTTCAAGTTTAAGTGAACTACGAGCCCCATTGTTAATACTTTAACGGAACTTATTTGTAACTTTCGACAAGTAGAACAATGAATGGAACAGGTAGACTGTTGAAATCAATGTATATATTGCTTCTATATAGTCTAAGAAACATATATGCAAAGCATCCAAACAGTACCATTCGCCACTTTTTTGTTCTTCAAGTTTAAGTGAACAACGAGCCCCATTGCTAATCCTTTAAAGGAAATTATTTGTAAATTTCGACAAGTAGAACAATGATTGGAACACGTAGACGGTTGAAATCTTTGTATATATTGCTTCCATATAGTCTAAGAAACATGTACGCAAAGCATCCAAACAGTACCATTCGCCAATTTTTTGTTCTTCAAGTTTAAGTGAACAATGAGCCCCATTGTTAATCCTTTATCGGAAATTATTTGTAAATTTCGACAAGTAGAACAATGATTGGACCACTTAGACGGTTGTAATCTTTGTATATATTGCTTCTATATAGTCTAAGAAACATATATGCAAAGCATCCAAACAGTACAATTCGCCAATTTTTTGTTCTTCAAGTATAAGTGAACAATGAGCCCCAATGGTTAATCCTTTATCGGAAATTATTTGTATCTTTCGACAAGTAGAACAATGAATGGTACAGGTAGACGGTTGAGATCTTTGTATATATTGCTTCTATATAGTCTAAGAAACATATATGCAAAGCATCTAAACAGTAACATTCGCCAATTTTTTGTTCTTCAAGTTTAAGTGAACAACGAACCCCATTGATAATCATGAAATGGAAATTATTTGTAACTTTCTACAAGTAGAACAATGAATGGTACAGGTAGACGGTTGAGATCTTTGTATATATTGCTTCTATATAGTCTAAGAAACATATATGCCAAGCATCTAAACAGTAACATTCGCCAATTTATTGTTCTTCAAGTTTAAGTGAACAACGAGCCCCATTGTTAATCCTTTAAAGGAAATTATTTGTAAATTTCGGCAAGTAAAACAATGATTGGAACACTTAGACGGTTGAAATCTTTGTATATATTGCTTCCATATAGTCTAAGAAAGAGGTACGCAAAGCATCCAAACAGTACCATTCGCCAATTTTTTGTTCTTCAAGTTTAAGTGAACTACGAGCCCCATTGTTAATCCTTTAAAGGAAATTATTTGTATATTTCGACAACTAGAACAATGAATGGAACAGGTAGACGGTTGAAATCATTGTATATATTGCTTCTATATAGTCTAAGAAACATATATGCAAAGCATCAAATCAGTACAATTTGCCAATTTAATGTTCTTCAAGTTTAAGTGAACAACGAGCCACATTGTTAATCCTTTAAAGGAAATTATTTGTAAATTTCGACAAGTAGAACAATGATTGGAACACGTAGACGGTTGAAATCTTTGTATATATTGCTTCCATATAGTCTAAGAAACATGTACGCAAAGCATCCAAACAGTACCATTCGCCAATTTTTTGTTCTTCAAGTTTAAGTGAACAATGAGCCCCATTGTTAATCCTTTATCGGAAATTATTAGTAATTTTCGACAAGTAGAACAATGAATGGAACACGTAGACGGCTGAAATCTTTGTATATATTGCTTCTATATAGTCTAAGAAACATATATGCAAAGGATGCAAACTGTACCATTCGCCAATTTTTTGTTCTTCAAGTTTAAGTGAACAACGAGCCCCATTGACAATCATGAAACGGTAATTATTTGTAAGTTTCTACAAGTAGAACAATGAATAGAACAGGTAGACGGGTGAAATCTTTCTATATATTGCTTCTATATAGTCTAAGAAACATATATGCAATGAATCCAAACAGTACAATTCGCCAATTTTTTGTTCTTCAAGTTTAAGTGAACAATGAGCCCCAATGGTTAATCCTTAATCGGAAATTATTTGTAATTTTCGACAAGTAGCACAATGAATGGAACAGGTAGACGGTTGAAATCTTTGTATATGCTGCTTCTATATAGTCTAAGAAACCTATATGCAAAGCATCTAAACAGTAACATTCGCCAATTTTTGTATCTTCAAGTATTAGTGAACAACAAGCCCCATTGATAATCATGAAATGGAAATTATTTGTAACTTTCTACAAGTAGGACAATGAATAGTACAGGTAGACGGGTGAAATCTTTCTATATATTGCTTCTATATAGTCTAAGAAACATATATGCAAAGAATCCAAACAGTACAATTCGCCAATTTTTTGTTCTTCAAGTATAAGTGAACAATGAGCCCAAATTGTTAATCCTTTATCGGAAATTATTTGTATCTTTCGACAAGTAGAACAATGAATGGTACAGGTAGACGGTTGAGATCTTTGTATATATTGCTTCTATATAGTCTAAGAAACATATATGCAAAGCAATCAAACAGTACCATTCGCCAATTTTTTGTTCTTCAAGTTTAAGTGAACTACGAGCCCCATTGTTAATCTTTTAAAGGAAATTATTTGTAAATTTCGACAAGTAGAACAATGAATGGAACAGGTAGACTGTTGAAATCATTGTATATATTGCTTCTATATAATCTAAGAAACATATATGCAAAGCATCCAAACAGTACAATTCGCCAATTTTTTGACCTTCAAGTTTAAGTGAACAACGAGCCCCATTGTTAATCCTTTAAAGGAAATTATTTGTAAATTTCGACAAGTAGAACAATGAAGGGAACAGGTAGACGGTTGAAATCTTTGTATATATTGCTTCTATATAGTATAAGAAACATATATGCAAAGCATCCAAACAGTACAATTCGCCAATTTTTTGTTCTTCAAGTTTAAGTAAACTACGATCCCCATTGTTAATCCCTTAACGGAAATTATTTGTAACTTTCGACAAGTAGAACAGTGAATGGAACTGTTAGACGGTTGAAATCTTTGTATATATTGCTTCTATATAGTATAAGAAACATATATGCAAAGCATCCAAACAGTACAATTCGCCAATTTTTTGTTCATCAAGTTTAAGTGAACAATGAGCCCCAATGGTCAATCCGTTATCGGAAATTATTTGTAACTTTCGACAAGTAGAACAATGAATGGAACAGGTAGACGGTTGAAGTCATTGTATATATTGCTTCTATATGGTCTAAGAAACATTTATGCAAAGCAATCAAACAGTACCATTCGCCAATTTTTTGTTCTTCAAGTTTAAGTGAACTACGAGCCCCATTGTTAATCCTTTAAAGGAAATTATTTGTAAATTTCGGCAAGTAGAACAATGAATGGAACAGGTAGACTGTTGAAATCATTGTATATATTGCTTCTATATAATCTAAGAAACATATATGCAAAGCATCCAGACAGTACAATTCGCCAATTTTTTGACCTTCAAGTTTAAGTGAACATCGAGCCCCATTGTTAATCCTTTAAAGGAAATTATTTGTAAATTTCGACAAGTAGAACCATGATTGGAACACGTAGACGGTTGAAATCTTTGTATATATTGCTTCCATATAGTCTAAGAAACATGTACGCAAAGCATCCAAACAGTACCATTCGCCAATTTTTTGGTCTTCAAGTTTAAGTGAACAATGAGCCCCAATGGTTAATCCTTTACCGGATATTATTTGTAATTTTCGACAAGTAGAACAATGAATGGAACAGGTAGACGGTTGAAATATTTGTATATATTGCTTCTATATAATATAAGAAACATATATGCAAAGCATCCAAACAGTACAATTCGCCAATTTATTGTTCCTCAAGTTTAAGTGAACAATGAGCCCCAATGGTCAATCCGTTATCGGAAATTATTTGTAACTTTCGACAAGTAGAACAATGAATGGAACAGGTAGACGGTTGAAGTCATTGTATATATTGCTTCTATATAGTCTAAGAAACACATATGCAAAGCATCCAAACAGTACAATTCGCCAATTTTTTGTTCTTCAAGTTTAAGTGAACAATGAGCCCCAATGGTTAATCCTTAATCGGAAATTATTTGTAATTTTCGACAAGTAGCACAATGAATGGAACAGGTAGACGGTTGAAATCTTTGTATATATTGCTTCTATATAATCTAAGAAACATATATGCAAAGCATCTAAACAGTAACAATCGCCAATTTTTTGATCTTCAAGTTTATGTGAACAGCGAGCCCCATTGATAATCATGAAATGGAAATTATTTGCAACTTTCTACAAGTAGAACAATGAATGGAACAGGTAGACTGTTGAAATCATTGTATATATTGCTTCTATATAGTCTAAGAAACATATATGCAAAGCATCCAAACAGTACAATTCGCCAATTTATTGTTCTTCAAGTGTAAGTGAACAACGAGCCCCATTGTTAATCCTTTAAAGGAAATTATTTGTAAATTTCGACAAGTAGAACAATGATTGGAACACGTTGACGGTTGAAATCATTGTATATATTGCTTCTGTATAGTCTAAGAAACATATATGCAAAGCATCCAAACAGTACAATTCGCCAATTTTTTGTTCTTCAAGTTTAAGTGAACTACGATCCCCATTGTTAATCCTTTAACGGAAATTATTTGTAACTTTCGACAAGTAAAACAATGAATGTAACGGGTAGATGGTTGAAATCTTTGTAAATATTGCTTCCATATAGACTAAAAAACATATATCCAAAGCATCCAAACAGTACCATTCACCAATTTTTTGTTCTTCAAGTTTAAGTGAACAATGAGCCCCATTGTTAATCCTTTAAAGGAAATTATTTGTAAATTTCGACAAGTAGAACAATGAATGGAACAGGTAGACGGTTGAAATCATTGTATATATTGCTTCTATATAGTCTAAGAAACATATATGCAAATCATCCAATCAGTACAATTCGACAATTTTTTGTTCTTCAAGTTTAGTGAACAATGAGCCCCAATGGTTAATCCTTTATCGGAAATTATTTGTAATTTTCGACAAGTAGAACAATGAATGGAACAGGTAGACGGTTGAAATCTTTGTATATATTGCTTCTATATAATCTAAGAAGCATATATGCAAAGCATCCAAACAGTTCAATTCGCCAATTATTTCATCTTCATGTTTAAGTGAACTACGAGCCCCATTGTTAATACTTTAACGGAAATTATTTGTAACTTCCGACAAGTAGAACAATGAATGGAACAGGTAGACGGTTGAAATCAATGTATATATTGCTTCTATAAAGTCTAAGAAACATATATGCAAAGCATCCAAACAGTACAATTCGCCAATTATTTGATCTTCAAGTTTAAGTGAACTACGAGCCCGATTGTTAATACTTTAACGGATATTATTTGTAACTTGCGACAAGTAGAACAATGAATGCAACAGGTAGACGGTTGAAATCAATGTATATATTGCTTCTATATAGTCTAAGAAACATATATGCAAAGCATCCAAACAGTACCATTCGCCAATTTTTTGTTCTTCAAGTTTAAGTGAACAATGAGCCCCATTGTTAATCCTTTATCGGAAATTATTTGTAACTTTCGACAAGTAGAACAATGAATGGAACAGGTAGACGGTTGAAATCTTTGTATATATTGCTTCTATAAAGTCTAAGAAACATATATGCAAAGCATCCAAACAGTACAATTCGCCAATTATTTGATCTTCAAGTTTAAGTGAACTACGAGCCCGATTGTTAATACTTTAACGGAAATTATTTGTAACTTGCGACAAGTAGAACAATGAATGCAACAGGTAGACGGTTGAAATCAATGTATATATTGCTTCTATATAGTCTAAGAAACATATATGCAAAGCATCCACCAGTACCATTCGCCACTTTTTTGTTCTTCAAGTTTAAGTGAACAATGAGCCCCAATGGTTAATCCTTTATCGGAAATTATTTGTAACTTTCGACAAGTAGAACAATGAATGGAACAGTTAGACGGTTGAAATCTTTGTATATATTGCTTCTATAAAGTCTAAGAAACATATATGCAAATCATCCAAACAGTACAATTCGCCAATTATTTGATCTTCAAGTTTAAGTGAACTACGAGCCCCATTGTTAATACTTTAACGGAAATTATTTGTAACTTGCGACAAGTAGAACAATGAATGGAACAGGTAGACGGTTGAAATCAATGTATATATTGCTTCTATATAGTCTAAGAAACATATATGCAAAGCATCCAAACAGTACCATTCGCCACTTTTTTGTTCTTCAAGTTTAAGTGAACAACGAGCCCCATTGTTAATCCTTTAAAGGAAATTATTTGTAAATTTCGACAAGTAGAACAATGATTGGAACACGTTGACGGTTGAAATCATTGTATATATTGCTTCTGTATAGTCTAAGAAACATATATGCAAAGCATCCAAACAGTACCATTCGCCAATTTTTTGTTCTTCAAGTTTAAGTGAACAATGAGACCCATTGTTAATACTTTAACGGAACTTATTTGTAACTTTCGACAAGTAGAACAATGAATGGAACAGGTAGACTGTTGAAATCAATGTATATATTGCTTCTATATAGTCTAAGAAACATATATGCAAAGCATCCAAACAGTACCATTCGCCACTTTTTTGTTCTTCAAGTTTTAGTGAACAACGAGCCCCATTGTTAATCCTTTAAAGGAAATTATTTGTAAATTTCGACAAGTAGAACAATGATTGGAACACGTAGACGTTTGAAATCTTTGTATATAATGCTTCCATATAGTCTAAGAAACATATATGCAATGCATCCAAACAGTACCATTCGCCAATTATTTGATCTTCAAGTTTAAGTGAACTACGAGCCCCATTGTTAATCCCTTAACGGAAATTATTTGTAACTTTCGACAAGTAGAACAATGAATGGAACAGGTAGACGGTTGAAATCTTTGTATATATTGCTTCTATATAGTCTAAGAAACATATATGCAAATCATCCAAACAGTACAATTTGCCAATTTTTTGTTCTTCAAGTTTAAGTGAACTACGAGCCCCATTGTTAATACTTTAACGGAACTTATTTGTAACTTTCGACAAGTAGAACAATGAATGGAACAGGTAGACTGTTGAAATCAATGTATATATTGCTTCTATATAGTCTAAGAAACATATATGCAAAGCATCCAAACAGTACCATTCGCCACTTTTTTGTTCTTCAAGTTTTAGTGAACAACGAGCCCCATTGTTAATCCTTTAAAGGAAATTATTTGTAAATTTCGACAAGTAGAACAATGATTGGAACACGTAGACGTTTGAAATCTTTGTATATAATGCTTCCATATAGTCTAAGAAACATATATGCAATGCATCCAAACAGTACCATTCGCCAATTTTTTGTTCTTCAAGTTTAAGTGAACAATGAGACCCATTGTTAATCCTTTATCGGAAATTATTTGTAACTTTCGACAAGTAGATCAATGAATGGAACAGGTAGACGGTTGAAATCTTTGTATATATTGCTTCTATATAGTCTAAGAAACATATATGCAAAGAATCCAAACAGTACCATTCGCCACTTTTTTGTTCTTCAAGTTTAAGTGAACAACGAGCCCCATTGTTAATCCTTTAAAGGAAATTATTTGTAACTTTCGACAAGTAGAACAATGAATGGAACAGGTAGACGGTTGAAATCCTTGTATATATTGCTTCCATATAGTCTAAGAAACATGTACGCAAAGCATCCAAACAGTACCATTCGCCAATTTTTTGATCTTCAAGTTTAAGTGAACAGCGAGCCCCATTGATAATCATGAAATGGAAATTATTTATAACTTTCTACAAGTAGAACAATGAATAGTACAGGTACACGGGTGAAATCTTTCTATATATTGCTTCTAAATAGTCTAAGAAACATCTATTCAAGGCATCCAAACAGTACAATTCGCCAATTTTTTGTTCTTCAAGTTTAAGTGAACTACGAGCCCCATTGTTAATCCTTTAAAGGAAATTATTTGTAACTTGCGACAAGTAGAACAATGAATGGAACAGGTAGACGGTTGAAATCTTTGTATATATTGCCTCTATATAGTCTAAGAAACATATATGCAAAGCATCCAAACAGTACAATTCGCCAATTTTTTGTTCTTCAAGTTTAAGTGAACAATGAGCCCCATTGTTAATCCTTTAAAGGAAATTATTTGTAACTTTCGACAAGTAGAACAATGAATGTAACAGGTAGACGGTTGAAATCTTTGTATATATTGCTTCTATATAGTCTAAGAAACATATATGCAAAGCATCCAAACAGTACCATTCGCCACTTTTTTGTTCTTCAAGTTTAAGTGAACAACGAGCCCCATTGTTAATCCTTTAACGGAAATTAATTGTAACTTTCGACAAGTAGAACAATGAATGGAACAGGTAGACGGTTGAAATCTTTGTATATATTGCTTCTATATAGTCTAAGAAACATATATGCAAAGCATCCAAACAGTACAATTCGCCAATTTTTTGTTCTTCAGGTTTAAGTGAACAATGAGCCCCAATGGTTAATCCTTTATCGGAAATTATTTGTAAATTTCGACAAGTAGAACAATGAATGGAACAGGTAGCCGGTTGAAATCTTTGTATATATTGCTTCTATATAGTCTAAGAAACATATATGCAAAGCATCCAAACAGTACAATTCGCCAATTTTTTGTTCTTCAAGTTTAAGTGAACAATGAGCCCCAATGTTAATCCATTAAAGGAAATTATTTGTAAATTTCGACAAGTAGAACAATGAATGGAACAGGTAGCCGGTTGAAATCTTTGTATATATTGCTTCTATATAGTCTAAGAAACATATATGCAAAGCATCCAAACAGTTCAATTCGCCAATTTTTTGTTCTTCAAGTTTAAGTGAACAATGAGCCCCAATGGTTAATCCTTTATCGGAAATTATTTGTAAATTTCGACAAGTAGAACAATGAATGGAACAGGTAGCCGGTTGAAATCAATGTATATATTGCTTCTATATAGTCTAAGAAACATATATGCAAAGCATCCAAACAGTACCATTCGCCAATTTTTTGTTCTTCAAGTTTAAGTGAACTACGAGCCCCATTGTTAATCCCTTAACGGAAATTATTTGTAAATTTCGACAAGTAGAACAATGAATGGAACAGGTAGACGGTTGAAATCTTTGTATATATTGCTTCTATATAGTCTAAGAAACATATATGCAAATCATCCAAACAGTACAATTTGCCAATTTTTTGTTCTTCAAGTTTAAGTGAACTACGAGCCCCATTGTTAATCCTTTAACGGAAATTATTTGTAACTTTCGACAAGTAAAACAATGAATGTAACGGGTAGATGGTTGAAATCTTTGTAAATATTGCTTCCATATAGACTAAAAAACATATATCCAAAGCATCCAAACAGTACAATTCGCCAATTATTTGATCTTCAAGTTTAAGTGAACAGCGAGCCCCATTGATAATCATGAAATGGAAATTATTTGCAACTTTCTACAAGTAGAACAATGAATGGAACAGGTAGACTGTTGAAATCATTGTATATATTGCTTCTATATAGTCTAAGAAACATATATGCAAAGCATCCAAACAGTACAATTCGCCAATTTATTGTTCTTCAAGTGTAAGTGAACAACGAGCCCCATTGTTAATCCTTTAAAGGAAATTATTTGTAAATTTCGACAAGTAGAACAATGATTGGAACACGTTGACGGTTGAAATCATTGTATATATTGCTTCTGTATAGTCTAAGAAACATATATGCAAAGCATCCAAACAGTACAATTCGCCAATTTTTTGTTCTTCAAGTTTAAGTGAACTACGATCCCCATTGTTAATCCTTTAACGGAAATTATTTGTAACTTTCGACAAGTAAAACAATGAATGTAACGGGTAGATGGTTGAAATCTTTGTAAATATTGCTTCCATATAGACTAAAAAACATATATCCAAAGCATCCAAACAGTACCATTCACCAATTTTTTGTTCTTCAAGTTTAAGTGAACAATGAGCCCCATTGTTAATCCTTTAAAGGAAATTATTTGTAAATTTCGACAAGTAGAACAATGAATGGAATAGGTAGACGGTTGAAATCAATGTATATATTGCTTCTATATAGTCTAAGAAACATATATGCAAAGCATCAAATCAGTACAATTTGCCAATTTAATGTTCTTCAAGTTTAAGTGAACAACGAGCCACATTGTTAATCCTTTAAAGGAAATTATTTGTCAATTTCGACAAGTAGAACAATGATTGGAACACGTAGACGGTTGAAATCTTTGTATATATTGCTTCCATATAGTCTAAGAAACATATATGCAATGCATCCAAAAAGTACCATTCGCCAATTTTTTGTTCTCCAAGTTTAAGTGAACAATGAGACCCATTGTTAATCCTTTATCGGAAATTATTTGTAACTTTCGACAAGTAGATCAATGAATGGAACAGGTAGACGGTTGAAATCTTTGTATATATTGCTTCTATAAAGTCTATGAAACATATATGCAAATCATCCAAACAGTACAATTCGCCAATTATTTGATCTTCAAGTTTAAGTGAACTACGAGCCCCATTGTTAATACTTTAACGGAACTTATTTGTAACTTTCGACAAGTAGAACAATGAATGGAACAGGTAGACTGTTGAAATCAATGTATATATTGCTTCTATATAGTCTAAGAAACATATATGCAAAGCATCCAAACAGTACCATTCGCCACTTTTTTGTTCTTCAAGTTTAAGTGAACAACGAGCCCCATTGCTAATCCTTTAAAGGAAATTATTTGTAAATTTCGACAAGTAGAACAATGATTGGAACACGTAGACGGTTGAAATCTTTGTATATATTGCTTCCATATAGTCTAAGAAACATGTACGCAAAGCATCCAAACAGTACCATTCGCCAATTTTTTGTTCTTCAAGTTTAAGTGAACAATGAGCCCCATTGTTAATCCTTTATCGGAAATTATTTGTAAATTTCGACAAGTAGAACAATGATTGGACCACTTAGACGGTTGTAATCTTTGTATATATTGCTTCTATATAGTCTAAGAAACATATATGCAAAGCATCCAAACAGTACAATTCGCCAATTTTTTGTTCTTCAAGTATAAGTGAACAATGAGCCCCAATGGTTAATCCTTTATCGGAAATTATTTGTATCTTTCGACAAGTAGAACAATGAATGGTACAGGTAGACGGTTGAGATCTTTGTATATATTGCTTCTATATAGTCTAAGAAACATATATGCAAAGCATCTAAACAGTAACATTCGCCAATTTTTTGTTCTTCAAGTTTAAGTGAACAACGAACCCCATTGATAATCATGAAATGGAAATTATTTGTAACTTTCTACAAGTAGAACAATGAATGGTACAGGTAGACGGTTGAGATCTTTGTATATATTGCTTCTATATAGTCTAAGAAACATATATGCCAAGCATCTAAACAGTAACATTCGCCAATTTATTGTTCTTCAAGTTTAAGTGAACAACGAGCCCCATTGTTAATCCTTTAAAGGAAATTATTTGTAAATTTCGGCAAGTAAAACAATGATTGGAACACTTAGACGGTTGAAATCTTTGTATATATTGCTTCCATATAGTCTAAGAAAGAGGTACGCAAAGCATCCAAACAGTACCATTCGCCAATTTTTTGTTCTTCAAGTTTAAGTGAACTACGAGCCCCATTGTTAATCCTTTAAAGGAAATTATTTGTATATTTCGACAACTAGAACAATGAATGGAACAGGTAGACGGTTGAAATCATTGTATATATTGCTTCTATATAGTCTAAGAAACATATATGCAAAGCATCAAATCAGTACAATTTGCCAATTTAATGTTCTTCAAGTTTAAGTGAACAACGAGCCACATTGTTAATCCTTTAAAGGAAATTATTTGTAAATTTCGACAAGTAGAACAATGATTGGAACACGTAGACGGTTGAAATCTTTGTATATATTGCTTCCATATAGTCTAAGAAACATGTACGCAAAGCATCCAAACAGTACCATTCGCCAATTTTTTGTTCTTCAAGTTTAAGTGAACAATGAGCCCCATTGTTAATCCTTTATCGGAAATTATTAGTAATTTTCGACAAGTAGAACAATGAATGGAACACGTAGACGGCTGAAATCTTTGTATATATTGCTTCTATATAGTCTAAGAAACATATATGCAAAGGATGCAAACTGTACCATTCGCCAATTTTTTGTTCTTCAAGTTTAAGTGAACAACGAGCCCCATTGACAATCATGAAACGGTAATTATTTGTAAGTTTCTACAAGTAGAACAATGAATAGAACAGGTAGACGGGTGAAATCTTTCTATATATTGCTTCTATATAGTCTAAGAAACATATATGCAATGAATCCAAACAGTACAATTCGCCAATTTTTTGTTCTTCAAGTTTAAGTGAACAATGAGCCCCAATGGTTAATCCTTAATCGGAAATTATTTGTAATTTTCGACAAGTAGCACAATGAATGGAACAGGTAGACGGTTGAAATCTTTGTATATGCTGCTTCTATATAGTCTAAGAAACCTATATGCAAAGCATCTAAACAGTAACATTCGCCAATTTTTGTATCTTCAAGTATTAGTGAACAACAAGCCCCATTGATAATCATGAAATGGAAATTATTTGTAACTTTCTACAAGTAGGACAATGAATAGTACAGGTAGACGGGTGAAATCTTTCTATATATTGCTTCTATATAGTCTAAGAAACATATATGCAAAGAATCCAAACAGTACAATTCGCCAATTTTTTGTTCTTCAAGTATAAGTGAACAATGAGCCCAAATTGTTAATCCTTTATCGGAAATTATTTGTATCTTTCGACAAGTAGAACAATGAATGGTACAGGTAGACGGTTGAGATCTTTGTATATATTGCTTCTATATAGTCTAAGAAACATATATGCAAAGCAATCAAACAGTACCATTCGCCAATTTTTTGTTCTTCAAGTTTAAGTGAACTACGAGCCCCATTGTTAATCTTTTAAAGGAAATTATTTGTAAATTTCGACAAGTAGAACAATGAATGGAACAGGTAGACTGTTGAAATCATTGTATATATTGCTTCTATATAATCTAAGAAACATATATGCAAAGCATCCAGACAGTACAATTCGCCAATTTTTTGACCTTCAAGTTTAAGTGAACATCGAGCCCCATTGTTAATCCTTTAAAGGAAATTATTTGTAAATTTCGACAAGTAGAACCATGATTGGAACACGTAGACGGTTGAAATCTTTGTATATATTGCTTCCATATAGTCTAAGAAACATGTACGCAAAGCATCCAAACAGTACCATTCGCCAATTTTTTGGTCTTCAAGTTTAAGTGAACAATGAGCCCCAATGGTTAATCCTTTACCGGATATTATTTGTAATTTTCGACAAGTAGAACAATGAATGGAACAGGTAGACGGTTGAAATATTTGTATATATTGCTTCTATATAATATAAGAAACATATATGCAAAGCATCCAAACAGTACAATTCGCCAATTTATTGTTCCTCAAGTTTAAGTGAACAATGAGCCCCAATGGTCAATCCGTTATCGGAAATTATTTGTAACTTTCGACAAGTAGAACAATGAATGGAACAGGTAGACGGTTGAAGTCATTGTATATATTGCTTCTATATAGTCTAAGAAACACATATGCAAAGCATCCAAACAGTACAATTCGCCAATTTTTTGTTCTTCAAGTTTAAGTGAACAATGAGCCCCAATGGTTAATCCTTAATCGGAAATTATTTGTAATTTTCGACAAGTAGCACAATGAATGGAACAGGTAGACGGTTGAAATCTTTGTATATATTGCTTCTATATAATCTAAGAAACATATATGCAAAGCATCTAAACAGTAACAATCGCCAATTTTTTGATCTTCAAGTTTAAGTGAACAGCGAGCCCCATTGATAATCATGAAATGGAAATTATTTGCAACTTTCTACAAGTAGAACAATGAATGGAACAGGTAGACTGTTGAAATCATTGTATATATTGCTTCTATATAGTCTAAGAAACATATATGCAAAGCATCCAAACAGTACAATTCGCCAATTTATTGTTCTTCAAGTGTAAGTGAACAACGAGCCCCATTGTTAATCCTTTAAAGGAAATTATTTGTAAATTTCGACAAGTAGAACAATGATTGGAACACGTTGACGGTTGAAATCATTGTATATATTGCTTCTGTATAGTCTAAGAAACATATATGCAAAGCATCCAAACAGTACAATTCGCCAATTTTTTGTTCTTCAAGTTTAAGTGAACTACGATCCCCATTGTTAATCCTTTAACGGAAATTATTTGTAACTTTCGACAAGTAAAACAATGAATGTAACGGGTAGATGGTTGAAATCTTTGTAAATATTGCTTCCATATAGACTAAAAAACATATATCCAAAGCATCCAAACAGTACCATTCACCAATTTTTTGTTCTTCAAGTTTAAGTGAACAATGAGCCCCATTGTTAATCCTTTAAAGGAAATTATTTGTAAATTTCGACAAGTAGAACAATGAATGGAATAGGTAGACGGTTGAAATCAATGTATATATTGCTTCTATATAGTCTAAGAAACATATATGCAAAGCATCAAATCAGTACAATTTGCCAATTTAATGTTCTTCAAGTTTAAGTGAACAACGAGCCACATTGTTAATCCTTTAAAGGAAATTATTTGTCAATTTCGACAAGTAGAACAATGATTGGAACACGTAGACGGTTGAAATCTTTGTATATATTGCTTCCATATAGTCTAAGAAACATATATGCAATGCATCCAAAAAGTACCATTCGCCAATTTTTTGTTCTCCAAGTTTAAGTGAACAATGAGACCCATTGTTAATCCTTTATCGGAAATTATTTGTAACTTTCGACAAGTAGATCAATGAATGGAACAGGTAGACGGTTGAAATCTTTGTATATATTGCTTCTATAAAGTCTATGAAACATATATGCAAATCATCCAAACAGTACAATTCGCCAATTATTTGATCTTCAAGTTTAAGTGAACTACGAGCCCCATTGTTAATACTTTAACGGAACTTATTTGTAACTTTCGACAAGTAGAACAATGAATGGAACAGGTAGACTGTTGAAATCAATGTATATATTGCTTCTATATAGTCTAAGAAACATATATGCAAAGCATCCAAACAGTACCATTCGCCACTTTTTTGTTCTTCAAGTTTAAGTGAACAACGAGCCCCATTGCTAATCCTTTAAAGGAAATTATTTGTAAATTTCGACAAGTAGAACAATGATTGGAACACGTAGACGGTTGAAATCTTTGTATATATTGCTTCCATATAGTCTAAGAAACATGTACGCAAAGCATCCAAACAGTACCATTCGCCAATTTTTTGTTCTTCAAGTTTAAGTGAACAATGAGCCCCATTGTTAATCCTTTATCGGAAATTATTTGTAAATTTCGACAAGTAGAACAATGATTGGACCACTTAGACGGTTGTAATCTTTGTATATATTGCTTCTATATAGTCTAAGAAACATATATGCAAAGCATCCAAACAGTACAATTCGCCAATTTTTTGTTCTTCAAGTATAAGTGAACAATGAGCCCCAATGGTTAATCCTTTATCGGAAATTATTTGTATCTTTCGACAAGTAGAACAATGAATGGTACAGGTAGACGGTTGAGATCTTTGTATATATTGCTTCTATATAGTCTAAGAAACATATATGCAAAGCATCTAAACAGTAACATTCGCCAATTTTTTGTTCTTCAAGTTTAAGTGAACAACGAACCCCATTGATAATCATGAAATGGAAATTATTTGTAACTTTCTACAAGTAGAACAATGAATGGTACAGGTAGACGGTTGAGATCTTTGTATATATTGCTTCTATATAGTCTAAGAAACATATATGCCAAGCATCTAAACAGTAACATTCGCCAATTTATTGTTCTTCAAGTTTAAGTGAACAACGAGCCCCATTGTTAATCCTTTAAAGGAAATTATTTGTAAATTTCGGCAAGTAAAACAATGATTGGAACACTTAGACGGTTGAAATCTTTGTATATATTGCTTCCATATAGTCTAAGAAAGAGGTACGCAAAGCATCCAAACAGTACCATTCGCCAATTTTTTGTTCTTCAAGTTTAAGTGAACTACGAGCCCCATTGTTAATCCTTTAAAGGAAATTATTTGTATATTTCGACAACTAGAACAATGAATGGAACAGGTAGACGGTTGAAATCATTGTATATATTGCTTCTATATAGTCTAAGAAACATATATGCAAAGCATCAAATCAGTACAATTTGCCAATTTAATGTTCTTCAAGTTTAAGTGAACAACGAGCCACATTGTTAATCCTTTAAAGGAAATTATTTGTAAATTTCGACAAGTAGAACAATGATTGGAACACGTAGACGGTTGAAATCTTTGTATATATTGCTTCCATATAGTCTAAGAAACATGTACGCAAAGCATCCAAACAGTACCATTCGCCAATTTTTTGTTCTTCAAGTTTAAGTGAACAATGAGCCCCATTGTTAATCCTTTATCGGAAATTATTAGTAATTTTCGACAAGTAGAACAATGAATGGAACACGTAGACGGCTGAAATCTTTGTATATATTGCTTCTATATAGTCTAAGAAACATATATGCAAAGGATGCAAACTGTACCATTCGCCAATTTTTTGTTCTTCAAGTTTAAGTGAACAACGAGCCCCATTGACAATCATGAAACGGTAATTATTTGTAAGTTTCTACAAGTAGAACAATGAATAGAACAGGTAGACGGGTGAAATCTTTCTATATATTGCTTCTATATAGTCTAAGAAACATATATGCAATGAATCCAAACAGTACAATTCGCCAATTTTTTGTTCTTCAAGTTTAAGTGAACAATGAGCCCCAATGGTTAATCCTTAATCGGAAATTATTTGTAATTTTCGACAAGTAGCACAATGAATGGAACAGGTAGACGGTTGAAATCTTTGTATATGCTGCTTCTATATAGTCTAAGAAACCTATATGCAAAGCATCTAAACAGTAACATTCGCCAATTTTTGTATCTTCAAGTATTAGTGAACAACAAGCCCCATTGATAATCATGAAATGGAAATTATTTGTAACTTTCTACAAGTAGGACAATGAATAGTACAGGTAGACGGGTGAAATCTTTCTATATATTGCTTCTATATAGTCTAAGAAACATATATGCAAAGAATCCAAACAGTACAATTCGCCAATTTTTTGTTCTTCAAGTATAAGTGAACAATGAGCCCAAATTGTTAATCCTTTATCGGAAATTATTTGTATCTTTCGACAAGTAGAACAATGAATGGTACAGGTAGACGGTTGAGATCTTTGTATATATTGCTTCTATATAGTCTAAGAAACATATATGCAAAGCAATCAAACAGTACCATTCGCCAATTTTTTGTTCTTCAAGTTTAAGTGAACTACGAGCCCCATTGTTAATCTTTTAAAGGAAATTATTTGTAAATTTCGACAAGTAGAACAATGAATGGAACAGGTAGACTGTTGAAATCATTGTATATATTGCTTCTATATAATCTAAGAAACATATATGCAAAGCATCCAAACAGTACAATTCGCCAATTTTTTGACCTTCAAGTTTAAGTGAACAACGAGCCCCATTGTTAATCCTTTAAAGGAAATTATTTGTAAATTTCGACAAGTAGAACAATGAAGGGAACAGGTAGACGGTTGAAATCTTTGTATATATTGCTTCTATATAGTATAAGAAACATATATGCAAAGCATCCAAACAGTACAATTCGCCAATTTTTTGTTCTTCAAGTTTAAGTAAACTACGATCCCCATTGTTAATCCCTTAACGGAAATTATTTGTAACTTTCGACAAGTAGAACAGTGAATGGAACTGTTAGACGGTTGAAATCTTTGTATATATTGCTTCTATATAGTATAAGAAACATATATGCAAAGCATCCAAACAGTACAATTCGCCAATTTTTTGTTCATCAAGTTTAAGTGAACAATGAGCCCCAATGGTCAATCCGTTATCGGAAATTATTTGTAACTTTCGACAAGTAGAACAATGAATGGAACAGGTAGACGGTTGAAGTCATTGTATATATTGCTTCTATATGGTCTAAGAAACATTTATGCAAAGCAATCAAACAGTACCATTCGCCAATTTTTTGTTCTTCAAGTTTAAGTGAACTACGAGCCCCATTGTTAATCCTTTAAAGGAAATTATTTGTAAATTTCGGCAAGTAGAACAATGAATGGAACAGGTAGACTGTTGAAATCATTGTATATATTGCTTCTATATAATCTAAGAAACATATATGCAAAGCATCCAGACAGTACAATTCGCCAATTTTTTGACCTTCAAGTTTAAGTGAACATCGAGCCCCATTGTTAATCCTTTAAAGGAAATTATTTGTAAATTTCGACAAGTAGAACCATGATTGGAACACGTAGACGGTTGAAATCTTTGTATATATTGCTTCCATATAGTCTAAGAAACATGTACGCAAAGCATCCAAACAGTACCATTCGCCAATTTTTTGGTCTTCAAGTTTAAGTGAACAATGAGCCCCAATGGTTAATCCTTTACCGGATATTATTTGTAATTTTCGACAAGTAGAACAATGAATGGAACAGGTAGACGGTTGAAATATTTGTATATATTGCTTCTATATAATATAAGAAACATATATGCAAAGCATCCAAACAGTACAATTCGCCAATTTATTGTTCCTCAAGTTTAAGTGAACAATGAGCCCCAATGGTCAATCCGTTATCGGAAATTATTTGTAACTTTCGACAAGTAGAACAATGAATGGAACAGGTAGACGGTTGAAGTCATTGTATATATTGCTTCTATATAGTCTAAGAAACACATATGCAAAGCATCCAAACAGTACAATTCGCCAATTTTTTGTTCTTCAAGTTTAAGTGAACAATGAGCCCCAATGGTTAATCCTTAATCGGAAATTATTTGTAATTTTCGACAAGTAGCACAATGAATGGAACAGGTAGACGGTTGAAATCTTTGTATATATTGCTTCTATATAATCTAAGAAACATATATGCAAAGCATCTAAACAGTAACAATCGCCAATTTTTTGATCTTCAAGTTTAAGTGAACAGCGAGCCCCATTGATAATCATGAAATGGAAATTATTTGCAACTTTCTACAAGTAGAACAATGAATGGAACAGGTAGACTGTTGAAATCATTGTATATATTGCTTCTATATAGTCTAAGAAACATATATGCAAAGCATCCAAACAGTACAATTCGCCAATTTATTGTTCTTCAAGTGTAAGTGAACAACGAGCCCCATTGTTAATCCTTTAAAGGAAATTATTTGTAAATTTCGACAAGTAGAACAATGATTGGAACACGTTGACGGTTGAAATCATTGTATATATTGCTTCTGTAAAGTCTAAGAAACATATATGCAAAGCATCCAAACAGTACAATTCGCCAATTTTTTGTTCTTCAAGTTTAAGTGAACTACGATCCCCATTGTTAATCCTTTAACGGAAATTATTTGTAACTTTCGACAAGTAAAACAATGAATGTAACGGGTAGATGGTTGAAATCTTTGTAAATATTGCTTCCATATAGACTAAAAAACATATATCCAAAGCATCCAAACAGTACCATTCACCAATTTTTTGTTCTTCAAGTTTAAGTGAACAATGAGCCCCATTGTTAATCCTTTAAAGGAAATTATTTGTAAATTTCGACAAGTAGAACAATGAATGGAACAGGTAGACGGTTGAAATCATTGTATATATTGCTTCTATATAGTCTAAGAAACATATATGCAAATCATCCAATCAGTACAATTCGACAATTTTTTGTTCTTCAAGTTTAGTGAACAATGAGCCCCAATGGTTAATCCTTTATCGGAAATTATTTGTAATTTTCGACAAGTAGAACAATGAATGGAACAGGTAGACGGTTGAAATCTTTGTATATATTGCTTCTATATAATCTAAGAAGCATATATGCAAAGCATCCAAACAGTTCAATTCGCCAATTATTTCATCTTCATGTTTAAGTGAACTACGAGCCCCATTGTTAATACTTTAACGGAAATTATTTGTAACTTCCGACAAGTAGAACAATGAATGGAACAGGTAGACGGTTGAAATCAATGTATATATTGCTTCTATAAAGTCTAAGAAACATATATGCAAAGCATCCAAACAGTACAATTCGCCAATTATTTGATCTTCAAGTTTAAGTGAACTACGAGCCCGATTGTTAATACTTTAACGGATATTATTTGTAACTTGCGACAAGTAGAACAATGAATGCAACAGGTAGACGGTTGAAATCAATGTATATATTGCTTCTATATAGTCTAAGAAACATATATGCAAAGCATCCAAACAGTACCATTCGCCAATTTTTTGTTCTTCAAGTTTAAGTGAACAATGAGCCCCATTGTTAATCCTTTATCGGAAATTATTTGTAACTTTCGACAAGTAGAACAATGAATGGAACAGGTAGACGGTTGAAATCTTTGTATATATTGCTTCTATAAAGTCTAAGAAACATATATGCAAAGCATCCAAACAGTACAATTCGCCAATTATTTGATCTTCAAGTTTAAGTGAACTACGAGCCCGATTGTTAATACTTTAACGGAAATTATTTGTAACTTGCGACAAGTAGAACAATGAATGCAACAGGTAGACGGTTGAAATCAATGTATATATTGCTTCTATATAGTCTAAGAAACATATATGCAAAGCATCCACCAGTACCATTCGCCACTTTTTTGTTCTTCAAGTTTAAGTGAACAATGAGCCCCAATGGTTAATCCTTTATCGGAAATTATTTGTAACTTTCGACAAGTAGAACAATGAATGGAACAGTTAGACGGTTGAAATCTTTGTATATATTGCTTCTATAAAGTCTAAGAAACATATATGCAAATCATCCAAACAGTACAATTCGCCAATTATTTGATCTTCAAGTTTAAGTGAACTACGAGCCCCATTGTTAATACTTTAACGGAAATTATTTGTAACTTGCGACAAGTAGAACAATGAATGGAACAGGTAGACGGTTGAAATCAATGTATATATTGCTTCTATATAGTCTAAGAAACATATATGCAAAGCATCCAAACAGTACCATTCGCCACTTTTTTGTTCTTCAAGTTTAAGTGAACAACGAGCCCCATTGTTAATCCTTTAAAGGAAATTATTTGTAAATTTCGACAAGTAGAACAATGATTGGAACACGTTGACGGTTGAAATCATTGTATATATTGCTTCTGTATAGTCTAAGAAACATATATGCAAAGCATCCAAACAGTACCATTCGCCAATTTTTTGTTCTTCAAGTTTAAGTGAACAATGAGACCCATTGTTAATCCTTTATCGGAAATTATTTGTAACTTTCGACAAGTAGATCAATGAATGGAACAGGTAGACGGTTGAAATCTTTGTATATATTGCTACTGTAAAGTCTAAGAAACATATATGCAAATCATCCAAACAGTACAATTCGCCAATTATTTGATCTTCAAGTTTAAGTGAACTACGAGCCCCATTGTTAATCCCTTAACGGAAATTATTTGTAACTTTCGACAAGTAGAACAATGAATGGAACAGGTAGACGGTTGAAATCTTTGTATATATTGCTTCTATATAGTCTAAGAAACATATATGCAAATCATCCAAACAGTACAATTTGCCAATTTTTTGTTCTTCAAGTTTAAGTGAACTACGAGCCCCATTGTTAATACTTTAACGGAACTTATTTGTAACTTTCGACAAGTAGAACAATGAATGGAACAGGTAGACTGTTGAAATCAATGTATATATTGCTTCTATATAGTCTAAGAAACATATATGCAAAGCATCCAAACAGTACCATTCGCCACTTTTTTGTTCTTCAAGTTTTTGTGAACAACGAGCCCCATTGTTAATCCTTTAAAGGAAATTATTTGTAAATTTCGACAAGTAGAACAATGATTGGAACACGTAGACGTTTGAAATCTTTGTATATAATGCTTCCATATAGTCTAAGAAACATATATGCAATGCATCCAAACAGTACCATTCGCCAATTTTTTGTTCTTCAAGTTTAAGTGAACAATGAGACCCATTGTTAATCCTTTATCGGAAATTATTTGTAACTTTCGACAAGTAGATCAATGAATGGAACAGGTAGACGGTTGAAATCTTTGTATATATTGCTTCTATATAGTCTAAGAAACATATATGCAAAGAATCCAAACAGTACCATTCGCCACTTTTTTGTTCTTCAAGTTTAAGTGAACAACGAGCCCCATTGTTAATCCTTTAAAGGAAATTATTTGTAACTTTCGACAAGTAGAACAATGAATGGAACAGGTAGACGGTTGAAATCCTTGTATATATTGCTTCCATATAGTCTAAGAAACATGTACGCAAAGCATCCAAACAGTACCATTCGCCAATTTTTTGATCTTCAAGTTTAAGTGAACAGCGAGCCCCATTGATAATCATGAAATGGAAATTATTTATAACTTTCTACAAGTAGAACAATGAATAGTACAGGTACACGGGTGAAATCTTTCTATATATTGCTTCTAAATAGTCTAAGAAACATCTATTCAAGGCATCCAAACAGTACAATTCGCCAATTTTTTGTTCTTCAAGTTTAAGTGAACTACGAGCCCCATTGTTAATCCTTTAAAGGAAATTATTTGTAACTTGCGACAAGTAGAACAATGAATGGAACAGGTAGACGGTTGAAATCTTTGTATATATTGCCTCTATATAGTCTAAGAAACATATATGCAAAGCATCCAAACAGTACAATTCGCCAATTTTTTGTTCTTCAAGTTTAAGTGAACAATGAGCCCCATTGTTAATCCTTTAAAGGAAATTATTTGTAACTTTCGACAAGTAGAACAATGAATGTAACAGGTAGACGGTTGAAATCTTTGTATATATTGCTTCTATATAGTCTAAGAAACATATATGCAAAGCATCCAAACAGTACCATTCGCCACTTTTTTGTTCTTCAAGTTTAAGTGAACAACGAGCCCCATTGTTAATCCTTTAACGGAAATTAATTGTAACTTTCGACAAGTAGAACAATGAATGGAACAGGTAGACGGTTGAAATCTTTGTATATATTGCTTCTATATAGTCTAAGAAACATATATGCAAAGCATCCAAACAGTACAATTCGCCAATTTTTTGTTCTTCAGGTTTAAGTGAACAATGAGCCCCAATGGTTAATCCTTTATCGGAAATTATTTGTAAAATTCGACAAGTAGAACAATGAATGGAACAGGTAGCCGGTTGAAATCTTTGTATATATTGCTTCTATATAGTCTAAGAAACATATATGCAAAGCATCCAAACAGTACAATTCGCCAATTTTTTGTTCTTCAAGTTTAAGTGAACAATGAGCCCCAATGTTAATCCATTAAAGGAAATTATTTGTAAATTTCGACAAGTAGAACAATGAATGGAACAGGTAGCCGGTTGAAATCTTTGTATATATTGCTTCTATATAGTCTAAGAAACATATATGCAAAGCATCCAAACAGTTCAATTCGCCAATTTTTTGTTCTTCAAGTTTAAGTGAACAATGAGCCCCAATGGTTAATCCTTTATCGGAAATTATTTGTAAATTTCGACAAGTAGAACAATGAATGGAACAGGTAGCCGGTTGAAATCAATGTATATATTGCTTCTATATAGTCTAAGAAACATATATGCAAAGCATCCAAACAGTACCATTCGCCAATTTTTTGTTCTTCAAGTTTAAGTGAACTACGAGCCCCATTGTTAATCCCTTAACGGAAATTATTTGTAAATTTCGACAAGTAGAACAATGAATGGAACAGGTAGACGGTTGAAATCTTTGTATATATTGCTTCTATATAGTCTAAGAAACATATATGCAAATCATCCAAACAGTACAATTTGCCAATTTTTTGTTCTTCAAGTTTAAGTGAACTACGAGCCCCATTGTTAATCCTTTAACGGAAATTATTTGTAACTTTCGACAAGTAAAACAATGAATGTAACGGGTAGATGGTTGAAATCTTTGTAAATATTGCTTCCATATAGACTAAAAAACATATATCCAAAGCATCCAAACAGTACAATTCGCCAATTATTTGATCTTCAAGTTTAAGTGAACAATGAGCCCCAATGGTTAATCCTTTATCGGAACTTATTTGTAACTTTCGACAAGTAGAACAATGAATGGAACAGGTAGACTGTTGAAAACAATGTATATATTGCTTCTATATAGTCTAAGAAACATATATGCAAAGCATCCAAACAGTACCATTCGCCACTTTTTTGTTCTTCAAGTTTAAGTGAACAACGAGCCCCATTGTTAATCCTTTAAAGGAAATTATTTGTAAATTTCGACAAGTAGAACAATGATTGGAACAAGTAGACGTTTGAAATCTTTGTATATAATGCTTCCATATAGTCTAAGAAACATATATGCAATGCATCCAAACAGTACCATTCGCCAATTTTTTGTTCTTCAAGTTTAAGTGAACAATGAGACCCATTGTTAATCCTTTATCGGAAATTATTTGTAACTTTCGACAAGTAGATCAATGAATGGAACAGGTAGACGGTTGAAATCTTTGTATATATTGCTTCTATAAAGTCTAAGAAACATATATGCAAATCATCCAAACAGTACAATTCGCCAATTATTTGATCTTCAAGTTTAAGTGAACTACGAGCCCCATTGTTAATCTTTTAAAGGAAATTATTTGTAAATTTCGGCAAGTAGAACAATGAATGGAATAGGTAGACGGTTGAAATCAATGTATATATTGCTTCTATATAGTCTAAGAAACATATATGCAAATCATCCAAACAGTACAATTCGCCAATTTTTTGTTCTTCAAGTTTAAGTGAACTACGAGTCCCATTGTTAATCCTTTAAAGGAAATTATTTGTGAATTTCGACAAGTAGAACAATGAATGGAACAGGTAGACTGTTGAAATTATTGTATATATTGCTTCTATATAGTCTAAGAAATATATATGCAAAGCATCCAAACAGTACAATTCGCCGATTTTTTGTTCTTCAAGTTTAAGTGAACAATGAGCCCCATTGTTAATCCTTTAAAGGAAATTATTTGTAACTTTCGACAAGTAGAACAATGAATGGAACAGGTAGACGGTTGAAATCTTTGTATATATTGCTTCTATATAGTCTAAGAAACATATATGCAAAGCATCCAAACAGTACAATTCGCCAATTTCTTGTTCTTCAAGTTTAAGTAAACTACGATCCCCATTGTTAATGCCTTAACGGAAATTATTTGTAACTTTCGACAAGTAGAACAATGAATGGAACAGGTAGACGGTTGAAATCTTTGTATATATTGCTTCTATAAAGTCTAAGAAACATATATGCAAATCATCCAAACAGTACAATTCGCCAATTATTTGATCTTCAAGTTTAAGTGAACTACGAGCCCCATTGTTAATACTTTAACGGAAATTATTTGTAACTTGCGAAAAGTAGAACAATGAATGGAACAGGTAGACGGTTGAAATCTTTGTATATATTGCTTCTATATAGTCTAAGAAACATATATGCAAAGCATCCAAACAGTACAATTCGCCAATTTCTTGTTCTTCAAGTTTAAGTAAACTACGATCCCCATTGTTAATGCCTTAACGGAAATTATTTGTAACTTTCGACAAGTAGAACAATGAATGGAACAGGTAGACGGTTGAAATCTTTGTATATATTGCTTCTATAAAGTCTAAGAAACATATATGCAAATCATCCAAACAGTACAATTCGCCAATTATTTGATCTTCAAGTTTAAGTGAACTACGAGCCCCATTGTTAATACTTTAACGGAAATTATTTGTAACTTGCGAAAAGTAGAACAATGAATGGAACAGGTAGACGGTTGAAATTAATGTATATATTGCTTCTATATAGTCTAAGATACATATATGCAAAGCATCCAAAGAGTACAATTCGCCAATTTCTTGTTCTTCAAGTTTAAGTAAACTACGATCCCCATTGTTAATGCCTTAACGGAAATTATTTGTAACTTTCGACAAGTAGAACAATGAATGGAACAGGTAGACGGTTGAAATCTTTGTATATGTTGCTTCTATAAAGTCTAAGAAACATATATGCAAATCATCCAAACAGTACAATTCGCCAATTATTTGATCTTCAAGTTTAAGTGAACTACGAGCCCCATTGTTAATACTTTAACGGAAATTATTTGTAACTTGCGAAAAGTAGAACAATGAATGGAACAGGTAGACGGTTGAAATTAATGTATATATTGCTTCTATATAGTCTAAGAAACATATATGCAAAGCATCCAAACAGTACCATACGCCACTTTTTTGTTCTTCAAGTTTAAGTGAACATCGAGCCCCATTGTTAATCCTTTAAAGGAAATTATTTGTAAATTTCGACAAGTAGATCAATGATTGGAACAGGTAGACGGTTGAAATCATTGTATATATTGCTTCTATATAGTCTAAGAAACATATATGCAAAGCATCCAAACAGTACAATTCGCCAATTTTTTGTTCTTCAAGTTTAAGTGAACAATGAGCCCCATTGTTAATCCTTTAAAGGAAATTATTTGTAACTTTCGACAAGTAGAACAATGAATGGAACAGGTAGACGGTTGAAATCTTTGTATATATTGCTTCTATATAGTATAAGAAACATATATGCAAAGCATCCAAACAGTACCATTCGCCACTTTTTTGTTCTTCAAGTTTAAGTGAACAACGAGCCCCATTGTTAATCCTTTAACGGAAATTAATTGTAACTTTCGACAAGTAGATCAATGAATGGAACAGGTAGACGGTTGAAATCTTTGTATATATTGCTTCTATATAGTCTAAGAAACATATATGCAAAGCATCCAAACAGTACCATTCGCCAATTTTTTGTTCTTCAAGTTTAAGTAAACTACAATCCCCATTGTTAATCCCTTAACGGAAATTATTTGTAACTTTCGACAAGTAGATCAATGAATGGAACAGGTAGGCGGTTGAAATCTTTGTATATATTGCTTCTATATAGTCTAAGAAACATATATGCAAATCATCCAAACAGTACAATTCGCCAATTATTTGATCTTCAAGTTTAAGTGAACTACGAGCCCCATTGTTAATACTTTAACGGAAATTATTTGTAACTTTCGACAAGTAGAACAGTGAATGGAACAGGTAGACGGTTGAAATCTTTTTATATATTGCTTCTTTATAGTCTAAGAAACATATATGCAAAGCATCCAAACAGTACCATTCGCCAATTTTTTGTTCTTCAAGTTTAAGTGAACTACGAGCCCCATTGTTAATCCTTTAAAGGAAATTATTTGTAAATTTCGGCAAGTAGAACAATGAATGGAATAGGTAGACGGTTGAAATCATTGTATATATTGCTTCTATATAGTCTAAGAAACATATATGCAAATCATCCAAACAGTACAATTCGCCAATTTCTTGTTCTTCAAGTTTAAGTAAACTACAATCCCCATTGTTAATCCCTTAACGGAAATTATTTGTAACTTTCGACAAGTAGAACAATGAATGGAACAGGTAGGCGGTTGAAATCTTTGTATATATTGCTTCTATATAGTCTAAGAAACATATATGCAAATCATCCAAACAGTACAATTCGCCAATTATTTGATCTTCAAGTTTAAGTGAACTACGAGCCCCATTGTTAATACTTTAACGGAAATTATTTGTAAATTTCGACAAGTAGAACAATGATTGGAACACGTAGACGGTTGAAATATTTGTATATATTGCTTCCATATAGTCTAAGAAACATATATGCAAAGCATCCAAACAGTACCATTCGCCAATTTTTTGTTCTTCAAGTTTAAGTGAACAATGAGACCCATTGTTAATCCTTTATCGGAAATTATTTGTAACTTTCGACAAGTAGATCAATGAATGGAACAGGTAGACGGTTGAAATCTTTGTATATATTGCTTCTATATAGTCTAAGAAACATATATGCAAATCATCCAAACAGTACAATTCGCCAATTATTTGATCTTCAAGTTTAAGTGAACTACGAGCCCCATTGTTAATACTTTAACGGAAATTATTTGTAAATTTCGACAAGTAGAACAATGAATGGAACAGGTAGCCGGTTGAAATCAATGTATATATTGCTTCTATATAGTCTAAGAAACATTTATGCAAAGTATCCAAACAGTACCAATCGCCAATTTTTTGTTCTTCAAGTTTAAGTGAACTACGAGCCCCATTGTTAATCCTTTAAAGGAAATTATTTGTAAATTTCGGCAAGTAGAACAATGAATGGAATAGGTAGACGGTTGAAATCATTGTATATATTGCTTCTATATAGTCTAAGAAACATATATGCAAATCATCCAAACAGTACAATTCGCCAATTTCTTGTTCTTCAAGTTTAAGTAAACTACAATCCCCATTGTTAATCCCTTAACGGAAATTATTTGTAACTTTCGACAAGTAGATCAATGAATGGAACAGGTATGCGGTTGAAATCTTTGTATATATTGCTTCTATAAAGTCTATGAAACATATATGCAAATAATCCAAACAGTACAATTCGCCAATTATTTGATCTTCAAGTTTAAGTGAACTACGAGCCCCATTGTTAATACTTTAACGGAACTTATTTGTAACTTTCGACAAGTAGAACAATGAATGGAACAGGTAGACGGTTGAAATCAATGTATATATTGCTTCTATATAGTCTAAGAAACATATATGCAAAGCATCCAAACAGTACCATTCGCCACTTTTTTGTTCTTCAAGTTTAAGTGAACAACGAGCCCCATTGTTAATCCTTTAAAGGAAATTATTTGTCAATTTCGACAAGTAGAACAATGATTGGAACACGTAGACGGTTGAAATCTTTGTATATATTGCTTCCATATAGTCTAAGAAACATATATGCAATGCATCCAAACAGTACCATTCGCCAATTTTTTGTTCTTCAAGTTTAAGTGAACAATGAGACCCATTGTTAATCCTTTATCGGAAATTATTTGTAACTTTCGACAAGTAGAACAATGAATGGAACAGGTAGACGGTTGAAATCATTGTATAAATTGCTTCCATATAGTCTAAGAAACATATATGCAAAGCATCCAAACAGTACCATTCGCCAATTTTTTGTTCTTCAAGTTTAAGTGAACTACGAGTCCCATTGTTAATCCTTTAAAGGAAATTATTTGTGAATTTCGACAAGTAGAACAATGAATGGAACAGGTAGACTGTTGAAATTATTGTATATATTGCTTCCATATAGTCTAAGAAACATATATGCAAAGCATCCAAACAGTACCATTCGCCCATTTTTTGTTCTTCAAGTTTAAGTGAACAATGAGACCCATTGTTAATCCTTTATCGGAAATTATTTGTAACTTTCGACAAGTAGATCAATGAATGGAACAGGTAGACGGTTGAAATCTTTGTATATATTGCTTCTATAAAGTCTAAGAAACATATATGCAAATCATCCAAACAGTACAATTCGCCAATTATTTGATCTTCAAGTTTAAGTGAACTACGAGCCCCATTGTTAATCCCTTAACGGAAATTATTTGTAACTTTCGACAAGTAGAACAATGAATGGAACAGTTAGACGGTTGAAATATTTGTATATAATGCTTCTATATAATCTAAGAAACATATATGCAAAGCATCTAAACAGTAACAATCGCCAATTTTTTGATCTTCAAGTTTAAGTGAACTACGAGCCCCATTGTTAATCCTTTAAAGGAAATTATTTGTAACTTTCGACAAGTAGAACAATGAATGGAACAGGTAGACGGTTGAAATCTTTGTATATATTGCTTCCATATAGTCTAAGAAACATATATGCAATGCATCCAAACAGTACCATTCGCCAATTTTTTGTTCTTCAAGTTTAAGTGAACAATGAGACCCATTGTTAATCCTTTATCGGAAATTATTTGTAAATTTCGGCAAGTAGAACAATGAATGGAACAGGTAGCCGGTTGAAATCTTTGTATATATTGCTTCTATATAGTCTAAGAAACATATATGCAAAGCATCCAAACAGTACAATTCGCCAATTTTTTGTTCTTCAAGTTTAAGTGAACAATGAGCCCCAATGTTAATCCTTTAAAGGAAATTATTTGTAAACTTCGACAAGTAGAACAATGAATGGAACAGGTAGCCGGTTGCAATCTTTGTATATATTGCTTCTATATAGTCTAAGAAACATATATGCAAAGCATCCAAACAGTACAATTCGCCAATTTTTTGTTCTTCAAGTTTAAGTGAACAATGAGCCCCAATGGTTAATCCTTTATCGGAAATTATTTGTAAATTTCGACAAGTAGAACAATGAATGGAACAGGTAGCCGGTTGAAATCAATGTATATATTGCTTCTATATAGTCTAAGAAACATATATGCAAAGCATCCAAACAGTACCATTCGCCACTTTTTTGTTCTTCAAGTTTAAGTGAACAACGAGCCCCATTGTTAATCCTTTAAAGGAAATTATTTGTAAATTTCGACAAGTAGAACAATGATTGGAACACGTAGACGTTTGAAATCTTTGTATATATTGCTTCCATATAGTCTAAGAAACATATATGCAATGCATCCAAACAGTACCATTCGCCAATTTTTTGTTCTTCAAGTTTAAGTGAACAATGAGACCCATTGTTAATCCTTTATCGGAAATTATTTGTAACTTTCGACAAGTAGATCAATGAATGGAACAGGTAGACGGTTGAAATCTTTGTATATATTGCTTCTATATAGTCTAAGAAACATATATGCAAATCATCCAAACAGTACAATTCGCCAATTATTTGATCTTCAAGTTTAAGTGAACTACGAGCCCCATTGTTAATCCTTTAAAGGAAATTATTTGTAAATTTCGGCAAGTAGAACAATGAATGGAATAGGTAGACGGTTGAAATCAATGTATATATTGCTTCTATATAGTCTAAGAAACATATATGCAAAGCATCCAAACAGTACCATTCGCCACTTTTTTGTTCTTCAAGTTTAAGTGAACAACGAGCCCCATTGTTAATCCTTTAAAGGAAATTATTTGTAAATTTCGACAAGTAGAACAATGATTGGAACACGTAGACGGTTGAAATCTTTGTATATATTGCTTCCATATAGTCTAAGAAACATATATGCAAAGCATCCAAACAGTACCATTCGCCAATTTTTTGTTCTTCAAGTTTAAGTGAACAATGAGGCCCATTGTTAATCCTTTATCGGAAATTATTTGTAACTTTCGACAAGTAGATCAATGAATGGAACAGGTAGACGGTTGAAATCTTTGTATATATTGCTTCTATATAGTCTAAGAAACATATATGCAAATCATCCAAACAGTACAATTCGCCAATTATTTGATCTTCAAGTTTAAGTGAACTACGAGACCCATTGTTAATCCTTTAAAGGAAATTATTTGTAACTTGCGACAAGTAGAACAATGAATGGAACAGGTAGACGGTTGAAATCTTTGTATATATTGCCTCTATATAGTCTAAGAAACATATATGCAAAGCATCCGAACAGTACCATTCGCCACTTTTTTGTTCTTCAAGTTTAAGTGAACAACGAGCCCCATTGTTAATCCTTTAAAGGAAATTATTTGTAAATTTCGACAAGTAGAACAATGATTGGAACAGTTAGACTGTTGAAATATTTGTATATATTGCTTCTATATAATCTAAGAAACATATATGCAAAGCATCTAAAAAGTAACAATCGCCAATTTTTTGATCTTCAAGTTTAAGTGAACAGCGAGCCCCATTGATAATCATGAAATGGAAATTATTTATAACTTTCTACAAGTAGAACAATGAATAGTACAGGTACACGGGTGAAATCTTTCTATATATTGCTTCTAAATAGTCTAAGAAACATCTATTCAAGGCATCCAAACAGTACAATTCGCCAATTTTTTGTTCTTCAAGTTTAAGTGAACTACGAGCCCCATTGTTAATCCTTTAAAGGAAATTATTTGTAACTTGCGACAAGTAGAACAATGAATGGAACAGGTAGACGGTTGAAATCTTTGTATATATTGCCTCTATATAGTCTAAGAAACATATATGCAAAGCATCCAAACAGTACAATTCGCCAATTTTTTGTTCTTCAAGTTTAAGTGAACAATGAGCCCCATTGTTAATCCTTTAAAGGAAATTATTTGTAACTTTCGACAAGTAGAACAATGAATGTAACAGGTAGACGGTTGAAATCTTTGTATATATTGTTTCTATATAGTCTAAGAAACATATATGCAAAGCATCCAAACAGTACCATTCGCCACTTTTTTGTTCTTCAAGTTTAAGTGAACAACGAGCCCCATTGTTAATCCTTTAACGGAAATTAATTGTAACTTTCGACAAGTAGAACAATGAATGGAACAGGTAGACGGTTGAAATCTTTGTATATATTACTTCTATATAGTCTAAGAAACATATATGCAAAGCATCCAAACAGTACAATTCGCCAATTTTTTGTTCTTCAGGTTTAAGTGAACAATGAGCCCCAATGGTTAATCCTTTATCGGAAATTATTTGTAAATTTCGACAAGTAGAACAATGAATGGAACAGGTAGCCGGTTGAAATCTTTGTATATATTGCTTCTATATAGTCTAAGAAACATATATGCAAAGCATCCAAACAGTACAATTCGCCAATTTTTTGTTCTTCAAGTTTAAGTGAACAATGAGCCCCAATGTTAATCCATTAAAGGAAATTATTTGTAAATTTCGACAAGTAGAACAATGAATGGAACAGGTAGCCGGTTGAAATCTTTGTATATATTGCTTCTATATAGTCTAAGAAACATATATGCAAAGCATCCAAACAGTACCATTCGCCAATTTTTTGTTCTTCAAGTTTAAGTGAACTACGAGCCCCATTGTTAATCCCTTAACGGAAATTATTTGTAACTTTCGACAAGTAGAACAATGAATGGAACAGGTAGACGGTTGAAATCTTTGTATATATTGCTTCTATATAGTCTAAGAAACATATATGCAAATCATCCAAACAGTACAATTTGCCAATTTTTTGTTCTTCAAGTTTAAGTGAACTACGAGCCCCATTGTTAATACTTTAACGGAACTTATTTGTAACTTTCGACAAGTAGAACAATGAATGGAACAGGTAGACTGTTGAAATCAATGTATATATTGCTTCTATATAGTCTAAGAAACATATATGCAAAGCATCCAAACAGTACCATTCGCCACTTTTTTGTTCTTCAAGTTTTAGTGAACAACGAGCCCCATTGTTAATCCTTTAAAGGAAATTATTTGTAAATTTCGACAAGTAGAACAATGATTGGAACACGTAGACGTTTGAAATCTTTGTATATAATGCTTCCATATAGTCTAAGAAACATATATGCAATGCATCCAAACAGTACCATTCGCCAATTTTTTGTTCTTCAAGTTTAAGTGAACAATGAGACCCATTGTTAATCCTTTATCGGAAATTATTTGTAACTTTCGACAAGTAGATCAATGAATGGAACAGGTAGACGGTTGAAATCTTTGTATATATTGCTTCTATATAGTCTAAGAAACATATATGCAAAGAATCCAAACAGTACCATTCGCCACTTTTTTGTTCTTCAAGTTTAAGTGAACAACGAGCCCCATTGTTAATCCTTTAAAGGAAATTATTTGTAACTTTCGACAAGTAGAACAATGAATGGAACAGGTAGACGGTTGAAATCCTTGTATATATTGCTTCCATATAGTCTAAGAAACATGTACGCAAAGCATCCAAACAGTACCATTCGCCAATTTTTTGATCTTCAAGTTTAAGTGAACAGCGAGCCCCATTGATAATCATGAAATGGAAATTATTTATAACTTTCTACAAGTAGAACAATGAATAGTACAGGTACACGGGTGAAATCTTTCTATATATTGCTTCTAAATAGTCTAAGAAACATCTATTCAAGGCATCCAAACAGTACAATTCGCCAATTTTTTGTTCTTCAAGTTTAAGTGAACTACGAGCCCCATTGTTAATCCTTTAAAGGAAATTATTTGTAACTTGCGACAAGTAGAACAATGAATGGAACAGGTAGACGGTTGAAATCTTTGTATATATTGCCTCTATATAGTCTAAGAAACATATATGCAAAGCATCCAAACAGTACAATTCGCCAATTTTTTGTTCTTCAAGTTTAAGTGAACAATGAGCCCCATTGTTAATCCTTTAAAGGAAATTATTTGTAACTTTCGACAAGTAGAACAATGAATGTAACAGGTAGACGGTTGAAATCTTTGTATATATTGCTTCTATATAGTCTAAGAAACATATATGCAAAGCATCCAAACAGTACCATTCGCCACTTTTTTGTTCTTCAAGTTTAAGTGAACAACGAGCCCCATTGTTAATCCTTTAACGGAAATTAATTGTAACTTTCGACAAGTAGAACAATGAATGGAACAGGTAGACGGTTGAAATCTTTGTATATATTGCTTCTATATAGTCTAAGAAACATATATGCAAATCATCCAAACAGTACAATTCGCCAATTATTTGATCTTCAAGTTTAAGTGAACTACGAGACCCATTGTTAATCCTTTAAAGGAAATTATTTGTAACTTGCGACAAGTAGAACAATGAATGGAACAGGTAGACGGTTGAAATCTTTGTATATATTGCCTCTATATAGTCTAAGAAACATATATGCAAAGCATCCAAACAGTACCATTCGCCACTTTTTTGTTCTTCAAGTTTAAGTGAACAACGAGCCCCATTGTTAATCCTTTAAAGGAAATTATTTGTAAATTTCGACAAGTAGAACAATGATTGGAACAGTTAGACTGTTGAAATATTTGTATATATTGCTTCTATATAATCTAAGAAACATATATGCAAAGCATCTAAAAAGTAACAATCGCCAATTTTTTGATCTTCAAGTTTAAGTGAACAGCGAGCCCCATTGATAATCATGAAATGGAAATTATTTATAACTTTCTACAAGTAGAACAATGAATAGTACAGGTACACGGGTGAAATCTTTCTATATATTGCTTCTAAATAGTCTAAGAAACATCTATTCAAGGCATCCAAACAGTACAATTCGCCAATTTTTTGTTCTTCAAGTTTAAGTGAACTACGAGCCCCATTGTTAATCCTTTAAAGGAAATTATTTGTAACTTATGACAAGTAGAACAATGAATGGAACAGGTAGACGGTTGAAATCTTTGTATATATTGCCTCTATATAGTCTAAGAAACATATATGCAAAGCATCCAAACAGTACAATTCGCCAATTTTTTGTTCTTCAAGTTTAAGTGAACAATGAGCCCCATTGTTAATCCTTTAAAGGAAATTATTTGTAACTTTCGACAAGTAGAACAATGAATGTAACAGGTAGACGGTTGAAATCTTTGTATATATTGTTTCTATATAGTCTAAGAAACATATATGCAAAGCATCCAAACAGTACCATTCGCCACTTTTTTGTTCTTCAAGTTTAAGTGAACAACGAGCCCCATTGTTAATCCTTTAACGGAAATTAATTGTAACTTTCGACAAGTAGAACAATGAATGGAACAGGTAGACGGTTGAAATCTTTGTATATATTACTTCTATATAGTCTAAGAAACATATATGCAAAGCATCCAAACAGTACAATTCGCCAATTTTTTGTTCTTCAGGTTTAAGTGAACAATGAGCCCCAATGGTTAATCCTTTATCGGAAATTATTTGTAAATTTCGACAAGTAGAACAATGAATGGAACAGGTAGCCGGTTGAAATCTTTGTATATATTGCTTCTATATAGTCTAAGAAACATATATGCAAAGCATCCAAACAGTACAATTCGCCAATTTTTTGTTCTTCAAGTTTAAGTGAACAATGACCCCCAATGTTAATCCATTAAAGGAAATTATTTGTAAATTTCGACAAGTAGAACAATGAATGGAACAGGTAGCCGGTTGAAATCTTTGTATATATTGCTTCTATATAGTCTAAGAAACATATATGCAAAGCATCCAAACAGTACCATTCGCCAATTTTTTGTTCTTCAAGTTTAAGTGAACTACGAGCCCCATTGTTAATCCCTTAACGGAAATTATTTGTAACTTTCGACAAGTAGAACAATGAATGGAACAGGTAGACGGTTGAAATCTTTGTATATATTGCTTCTATATAGTCTAAGAAACATATATGCAAATCATCCAAACAGTACAATTTGCCAATTTTTTGTTCTTCAAGTTTAAGTGAACTACGAGCCCCATTGTTAATACTTTAACGGAACTTATTTGTAACTTTCGACAAGTAGAACAATGAATGGAACAGGTAGACTGTTGAAATCAATGTATATATTGCTTCTATATAGTCTAAGAAACATATATGCAAAGCATCCAAACAGTACCATTCGCCACTTTTTTGTTCTTCAAGTTTTAGTGAACAACGAGCCCCATTGTTAATCCTTTAAAGGAAATTATTTGTAAATTTCGACAAGTAGAACAATGATTGGAACACGTAGACGTTTGAAATCTTTGTATATAATGCTTCCATATAGTCTAAGAAACATATATGCAATGCATCCAAACAGTACCATTCGCCAATTTTTTGTTCTTCAAGTTTAAGTGAACAATGAGACCCATTGTTAATCCTTTATCGGAAATTATTTGTAACTTTCGACAAGTAGATCAATGAATGGAACAGGTAGACGGTTGAAATCTTTGTATATATTGCTTCTATATAGTCTAAGAAACATATATGCAAAGAATCCAAACAGTACCATTCGCCACTTTTTTGTTCTTCAAGTTTAAGTGAACAACGAGCCCCATTGTTAATCCTTTAAAGGAAATTATTTGTAACTTTCGACAAGTAGAACAATGAATGGAACAGGTAGACGGTTGAAATCCTTGTATATATTGCTTCCATATAGTCTAAGAAACATGTACGCAAAGCATCCAAACAGTACCATTCGCCAATTTTTTGATCTTCAAGTTTAAGTGAACAGCGAGCCCCATTGATAATCATGAAATGGAAATTATTTATAACTTTCTACAAGTAGAACAATGAATAGTACAGGTACACGGGTGAAATCTTTCTATATATTGCTTCTAAATAGTCTAAGAAACATCTATTCAAGGCATCCAAACAGTACAATTCGCCAATTTTTTGTTCTTCAAGTTTAAGTGAACTACGAGCCCCATTGTTAATCCTTTAAAGGAAATTATTTGTAACTTGCGACAAGTAGAACAATGAATGGAACAGGTAGACGGTTGAAATCTTTGTATATATTGCCTCTATATAGTCTAAGAAACATATATGCAAAGCATCCAAACAGTACAATTCGCCAATTTTTTGTTCTTCAAGTTTAAGTGAACAATGAGCCCCATTGTTAATCCTTTAAAGGAAATTATTTGTAACTTTCGACAAGTAGAACAATGAATGTAACAGGTAGACGGTTGAAATCTTTGTATATATTGCTTCTATATAGTCTAAGAAACATATATGCAAAGCATCCAAACAGTACCATTCGCCACTTTTTTGTTCTTCAAGTTTAAGTGAACAACGAGCCCCATTGTTAATCCTTTAACGGAAATTAATTGTAACTTTCGACAAGTAGAACAATGAATGGAACAGGTAGACGGTTGAAATCTTTGTATATATTGCTTCTATATAGTCTAAGAAACATATATGCAAAGCATCCAAACAGTACAATTCGCCAATTTTTTGTTCTTCAGGTTTAAGTGAACAATGAGCCCCAATGGTTAATCCTTTATCGGAAATTATTTGTAAATTTCGACAAGTAGAACAATGAATGGAACAGGTAGCCGGTTGAAATCTTTGTATATATTGCTTCTATATAGTCTAAGAAACATATATGCAAAGCATCCAAACAGTACAATTCGCCAATTTTTTGTTCTTCAAGTTTAAGTGAACAATGAGCCCCAATGTTAATCCATTAAAGGAAATTATTTGTAAATTTCGACAAGTAGAACAATGAATGGAACAGGTAGCCGGTTGAAATCTTTGTATATATTGCTTCTATATAGTCTAAGAAACATATATGCAAAGCATCCAAACAGTTCAATTCGCCAATTTTTTGTTCTTCAAGTTTAAGTGAACAATGAGCCCCAATGGTTAATCCTTTATCGGAAATTATTTGTAAATTTCGACAAGTAGAACAATGAATGGAACAGGTAGCCGGTTGAAATCAATGTATATATTGCTTCTATATAGTCTAAGAAACATATATGCAAAGCATCCAAACAGTAACATTCGCCAATTTTTTGTTCTTCAAGTTTAAGTGAACTACGAGCCCCATTGTTAATCCCTTAACGGAAATTATTTGTAAATTTCGACAAGTAGAACAATGAATGGAACAGGTAGACGGTTGAAATCTTTGAATATATTGCTTCTATATAGTCTAAGAAACATATATGCAAATCATCCAAACAGTACAATTTGCCAATTTTTTGTTCTTCAAGTTTAAGTGAGCTACGAGCCCCATTGTTAATACTTTAACGGAACTTATTTGTAACTTTCGACAAGTAGAACAATGAATGGAACAGGTAGACTGTTGAAATCAATGTATATATTGCTTCTATATAGTCTAAGAAACATATATGCAAAGCATCCAAACAGTACCATTCGCCACTTTTTTGTTCTTCAAGTTTAAGTGAACAACGAGCCCCATTGTTAATCCTTTAAAGGAAATTATTTGTAAATTTCGACAAGTAGAACAATGATTGGAACACGTAGACGTTTGAAATCTTTGTATATAATGCTTCCATATAGTCTAAGAAACATATATGCAATGCATCCAAACAGTACCATTCGCCAATTTTTTGTTCTTCAAGTTTAAGTGAACAATGAGACCCATTGTTAATCCTTTATCGGAAATTATTTGTAACTTTCGACAAGTAGATCAATGAATGGAACAGGTAGACGGTTGAAATCTTTGTATATATTGCTTCTATAAAGTCTAAGATACATATATGCAAATCATCCAAACAGTACAATTCGCCAATTATTTGATCTTCAAGTTTAAGTGAACTACGAGCCCCATTGTTAATCTTTTAAAGGAAATTATTTGTAAATTTCGGCAAGTAGAACAATGAATGGAATAGGTAGACGGTTGAAATCAATGTATATATTGCTTCTATATAGTCTAAGAAACATATATGCAAATCATCCAAACAGTACAATTCGCCAATTTTTTGTTCTTCAAGTTTAAGTGAACTACGAGTCCCATTGTTAATCCTTTAAAGGAAATTATTTGTGAATTTCGACAAGTAGAACAATGAATGGAACAGGTAGACTGTTGAAATTATTGTATATATTGCTTCTATATAGTCTAAGAAATATATATGCAAAGCATCCAAACAGTACAATTCGCCGATTTTTTGTTCTTCAAGTTTAAGTGAACAATGAGCCCCATTGTTAATCCTTTAAAGGAAATTATTTGTAACTTTCGACAAGTAGAACAATGAATGGAACAGGTAGACGGTTGAAATCTTTGTATATATTGCTTCTATATAGTCTAAGAAACATATATGCAAAGCATCCAAACAGTACAATTCGCCAATTTCTTGTTCTTCAAGTTTAAGTAAACTACGATCCCCATTGTTAATGCCTTAACGGAAATTATTTGTAACTTTCGACAAGTAGAACAATGAATGGAACAGGTAGACGGTTGAAATCTTTGTATATATTGCTTCTATAAAGTCTAAGAAACATATATGCAAATCATCCAAACAGTACAATTCGCCAATTATTTGATCTTCAAGTTTAAGTGAACTACGAGCCCCATTGTTAATACTTTAACGGAAATTATTTGTAACTTGCGAAAAGTAGAACAATGAATGGAACAGGTAGACGGTTGAAATTAATGTATATATTGCTTCTATATAGTCTAAGAAACATATATGCAAAGCATCCAAACAGTACCATTCGCCACTTTTTTGTTCTTCAAGTTTAAGTGAACATCGAGCCCCATTGTTAATCCTTTAAAGGAAATTATTTGTAACTTTCGACAAGCAGAACAATGAATGGAACAGGTAGACGGTTGAAATCTTTGTATATATTGCTTCTATATAGTCTAAGATACATATATGCAAAGCATCCAAAGAGTACAATTCGCCAATTTCTTGTTCTTCAAGTTTAAGTAAACTACGATCCCCATTGTTAATGCCTTAACGGAAATTATTTGTAACTTTCGACAAGTAGAACAATGAATGGAACAGGTAGACGGTTGAAATCTTTGTATATGTTGCTTCTATAAAGTCTAAGAAACATATATGCAAATCATCCAAACAGTACAATTCGCCAATTATTTGATCTTCAAGTTTAAGTGAACTACGAGCCCCATTGTTAATACTTTAACGGAAATTATTTGTAACTTGCGAAAAGTAGAACAATGAATGGAACAGGTAGACGGTTGAAATTAATGTATATATTGCTTCTATATAGTCTAAGAAACATATATGCAAAGCATCCAAACAGTACCATACGCCACTTTTTTGTTCTTCAAGTTTAAGTGAACATCGAGCCCCATTGTTAATCCTTTAAAGGAAATTATTTGTAAATTTCGACAAGTAGATCAATGATTGGAACAGGTAGACGGTTGAAATCATTGTATATATTGCTTCTATATAGTCTAAGAAACATATATGCAAAGCATCCAAACAGTACAATTCGCCAATTTTTTGTTCTTCAAGTTTAAGTGAACAATGAGCCCCATTGTTAATCCTTTAAAGGAAATTATTTGTAACTTTCGACAAGTAGAACAATGAATGGAACAGGTAGACGGTTGAAATCTTTGTATATATTGCTTCTATATAGTCTAAGAAACATATATGCAAAGCATCCAAACAGTACAATTCGCCAATTTCTTGTTCTTCAAGTTTAAGTAAACTACGATCCCCATTGTTAATGCCTTAACGGAAATTATTTGTAACTTTCGACAAGTAGAACAATGAATGGAACAGGTAGACGGTTGAAATCTTTGTATATATTGCTTCTATAAAGTCTAAGAAACATATATGCAAATCATCCAAACAGTACAATTCGCCAATTATTTGATCTTCAAGTTTAAGTGAACTACGAGCCCCATTGTTAATACTTTAACGGAAATTATTTGTAACTTGCGAAAAGTAGAACAATGAATGGAACAGGTAGACGGTTGAAATTAATGTATATATTGCTTCTATATAGTCTAAGAAACATATATGCAAAGCATCCAAACAGTACCATTCGCCACTTTTTTGTTCTTCAAGTTTAAGTGAACATCGAGCCCCATTGTTAATCCTTTAAAGGAAATTATTTGTAACTTTCGACAAGCAGAACAATGAATGGAACAGGTAGACGGTTGAAATCTTTGTATATATTGCTTCTATATAGTCTAAGATACATATATGCAAAGCATCCAAAGAGTACAATTCGCCAATTTCTTGTTCTTCAAGTTTAAGTAAACTACGATCCCCATTGTTAATGCCTTAACGGAAATTATTTGTAACTTTCGACAAGTAGAACAATGAATGGAACAGGTAGACGGTTGAAATCTTTGTATATGTTGCTTCTATAAAGTCTAAGAAACATATATGCAAATCATCCAAACAGTACAATTCGCCAATTATTTGATCTTCAAGTTTAAGTGAACTACGAGCCCCATTGTTAATACTTTAACGGAAATTATTTGTAACTTGCGAAAAGTAGAACAATGAATGGAACAGGTAGACGGTTGAAATTAATGTATATATTGCTTCTATATAGTCTAAGAAACATATATGCAAAGCATCCAAACAGTACCATACGCCACTTTTTTGTTCTTCAAGTTTAAGTGAACATCGAGCCCCATTGTTAATCCTTTAAAGGAAATTATTTGTAAATTTCGACAAGTAGATCAATGATTGGAACAGGTAGACGGTTGAAATCATTGTATATATTGCTTCTATATAGTCTAAGAAACATATATGCAAAGCATCCAAACAGTACAATTCGCCAATTTTTTGTTCTTCAAGTTTAAGTGAACAATGAGCCCCATTGTTAATCCTTTAAAGGAAATTATTTGTAACTTTCGACAAGTAGAACAATGAATGGAACAGGTAGACGGTTGAAATCTTTGTATATATTGCTTCTATATAGTATAAGAAACATATATGCAAAGCATCCAAACAGTACCATTCGCCACTTTTTTGTTCTTCAAGTTTAAGTGAACAACGAGCCCCATTGTTAATCCTTTAACGGAAATTAATTGTAACTTTCGACAAGTAGATCAATGAATGGAACAGGTAGACGGTTGAAATCTTTGTATATATTGCTTCTATATAGTCTAAGAAACATATATGCAAAGCATCCAAACAGTACCATTCGCCAATTTTTTGTTCTTCAAGTTTAAGTAAACTACAATCCCCATTGTTAATCCCTTAACGGAAATTATTTGTAACTTTCGACAAGTAGATCAATGAATGGAACAGGTAGGCGGTTGAAATCTTTGTATATATTGCTTCTATATAGTCTAAGAAACATATATGCAAATCATCCAAACAGTACAATTCGCCAATTATTTGATCTTCAAGTTTAAGTGAACTACGAGCCCCATTGTTAATACTTTAACGGAAATTATTTGTAACTTTCGACAAGTAGAACAGTGAATGGAACAGGTAGACGGTTGAAATCTTTTTATATATTGCTTCTTTATAGTCTAAGAAACATATATGCAAAGCATCCAAACAGTACCATTCGCCAATTTTTTGTTCTTCAAGTTTAAGTGAACTACGAGCCCCATTGTTAATCCTTTAAAGGAAATTATTTGTAAATTTCGGCAAGTAGAACAATGAATGGAATAGGTAGACGGTTGAAATCATTGTATATATTGCTTCTATATAGTCTAAGAAACATATATGCAAATCATCCAAACAGTACAATTCGCCAATTTCTTGTTCTTCAAGTTTAAGTAAACTACAATCCCCATTGTTAATCCCTTAACGGAAATTATTTGTAACTTTCGACAAGTAGAACAATGAATGGAACAGGTAGGCGGTTGAAATCTTTGTATATATTGCTTCTATATAGTCTAAGAAACATATATGCAAATCATCCAAACAGTACAATTCGCCAATTATTTGATCTTCAAGTTTAAGTGAACTACGAGCCCCATTGTTAATACTTTAACGGAAATTATTTGTAAATTTCGACAAGTAGAACAATGATTGGAACACGTAGACGGTTGAAATATTTGTATATATTGCTTCCATATAGTCTAAGAAACATATATGCAAAGCATCCAAACAGTACCATTCGCCAATTTTTTGTTCTTCAAGTTTAAGTGAACAATGAGACCCATTGTTAATCCTTTATCGGAAATTATTTGTAACTTTCGACAAGTAGATCAATGAATGGAACAGGTAGACGGTTGAAATCTTTGTATATATTGCTTCTATATAGTCTAAGAAACATATATGCAAATCATCCAAACAGTACAATTCGCCAATTATTTGATCTTCAAGTTTAAGTGAACTACGAGCCCCATTGTTAATACTTTAACGGAAATTATTTGTAAATTTCGACAAGTAGAACAATGAATGGAACAGGTAGCCGGTTGAAATCAATGTATATATTGCTTCTATATAGTCTAAGAAACATTTATGCAAAGTATCCAAACAGTACCAATCGCCAATTTTTTGTTCTTCAAGTTTAAGTGAACTACGAGCCCCATTGTTAATCCTTTAAAGGAAATTATTTGTAAATTTCGGCAAGTAGAACAATGAATGGAATAGGTAGACGGTTGAAATCATTGTATATATTGCTTCTATATAGTCTAAGAAACATATATGCAAATCATCCAAACAGTACAATTCGCCAATTTCTTGTTCTTCAAGTTTAAGTAAACTACAATCCCCATTGTTATTCCCTTAACGGAAATTATTTGTAACTTTCGACAAGTAGATCAATGAATGGAACAGGTATGCGGTTGAAATCTTTGTATATATTGCTTCTATAAAGTCTATGAAACATATATGCAAATCATCCAAACAGTACAATTCGCCAATTATTTGATCTTCAAGTTTAAGTGAACTACGAGCCCCATTGTTAATACTTTAACGGAACTTATTTGTAACTTTCGACAAGTAGAACAATGAATGGAACAGGTAGACGGTTGAAATCAATGTATATATTGCTTCTATATAGTCTAAGAAACATATATGCAAAGCATCCAAACAGTACCATTCGCCACTTTTTTGTTCTTCAAGTTTAAGTGAACAACGAGCCCCATTGTTAATCCTTTAAAGGAAATTATTTGTCAATTTCGACAAGTAGAACAATGATTGGAACACGTAGACGGTTGAAATCTTTGTATATATTGCTTCCATATAGTCTAAGAAACATATATGCAATGCATCCAAACAGTACCATTCGCCAATTTTTTGTTCTTCAAGTTTAAGTGAACAATGAGACCCATTGTTAATCCTTTATCGGAAATTATTTGTAACTTTCGACAAGTAGAACAATGAATGGAACAGGTAGACGGTTGAAATCATTGTATAAATTGCTTCCATATAGTCTAAGAAACATATATGCAAAGCATCCAAACAGTACCATTCGCCAATTTTTTGTTCTTCAAGTTTAAGTGAACTACGAGTCCCATTGTTAATCCTTTAAAGGAAATTATTTGTGAATTTCGACAAGTAGAACAATGAATGGAACAGGTAGACTGTTGAAATTATTGTATATATTGCTTCCATATAGTCTAAGAAACATATATGCAAAGCATCCAAACAGTACCATTCGCCCATTTTTTGTTCTTCAAGTTTAAGTGAACAATGAGACCCATTGTTAATCCTTTATCGGAAATTATTTGTAACTTTCGACAAGTAGATCAATGAATGGAACAGGTAGACGGTTGAAATCTTTGTATATATTGCTTCTATAAAGTCTAAGAAACATATATGCAAATCATCCAAACAGTACAATTCGCCAATTATTTGATCTTCAAGTTTAAGTGAACTACGAGCCCCATTGTTAATCCCTTAACGGAAATTATTTGTAACTTTCGACAAGTAGAACAATGAATGGAACAGTTAGACGGTTGAAATATTTGTATATAATGCTTCTATATAATCTAAGAAACATATATGCAAAGCATCTAAACAGTAACAATCGCCAATTTTTTGATCTTCAAGTTTAAGTGAACTACGAGCCCCATTGTTAATCCTTTAAAGGAAATTATTTGTAACTTTCGACAAGTAGAACAATGAATGGAACAGGTAGACGGTTGAAATCTTTGTATATATTGCTTCCATATAGTCTAAGAAACATATATGCAATGCATCCAAACAGTACCATTCGCCAATTTTTTGTTCTTCAAGTTTAAGTGAACAATGAGACCCATTGTTAATCCTTTATCGGAAATTATTTGTAACTTTCGACAAGTAGATCAATGAATGGAACAGGTAGACGGTTGAAATCTTTGTATATATTGCTTCTATATAGTCTAAGAAACATATATGCAAATCATCCAAACAGTACAATTCGCCAATTATTTGATCTTCAAGTTTAAGTGAACTACGAGCCCCATTGTTAATCCTTTAAAGGAAATTATTTGTAACTTGCGACAAGTAGAACAATGAATGGAACAGGTAGACGGTTGAAATCAATGTATATATTGCTTCTATATAGTCTAAGAAACATATATGCAAAGCATCCAAACAGTACCATTCGCCACTTTTTTGTTCTTCAAGTTTAAGTGAACAACGAGCCTCATTGTTAATCCTTTAACGGAAATTAATTGTAACTTTCGACAAGTAGATCAATGAATGGAACAGGTAGACGGTTGAAATCTTTGTATATATTGCTTCTATATAGTCTAAGAAACATATATGCAAAGCATCCAAACAGTACAATTCGCCAATTTATTGTTCTTCAAGTTTAAGTGAACAACGAGCCCCATTGTTAATCCTTTAAAGGAAATTATTTGTAACTTTCGACAAGTAGAACAATGAATGGAACAGGTAGACGGTTGAAATCTTTGTATATATTGCTTCTATATAGTCTAAGAAACATATATGCAAATCATCCAAACAGTACAATTCGCCAATTATTTGATCTTCAAGTTTAAGTGAACTACGAGCCCCATTGTTAATCCTTTAAAGGAAATTATTTGTAACTTGCGACAAGTAGAACAATGAATGGAACAGGTGGACGGTTGAAATCAATGTATATATTGCTTCTATATAGTCTAAGAAACATATATGCAAAGCATCCAAACAGTACCATTCGCCACTTTTTTGTTCTTCAAGTTTAAGTGAACAACGAGCCCCATTGTTAATCCTTTAACGGAAATTAATTGTAACTTTCGACAAGTAGATCAATGAATGGAACAGGTAGACGGTTGAAATCTTTGTATATATTGCTTCTATATAGTCTAAGAAACATATATGCAAAGCATCCAAACAGTACAATTCGCCAATTTATTGTTCTTCAAGTTTAAGTGAACAACGAGCCCCATTGTTAATCCTTTAAAGGAAATTATTTGTAACTTTCGACAAGTAGAACAATGAATGGAACAGGTAGACGGTTGAAATCTTTGTATATATTGCTTCTATATAGTCTAAGAAACATATATGCAAATCATCCAAGCAGTACAATTCGCCAATTATTTGATCTTCAAGTTTAAGTGAACTACGAGCCCCATTGTTAATACTTTAACGGAAATTATTTGTAAATTTCGACAAGTAGAACAATGATTGGAACACGTAGACGGTTGAAATATTTGTATATATTGCTTCCATATAGTCTAAGAAACATATATGCAAAGCATCCAAACAGTACCATTCGCCAATTTTTTGTTCTTCAAGTTTAAGTGAACAATGAGACCCATTGTTAATCCTTTATCGGAAATTATTTGTAACTTTCGACAAGTAGATCAATGAATGGAACAGGTAGACGGTTGAAATCTTTGTATATATTGCTTCTATATAGTCTAAGAAACATATATGCAAATCATCCAAACAGTACAATTCGCCAATTATTTGATCTTCAAGTTTAAGTGAACTACGAGCCCCATTGTTAATACTTTAACGGAAATTATTTGTAAATTTCGACAAGTAGAACAATGAATGGAACAGGTAGCCGGTTGAAATCAATGTATATATTGCTTCTATATAGTCTAAGAAACATTTATGCAAAGTATCCAAACAGTACCAATCGCCAATTTTTTGTTCTTCAAGTTTAAGTGAACTACGAGCCCCATTGTTAATCCTTTAAAGGAAATTATTTGTAAATTTCGGCAAGTAGAACAATGAATGGAATAGGTAGACGGTTGAAATCATTGTATATATTGCTTCTATATAGTCTAAGAAACATATATGCAAATCATCCAAACAGTACAATTCGCCAATTTCTTGTTCTTCAAGTTTAAGTAAACTACAATCCCCATTGTTAATCCCTTAACGGAAATTATTTGTAACTTTCGACAAGTAGATCAATGAATGGAACAGGTATGCGGTTGAAATCTTTGTATATATTGCTTCTATAAAGTCTATGAAACATATATGCAAATAATCCAAACAGTACAATTCGCCAATTATTTGATCTTCAAGTTTAAGTGAACTACGAGCCCCATTGTTAATACTTTAACGGAACTTATTTGTAACTTTCGACAAGTTGAACAATGAATGGAACAGGTAGACGGTTGAAATCAATGTATATATTGCTTCTATATAGTCTAAGAAACATATATGCAAAGCATCCAAACAGTACCATTCGCCACTTTTTTGTTCTTCAAGTTTAAGTGAACAACGAGCCCCATTGTTAATCCTTTAAAGGAAATTATTTGTCAATTTCGACAAGTAGAACAATGATTGGAACACGTAGACGGTTGAAATCTTTGTATATATTGCTTCCATATAGTCTAAGAAACATATATGCAATGCATCCAAACAGTACCATTCGCCAATTTTTTGTTCTTCAAGTTTAAGTGAACAATGAGACCCATTGTTAATCCTTTATCGGAAATTATTTGTAACTTTCGACAAGTAGAACAATGAATGGAACAGGTAGACGGTTGAAATCATTGTATAAATTGCTTCCATATAGTCTAAGAAACATATATGCAAAGCATCCAAACAGTACCATTCGCCAATTTTTTGTTCTTCAAGTTTAAGTGAACTACGAGTCCCATTGTTAATCCTTTAAAGGAAATTATTTGTGAATTTCGACAAGTAGAACAATGAATGGAACAGGTAGACTGTTGAAATTATTGTATATATTGCTTCCATATAGTCTAAGAAACATATATGCAAAGCATCCAAACAGTACCATTCGCCCATTTTTTGTTCTTCAAGTTTAAGTGAACAATGAGACCCATTGTTAATCCTTTATCGGAAATTATTTGTAACTTTCGACAAGTAGATCAATGAATGGAACAGGTAGACGGTTGAAATCTTTGTATATATTGCTTCTATAAAGTCTAAGAAACATATATGCAAATCATCCAAACAGTACAATTCGCCAATTATTTGATCTTCAAGTTTAAGTGAACTACGAGCCCCATTGTTAATCCCTTAACGGAAATTATTTGTAACTTTCGACAAGTAGAACAATGAATGGAACAGTTAGACGGTTGAAATATTTGTATATAATGCTTCTATATAATCTAAGAAACATATATGCAAAGCATCTAAACAGTAACAATCGCCAATTTTTTGATCTTCAAGTTTAAGTGAACTACGAGCCCCATTGTTAATCCTTTAAAGGAAATTATTTGTAACTTTCGACAAGTAGAACAATGAATGGAACAGGTAGACGGTTGAAATCTTTGTATATATTGCTTCCATATAGTCTAAGAAACATATATGCAATGCATCCAAACAGTACCATTCGCCAATTTTTTGTTCTTCAAGTTTAAGTGAACAATGAGACCCATTGTTAATCCTTTATCGGAAATTATTTGTAACTTTCGACAAGTAGATCAATGAATGGAACAGGTAGACGGTTGAAATCTTTGTATATATTGCTTCTATATAGTCTAAGAAACATATATGCAAATCATCCAAACAGTACAATTCGCCAATTATTTGATCTTCAAGTTTAAGTGAACTACGAGCCCCATTGTTAATCCTTTAAAGGAAATTATTTGTAACTTGCGACAAGTAGAACAATGAATGGAACAGGTAGACGGTTGAAATCAATGTATATATTGCTTCTATATAGTCTAAGAAACATATATGCAAAGCATCCAAACAGTACCATTCGCCACTTTTTTGTTCTTCAAGTTTAAGTGAACAACGAGCCCCATTGTTAATCCTTTAACGGAAATTAATTGTAACTTTCGACAAGTAGATCAATGAATGGAACAGGTAGACGGTTGAAATCTTTGTATATATTGCTTCTATATAGTCTAAGAAACATATATGCAAAGCATCCAAACAGTACAATTCGCCAATTTATTGTTCTTCAAGTTTAAGTGAACAACGAGCCCCATTGTTAATCCTTTAAAGGAAATTATTTGTAACTTTCGACAAGTAGAACAATGAATGGAACAGGTAGACGGTTGAAATCTTTGTATATATTGCTTCTATATAGTCTAAGAAACATATATGCAAATCATCCAAACAGTACAATTCGCCAATTATTTGATCTTCAAGTTTAAGTGAACTACGAGCCCCATTGTTAATCCTTTAAAGGAAATTATTTGTAACTTGCGACAAGTAGAACAATGAATGGAACAGGTGGACGGTTGAAATCAATGTATATATTGCTTCTATATAGTCTAAGAAACATATATGCAAAGCATCCAAACAGTACCATTCGCCACTTTTTTGTTCTTCAAGTTTAAGTGAACAACGAGCCCCATTGTTAATCCTTTAACGGAAATTAATTGTAACTTTCGACAAGTAGATCAATGAATGGAACAGGTAGACGGTTGAAATCTTTGTATATATTGCTTCTATATAGTCTAAGAAACATATATGCAAAGCATCCAAACAGTACAATTCGCCAATTTATTGTTCTTCAAGTTTAAGTGAACAACGAGCCCCATTGTTAATCCTTTAAAGGAAATTATTTGTAACTTTCGACAAGTAGAACAATGAATGGAACAGGTAGACGGTTGAAATCTTTGTATATATTGCTTCTATATAGTCTAAGAAACATATATGCAAATCATCCAAGCAGTACAATTCGCCAATTATTTGATCTTCAAGTTTAAGTGAACTACGAGCCCCATTGTTAATACTTTAACGGAAATTATTTGTAAATTTCGACAAGTAGAACAATGATTGGAACACGTAGACGGTTGAAATATTTGTATATATTGCTTCCATATAGTCTAAGAAACATATATGCAAAGCATCCAAACAGTACCATTCGCCAATTTTTTGTTCTTCAAGTTTAAGTGAACAATGAGACCCATTGTTAATCCTTTATCGGAAATTATTTGTAACTTTCGACAAGTAGATCAATGAATGGAACAGGTAGACGGTTGAAATCTTTGTATATATTGCTTCTATATAGTCTAAGAAACATATATGCAAATCATCCAAACAGTACAATTCGCCAATTATTTGATCTTCAAGTTTAAGTGAACTACGAGCCCCATTGTTAATACTTTAACGGAAATTATTTGTAAATTTCGACAAGTAGAACAATGAATGGAACAGGTAGCCGGTTGAAATCAATGTATATATTGCTTCTATATAGTCTAAGAAACATTTATGCAAAGTATCCAAACAGTACCAATCGCCAATTTTTTGTTCTTCAAGTTTAAGTGAACTACGAGCCCCATTGTTAATCCTTTAAAGGAAATTATTTGTAAATTTCGGCAAGTAGAACAATGAATGGAATAGGTAGACGGTTGAAATCATTGTATATATTGCTTCTATATAGTCTAAGAAACATATATGCAAATCATCCAAACAGTACAATTCGCCAATTTCTTGTTCTTCAAGTTTAAGTAAACTACAATCCCCATTGTTAATCCCTTAACGGAAATTATTTGTAACTTTCGACAAGTAGATCAATGAATGGAACAGGTATGCGGTTGAAATCTTTGTATATACTGCTTCTATAAAGTCTATGAAACATATATGCAAATCATCCAAACAGTACAATTCGCCAATTATTTGATCTTCAAGTTTAAGTGAACTACGAGCCCCATTGTTAATACTTTAACGGAACTTATTTGTAACTTTCGACAAGTAGAACAATGAATGGAACAGGTAGACGGTTGAAATCAATGTATATATTGCTTCTATATAGTCTAAGAAACATATATGCAAAGCATCCAAACAGTACCATTCGCCACTTTTTTGTTCTTCAAGTTTAAGTGAACAACGAGCCCCATTGTTAATCCTTTAAAGGAAATTATTTGTCAATTTCGACAAGTAGAACAATGATTGGAACACGTAGACGGTTGAAATCTTTGTATATATTGCTTCCATATAGTCTAAGAAACATATATGCAATGCATCCAAACAGTACCATTCGCCAATTTTTTGTTCTTCAAGTTTAAGTGAACAATGAGACCCATTGTTAATCCTTTATCGGAAATTATTTGTAACTTTCGACAAGTAGAACAATGAATGGAACAGGTAGACGGTTGAAATCATTGTATAAATTGCTTCCATATAGTCTAAGAAACATATATGCAAAGCATCCAAACAGTACCATTCGCCAATTTTTTGTTCTTCAAGTTTAAGTGAACTACGAGTCCCATTGTTAATCCTTTAAAGGAAATTATTTGTGAATTTCGACAAGTAGAACAATGAATGGAACAGGTAGACTGTTGAAATTATTGTATATATTGCTTCCATATAGTCTAAGAAACATATATGCAAAGCATCCAAACAGTACCATTCGCCCATTTTTTGTTCTTCAAGTTTAAGTGAACAATGAGACCCATTGTTAATCCTTTATCGGAAATTATTTGTAACTTTCGACAAGTAGATCAATGAATGGAACAGGTAGACGGTTGAAATCTTCGTATATATTGCTTCTATAAAGTCTAAGAAACATATATGCAAATCATCCAAACAGTACAATTCGCCAATTATTTTATCTTCAAGTTTAAGTGAACTACGAGCCCCATTGTTAATCTTTTAAAGGAAATTATTTGTAAATTTCGGCAAGTAGAACAATGAATGGAATAGGTAGACGGTTGAAATCAATGTATGTATTGCTTCTATATAGTCTAAGAAACATATATGCAAATCATCCAAATAGTACAATTCGCCAATTTCTTGTTCTTCAAGTTTAAGTAAACTACGATCCCCATTGTTAATCCCTTAACGGAAATTATTTGTAACTTTCGACAAGTAGAACAATGAATGGAACAGTTAGACGGTTGAAATATTTGTATATAATGCTTCTATATAATCTAAGAAACATATATGCAAAGCATCTAAACAGTAACAATCGCCAATTTTTTGATCTTCAAGTTTAAGTGAACTACGAGCCCCATTGTTAATCCTTTAAAGGAAATTATTTGTAACTTTCGACAAGTAGAACACTGAATGGAACAGGTGGACGGTTGAAATCTTTGTATATATTGCTTCCATATAGTCTAAGAAACATATATGCAATGCATCCAAACAGTACCATTCGCCAATTTTTTGTTCTTCAAGTTTAAGTGAACAATGAGACCCATTGTTAATCCTTTATCGGAAATTATTTGTAACTTTCGACAAGTAGATCAATGAATGGAACAGGTAGACGGTTGAAATCTTTGTATATATTGCTTCTATATAGTCTAAGAAACATATATGCAAATCATCCAAACAGTACAATTCGCCAATTATTTGATCTTCAAGTTTAAGTGAACTACGAGCCCCATTGTTAATCCTTTAAAGGAAATTATTTGTAACTTGCGACAAGTAGAACAATGAATGGAACAGGTAGACGGTTGAAATCAATGTATATATTGCTTCTATATAGTCTAAGAAACATATATGCAAAGCATCCAAACAGTACCATTCGCCACTTTTTTGTTCTTCAAGTTTAAGTGAACAACGAGCCCCATTGTTAATCCTTTAACGGAAATTAATTGTAACTTTCGACAAGTAGATCAATGAATGGAACAGGTAGACGGTTGAAATCTTTGTATATATTGCTTCTATATAGTCTAAGAAACATATATGCAAAGCATCCAAACAGTACCATTCGCCACTTTTTTGTTCTTCAAGTTTAAGTGAACAACGAGCCCCATTGTTAATCCTTTAACGGAAATTAATTGTAACTTTCGACAAGTAGATCAATGAATGGAACAGGTAGACGGTTGAAATCTTTGTATATATTGCTTCTATATAGTCTAAGAAACATATATGCAAAGCATCCGAACAGTACAATTCGCCAATTTCTTGTTCTTCAAGTTTAAGTAAACTGCGATCCCCATTGTTAATGCCTTAACGGAAATTATTTGTAACTTTCGACAAGTAGAACAATGAATGGAACAGGTAGACGGTTGAAATCTTTGTATATATTGCTTCTATAAAGCCTAAGAAACATATATGCAAATCATCCAAACAGTACAATTCGCCAATTATTTGATCTTCAAGTTTAAGTGAACTACGAGCCCCATTGTTAATACTTTAACGGAAATTATTTGTAACTTGCGAAAAGTAGAACAATGAATGGAACAGGTAGACGGTTGAAATTAATGTATATATTGCTTCTATATAGTCTAAGAAACATATATGCAAAGCATCCAAACAGTACCATTCGCCACTTTTTTGTTCTTCAAGTTTAAGTGAACAATGAGCCCCAATGGTTAATCCTTTATCGGTAATTATTTGTAACTTTCGACAAGTAGAACAATCAATGGAACAGTTAGACGGTTGAAATATTTCTATATATTGCTTCTATATAATCTAAGAAACATATATGCAAAGCATCTAAACAGTAACAATCGCCAATTTTTTGATCTTCAAGTTTAAGTGAACAGCGAGCCCCATTGATAATCATGAAATGGAAATTATTTACAACTTTCTACAAGTAGAACAATGAATAGTACAGGTAGACGGGTGAAATCTTTCTATATATTGCTTCTAAATAGTCTAAGAAACATCTATGAAAGGCATCCAAACAGTACAATTCGCCAATTTTTTGTTCTTCAAGTTTAAGTGAACTACGAGCCCCATTGTTAATCCTTTAAAGGAAATTATTTGTAAATTTCGACAAGTAGAACAATGAATGGATCATGTAGACGGTTGAAAAAATTGTATATATTGCTTCTGTATAGTCTACGAAACATATATGCAAAGCATCCAAACAGTACAATTCGAAAATTTTTTGTACTTCACGTTTAAGTGAACTACGAGCCCCATTGTTAATCCTTTAACGGAAATTAATTGTAACTTTCGACAAGTAGAACAATGAATGGAACAGGTAGACGGTTGAAATCTTTGTATATATTGCTTCCATATAGTCTAAGAAACATGTACGCAAAGCATCCAAACAGTACCATTCGCCAATTTTTTGTTCTTCAAGTTTAAGTGAACTACGAGCCCCATTGTTAATCCCTTAACGGAAATTATTTGTAACTTTCGACAAGTAGAACAATGAATGGAACAGGTAGACGGTTGAAATCTTTGTATATATTGCATCTATATAGTCTAAGAAACATATATGCAAAGCATCCAAACAGTACAATTCGCCAATTTTTTGTTCTTCAAGTTTAAGTGAACAATGAGCCCCAATGGTTAATCCTTTATCGGTAATTATTTGTAACTTTCGACAAGTAGAACAATGAATGGAACAGGTAGACGGTTGAAATCCTTGTATATATAGCTTCTATATAGTCTAAGAAACATATATGCAATGCATCCAAACAGTACAATTCGCCAATTTTTTGTTCTTCAAGTTTAAGTAAACTACGGTCCCCATTGTTAATCCCTTAACGGAAATTATTTGTAACTTTCGACAAGTAGAACAATGAATGGAACAGGTAGACGGTTGAAATCTTTGTATATATTGCTTCTATATAGTATAAGAAACATATATGCAAAGCATCCAAACAGTACAATCGCCAATTTTTTGTTCTTCACGTTTAAGTGAACAATGAGCCCCAATGGTTAATCCGTTATCGGAAATTATTTGTAAATTTCGACAAGTAGAACAATGAATGGAACAGGTAGACGGTTGAAATCTTTGTATATATTGCTTCTATATAGTCTAAGAAACATATATGCAAAGCATCCAAACAGTACCATTCGCCAATTTTTTGTCCTTCAAGTTTAAGTGAACAATGAGCCCCATTGTTAATCCTTTATCGGAAATTATTTGTAACTTTCGACAAGTAGAACAATGAATGGAACAGGTAGACGGTTGAAATCTTTGTATATATTGCTTCTATATAGTCTAAGAAACATATATGCAAACCATCCAAACAGTACAATTCGCCAATTTTTTGTTCTTCAAGTTTAAGTGAACAATGAGCCCCAATGGTTAATCCTTTATCGGTAATTATTTGTAACTTTCGACAAGTAGAACAATGAATGGAACAGGTAGACGGTTGAAATCCTTGTATATATAGCTTCTATATAGTCTAAGAAACATATATGCAAAGCATCCAAACAGTACAATTCGCCAATTTTTTGTTCTTCAAGTTTAAGTAAACTACGATCCCCATTGTTAATCCCTTAACGGAAATTATTTGTAACTTTCGACAAGTAGAACAATGAATGGAACAGGTAGACGGTTGAAATCTTTGTATATATTGCTTCTATATAGTATAAGAAACATATATGCAAAGCATCCAAACAGTACAATCGCCAATTTTTTGTTCTTCACGTTTAAGTGAACAATGAGCCCCAATGGTTAATCCGTTATCGGAAATTATTTGTAAATTTCGACAAGTAGAACAATGAATGGAACAGGTAGACGGTTGAAATCTTTGTATATATTGCTTCTATATAGTCTAAGAAACATATATGCAAAGCATCCAAACAGTACCATTCGCCAATTTTTTGTCCTTCAAGTTTAAGTGAACAATGAGCCCCATTGTTAATCCTTTATCGGAAATTATTTGTAACTTTCGACAAGTAGAACAATGAATGGAACAGGTAGACGGTTGAAATCTTTGTATATATTGCTTCTATATAGTCTAAGAAACATATATGCAAACCATCCAAACAGTACAATTCGCCAATTTTTTGTTCTTCAAGTTTAAGTGAACAATGAGCCCCAATGGTTAATCCTTTATCGGTAATTATTTGTAACTTTCGACAAGTAGAACAATGAATGGAACAGGTAGACGGTTGAAATCCTTGTATATATAGCTTCTATATAGTCTAAGAAACATATATGCAAAGCATCCAAACAGTACAATTCGCCAATTTTTTGTTCTTCAAGTTTAAGTAAACTACGATCCCCATTGTTAATCCCTTAACGGAAATTATTTGTAACTTTCGACAAGTAGAACAATGAATGGAACAGGTAGACGGTTGAAATCTTTGTATATATTGCTTCTATATAGTATAAGAAACATATATGCAAAGCATCCAAACAGTACAATTCGCCAATTTTTTGTTCTTCACGTTTAAGTGAACAATGAGCCCCAATGGTTAATCCGTTATCGGAAATTATTTGTAAATTTCGACAAGTAGAACAATGAATGGAACAGGTAGACGGTTGAAATCTTTGTATATATTGCTTCTATATAGTCTAAGAAACATATATGCAAAGCATCCAAACAGTACCATTCGCCAATTTTTTGTCCTTCAAGTTTAAGTGAACAATGAGCCCCATTGTTAATCCTTTATCGGAAATTATTTGTAACTTTCGACAAGTAGAACAATGAATGGAACAGGTAGACGGTTGAAATCTTTGTATATATTGCTTCTATATAGTCTAAGAAACATATATGCAAAGCAGCCAAACAGTACAATTCGCCAATTTTTTGTCCTTCAAGTTTAAGTGAACAATGAGCCCCATTGTTAATCCTTTATCGGAAATTATTTGTAACTTTCGACAAGTAGAACAATGAATGGAACGGGTAGACGGTTGAAATCTTTGTATATATTGCTTCTATATAGTCTAAGAAACATATATGCAAAGCACCCAAACAGTACCATTCGCCACTTTTTTGTTCTTCAAGTTTAAGTGAACAACGAGCCCCATTGTTAATCCTTTAAAGGAAATTATTTGTAAATTTCGACAAGTAGAACAATGATTGGAACACGTAGACGGTTGAAATCTTTGTATATATTGCTTCCATATAGTCTAAGAAACATATATGCAAAGCATCCAAACAGTACCATTCGCCAATTTTTTGTTCTTCAAGTTTAAGTAAACAACGATCCCCATTGTTAATCCCTTAACGGAAATTATTTGTAACTTTCGACAAGTAGAACAATGAATGGAACAGGTAAACGGTTGAAATATTTGTATATATTGCTTCCATATAGTCTAAGAAACATGTACGCAAAGCATCCAAACAGTACCATTCGCCAATTTTTTGTTCTTCAAGTTTAAGTGAACAATGAGCCCCATTGTTAATCCTTTATCGGAAATTATTTGTAAATTTCGACAAGTAGAACAATGAATGGGACAGGTAGACTGTTGAAATCATTGTATATATTGCTTCTATATAGTCCAAGAAACATATATGCAAAGCGTCCAAACAGTACAATTCGCCAATTTTTTGCTCTTCAAGTTTAAGTAAACTACGATCCCCATTGTTAATCCCTTAACGGAAATTATTTGTAACTTTCGACAAGTAGAACAATGAATGGAACAGGTAGACGTTTGAAATCTTTGTATATATTGCTTCTATATAATCTAAGAAACATATATGCAAAGCATCCAAACAGTACCATTCGCCAATTTTTTGTTCTCCAAGTTTAAGTGAACTACGAGCCCCATTGTTAATCCTTCAAAGGAAATTATTTGTAAATTTCGACAAGTAGAACAATGAATGGAACAGGTAGACTGTTGAAATCATTGTATATATTACTTCTATATAGTCTAAGAAACATATTTGCAAAGCATCCAAACAGTACAATTCGCCAATTTTTTGTTCTTCAAGTTTAAGTAAACTACGATCCCCATTGTTAATCCCTTAACGGAAATTATTTGTAACTTTCGACAAGTAGAACAATGAATGGAACAGGTGGACGGTTGAAATCATTGTATATATTGCTTCTACATAGTCTAAGAAACATATATGAAAAGCATCCAAACAGTACAATTCGACAATTTTTTGTTCTTCGAGTTTAGTGAACTACGATCCCCATTGTTAATCCCTTAACGGAAATTATTTGTAACTTTCGACAAGTAGAACAATGAATGGAACAGGTAGACGGTTGAAATCTTTGTATATATTGCTTCTATATAGTATAAGAAACATATATGCAAAGCATTAAAACAGTACTATTCGCCAATTTTTTGTTCTTCAAGTTTAAGTGAACAATGAGCCCCAATGGTTAATCCGTTATAGGAAATTATTTGTATTTTTCGACAAGTAGAACAATGAATGGAACAGGTAGACGGTTGAAATCTTTGTATATATTGCTTCTATATAGTCTAAGAAACATATATGCAAAGCATCCAAACAGTACCATTCGCCAATTTTTTGTTCTTCAAGTTTAAGTGAACTACGAGCCCCATTGTTAATCCTTCAAAGGAAATTATTTGTAAATTTCGACAAGTAGAACAATGAATGGAACAGGTAGACGCTTGAAATCTTTGTATATATTGCTTCTATATAATCTACGAAACATATATGCAAAGCATCCAAACAGTACCATTCGCCAATTTTTTGTTCTTCAAGTTTGTTTAGCATGTAACAAAAATTTATTTAAACTTTGCACAATTAGAAATAGTACAGAAAGGTTTCGTACCGATGATTAGCGAGCAGGCGATAGAAGTAAAGTGATAGAAGTGAGATAGGGAAACGAGGGGACTTTTATAAATCGGGAAAGGAGATGGGAGTGGGGATTGAGTAAACGGTTTGGAAGGTTCGGGAAGGAAAGAGTCGGTTAGGAACAGGTAGGGAGCGACAAGGAGGTAGGCAGAGAGATGGATGGAAAGAAAACAGTGATACGATAGGAGAGCGTGTAGAAGAGAATAGGAGGGAAATTCAACGGTATCGCGAACATTCCGCCCGCCTTCGTCGGTCGACGAATAAAGCTATAATTAAGATAACAATAATTAAGATGCATTAGTGCACGCAGGAAGTAACAAAAGTTTAGTGATGGGGCGTTTCAGAATGGAACGAGCAGTTTTAATATCGGCAACACGCACGTAACCATCTGCTCCTGGATATGTCTGAATAACACGTCCCAAAGGCCATTTACTAGGCGGGGTAGTTCCGCAGCGGATAAGGCAGAGATCGCCAATTTGAATATTGCGCTGCTCCTTAGTCTATTTTCGTCGCGATTGCAAAGATTGGAGGTACTCCCGAGCCCATCGCGTCCAGAAATGCTCCGTAAGCTGACGTACTTTCTGCCAGCGAGACAGATGGGAAATCAGTACATCCGAAAGATTGGGTTCTGGAACAAGCGTGAGCGGAGCGCCTACGAGGAAATGACCAGGAGTCAATGCGCTGAGGTCCTCAGGGTCATCGCTCAGGGCTTGTAGAGGCCTTGAATTGAGGCACGCTTCCACCTGCGTGAGGAACGTAGACATCTCTTCGTAAGTGAGAAGAGTATCTCCGATTACCCGTCGAAGATGGTGTTTGGTGGATTTGACGGCTGCCTCGACCAACCCATTCATATGAGGTGCGGCCGGGGGGTTGAAACGCCACGTCGTGCCATCCTGAGCGAGGGTGGATATAATTTCCTGAGAGCTGTGAGTCGCGGCTCGAAACAGTCGACGTAGTTCAGCTTCTGCACCAATAAAATTAGTACCGCAATCGGAGGTAAGAGTAGCGCAGATGCCTCGTCGAGCGGTGAAGCGCTTGAACGCAGCTAAGAAGGCGTGGGTGGTGTAGTCCGAAACGAGCTCGAGATGCACAGCTCGAGTTGCGTGGCAGACGAAGAATGCGATGAAACCCTTGGAGGTTTTGTAGCCTCGGCCGTGATGGATTTTTAAGACGATAGGTCCCGCGTAATCCAGGCCGGAGTGAAGAAATGGGCGGGTCGGAGTGACCCGTCTCTCGGGGAGGTCGCCCATAAGTTGCGTAGGAGGTGAGGAGCGCCACTTCATGCAAGGCAAGCATTGGTGGATGTGCTTCTTAACCTCACGGCGACCTTGAGGAATCCAGAAGTGTTGGCGCAGAGACGCAAGTGTCATCTGAACCCCTCCGTGGAGTTCCTTTCGGTGGTAGAACTCGATGATGAGTGGCGTTATGGGCGAGTTGCGTGGAATAATGAGCGGATGTTTCCTCTCATAGGTCAACGAGGAGTTGCTTAGTCGTCCGCCAACCCGGAGCAAGCCTTGGTTATCTAAAACCGGATTAAGATTTAGTAAAGGACTTTTAGTTGAGAGAGGCTTGCCTGCGCGCAATGTTTCGAGGTCTGATCGAAACCACGAGCGCTGTGCGGCAGAAACCCAGTAGTTTTGAGCGATTCGAAGGTCGGCTGGAGTTAGAACGCCGAGACCAGGGAGCGTGGACTCGGTCGACTTAGCTCGATGAAACCATCGCTGACACCAAGCAGTAATGCGTAGTAAACGGGTCCAGCTAGAATAGCGGTAGACAAGGTCCCACATCTCGGGAACGGCTGGGCTCGTTTGCGCATGACAGCAATGACGCGCTTCCAGCGTGACCTCTAAGTCGGTGGTATTCGCAGCGTTTGGCCAAGCAGAGCTTTCTTGGCTAAGCCAGACGGGGCCCGTCCACCATAACGGATGATTGGCAAGCTGCTGTGGTAGGAGGCCTCGAGATGCACAATCCGCAGGATTTTGAGATCCAGGCACGTGATGCCAAAGGGCTTGAGGAAGCATCGTCTGGATGCGTGACACTCGATTTGCCACGTATGTATTCCAGCGAGTCGGGTGACCTCGTATCCAACCAAGGGCGAAAGTGGAGTCCGTCCAGAGATGCAGTTGTCGGATGCGAAGGCCACTGGAGCGCAGTACGTGCGCAATCAGAGACGCTAGTAGCGCAGCCCCGCAGAGCTCCAAGCGAGGAAGCGACACCTGCTTCAGGGGGGCAACTTTCGTCTTGGCGGAATGTAACGAAACTTGTATCTCCCCACTTCCAGAGACAACCCGCAGGTAGAGAACGGCAGCGTAGGCGCGTTCCGATGCGTCGCAAAATCCGTGAAGATCGAGATGAGTGGATTCCTCGGACACCCCGTTCCAGCGTGGAATTTGAATGTCGCTGAGGATGTCCCATTCACGGAGATAATTGCATCATATCTCTTTCGATGCAGAAGGGAGCTCTTCATCCCATGCGATTGCCAGTAGCCACAACGATTGCATGAAGATTTTTGCAGCAGAAGTAAACGGAGCGAGCCACCCTAGCGGGTCGAAAATCTGCGCTATTTGCCCTAGAACAATACGTTTAGTGATTATTCGATGCGTGGAGGCGACTGTGTTACCGACTGAGAGAGTATCGCTGGCGGTGTTCCACCGTAGGCCAAGCACTCCAGGTTGAGGAGTATCAAAATATTTCTCAGAAGAATCCGAAGACTTCGTCGGAGTAGCGAAGTCAGGAAGATTGCTTGACCATTTGGCCAAGGGGAAGCCGCCCGCCTTGCAGATTCCAGTTAATTGGTCACGAACCATCCGGAGTCCGCGAATCGTATCAGCGCCGGTTAAGACGTCGTCGACGTAGGTGCTGTCCAGAAGAATGCGAGCTCCGATGGGAAATCTAGTTGTTTCTTCGTGGGCCAGTTGCTTGAGCGTGCGTAATGCTAGGTAAGGTGCACAGGAGAGTCCGTAGGTGACTGTGTACAAGCAGTATTCTTGTACGGGAGATTCGACGTGCGGACGCCACAATATCCTTTGAAAGGTACGGTCATCTTCATGTACTAGAATTTGCCGATACATTTACTCAATATCAGCGCAGAGACCGTATTTGTAGCATCTCCATCGAGAGACGATAGTACCCAAGTCGGGTTGCAAGCGAGGACCAGTATGCAGCAGCTCGTTGAGAGATACATTAGTAGAGCTGCGTGACGATCCATTGAAAACCACGCGGAGCTTGGATGATGCCCCTGCGAGTTTAAAAACTCCGTGGTGCGGGAGATAAGCGTGGGCCTGTGTGGGGCTCGGAGCGCTGGTGAGTCCCATATGGCCTAGTTGCTGATATTCGTCCAGGAATCTAGAATAAGACGAATGGAAAGCAGAATCTCGTTGAAATTTAGATTCCATTGAGTGTAGAGATTTTATTGCGTTGGCGCGTGTAGCACCGAGATTGTCGGGTGACAATTTGAAGGGCAATCGCACGAGAAAGCGACCAGAAGAGAGGCGATGAAAAGTGCTTTGAAAATGCTCTTCGCACTGAAGCTCTTCTTCAGACATCGCGCGGCATTCGGAAGGCTCTTCTTCTTCTTGCGCCCAAAAACGCTCCAGCGATGACAGGAGTTGCTGATCTACTGAGCATTGCAGAGTTGCTCGCGGTTGAGATTCCTGAGAAGTGTCTGGCGTACTACCGGTGAGAATCCACCCCAATGTAGTACGTTGAGCGATGGGCATCATGGAATCGCCCACCCGCAATCCTTCGCGAATAATGCTTCCGTAAACGTCAGCACCGAGAAGGACTTTGATGACGTCACTGTAATAATACTGAGGGTCCGCTAGCTGGAGATCCTCGAGGTGGGTCCAGTTGGACCGAAATGCATGACAGCGTGGTCGGTACGAAGATAGTTTAGGAAGGACGTAGGCGGAAACCTGGTGCAAGCAACCGTCTTGAATATTAGAGTGTATATCGAGCTGTACGTTACCTCGACTCATAGCTGTGCTATTTTCGCCTACACCGGAGATAGGGATCCTCGCGGATCGCCGAGGAAGACGAAGTCGTTGAACAAGAGATTCGGCGACGAGCGAAACTTCCGAGCAAGGGTCAATGAGAGCTCTGACGTTTTCGTAAACGCCATGCGAACGTACGACCTTGACTCGTGCCGTCGCTAAAAGAGTGACCATGTATTCGGGTTGCATGGTTGAAGTGGAGTGCGACGACCGGGAAGCAGTGAGAGCGTCGGTGTGGTTCAAACGCTCTGCAACGGCGTCGTGTAATGCGGTGTGATGTTTGTCGGAGCATTTCAGACAGCGCTTAGATGTGCGGCAATCCTTGACCGAGTGACGACCTAAACAATTCAAGCATAGATTTCTCGACTTAACGAACTCGAACCTTTGAGCTGCAGTTTTCTCAGTGAAACTCTTGCAATATAGGATGAAGTGGTTGTCGTGGCACAGGACGTATTGTTTCGAAGGCCTTGATGGGCTTTCCGATGAGAGGTGATGCGCCCGTACACTTTTTTGAGGAGTAGATTTCGCAGATCGAAATCCGTAGTCCGGCTCACACGTTGTCTGGGCTTCGATTGCTGCTTGCACTTGGATGCGCGTTGCAAGGAAAGATTTAAGTTGGTCGAAAGACGGTGGTTCTTTCGAAGGCCCGATGAGAGTTTCCCACTCCTTTAAGTTAAGTGAGTCGAATTTTCTAGCGGTAAGAAAAACTAAGATATCGTTACCGCCACTGTCGGGGTCTTGAATTATCGGCCTGTTTAAGCTTTCTAAAGCCGATACGACGTTGCACGTGTCATCCAAAACGCGCTTGAGCTCGTCCGCAGAATTCCTCTTCATTGGCGGAATAGAATTCAAAACTTGAAGTTGTGCGTTTACGAGTAAACGTCGATTTTCGTATCGATCTCGCAGCTTTTCCCATACACTAGCGAGATTATTGCCACTTAGCTTTGTATCAGCCACGACCGATGAAGCTGCACCAGAGAGATGCCGTATTAAATAGTGAAGCTTCTCAATGTTGGATAAAGTAGAATCCTCTAGCACTAGCGCCGTGAATAAGTCTGAGAACCGACTCCACTCACGGTAGTTACCGGAAAAAGTCGGTAAATCTATCTGTCGCAAGGTAGATCGGCGAATTTGCTGTACGTGAAGCTATTGAGTTGATTGAGCGGTCTCCGATTTGGAATCCTGCTCTTGTAGCTTTTCCAATTCGTTTTCGAAGGACGCTTTTGCTTGTAGGTACTCTTCTTCAACCGTTAGGAGAACGTCCTGTTTGAAATAATCAACAAACGGTTCTTTGCTGGAGAACGAAGTAAGAGCTCGATGGTTGGTTTCAAAAGTATTCCAAAGGATATCCAGGTGTGCTAAACGGGCTTTCACTGAACCTTTGGTGATCTGAGCAGCTCCCAGTTTCTTTAGATTAATATACGATCGCGAAATTCTTCTCTGCAGATCGGCTTGTTCGTGAAGTATAGATTCCGGGTTCGACATGGTTGCACAAGTCCGTAGAGTCGCAGAGTTCAAAGTCACTAAGAGTTTGTCACACACAAAGTCACGCAGAAGATCGCACGAATATCCGTTAGAGATCCGAACAAGTAATCCGAACAAGTAATTCGAACAAGTAATCCGAACAAGTAATCCGAACAAGTAATTCGAACAAGTAATTCAAACAAGTAATTCGAAAGTAATCCGAACAAGTAATCCGGGAAAGAAAATCCGGGGAAATAGATCCGAAAGTAATTCGAACAAGTAATTCGAACGAAAATCCGGGGGAATACGGGGGAATCCGGCTCGAAGGACCAAAATGTTTAGCACGTAACAAAAATTTATTTAAACTTTGCACAATTAGAAATAGTACAGAAAGGTTTCGTACCGATGATTAGCGAGCAGGCGATAGAAGTAAAGTGATAGAAGTGAGATAGGGAAACGAGTGGACTTTTATAAATCGGGAAAGGAGATGGGAGTGGGGATTGAGTAGACGGTTTGGAAGGTTCGGGAAGGAAAGAGTCGGTTAGGAACAGGTAGGGAGCGACAAGGAGGTAGGCAGAGAGATGGATGGAAAGAAAACAGTGATTCGATAGGAGAGCGAGTAGAAGAGAATAGGAGGGAAATTCAACGGTATCGCGAACAAAGTTTAAGTGAACTACGAGCCCCATTGTTAATCCTTCAAAGGAAATTATTTGTAAATTTCGACAAGTAGAACAATGAATGGAACAGGTAGACTGTTGAAATCATTGTATATATTGCTTCTATATAGTTTAAGAAACATATATGCAAAGCATCCAAACAGTACAATTCGCCAATTTTTTGTTTTTCAAGTTTAAGTAAACTACGATCCCCATTGTTAATCCCTTAACGGAAATTATTTGTAACTTTCGACAAGTAGAACAATGAATGGAACAGGTAGACGGTTGAAATCATTGTATATATTGCTTCTATATAGTCTAAGAAACATATATGAAAAGCATGCAAACAGTACAATTCGACAATTTTTTGTTCTTCAAGTTTACTGAACTACGAGCCCCATTGTTAATCCTTCAACGGAAATTAATTGTAACTTTCTACAACTAGAACAATGATTGGAACACGCAGACGGTTGAAATCTTTGTATATATTGCTTCCATATAGTCTAAGAAACATATATGCAAAGCATCCAAACAGTACCATTCGCCAATTTTTTGTTCTTCAAGTTTAAGTGAACAATGAGCCCCGTTGTTAATCCTTTATCGGAAATTATTTGTAACTTTCGACAAGTAGAACAGTGAATGGAACAGGTAGACGGGTGAAATCTTTGTATACATTGCTTCCATATAGTATAAGAAACATATATGCAAAGCATCCAAACAGTACTATTCGACAATTTTTTGTTCTTCAAGTTTAAGTGAACTACGAGCCCCATTGTTAATCCTTTAAAGGAAATTATTTCTAAATTTCGACAAGTAGAACAATGAATAGAACAGGTAGACGGTTGAAATCTTTGTATATATTGCTTCTATATAATCTAAGAAACATATATGCAAAGCATCTAAACAGTAACAATCGCCAATTTTTTGATCTTCAAGTTTAAGTGAACAGCGAGCCCCATTGATAATCATGAAATGGAAATTATTTGCAACTTTCTACAAGTAGAACAATGAATGGAACAGGTAGACTGTTGAAATCATTGTATATATTGCTTCTATATAGTCTAAGAAACATATATGCAAAGCATCCAAACAGTACAATTCGCCAATTTATTGTTCTTCAAGTGTAAGTGAACAACGAGCCCCATTGTTAATCCTTTAAAGGAAATTATTTGTAAATTTCGACAAGTAGAACAATGATTGGAACTGGTAGACGGTTGAAATATTTGTATATATTGCTTCCATATAGTCTAAGAAACATGTACGCAAAGCATCCAAACAGTACCATTCGCCAATTTTTTGTTCTTCAAGTTTAAGTGAACAATGAGCCACATTGTTAATCCTTTATCGGAAATTATTTGTAACTTTCGACAAGTAGAACAGTGAATGGAACAGGTAGACGGTTGAAATCTTTGTATACATTGCTTCCATATAGTATATGAAACATATATGCAAAGCATCCAAACAGTACTATTCGCCAATTTTTTGTTCTTCAAGGTTAAGTGAACAATGAGCCCCAATGGTTAATCCGTTATAGGAAATTATTCGTATTTTTCGACAAGTAGAACAATGAATGGAACAGGTAGACGGTTGAAATCTTTGTATATATTGCTTCTATATAGTCTAAGAAACATATATGCAAAGCATCCAAACAGTACCATTCGCCAATTTTTTGTTCTTCAAGTTTAAGTGAACTACGAGCCCCATTGTTAATCCTTCAAAGGAAATTATTTGTAAATTTCGACAAGTAGAACAATGAATGGAACAGGTAGACTGTTGAAATCATTGTATATATTGCTTGTATATAGTCTAAGAAACATATATGCAAAGCATCCAAACAGTACAATTCGCCAATTTTTTGTTCTTCAAGTTTAAGTAAACTACGATCCCCATTGTTAATCCCTTGACGGAAATTATTTGTAACTTTCGACAAGTAGAACAATGAATGGAACAGGTAGGCGGTTGAAATCATTGTATATATTGCTTCTATATAGTCTAAGAAACATATATGAAAAGCATCCAAACAGTACAATTCGACAATTTTTTGTTCTTCAAGTTTAGTGAACTACGAGCCCCATTGTTAATACTTTAACGGAAATTATTTGTGACTTCCGACAAGTAGAACAATGAATGGAACAGGTAGACGGTTGAAATCTTTGTATATATTGCTTCTATATAATCTACGAAAAATATATGCAAAGCATCCAAACAGTACCATTCGCCAATTTTTTGTTCTTCAAGTTTAAGTGAACGACGAGCCCCATTGTTAATCCTTCAAAGGAAATTATTTGTAAATTTCGACAAGTAGAACAATGAATGGAACAGGTAGACTGTTGAAATCTTTGAGTATATTGCTTCTATATAGTCTAAGAAACATATATGCAAAGCATCCAAACAGTACAATTCGCCAATTTTTTGTTCTTCAAGTTTAAGTAAACTACGATCCCCATTGTTAATGCCTTAACGGAAATTATTTGTAATTTTCGACAAGTAGAACAATGAATGGAACAGTTAGACGGTTGAAATCTTTGTATATATTGCTTCTATATAATCTAAGAAACATATATGAAAAGCATCCAAACAGTAAAATTCGCCAATTTTTTGTTCTTCAAGTTTAGTGAACTACGAGCCCCATTGTTAATACTTTAACGGAAATTATTTCTAACTTCCGACAAGTAGAACAATGAATGGAACAGGTAGACGGTTGAAATCAATGTATATATTGCTTCTATATAGTCTAAGAAACATATATGCAAAGCATCCAAACAGTACCATTCGCCAATTTTTTGTTCTTCAAGTTTAAGTGAACAATGAGCCCCATTGTTAATCCTTTATCGGAAATTATTTGTAACTTTCGACAAGTAGAACAATGAATGGAACAGGTAGACGGTTGAAATCTTTGTATATGTTGCTTCTATATAGTCTAAGAAACCTATATGCAAAGCATCTAAACAGTAACATTCGCCAATTTTGTGATCTTCAAGTTTAAGTGAACACCGAGCCCCATTGATAATCATGAAATGGAAATTATTTGTAACTTTCTACAAGTAGAACAATAAATAGTACAGGTAGACGGGTGAAATCTTTCTATATACTGCTTCTAAATAGTCTAAGAAACATATATGCAAAGCATCCAAACAGTACAATTCGCCAATTTTTTGTTCTTCAAGTTTAAGTGAACTACGAGCCCCATTGTTAATCCTTTAACGGAAATTAATTGTAACATTCTACAACTAGAACAATGATTGGAACTCGCAGACGGTTGAAATCTTTGTATATATTGCTTCCATATAGTCTAAGAAACATATATGCAAAGCATCCAAACAGTACCATTCGCCAATTTTTTGTTCTTCAAGTTTAAGTGAACAGTGAGCCCCGTTGTTAATCCTTTATCGGAAATTATTTGTAACTTTCGACAAGTAGAACAGTGAATGGAACAGGTAGACTGTTGAAATCTTTGTATATATTGCTTCTATATAGTATAAGAAACATATATGCAAAGCATCCAAACAGTACTATTCGCCAATTTTTTGTTCTTCAAGTTTAAGTGAACAATGAGCCCCAATGGTTAATCCGTTATAGGAAATTATTTGTATTTTTCGACAAGTAGAACAATGAATGGAACAGGTAGACGGTTGAAATCTTTGTACATATTGCTTCTATATAGTCTAAGAAACATATATGCAAAGCATCCAAACAGTAACATTCGCCAATTTTTTGTTCTTCAAGTTTACTGAACTACGAGCCCCATTGTTAATCCTTCAACGGAAATTATTTGTAACTTCCGACAAGTAGAACAATGAATGGAACAGGTAGACGGTTGAAATCAATGTATATATTACTTCTATATAGTCTAAGAAACATATATGCAAAGCATCCAAACAGTACCATTCGCCAATTTTTTGTTCTTCAAGTTTAAGTGAACAATGAGCCCCATTGTTAATCCTTCAAAGGAAATTATTTGTAAATTTCGACAAGTAGAACAATGAATGGAACAGGTAGACTGTTGAAATCATTGTATATATTGCTTCTATATAGTCAAAGAAACATATATGCAAAGCATCCAAACAGTACAATTCGCCAATTTTTTGCTCTTCAAGTTTAAGTGAACTACGTGCCCCATTGTTAATCCTTTAAAGGAAATTATTTGTAAATTTCGGCAAGTAGAACAATGAATGGAATAGGTAGACGGTTGAAATCATTGTATATATTGCTTCTATATAGTCTAAGAAACATATATGCAAAGCATCCAAACAGTACAATTCGCCAATTTTTTGTTCTTCAAGTTTAAGTAAACTACGATCCCCATTGTTAATCCCTTAACGGAAATTATTTGTTACTTTCGACAAGTAGAACAATGAATGGAACAGGTAGACGGTTGAAATAATTGTATGTATTGCTTCTATATAGTCTAAGTAACATATATGCAAAGCATCCAAACAGTACAATTCGACAATTTTTTGTTCTTCAAGTTTAGTGAACAATGAGCCCCAATGGTTAATCCGTTATAGGAAATTATTTGTAACTTTCGACAAGTAGAACAGTGAATGGAACAGGTAGACGGGTGAAATCTTTGTATACATTGCTTCCATATAGTATAAGAAACATATATGCAAAGCATCCAAACAGTACTATTCGACAATTTTTTGTTCTTCAAGTTTAAGTGAACTACGAGCCCCATTGTTAATCCTTTAAAGGAAATTATTTCTAAATTTCGACAAGTAGAACAATGAATAGAACAGGTAGACGGTTGAAATCTTTGTATATATTGCTTCTGTATAATCTAAGAAACATATATGCAAAGCATCTAAACAGTAACAATCGCCAATTTTTTGATCTTCAAGTTTAAGTGAACAGCGAGCCCCATTGATAATCATGAAATGGAAATTATTTGCAACTTTCTACAAGTAGAACAATGAATGGAACAGGTAGACTGTTGAAATCATTGTATATATTGCTTCTATATAGTCTAAGAAACATATATGCAAAGCATCCAAACAGTACAATTCGCCAATTTATTGTTCTTCAGGTGTAAGTGAACAACGAGCCCCATTGTTAATCCTTTAAAGGAAATTATTTGTAAATTTCGACAAGTAGAACAATGATTGGAACTGGTAGACGGTTGAAATATTTGTATATATTGCTTCCATATAGTCTAAGAAACATGTACGCAAAGCATCCAAACAGTACCATTCGCCAATTTTTTGTTCTTCAAGTTTAAGTGAACAATGAGCCCCATTGTTAATCCTTTATCGGAAATTATTTGTAACTTTCGACAAGTAGAACAGTGAATGGAACAGGTAGACGGTTGAAATCTTTGTATACATTGCTTCCATATAGTATATGAAACATATATGCAAAGCATCCAAACAGTACTATTCGCCAATTTTTTGTTCTTCAAGGTTAAGTGAACAATGAGCCCCAATGGTTAATCCGTTATAGGAAATTATTCGTATTTTTCGACAAGTAGAACAATGAATGGAACAGGTAGACGGTTGAAATCTTTGTATATATTGCTTCTATATAGTCTAAGAAACATATATGCAAAGCATCCAAACAGTACCATTCGCCAATTTTTTGTTCTTCAAGTTTAAGTGAACTACGAGCCCCATTGTTAATCCTTCAAAGGAAATTATTTGTAAATTTCGACAAGTAGAACAATGAATGGAACAGGTAGACTGTTGAAATCATTGTATATATTGCTTGTATATAGTCTAAGAAACATATATGCAAAGCATCCAAACAGTACAATTCGCCAATTTTTTGTTCTTCAAGTTTAAGTAAACTACGATCCCCATTGTTAATCCTTCAAAGGAAATTATTTGTAAATTTCGACAAGTAGAACAATGAATGGAACAGGTAGACTGTTGAAATCTTTGTGTATATTGCTTCTATATAGTCTAAGAAACATATATGCAAAGCATCCAAACAGTACAATTCGCCAATTTTTTGTTCTTCAAGTTTAGTGAACTACGAGCCCCATTGTTAATACTTTAACGGAAATTATTTGTGACTTCCGACAAGTAGAACAATGAATGGAACAGGTAGACGGTTGAAATCTTTGTATATATTGCTTCTATATAATCTACGAAAAATATATGCAAAGCATCCAAACAGTACCATTCGCCAATTTTTTGTTCTTCAAGTTTAAGTGAACGACGAGCCCCATTGTTAATGCCTTAACGGAAATTATTTGTAACTTTCGACAAGTAGAACAATGAATGGGACAGGTAGACGGTTGAAATCATTGTATATATTGCTTCTATATAGTATAAGAAACATATATGCAAAGCATCCAAACAGTACTATTCGCCAATTTTTTGTTCTTCAAGTTTAGTGAACTACGAGCCCCATTGTTAATACTTTAACGGAAATTATTTCTAACTTCCGACAAGTAGAACAATGAATGGAACAGGTAGACGGTTGAAATCAATGTATATATTGCTTCTATATAATCTAAGAAACATATATGCAAAGCATCTAAACAGTAACAATCGCCAATTTTTTGATCTTCAAGTTTAAGTGAACAGCGAGCCCCATTGATAATCATGAAATGGAAATTATTTGCAACTTTCTACAAGTAGAACAATGAATGGAACAGGTAGACTGTTGAAATCATTGTATATATTGCTTCTATATAGTCTAAGAAACATATATGCAAAGCATCCAAACAGTACAATTCGCCAATTTATTGTTCTTCAAGTGTAAGTGAACAACGAGCCCCATTGTTAATCCTTTAAAGGAAATTATTTGTAAATTTCGACAAGTAGAACAATGATTGGAACTGGTAGACGGCTGAAATATTTGTATATATTGCTTCCATATAGTCTAAGAAACATGTACGCAAAGCATCCAAACAGTACCATTCGCCAATTTTTTGTTCTTCAAGTTTAAGTGAACAATGAGCCCCATTGTTAATCCTTTAAAGGAAATTATTTCTAAATTTCGACAAGTAGAACAATGAATAGAACAGGTAGACGGTTGAAATCTTTGTATATATTGCTTCTATATAATCTAAGAAACCTATATACAAAGCATCTAAACAGTAACATTCGCCAATTTTGTGATCTTCAAGTTTAAGTGAACACCGAGCCCCATTGTTAATCATGAAATGGAAATTATTTGTAAATTTCGACAAGTAGAACAATGATTGGAACTGGTAGACGGTTGAAATATTTGTATATATTGCTTCCATATAGTCTAAGAAACATGTACGCAAAGCATCCAAACAGTACCATTCGCCAATTTTTTGTTCTTCAAGTTTAAGTGAACAATGAGCCACATTGTTAATCCTTTATCGGAAATTATTTGTAACTTTCGACAAGTAGAACAGTGAATGGAACAGGTAGACGGTTGAAATCTTTGTATACATTGCTTCCATATAGTATATGAAACATATATGCAAAGCATCCAAACAGTACTATTCGCCAATTTTTTGTTCTTCAAGGTTAAGTGAACAATGAGCCCCAATGGTTAATCCGTTATAGGAAATTATTCGTATTTTTCGACAAGTAGAACAATGAATGGAACAGGTAGACGGTTGAAATCTTTGTATATATTGCTTCTATATAGTCTAAGAAACATATATGCAAAGCATCCAAACAGTACCATTCGCCAATTTTTTGTTCTTCAAGTTTAAGTGAACTACGAGCCCCATTGTTAATCCTTCAAAGGAAATTATTTGTAAATTTCGACAAGTAGAACAATGAATGGAACAGGTAGACTGTTGAAATCATTGTATATATTGCTTCTATATAGTCTAAGAAACATATATGCAAAGCATCCAAACAGTACAATTCGCCAATTTATTGTTCTTCAAGTGTAAGTGAACAACGAGCCCCATTGTTAATCCTTTAAAGGAAATTATTTGTAAATTTCGACAAGTAGAACAATGATTGGAACTGGTAGACGGTTGAAATATTTGTATATATTGCTTCCATATAGTCTAAGAAACATGTACGCAAAGCATCCAAACAGTACCATTCGCCAATTTTTTGTTCTTCAAGTTTAAGTGAACAATGAGCCACATTGTTAATCCTTTATCGGAAATTATTTGTAACTTTCGACAAGTAGAACAGTGAATGGAACAGGTAGACGGTTGAAATCTTTGTATACATTGCTTCCATATAGTATATGAAACATATATGCAAAGCATCCAAACAGTACTATTCGCCAATTTTTTGTTCTTCAAGGTTAAGTGAACAATGAGCCCCAATGGTTAATCCGTTATAGGAAATTATTCGTATTTTTCGACAAGTAGAACAATGAATGGAACAGGTAGACGGTTGAAATCTTTGTATATATTGCTTCTATATAGTCTAAGAAACATATATGCAAAGCATCCAAACAGTACCATTCGCCAATTTTTTGTTCTTCAAGTTTAAGTGAACTACGAGCCCCATTGTTAATCCTTCAAAGGAAATTATTTGTAAATTTCGACAAGTAGAACAATGAATGGAACAGGTAGACTGTTGAAATCATTGTATATATTGCTTGTATATAGTCTAAGAAACATATATGCAAAGCATCCAAACAGTACAATTCGCCAATTTTTTGTTCTTCAAGTTTAAGTAAACTACGATCCCCATTGTTAATCCCTTGACGGAAATTATTTGTAACTTTCGACAAGTAGAACAATGAATGGAACAGGTAGGCGGTTGAAATCATTGTATATATTGCTTCTATATAGTCTAAGAAACATATATGAAAAGCATCCAAACAGTACAATTCGACAATTTTTTGTTCTTCAAGTTTAGTGAACTACGAGCCCCATTGTTAATACTTTAACGGAAATTATTTGTGACTTCCGACAAGTAGAACAATGAATGGAACAGGTAGACGGTTGAAATCAATGTATATATTGCTTCTATATAGTCTAAGAAACATATATGAAAAGCATCCAAACAGTACAATTCGCCAATTTTTTGTTCTTCAAGTTTAAGTAAACTACGATCCCCATTGTTAATGCCTTAACGGAAATTATTTGTAATTTTCGACAAGTAGAACAATGAATGGAACAGTTAGACGGTTGAAATCTTTGTATATATTGCTTCTATATAATCTAAGAAACATATATGAAAAGCATCCAAACAGTAAAATTCGCCAATTTTTTGTTCTTCAAGTTTAGTGAACTACGAGCCCCATTGTTAATACTTTAACGGAAATTATTTCTAACTTCCGACAAGTAGAACAATGAATGGAACAGGTAGACGGTTGAAATCAATGTATATATTGCTTCTATATAGTCTAAGAAACATATATGCAAAGCATCCAAACAGTACCATTCGCCAATTTTTTGTTCTTCAAGTTTAAGTGAACAATGAGCCCCATTGTTAATCCTTTATCGGAAATTATTTGTAACTTTCGACAAGTAGAACAATGAATGGAACAGGTAGACGGTTGAAATCTTTGTATATGTTGCTTCTATATAGTCTAAGAAACCTATATGCAAAGCATCTAAACAGTAACATTCGCCAATTTTGTGATCTTCAAGTTTAAGTGAACACCGAGCCCCATTGATAATCATGAAATGGAAATTATTTGTAACTTTCTACAAGTAGAACAATAAATAGTACAGGTAGACGGGTGAAATCTTTCTATATACTGCTTCTAAATAGTCTAAGAAACATATATGCAAAGCATCCAAACAGTACAATTCGCCAATTTTTTGTTCTTCAAGTTTAAGTGAACTACGAGCCCCATTGTTAATCCTTTAACGGAAATTAATTGTAACATTCTACAACTAGAACAATGATTGGAACTCGCAGACGGTTGAAATCTTTGTATATATTGCTTCCATATAGTCTAAGAAACATATATGCAAAGCATCCAAACAGTACCATTCGCCAATTTTTTGTTCTTCAAGTTTAAGTGAACAGTGAGCCCCGTTGTTAATCCTTTATCGGAAATTATTTGTAACTTTCGACAAGTAGAACAGTGAATGGAACAGGTAGACTGTTGAAATCTTTGTATATATTGCTTCTATATAGTATAAGAAACATATATGCAAAGCATCCAAACAGTACTATTCGCCAATTTTTTGTTCTTCAAGTTTAAGTGAACAATGAGCCCCAATGGTTAATCCGTTATAGGAAATTATTTGTATTTTTCGACAAGTAGAACAATGAATGGAACAGGTAGACGGTTGAAATCTTTGTACATATTGCTTCTATATAGTCTAAGAAACATATATGCAAAGCATCCAAACAGTAACATTCGCCAATTTTTTGTTCTTCAAGTTTACTGAACTACGAGCCCCATTGTTAATCCTTCAACGGAAATTATTTGTAACTTCCGACAAGTAGAACAATGAATGGAACAGGTAGACGGTTGAAATCAATGTATATATTACTTCTATATAGTCTAAGAAACATATATGCAAAGCATCCAAACAGTACCATTCGCCAATTTTTTGTTCTTCAAGTTTAAGTGAACAATGAGCCCCATTGTTAATCCTTCAAAGGAAATTATTTGTAAATTTCGACAAGTAGAACAATGAATGGAACAGGTAGACTGTTGAAATCATTGTATATATTGCTTCTATATAGTCAAAGAAACATATATGCAAAGCATCCAAACAGTACAATTCGCCAATTTTTTGCTCTTCAAGTTTAAGTGAACTACGTGCCCCATTGTTAATCCTTCAAAGGAAATTATTTGTAAATTTCGACAAGTAGAACAATGAATGGAACAGGTAGACTGTTGAAATCATTGTATATATTGCTTGTATATAGTCTAAGAAACATATATGCAAAGCATCCAAACAGTACAATTCGACAATTTTTTGTTCTTCAAGTTTAGTGAACAATGAGCCCCATTGTTAATCCTTCAAAGGAAATTATTTGTAAATTTCGACATGTAGAACAATGAATGGAACAGGTAGACTGTTGAAATCATTGTATATATTGCTTCTATATAGTCAAAGAAACATATATGCAAAGCATCCAAACAGTACAATTCGCCAATTTTTTGCTCTTCAAGTTTAAGTGAACTACGTGCCCCATTGTTAATCCTTTAAAGGAAATTATTTGTAAATTTCGGCAAGTAGAACAATGAATGGAATAGGTAGACGGTTGAAATCATTGTATATATTGCTTCTATATAGTCTAAGAAACATATATGCAAAGCATCCAAACAGTACAATTCGCCAATTTTTTGCTCTTCAAGTTTAAGTGAACTACGTGCCCCATTGTTAATCCTTTAAAGGAAATTATTTGTAAATTTCGGCAAGTAGAACAATGAATGGAATAGGTAGACGGTTGAAATCATTGTATATATTGCTTCTATATAGTCTAAGAAACACATATGCAAAGCATCCAAACAGTACAATTCGCCAATTTTTTGTTCTTCAAGTTTAAGTAAACTACGATCCCCATTGTTAATCCCTTAACGGAAATTATTTGTTACTTTCGACAAGTAGAACAATGAATGGAACAGGTAGACGGTTGAAATAATTGTATGTATTGCTTCTATATAGTCTAAGTAACATATATGCAAAGCATCCAAACAGTACAATTCGACAATTTTTTGTTCTTCAAGTTTAGTGAACAATGAGCCCCAATGGTTAATCCGTTATAGGAAATTATTTGTATTTTTCGACAAGTAGAACAATGAATGGAACAGGTAGACGGTTGAAATCTTTGAATATATTGCTTCTATATAGTCTAAGAAACATATATGCAAAGCATCCAAACAGTACCATTCGCCAATTTTTTGTTCTTCAAGTTTAAGTGAACTACGAGCCCCATTGTTAATCCTTCAAAGGAAATTATTTGTAAATTTCGACAAGTAGAACAATGAATGGAACAGGTAGACGGTTGAAATCTTTGTATATGTTGCTTCTATATAGTCTAAGAAACATATATGCAAAGGATCCAAACAGTTCCATTCGCCAATTTTTTGTTCTTCAAGTTTAAGTGAACAATGAGCCCCGTTGTTAATCCTTTATCGGAAATTATTTGTAACTTTCGACAAGTAGAACAGTGAATGGAACAGGTAGACTGTTGAAATCTTTGTATATATTGCTTCTATATAGTATAAGAAACATATATGCAAAGCATCCAAACAGTACTATTCGCCAATTTTTTGTTCTTCAAGTTTAAGTGAACAATGAGCCCCAATGGTTAATCCGTTATAGGAAATTATTTGTATTTTTCGACAAGTAGAACAATGAATGGAACAGGTAGACGGTTGAAATCTTTGTACATATTGCTTCTATATAGTCTAAGAAACATATATGCAAAGCATCCAAACAGTAACATTCGCCAATTTTTTGTTCTTCAAGTTTACTGAACTACGAGCCCCATTGTTAATCCTTCAACGGAAATTATTTGTAACTTCCGACAAGTAGAACAATGAATGGAACAGGTAGACGGTTGAAATCAATGTATATATTACTTCTATATAGTCTAAGAAACATATATGCAAAGCATCCAAACAGTACCATTCGCCAATTTTTTGTTCTTCAAGTTTAAGTGAACAATGAGCCCCATTGTTAATCCTTCAAAGGAAATTATTTGTAAATTTCGACAAGTAGAACAATGAATGGAACAGGTAGACTGTTGAAATCATTGTATATATTGCTTCTATATAGTCAAAGAAACATATATGCAAAGCATCCAAACAGTACAATTCGCCAATTTTTTGCTCTTCAAGTTTAAGTGAACTACGTGCCCCATTGTTAATCCTTTAAAGGAAATTATTTGTAAATTTCGACAAGTAGAACAATGAATGGAACAGGTAGACTGTTGAAATCATTGTATATATTGCTTCTATATAGTCTAAGAAACATATATGCAAAGCATCCAAACAGTACAATTCGCCAATTTTTTGTTCTTCAAGTTTAAGTGAACAATGAGCCCCATTGTTAATCCTTCAAAGGAAATTATTTGTAAATTTCGACAAGTAGAACAATGAATGGAACAGGTAGACTGTTGAAATCATTGTATATATTGCTTCTATATAGTCAAAGAAACATATATGCAAAGCATCCAAACAGTACAATTCGCCAATTTTTTGCTCTTCAAGTTTAAGTGAACTACGTGCCCCATTGTTAATCCTTTAAAGGAAATTATTTGTAAATTTCGACAAGTAGAACAATGAATGGAACAGGTAGACTGTTGAAATCATTGTATATATTGCTTCTATATAGTCTAAGAAACATATATGCAAAGCATCCAAACAGTACAATTCGCCAATTTTTTGTTCTTCAAGTTTAAGTAAACTACGATCCCCATTGTTAATCCCTTAACGGAAATTATTTGTAACTTTCGACAAGTAGAACAATGAATGGAACGGGTAGACGGTTGAAATCTTTGTATATGTTGCTTCTATATAGTCTAAGAAACCTATATGCAAAGCATCTAAACAGTAACATTCGCCAATTTTTTGATCTTCAAGTTTAAGTGAACAGCGAGCCCCATAGATAATCATGAAATGGAAATTATTTGTAACTTTCTACAAGTAGAACAATAAATAGTACAGGTAGACTGGTGAAATCTTTCTATATATTGCTTCTAATTAGATTAAGAAACATATATGTAAAGCATCCAAACAGTACAATTCGCCAATTTTTTGTTCTTCAAGTTTAAGTGAACTACGAGCCCCATTGTTAATCCTTTAAAAAAAATGATTTGTAAATTTCGACAAGTAGAACAATGAATGGATCAGGTAGACGGTTGAAATCAATGTATATATTGCTTCTATATAGTCTAAGAAACATATATGCAAAGCATCCAAACAGTACAATTCGACAATTTTTTGTTCTTCAAGTTTAGTGAACAATGAGCCCCAATGGTTAATCCTTTATCGGAAATTATTTGTAATTTTCGACAAGTAGAACAATGAATGGATCAGGTAGACGGTTGAAATCAATGTATATATTGCTTCTATATAGTCTAAGAAACATATATGCCAAGCATCCAAACAGTACCATTCGCCAATTTTTTCGTTCTGCAAGTTTAGTGAACTACGAGCCCCATTGTTAATACTTTAACGGAAATTATTTGTAAATTTCGACAAGTAGAACAATGAATGGGACAGGTAGACTGTTGAAATCATTGTATATATTGCTTCTATATAGTCCAAGAAACATATATGCAAAGCGTCCAAACAGTACAATTCGCCAATTTTTTGTTCTTCAAGTTTAGTGAACTACGAGCCCCAATGGTTAATCCTTTATCGGAAATTATTTGTAATTTTCGACAAGTAGAACAATGAATGGAACAGGTAGACGATTGAAATCTTTGTATATGTTGCTTCTATATAGTCTAAGAAACCTATATGCAAAGCATCTAAACAGTAACTTTCGCCAATTTTTTGATCTTCAAGTTTAAGTGAACACCGAGCCCCATTGATAATCATGAAATGGAAATTATTAGTACCTTTCTACAAGTAGAACAATAAATAGTACAGGTAGACGGTTGAAATCATTGTATATATTGCTTCTATATAATCTACGAAACATATATGCATGCATCCAAACAGTACAATCCGCCAATTTTTTGTTCTTCAAGTTTAAGTGAACTACGAGCCCCATTGTTAATCCTTTAACGGAAATTAATTGTAACTTTCTACAACTAGAACAATGATTGGAACTCGCAGACGGTTGAAATCTTTGTAAATATAGCTTCCATATAGTCTAAGAAACATATATGCAAAGCATCCAAACAGTACCATTCGCCAATTTTTTGTTCTTCAAGTTTAAGTGAACTACGAGTCCCATTGTTAATCCTTTAAAGGAAATTATTTGTGAATTTCGACAAGTAGAACAATGAATGGAACAGGTAGACTGTTGAAATTATTGTATATATTGCTTCCATATAGTCTAAGAAACATATATGCAAAGCATCCAAACAGTACTATTCGCCAATTTTTTGTTCTTCAAGTTTAAGTGAACAATGAGCCCCAATGGTTAATCCGTTATGGGAAATTATTTGTATTTTTCGACAAGTAGAACAATGAATGGAACAGGTAGACGGTTGAAATCATTGTATATATTGCTTCTATATAGTCTAAGAAACATATATGAAAAGCATCCAAACAGTACAATTCGACAATTTTTTGTTCTTCAAGTTTAGTGAACTACGAGCCCCATTGTTAATACTTTAACGGAAATTATTTCTAACTTCCGACAAGTAGAACAATGAATGGAACAGGTAGACGGTTGAAATCAATGTATATATTGCTTCTATATAGTCTAAGAAACATATATGCAAAGCATCCAAACAGTACCATTCGCCAATTTTTTGTTCTTCAAGTTAAAGTGAACAATGAGCCCCATTGTTAATCCTTTAAAAAAAATTATTTGTAAATTTCGACAAGTAGAACAATGAATGGATCAGGTAGACGGTTGAAATCATTGTATATATTGCTTCTATATAATCTACGAAACATATATGCAAAGCATCCAAACAGTACAATTCGCCAATTTTTTGTTCTTCAAGTTTAAGTGAACTACGAGCCCCAATTGTTAATCCTTCAAAGGAAATTATTTGTAAATTTCGACAAGTGGAACAATGAATGGAACAGGTAGACTGTTGAAATCATTGTATATATTGCTTCTATATAGTCAAAGAAACATATATGCAAAGCATCCAAACAGTACAATTCGCCAATTTTTTGCTCTTCAAGTTTAAGTGAACTACGTGCCCCATTGTTAATCCTTTAAAGGAAATTATTTGTAAATTTCGGCAAGTAGAACAATGAATGGAATAGGTAGACGGTTGAAATCATTGTATATATTGCTTCTATATAGTCTAAGAAACATATATGCAAAGCATCCAAACAGTACAATTCGCCAATTTTTTGTTCTTCAAGTTTAAGTAAACTACGATCCCCATTGTTAATCCCTTAACGGAAATTATTTGTTACTTTCGACAAGTAGAACAATGAATGGAACAGGTAGACGGTTGAAATAATTGTATGTATTGCTTCTATATAGTCTAAGTAACATATATGCAAAGCATCCAAACAGTAACATTCGCCAATTTTTTGATCTTCAAGTTTAAGTGAACAGCGAGCCCCATTGATAATCATGAAATGGAAATTATTTGTAACTTTCTACAAGTAGAACAATAAATAGTACAGGTAGACTGGTGAAATCTTTCTATATATTGCTTCTAATTAGATTAAGAAACATATATGTAAAGCATCCAAACAGTACAATTCGCCAATTTTTTGTTCTTCAAGTTTAAGTGAACTACGAGCCCCATTGTTAATCCTTTAACGGAAATTATTTGTAACTTTCGACAAGTAGAACAATGAATGGAACAGGTAGACGGTTGAAATCTTTGTACATATTGCTTCTATATAGTCTAAGAAACATATATGCAAAGCATCCAAACAGTAACATTCGCCAATTTTTTGTTCTTCAAGTTTACTGAACTACGAGCCCCATTGTTAATCCTTCAACGGAAATTATTTGTAACTTCCGACAAGTAGAACAATGAATGGAACAGGTAGACGGTTGAAATCAATGTATATATTACTTCTATATAGTCTAAGAAACATATATGCAAAGCATCCAAACAGTACCATTCGCCAATTTTTTGTTCTTCAAGTTTAAGTGAACTACGAGCCCCATTGTTAATCCTTCAAAGGAAATTATTTGTAAATTTCGACAAGTAGAACAATGAATGGAACAGGTAGACGGTTGAAATCTTTGTATATATTGCTTCTATATAGTCTAAGAAACATATATGCAAAGCATCCAAACAGTACCATTCGCCAATTTTTTGTTCTTCAAGTTTAAGTGAACTACGAGCCCCATTGTTAATCCTTCAAAGGAAATTATTTGTAAATTTCGACAAGTAGAACAATGAATGGAACAGGTAGACTGTTGAAATCATTGTATATATTGCTTCTATATAGTCTAAGAAACATATATGCAAAGCATCCAAACAGTACAATTCGCCAATTTTTTGTTCTTCAAGTTTAAGTAAACTACGATCCCCATTGTTAATCCCTTAACGGAAATTATTTGTAACTTTCGACAAGTAGAACAATGAATGGAACAGGTAGACGGTTGAAATCTTTGTATATGTTGCTTCTATATAGTCTAAGAAACCTATATGCAAAGCATCTAAACAGTAACATTCGCCAATTTTTTGATCTTCAAGTTTAAGTGAACAGCGAGCCCCATTAATAATCATGAAATGGAAATTATTTGTAAATTTCGACAAGTAGAACAATGAATGGAACAGGTAGACTGTTGAAATCATTGTATATATTGCTTCTATATAGTCTAAGAAACATATATGTAAAGCATCCAAACAGTACAATTCGCCAATTTTTTGTTCTTCAAGTTTAAGTGAACTACGAGCCCCATTGTTAATCCTTTAAAAAAAATGATTTGTAAATTTCGACAAGTAGAACAATGAATGGATCAGGTAGACGGTTGAAATCAATGTATATATTGCTTCTATATAGTCTAAGAAACATATATGCAAAGCATCCAAACAGTACAATTCGACAATTTTTTGTTCTTCAAGTTTAGTGAACAATGAGCCCCAATGGTTAATCCTTTATCGGAAATTATTTGTAATTTTCGACAAGTAGAACAATGAATGGATCAGGTAGACGGTTGAAATCAATGTATATATTGCTTCTATATAGTCTAAGAAACATATATGCCAAGCATCCAAACAGTACCATTCGCCAATTTTTTCGTTCTGCAAGTTTAGTGAACAATGAGCCCCAATGGTTAATCCTTTATCGGAAATTATTTGTAATTTTCGACAAGTAGAACAATGAATGGAACAGTTAGACGGTTGAAATCTTTGTATATATTGCTTCTATATAATCTAAGAAACATATATGCAAAGCATCCAAACAGTAAAATTCGCCAATTTTTTGTTCTTCAAGTTTAAGTAAACTACGATCCCCATTGTTAATCCCTTAACGGAAATTATTTGTAACTTTCGACAAGTAGAACAGTGAATGGAACAGGTAGACGGTTGAAATCATTGTATATATTGCTTCTATATAGTCTAAGAAACATATATGCAAAGCATCCAAACAGTACAATTCGACAATTTTTTGTTCTTCAAGTTTAGTGAACTACGAGCCCCATTGTTAATACTTTAACGGAAATCATTTGTAACTTCCGACAAGTAGAACAATGAATGGAACAGGTAGACGGTTGAAATAATTGTATGTATTGCTTCTATATAGTCTAAGTAACATATATGCAAAGCATCCAAACAGTACAATTCGACAATTTTTTGTTCTTCAAGTTTAGTGAACAATGAGCCCCAATGGTTAATCCGCTATAGGAAATTATTTGTATTTTTCGACAAGTAGAACAATGAATGGAACAGGTAGACGGTTGAAATCTTTGTATATATTGCTTCTATATAGTCTAAGAAACATATATGCAAAGCATCCAAACAGTACCATTCGCCAATTTTTTGTTCTTCAAGTTTAAGTGAACTACGAGCCCCATTGTTAATCCTTCAAAGGAAATTATTTGTAAATTTCGACAAGTAGAACAATGAATGGAACAGGTAGACTGTTTAAATCATTGTATATATTGCTTCTATATAGTCTAAGAAACATATATGCAAAGCATCCAAACAGTACAATTCGCCAATTTTTTGTTCTTCAAGTTTAAGTAAACTACGATCCCCATTGTTAATCCCTTAACGGAAATTATTTGTAACTTTCGACAAGTAGAACAATGAATGGAACAGGTAGACGGTTGAAATCTTTGTATATGTTGCTTCTATATAGTCTAAGAAACCTATATGCAAAGCATCTAAACAGTAACATTCGCCAATTTTTTGATCTTCAAGTTTAAGTGAACACCGAGCCCCATTGATAATCATGAAATGGAAATTATTAGTACCTTTCTACAAGTAGAACAATAAATAGTACAGGTAGACGGGTGAAATCTTTCTATATATTGCTTCTAAATAGTCTAAGAAACATATATGCAAAGCATCCAAACAGTACAATTCGCCAATTTTTTGTTCTTCAGGTTTAAGTGAACTACGAGCCCCATTGTTAATCCTTTAAAGGAAATTATTTGTAAATTTCGGCAAGTAGAACAATGAATGGAATAGGTAGACGGTTGAAATCATTGTATATATTGCTTCTATATAGTCCAAGAAACATATATGCAAAGCGTCCAAACAGTACAATTCGCCAATTTTTTGCTCTTCAAGTTTAAGTGAACTACGAGCCCCATTGTTAATCCTTTAAAGGAAATTATTTGTAAATTTCGGCAAGTAGAACAATGAATGGAATAGGTAGACGGTTGAAATCATTGTATATATTGCTTCTATATAGTCTGAGAAACATATATGCAAAGCATCCAAACAGTACCATTCGCCAATTTTTGTTCTTCAAGTTTAAGTGAACAATGAGCCCCATTGTTAATCCTTTATCGGAAATTATTTGTAACTTTCGACAAGTAGAACAATGAATGGAACAGGTAGACGGATGAAATCTTTGTATATGTTGCTTCTATATAGTCTAAGAAACCTATATGCAAAGCATCTAAACAGTAACATTCGCCAATTTTTTGATCTTCAAGTTTAGTGAACAATGAGCCCCAATGGTTAATCCGTTATAGGAAATTATTTGTATTTTTCGACAAGTAGAACAATGAATGGAACAGGTAGACGGTTGAAATAATTGTATGTATTGCTTCTATATAGTCTAAGTAACATATATGCAAAGCATCCAAACAGTACAATTCGACAATTTTTTGTTCTTCAAGTTTAGTGAACAATGAGCCCCTATGGTTAATCCGTTATAAGAAATTATTTGTATTTTTCGACAAGTAGAACAATGAATGGAACAGGTAGACGGCTGAAATCTTTGTATATATTGCTTCTATATAGTCTAAGAAACATATATGCAAAGCATCCAAATAGTACCATTCGCCAATTTTTTGTTCTTCAAGTTTAAGTGAACTACGAGCCCCATTGTTAATCCTTCAAAGGAAATTATTTGTAAATTTCGACAAGTAGAACAATGAATGGAACAGGTAGACTGTTGAAATCATTGTATATATTGCTTCTATATAGTCTAAGAAACATATATGCAAAGCATCCAAACAGTACAATTCGCCAATTTTTTGTTCTTCAAGTTTAAGTAAACTACGATCCCCATTGTTAATCCCTTAACGGAAATTATTTGTAACTTTCGACAAGTAGAACAATGAATGGAACAGGTAGACGGTTGAAATCTTTGTATATGTTGCTTCTATATAGTCTAAGAAACCTATATGCAAAGCATCTAAACAGTAACATTCGCCAATTTTTTGTTCTTCAGGTTTAAGTGAACTACGAGCCCCATTGTTAATCCTTTAAAGGAAATTATTTGTAAATTTCGGCAAGTAGAACAATGAATGGAATAGGTAGACGGTTGAAATCATTGTATATATTGCTTCTATATAGTCCAAGAAACATATATGCAAAGCGTCCAAACAGTACAATTCGCCAATTTTTTGCTCTTCAAGTTTAAGTGAACTACGAGCCCCATTGTTAATCCTTTAAAGGAAATTATTTGTAAATTTCGGCAAGTAGAACAATGAATGGAATAGGTAGACGGTTGAAATCATTGTATATATTGCTTCTATATAGTCTGAGAAACATATATGCAAAGCATCCAAACAGTACCATTCGCCAATTTTTGTTCTTCAAGTTTAAGTGAACAATGAGCCCCATTGTTAATCCTTTATCGGAAATTATTTGTAACTTTCGACAAGTAGAACAATGAATGGAACAGGTAGACGGATGAAATCTTTGTATATGTTGCTTCTATATAGTCTAAGAAACCTATATGCAAAGCATCTAAACAGTAACATTCGCCAATTTTTTGATCTTCAAGTTTAGTGAACAATGAGCCCCAATGGTTAATCCGTTATAGGAAATTATTTGTATTTTTCGACAAGTAGAACAATGAATGGAACAGGTAGACGGTTGAAATAATTGTATGTATTGCTTCTATATAGTCTAAGTAACATATATGCAAAGCATCCAAACAGTACAATTCGACAATTTTTTGTTCTTCAAGTTTAGTGAACAATGAGCCCCTATGGTTAATCCGTTATAAGAAATTATTTGTATTTTTCGACAAGTAGAACAATGAATGGAACAGGTAGACGGCTGAAATCTTTGTATATATTGCTTCTATATAGTCTAAGAAACATATATGCAAAGCATCCAAATAGTACCATTCGCCAATTTTTTGTTCTTCAAGTTTAAGTGAACTACGAGCCCCATTGTTAATCCTTCAAAGGAAATTATTTGTAAATTTCGACAAGTAGAACAATGAATGGAACAGGTAGACTGTTGAAATCATTGTATATATTGCTTCTATATAGTCTAAGAAACATATATGCAAAGCATCCAAACAGTACAATTCGCCAATTTTTTGTTCTTCAAGTTTAAGTAAACTACGATCCCCATTGTTAATCCCTTAACGGAAATTATTTGTAACTTTCGACAAGTAGAACAATGAATGGAACAGGTAGACGGTTGAAATCTTTGTATATGTTGCTTCTATATAGTCTAAGAAACCTATATGCAAAGCATCTAAACAGTAACATTCGCCAATTTTTTGATCTTCAAGTTTAAGTGAACAGCGAGCCCCATTGATAATCATGAAATGGAAATTATTTGTAACTTTCTACAAGTAGAACAATAAATAGTACAGGTAGACTGGTGAAATCTTTCTATATATTGCTTCTAATTAGATTAAGAAACATATATGTAAAGCATCCAAACAGTACAATTCGCCAATTTTTTGTTCTTCAAGTTTAAGTGAACTACGAGCCCCATTGTTAATCCTATAAAAAAAATGATTTGTAAATTTCGACAAGTAGAACAATGAATGGATCAGGTAGACGGTTGAAATCAATGTATATATTGCTTCTATATAGTCTAAGAAACATATACGCAAAGCATCCAAACAGTACAATTCGACAATTTTTTGTTCTTCAAGTTTAGTGAACAATGAGCCCCAATGGTTAATCCTTTATCGGAAATTATTTGTAATTTTCGACAAGTAGAACAATGAATGGATCAGGTAGACGGTTGAAATCAATGTATATATTGCTTCTATATAGTCTAAGAAACATATATGCCAAGCATCCAAACAGTACCATTCGCCAATTTTTTCGTTCTGCAAGTTTAGTGAACAATGAGCCCCAATGGTTAATCCTTTATCGGAAATTATTTGTAATTTTCGACAAGTAGAACAATGAATGGAACAGTTAGACGGTTGAAATCTTTGTATATATTGCTTCTATATAATCTAAGAAACATATATGCAAAGCATCCAAACAGTAAAATTCGCCAATTTTTTGTTCTTCAAGTTTAAGTAAACTACGATCCCCATTGTTAATCCCTTAACGGAAATCATTTGTAACTACCGACAAGTAGAACAATGAATGGAACAGGTAGACGGCTGAAATCAATGTATATATTGCTTCTATATAGTCTAAGAAACATATATGCAAAGCATCCAAACAGTACCATTCGCCAATTTTTTGTTCTTCAAGTTTAAGTGAACAATGAGCCCCATTGTTAATCCTTTATCGGAAATTATTTGTAAATTTCGACAAGTAGAACAATGAATGGATCTGGTAGACTGTTGAAATCATTGTATATATAGCTTCTATATAGTCCAAGAAACATATATGCAAAGCGTCCAAACAGTACAATTCGCCAATTTTTTGCTCTTCAAGTTTAAGTGAACTACGAGCCCCATTGTTAATCCTTTAAAGGAAATTATTTGTAAATTTCGGCAAGTAGAACAATGAATGGAACAGGTAGACTGTTGAAATCATTGTATATATTGCTTCTATATAGTCTAAGAAACATATATGCAAAGCATCCAAACAGTACAATTCGCCAATTTTTTGTTCTTCAAGTTTAAGTAAACTACGATCCCCATTGTTAATCCCTTAACGGAAATTATTTGTAACTTTCGACAAGTAGAACAATGAATGGAACAGGTAGACGGTTGAAATCTTTGTATATGTTGCTTCTATATAGTCTAAGAAACCTATATGCAAAGCATCTAAACAGTAACATTCGCCAATTTTTTGATCTTCAAGTTTAAGTGAACACCGAGCCCCATTGATAATCATGAAATGGAAATTATTAGTACCTTTCTACAAGTAGAACAATAAATAGTACAGGTAGACGGGTGAAATCTTTCTATATATTGCTTCTAAATAGTCTAAGAAACATATATGCAAAGCATCCAAACAGTACAATTCGCCAATTTTTTGTTCTTCAGGTTTAAGTGAACTACGAGCCCCATTGTTAATCCTTCAAAGGAAATTATTTGTAAATTTCGACAAGTAGAACAATGAATGGAACAGGTAGACTGTTGAAATCATTGTATATATTGCTTCTATATAGTCTAAGAAACATATATGCAAAGCATCCAAACAGTACAATTCGCCAATTTTTTGTTCTTCAAGTTTAAGTAAACTACGATCCCCATTGTTAATCCCTTAACGGAAATTATTTGTAACTTTCGACAAGTAGAACAATGAATGGAACAGGTAGACGGTTGAAATCTTTGTATATGTTGCTTCTATATAGTCTAAGAAACCTATATGCAAAGCATCTAAACAGTAACATTCGCCAATTTTTTGATCTTCAAGTTTAAGTGAACAGCGAGCCCCATTGATAATCATGAAATGGAAATTATTTGTAACTTTCTACAAGTAGAACAATAAATAGTACAGGTAGACTGGTGAAATCTTTCTATATATTGCTTCTAATTAGATTAAGAAACATATATGTAAAGCATCCAAACAGTACAATTCGCCAATTTTTTGTTCTTCAAGTTTAAGTGAACTACGAGCCCCATTGTTAATCCTTTAAAAAAAATGATTTGTAAATTTCGACAAGTAGAACAATGAATGGATCAGGTAGACGGTTGAAATCAATGTATATATTGCTTCTATATAGTCTAAGAAACATATATGCAAAGCATCCAAACAGTACAATTCGACAATTTTTTGTTCTTCAAGTTTAGTGAACAATGAGCCCCAATGGTTAATCCTTTATCGGAAATTATTTGTAATTTTCGACAAGTAGAACAATGAATGGATCAGGTAGACGGTTGAAATCAATGTATATATTGCTTCTATATAGTCTAAGAAACATATATGCCAAGCATCCAAACAGTACCATTCGCCAATTTTTTCGTTCTGCAAGTTTAGTGAACAATGAGCCCCAATGGTTAATCCTTTATCGGAAATTATTTGTAATTTTCGACAAGTAGAACAATGAATGGAACAGTTAGACGGTTGAAATCTTTGTATATATTGCTTCTATATAATCTAAGAAACATATATGCAAAGCATCCAAACAGTAAAATTCGCCAATTTTTTGTTCTTCAAGTTTAAGTAAACTACGATCCCCATTGTTAATCCCTTAACGGAAATCATTTGTAACTACCGACAAGTAGAACAATGAATGGAACAGGTAGACGGTTGAAATCAATGTATATATTGCTTCTATATAGTCTAAGAAACATATATGCAAAGCATCCAAACAGTACCATTCGCCAATTTTTTGTTCTTCAAGTTTAAGTGAACAATGAGCCCCATTGTTAATCCTTTATCGGAAATTATTTGTAAATTTCGACAAGTAGAACAATGAATGGATCTGGTAGACTGTTGAAATCATTGTATATATAGCTTCTATATAGTCCAAGAAACATATATGCAAAGCGTCCAAACAGTACAATTCGCCAACTTTTTGCTCTTCAAGTTTAAGTGAACTACGAGCCCCATTGTTAATCCTTTAAAGGAAATTATTTGTAAATTTCGGCAAGTAGAACAATGAATGGAACAGGTAGACTGTTGAAATCATTGTATATATTGCTTCTATATAGTCTAAGAAACATATATGCAAAGCATCCAAACAGAACAATTCGCCAATTTTTTGTTCTTCAAGTTTAAGTAAACTACGATCCCCATTGTTAATCCCTTAACGGAAATTATTTGTAACTTTCGACAAGTAGAACAATGAATGGAACAGGTAGACGGTTGAAATCTTTGTATATGTTGCTTCTATATAGTCTAAGAAACCTATATGCAAAGCATCTAAACAGTAACATTCGCCAATTTTTTGATCTTCAATTTTAAGTGAACAGCGAGCCCCATTGATAATCATGAAATGGAAATTATTTGTAACTTTCTACAAGTAGAACAATAAATAGTACAGGTAGACTGGTGAAATCTTTCTATATATTGCTTCTAATTAGATTAAGAAACATATATGTAAAGCATCCAAACAGTACAATTCGCCAATTTTTTGTTCTTCAAGTTTAAGAGAACTACGAGCCCCATTGTTAATCCTTTAAAAAAAATGATTTGTAAATTTCGACAAGTAGAACAATGAATGGATCAGGTAGACGGTTGAAATCAATGTATATATTGCTTCTATATAGTCTAAGAAACATATATGCAAAGCATCCAAACAGTACAATTCGACAATTTTTTGTTCTTCAAGTTTAGTGAACAATGAGCCCCAATGGTTAATCCTTTATCGGAAATTATTTGTAATTTTCGACAAGTAGAACAATGAATGGATCAGGTAGACGGTTGAAATCAATGTATATATTGCTTCTATATAGTCTAAGAAACATATATGCCAAGCATCCAAACAGTACCATTCGCCAATTTTTTCGTTCTGCAAGTTTAGTGAACAATGAGCCCCAATGGTTAATCCTTTATCGGAAATTATTTGTAATTTTCGACAAGTAGAACAATGAATGGAACAGTTAGACGGTTGAAATCTTTGTATATATTGCTTCTATATAATCTAAGAAACATATATGCAAAGCATCCAAACAGTAAAATTCGCCAATTTTTTGTTCTTCAAGTTTAAGTGAACAATGAGCCCCATTGTTAATCCTTTATCGGAAATTATTTGTAAATTTCGACAAGTAGAACAATGAATGGAACTGGTTGACTGTTGAAATCATTGTATATATAGCTTCTATATAGTCCAAGAAACATATATGCAAAGCGTCCAAACAGTACAATTCGCCAATTTTTTGCTCTTCAAGTTTAAGTGAACTACGAGCCCCATTGTTAATCCTTTAAAGGAAATTATTTGTAAATTTCGGCAAGTAGAACAATGAATGGAATAGTAGACGGTTGAAATCATTGTATATATTGCTTCTATATAGTCTAAGAAACATATATGCAAAGCATCCAAACAGTAAAATTCGCCAATTTTTTGTTCTTCAAGTTTAAGTAAACTACGATCCCCATTGTTAATACTTTAACGGAAATCATTTTTAACTTCCGACAAGTAGAACAATGAATGGAACAGGTAGACGGTTGAAATCAATGTATATATTGCTTCTATATAGTCTAAGAAACATATATGCCAAGCATCCAAACAGTACCATTCGCCAATTTTTTGTTCTTCAAGTTTAAGTGAACAATGAGCCCCATTGTTAATCCCTTAACGGAAATTATTTGTTACTTTCGACAAGTAGAACAATGAATGGAACAGGTAGACTGTTGAAATCATTGTATATATTGCTTCTATATAGTCTAAGAAACATATATGCAAAGCATCCAAACAGTACAATTCGACAATTTTTTGTTCTTCAAGTTTAGTGAACTACGAGCCCCATTGTTAATACTTTAACGGAAATTATTTGTAAATTTCGACAAGTAGAACAATGAATGGGACAGGTAGACTGTTGAAATCATTGTATATATTGCTTCTATATAATCTACGAAACATATATGCAAAGCATCCAAACTGTACCATTCGCCAATTTTTTGTTCTTCAAGTTTAAGTGAACTACGATCCCCATTGTTAATCCTTCAACGGAAATTATTTGTAACTTCCGACAAGTAGAACAATGAATGGAACAGGTAGACGGTTCAAATCAATGTATATATTGCTTCTATATAGTCTGAGAAACATATATGCAAAGCATCCAAACAGTACCATTCGCCAATTTTTGTTCTTCAAGTTTAAGTGAACAATGAGCCCCATTGTTAATCCCTTAACGGAAATTATTTGTAACTTTCGACATGTAGAACAATGAATGGAACAGGTAGACGGTTGAAATCATTGTATATATTGCTTCTATATAGTCTAAGAAACATATATGCAAAGCATCCAAACAGTACAATTCGACAATTTTTTGTTCTTCAAGTTTAGTGAACTACGAGCCCCATTGATAATACTTTAACGGAAATCATTTGTAACTTCCGACAAGTAGAACAATGAATGGAACAGGTAGACGGTTGAAATCAATGTATATATTGCTTCTATATAGTCTAAGAAACATATATGCAAAGCATCCAAACAGCACTATTCGCCAATTTTTTGTTCTTCAAGTTTAAGTGAACAATGAGCCCCATTGTTAATCCTTTATCGGAAATTATTTGTAAATTTCGACAAGTAGAACAATGAATGGAACTGGTAGACTGTTGAAATCATTGTATATATAGCTTCTATATAGTCCAAGAAACATATATGCAATGCGTCCAAACAGTACAATTCGCCAATTTTTTGCTCTTCAAGTTTAAGTGAACTACGAGCCCCATTGTTAATCCTTTAAAGGAAATTATTTGTAAATTTCGGCAAGTAGAACAATGATTGGAACAGGTAGACGGTTCAAATCAATGTATATATTGCTTCTATATAGTCTGAGAAACATATATGCAAAGCATCCAAACAGTACCATTCGCCAATTTTTGTTCTTCAAGTTTAAGTGAACAATGAGCCCCATTGTTAATCCTTTATCGGAAATTATTTGTAACTTTCGACAAGTAGAACAATGAATGGAACAGGTAGACGGTTGAAATCTTTGTATATGTTGCTTCTATATAGTCTAAGAAACCTGTATGCAAAGCATCTAAACAGTAACATTCGCCAATTTTTTGATCTTCAAGTTTAAGTGAACACCGAGCCCCATTGATAATCATGAAATGGAAATTATTAGTACCTTTCTACAAGTAGAACAATAAATAGTACAGATAGACGGGTGAAATCTTTCTATATATTGCTTCTAAATAGTCTAAGAAACATATATGCAAAGCATCCAAACAGTACAATTCGCCAATTTTTTGTTCTTCAGGTTTAAGTGAAATACGAGCCCCATTGTTAATCCTTTAAAAAAAATTATTTGTAAATTTCGACAAGTAGAACAATGAATGGATCAGGTAGACGGTTGAAATCATTGTATATATTGCTTCTATATAATCTACGAAACATATATGCAAAGCATCCAAACAGTACAATTCGCCAATTTTTTGTTCTTCAAGTTTAAGTGAACTACGAGCCCCATTGTTAATCCTTTAACGGAAATTAATTGTAACTTTCTACAAGTAGAACAATGATTGGAACAGGTAGACGGTTGAAATCTTTGCATATATTGCTTCCATATAGTCTAAGAAACATGTACGCAAAGCATCCAAACAGTACCATTCGCCAATTTTTTGTTCTTCAAGTTTAAGTGAACAATGAGCCCCATTGTTAATCCTTTATCGGAAATTATTTGTAAATTTCGACAAGTAGAACAATGAATGGGACAGGTAGACTGTTGAAATCATTGTATGTATTGCTTCTATATAGTCTAAGAAACATATATGCAAAGCATCCAAACAGTACCATTCGCCAATTTTTTGTTCTTCAAGTTTAAGTGAACTACGAGCCCCATTGTTAATCCTTCAAAGGAAATTATTTGTAAATTTCGACAAGTACAACAATGAATGGAACAGGTAGACTGTTGAAATCATTGTATATATTGCTTCTATATAGTCTAAGAAACATATATGCAAAGCATCCAAACAGTACAATTCGCCAATTTTTTGTTCTTCAAGTTTAAGTAAACTACGATCCCCATTGTTAATCCCTTGACGGAAATTATTTGTAACTTTCGACAAGTAGAACAATGAATGGAACAGGTAGACGGTTGAAATCATTGTATATATTGCTTCTATATAGTCTAAGAAACATATATGAAAAGCATCCAAACAGTACAATTCGACAATTTTTTGTTCTTCAAGTTTAGTGAACTACGAGCCCCATTGTTAATACTTTAACGGAAATTATTTGTAAATTTCGACAAGTAGAACAATGAATGGGACAGGTAGACTGTTGAAATCATTGTATATATTGCTTCTATATAGTCCAAGAAACATATATGCAAAGCGTCCAAACAGTACAATTCGCCAATTTTTTGTTCTTCAAGTTTAGTGAACTACGAGCCCCATTGTTAATACTTTAACGGAAATGATTTGTAAATTTCGACAAGTAGAACAATGAATGGGACAGGTAGACTGTTGAAATCATTGTATATATTGCTTCTATATAGTCTAAGAAACATATATGCAAAGCATCCAAACAGTACAATTCGCCAATTTTTTGTTTTTCAAGTTTAAGTAAACTACGATCCCCATTGGTAATCCTTCAACGGAAATTATTTGTAACTTCCGACAAGTAGAACAATGATTGGAACAGGTAGACGGTTGAAATCATTGTATATATTGCTTCTATATAGTCTAAGAAACATATATGAAAAGCATCCAAACAGTACAATTCGACAATTTTTTGTTCTTCAAGTTTAGTGAACTACGAGCCCCATTGTTAATACTTTAACGGAAATGATTTGTAAATTTCGACAAGTAGAACAATGAATGGGACAGGTAGACTGTTGAAATCATTGTATATATTGCTTCTATATAGTCTAAGAAACATATATGCAAAGCATCCAAACAGTACAATTCGCCAATTTTTTGTTCTTCAAGTTTAGTGAACTACGAGCCCCATTGTTAATACTTTAACGGAAATGATTTGTAAATTTCGACAAGTAGAACAATGAATGGATCAGGTAGACGGTTGAAATCAATGTATATATTGCTTCTATATAGTCTAAGAAACATATATGCCAAGCATCCAAACAGTACCATTCGCCAATTTTTTCGTTCTGCAAGTTTAGTGAACAATGAGCCCCAATGGTTAATCCTTTATCGGAAATTATTTGTAATTTTCGACAAGTAGAACAATGAATGGAACAGTTAGACGGTTGAAATCTTTGTATATATTGCTTCTATATAATCTAAGAAACATATATGCAAAGCATCCAAACAGTAAAATTCGCCAATTTTTTGTTCTTCAAGTTTAAGTAAACTACGATCCCCATTGTTAATCCCTTAACGGAAATTATTTGTAACTTTCGACAAGTAGAACAGTGAATGGAACAGGTAGACGGTTGAAATCATTGTATATATTGCTTCTATATAGTCTAAGAAACATATATGCAAAGCATCCAAACAGTACAATTCGACAATTTTTTGTTCTTCAAGTTTAGTGAACTACGAGCCCCATTGTTAATACTTTAACGGAAATCATTTGTAACTTCCGACAAGTAGAACAATGAATGGAACAGGTAGACGGTTGAAATCATTGTATATATTGCTTCTATATAGTCTAAGAAACATATATGCAAAGCATCCAAACAGTACAATTCGACAATTTTTTGTTCTTCAAGTTTAGTGAACTACGAGCCCCATTGATAATACTTTAACGGAAATCATTTGTAACTTCCGACAAGTAGAACAATGAATGGAACAGGTAGACGGTTGAAATCAATGTATATATTGCTTCTATATAGTCTAAGAAACATATATGCAAAGCATCCAAACAGCACTATTCGCCAATTTTTTGTTCTTCAAGTTTAAGTGAACAATGAGCCCCATTGTTAATCCTTTATCGGAAATTATTTGTAAATTTCGACAAGTAGAACAATGAATGGAACTGGTAGACTGTTGAAATCATTGTATATATAGCTTCTATATAGTCCAAGAAACATATATGCAAAGCGTCCAAACAGTACAATTCGCCAATTTTTTGCTCTTCAAGTTTAAGTGAACTACGAGCCCCATTGTTAATCCTTTAAAGGAAATTATTTGTAAATTTCGGCAAGTAGAACAATGATTGGAACAGGTAGACGGTTCAAATCAATGTATATATTGCTTCTATATAGTCTGAGAAACATATATGCAAAGCATCCAAACAGTACCATTCGCCAATTTTTGTTCTTCAAGTTTAAGTGAACAATGAGCCCCATTGTTAATCCTTTATCGGAAATTATTTGTAACTTTCGACAAGTAGAACAATGAATGGAACAGGTAGACGGTTGAAATCTTTGTATATGTTGCTTCTATATAGTCTAAGAAACCTGTATGCAAAGCATCTAAACAGTAACATTCGCCAATTTTTTGATCTTCAAGTTTAAGTGAACACCGAGCCCCATTGATAATCATGAAATGGAAATTATTAGTACCTTTCTACAAGTAGAACAATAAATAGTACAGATAGACGGGTGAAATCTTTCTATATATTGCTTCTAAATAGTCTAAGAAACATATATGCAAAGCATCCAAACAGTACAATTCGCCAATTTTTTGTTCTTCAGGTTTAAGTGAAATACGAGCCCCATTGTTAATCCTTTAAAAAAAATTATTTGTAAATTTCGACAAGTAGAACAATGAATGGATCAGGTAGACGGTTGAAATCATTGTATATATTGCTTCTATATAATCTACGAAACATATATGCAAAGCATCCAAACAGTACAATTCGCCAATTTTTTGTTCTTCAAGTTTAAGTGAACTACGAGCCCCATTGTTAATCCTTTAACGGAAATTAATTGTAACTTTCTACAAGTAGAACAATGATTGGAACAGGTAGACGGTTGAAATCTTTGCATATATTGCTTCCATATAGTCTAAGAAACATGTACGCAAAGCATCCAAACAGTACCATTCGCCAATTTTTTGTTCTTCAAGTTTAAGTGAACAATGAGCCCCATTGTTAATCCTTTATCGGAAATTATTTGTAAATTTCGACAAGTAGAACAATGAATGGGACAGGTAGACTGTTGAAATCATTGTATATATTGCTTCTATATAGTCTAAGAAACATATATGCAAAGCATCCAAACAGTACCATTCGCCAATTTTTTGTTCTTCAAGTTTAAGTGAACTACGAGCCCCATTGTTAATCCTTCAAAGGAAATTATTTGTAAATTTCGACAAGTACAACAATGAATGGAACAGGTAGACTGTTGAAATCATTGTATATATTGCTTCTATATAGTCTAAGAAACATATATGCAAAGCAGCCAAACAGTACAATTCGCCAATTTTTTGTTCTTCAAGTTTAAGTAAACTACGATCCCCATTGTTAATCCCTTGACGGAAATTATTTGTAACTTTCGACAAGTAGAACAATGAATGGAACAGGTAGACGGTTGAAATCATTGTATATATTGCTTCTATATAGTCTAAGAAACATATATGAAAAGCATCCAAACAGTACAATTCGACAATTTTTTGTTCTTCAAGTTTAGTGAACTACGAGCCCCATTGTTAATACTTTAACGGAAATTATTTGTAAATTTCGACAAGTAGAACAATGAATGGGACAGGTAGACTGTTGAAATCATTGTATATATTGCTTCTATATAGTCCAAGAAACATATATGCAAAGCGTCCAAACAGTACAATTCGCCAATTTTTTGTTCTTCAAGTTTAGTGAACTACGAGCCCCATTGTTAATACTTTAACGGAAATGATTTGTAAATTTCGACAAGTAGAACAATGAATGGGACAGGTAGACTGTTGAAATCATTGTATATATTGCTTCTATATAGTCTAAGAAACATATATGCAAAGCATCCAAACAGTACAATTCGCCAATTTTTTGTTTTTCAAGTTTAAGTAAACTACGATCCCCATTGGTAATCCTTCAACGGAAATTATTTGTAACTTCCGACAAGTAGAACAATGATTGGAACAGGTAGACGGTTGAAATCATTGTATATATTGCTTCTATATAGTCTAAGAAACATATATGAAAAGCATCCAAACAGTACAATTCGACAATTTTTTGTTCTTCAAGTTTAGTGAACTACGAGCCCCATTGTTAATACTTTAACGGAAATGATTTGTAAATTTCGACAAGTAGAACAATGAATGGGACAGGTAGACTGTTGAAATCATTGTATATATTGCTTCTATATAGTCTAAGAAACATATATGCAAAGCATCCAAACAGTACAATTCGCCAATTTTTTGTTCTTCAAGTTTAAGTAAACTACGATCCCCATTGTTAATCCCTTGACGGAAATTATTTGTAACTTTCGACAAGTAGAACAATGAATGGAACAGGTAGACGGTTGAAATCATTGTATATATTGCTTCTATATAGTCTAAGAAACATATATGAAAAGCATCCAAACAGTACAATTCGACAATTTTTTGTTCTTCAAGTTTAGTGAACTACGAGCCCCATTGTTAATACTTTAACGGAAATGATTTGTAAATTTCGACAAGTAGAACAATGAATGGATCAGGTAGACGGTTGAAATCAATGTATATATTGCTTCTATATAGTCTAAGAAACATATATGCCAAGCATCCAAACAGTACCATTCGCCAATTTTTTCGTTCTGCAAGTTTAGTGAACAATGAGCCCCAATGGTTAATCCTTTATCGGAAATTATTTGTAATTTTCGACAAGTAGAACAATGAATGGAACAGTTAGACGGTTGAAATCTTTGTATATATTGCTTCTATATAATCTAAGAAACATATATGCAAAGCATCCAAACAATAAAATTCGCCAATTTTTTGTTCTTCAAGTTTAAGTAAACTACGATCCCCATTGTTAATCCCTTAACGGAAATTATTTGTAACTTTCGACAAGTAGAACAGTGAATGGAACAGGTAGACGGTTGAAATCTTTGTATATATTGCTTCTATATAGTCTAAGAAACATATATGGAAAGCATCCAAACAGTAAAATTCGCCAATTTTTTGTTCTTCAAGTTTAAGTAAACTACGATCCCCATTGTTAATCCCTTAACGGAAATCATTTGTAACTACCGACAAGTAGAACAATGAATGGAACAGGTAGACGGTTGAAATCAATGTATATATTGCTTCTATATAGTCTAAGAAACATATATGCAAAGCATCCAAACAGTACCATTCGCCAATTTTTTGTTCTTCAAGTTTAAGTGAACAATGAGCCCCATTGTTAATCCTTTATCGGAAATTATTTGTAAATTTCGACAAGTAGAACAATGAATGGATCTGGTAGACTGTTGAAATCATTGTATATATAGCTTCTATATAGTCCAAGAAACATATATGCAAAGCGTCCAAACAGTACAATTCGCCAATTTTTTGCTCTTCAAGTTTAAGTGAACTACGAGCCCCATTGTTAATCCTTTAAAGGAAATTATTTGTAAATTTCGGCAAGTAGAACAATGAATGGAACAGGTAGACTGTTGAAATCATTGTATATATTGCTTCTATATAGTCTAAGAAACATATATGCAAAGCATCCAAACAGTACAATTCGCCAATTTTTTGTTCTTCAAGTTTAAGTAAACTACGATCCCCATTGTTAATCCCTTAACGGAAATTATTTGTAACTTTCGACAAGTAGAACAATGAATGGAACAGGTAGACGGTTGAAATCTTTGTATATGTTGCTTCTATATAGTCTAAGAAACCTATATGCAAAGCATCTAAACAGTAACATTCGCCAATTTTTTGATCTTCAATTTTAAGTGAACAGCGAGCCCCATTGATAATCATGAAATGGAAATTATTTGTAACTTTCTACAAGTAGAACAATAAATAGTACAGGTAGACTGGTGAAATCTTTCTATATATTGCTTCTAATTAGATTAAGAAACATATATGTAAAGCATCCAAACAGTACAATTCGCCAATTTTTTGTTCTTCAAGTTTAAGTGAACTACGAGCCCCATTGTTAATCCTTTAAAAAAAATGATTTGTAAATTTCGACAAGTAGAACAATGAATGGATCAGGTAGACGGTTGAAATCAATGTATATATTGCTTCTATATAGTCTAAGAAACATATATGCAAAGCATCCAAACAGTACAATTCGACAATTTTTTGTTCTTCAAGTTTAGTGAACAATGAGCCCCAATGGTTAATCCTTTATCGGAAATTATTTGTAATTTTCGACAAGTAGAACAATGAATGGATCAGGTAGACGGTTGAAATCAATGTATATATTGCTTCTATATAGTCTAAGAAACATATATGCCAAGCATCCAAACAGTACCATTCGCCAATTTTTTGTTCTTCAAGTTTAAGTGAACAATGAGCCCCATTGTTAATCCCTTAACGGAAATTATTTGTTACTTTCGACAAGTAGAACAATGAATGGAACAGGTAGACTGTTGAAATCATTGTATATATTGCTTCTATATAGTCTAAGAAACATATATGCAAAGCATCCAAACAGTACAATTCGCCAATTTTTTGTTCTTCAAGTTTAAGTAAACTACGATCCCCATTGTTAATCCCTTGACGGAAATTATTTGTAAGTTTCGACAAGTAGAACAATGAATGCAACAGGTAGACGGTTGAAATCATTGTATATATTGCTTCTATATAGTCTAAGAAACATATATGAAAAGCATCCAAACAGTACAATTCGACAATTTTTTGTTCTTCAAGTTTAGTGAACTACGAGCCCCATTGTTAATACTTTAACGGAAATTATTTGTAAATTTCGACAAGTAGAACAATGAATGGGACAGGTAGACTGTTGAAATCATTGTATATATTGCTTCTATATAATCTACGAAACATATATGCAAAGCATCCAAACTGTACCATTCGCCAATTTTTTGTTCTTCAAGTTTAAGTGAACTACGAGCCCCATTGTTAATCCTTCAAAGGAAATTATTTGTAAATTTCGACAAGTAGAACAATGAATGGAACAGGTAGACGGTTGAAATCATTGTATATATTGCTTCTATATAGTCTAAGAAACATATATGCAAAGCATCCAAACAGTACAATTCGACAATTTTTTGTTCTTCAAGTTTAGTGAACTACGAGCCCCATTGATAATACTTTAACGGAAATCATTTGTAACTTCCGACAAGTAGAACAATGAATGGAACAGGTAGACGGTTGAAATCAATGTATATATTGCTTCTATATAGTCTAAGAAACATATATGCAAAGCATCCAAACAGTACTATTCGCCAATTTTTTGTTCTTCAAGTTTAAGTGAACAATGAGCCCCATTGTTAATCCTTTATCGGAAATTATTTGTAAATTTCGACAAGTAGAACAATGAATGGAACTGGTAGACTGTTGAAATCATTGTATATATAGCTTCTATATAGTCCAAGAAACATATATGCAAAGCGTCCAAACAGTACAATTCGCCAATTTTTTGCTCTTCAAGTTTAAGTGAACTACGAGCCCCATTGTTAATCCTTTAAAGGAAATTATTTGTAAATTTCGGCAAGTAGAACAATGATTGGAACAGGTAGACGGTTCAAATCAATGTATATATTGCTTCTATATAGTCTGAGAAACATATATGCAAAGCATCCAAACAGTACCATTCGCCAATTTTTGTTCTTCAAGTTTAAGTGAACAATGAGCCCCATTGTTAATCCTTTATCGGAAATTATTTGTAACTTTCGACAAGTAGAACAATGAATGGAACAGGTAGACGGTTGAAATCTTTGTATATGTTGCTTCTATATAGTCTAAGAAACCTGTATGCAAAGCATCTAAACAGTAACATTCGCCAATTTTTTGATCTTCAAGTTTAAGTGAACACCGAGCCCCATTGATAATCATGAAATGGAAATTATTAGTACCTTTCTACAAGTAGAACAATAAATAGTACAGGTAGACGGGTGAAATCTTTCTATATATTGCTTCTAAATAGTCTAAGAAACATATATGCAAAGCATCCAAACAGTACAATTCGCCAATTTTTTGTTCTTCAGGTTTAAGTGAAATACGAGCCCCATTGTTAATCCTTTAAAAAAAATTATTTGTAAATTTCGACAAGTAGAACAATGAATGGATCAGGTAGACGGTTGAAATCATTGTATATATTGCTTCTATATAATCTACGAAACATATATGCAAAGCATCCAAACAGTACAATTCGCCAATTTTTTGTTCTTCAAGTTTAAGTGAACTACGAGCCCCATTGTTAATCCTTTAACGGAAATTAATTGTAACTTTCTACAAGTAGAACAATGATTGGAACAGGTAGACGGTTGAAATCTTTGTATATATTGCTTCCATATAGTCTAAGAAACATGTACGCAAAGCATCCAAACAGTACCATTCGCCAATTTTTTGTTCTTCAAGTTTAAGTGAACAATGAGCCCCATTGTTAATCCTTTATCGGAAATTATTTGTAAATTTCGACAAGTAGAACAATGAATGGGACAGGTAGACTGTTGAAATCATTGTATATATTGCTTCTATATAGTCTAAGAAACATATATGCAAAGCATCCAAACAGTACCATTCGCCAATTTTTTGTTCTTCAAGTTTAAGTGAACTACGAGCCCCATTGTTAATCCTTCAAAGGAAATTATTTGTAAATTTCGACAAGTACAACAATGAATGGAACAGGTAGACTGTTGAAATCATTGTATATATTGCTTCTATATAGTCTAAGAAACATATATGCAAAGCATCCAAACAGTACAATTCGCCAATTTTTTGTTCTTCAAGTTTAAGTAAACTACGATCCCCATTGTTAATCCCTTGACGGAAATTATTTGTAACTTTCGACAAGTAGAACAATGAATGGAACAGGTAGACGGTTGAAATCATTGTATATATTGCTTCTATATAGTCTAAGAAACATATATGAAAAGCATCCAAACAGTACAATTCGACAATTTTTTGTTCTTCAAGTTTAGTGAACTACGAGCCCCATTGTTAATACTTTAACGGAAATTATTTGTAAATTTCGACAAGTAGAACAATGAATGGGACAGGTAGACTGTTGAAATCATTGTATATATTGCTTCTATATAGTCCAAGAAACATATATGCAAAGCGTCCAAACAGTACAATTCGCCAATTTTTTGTTCTTCAAGTTTAGTGAACTACGAGCCCCATTGTTAATACTTTAACGGAAATGATTTGTAAATTTCGACAAGTAGAACAATGAATGGGACAGGTAGACTGTTGAAATCATTGTATATATTGCTTCTATATAGTCTAAGAAACATATATGCAAAGCATCCAAACAGTACAATTCGCCAATTTTTTGTTTTTCAAGTTTAAGTAAACTACGATCCCCATTGGTAATCCTTCAACGGAAATTATTTGTAACTTCCGACAAGTAGAACAATGATTGGAACAGGTAGACGGTTCAAATCAATGTATATATTGCTTCTATATAGTCTGAGAAACATATATGCAAAGCATCCAAACAGTACCATTCGCCAATTTTTGTTCTTCAAGTTTAAGTGAACAATGAGCCCCATTGTTAATCCTTTATCGGAAATTATTTGTAACTTTCGACAAGTAGAACAATGAATGGAACAGGTAGACGGTTGAAATCTTTGTATATGTTGCTTCTATATAGTCTAAGAAACCTGTATGCAAAGCATCTAAACAGTAACATTCGCCAATTTTTTGATCTTCAAGTTTAAGTGAACACCGAGCCCCATTGATAATCATGAAATGGAAATTATTAGTACCATTCTACAAGTAGAACAATAAATAGTACAGGTAGACGGGTGAAATCTTTCTATATATTGCTTCTAAATAGTCTAAGAAACATATATGCAAAGCATCCAAACAGTACAATTCGCCAATTTTTTGTTCTTCAGGTTTAAGTGAAATACGAGCCCCATTGTTAATCCTTTAAAAAAAATTATTTGTAAATTTCGACAAGTAGCACAATGAATGGATCAGGTAGACGGTTGAAATCATTGTATATATTGCTTCTATATAATCTACGAAACATATATGCATAGCATCCAAACAGTACAATTCGCCAATTTTTTGTTCTTCAAGTTTAAGTGAACTACGAGCCCCATTGTTAATCCTTTAACGGAAATTAATTGTAACTTTCTACAAGTAGAACAATGATTGGAACAGGTAGACGGTTGAAATCTTTGTATATATTGCTTCCATATAGTCTAAGAAACATGTACGCAAAGCATCCAAACAGTACCATTCGCCAATTTTTTGTTCTTCAAGTTTAAGTGAACAATGAGCCCCATTGTTAATCCTTTATCGGAAATTATTTGTAAATTTCGACAAGTAGAACAATGAATGGGACAGGTAGACTGTTGAAATCATTGTATATATTGCTTCTATATAGTCTAAGAAACATATATGCAAAGCATCCAAACAGTACCATTCGCCAATTTTTTGTTCTTCAAGTTTAAGTGAACTACGAGCCCCATTGTTAATCCTTCAAAGGAAATTATTTGTAAATTTCGACAAGTACAACAATGAATGGAACAGGTAGACTGTTGAAATCATTGTATATATTGCTTCTATATAGTCTAAGAAACATATATGCAAAGCATCCAAACAGTACAATTCGCCAATTTTTTGTTCTTCAAGTTTAAGTAAACTACGATCCCCATTGTTAATCCCTTGACGGAAATTATTTGTAACTTTCGACAAGTAGAACAATGAATGGAACAGGTAGACGGTTGAAATCATTGTATATATTGCTTCTATATAGTCTAAGAAACATATATGAAAAGCATCCAAACAGTACAATTCGACAATTTTTTGTTCTTCAAGTTTAGTGAACTACGAGCCCCATTGTTAATACTTTAACGGAAATGATTTGTAAATTTCGACAAGTAGAACAATGAATGGGACAGGTAGACTGTTGAAATCATTGTATATATTGCTTCTATATAGTCTAAGAAACATATATGCAAAGCATCCAAACAGTACAATTCGCCAATTTTTTGTTTTTCAAGTTTAAGTAAACTACGATCCCCATTGGTAATCCTTCAACGGAAATTATTTGTAACTTCCGACAAGTAGAACAATGATTGGAACAGGTAGACGGTTCAAATCAATGTATATATTGCTTCTATATAGTCTGAGAAACATATATGCAAAGCATCCAAACAGTACCATTCGCCAATTTTTGTTCTTCAAGTTTAAGTGAACAATGAGCCCCATTGTTAATCCTTTATCGGAAATTATTTGTAACTTTCGACAAGTAGAACAATGAATGGAACAGGTAGACGGTTGAAATCTTTGTATATGTTGCTTCTATATAGTCTAAGAAACCTGTATGCAAAGCATCTAAACAGTAACATTCGCCAATTTTTTGATCTTCAAGTTTAAGTGAACACCGAGCCCCATTGATAATCATGAAATGGAAATTATTAGTACCATTCTACAAGTAGAACAATAAATAGTACAGGTAGACGGGTGAAATCTTTCTATATATTGCTTCTAAATAGTCTAAGAAACATATATGCAAAGCATCCAAACAGTACAATTCGCCAATTTTTTGTTCTTCAGGTTTAAGTGAAATACGAGCCCCATTGTTAATCCTTTAAAAAAAATTATTTGTAAATTTCGACAAGTAGCACAATGAATGGATCAGGTAGACGGTTGAAATCATTGTATATATTGCTTCTATATAATCTACGAAACATATATGCATAGCATCCAAACAGTACAATTCGCCAATTTTTTGTTCTTCAAGTTTAAGTGAACTACGAGCCCCATTGTTAATCCTTTAACGGAAATTAATTGTAACTTTCTACAAGTAGAACAATGATTGGAACAGGTAGACGGTTGAAATCTTTGTATATATTGCTTCCATATAGTCTAAGAAACATGTACGCAAAGCATCCAAACAGTACCATTCGCCAATTTTTTGTTCTTCAAGTTTAAGTGAACAATGAGCCCCATTGTTAATCCTTTATCGGAAATTATTTGTAAATTTCGACAAGTAGAACAATGAATGGGACAGGTAGACTGTTGAAATCATTGTATATATTGCTTCTATATAGTCTAAGAAACATATATGCAAAGCATCCAAACAGTACCATTCGCCAATTTTTTGTTCTTCAAGTTTAAGTGAACTACGAGCCCCATTGTTAATCCTTCAAAGGAAATTATTTGTAAATTTCGACAAGTACAACAATGAATGGAACAGGTAGACTGTTGAAATCATTGTATATATTGCTTCTATATAGTCTAAGAAACATATATGCAAAGCATCCAAACAGTACAATTCGCCAATTTTTTGTTCTTCAAGTTTAAGTAAACTACGATCCCCATTGTTAATCCCTTGACGGAAATTATTTGTAACTTTCGACAAGTAGAACAATGAATGGAACAGGTAGACGGTTGAAATCATTGTATATATTGCTTCTATATAGTCTAAGAAACATATATGAAAAGCATCCAAACAGTACAATTCGACAATTTTTTGTTCTTCAAGTTTAGTGAACTACGAGCCCCATTGTTAATACTTTAACGGAAATTATTTGTAAATTTCGACAAGTAGAACAATGAATGGGACAGGTAGACTGTTGAAATCATTGTATATATTGCTTCTATATAGTCCAAGAAACATATATGCAAAGCGTCCAAACAGTACAATTCGCCAATTTTTTGTTCTTCAAGTTTAGTGAACTACGAGCCCCATTGTTAATACTTTAACGGAAATGATTTGTAAATTTCGACAAGTAGAACAATGAATGGGACAGGTAGACTGTTGAAATCATTGTATATATTGCTTCTATATAGTCTAAGAAACATATATGCAAAGCATCCAAACAGTACAATTCGCCAATTTTTTGTTTTTCAAGTTTAAGTAAACTACGATCCCCATTGGTAATCCTTCAACGGAAATTATTTGTAACTTCCGACAAGTAGAACAATGATTGGAACAGGTAGACGGTTCAAATCAATGTATATATTGCTTCTATATAGTCTGAGAAACATATATGCAAAGCATCCAAACAGTACCATTCGCCAATTTTTGTTCTTCAAGTTTAAGTGAACAATGAGCCCCATTGTTAATCCTTTATCGGAAATTATTTGTAACTTTCGACAAGTAGAACAATGAATGGAACAGGTAGACGGTTGAAATCTTTGTATATGTTGCTTCTATATAGTCTAAGAAACCTGTATGCAAAGCATCTAAACAGTAACATTCGCCAATTTTTTGATCTTCAAGTTTAAGTGAACACCGAGCCCCATTGATAATCATGAAATGGAAATTATTAGTACCATTCTACAAGTAGAACAATAAATAGTACAGGTAGACGGGTGAAATCTTTCTATATATTGCTTCTAAATAGTCTAAGAAACATATATGCAAAGCATCCAAACAGTACAATTCGCCAATTTTTTGTTCTTCAGGTTTAAGTGAAATACGAGCCCCATTGTTAATCCTTTAAAAAAAATTATTTGTAAATTTCGACAAGTAGCACAATGAATGGATCAGGTAGACGGTTGAAATCATTGTATATATTGCTTCTATATAATCTACGAAACATATATGCATAGCATCCAAACAGTACAATTCGCCAATTTTTTGTTCTTCAAGTTTAAGTGAACTACGAGCCCCATTGTTAATCCTTTAACGGAAATTAATTGTAACTTTCTACAAGTAGAACAATGATTGGAACAGGTAGACGGTTGAAATCTTTGTATATATTGCTTCCATATAGTCTAAGAAACATGTACGCAAAGCATCCAAACAGTACCATTCGCCAATTTTTTGTTCTTCAAGTTTAAGTGAACAATGAGCCCCATTGTTAATCCTTTATCGGAAATTATTTGTAACTTTCGACAAGTAGAACAATGAATGGAACAGGTAGACGGTTGAAATCTTTGTATATGTTGCTTCTATATAGTCTAAGAAACCTGTATGCAAAGCATCTAAACAGTAACATTCGCCAATTTTTTGATCTTCAAGTTTAAGTGAACACCGAGCCCCATTGATAATCATGAAATGGAAATTATTAGTACCATTCTACAAGTAGAACAATAAATAGTACAGGTAGACGGGTGAAATCTTTCTATATATTGCTTCTAAATAGTCTAAGAAACATATATGCAAAGCATCCAAACAGTACAATTCGCCAATTTTTTGTTCTTCAGGTTTAAGTGAAATACGAGCCCCATTGTTAATCCTTTAAAAAAAATTATTTGTAAATTTCGACAAGTAGCACAATGAATGGATCAGGTAGACGGTTGAAATCATTGTATATATTGCTTCTATATAATCTACGAAACATATATGCATAGCATCCAAACAGTACAATTCGCCAATTTTTTGTTCTTCAAGTTTAAGTGAACTACGAGCCCCATTGTTAATCCTTTAACGGAAATTAATTGTAACTTTCTACAAGTAGAACAATGATTGGAACAGGTAGACGGTTGAAATCTTTGTATATATTGCTTCCATATAGTCTAAGAAACATGTACGCAAAGCATCCAAACAGTACCATTCGCCAATTTTTTGTTCTTCAAGTTTAAGTGAACAATGAGCCCCATTGTTAATCCTTTATCGGAAATTATTTGTAAATTTCGACAAGTAGAACAATGAATGGGACAGGTAGACTGTTGAAATCATTGTATATATTGCTTCTATATAGTCTAAGAAACATATATGCAAAGCATCCAAACAGTACCATTCGCCAATTTTTTGTTCTTCAAGTTTAAGTGAACTACGAGCCCCATTGTTAATCCTTCAAAGGAAATTATTTGTAAATTTCGACAAGTACAACAATGAATGGAACAGGTAGACTGTTGAAATCATTGTATATATTGCTTCTATATAGTCTAAGAAACATATATGCAAAGCATCCAAACAGTACAATTCGCCAATTTTTTGTTCTTCAAGTTTAAGTAAACTACGATCCCCATTGTTAATCCCTTGACGGAAATTATTTGTAACTTTCGACAAGTAGAACAATGAATGGAACAGGTAGACGGTTGAAATCATTGTATATATTGCTTCTATATAGTCTAAGAAACATATATGAAAAGCATCCAAACAGTACAATTCGACAATTTTTTGTTCTTCAAGTTTAGTGAACTACGAGCCCCATTGTTAATACTTTAACGGAAATTATTTGTAAATTTCGACAAGTAGAACAATGAATGGGACAGGTAGACTGTTGAAATCATTGTATATATTGCTTCTATATAGTCCAAGAAACATATATGCAAAGCGTCCAAACAGTACAATTCGCCAATTTTTTGTTCTTCAAGTTTAGTGAACTACGAGCCCCATTGTTAATACTTTAACGGAAATGATTTGTAAATTTCGACAAGTAGAACAATGAATGGGACAGGTAGACTGTTGAAATCATTGTATATATTGCTTCTATATAGTCTAAGAAACATATATGCAAAGCATCCAAACAGTACAATTCGCCAATTTTTTGTTTTTCAAGTTTAAGTAAACTACGATCCCCATTGGTAATCCTTCAACGGAAATTATTTGTAACTTCCGACAAGTAGAACAATGATTGGAACAGGTAGACGGTTCAAATCAATGTATATATTGCTTCTATATAGTCTGAGAAACATATATGCAAAGCATCCAAACAGTACCATTCGCCAATTTTTGTTCTTCAAGTTTAAGTGAACAATGAGCCCCATTGTTAATCCTTTATCGGAAATTATTTGTAACTTTCGACAAGTAGAACAATGAATGGAACAGGTAGACGGTTGAAATCTTTGTATATGTTGCTTCTATATAGTCTAAGAAACCTGTATGCAAAGCATCTAAACAGTAACATTCGCCAATTTTTTGATCTTCAAGTTTAAGTGAACACCGAGCCCCATTGATAATCATGAAATGGAAATTATTAGTACCATTCTACAAGTAGAACAATAAATAGTACAGGTAGACGGGTGAAATCTTTCTATATATTGCTTCTAAATAGTCTAAGAAACATATATGCAAAGCATCCAAACAGTACAATTCGCCAATTTTTTGTTCTTCAGGTTTAAGTGAAATACGAGCCCCATTGTTAATCCTTTAAAAAAAATTATTTGTAAATTTCGACAAGTAGCACAATGAATGGATCAGGTAGACGGTTGAAATCATTGTATATATTGCTTCTATATAATCTACGAAACATATATGCATAGCATCCAAACAGTACAATTCGCCAATTTTTTGTTCTTCAAGTTTAAGTGAACTACGAGCCCCATTGTTAATCCTTTAACGGAAATTAATTGTAACTTTCTACAAGTAGAACAATGATTGGAACAGGTAGACGGTTGAAATCTTTGTATATATTGCTTCCATATAGTCTAAGAAACATGTACGCAAAGCATCCAAACAGTACCATTCGCCAATTTTTTGTTCTTCAAGTTTAAGTGAACAATGAGCCCCATTGTTAATCCTTTATCGGAAATTATTTGTAAATTTCGACAAGTAGAACAATGAATGGGACAGGTAGACTGTTGAAATCATTGTATATATTGCTTCTATATAGTCTAAGAAACATATATGCAAAGCATCCAAACAGTACCATTCGCCAATTTTTTGTTCTTCAAGTTTAAGTGAACTACGAGCCCCATTGTTAATCCTTCAAAGGAAATTATTTGTAAATTTCGACAAGTACAACAATGAATGGAACAGGTAGACTGTTGAAATCATTGTATATATTGCTTCTATATAGTCTAAGAAACATATATGCAAAGCATCCAAACAGTACAATTCGCCAATTTTTTGTTCTTCAAGTTTAAGTAAACTACGATCCCCATTGTTAATCCCTTGACGGAAATTATTTGTAACTTTCGACAAGTAGAACAATGAATGGAACAGGTAGACGGAACAAATCATTGTATATATTGCTTCTATATAGTCTAAGAAACATATATGAAAAGCATCCAAACAGTACAATTCGACAATTTTTTGTTCTTCAAGTTTAGTGAACTACGAGCCCCATTGTTAATACTTTAACGGAAATTATTTGTAACTTCCGACAAGTAGAACAATGAATGGAACAGGTAGATGGTTGAAATCAATGTATATATTGCTTCTTTATAGTCTAAGAAACATATATGCAAAGCATCCAAACAGTACCATTCGCCAATTTTTTGTTCTTCAAGTTTAAATGAACAATGAGCCCCATTGTTAATACTTTAACGGAAATTATTTGTAACTTCCGACAAGTAGAACAATGAATGGAACAGGTAGACGGTTGAAATCAATGTATATATTGCTTCTATATAGTCTAAGAAACATATATGCAAAGCATCCAAACAGTACTATTCGCCAATTTTTTGTTCTTCAAGTTTAAGTGAACAATGAGCCCCATTGTTAATCCTTTATCGGAAATTATTTGTAAATTTCGACAAGTAGAACAATGAATGGAACTGGTAGACTGTTGAAATCATTGTATATATAGCTTCTATATAGTCCAAGAAACATATATGCAAAGCATCCAAACAGTACCATTCGCCAATTTTTGTTCTTCAAGTTTAAGTGAACAATGAGCCCCATTGTTAATCCTTTATCGGAAATTATTTGTAACTTTCGACAAGTAGAACAATGAATGGAACAGGTAGACGGTTGAAATCTTTGTATATGTTGCTTCTATATAGTCTAAGAAACCTGTATGCAAAGCATCTAAACAGTAACATTCGCCAATTTTTTGATCTTCAAGTTTAAGTGAACACCGAGCCCCATTGATAATCATGAAATGGAAATTATTAGTACCTTTCTACAAGTAGAACAATAAATAGTACAGGTAGACGGGTGAAATCTTTCTATATATTGCTTCTAAATAGTCTAAGAAACATATATGCAAAGCATCCAAACAGTACAATTCGCCAATTTTTTGTTCTTCAGGTTTAAGTGAAATACGAGCCCCATTGTTAATCCTTTAAAAAAAATTATTTGTAAATTTCGACAAGTAGAACAATGAATGGATCAGGTAGACGGTTGAAATCATTGTATATATTGCTTCTATATAATCTACGAAACATATATGCAAAGCATCCAAACAGTACAATTCGCCAATTTTTTGTTCTTCAAGTTTAAGTGAACTACGAGCCCCATTGTTAATCCTTTAACGGAAATTAATTGTAACTTTCTACAAGTAGAACAATGATTGGAACAGGTAGACGGTTGAAATCTTTGTATATATTGCTTCCATATAGTCTAAGAAACATGTACGCAAAGCATCCAAACAGTACCATTCGCCAATTTTTTGTTCTTCAAGTTTAAGTGAACAATGAGCCCCATTGTTAATCCTTTATCGGAAATTATTTGTAAATTTCGACAAGTAGAACAATGAATGGGACAGGTAGACTGTTGAAATCATTGTATATATTGCTTCTATATAGTCTAAGAAACATATATGCAAAGCATCCAAACAGTACCATTCGCCAATTTTTTGTTCTTCAAGTTTAAGTGAACTACGAGCCCCATTGTTAATCCTTCAAAGGAAATTATTTGTAAATTTCGACAAGTACAACAATGAATGGAACAGGTAGACTGTTGAAATCATTGTATATATTGCTTCTATATAGTCTAAGAAACATATATGCAAAGCATCCAAACAGTACAATTCGCCAATTTTTTGTTCTTCAAGTTTAAGTAAACTACGATCCCCATTGTTAATCCCTTGACGGAAATTATTTGTAACTTTCGACAAGTAGAACAATGAATGGAACAGGTAGACGGTTGAAATCATTGTATATATTGCTTCTATATAGTCTAAGAAACATATATGAAAAGCATCCAAACAGTACAATTCGACAATTTTTTGTTCTTCAAGTTTAGTGAACTACGAGCCCCATTGTTAATACTTTAACGGAAATTATTTGTAAATTTCGACAAGTAGAACAATGAATGGGACAGGTAGACTGTTGAAATCATTGTATATATTGCTTCTATATAGTCCAAGAAACATATATGCAAAGCGTCCAAACAGTACAATTCGCCAATTTTTTGTTCTTCAAGTTTAGTGAACTACGAGCCCCATTGTTAATACTTTAACGGAAATGATTTGTAAATTTCGACAAGTAGAACAATGAATGGGACAGGTAGACTGTTGAAATCATTGTATATATTGCTTCTATATAGTCTAAGAAACATATATGCAAAGCATCCAAACAGTACAATTCGCCAATTTTTTGTTTTTCAAGTTTAAGTAAACTACGATCCCCATTGGTAATCCTTCAACGGAAATTATTTGTAACTTCCGACAAGTAGAACAATGATTGGAACAGGTAGACGGTTCAAATCAATGTATATATTGCTTCTATATAGTCTGAGAAACATATATGCAAAGCATCCAAACAGTACCATTCGCCAATTTTTGTTCTTCAAGTTTAAGTGAACAATGAGCCCCATTGTTAATCCTTTATCGGAAATTATTTGTAACTTTCGACAAGTAGAACAATGAATGGAACAGGTAGACGGTTGAAATCTTTGTATATGTTGCTTCTATATAGTCTAAGAAACCTGTATGCAAAGCATCTAAACAGTAACATTCGCCAATTTTTTGATCTTCAAGTTTAAGTGAACACCGAGCCCCATTGATAATCATGAAATGGAAATTATTAGTACCATTCTACAAGTAGAACAATAAATAGTACAGGTAGACGGGTGAAATCTTTCTATATATTGCTTCTAAATAGTCTAAGAAACATATATGCAAAGCATCCAAACAGTACAATTCGCCAATTTTTTGTTCTTCAGGTTTAAGTGAAATACGAGCCCCATTGTTAATCCTTTAAAAAAAATTATTTGTAAATTTCGACAAGTAGCACAATGAATGGATCAGGTAGACGGTTGAAATCATTGTATATATTGCTTCTATATAATCTACGAAACATATATGCATAGCATCCAAACAGTACAATTCGCCAATTTTTTGTTCTTCAAGTTTAAGTGAACTACGAGCCCCATTGTTAATCCTTTAACGGAAATTAATTGTAACTTTCTACAAGTAGAACAATGATTGGAACAGGTAGACGGTTGAAATCTTTGTATATATTGCTTCCATATAGTCTAAGAAACATGTACGCAAAGCATCCAAACAGTACCATTCGCCAATTTTTTGTTCTTCAAGTTTAAGTGAACAATGAGCCCCATTGTTAATCCTTTATCGGAAATTATTTGTAAATTTCGACAAGTAGAACAATGAATGGGACAGGTAGACTGTTGAAATCATTGTATATATTGCTTCTATATAGTCTAAGAAACATATATGCAAAGCATCCAAACAGTACCATTCGCCAATTTTTTGTTCTTCAAGTTTAAGTGAACTACGAGCCCCATTGTTAATCCTTCAAAGGAAATTATTTGTAAATTTCGACAAGTACAACAATGAATGGAACAGGTAGACTGTTGAAATCATTGTATATATTGCTTCTATATAGTCTAAGAAACATATATGCAAAGCATCCAAACAGTACAATTCGCCAATTTTTTGTTCTTCAAGTTTAAGTAAACTACGATCCCCATTGTTAATCCCTTGACGGAAATTATTTGTAACTTTCGACAAGTAGAACAATGAATGGAACAGGTAGACGGAACAAATCATTGTATATATTGCTTCTATATAGTCTAAGAAACATATATGAAAAGCATCCAAACAGTACAATTCGACAATTTTTTGTTCTTCAAGTTTAGTGAACTACGAGCCCCATTGTTAATACTTTAACGGAAATTATTTGTAACTTCCGACAAGTAGAACAATGAATGGAACAGGTAGATGGTTGAAATCAATGTATATATTGCTTCTTTATAGTCTAAGAAACATATATGCAAAGCATCCAAACAGTACCATTCGCCAATTTTTTGTTCTTCAAGTTTAAATGAACAATGAGCCCCATTGTTAATACTTTAACGGAAATTATTTGTAACTTCCGACAAGTAGAACAATGAATGGAACAGGTAGACGGTTGAAATCAATGTATATATTGCTTCTATATAGTCTAAGAAACATATATGCAAAAAATCCAAACAGTACAATTCGCCAATTTTTTGTTTTTCAAGTTTAAGTAAACTACGATCCCCATTGTTAATCCCTTAACGGAAATTATTTGTAACTTTCGACAAGTAGAACAATGAATGGAACAGGTAGACGGTTGAAATCATTGTATATATTGCTTCTATATAGTCTAAGAAACATATATGAAAAGCATCCAAACAGTACAATTCGACAATTTTTTGTTCTTCAAGTTTACTGAACTACGAGCCCCATTGTTAATCCTTCAACGGAAATTATTTGTAACTTCCGACAAGTAGAACAATGAATGGAACAGGTAGACGGTTTAAATCAATGTATATATTGCTTCTATATAGTCTAAGAAACATATATGCAAAGCATCCAAACAGTACCATACGCCAATTTTTTGTTCTTCAAGTTTAAGTGAACAATGAGCCCCATTGTTAATCCTTTATCGGAAATTATTTGTAACTTTCGACAACTAGAACAATGATTGGAACTCGCAGACGGTTGAAATCTTTGTATATATTGCTTCCATATAGTCTAAGAAACATATATGCAAAGCATCCAAACAGTACAATTCGCCAATTTTTTGTTCTTCAAGTTTAAGTGAACTACGAGCCCCATTGTTAATCCTTTAACGGAAATTAATTGTAACTTTCTACAACTAGAACAATGATTGGAACTCGCAGGCGGTTGAAATCTTTGTATATATTGCTTCCATATAGTCTAAGAAACATATATGCAAAGCATCCAAACAGTACCATTCGCCAATTTTTTGTTCTTCAAGTTTAAGTGAACAATGAGCCCCGTTGTTAATCCTTTATCGGAAATTATTTGTAACTTTCGACAAGTAGAACAATGAATGGAACAGGTAGACGGTTGAAATCTATGTATATATTGCTTCTATATAGTCTAAGAAACATATATGCAAAGCATCCAAACAGTACCATACGCCAATTTTTTGTTCTTCAAGTTTAAGTGAACAATGAGCCCCATTGTTAATACTTTAACGGAAATTATTTGTAACTTCCGACAAGTAGAACAATGAATGGAACAGGTAGACGGTTGGAATCTTTGTATATATTGCTTCTATATAATCTAAGAAACATATATGCAAAGCATCTAAACAGTAACAATCGCCAATTTTTTGATCTTCAAGTTTAAGTGAACAGCGAGCCCCATTGATAATCATGAAATGGAAATTATTTGTAACTTTCTACAAGTAGAACAATGAATAGAACAGGTAGACGGGTGAAATCTTTCTGTATATTGCTTCTAAATAGTCTAAGAAACATATATGCAAAGCATCCAAACAGTACAATTCGTCAATTATTTGTTCTTCAAGTTTAAGTGAACTACGAGCCCCATTGTTAATCCTTTAAAGGAAATTATTTGTAAATTTCGACAAGTAGAACAATGAATGGATCTTGTAGACGGTTGAATTCATTGTATATATTGCTTCCATATAGTCTAAGAAACATATATGCAAAGCATCCAAACAGTACCATTCGCCAATATTTGTTCTTCAAGTTTAAGTGAACAATGAGCCCCATTGTTAATCCTTTATCGGAAATTATTTGTAAATTTCGACAAGTAGAACAATGAATGGAATAGGTAGACTGTTGAAATCATTGTATATATTGCTTCTATATAGTCCAAGAAACATATATGCAAAGCGTCCAAACAGTACAATTCGCCAATTTTTTGTTCTTCAAGTTTAAGTAAACTACGATCCCCATTGTTAATCCCTTAACGGAAATTATTTGCAACTTTCGACAAGTAGAAAAATGAATGGAACAGGTAGACGGTTGAAATCTATGTATATATTGCTTCTATATAATCTAAGAAACATATATGCAAAGCATCCAAACAGTACAGCTCGCCAATTATTTCATCTTCTTGTTTAAGTGAACTACGAGCCCCATTGTTAATCCTTTAAAGGAAATTATCTGTAAATTTCGGCAAGTAGAACAATGAATGGAATAGTAGACGGTGGAATCATTGTATATATTGCTTCTATATAGTCTATGAAACATATTTGCAAAGCATCCAAACAGTAAAATTCGCCAATTTTTTGTTCTTCAAGTTTAAGTAAACTACGATCCCCATTGTTAATCCCTTAACGGAAATTATTTGTAACTTTCGACAAGTAGAACAATGAATGGAACAGGTAGACGGTTGAAATCATTGTATATATTGCTTCTATATAGTCTAAGAAACATATATGCAAAGCATCCAAACAGTACCATTCGCCAATTTTTTGTTCTTCATGTTTAAGTGAACTACGAGCCCCATTGTTAATCCTTTAAAGGAAATTATTTGTAAATTTCGGCAAGTAGAACAATGAATGGAATAGGTAGACGGTTGAAATATTTGTATATATTGCTTCTATATAGTATCGGAAACATATATGCAAAGCATCCAAACAGTACAATTCGCCAATTTTTTGTTCTTCAAGTTTAAGTGAACAACGAGCCCCATTGTTAATCCTTTAACGGAAATTAATTGTAACTTTCGACAAGTAGAACAATGAATGGAACAGGTAGACGGTTGAAATCTTTGTAGATATTGCTTCTATATAGTCTAAGAAACATATATGCAAAGCATCCAAACAGCACAATTCGCCAATTTATTGTTCTTCAAGTTTAAGTGAACAACGAGCCCCATTGTTAATCCTTTAAAGGAAATTATTTGTAACTTTCGACAAGTAGAACAATGAATGGAACAGGTAGACGGTTGAAATCTTTGTATATATTGCTTCTATATAGTCTAAGAAACATATATGCAAAGCATCCAAACAGTACCATTCGCCAATTTTTTGTTCTTCATGTTTAAGTGAACTACGAGCCCCATTGTTAATCCTTTAAAGGAAATTATTTGTAAATTTCGGCAAGTAGAACAATGAATGGAATAGGTAGACGGTTGAAATCATTGTATATATTGCTTCTAAATAGTCTAAGAAACATATATGCAAAGCATCCAAACAGTACAATTCGCCAATTTTTTGTTCTTCAAGTTTAAGTAAACTACGATCCCCATTGTTAATCCCTTAACGGAAATTATTTGTAACTTTCGACAAGTAGAACAATGAATGGAACAGGTAGACGGTTGAAATCATTGTATATATTGCTTCTATATAGTCTAAGAAACATATATGCACAGCATCCAAACAGTACAATTCGACAATTTTTTGTTCTTCAAGTTTAGTGAACAATGAGCCCCAATGGTTAATCCTTTATCGGAAATTATTTGTAATTTTCGACAAGTAGAACAATGAATGGAACAGGTAGACGGTTGAAACCTTTGTATATATTGCTTCTATATAGTCTAAGAAACATATATGCAAAGCATCCAAACAGTACAATTCGACAATTTTTTGTTCTTCAAGTTGAGTGAACAATGAGCCCCAATGGTTAATCCTTTATCGGAAATTATTTGTAATTTTCGACAAGTAGAACAATGAATGGAACAGGTAGACGGTTGAAATCTTTCTATATATATTGCTTCTATATAATCTAAGAAACATATATGCAAAGCATCCAAACAGTACCATTCGCCAATTTTTTGTTCTTCAAGTTTAAGTGAACTACGAGCCCCATTGTTAATACTTTCACGGAAATTATTTCTAACTTGCGAGAAGTAGAACAATGAATGGAACTGGTAGCCGGTTGAAATCAATGTATATATTGCTTCTATGTAGTCTAAGAAACATATATGCAAAGCATCCAAACAGTACCATTCGCCAATTTTTTGTTCTTCAAGTTTAAGTGAACGACGAGCCCCATTGTTAATCCTTTAACGGAAATTAATTCTAACTTTCGACAAGTAGAACAATGAATGGAACAGGTAGACGGTTGAAATCAATGTATATATTGCTTCTATATAGTCTAAGAAATATATATGCAAAGCATCCAAACAGTACCATTCGCCAACTTCTTGTTCTTCAAGTTTAAGTGAACTACGAGCCCCATTGTTAATCCCTTAACGGAAATTAATTCTAACTTTCTACAAGTAGAACAATGATTGGAACACGTAGACGGTTGAAATCTTTGTATATATTGCTTCCACATAGTCTAAGAAACATGTACGCAAAGCATCCAAACAGTACAATTCGCCAATTTTTTGTTCTTCAAGTTTAAGTGAACTACGATCCCCATTGTTAATCCCTTAACGGAAATTATTTGTAACTTGCGACAAGTAGAACAATGAATGGAACAGGTAGACGTTTGAAATCAATGTATATATTGCTTCTTTATAGTCTAAGAAACATATATGCAAAGCATCCAAACAGTACCATTCGCCACTTTTTTGTTCTTCAAGTTTAAGTGAACAACGAGCCCCATTGTTAATCCTTTAAAGGAAATTATTTGTAAATTTCGACAAGTAGAACAATGATTGGAACACGTAGACGGTTGAAATATTTGTATATATTGCTTCTATATAGTCTACGAAACATATATGCAAAGCATCCAAACAGTACAATTCGCCAATTTTTTGTTCTTCAAGTTTAAGTGAACTACGATCCCCATTGTTAATCCCTTAACGGAAATTATTTGTAACTTTCGACAAGTAGAACAATGAATGGAACAGGTAGATGGTTGAAATCTTTGTATATATTGCTTCTATATAGTCTAAGAAACATATATGCAAAGCATCCAAACAGTACCATTCGCCAATTTTTTGTTCTTCAAGTTTAAGTGAACACTGAGCACCAATGGTTAATCCTTTATCGGAAATTATTTGTAATTTTCGACAAGTAGAACAATGAATGGAACAGTTAGACGGTTGAAATATTTGTATATATTGCTTCTATATAGTTTACGAAACATATATGCAAAGCATCCAAACAGTACAATTCGCCAATTTTTTGTTCTTCAAGTTTAAGTGAACTACGATCCCCATTGTTAATCCCTTAACGGAAATTATTTGTAACTTTCGACAAGTAGAACAGTGAATGGAACAGGTAGACGGTTGAAATCTTTGTATATATTGCTTCTATATAGTCTAAGAAACATATATGCAAAGCATCCAAACAGTACCATTCGCCAATTTTTTGTTCTTCAAGTTTAAGTGAACAATGAGCCCCAATGGTTAATCCTTTATCGGAAATTATTTGTAACTTTCGACAAGTAGAACAATGAATGGAACAGGTAGACGGTTGAAATCATTGTATATATTGCTTCTATATAGTCTAAGAAGCATATATGCAAAGCATCCAAACAGTACAATTCGACAATTTTTTGTTCTTCAAGTTTAGTGAACAATGAGCCCCAATGGTTAATCCTTTATCGGAAATTATTTGTAAATTTCGACAAGTAGAACAATGAATGGATCTTGTAGACGGTTGAATTCATTGTATATATTGCTTCTATATGGTCTACGAAACATATATGCAAAGCATCCAAACAGTACAATTCGCCAATTTTTTGTTCTTCAAGTTTAAGTGAACTATGAGCCCCATTGTTAATCCTTTAATGGAAATTAATTGTAACTTTCTACAAGTAGAACAATGATTGGAACACGTAGACGGTTGAAATCTTTGTATATATTGCTTCCATATAGTCTAAGAAACATATATGCAAAGCATCCAAACAGTACAATTCGCCAATTTCTTGTTCTTCAAGTTTAAGTGAACAATGAGCCCCATTGTTAATCCTTTATCGGAAATTATTTGTAATTTTCGACAAGTAGAACAATGAATGGAACAGGTAGACGGTTGAAATCTTTGTATATATTGCTTCTATATAGTCTAAGAAACATATATGCAAAGCATCCAAACAGTACCATTCGCCAATTTTTTGTTCTTCAAGTTTAACTGAACTACGAGCCCCATTGTTTATCCTTTAAAGGAAATTATTTGTAAATTTCGACAAGTAGAACAATGAATGGAACAGGTAGACTGTTGAAATCATTGTATATATTGCTTCTAAATAGTCTAAGAAACATATATGCAAAGCATCCAAACAGTACAATTCGCCAATTTTTTGTTCTTCAAGTTTAAGTGAACTACGATCCCCATTGTTAATCCCTTAACGGAAATTATTTGTAACTTTCGACAAGTAGAACAGTGAATGGAACAGGTAGACGGTTGAAATCATTGTATATATTGCTTCTATATAGTCTAAGAAACATATATGCAAAGCATCCAAACAGTACCATTCGCCAATTTCTTGTACTTCAAGTTTAAGTGAACTACGAGCCCCACTGTTAATCCTTTAACGGAAATTAATTGTAACTTTCGACAAGTAGAACAAAGAATGGAACAGGTAGACGGTTGAAATCTTTGTAGATATTGCTTCTATATAGTCTAAGAAACATATATGCAAAGCATCCAAACAGCACAATTCGCCAATTTATTGTTCTTCAAGTTTAAGTGAACAACGAGCCCCATTGTTAATCCTTTAAAGGAAATTATTTGTAACTTTCGACAAGTAGAACAATGAATGGAACAGGTAGACGGTTGAAAGCTTTGTATATATTGCTTCTATATAATCTAAGAAACATATATGCAAAGCATCTAAACAGTAACAATCGCCAATTTTTTGACCTTCAAGTTTAAGTGAACAGCGAGCCCCATTGATAATCATGAAATTGAAATTATTTGTAACTTTCTACAAGTAGAACAATGAATAGTACAGGTAGACGGGTGAAATCTTTCTGTATATTGCTTCTAAATAGTCTAAGAAACATATATGCAAAGCATCCAAACAGTAAAATTCGTCAATTTTTTATTCTTCAAGTTTAAGTGAACTACGAGCCCCATTGTTAATCCTTTAAAGGAAATTATTTGTAAATTTCGACAAGTAGAACAATGAATGGATCTTGTAGACGGTTGAATTCATTGTATATATTGCTTCTATATGGTCTACGAAACATATATGCAAAGCATCCAAACAGTACAATTCGCCAATTTTTTGTTCTTCAAGTTTAAGTGAACTATGAGCCCCATTGTTAATCCTTTAATGGAAATTAATTGTAACTTTCTACAAGTAGAACAATGATTGGAACACGTAGACGGTTGAAATCTTTGTATATATTGCTTCCATATAGTCTAAGAAACATATATGCAAAGCATCCAAACAGTACAATTCGCCAATTTCTTGTTCTTCAAGTTTAAGTGAACAATGAGCCCCATTGTTAATCCTTTATCGGAAATTATTTGTAATTTTCGACAAGTAGAACAATGAATGGAACAGGTAGACGGTTGAAATCTTTGTATATATTGCTTCTATATAATCTAAGAAACATATATGCAAAGCATCCAAACAGTACAATTCGCCAATTATTTCATCTTCATGTTTAAGTGAACTACGAGCCCCATTGTTAATACTTTAACGGAAATTATTTGTAACTTCCGATAAGTAGAACAATGAATGTAACAGGTAGACGGTTGAAATCTTTGTATATATAGCTTCCATATAGTCTAAGAAACAAATATGCAAAGCATCCAAACAGTACAATTCGCCAATTTTTTGTTCTTCAAGTTTAAGTAAACTACGATCCCCATTGTTAATCCTGAACGGAAATTATTTGTAACTTTCGACAAGTAGAACAATGAATAGTGCAGGTAGACGGTTGAAATCTTTGTATATGTTGCTTCTATATATTCTAAGAAACATATATGCAAAGCATCAAAACAGTATAATTCGACAATTTTTTGTTCTTCAAGTTTAGTGAACAATGAGCCCCAATGGTTAATCCTTTATCGGAACTTATTTGTAATTTTCGACAAGTAGAACAATGAATGGAACAGGTAGACGGTTGAAATCTTTGTATATATTGCTTCCATATAGTCTAAGAAACATATATGCAAAGCATCCAAACAGTACCATTCGCCAATTTTTTGTTCTTCAAGTTTAAGTGAACAATGAGCCCCATTGTTAATCCTTTATCGGAAATTATTTGTAACTTTCGACAAGTAGAACAATGAATGGATCTTGTAGACGGTTGAATTCATTGTATATATTGCTTCTATATAGTCTACGAAACATATATGCAAAGCATCCAAACAGTACAATTCGCCAATTATTTCATCTTCATGTTTAAGTGAACTACGAGCCCCATTGTTAATACTTTAACGGAAATTATTTGTAACTTCCGACAAGTAGAACAATGAATGGAACAGGTAGACGGTTGGAATCTTTGTATATATTGCTTCTATATAATCTAAGAAACATATATGCAAAGCATCTAAACAGTAACAATCGCCAATTTTTTGATCTTCAAGTTTAAGTGAACAGCGAGCCCCATTGATAATCATGAAATGGAAATTATTTGTAACTTTCTACAAGTAGAACAATGAATAGAACAGGTAGACGGGTGAAATCTTTCTGTATATTGCTTCTAAATAGTCTAAGAAACATATATGCAAAGCGTCCAAACAGTACAATTCGCCAATTTTTTGTTCTTCAAGTTTAAGTAAACTACGATCCCCATTGTTAATCCCTTAACGGAAATTATTTGCAACTTTCGACAAGTAGAAAAATGAATGGAACAGGTAGACGGTTGAAATCTATGTATATATTGCTTCTATATAATCTAAGAAACATATATGCAAAGCATCCAAACAGTACAGCTCGCCAATTATTTCATCTTCTTGTTTAAGTGAACTACGAGCCCCATTGTTAATCCTTTAAAGGAAATTATCTGTAAATTTCGGCAAGTAGAACAATGAATGGAATAGTAGACGGTGGAATCATTGTATATATTGCTTCTATATAGTCTATGAAACATATTTGCAAAGCATCCAAACAGTAAAATTCGCCAATTTTTTGTTCTTCAAGTTTAAGTGAACTACGATCCCCATTGTTAATCCCTTAACGGAAATTATTTGTAACTTTCGACAAGTAGAACAATGAATGGAACAGGTAGACGGTTGAAATCATTGTATATATTGCTTCTATATAGTCTAAGAAACATATATGCAAAGCATCCAAACAGTACCATTCGCCAATTTTTTGTTCTTCATGTTTAAGTGAACTACGAGCCCCATTGTTAATCCTTTAAAGGAAATTATTTGTAAATTTCGGCAAGTAGAACAATGAATGGAATAGGTAGACGGTTGAAATATTTGTATATATTGCTTCTATATAGTATCGGAAACATATATGCAAAGCATCCAAACAGTACAATTCGCCAATTTTTTGTTCTTCAAGTTTAAGTGAACAAAAAGCCCCATTGTTAATCCTTTAACGGAAATTAATTGTAACTTTCGACAAGTAGAACAATGAATGGAACATGTAGACGGTTGAAATCTTTGTAGATATTGCTTCTATATAGTCTAAGAAACATATATGCAAAGCATCCAAACAGCACAATTCGCCAATTTATTGTTCTTCAAGTTTAAGTGAACAACGAGCCCCATTGTTAATCCTTTAAAGGAAATTATTTGTAACTTTCGACAAGTAGAACAATGAATGGAACAGGTAGACGGTTGAAATCTTTGTATATATTGCTTCTATATAGTCTAAGAAACATATATGCAAAGCATCCAAACAGTACCATTCGCCAATTTTTTGTTCTTCATGTTTAAGTGAACTACGAGCCCCATTGTTAATCCTTTAAAGGAAATTATTTGTAAATTTCGGCAAGTAGAACAATGAATGGAATAGGTAGACGGTTGAAATCATTGTATATATTGCTTCTAAATAGTCTAAGAAACATATATGCAAAGCATCCAAACAGTACAATTCGCCAATTTTTTGTTCTTCAAGTTTAAGTAAACTACGATCCCCATTGTTAATCCCTTAACGGAAATTATTTGTAACTTTCGACAAGTAGAACAATGAATGGAACAGGTAGACGGTTGAAATCATTGTATATATTGCTTCTATATAGTCTAAGAAACATATATGCAAAGCATCCAAACAGTACAATTCGACAATTTTTTGTTCTTCAAGTTTAGTGAACAATGAGCCCCAATGGTTAATCCTTTATCGGAAATTATTTGTAATTTTCGACAAGTAGAACAATGAATGGAACAGGTAGACGGTTGAAACCTTTGTATATATTGCTTCTATATAGTCTAAGAAACATATATGCAAAGCATCCAAACAGTACAATTCGACAATTTTTTGTTCTTCAAGTTGAGTGAACAATGAGCCCCAATGGTTAATCCTTTATCGGAAATTATTTGTAATTTTCGACAAGTAGAACAATGAATGGAACAGGTAGACGGTTGAAATCTTTGTATATATTGCTTCCATATAGTCTAAGAAACATGTACGCAAAGCATCCAAACAGTACAATTCGCCAATTTTTTGTTCTTCAAGTTTAAGTGAACTACGATCCCCATTGTTAATCCCTTAACGGAAATTATTTGTAACTTTCGACAAGTAGAACAGTGAATGGAACAGGTAGACGGTTGAAATCATTGTATATATTGCTTCTATATAGTCTAAGAAACATATATGCAAAGCATCCAAACAGTACCATTCGCCAATTTTTTGTTCTTCAAGTTTAAGTGAACGACGAGCCCCATTGTTAATCATTTAACGGAAATTAATTCTAACTTTCGACAAGTAGAACAATGAATGGAACAGGTAGACGTTTGAAATCAATGTATATATTGCTTCTTTATAGTCTAAGAAACATATATGCAAAGCATCCAAACAGTACCATTCGCCACTTTTTTGTTCTTCAAGTTTAAGTGAACAACGAGCCCCATTGTTAATCCTTTAAAGGAAATTATTTGTAAATTTCGACAAGTAGAACAATGATTGGAACACGTAGACGGTTGAAATCTTTGTATATATTGCTTCCATATAGTCTAAGAAACATGTACGCAAAGCATCCAAACAGTACAATACGCCAATTTTTTGTTCTTCAAGTTTAAGTGAACTACGATCCCCATTGTTAATCCCTTAACGGAAATTATTTGTAACTTTCGACAAGTAGAACAGTGAATGGAACAGGTAGACGGTTGAAATCATTGTATATATTGCTTCTATATAGTCTAAGAAACATATATACAAAGCATCCAAACAGTACCATTCGCCAATTTTTTGTCCTTCAAGTTTAAGTGAACAATGAGCCCCATTGTTAATCCTTTATCGGAAATTATTTGTAACTTTCGACAAGTAGAACAATGAATGGAACAGGTAGACGGTCGAAATCTTTGTATATATTGCTTCTATATAGTCTAAGAAACATATATGCAAATCATCCAAACAGTACAATTCGCCAATTATTTGATCTTCAAGTTTAAGTGAACTACGAGCCCCATTGTTAATACTTTAACGGAAATTATTTGTAACTTGCGACAAGTAGAACAATGAATGGAACAGGTAGACGGTTGAAATCAATGTATATATTGCTTCTATATAGTCTAAGAAACATATATGCAAAGCATCCAAACAGTACCATTCGCCAATTTTTTGTTCTTCAAGTTTAAGTGAACAATGAGCCCCATTGTTAATCCTTCATCGGAAATTATTTGTAACTTTCGACAAGTAGAACAATGAATGGAACAGGTAGACGGTCGAAATCTTTGTATATATTGCTTCTATATAGTCTAAGAAACATATATGCAAAGCATCCAAACAGTACAATTCGCCAATTTTTTGTTCTTCAAGTTTAAGTGAACAATGAGCCCCAATGGTTAATCCGTTATCGGAAATTATTTGTAACTTTCGACAAGTAGAACAATGAATGGAAAAGGTAGACGGTTGAAATCATTGTATATATAGCTTCTATATAGTCTAAGAAACATATATGCAAAGCATCCAAACAGTACAATTCGACAATTTTTTGTTCTTCAAGTTTAGTGAACAATGAGCCCCAATGGTTAATCCTTTATCGGAAATTATTTGTAATTTTCGACAAGTAGAACAATGAATGGAACAGGTAGACGGTTGAAATCTTTGTATATATTGCTTCTATATAATCTAAGAAACATATATGCAAAGCATCCAAACAGTACCATTCGCCAATTTTTTGTTCTTCAAGTTTAAGTGAACAACGAGCCCCATTGTTAATCCTTTAAAGGAAATTATTTGTAACTTTCGACCAGTAGAACAATGAATGGAACAGGTAGACGGTTGAAATCTTTGTATATATTGCTTCTATATAGTCTAAGAAACATTTATGCAAAGCATCCAAACAGTACCATTCGCCAATTTTTTGTTCTTCAAGTTTAAGTGAACACTGAGCAGCAATTGTTAATCCTTTATCGGAAATTATTTGTAATTTTCGACAAGTAGAACAATGAATGGAACAGTTAGACGGTTGAAATATTTGTATATATTGCTTCTATATAGTCTAAGAAACATATATGCAAAGCATCCAAACAGTACAATTCGCCAATTTTTTGTTCTTCAAGTTTAAGTAAACTACGAACCCCATTGTTAATCCCTTGACGGAAATTATTTGTAACTTTCGACAAGTAGAACAATGAATGGAAAAGGTAGACGGTTGAAATCATTGTATATATTGCTTCTATATAGTCTAAGAAACATATATGCAAAGCATCCAAACAGTACAATTCGACAATTTTTTGTTCTTCAAGTTTAGTGAACAATGAGCCCCAATGGTTAATCCTTTATCGGAAATTATTTGTAATTTTCGACAAGTAGAACAATGAATGGAACAGGTAGACGGTTGAAATCTTTGTATATATTGCTTCTATATAATCTAAGAAACATATATGCAAAGCATCCAAACAGTACCATTCGCCAATTTTTTGTTCTTCAAGTTTAAGTGAACAACGAGCCCCATTGTTAATCCTTTAAAGGAAATTATTTGTAACTTTCGACAAGTAGAACAATGAATGGAACAGGTAGACGGTTGAAATCTTTGTACATATTGCTTCTATATAGTCTAAGAAACATATATGCAAAGCATCCAAACAGTACCATTCGCCAATTTTTTGTTCTTCAAGTTTAAGTGAACACTGAGCACCAATTGTTAATCCTTTATCGGAAATTATTTGTAATTTTCGACAAGTAGAACAATGAATGGAACAGTTAGACGGTTGAAATATTTGTATATATTGCTTCTATATAGTCTACGAAACATATATGCAAAGCATCCAAACAGTACAATTCGCCAATTTTTTGTTCTTCAAGTTTAAGTGAACTACGATCCCCATTGTTAATCCCTTAACGGAAATTATTTGTAACTTTCGACAAGTAGAACAATGAATGGAACAGGTAGATGGTTGAAATCTTTGTATATATTGCTTCTATATAGTCTAAGAAACATATATGCAAAGCATCCAAACAGTACCATTCGCCAATTTTTTGTTCTTCAAGTTTAAGTGAACACTGAGCACCAATGGTTAATCCTTTATCGGAAATTATTTGTAATTTTCGACAAGTAGAACAATGAATGGAACAGTTAGACGGTTGAAATATTTGTATATATTGCTTCTATATAGTCTACGAAACATATATGCAAAGCATCCAAACAGTACAATTCGCCAATTTTTTGTTCTTCAAGTTTAAGTGAACTACGATCCCCATTGTTAATCCCTTAACGGAAATTATTTGTAACTTTCGACAAGTAGAACAATGAATGGAACAGGTAGATGGTTGAAATCTTTGTATATATTGCTTCTATATAGTCTAAGAAACATATATGCAAAGCATCCAAACAGTACCATTCGCCAATTTTTTGTTCTTCAAGTTTAAGTGAACACTGAGCACCAATGGTTAATCCTTTATCGGAAATTATTTGTAATTTTCGACAAGTAGAACAATGAATGGAACAGTTAGACGGTTGAAATATTTGTATATATTGCTTCTATATAGTCTACGAAACATATATGCAAAGCATCCAAACAGTACAATTCGCCAATTTTTTGTTCTTCAAGTTTAAGTGAACTACGATCCCCATTGTTAATCCCTTAACGGAAATTATTTGTAACTTTCGACAAGTAGAACAGTGAATGGAACAGGTAGACGATTGAAATCTTTGTATATATTGCTTCTATATAGTCTAAGAAACATATATGCAAAGCATCCAAACAGTACCATTCGCCAATTTTTTGTTCTTCAAGTTTAAGTAAACTACGATCCCCATTGTTAATCCCTTAACGGAAATTATTTGTAACTTTCGACAAGTAGAACAATGAATGGAACAGGTAGACGGTTGAAACCTTTGTATATATTGCTTCTATATAGTCTAAGAAACATATATGCAAAGCATCCAAACAATACAATTCGACAATTTTTTGTTCTTCAAGTTGAGTGAACAATGAGCCCCAATGGTTAATCCTTTATCGGAAATTATTTGTAATTTTCGACAAGTAGAACAATGAATGGAACAGGTAGACGGTTGAAATCTTTGTATATATTGCTTCCATATAGTCTAAGAAACATGTACGCAAAGCATCCAAACAGTACAATTCGCCAATTTTTTGTTCTTCAAGTTTAAGTGAACTACGATCCCCATTGTTAATCCCTTAACGGAAATTATTTGTAACTTTCGACAAGTAGAACAGTGAATGGAACAGGTAGACGGTTGAAATCATTGTATATATTGCTTCTATATAGTCTAAGAAACATATATGCAAAGCATCCAAACAGTACAATTTGCCAATTTTTTGTTCTTCAAGTTTAAGTGAACAATGAGCCCCAATGGTTAATCCGTTATCGGAAATTATTTGTAACTTTCGACAAGTAGAACAATGAATGGAACAGGTAGATGGTTGAAATCTTTGTATATATTGCTTCTATATAGTCTAAGAAACATATATGCAAAGCATCCAAACAGTACCATTCGCCAATTTTTTGTTCTTCAAGTTTAACTGAACTACGAGCCCCATTGTTTATCCTTTAAAGGAAATTATTTGTAAATTTCGACAAGTAGAACAATGAATGGAACAGGTAGACTGTTGAAATCATTGTATATATTGCTTCTAAATAGTCTAAGAAACATATATGCAAAGCATCCAAACAGTACAATTCGCCAATTTTTTGTTCTTCAAGTTTAAGTGAACTACGATCCCCATTGTTAATCCCTTAACGGAAATTATTTGTAACTTTCGACAAGTAGAACAGTGAATGGAACAGGTAGACGGTTGAAATCATTGTATATATTGCTTCTATATAGTCTAAGAAACATATATGCAAAGCATCCAAACAGTACCATTCGCCAATTTCTTGTACTTCAAGTTTAAGTGAACTACGAGCCCCACTGTTAATCCTTTAACGGAAATTAATTGTAACTTTCGACAAGTAGAACAATGAATGGAACAGGTAGACGGTTGAAATCTTTGTAGATATTGCTTCTATATAGTCTAAGAAACATATATGCAAAGCATCCAAACAGCACAATTCGCCAATTTATTGTTCTTCAAGTTTAAGTGAACAACGAGCCCCATTGTTAATCCTTTAAAGGAAATTATTTGTAACTTTCGACAAGTAGAACAATGAATGGAACAGGTAGACGGTTGAAAGCTTTGTATATATTGCTTCTATATAATCTAAGAAACATATATGCAAAGCATCTAAACAGTAACAATCGCCAATTTTTTGACCTTCAAGTTTAAGTGAACAGCGAGCCCCATTGATAATCATGAAATTGAAATTATTTGTAACTTTCTACAAGTAGAACAATGAATAGTACAGGTAGACGGGTGAAATCTTTCTGTATATTGCTTCTAAATAGTCTAAGAAACATATATGCAAAGCATCCAAACAGTAAAATTCGTCAATTTTTTATTCTTCAAGTTTAAGTGAACTACGAGCCCCATTGTTAATCCTTTAAAGGAAATTATTTGTAAATTTCGACAAGTAGAACAATGAATGGATCTTGTAGACGGTTGAATTCATTGTATATATTGCTTCTATATGGTCTACGAAACATATATGCAAAGCATCCAAACAGTACAATTCGCCAATTTTTTGTTCTTCAAGTTTAAGTGAACTATGAGCCCCATTGTTAATCCTTTAATGGAAATTAATTGTAACTTTCTACAAGTAGAACAATGATTGGAACACGTAGACGGTTGAAATCTTTGTATATATTGCTTCCATATAGTCTAAGAAACATATATGCAAAGCATCCAAACAGTACAATTCGCCAATTTCTTGTTCTTCAAGTTTAAGTGAACAATGAGCCCCATTGTTAATCCTTTATCGGAAATTATTTGTAATTTTCGACAAGTAGAACAATGAATGGAACAGGTAGACGGTTGAAATCTTTGTATATATTGCTTCTATATAATCTAAGAAACATATATGCAAAGCATCCAAACAGTACAATTCGCCAATTATTTCATCTTCATGTTTAAGTGAACTACGAGCCCCATTGTTAATACTTTAACGGAAATTATTTGTAACTTCCGATAAGTAGAACAATGAATGGAACAGGTAGACGGTTGAAATCTTTGTATATATAGCTTCCATATAGTCTAAGAAACAAATATGCAAAGCATCCAAACAGTACAATTCGCCAATTTTTTGTTCTTCAAGTTTAAGTAAACTACGATCCCCATTGTTAATCCTGAACGGAAATTATTTGTAACTTTCGACAAGTAGAACAATGAATAGTGCAGGTAGACGGTTGAAATCTTTGTATATGTTGCTTCTATATATTCTAAGAAACATATATGCAAAGCATCAAAACAGTATAATTCGACAATTTTTTGTTCTTCAAGTTTAGTGAACAATGAGCCCCAATGGTTAATCCTTTATCGGAACTTATTTGTAATTTTCGACAAGTAGAACAATGAATGGAACAGGTAGACGGTTGAAATCTTTGTATATATTGCTTCCATATAGTCTAAGAAACATATATGCAAAGCATCCAAACAGTACCATTCGCCAATTTTTTGTTCTTCAAGTTTAAGTGAACAATGAGCCCCATTGTTAATCCTTTATCGGAAATTATTTGTAACTTTCGACAAGTAGAACAATGAATGGATCTTGTAGACGGTTGAATTCATTGTATATATTGCTTCTATATAGTCTACGAAACATATATGCAAAGCATCCAAACAGTACAATTCGCCAATTATTTCATCTTCATGTTTAAGTGAACTACGAGCCCCATTGTTAATACTTTAACGGAAATTATTTGTAACTTCCGACAAGTAGAACAATGAATGGAACAGGTAGACGGTTGGAATCTTTGTATATATTGCTTCTATATAATCTAAGAAACATATATGCAAAGCATCTAAACAGTAACAATCGCCAATTTTTTGATCTTCAAGTTTAAGTGAACAGCGAGCCCCATTGATAATCATGAAATGGAAATTATTTGTAACTTTCTACAAGTAGAACAATGAATAGAACAGGTAGACGGGTGAAATCTTTCTGTATATTGCTTCTAAATAGTCTAAGAAACATATATGCAAAGCGTCCAAACAGTACAATTCGCCAATTTTTTGTTCTTCAAGTTTAAGTAAACTACGATCCCCATTGTTAATCCCTTAACGGAAATTATTTGCAACTTTCGACAAGTAGAAAAATGAATGGAACAGGTAGACGGTTGAAATCTATGTATATATTGCTTCTATATAATCTAAGAAACATATATGCAAAGCATCCAAACAGTACAGCTCGCCAATTATTTCATCTTCTTGTTTAAGTGAACTACGAGCCCCATTGTTAATCCTTTAAAGGAAATTATCTGTAAATTTCGGCAAGTAGAACAATGAATGGAATAGTAGACGGTGGAATCATTGTATATATTGCTTCTATATAGTCTATGAAACATATTTGCAAAGCATCCAAACAGTAAAATTCGCCAATTTTTTGTTCTTCAAGTTTAAGTGAACTACGATCCCCATTGTTAATCCCTTAACGGAAATTATTTGTAACTTTCGACAAGTAGAACAATGAATGGAACAGGTAGACGGTTGAAATCATTGTATATATTGCTTCTATATAGTCTAAGAAACATATATGCAAAGCATCCAAACAGTACCATTCGCCAATTTTTTGTTCTTCATGTTTAAGTGAACTACGAGCCCCATTGTTAATCCTTTAAAGGAAATTATTTGTAAATTTCGGCAAGTAGAACAATGAATGGAATAGGTAGACGGTTGAAATATTTGTATATATTGCTTCTATATAGTATCGGAAACATATATGCAAAGCATCCAAACAGTACAATTCGCCAATTTTTTGTTCTTCAAGTTTAAGTGAACAAAAAGCCCCATTGTTAATCCTTTAACGGAAATTAATTGTAACTTTCGACAAGTAGAACAATGAATGGAACAGGTAGACGGTTGAAATCTTTGTAGATATTGCTTCTATATAGTCTAAGAAACATATATGCAAAGCATCCAAACAGCACAATTCGCCAATTTATTGTTCTTCAAGTTTAAGTGAACAACGAGCCCCATTGTTAATCCTTTAAAGGAAATTATTTGTAACTTTCGACAAGTAGAACAATGAATGGAACAGGTAGACGGTTGAAATCTTTGTATATATTGCTTCTATATAGTCTAAGAAACATATATGCAAAGCATCCAAACAGTACCATTCGCCAATTTTTTGTTCTTCATGTTTAAGTGAACTACGAGCCCCATTGTTAATCCTTTAAAGGAAATTATTTGTAAATTTCGGCAAGTAGAACAATGAATGGAATAGGTAGACGGTTGAAATCATTGTATATATTGCTTCTAAATAGTCTAAGAAACATATATGCAAAGCATCCAAACAGTACAATTCGCCAATTTTTTGTTCTTCAAGTTTAAGTAAACTACGATCCCCATTGTTAATCCCTTAACGGAAATTATTTGTAACTTTCGACAAGTAGAACAATGAATGGAACAGGTAGACGGTTGAAATCATTGTATATATTGCTTCTATATAGTCTAAGAAACATATATGCAAAGCATCCAAACAGTACAATTCGACAATTTTTTGTTCTTCAAGTTTAGTGAACAATGAGCCCCAATGGTTAATCCTTTATCGGAAATTATTTGTAATTTTCGACAAGTAGAACAATGAATGGAACAGGTAGACGGTTGAAACCTTTGTATATATTGCTTCTATATAGTCTAAGAAACATATATGCAAAGCATCCAAACAGTACAATTCGACAATTTTTTGTTCTTCAAGTTGAGTGAACAATGAGCCCCAATGGTTAATCCTTTATCGGAAATTATTTGTAATTTTCGACAAGTAGAACAATGAATGGAACAGGTAGACGGTTGAAATCTTTGTATATATTGCTTCCATATAGTCTAAGAAACATGTACGCAAAGCATCCAAACAGTACAATTCGCCAATTTTTTGTTCTTCAAGTTTAAGTGAACTACGATCCCCATTGTTAATCCCTTAACGGAAATTATTTGTAACTTTCGACAAGTAGAACAGTGAATGGAACAGGTAGACGGTTGAAATCATTGTATATATTGCTTCTATATAGTCTAAGAAACATATATGCAAAGCATCCAAACAGTACCATTCGCCAATTTTTTGTTCTTCAAGTTTAAGTGAACGACGAGCCCCATTGTTAATCCTTTAACGGAAATTAATTCTAACTTTCGACAAGTAGAACAATGAATGGAACAGGTAGACGTTTGAAATCAATGTATATATTGCTTCTTTATAGTCTAAGAAACATATATGCAAAGCATCCAAACAGTACCATTCGCCACTTTTTTGTTCTTCAAGTTTAAGTGAACAACGAGCCCCATTGTTAATCCTTTAAAGGAAATTATTTGTAAATTTCGACAAGTAGAACAATGATTGGAACACGTAGACGGTTGAAATCTTTGTATATATTGCTTCCATATAGTCTAAGAAACATGTACGCAAAGCATCCAAACAGTACAATACGCCAATTTTTTGTTCTTCAAGTTTAAGTGAACTACGATCCCCATTGTTAATCCCTTAACGGAAATTATTTGTAACTTTCGACAAGTAGAACAGTGAATGGAACAGGTAGACGGTTGAAATCATTGTATATATTGCTTCTATATAGTCTAAGAAACATATATACAAAGCATCCAAACAGTACCATTCGCCAATTTTTTGTCCTTCAAGTTTAAGTGAACAATGAGCCCCATTGTTAATCCTTTATCGGAAATTATTTGTAACTTTCGACAAGTAGAACAATGAATGGAACAGGTAGACGGTCGAAATCTTTGTATATATTGCTTCTATATAGTCTAAGAAACATATATGCAAATCATCCAAACAGTACAATTCGCCAATTATTTGATCTTCAAGTTTAAGTGAACTACGAGCCCCATTGTTAATACTTTAACGGAAATTATTTGTAACTTGCGACAAGTAGAACAATGAATGGAACAGGTAGACGGTTGAAATCAATGTATATATTGCTTCTATATAGTCTAAGAAACATATATGCAAAGCATCCAAACAGTACCATTCGCCAATTTTTTGTTCTTCAAGTTTAAGTGAACAATGAGCCCCATTGTTAATCCTTCATCGGAAATTATTTGTAACTTTCGACAAGTAGAACAATGAATGGAACAGGTAGACGGTCGAAATCTTTGTATATATTGCTTCTATATAGTCTAAGAAACATATATGCAAAGCATCCAAACAGTACAATTCGCCAATTTTTTGTTCTTCAAGTTTAAGTGAACAATGAGCCCCAATGGTTAATCCGTTATCGGAAATTATTTGTAACTTTCGACAAGTAGAACAATGAATGGAAAAGGTAGACGGTTGAAATCATTGTATATATAGCTTCTATATAGTCTAAGAAACATATATGCAAAGCATCCAAACAGTACAATTCGACAATTTTTTGTTCTTCAAGTTTAGTGAACAATGAGCCCCAATGGTTAATCCTTTATCGGAAATTATTTGTAATTTTCGACAAGTAGAACAATGAATGGAACAGGTAGACGGTTGAAATCTTTGTATATATTGCTTCTATATAATCTAAGAAACATATATGCAAAGCATCCAAACAGTACCATTCGCCAATTTTTTGTTCTTCAAGTTTAAGTGAACAACGAGCCCCATTGTTAATCCTTTAAAGGAAATTATTTGTAACTTTCGACCAGTAGAACAATGAATGGAACAGGTAGACGGTTGAAATCTTTGTATATATTGCTTCTATATAGTCTAAGAAACATTTATGCAAAGCATCCAAACAGTACCATTCGCCAATTTTTTGTTCTTCAAGTTTAAGTGAACACTGAGCACCAATTGTTAATCCTTTATCGGAAATTATTTGTAATTTTCGACAAGTAGAACAATGAATGGAACAGTTAGACGGTTGAAATATTTGTATATATTGCTTCTATATAGTCTAAGAAACATATATGCAAAGCATCCAAACAGTACAATTCGCCAATTTTTTGTTCTTCAAGTTTAAGTAAACTACGAACCCCATTGTTAATCCCTTGACGGAAATTATTTGTAACTTTCGACAAGTAGAACAATGATTGGAAAAGGTAGACGGTTGAAATCATTGTATATATTGCTTCTATATAGTCTAAGAAACATATATGCAAAGCATCCAAACAGTACAATTCGACAATTTTTTGTTCTTCAAGTTTAGTGAACAATGAGCCCCAATGGTTAATCCTTTATCGGAAATTATTTGTAATTTTCGACAAGTAGAACAATGAATGGAACAGGTAGACGGTTGAAATCTTTGTATATATTGCTTCTATATAATCTAAGAAACATATATGCAAAGCATCCAAACAGTACCATTCGCCAATTTTTTGTTCTTCAAGTTTAAGTGAACAACGAGCCCCATTGTTAATCCTTTAAAGGAAATTATTTGTAACTTTCGACAAGTAGAACAATGAATGGAACAGGTAGACGGTTGAAATCTTTGTATATATTGCTTCTATATAGTCTAAGAAACATATATGCAAAGCATCCAAACAGTACCATTCGCCAATTTTTTGTTCTTCAAGTTTAAGTGAACACTGAGCACCAATTGTTAATCCTTTATCGGAAATTATTTGTAATTTTCGACAAGTAGAACAATGAATGGAACAGTTAGACGGTTGAAATATTTGTATATATTGCTTCTATATAGTCTACGAAACATATATGCAAAGCATCCAAACAGTACAATTCGCCAATTTTTTGTTCTTCAAGTTTAAGTGAACTACGATCCCCATTGTTAATCCCTTAACGGAAATTATTTGTAACTTTCGACAAGTAGAACAATGAATGGAACAGGTAGATGGTTGAAATCTTTGTATATATTGCTTCTATATAGTCTAAGAAACATATATGCAAAGCATCCAAACAGTACCATTCGCCAATTTTTTGTTCTTCAAGTTTAAGTGAACACTGAGCACCAATGGTTAATCCTTTATCGGAAATTATTTGTAATTTTCGACAAGTAGAACAATGAATGGAACAGTTAGACGGTTGAAATATTTGTATATATTGCTTCTATATAGTCTACGAAACATATATGCAAAGCATCCAAACAGTACAATTCGCCAATTTTTTGTTCTTCAAGTTTAAGTGAACTACGATCCCCATTGTTAATCCCTTAACGGAAATTATTTGTAACTTTCGACAAGTAGAACAGTGAATGGAACAGGTAGACGATTGAAATCTTTGTATATATTGCTTCTATATAGTCTAAGAAACATATATGCAAAGCATCCAAACAGTACCATTCGCCAATTTTTTGTTCTTCAAGTTTAAGTAAACTACGATCCCCATTGTTAATCCCTTAACGGAAATTATTTGTAACTTTCGACAAGTAGAACAATGAATGGAACAGGTAGACGGTTGAAACCTTTGTATATATTGCTTCTATATAGTCTAAGAAACATATATGCAAAGCATCCAAACAATACAATTCGACAATTTTTTGTTCTTCAAGTTGAGTGAACAATGAGCCCCAATGGTTAATCCTTTATCGGAAATTATTTGTAATTTTCGACAAGTAGAACAATGAATGGAACAGGTAGACGGTTGAAATCTTTGTATATATTGCTTCCATATAGTCTAAGAAACATGTACGCAAAGCATCCAAACAGTACAATTCGCCAATTTTTTGTTCTTCAAGTTTAAGTGAACTACGATCCCCATTGTTAATCCCTTAACGGAAATTATTTGTAACTTTCGACAAGTAGAACAGTGAATGGAACAGGTAGACGGTTGAAATCATTGTATATATTGCTTCTATATAGTCTAAGAAACATATATGCAAAGCATCCAAACAGTACAATTCGCCAATTTTTTGTTCTTCAAGTTTAAGTGAACAATGAGCCCCAATGGTTAATCCGTTATCGGAAATTATTTGTAACTTTCGACAAGTAGAACAATGAATGGAACAGGTAGATGGTTGAAATCTTTGTATATATTGCTTCTATATAGTCTAAGAAACATATATGCAAAGCATCCAAACAGTACCATTCGCCAATTTTTTGTTCTTCAAGTTTAACTGAACTACGAGCCCCATTGTTTATCCTTTAAAGGAAATTATTTGTAAATTTCGACAAGTAGAACAATGAATGGAACAGGTAGACTGTTGAAATCATTGTATATATTGCTTCTAAATAGTCTAAGAAACATATATGCAAAGCATCCAAACAGTACAATTCGCCAATTTTTTGTTCTTCAAGTTTAAGTGAACTACGATCCCCATTGTTAATCCCTTAACGGAAATTATTTGTAACTTTCGACAAGTAGAACAGTGAATGGAACAGGTAGACGGTTGAAATCATTGTATATATTGCTTCTATATAGTCTAAGAAACATATATGCAAAGCATCCAAACAGTACCATTCGCCAATTTTTTGTACTTCAAGTTTAAGTGAACTACGAGCCCCACTGTTAATCCTTTAACGGAAATTAATTGTAACTTTCGACAAGTAGAACAATGAATGGAACAGGTAGACGGTTGAAATCTTTGTAGATATTGCTTCTATATAGTCTAAGAAACATATATGCAAAGCATCCAAACAGCACAATTCGCCAATTTATTTTTCTTCAAGTTTAAGTGAACAACGAGCCCCATTGTTAATCCTTTAAAGGAAATTATTTGTAACTTTCGACAAGTAGAACAATGAATGGAACAGGTAGACGGTTGAAATCTTTGTATATATTGCTTCTATATAATCTAAGAAACATATATGCAAAGCATCTAAACAGTAACAATCGCCAATTTTTTGATCTTCAAGTTTAAGTGAACAGCGAGCCCCATTGATAATCATGAAATGGAAATTATTTGTAACTTTCTACAAGTAGAACAATGAATAGTGCAGGTAGACGGGTGAAATCTTTCTGTATATTGCTTCTAAATAGTCTAAGAAACATATATGCAAAGCATCCAAACAGTAAAATTCGTCAATTTTTTATTCTTCAAGTTTAAGTGAACTACGAGCCCCATTGTTAATCCTTTAAAGTAAATTATTTGTAAATTTCGACAAGTAGAACAATGAATGGATCTTGTAGACGGTTGAATTCATTGTATATATTGCTTCTATATGGTCTACGAAACATATATGCAAAGCATCCAAACAGTACAATTCGCCAATTTTTTGTTCTTCAAGTTTAAGTGAACTATGAGCCCCATTGTTAATCCTTTAATGGAAATTAATTGTAACTTTCTACAAGTAGAACAATGATTGGAACACGTAGACGGTTGAAATCTTTGTATATATTGCTTCCATATAGTCTAAGAAACATATATGCAAAGCATCCAAACAGTACAATTCGCCAATTTCTTGTTCTTCAAGTTTAAGTGAACAATGAGCCCCATTGTTAATCCTTTATCGGAAATTATTTGTAATTTTCGACAAGTAGAACAATGAATGGAACAGGTAGACGGTTGAAATCTTTGTATATATTGCTTCTATATAATCTAAGAAACATATATGCAAAGCATCCAAACAGTACAATTCGCCAATTATTTCATCTTCATGTTTAAGTGAACTACGAGCCCCATTGTTAATACTTTAACGGAAATTATTTGTAACTTCCGATAAGTAGAACAATGAATGGAACAGGTAGACGGTTGAAATCTTTGTATATATTGCTTCCATATAGTCTAAGAAACAAATGTGCAAAGCATCCAAACAGTACAATTCGCCAATTTTTTGTTCTTCAAGTTTAAGTAAACTACGATCCCCATTGTTAATCCTTAACGGAAATTATTTGTAACTTTCGACAAGTAGAACAATGAATAGTGCAGGTAGACGGTTGAAATCTTTGTATATGTTGCTTCTATATATTCTAAGAAACATATATGCAAAGCATCAAAACAGTATAATTCGACAATTTTTTGTTCTTCAAGTTTAGTGAACAATGAGCCCCAATGGTTAATCCATTATCGGAACTTATTTGTAATTTTCGACAAGTAGAACAATGAATGGAACAGGTAGACGGTTGAAATCTTTGTATATATTGCTTCCATATAGTCTAAGAAACATATATGCAAAGCATCCAAACAGTACCATTCGCCAATTTTTTGTTCTTCAAGTTTAAGTGAACAATGAGCCCCATTGTTAATCCTTTATCGGAAATTATTTGTAACTTTCGACAAGTAGAACAATGAATGGATCTTGTAGACGGTTGAATTCATTGTATATATTGCTTCTATATAGTCTACGAAATATATATGCAAAGCATCCAAACAGTACAATTCGCCAATTATTTCATCTTCATGTTTAAGTGAACTACGAGCCCCATTGTTAATACTTTAACGGAAATTATTTGTAACTTCCGACAAGTAGAACAATGAATGGAACAGGTAGACGGTTGGAATCTTTGTATATATTGCTTCTATATAATCTAAGAAACATATATGCAAAGCATCTAAACAGTAACAATCGCCAATTTTTTGATCTTCAAGTTTAAGTGAACAGCGAGCCCCATTGATAATCATGAAATGGAAATTATTTGTAACTTTCTACAAGTAGAACAATGAATAGAACAGGTAGACGGGTGAAATCTTTCTGTATATTGCTTCTAAATAGTCTAAGAAACATATATGCAAAGCATCCAAACAGTACATTTCGTCAATTTTTTGTTCTTCAAGTTTAAGTGAACTACGAGCCCCATTGTTAATCCTTTAAAGGAAATTATTTGTAAATTTCGACAAGTAGAACAATGAATGGATCTTGTAGACGGTTGAATTCATTGTATATATTGCTTCCATATAGTCTAAGAAACATGTATGCAAAGCATCCAAACAGTACAATTCGCCAATTTTTTGCTCTTCAAGTGTAAGTGAACTACGAGCCCCATTGTTAATCCTTTAATGGAAATTAACTGTAACTTTCTACAAGTAGAACAATGATTGGAACACGTAGACGGTTGAAATCTTTGTATATATTGCTTCTATATAGTCCAAGAAACATATATGCAAAGCGTCCAAACAGTACAATTCGCCAATTTTTTGTTCTTCAAGTTTAAGTAAACTACGATCCCCATTGTTAATCCCTTAACGGAAATTATTTGCAACTTTCGACAAGTAGAAAAATGAATGGAACAGGTAGACGGTTGAAATCTATGTATATATTGCTTCTATATAATCTAAGAAACATATATGCAAAGCATCCAAACAGTACAGCTCGCCAATTATTTCATCTTCTTGTTTAAGTGAACTACGAGCCCCATTGTTAATCCTTTAAAGGAAATTATCTGTAAATTTCGGCAAGTAGAACAATGAATGGAATAGTAGACGGTGGAATCATTGTATATATTGCTTCTATATAGTCTATGAAACATATTTGCAAAGCATCCAAACAGTAAAATTCGCCAATTTTTTGTTCTTCAAGTTTAAGTAAACTACGATCCCCATTGTTAATCCCTTAACGGAAATTATTTGTAACTTTCGACAAGTAGAACAATGAATGGAACAGGTAGACGGTTGAAATCATTGTATATATTGCTTCTATATAGTCTAAGAAACATATATGCAAAGCATCCAAACAGTACCATTCGCCAATTTTTTGTTCTTCATGTTTAAGTGAACTACGAGCCCCATTGTTAATCCTTTAAAGGAAATTATTTGTAAATTTCGGCAAGTAGAACAATGAATGGAATAGGTAGACGGTTGAAATATTTGTATATATTGCTTCTATATAGTATCGGACACATATATGCACAGCATCCAAACAGTACAATTCGCCAATTTTTTGTTCTTCAAGTTTAAGTGAACAACGAGCCCCATTGTTAATCCTTTAACGGAAATTAATTGTAACTTTCGACAAGTAGAACAATGATTGGAACACGTAGACGGTTGAAATCTTTGTATATATTGCTTCCATATAGTCTAAGAAACATATATGCAAAGCATCCAAACAGTACCATTCGCCAATATTTGTTCTTCAAGTTTAAGTGAACAATGAGCCCCATTGTTAATCCTTTATCGGAAATTATTTGTAAATTTCGACAAGTAGAACAATGAATGGAATAGGTAGACTGTTGAAATCATTGTATATATTGCTTCTATATAGTCCAAGAAACATATATGCAAAGCGTCCAAACAGTACAATTCGCCAATTTTTTGTTCTTCAAGTTTAAGTAAACTACGATCCCCATTGTTAATCCCTTAACGGAAATTATTTGCAACTTTCGACAAGTAGAAAAATGAATGGAACAGGTAGACGGTTGAAATCTATGTATATATTGCTTCTATATAATCTAAGAAACATATATGCAAAGCATCCAAACAGTACAGCTCGCCAATTATTTCATCTTCTTGTTTAAGTGAACTACGAGCCCCATTGTTAATCCTTTAAAGGAAATTATCTGTAAATTTCGGCAAATTGAACAATGAATGGAATAGTAGACGGTGGAATCATTGTATATATTGCTTCTATATAGTCTATGAAACATATTTGCAAAGCATCCAAACAGTAAAATTCGCCAATTTTTTGTTCTTCAAGTTTAAGTAAACTACGATCCCCATTGTTAATCCCTTAACGGAAATTATTTGTAACTGTCGACAAGTAGAACAATGAATGGAACAGGTAGACGGTTGAAATCATTGTATATATTGCTTCTATATAGTCTAAGAAACATATATGCAAAGCATCCAAACAGTACCATTCGCCAATTTTTTGTTCTTCATGTTTAAGTGAACTACGAGCCCCATTGTTAATCCTTTAAAGGAAATTATTTGTAAATTTCGGCAAGTAGAACAATGAATGGGATAGGTAGACGGTTGAAATATTTGTATATATTGCTTCTATATAGTATCGGAAACATATATGCAAAGCATCCAAACAGTACAATTCGCCAATTTTTTGTTCTTCAAGTTTAAGTGAACAACGAGCCCCATTGTTAATCCTTTAACGGAAATTAATTGTAACTTTCGACAAGTAGAACAATGAATGGAACAGGTAGACGGTTGAAATCTTTGTAGATATTGCTTCTATATAGTCTAAGAAACATATATGCAAAGCATCCAAACAGCACAATTCGCCAATTTATTGTTCTTCAAGTTTAAGTGAACAACGAGCCCCATTGTTAATCCTTTAAAGGAAATTATTTGTAACTTTCGACAAGTAGAACAATGAATGGAACAGGTAGACGGTTGAAATCTTTGTATATATTGCTTCTATATAGTCTAAGAAACATATATGCAAAGCATCCAAACAGTACCATTCGCCAATTTTTTGTTCTTCATGTTTAAGTGAACTACGAGCCCCATTGTTAATCCTTTAAAGGAAATTATTTGTAAATTTCGGCAAGTAGAACAATGAATGGAATAGGTAGACGGTTGAAATCATTGTATATATTGCTTCTAAATAGTCTAAGAAACATATATGCAAAGCATCCAAACAGTACAATTCGCCAATTTTTTGTTCTTCAAGTTTAAGTAAACTACGATCCCCATTGTTAATCCCTTAACGGAAATTATTTGTAACTTTCGACAAGTAGAACAATGAATGGAACAGGTAGACGGTTGAAATCATTGTATATATTGCTTCTATATAGTCTAAGAAACATATATGCAAAGCATCCAAACAGTACAATTCGACAATTTTTTGTTCTTCAAGTTTAGTGAACAATGAGCCCCAATGGTTAATCCTTTATCGGAAATTATTTGTAATTTTCGACAAGTAGAACAATGAATGGAACAGGTAGACGGTTGAAACCTTTGTATATATTGCTTCTATATAGTCTAAGAAACATATATGCAAAGCATCCAAACAGTACAATTCGACAATTTTTTGTTCTTCAATTTGAGTGAACAATGAGCCCCAATGGTTAATCCTTTATCGGAAATTATTTGTAATTTTCGACAAGTAGAACAATGAATGGAACAGGTAGACGGTTGAAATCTTTCTATATATATTGCTTCTATATAATCTAAGAAACATATATGCAAAGCATCCAAACAGTACCATTCGCCAATTTTTTGTTCTTCAAGTTTAAGTGAACTACGAGCCCCATTGTTAATACTTTCACGGAAATTATTTCTAACTTGCGAGAAGTAGAACAATGAATGGAACTGGTAGCCGGTTGAAATCAATGTATATATTGCTTCTATATAGTCTAAGAAACATATATGCAAAGCATCCAAACAGTACCATTCGCCAATTTTTTGTTCTTCAAGTTTAAGTGAACGACGAGCCCCATTGTTAATCCTTTAACGGAAATTAATTCTAACTTTCGACAAGTAGAACAATGAATGGAACAGGTAGACGGTTGAAATCAATGCATATATTGCTTCTATATAGTCTAAGAAATATATATGCAAAGCATCCAAACAGTACCATTCGCCAATTTTTTGTTCTTCATGTTTAAGTGAACTACGAGCCCCATTGTTAATCCTTTAAAGGAAATTATTTGTAAATTTCGGCAAGTAGAACAATGAATGGAATAGGTAGACGGTTGAAATCATTGTATATATTGCTTCTAAATAGTCTAAGAAACATATATGCAAAGCATCCAAACAGTACAATTCGCCAATTTTTTGTTCTTCAAGTTTAAGTAAACTACGATCCCCATTGTTAATCCCTTAACGGAAATTATTTGTAACTTTCGACAAGTAGAACAATGAATGGAACAGGTAGACGGTTGAAATCATTGTATATATTGCTTCTATATAGTCTAAGAAACATATATGCAAAGCATCCAAACAGTACAATTCGACAATTTTTTGTTCTTCAAGTTTAGTGAACAATGAGCCCCAATGGTTAATCCTTTATCGGAAATTATTTGTAATTTTCGACAAGTAGAACAATGAATGGAACAGGTAGACGGTTGAAACCTTTGTATATATTGCTTCTATATAGTCTAAGAAACATATATGCAAAGCATCCAAACAGTACAATTCGACAATTTTTTGTTCTTCAATTTGAGTGAACAATGAGCCCCAATGGTTAATCCTTTATCGGAAATTATTTGTAATTTTCGACAAGTAGAACAATGAATGGAACAGGTAGACGGTTGAAATCTTTCTATATATATTGCTTCTATATAATCTAAGAAACATATATGCAAAGCATCCAAACAGTACCATTCGCCAATTTTTTGTTCTTCAAGTTTAAGTGAACTACGAGCCCCATTGTTAATACTTTCACGGAAATTATTTCTAACTTGCGAGAAGTAGAACAATGAATGGAACTGGTAGCCGGTTGAAATCAATGTATATATTGCTTCTATATAGTCTAAGAAACATATATGCAAAGCATCCAAACAGTACCATTCGCCAATTTTTTGTTCTTCAAGTTTAAGTGAACGACGAGCCCCATTGTTAATCCTTTAACGGAAATTAATTCTAACTTTCGACAAGTAGAACAATGAATGGAACAGGTAGACGGTTGAAATCAATGCATATATTGCTTCTATATAGTCTAAGAAATATATATGCAAAGCATCCAAACAGTACCATTCGCCAACTTCTTGTTCTTCAAGTTTAAGTGAACTACGAGCCCCATTGTTAATCCCTTAACGGAAATTAATTCTAACTTTCTACAAGTAGAACAATGATTGGAACACGTAGACGGTTGAAATCTTTGTATATATTGCTTCCACATAGTCTAAGAAACATGTACGCAAAGCATCCAAACAGTACAATTCGCCAATTTTTTGTTCTTCAAGTTTAAGTGAACTACGATCCCCATTGTTAATCCCTTAACGGAAATTATTTGTAACTTGCGACAAGTAGAACAATGAATGGAACAGGTAGACGTTTGAAATCAATGTATATATTGCTTCTTTATAGTCTAAGAAACATATATGCAAAGCATCCAAACAGTACCATTCGCCACTTTTTTGTTCTTCAAGTTTAAGTGAACAACGAGCCCCATTGTTAATCCTTTAAAGGAAATTATTTGTAAATTTCGACAAGTAGAACAATGATTGGAACACGTAGACGGTTGAAATCTTTGTATATATTGCTTCCATATAGTCTAAGAAACATGTACGCAAAGCATCCAAACAGTACAATTCGCCAATTTTTTGTTCTTCAAGTTTAAGTGAACTACGATCCCCATTGTTAATCCCTTAACGGAAATTATTTGTAACTTTCGACAAGTAGAACAGTGAATGGAACAGGTAGACGGTTGAAATCATTGTATATATTGCTTCTATATAGTCTAAGAAACATATATGCAAAGCATCCAAACAGTACAATTCGACAATTTTTTGTTCTTCAAGTTTAGTGAACAATGAGCCCCAATGGTTAATCCTTTATCGGAAATTATTTGTAATTTTCGACAAGTAGAACAATGAATGTAACAGGTAGACGGTTGAAATCTTTGTATATATTGCTTCTATATAATCTAAGAAACATATATGCAAAGCATCCAAACAGTACCATTCGCCAATTTTTTGTTCTTCAAGTTTAACTGAACTACGAGCCCCATTGTTTATCCTTTAAAGGAACTTATTTGTAAATTTCGACAAGTAGAACAATGAATGGAACAGGTAGACTGTTGAAATCAGTGTATATATTGCTTCTAAATAGTCTAAGAAACATATATGCAAAGCATCCAAACAGTACAATTCGCCAATTTTTTGTTCTTCAAGTTTAAGTAAACTACGATCCCCATTGTTAATCCCTTGACGGAAATTATTTGTAACTTTCGACAAGTAGAACAATGAATGGAAAAGGTAGACGGTTGAAATCATTGTATATATTGCTTCTATATAGTCTAAGAAACATATATGCAAAGCATCCAAACAGTACAATTCGACAATTTTTTGTTCTTCAAGTTTAGTGAACAATGAGCCCCAATGGTTAATCCTTTATCGGAAATTATTTGTAATTTTCGACAAGTAGAACAATGAATGGAACAGGTAGACGGTTGAAATCTTTGTATATATTGCTTCTATATAATCTAAGAAACATATATGCAAAGCATCCAAACAGTACCATTCGCCAATTTTTTGTTCTTCAAGTTTAAGTGAACAACGAGCCCCATTGTTAATCCTTTAAAGGAAATTATTTGTAAATTTCGGCAAGTAGAACAATGAATGGAATAGGTTGACGGTTGAAATCATTGTATATATTGCTTCTAAATAGACTAAGAAACATATATGCAAAGCATCCAAACAGTACAATTCGCCAATTTTTTGTTCTTCAAGTTTAAGTAAACTACGATCCCCATTGTTAATCCCTTAACGGAAATTATTTGTAACTTTCGACAAGTAGAACAATGAATGGAACAGGTAGACGGTTGAAATCATTGTGTATATTGCTTCTATATAGTCTAAGAAACATATATGCAAAGCATCCAAACAGTACAATTCGACAATTTTTTGTTCTTCAAGTTTAGTGAACAATGAGCCCCAATGGTTAATCCTTTATCGGAAATTATTTGTAATTTTCGACAAGTAGAACAATGAATGGAACAGGTAGACGGTTGAAACCTTTGTATATATTGCTTCTATATAGTCTAAGAAACATATATGCAAAGCATCCAAACAGTACAATTCGACAATTTTTTGTTCTTCAATTTGAGTGAACAATGAGCCCCAATGGTTAATCCTTTATCGGAAATTATTTGTAATTTTCGACAAGTAGAACAATGAATGGAACAGGTAGACGGTTGAAATCTTTCTATATATATTGCTTCTATATAATCTAAGAAACATATATGCAAAGCATCCAAACAGTACCATTCGCCAATTTTTTGTTCTTCAAGTTTAAGTGAACTACGAGCCCCATTGTTAATACTTTCACGGAAATTATTTCTAACTTGCGAGAAGTAGAACAATGAATGGAACTGGTAGCCGGTTGAAATCAATGTATATATTGCTTCTATATAGTCTAAGAAACATATATGCAAAGCATCCAAACAGTACCATTCGCCAATTTTTTGTTCTTCAAGTTTAAGTGAACGACGAGCCCCATTGTTAATCCTTTAACGGAAATTAATTCTAACTTTCGACAAGTAGAACAATGAATGGAACAGGTAGACGGTTGAAATCAATGCATATATTGCTTCTATATAGTCTAAGAAATATATATGCAAAGCATCCAAACAGTACCATTCGCCAACTTCTTGTTCTTCAAGTTTAAGTGAACTACGAGCCCCATTGTTAATCCCTTAACGGAAATTAATTCTAACTTTCTACAAGTAGAACAATGATTGGAACACGTAGACGGTTGAAATCTTTGTATATATTGCTTCCACATAGTCTAAGAAACATGTACGCAAAGCATCCAAACAGTACAATTCGCCAATTTTTTGTTCTTCAAGTTTAAGTGAACTACGATCCCCATTGTTAATCCCTTAACGGAAATTATTTGTAACTTGCGACAAGTAGAACAATGAATGGAACAGGTAGACGTTTGAAATCAATGTATATATTGCTTCTTTATAGTCTAAGAAACATATATGCAAAGCATCCAAACAGTACCATTCGCCACTTTTTTGTTCTTCAAGTTTAAGTGAACAACGAGCCCCATTGTTAATCCTTTAAAGGAAATTATTTGTAAATTTCGACAAGTAGAACAATGATTGGAACACGTAGACGGTTGAAATCTTTGTATATATTGCTTCCATATAGTCTAAGAAACATGTACGCAAAGCATCCAAACAGTACAATTCGCCAATTTTTTGTTCTTCAAGTTTAAGTGAACTACGATCCCCATTGTTAATCCCTTAACGGAAATTATTTGTAACTTTCGACAAGTAGAACAGTGAATGGAACAGGTAGACGGTTGAAATCATTGTATATATTGCTTCTATATAGTCTAAGAAACATATATGCAAAGCATCCAAACAGTACAATTCGACAATTTTTTGTTCTTCAAGTTTAGTGAACAATGAGCCCCAATGGTTAATCCTTTATCGGAAATTATTTGTAATTTTCGACAAGTAGAACAATGAATGTAACAGGTAGACGGTTGAAATCTTTGTATATATTGCTTCTATATAATCTAAGAAACATATATGCAAAGCATCCAAACAGTACCATTCGCCAATTTTTTGTTCTTCAAGTTTAACTGAACTACGAGCCCCATTGTTTATCCTTTAAAGGAACTTATTTGTAAATTTCGACAAGTAGAACAATGAATGGAACAGGTAGACTGTTGAAATCAGTGTATATATTGCTTCTAAATAGTCTAAGAAACATATATGCAAAGCATCCAAACAGTACAATTCGCCAATTTTTTGTTCTTCAAGTTTAAGTAAACTACGATCCCCATTGTTAATCCCTTGACGGAAATTATTTGTAACTTTCGACAAGTAGAACAATGAATGGAAAAGGTAGACGGTTGAAATCATTGTATATATTGCTTCTATATAGTCTAAGAAACATATATGCAAAGCATCCAAACAGTACAATTCGACAATTTTTTGTTCTTCAAGTTTAGTGAACAATGAGCCCCAATGGTTAATCCTTTATCGGAAATTATTTGTAATTTTCGACAAGTAGAACAATGAATGGAACAGGTAGACGGTTGAAATCTTTGTATATATTGCTTCTATATAATCTAAGAAACATATATGCAAAGCATCCAAACAGTACCATTCGCCAATTTTTTGTTCTTCAAGTTTAAGTGAACAACGAGCCCCATTGTTAATCCTTTAAAGGAAATTATTTGTAAATTTCGGCAAGTAGAACAATGAATGGAATAGGTTGACGGTTGAAATCATTGTATATATTGCTTCTAAATAGACTAAGAAACATATATGCAAAGCATCCAAACAGTACAATTCGCCAATTTTTTGTTCTTCAAGTTTAAGTAAACTACGATCCCCATTGTTAATCCCTTAACGGAAATTATTTGTAACTTTCGACAAGTAGAACAATGAATGGAACAGGTAGACGGTTGAAATCATTGTGTATATTGCTTCTATATAGTCTAAGAAACATATATGCAAAGCATCCAAACAGTACAATTCGACAATTTTTTGTTCTTCAAGTTGAGTGAACAATGAGCCCCAATGGTTAATCCTTTATCGGAAATTATTTGTAATTTTCGACAAGTAGAACAATGAATGGAACAGGTAGACGGTTGAAATCTTTGTATATATTGCTTCTATATAATCTAAGAAACATATATGCAAAGCATCCAAACAGTACCATTCGCCAACTTCTTGTTCTTCAAGTTTAAGTGAACTACGAGCCCCATTGTTAATCCCTTAACGGAAATTAATTCTAACTTTCTACAAGTAGAACAATGATTGGAACACGTAGACGGTTGAGATCTTTGTATATATTGCTTCCATATAGTCTAAGAAACATGTACGCAAAGCATCCAAACAGTACAATTCGCCAATTTTTTGTTCTTCAAGTTTAAGTGAACTACGATACCCATTGTTAATCCCTTAACGGAAATTATTTGTAACTTGCGACAAGTAGAACAATGAATGGAACAGGTAGACGGTTGAAATCAATGTATATATTGCTTCTTTATAGTCTAAGAAACATATATGCAAAGCATCCAAACAGTACCATTCGCCACTTTTTTGTTCTTCAAGTTTAAGTGAACAACGAGCCCCATTGTTAATCCTTTAAAGGAAATTATTTGTAAATTTCGACAAGTAGAACAATGATTGGAACACGTAGACGGTTGAAATCTTTGTATATATTGCTTCCATATAGTCTAAGAAACATGTACGCAAAGCATCCAAACAGTACAATTCGCCAATTTTTTGTTCTTCAAGTTTAAGTGAACTACGATCCCCATTGTTAATCCCTTAACGGAAATTATTTGTAACTTTCGACAAGTAGAACAATGAATGGAACAGGTAGACGGTTGAAATCAATGTATATATTGCTTCTTTATAGTCTAAGAAACATATATGCAAAGCATCCAAACAGTACCATTCGCCACTTTTTTGTTCTTCAAGTTTAAGTGAACAACGAGCCCCATTGTTAATCCTTTAAAGGAAATTATTTGTAAATTTCGACAAGTAGAACAATGATTGGAACACGTAGACGGTTGAAATCTTTGTATATATTGCTTCCATGTAGTCTAAGAAACATGTACCCAAAGCATCCAAACAGTACAATTCGCCAATTTTTTGTTCTTCAAGTTTAAGTGAACTACGATCCCCATTGTTAATCCCTTAACGGAAATTATTTGTAACTTTCGACAAGTAGAACAGTGAATGGAACAGGTAGACGGTTGAAATCTTTGTATATATTGCTTCTTTATAGTATAAGAAACATATATGCAAAGCATCCAAACAGTACAATTCGCCAATTTTTTGTTCTTCAAGTTTAAGTGAACAATGAGCCCCAATGGTTAATCCGTTATCGGAAATTATTTGTAACTTTCGACAAGTAGAACAATGAATGGAACAGGTAGATGGTTGAAATCTTTGTATATATTGCTTCTATATAGTCTAAGAAACATATATGCAAAGCATCCAAACAGTACCATTCGCCAATTTTTTGTTCTTCAAGTTTAAGTGAACTACGAGCCCCATTGTTTATCCTTTAAAGGAAATTATTTGTAAATTTCGACAAGTAGAACAATGAATGGAACAGGTAGACTGTTGAAATCATTGTATATATTGCTTCTAAATAGTCTAAGAAACATATATGCAAAGCATCCAAACAGTACAATTCGCCAATTTTTTGTTCTTCAAATTTAAGTAAACTACGATCCCCATTGTTAATCCCTTGACGGAAATTATTTGTAACTTTCGACAAGTAGAACAATGAATGGAAAAGGTAGACGGTTGAAATCATTGTATATATTGCTTCTATATAGTCTAAGAAACATATATGCAAAGCATCCAAACAGTACAATTCGACAATTTTTTGTTCTTCAAGTTTAGTGAACAATGAGCCCCAATGGTTAATCCTTTATCGGAAATTATTTGTAACTTTCGACAAGTAGAACAGTGAATGGAACAGATAGACGGTTGAAATCTTTGTATATATTGCTTCTATATAGTATCGGAAACATATATGCAAAGCATCCAAACAGTACAATTCGCCAATTTTTTGTTCTTCAAGTTTAAGTGAACAATGAGCCCCAATGGTTAATCCGTTATCGGAAATTATTTGTAACTTTCGACAAGTAGAACAATGAATGGAACAGGTAGACTGTTGAAATCATTGTATATATTGCTTCTAAATAGTCTAAGAAACATATATGCAAAGCATCCAAACAGTACAATTCGCCAATTTTTTGTTCTTCAAGTTTAAGTAAACTACGATCCCCATTGTTAATCCCTTGACGGAAATTATTTGTAACTTGCGACAAGTAGAACAATGAGTGGAACAGGTAGACGGTTGAAATCAATGTATATATTGCTTCTATATAGTCTAAGAAACATATATGCAAAGCATCCAAACAGTACCAGTCGCCAATTTTTTGTTCTTCAAGTTTAAGTGAACAACGAGGCCCATTGTTAATCCTTTATCGGAAATTATTTCTAACTTTCGACAAGTAGAACAGTGAATGGAACAGGTAGACGGTTGAAATCTTTGTATATATTGCTCCTATATAATCTAAGAAACATATATGCAAAGCATCCAAACAGTACAATTCGCCAATTATTTCATCTTCAAGTTTAAGTGAACTACGAGCCCCATTGTTAACACTTTAACGGAAATTATTTGTAACTTGCGACAAGTAGAACAATGAGTGGAACAGGTAGACGGTTGAAATAAATGTATATATTGCTTCTATATAGTCTAAGAAACATATATGCAAAGCATCCAAACAGTACAATTCGACAATTTTTTGTTCTTCAAGTTTAGTGAACAATGAGCCCCAATGGTTAATCCTTTATCGGAAATTATTTGTAATTTTCGACAAGTAGAACAATGAATGGAAGAGGTAGACGGTTGAAATCTTTGTATATATTGCTTCTATATAATCTAAGAAACATATATGCAAAGCATCCATCAGTACCATTCGCCAATTTTTTGTTCTTCAAGTTTAAGTGAACAACGAGCCCCATTGTTAATCCTTTAAAGGAAATTATTTGTAACTTTCGACAAGTAGAACAATGAATGGAACAGGTAGACGGTTGAAATCTTTGTATATATTGCTTCTATATAGTCTAAGAAACATATATGCAAAGCATCCAAACAGTACCATTCGCCAATTTTTTGTTCTTCAAGTTTAAGTGAACTACGAGCCCCATTGTTTATCCTTTAAAGGAAATTATTTGTAAATTTCGACAAGTAGAACAATGAATGGAACAGGTAGACTGTTGAAATCATTGTATATATTGCTTCTATATAGTCTAAGAAACATATATGCAAAGCATCCAAACAGTACAATTCGACAATTTTTTGTTCTTCAAGTTTAGTGAACAATGAGCCCCAATGGTTAATCCTTTATCGGAAATTATTTGTAATTTTCGACAAGTAGAACAATGAATGGAACAGGTAGACGGTTGAAATCTTTGTATATATTGCTTCTATATAATCTATGAAACATATATGCAAAGCATCCAAACAGTACCATTCGCCAATTTTTTGTTCTTCAAGTTTAAGTGAACAACGAGCCCCATTGTTAATCCTTTAAAGGAAATTATTTGTAACTTTCGACAAGTAGAACAATGAATGGAACAGGTAGACGGTTGAAATCTTTGTATATATTGCTTCTATATAGTCTAAGAAACATATATGCAAAGCATCCAAAAAGTACCATTCGCCAATTTTTTGTTCTTCAAGTTTAAGTGAACAATGAGCCCCAATGGTTAATCCTTTATCGGAAATTATTTGTAACTTTCGACAAGTAGAACAATGAATGGAACAGTTAGACGGTTGAAATATTTGTATATATTGCTTCTATATAGTCTACGAAACATATATGCAAAGTATCCAAACAGTACAATTCGCCAATTTTTTGTACTTCAAGTTTAAGTGAACTACGAGCCCCATTGTTAATCCTTTAACGGAAATTAATTGTAACTTTCGACAAGTAGAACAATGAATGGAACAGGTAGACGGTTGAAATCTTTGTAGATATTGCTTCTATATAGTCTAAGAAACATATATGCAAAGCATCCAAACAGCACAATTCGCCAATTTATTGTTCTTCAAGTTTAAGTGAACAACGAGCCCCATTGTTAATCCTTTAAAGGAAATTATTTGTAACTTTCGACAAGTAGAACAATGAATGGAACAGGTAGACGGTTGAAATCTTTGTATATATTGCTTCTATATAATCTAAGAAACATATATGCAAAGCATCCAAACAGTACCATTCGCCAATTTTTTGTTCTTCAAGTTTAAGTGAACAATGAGCCCCAATGGTTAATCCGTTATCGGAAATTATTTGTAACTTTCGACAAGAAGAACAATGAATGGAAAAGGTAGACGGTTGAAATCTTTGTATATATTGCTTCTATATAGTCTAAGAAACATATATGCAAAGCATCCAAACAGTACCATTCGCCAATTTTTTGTTCTTCAAGTTTAAGTGAACTACGAGCCCCATTGTTAATCCTTTAAAGGAAATTATTTGTAACTTTCGACAAGTAGAACAATGAATGGAACAGGTAGACTGTTGAAATCATTGTATATATTGCTCCTATATAGTCTAAGAAACATATATGCAAAGCATCCAAACAGTACAATTCGCCAATTTTTTGTTCTTCAAGTTTAAGTGAACAATGAGCCCCAATGGTTAATCCGTTATCGGAAATTATTTGTAACTTCCGACAAGTAGAACAATGAATGGAACAGGTAGACGGTTGAAATCAATGTATATATTGCTTCTATATAGTCTAAGAAACATATATGCAAAGCATCCAAACAGTACCATTCGCCAATTGTTTGTTCTTCAAGTTTAAGTGAACAATGAGGCCCATTGTTAATCCTTTATCGGAAATTATTTGTAACTTTCGACAAGTAGAACAATGAATGGAACAGGTAGACGGTAGAAATCTTTGTATATGTTGCTTCTATATAGTCTAAGAAACCTATATGCAAAGCATCTAAACAGTAACATTCGCCAATTTTGTGATCTTCAAGTTTAAGTGAACACCGAGCCCCATTGATAATCATGAAATGGAAATTATTTGTAACTTTCTACAAGTAGAACAATAAATAGTACAGGTAGACGGGTGAAATCTTTCTATATATTGCTTCTAAATAGTCTAAGAAACATAAATGCAAAGCATCCAAACAGTACAATTCGCCAATTTTTTGTTCTTCAAGTTTAAGTGAACTACGAGCCCCATTGTTAATCCTTTAACGGAAATTAATTGTAACTTTCTACAACTAGAACAATGATTGGAACTCGCAGACGGTTGAAATCTTTGTATATATTGCTTCCATATAGTCTAAGAAACATATATGCAAAGCATCCAAACAGTACCATTCGCCAATTTTTTGTTCTTCAAGTTTAAGTGAACAATGTGCCCCGTTGTTAATCCTTTATCGGAAATTATTTGTAACTTTCGACAAGTAGAACAGTGAATGGAACAGGTAGACTGTTGAAATCTTTGTATATATTGCTTCTATATAGTATAAGAAACAAATATGCAAAGCATCCAAACAGTACTATTCGCCAATTTTTTGTTCTTCAAGTTTAAGTGAACAATGAGCCCCAATGGTTAATCCGTTATAGGAAATTATTTGTATTTTTCGACAAGTAGAACAATGAATGGAACAGGTAGACGGTTGAAATCTTTGTATATATTGCTTCTATGTAGTCCAAGAAACATATATGCAAAGCGTCCAGACAGTACAATTCGCCAATTTTTTGCTCCTCAAGTTTAAGTGAACTACGAGCCCCATTGTTAATCCTTTAATGGAAATTATTTGTAAATTTCGGCAAGTAGAGCAGTGAATGGAACAGGTAGACGGTTGAAATCATTGTATGTATTGCTTCTATATAGTCTAAGAAACATATATGCAAAGCATCCAAACAGTACAATTCGACAATTTTTTTTCTTCAAGTTTAGTGAACAATGAGCCCCAATGTTTAATCCGTTATAGGAAATTATTTGTATTTTTCGACAAGTAGAACAATGAATGGAACAGGTAGACGGTTGAAATCTTTGTATATATTGCTTCTATATAATCTACGAAACATATATGCAAAGCATCCAAACAGTACCATTCGCCAATTTTTTGTTCTTCAAGTTTAAGTGAACTACGAGCCCCATTGTTAATCCTTCAAAGGAAATTATTTGTAAATTTCGACAAGTAGAACAATGAATGGAACAGGTAGACTGTTGAAATCATTGTATATATTGCTTCTATATAGTCTAAGAAACATATATGCAAAGCATCCAAACAGTACAATTCGCCAATTTTTTGTTTTTGAAGTTTAAGTAAACTACGATCCCCATTGTTAATCCCTTAACGGAAATTATTTGTAACTTTCGACAAGTAGAACAATGAATGGAACAGGTAGACGGTTGAAATCATTGTATATATTGCTTCTATATAGTCTAAGAAACATATATGAAAAGCATCCAAACAGTACAATTCGACAATTTTTTGTTCTTCAAGTTTACTGAACTACGAGCCCCATTGTTAATCCTTCAACGGAAATTATTTGTAACTTCCGACATGTAGAACAATGAATGGAACAGGTAGACGGTTTAAATCAATGTATATATTGCTTCTATATAGTCTAAGAAACATATATGCAAAGCATCCAAACAGTACAATTCGACAATTTTTTGTTCTTCAAGTTTAGTGAACAATGAGCCCCAATGGTTAATGCTTTATCGGAAATTATTTGTAATTTTCGACAAGTAGAACAATGAATGGAACAGGTAGACGGTTGAAACCTTTGTATATATTGCTTCTATATAGTCTAAGAAACATATATGCAAAGCATCCAAACAGTACAATTCGACAATTTTTTGTTCTTCAAGTTGAGTGAACAATGAGCCCCAATGGTTAATCCTTTATCGGAAATTATTTGTAATTTTCGACAAGTAGAACAATGAATGGAACAGGTAGACGGTTGAAATCTTTGTATATATTGCTTCTATATAATCTAAGAAACATATATGCAAAGCATCCAAACAGTACCATTCGCCAATTTTTTGTTCTTCAAGTTTAAGTGAACTACGAGCCCCATTGTTAATACTTTCACGGAAATTATTTCTAACTTGCGAGAAGTAGAACAATGAATGGAACTGGTAGCCGGTTGAAATCAATGTATATATTGCTTCTATATAGTCTAAGAAACATATATGCAAAGCATCCAAACAGTACCATTCGCCAACTTCTTGTTCTTCAAGTTTAAGTGAACTACGAGCCCCATTGTTAATCCCTTAACGGAAATTAATTCTAACTTTCTACAAGTAGAACAATGATTGGAACACGTAGACGGTTGAAATCTTTGTATATATTGCTTCCATATAGTCTAAGAAACATGTACGCAAAGCATCCAAACAGTACAATTCGCCAATTTTTTGTTCTTCAAGTTTAAGTGAACTACGATCCCCATTGTTAATCCCTTAACGGAAATTATTTGTAACTTGCGACAAGTAGAACAATGAATGGAACAGGTAGACGGTTGAAATCAATGTATATATTGCTTCTTTATAGTCTAAGAAACATATATGCAAAGCATCCAAACAGTACCATTCGCCACTTTTTTGTTCTTCAAGTTTAAGTGAACAACGAGCCCCATTGTTAATCCTTTAAAGGAAATTATTTGTAAATTTCGACAAGTAGAACAATGATTGGAACACGTAGACGGTTTAAATCTTTGTATATATTGCTTCCATATAGTCTAAGAAACATGTACGCAAAGCATCCAAACAGTACAATTCGCCAATTTTTTGTTCTTCAAGTTGAAGTGAACTACGATCCCCATTGTTAATCCCTTAACGGAAATTATTTGTAACTTTCGACAAGTAGAACAGTGAATAGAACAGGTAGACGGTTGAAATCTTTGTATATATTGCTTCTTTATAGTATAAGAAACATATATGCAAAGCATCCAAACAGTACAATTCGCCAATTTTTTGTTCTTCAAGTTTAAGTGAACAATGAGCCCCAATGGTTAATCCGTTATCGGAAATTATTTGTTACTTTCGACAAGTAGAACAATGAATGGAACAGGTAGATGGTTGAAATCTTTGTATATATTGCTTCTATATAGTCTAAGAAACATATATGCAAAGCATCCAAACAGTACAATTCGCCAATTTTTTGTTCTTCAAGTTTAAGTGAACTACGATCCCCATTGTTAATCCCTTAACGGAAATTATTTGTAACTTTCGACAAGTAGAACAGTGAATGGAACAGGTAGACGATTGAAATCTTTGTATATATTGCTTCTATATAGTCTAAGAAACATATATGCAAAGCATCCAAACAGTATCATTCGCCAATTTTTTGTTCTTCATGTTTAAGTGAACTACGAGCCCCATTGTTAATCCTTTAACGGAAATTAATTGTAACTTTCTACAAGTAGAACAATGAATGGAATAGGTAGACGGTTGAAATCATTGTATATATTGCTTCTAAATAGTCTAAGAAACATATATGCAAAGCATCCAAACAGTACAATTCGCCAATTTTTTGTTCTTCAAGTTTAAGTAAACTACGATCCCCATTGTTAATCCCTTAACGGAAATTATTTGTAACTTTCGACAAGTAGAACAATGAATGGAACAGGTAGACGGTTGAAATCTTTGTATATATTGCTTCTATATAGTCTAAGAAACATATATGCAAAGCATCCAAACAGTACCATTCGCCAATTTTTTGTTCTTCAAGTTTAAGTGAACAATGTGCCCCAATGGTTAATCCTTTATCGGAAATTATTTGTAACTTTCGACAAGTAGAACAATGAATGGAACAGGTAGACGGTTGAAATCATTGTATATATTGCTTCTATATAGTCTAAGAAGCATATATGCAAAGCATCCAAACAGTACAATTCGACAATTTTTTGTTCTTCAAGTTTAGTGAACAATGAGCCCCAATGGTTAATCCTTTATCGGAAATTATTTGTAATTTTCGACAAGTAGAACAATGAATGGAACAGGTAGACGGTTGAAATCTTTGTATATATTGCTTCTATATAGTATAAGCAACATATATGCAAAGCATCCAAACAGTACAATTCGCCAATTTTTTGTTCTTCAAGTTTAAGTAAACTACGATCCCCATTGTTAATCCCTTAACGGAAATTATTTGTAACTTTCGACAAGTAGAACAATGAATGGAACAGGTAGACGGTTGAAACCTTTGTATATATTGCTTCTATATAGTCTAAGAAACATATATGCAAAGCATCCAAACAATACAATTCGCCAATTTTTTGTTCTTCAAGTTTAAGTAAACTACGATCCCCATTGTTAATCCCTTAACGGAAATTATTTGTAACTTTCGACAAGTAGAACAACGAATGGAACTGGTAGACGGTTGAAATCTTTTTATATATTGCTTCTATATAGTCTAAGAAACATATATGCAAAGCATCCAAACAGTACAATTCGCCAATTTTTTGTTCTTCAAGTTTAAGTAAACTACGATCCCCATTGTTAATCCCTTAACGGAAATTATTTGTAACTTTCGACAAGTAGAACAATGAATGGAACTGGTAGACGATTGAAATCTTTTTATACATTGCTTCTATATAGTCTAAGAAACATATATGCAAAGCATCCAAACAGTACCATTCGCCAATTTTTGTTCTTCAAGTTTAAGTGAACAATGAGCCCCAATGGTTAATCCGTTATCGGAAATTATTTGTAACTTTCGACAAGAAGAACAATGAATGGAACAGTTAGACTGTTGAAATATTTGTATATATTGCTTCTATGTAGTCTACGAAACATATATGCAAAGCATCCAAGCAGTACAATTCGCCAATTTTTTGTTCTTCAAGTTTAAGTGATCAATGAGCCCCATTGTTAATCCATTATCGGAAATTATTTGTAATTTTCGACAAGTAGAACAGTGAATGGAACAGGTAGACGATTGAAATCTTTGTATATATTGCTTCTATATAGTATAAGCAACATATATGCAAAGCATCCAAACAGTACAATTCGCCAATTTTTTGTTCTTCAAGTTTAAGTAAACTACGATCCCCATTGTTAATCCCTTAACGGAAATTATTTGTAACTTTCGACAAGTAGAACAACGAATGGAACTGGTAGACGGTTGAAATCTTTTTATATATTGCTTCTATATAGTCTAAGAAACATATATGCAAAGCATCCAAACAGTACAATTCGCCAATTTTTTGTTCTTCAAGTTTAAGTAAACTACGATCCCCATTGTTAATCCCTTAACGGAAATTATTTGTAACTTTCGACAAGTAGAACAATGAATGGAACTGGTAGACGATTGAAATCTTTTTATACATTGCTTCTATATAGTCTAAGAAACATATATGCAAAGCATCCAAACAGTACCATTCGCCAATTTTTGTTCTTCAAGTTTAAGTGAACAATGAGCCCCAATGGTTAATCCGTTATCGGAAATTATTTGTAACTTTCGACAAGAAGAACAATGAATGGAAAAGGTAGACGGTTGAAATCTTTGTATATATTGCTTCTATATAGTCTAAGAAACATATATGCAAAGCATCCAAAAAGTACCATTCGCCAATTTTTTGTTCTTCAAGTTTAAGTGAACAATGAGCCCCAATGGTTAATCCTTTATCGGAAATTATTTGTAACTTTCGACAAGTAGAACAATGAATGGAACAGTTAGACGGTTGAAATATATGTATATATTGCTTCTATATAGTCTACGAAACATATATGCAAAGTATCCAAACAGTACAATTCGCCAATTTTTTGTTCTTCAAGTTTAAGTGAACTACGAGCCCCATTGTTAATCCTTTAACGGAAATTAATTGTAACTTTCGACAAGTAGAACAATGAATGGAACAGGTAGACGGTTGAAATCTTTGTAGATATTGCTTCTATATAGTCTAAGAAACATATATGCAAAGCATCCAAACAGCACAATTCGCCAATTTATTGTTCTTCAAGTTTAAGTGAACAACGAGCCCCATTGTTAATCCTTTAAAGGAAATTATTTGTAACTTTCGACAAGTAGAACAATGAATGGAACAGGTAGACGGTTGAAATCTTTGTATATATTGCTTCTATATAATCTAAGAAACATATATGCAAAGCATCCAAACAGTACCATTCGCCAATTTTTTGTTCTTCAAGTTTAAGTGAACAATGAGCCCCAATGGTTAATCCGTTATCGGAAATTATTTGTAACTTTCGACAAGAAGAACAATGAATGGAAAAGGTAGACGGTTGAAATCTTTGTATATATTGCTTCTATATAGTCTAAGAAACATATATGCAAAGCATCCAAACAGTACCATTCGCCAATTTTTTGTTCTTCAAGTTTAAGTGAACTACGAGCCCCATTGTTAATCCTTTAAAGGAAATTATTTGTAACTTTCGACAAGTAGAACAATGAATGGAACAGGTAGACTGTTGAAATCATTGTATATATTGCTCCTATATAGTCTAAGAAACATATATGCAAAGCATCCAAACAGTACAATTCGCCAATTTTTTGTTCTTCAAGTTTAAGTGAACAATGAGCCCCAATGGTTAATCCGTTATCGGAAATTATTTGTAACTTCCGACAAGTAGAACAATGAATGGAACAGGTAGACGGTTGAAATCAATGTATATATTGCTTCTATATAGTCTAAGAAACATATATGCAAAGCATCCAAACAGTACCATTCGCCAATTGTTTGTTCTTCAAGTTTAAGTGAACAATGAGGCCCATTGTTAATCCTTTATCGGAAATTATTTGTAACTTTCGACAAGTAGAACAATGAATGGAACAGGTAGACGGTAGAAATCTTTGTATATGTTGCTTCTATATAGTCTAAGAAACCTATATGCAAAGCATCTAAACAGTAACATTCGCCAATTTTGTGATCTTCAAGTTTAAGTGAACACCGAGCCCCATTGATAATCATGAAATGGAAATTATTTGTAACTTTCTACAAGTAGAACAATAAATAGTACAGGTAGACGGGTGAAATCTTTCTATATATTGCTTCTAAATAGTCTAAGAAACATAAATGCAAAGCATCCAAACAGTACAATTCGCCAATTTTTTGTTCTTCAAGTTTAAGTGAACTACGAGCCCCATTGTTAATCCTTTAACGGAAATTAATTGTAACTTTCTACAACTAGAACAATGATTGGAACTCGCAGACGGTTGAAATCTTTGTATATATTGCTTCCATATAGTCTAAGAAACATATATGCAAAGCATCCAAACAGTACCATTCGCCAATTTTTTGTTCTTCAAGTTTAAGTGAACAATGTGCCCCGTTGTTAATCCTTTATCGGAAATTATTTGTAACTTTCGACAAGTAGAACAGTGAATGGAACAGGTAGACTGTTGAAATCTTTGTATATATTGCTTCTATATAGTATAAGAAACAAATATGCAAAGCATCCAAACAGTACTATTCGCCAATTTTTTGTTCTTCAAGTTTAAGTGAACAATGAGCCCCAATGGTTAATCCGTTATAGGAAATTATTTGTATTTTTCGACAAGTAGAACAATGAATGGAACAGGTAGACGGTTGAAATCTTTGTATATATTGCTTCTATGTAGTCCAAGAAACATATATGCAAAGCGTCCAGACAGTACAATTCGCCAATTTTTTGCTCCTCAAGTTTAAGTGAACTACGAGCCCCATTGTTAATCCTTTAATGGAAATTATTTGTAAATTTCGGCAAGTAGAACAGTGAATGGAACAGGTAGACGGTTGAAATCATTGTATGTATTGCTTCTATATAGTCTAAGAAACATATATGCAAAGCATCCAAACAGTACAATTCGACAATTTTTTTTCTTCAAGTTTAGTGAACAATGAGCCCCAATGTTTAATCCGTTATAGGAAATTATTTGTATTTTTCGACAAGTAGAACAATGAATGGAACAGGTAGACGGTTGAAATCTTTGTATATATTGCTTCTATATAATCTACGAAACATATATGCAAAGCATCCAAACAGTACCATTCGCCAATTTTTTGTTCTTCAAGTTTAAGTGAACTACGAGCCCCATTGTTAATCCTTCAAAGGAAATTATTTGTAAATTTCGACAAGTAGAACAATGAATGGAACAGGTAGACTGTTGAAATCATTGTATATATTGCTTCTATATAGTCTAAGAAACATATATGCAAAGCATCCAAACAGTACAATTCGCCAATTTTTTGTTTTTGAAGTTTAAGTAAACTACGATCCCCATTGTTAATCCCTTAACGGAAATTATTTGTAACTTTCGACAAGTAGAACAATGAATGGAACAGGTAGACGGTTGAAATCATTGTCTATATTGCTTCTATATAGTCTAAGAAACATATATGAAAAGCATCCAAACAGTACAATTCGACAATTTTTTGTTCTTCAAGTTTAGTGAACAATGAGCCCCAATGGTTAATGCTTTATCGGAAATTATTTGTAATTTTCGACAAGTAGAACAATGAATGGAACAGGTAGACGGTTGAAACCTTTGTATATATTGCTTCTATATAGTCTAAGAAACATATATGCAAAGCATCCAAACAGTACAATTCGACAATTTTTTGTTCTTCAAGTTGAGTGAACAATGAGCCCCAATGGTTAATCCTTTATCGGAAATTATTTGTAATTTTCGACAAGTAGAACAATGAATGGAACAGGTAGACGGTTGAAATCTTTGTATATATTGCTTCTATATAATCTAAGAAACATATATGCAAAGCATCCAAACAGTACCATTCGCCAATTTTTTGTTCTTCAAGTTGAAGTGAACTACGATCCCCATTGTTAATCCCTTAACGGAAATTATTTGTAACTTTCGACAAGTAGAACAGTGAATGGAACAGGTAGACGGTTGAAATCTTTGTATATATTGCTTCTTTATAGTATAAGAAACATATATGCAAAGCATCCAAACAGTACAATTCGCCAATTTTTTGTTCTTCAAGTTTAAGTGAACAATGAGCCCCAATGGTTAATCCGTTATCGGAAATTATTTGTAACTTTCGACAAGTAGAACAATGAATGGAACAGGTAGATGGTTGAAATCTTTGTATATATTGCTTCTATATAGTCTAAGAAACATATATGCAAAGCATCCAAACAGTACCATTCGCCAATTTTTTGTTCTTCAAGTTTAAGTGAACTACGAGCCCCATTGTTTATCCTTTAAAGGAAATTATTTGTAAATTTCGACAAGTAGAACAATGAATGGAACAGGTAAACTGTTGAAATCATTGTATATATTGCTTCTAAATAGCCTAAGAAACATATATGCAAAGCATCCAAACAGTACAATTCGCCAATTTTTTGTTCTTCAAGTTTAAGTAATCTACGATCCCCATTGTTAATCCCTTGACGGAAATTATTTGTAACTTTCGACAAGTAGAACAATGAATGGAAAAGGTAGACGGTTGAAATCATTGTATATATTGCTTCTATATAGTCTAAGAAACATATATGCAAAGCATCCAAACAGTACAATTCGGCAATTTTTTGTTCTTCAAGTTTAGTGAACAATGAGCCCCAATGGTTAATCCTTTATCGGAAATTATTTGTAATTTTCGACAAGTAGAACAATGAATGGAACAGGTAGACGGTTGAAATCATTGTATATATTGCTTCTATATAATCTAAGAAACATATATGCAAAGCATCCAAACAGTACCATTCGCCAATTTTTTGTTCTTCAAGTTTAAGTGAACAACGAGCCCCATTGTTAATCCTTTAACGGAAATTAATTGTAACTTTCGACAAGTAGAACAATGAATGGAACAGGTAGACGGTTGAAATCTTTGTAGATATTGCTTCTATATAGTCTAAGAAACATATATGCAAAGCATCCAAACAGCACAATTCGCCAATTTATTGTTCTTCAAGTTTAAGTGAACAACGAGCCCCATTGTTAATCCTTTAAAGGAAATTATTTGTAACTTTCGACAAGTAGAACAATGAATGGAACAGGTAGACGGTTGAAATCTTTGTATATATTGCTTCCATATAGTCTAAGAAACATATATGCAAAGCATCCAAATAGTACCATTCGCCAATTTTTTGTTCATCAAGTTTAAGTGAACAATGAGCCCCATTGTTAATCCTTTATCGGAAATTATTTGTAACTTTCGACAAGTAGAACATTGAATGGAACAGGTAGACGGTTGAAATCTTTGTATCTATTGCTTCTATATAGTATGAGAAACATATATGCAAAGCATCCAAACAGTACCATTCGCCAATTTTTTGTTCTTCAAGTTTAAGTGAACAATGAGCCCCAATGGTTAATCCGTTATCGGAAATTATTTGTAACTTTCGACAAGTAGAACAATGAATGGAACAGTTAGACGGTTGAAATATTTGTATATATTGCTTCTATATAGTCTACGAAACATATATGCAAAGCATCCAAACAGTACAATTCGCCAATTTTTCGTTCTTCAAGTTTAAGTGAACAATGAGCCCCATTGTTAATCCATTATCGGAAATTATTTGTAATTTTCGACAAGTAGAACAGTGAATGGAACAGGTAGACGATTGAAATCTTTGTATATATTGCTTCTATATAGTATAAGCAACATATATGCAAAGCATCCAAACAGTACAATTCGCCAATTTTTTGTTCTTCAAGTTTAAGTAAACTACGATCCCCATTGTTAATCCCTTAACAGAAATTATTTGTAACTTTCGACAAGTAGAACAATGAATGGAACTGGTAGACGGTTGAAATCTTTTTATACATTGCTTCTATATAGTCTAAGAAACATATATGCAAAGCATCCAAACAGTACCATTCGCCAATTTTTTGTTCTTCAAGTTTAAGTGAACAATGAGCCCCAATGGTTAATCCGTTATCGGAAATTATTTGTAACTTTCGACAAGAAGAACAATGAATGGAAAAGGTAGACGGTTGAAATCTTTGTATATATTGCTTCTATATAGTCTAAGAAACATATATGCAAAGCATCCAAACAGTACCATTCGCCAATTTTTTGTTCTTCAAGTTTAAGTGAACAATGAGCCCCAATGGTTAATCCTTTATCGGAAATTATTTGTAACTTTCGACAAGTAGAACAATGAATGGAACAGTTAGACGGTTGAAATATTTGTATATATTGCTTCTATATAGTCTACGAAACATATATGCAAAGTATCCAAACAGTACAATTCGCCAATTTTTTGTACTTCAAGTTTAAGTGAACTACGAGCCCCATTGTTAATCCTTTAACGGAAATTAATTGTAACTTTCGACAAGTAGAACAATGAATGGAACAGGTAGACGGTTGAAATCTTTGTAGATATTGCTTCTATATAGTCTAAGAAACATATATGCAAAGCATCCAAACAGCACAATTCGCCAATTTATTGTTCTTCAAGTTTAAGTGAACAACGAGCCCCATTGTTAATCCTTTAAAGGAAATTATTTGTAACTTTCGACAAGTAGAACAATGAATGGAACAGGTAGACGGTTGAAATCTTTGTATATATTGCTTCCATATAGTCTAAGAAACATATATGCAAAGCATCCAAATAGTACCATTCGCCAATTTTTTGTTCATCAAGTTTAAGTGAACAATGAGCCCCATTGTTAATCCTTTATCGGAAATTATTTGTAACTTTCGACAAGTAGAACATTGAATGGAACAGGTAGACGGTTGAAATCTTTGTATCTATTGCTTCTATATAGTATGAGAAACATATATGCAAAGCATCCAAACAGTACCATTCGCCAATTTTTTGTTCTTCAAGTTTAAGTGAACAATGAGCCCCAATGGTTAATCCGTTATCGGAAATTATTTGTAACTTTCGACAAGTAGAACAATGAATGGAACAGTTAGACGGTTGAAATATTTGTATATATTGCTTCTATATAGTCTACGAAACATATATGCAAAGCATCCAAACAGTACAATTCGCCAATTTTTCGTTCTTCAAGTTTAAGTGAACAATGAGCCCCATTGTTAATCCATTATCGGAAATTATTTGTAATTTTCGACAAGTAGAACAGTGAATGGAACAGGTAGACGATTGAAATCTTTGTATATATTGCTTCTATATAGTATAAGCAACATATATGCAAAGCATCCAAACAGTACAATTCGCCAATTTTTTGTTCTTCAAGTTTAAGTAAACTACGATCCCCATTGTTAATCCCTTAACAGAAATTATTTGTAACTTTCGACAAGTAGAACAATGAATGGAACTGGTAGACGGTTGAAATCTTTTTATATATTGCTTCTATATAGTCTAAGAAACATATATGCAAAGCATCCAAACAGTACAATTCGCCAATTTTTTGTTCTTCAAGTTTAAGTAAACTACGATCCCCATTGTTAATCCCTTAACGGAAATTATTTGTAACTTTCGACAAGTAGAACAATGAATGGAACTGGTAGACGGTTGAAATCTTTTTATACATTGCTTCTATATAGTCTAAGAAACATATATGCAAAGCATCCAAACAGTACCATTCGCCAATTTTTTGTTCTTCAAGTTTAAGTGAACAATGAGCCCCAATGGTTAATCCGTTATCGGAAATTATTTGTAACTTTCGACAAGAAGAACAATGAATGGACAAGGTAGACGGTTGAAATCTTTGTATATATTGCTTCTATATAGTCTAAGAAACATATATGCAAAGCATCCAAACAGTACCATTCGCCAATTTTTTGTTCTTCAAGTTTAAGTGAACAATGAGCCCCAATGGTTAATCCTTTATCGGAAATTATTTGTAACTTTCGACAAGTAGAACAATGAATGGAACAGTTAGACGGTTGAAATATTTGTATATATTGCTTCTATATAGTCTACGAAACATATATGCAAAGTATCCAAACAGTACAATTCGCCAATTTTTTGTACTTCAAGTTTAAGTGAACTACGAGCCCCATTGTTAATCCTTTAACGGAAATTAATTGTAACTTTCGACAAGTAGAACAATGAATGGAACAGGTAGACGGTTGAAATCTTTGTAGATATTGCTTCTATATAGTCTAAGAAACATATATGCAAAGCATCCAAACAGCACAATTCGCCAATTTATTGTTCTTCAAGTTTAAGTGAACAACGAGCCCCATTGTTAATCCTTTAAAGGAAATTATTTGTAACTTTCGACAAGTAGAACAATGAATGGAACAGGTAGACGGTTGAAATCTTTGTATATATTGCTTCTATATAATCTAAGAAACATATATGCAAAGCATCCAAACAGTACCATTCGCCAATTTTTTGTTCTTCAAGTTTAAGTGAACAATGAGCCCCAATGGTTAATCCGTTATCGGAAATTATTTGTAACTTTCGACAAGAAGAACAATGAATGGAAAAGGTAGACGGTTGAAATCTTTGTATATATTGCTTCTATATAGTCTAAGAAACATATATGCAAAGCATCCAAACAGTACCATTCGCCAATTTTTTGTTCTTCAAGTTTAAGTGAACAATGAGCCCCAATGGTTAATCCTTTATCGGAAATTATTTGTAACTTTCGACAAGTATAACAATGAATGGAACAGTTAGACGGTTGAAATATTTGTATATATTGCTTCTATATAGTCTACGAAACATATATGCAAAGTATCCAAACAGTACAATTCGCCAATTTCTTGTACTTCAAGTTTAAGTGAACTACGAGCCCCATTGTTAATCCTTTAACGGAAATTAATTGTAACTTTCGACAAGTAGAACAATGAATGGAACAGGTAGACGGTTGAAATCTTTGTAGATATTGCTTCTATATAGTCTAAGAAACATATATGCAAAGCATCCAGACAGTACCATTCGCCAATTTTTTGTTCTTCATGTTTAAGTGAACTACGAGCCCCATTGTTAATCCTTTATCGGAAATTATTTGTAAATTTCGACAAGTAGAACAATGAATGGGACAGGTAGACTGTTGAAATCATTGTATATATTGCTTCTATATAGTCCAAGAAACATATATGCAAAGCGTCCAGACAGTACAATTCGCCAATTTTTTGCTCCTCAAGTTTAAGTGAACTACGAGCCCCATTGTTAATCCTTTAATGGAAATTATTTGTAAATTTCGGCAAGTAGAACAGTGAATGGAACAGGTAGACGGTTGAAATCATTGTATGTATTGCTTCTATATAGTCTAAGAAACATATATGCAAAGCATCCAAACAGTACAATTCGACAATTTTTTTTCTTCAAGTTTAGTGAACAATGAGCCCCAATGTTTAATCCGTTATAGGAAATTATTTGTATTTTTCGACAAGTAGAACAATGAATGGAACAGGTAGACGGTTGAAATCTTTGTATATATTGCTTCTATATAATCTACGAAACATATATGCAAAGCATCCAAACAGTACCATTCGCCAATTTTTTGTTCTTCAAGTTTAAGTGAACTACGAGCCCCATTGTTAATCCTTCAAAGGAAATTATTTGTAAATTTCGACAAGTAGAACAATGAATGGAACAGGTAGACTGTTGAAATCATTGTATATATTGCTTCTATATAGTCTAAGAAACATATATGCAAAGCGTCCAAGCAGTACAATTCGCCAATTTTTTGTTTTTCAAGTTTAAGTAAACTACGATCCCCATTGTTAATCCCTTAACGGAAATTATTTGTAACTTTCGACAAGTAGAACAAAGAATGGAACAGGTAGACGGTTGAAATCATTGTATATATTGCTTCTATATAGTCTAAGAAACATATATGAAAAGCATCCAAACAGTACAATTCGACAATTTTTTGTTCTTCAAGTTTACTGAACTACGAGCCCCATTGTTAATCCTTCAACGGAAATTATTTGTAACTTCCGACAAGTAGAACAATGAATGGAACAGGTAGACGGTTGAAATCTTTGTATATATTGTTTCTATATAGTCTAAGAAACCTATATGCAAAGCATCTAAACAGTAACATTCGCCAATTTTTTGATCTTCAAGTTTAAGTGAACACCGAGCCCCATTGATAATCATGAAATGGAAATTATTTGTACCTTTCTACAAGTAGAACAATAAATAGTACAGGTAGACGGGTGAAATCTTTCTATATATTGCTTCTATATAGTCCAAGAAACATATATGCAAAGCGTCCAAACAGTACAATTCGCCAATTTTTTGCTCCTCAAGTTTAAGTAAACTACGATCCCCATTGTTAATCCCTTAACAGAAATTATTTGTAACTTTCGACAAGTAGAACAATGAATGGAACTGGTAGACGGTTGAAATCTTTTTATATATTGCTTCTATATAGTCTAAGAAACATATATGCAAAGCATCCAAACAGTACAATTCGCCAATTTTTTGTTCTTCAAGTTTAAGTAAACTACGATCCCCATTGTTAATCCCTTAACGGAAATTATTTGTAACTTTCGACAAGTAGAACAATGAATGGAACTGGTAGACGGTTGAAATCTTTTTATACATTGCTTCTATATAGTCTAAGAAACATATATGCAAAGCATCCAAACAGTACCATTCGCCAATTTTTTGTTCTTCAAGTTTAAGTGAACAATGAGCCCCAATGGTTAATCCGTTATCGGAAATTATTTGTAACTTTCGACAAGAAGAACAATGAATGGAAAAGGTAGACGGTTGAAATCTTTGTATATATTGCTTCTATATAGTCTAAGAAACATATATGCAAAGCATCCAAACAGTACCATTCGCCAATTTTTTGTTCTTCAAGTTTAAGTGAACAATGAGCCCCAATGGTTAATCCTTTATCGGAAATTATTTGTAACTTTCGACAAGTAGAACAATGAATGGAACAGTTAGACGGTTGAAATATTTGTATATATTGCTTCTATATAGTCTACGAAACATATATGCAAAGTATCCAAACAGTACAATTCGCCAATTTTTTGTACTTCAAGTTTAAGTGAACTACGAGCCCCATTGTTAATCCTTTAACGGAAATTAATTGTAACTTTCGACAAGTAGAACAATGAATGGAACAGGTAGACGGTTGAAATCTTTGTAGATATTGCTTCTATATAGTCTAAGAAACATATATGCAAAGCATCCAAACAGCACAATTCGCCAATTTATTGTTCTTCAAGTTTAAGTGAACAACGAGCCCCATTGTTAATCCTTTAAAGGAAATTATTTGTAACTTTCGACAAGTAGAACAATGAATGGAACAGGTAGACGGTTGAAATCTTTGTATATATTGCTTCTATATAATCTAAGAAACATATATGCAAAGCATCCAAACAGTACCATTCGCCAATTTTTTGTTCTTCAAGTTTAAGTGAACAATGAGCCCCAATGGTTAATCCGTTATCGGAAATTATTTGTAACTTTCGACAAGAAGAACAATGAATGGAAAAGGTAGACGGTTGAAATCTTTGTATATATTGCTTCTATATAGTCTAAGAAACATATATGCAAAGCATCCAAACAGTACCATTCGCCAATTTTTTGTTCTTCAAGTTTAAGTGAACAATGAGCCCCAATGGTTAATCCTTTATCGGAAATTATTTGTAACTTTCGACAAGTATAACAATGAATGGAACAGTTAGACGGTTGAAATATTTGTATATATTGCTTCTATATAGTCTACGAAACATATATGCAAAGTATCCAAACAGTACAATTCGCCAATTTCTTGTACTTCAAGTTTAAGTGAACTACGAGCCCCATTGTTAATCCTTTAACGGAAATTAATTGTAACTTTCGACAAGTAGAACAATGAATGGAACAGGTAGACGGTTGAAATCTTTGTAGATATTGCTTCTATATAGTCTAAGAAACATATATGCAAAGCATCCAGACAGTACCATTCGCCAATTTTTTGTTCTTCATGTTTAAGTGAACTACGAGCCCCATTGTTAATCCTTTATCGGAAATTATTTGTAAATTTCGACAAGTAGAACAATGAATGGGACAGGTAGACTGTTGAAATCATTGTATATATTGCTTCTATATAGTCCAAGAAACATATATGCAAAGCGTCCAGACAGTACAATTCGCCAATTTTTTGCTCCTCAAGTTTAAGTGAACTACGAGCCCCATTGTTAATCCTTTAATGGAAATTATTTGTAAATTTCGGCAAGTAGAACAGTGAATGGAACAGGTAGACGGTTGAAATCATTGTATGTATTGCTTCTATATAGTCTAAGAAACATATATGCAAAGCATCCAAACAGTACAATTCGACAATTTTTTTTCTTCAAGTTTAGTGAACAATGAGCCCCAATGTTTAATCCGTTATAGGAAATTATTTGTATTTTTCGACAAGTAGAACAATGAATGGAACAGGTAGACGGTTGAAATCTTTGTATATATTGCTTCTATATAATCTACGAAACATATATGCAAAGCATCCAAACAGTACCATTCGCCAATTTTTTGTTCTTCAAGTTTAAGTGAACTACGAGCCCCATTGTTAATCCTTCAAAGGAAATTATTTGTAAATTTCGACAAGTAGAACAATGAATGGAACAGGTAGACTGTTGAAATCATTGTATATATTGCTTCTATATAGTCTAAGAAACATATATGCAAAGCATCCAAGCAGTACAATTCGCCAATTTTTTGTTTTTCAAGTTTAAGTAAACTACGATCCCCATTGTTAATCCCTTAACGGAAATTATTTGTAACTTTCGACAAGTAGAACAAAGAATGGAACAGGTAGACGGTTGAAATCATTGTATATATTGCTTCTATATAGTCTAAGAAACATATATGAAAAGCATCCAAACAGTACAATTCGACAATTTTTTGTTCTTCAAGTTTACTGAACTACGAGCCCCATTGTTAATCCTTCAACGGAAATTATTTGTAACTTCCGACAAGTAGAACAATGAATGGAACAGGTAGACGGTTGAAATCTTTGTATATATTGTTTCTATATAGTCTAAGAAACCTATATGCAAAGCATCTAAACAGTAACATTCGCCAATTTTTTGATCTTCAAGTTTAAGTGAACACCGAGCCCCATTGATAATCATGAAATGGAAATTATTTGTACCTTTCTACAAGTAGAACAATAAATAGTACAGGTAGACGGGTGAAATCTTTCTATATATTGCTTCTATATAGTCCAAGAAACATATATGCAAAGCGTCCAAACAGTACAATTCGCCAATTTTTTGCTCCTCAAGTTTAAGTGAACTACGAGCCCCATTGTTAATCCTTTAATGGAAATTATTTGTAAATTTCGGCAAGTAGAACAATGAATGGAACAGGTAGACGGTTGAAATCATTGTATGTATTGCTTCTATATAGTCTAAGAAACATATATGCAAAGCATCCAAACAGTACAATTCGACAATTTTTTTTCTTCAAGTTTAGTGAACAATGAGCCCCAATGGTTAATCCGTTATAGGAAATTATTTGTATTTTTCGACAAGTAGAACAATGAATGGAACAGGTAGACGGTTGAAATCTTTGTATATATTGCTTCTATATAATCTACGAAACATATATGCAAAGCATCCAAACAGTACCATTCGCCAATTTTTTGTTCTTCAAGTTTAAGTGAACTACGAGCCCCATTGTTAATCCTTCAAAGGAAATTATTTGTAAATTTCGGCAAGTAGAACAATGAATGGAACAGGTAGACTGTTGAAATCATTGTATATATTGCTTCTATATAGTCTAAGAAACATATATGCAAAGCATCCAAACAGTACAATTCGCCAATTTTTTGTTCTTCAAGTTTAAGTGAACAATGATCCCCAATGGTTAATCCTTTATCGGTAATTATTTGTAACTTTCGACAAGTAGAACAATGAATGGAACACGTAGACGGTTGAAATCCTTGTATATATTGCTTCTATATAGTCTAAGAAACATATATGCAAAGCATCCAAACAGTACAATTCGCCAATTTTTTGTTCTTCGAGTTTAAGTAAACTACGATCCCCATTGTTAATCCCTTGACGGAAATTATTTGTAACTTTCGACAAGTAGAACAATGAATGGAACAGGTAGACGGTTGAAATCATTGTATATATTGCTTCTATATAGTCTAAGAAACATATATGAAAAGCATCCAAACAGTACAATTCGCCAATTTTTTGTTCTTCGAGTTTAAGTAAACTACGATCCCCATTGTTAATCCCTTGACGGAAATTATTTGTAACTTTCGACAAGTAGAACAATGAATGGAACAGGTAGACGGTTGAAATCATTGTATATATTGCTTCTATATAATCTACGAAACATATATGCAAAGTATCCAAACAGTAACATTCGCCAATTTTTTGTTCTTCAAGTTTAAGTGAACTACGAGCCCCATTGTTAATCCTTCAAAGGAAATTATTTGTAAATTTCGACAAGTAGAACAATGAATGGAACAGGTAGACTGTTGAAATCATTGTATATATTGCTTCTATATAGTCTAAGAAACATATATGCAAAGCATCCAAACAGTACAATTCGCCAATTTTTTGTTTTTCAAGTTTAAGTAAACTACGATCCCCATTGTTAATCCCTTAACGGAAATTATTTGTAACTTTCGACAAGTAGAACAATGAATGGAACAGGTAGACGGTTGAAATCATTGTATATATTGCTTCTATATAGTCTAAGAATCATATATGAAAAGCATCCAAACAGTACAATTCGACAATTTTTTGTTCTTCAAGTTTACTGAACTACGAGCCCCATTGTTAATCCTTCAACGGAAATTATTTGTAACTTCCGACAAGTAGAACAATGAATGGAACAGGTAGACGGTTGAAATCAATGTATATATTGCTTCTATATAGTCTAAGAAACATATATGCAAAGCATCCAAACAGTACCGTTCGCCAATTTTTTGTTCTTCAAGTTTAAGTGAACAATGAGCCCCATTGTTAATCCTTTATCGGAAATTATTTGTAACTTTCGACAAGTAGAACAATGAATGGAACAGGTAGACGGTTGAAATCTTTGTATATATTGTTTCTATATAGTCTAAGAAACCTATATGCAAAGCATCTAAACAGTAACATTCGCCAATTTTTTGATCTTCAAGTTTAAGTGAACACCGAGCCCCATTGATAATCATGAAATGGAAATTATTTGTACCTTTCTACAAGTAGAACAATAAATAGTACAGGTAGACGGGTGAAATCTTTCTATATATTGCTTCTAAATAGTCTAAGAAACATATATGCAAAGCATCCAAACAGTACAATTCGCCAATTTTTTGTTCTTCAAGTTTAAGTGAACAACGAACCCCATTGTTAATCCTTTAAAAAAAATTATTTGTAAATTTCGACAAGTAGAACAATGAATGGATCAGGTAGACGGTTGAAATCATTGTATATATTGCTTCTATATAATCTACTAAACATATATGCAAAGCATCCAAACAGTACAATTCGCCAATTTTTTGTTCTTCAAGTTTAAGTGAACAATGAGCCCCAATGTTAATCCTTTAAAGGAAATTATTTGTAAACTTCGACAAGTAGAACAATGAATGGAACAGGTAGACGGTTGCAATCTTTGTATATATTGCTTCTATATAGTCTAAGAAACATATATGCAAAGCATCCAAACAGTACAATTCGCCAATTTTTTGTTCTTCAAGTTTAAGTGAACAATGAGCCCCAATGGTTAATCCTTTATCGGAAATTATTTGTAAATTTCGACAAGTAGAACAATGAATGGAACAGGTAGCCGGTTGAAATCAATGTATATATTGCTTCTATATAGTCTAAGAAACATATATGCAAAGCATCCAAACAGTACCATTCGCCAATTTTTTGTTCTTCAAGTTTAAGTGAACTACGAGCCCCATTGTTAATCCCTTAACGGAAATTATTTGTAACTTTCGACAAGTAGAACAATGAATGGAACAGGTAGACGGTTGAAATCTTTGTATATATTGCTTCTATATAGTCTAAGATACATATATGCAAATCATCCAAACAGCACAATTTGCCAATTTTTTGTTCTTCAAGTTTAAGTGAACTACGAGCCCCATTGTTAATACTTTAACGGAACTTATTTGTAACTTTCGACAAGTAGAACAATGAATGGAACAGGTAGACTGTTGAAATCAATGTATATATTGCTTCTATATAGTCTAAGAAACATATATGCAAAGCATCCAAACAGTACCATTCGCCACTTTTTTGTTCTTCAAGTTTAAGTGAACAACGAGCCCCATTGTTAATCCTTTAAAGGAAATTATTTGTAAATTTCGACAAGTAGAACAATGATTGGAACACGTAGACGTTTGAAATCTTTGTATATATTGCTTCCATATAGTCTAAGAAACATATATGCAATGCATCCAAACAGTACCATTCGCCAATTTTTTGTTCTTCAAGTTTAAGTGAACAATGAGACCCATTGTTAATCCTTTATCGGAAATTATTTGTAACTTTCGACAAGTAGATCAATGAATGGAACAGGTAGACGGTTGAAATCTTTGTATATATTGCTTCTATATAGTCTAAGAAACATATATGCAAATCATCCAAACAGTACAATTCGCCAATTATTTGATCTTCAAGTTTAAGTGAACTACGAGCCCCATTGTTAATCCTTTAAAGGAAATTATTTGTAAATTTCGGCAAGTAGAACAATGAATGGAATAGGTAGACGGTTGAAATCATTGTATATATTGCTTCTATATAGTCTAAGAAACATATATGCAAAGCATCCAAACAGTACAATTCGCCAATTTTTTGTTCTTCAAGTTTAAGTGAACAATGATCCCCAATGGTTAATCCTTTATCGGTAATTATTTGTAACTTTCGACAAGTAGAACAATGAATGGAACACGTAGACGGTTGAAATCCTTGTATATATTGCTTCTATATAGTCTAAGAAACATATATGCAAAGCATCCAAACAGTACAATTCGCCAATTTTTTGTTCTTCAAGTTTAAGTGAACAATGAGCCCCATTGTTAATCCTGTATCGGAAATTATTTGTAAATTTCGACAAGTAGAACAATGAATGGATCAGGTAGACGGTTGAAATCATTGTATATATTGCTTCTATATAATCTACGAAACATATATGCAAAGCATCCAAACAGTACAATTCGCCAACTTTTTGTTCTTCAAGTTTAAGTGAACTACGAGCCCCATTGTTAATCCTTTAAAAAAAATTATTTGTTACTTTCGACAAGTAGAACAATGAATGGAACAGGTAGACGGTTGAAATAATTGTATGTATTGCTTCTATATAGTCTTAGTAACATATATGCAAAGCATCCAAACAGTACAATTCGACAATTTTTTGTTCTTCAAGTTTAGTGAACAATGAGCCCCAATGGTTAATGCGTTATAGGAAATTATTTGTATTTTTCGACAAGTAGAACAATGAATGGAACAGGTAGACGGTTGAAATCTTTGTATATATTGCTTCTATATAATCTACGAAACATATATGCAAAGCATCCAAACAGTACAATTCGCCAATTTCTTGTTCTTCAAGTTTAAGTGAACTACGAGCCCCATTGTTAATCCTTTAACGGAAATTAATTGTAACTTCCGACAAGTAGAACAATGAATGGAACAGGTAGACGGTTGAAATCAATGTATATATTACTTCTATATAGTCTAAGAAACATATATGCAAAGCATCCAAACAGTACCGTTCGCCAAGTTTTTGTTCTTCAAGTTTAAGTGAACAATGAGCCCCATTGTTAATCCTTTATCGGAAATTATTTGTAAATTTCGACAAGTAGAACAATGAATGGAACAGGTAGACGGTTGAAATCTTTGTATATATTGTTTCTATATAGTCTAAGAAACCTATATGCAAAGCATCTAAACAGTAACATTCGCCAATTTTTTGATCTTCAAGTTTAAGTGAACACCGAGCCCCATTGATAATCATGAAATGGAAATTATTTGTACCTTTCTACAAGTAGAACAATAAATAGTACAGGTAGACGGGTGAAATCTTTCTATATATTGCTTCTAAATAGTCTAAGAAACATATATGCAAAGCATCCAAACAGTACAATTCGCCAATTTTTTGTTCTTCAAGTTTAAGTGAACTACGAGCCCCATTGTTAATCCTTTAAAAAAAATTATTTGTAAATTTCGACAAGTAGAACAATGAATGGATCAGGTAGACGGTTGAAATCATTGTATATATTGCTTCTATATAATCTACGAAACATATATGCAAAGCATCCAAACAGTACAATTCGCCAATTTTTTGTTCTTCAAGTTTAAGTGAACTACGAGCCCCATTGTTAATCCTTTAACGGAAATTAATTGTAACTTTCTACAAGTAGAACAATGATTGGAACAGGTAGACGGTTGAAATCTTTGTATATATTGCTTCCATATAGTCTAAGAAACATGTACGCAAAGCATCCAAACAGTACCATTCGCCAATTTTTTGTTCTTCAAGTTTAAGTGAACAATGAGCCCCATTGTTAATCCTTTATCGGAAATTATTTGTACCTTCTGACAAGTAGAACAATGAATGGAACAGGTAGACGGTTGAAATCAATGTATATATTGCTTCTATATAGTCTAAGAAACATATATGCAAAGCATCCAAACAGTACCGTTCGCCAATTTTTTGTTCTTCAAGTTCAAGTGAACAATGAGCCCCATTGTTAATCCTTTATCGGAAATTATTTGTAACTTTCGACAAGTAGAACAATGAATGGAACAGGTAGACGGTTGAAATCTTTGTATATGTTGTTTCTATATAGTCTAAGAAACCTATATGCAAAGCATCTAAACAGTAAAATTCGCCAATTTTTTGATCTTCAAGTTTAAGTGAACACCGAGCCCCATTGATAATCATGAAATGGAAATTATTTGTACCTTTCTACAAGTAGAACAATAAATAGTACAGGTAGACGGGTGAAATCTTTCTATATATTGCTTCTAAATAGTCTAAGAAACATATATGCAAAGCATCCAAACAGTACAATTCGCCAATTTTTTGTTCTTCAAGTTTAAGTGAACTACGAGCCCCATTGTTAATCCTTTAAAAAAAATTATTTGTAAATTTCGACAAGTAGAACAATGAATGGATCAGGTAGACGGTTGAAATCATTGTATATATTGCTTCTATATAATCTACGAAACATATATGCAAAGCATCCAAACAGTACAATTCGCCAATTTTTTGTTCTTCAAGTTTAAGTGAACTACGAGCCCCATTGTTAATCCTTTAACGGAAATTAATTGTAACTTTCTACAAGTAGAACAATGATTGGAACAGGTAGACGGTTGAAATCTTTGTATATATTGCTTCCATATAGTCTAAGAAACATGTACGCAAAGCATCCAAACAGTACCATTCGCCAATTTTTTGTTCTTCAAGTTTAAGTGAACAATGAGCCCCATTGTTAATCCTTTATCGGAAATTATTTGTACCTTCTGACAAGTAGAACAATGAATGGAACAGGTAGACGGTTGAAATCAATGTATATATTGCTTCTATATAGTCTAAGAAACATATATGCAAAGCATCCAAACAGTACCGTTCGCCAATTTTTTGTTCTTCAAGTTTAAGTGAACAATGAGCCCCATTGTTAATCCTTTATCGGAAATTATTTGTAACTTTCGACAAGTAGAACAATGAATGGAACAGGTAGACGGTTGAAATCTTTGTATATGTTGTTTCTATATAGTCTAAGAAACCTATATGCAAAGCATCTAAACAGTAACATTCGCCAATTTTTTGATCTTCAAGTTTAAGTGAACACCGAGCCCCATTGATAATCATGAAATGGAAATTATTTGTAAATTTCGACAAGTAGAACAATGAATGGATCAGGTAGACGGTTGAAATCTTTGTATATATAGTTTCTATATAGTCTAAGAAACCTATATGCAAAGCATCTAAACAGTAACATTCGCCAATTTTTTGATCTTCAAGTTTAAGTGAACACCGAGCCCCATTGATAATCATGAAATGGAAATTATTTGTACCTTTCTACAAGTAGAACAATAAATAGTGCAGGTAGACGGGTGAAATCTTTCTATATATTGCTTCTAAATAGTCTAAGAAACATATATGCAAAGCATCCAAACAGTACAATTCGCCAAATTTTTGATCTTCAAGTTTAAGTGAACACCGAGCCCCATTGATAATCATGAAATGGAAATTATTTGTACCTTTCTACAAGTAGAACAATAAATAGTGCAGGTAGACGGGTGAAATCTTTCTATATATTGCTTCTAAATAGTCTAAGAAACATATATGCAAAGCATCCAAACAGTACAATTCGCCAATTTTTTGTTCTTCAAGTTTAAGTGAACTGCGAGCCCCATTGTTAATCCTTTAAAAAAAATTATTTGTAAATTTCGACAAGTAGAACAATGAATGGATCAGGTAGACGGTTGAAATCATTGTATATATTGCTTCTATATAATCTACGAAACATATATGCAAAGCATCCAAACAGAACAATTCGCCAATTTTTTGTTCTTCAAGTTTAAGTGAACAATGAGCCCCAATAGTTAGTCCTTTATCGGTAATTATTTGTATCTTTCGACAAGTAGAACAATGAATGGAACAGGTAGACGGTTGAAATCATTGTATATATTGCTTCCATGTAGTTTAAGAAACATGTACGCAAATCATCCAAACAGTACCATTCGCCAATTTTTTGTTCTTCAAGTTTAAGTAAACTACGATCCCCATTGTTAATCCCTTAACGGAAATTATTTGTAACTTTCGACAAGTAGAACAGTGAATGGAACAGGTAGACGGTTGAAATCTTTGTATATATTGCTTCTATATAGTATCGGAAACATATATGCAAAGCATCCAAACAGTACAATTCGCCAATTTTTTGTTCTTCAAGTTTAAGTGAACAATGAGCCCCAATGGTTAATCCGTTATCGGAAATTATTTGTAGCTTTCGACAAGTAGAACAATGAATGGAACAGGTAGACGGTTGAAATCTTTGTATATATTGCTTCTATATAATCTAAGAAACATATATGCAAAGCATCTAAACAGTAACAATCGCCAATTTTTTGATCTTCAAGTTTAAGTGAACAGCGAGCCCCATTGATAATCATGAAATGGAAATTATTTGTAACTTTCTACAAGTAGAACAATGAATAGTACAGGTAGACGGGTGAAATCTTTCTATATATTGCTTCTAAATAGTCTAAGAAACATCTATGCAAAGCATCCAAACAGTACAATTCGCCAATTTTTTGTTCTTCAAGTTTATGTGAACTACGAGCCCCATTGTTAATCCTTTAACGGAAATTAATTGTAACTTTCTACAAGTAGAACAATGATTGGAACACGTAGACGGTTGAAATCTTTGTATATATTGCTTCCATATAGTCTAAGAAACATATATGCAAAGCAGCCAAACAGTACCATTCGCCAATTTTTTGTTCTTCAAATTTAAGTGAACAATGAGAACCCATTGTTAATCCTTTATCGGAAATTATTTGTAACTTTCGACAAGTAGATCAATGAATGGAACAGGTAGACGGTTGAAATCTTTGTATATATTGCTTCTATATAGTCTAAGAAACATATATGCAAAGCATCCAAACAGTACAATTCGCCAATTTTTTGTTCTTCAAGTTTAAGTGAACAATGAGCCCCAATGGTTAATCCGTTATCGGAAATTATTTGTAACTTTCGACAAGTAGATCAATGAATGGAACAGGTAGACGGTTGAAATCTTTGTATATATTGCTTCTATATAGTCTAAGAAACATATATGCAAAGCATCCAAACAGTACAATTCGCCAATTATTTCATCTTCAAGTTTAAGTGAACTACGAGCCCCATTGTTAACACTTTAACGGAAATTATTTGTAACTTGCGACAAGTAGAACAATGGTTGGAACAGGTAGAAGGTTGAAATCAATGTATATATTGCTTCTATATAGTCTAAGAAACATATGTGCAAAGCATCCAAACAGTACCATTCGCCAATTTTTTGTTCTTCAAGTTTAAGTGAACAATGAGTCCCATTGTTAATCCTTTATCGGAAATTATTTGTAACTTTCGACAAGTAGAACAATGAATGGAACTGGTAGAAGGTTGAAATCCTTGTATATATTGCTTCCATATAGTCTAAGAAACATGTACGCAAAGCATCCAAACAGTACCATTCGCCAATTTTTTGTCTTTCAAGTTTAAGTGAACAATGAGCCCCATTGTTAATCCTTTATCGGAAATTATTTGTAACTTTCGGCAAGTGGAACAATGAACCGAACAGGTAGACGGTTGAAATCATTGTATATATTGCTTCTATATAATCTAAAAAACATATATGCAAAGCATCCAAACAGTACAATTCGCCAATTTTTTGTTCTTCAAGTTTAAGTGAACAATGAGCCCCAATAGTTAGTCCTTTATCGGTAATTATTTGTATCTTTCGACAAGTAGAACAATGAATGGAACAGGTAGACGGTTGAAATCATTGTATATATTGCTTCCATGTAGTTTAAGAAACATGTACGCAAATCATCCAAACAGTACCATTCGCCAATTTTTTGTTCTTCAAGTTTAAGTAAACTACGATCCCCATTGTTAATCCCTTAACGGAAATTATTTGTAACTTTCGACAAGTAGAACAGTGAATGGAACAGGTAGACGGTTGAAATCTTTGTATATATTGCTTCTATATAGTATCGGAAACATATATGCAAAGCATCCAAACAGTACAATTCGCCAATTTTTTGTTCTTCAAGTTTAAGTGAACAATGAGCCCCAATGGTTAATCCGTTATCGGAAATTATTTGTAGCTTCCGACAAGTAGAACAATGAATGGAACAGGTAGACGGTTGAAATCTTTGTATATATTGCTTCTATATAATCTAAGAAACATATATGCAAAGCATCTAAACAGTAACAATCGCCAATTTTTTGATCTTCAAGTTTAAGTGAACAGGGAGCCCCATTGATAATCATGAAATGGAAATTATTTGTAACTTTCTACAAGTAGAACAATGAATAGTACAGGTAGACGGGTGAAATCTTTCAATATATTGCTTCTAAATAGTCTAAGAAACATCTATGCAAAGCATCCAAACAGTACAATTCGCCAATTTTTTGTTCTTCAAGTTTATGTGAACTACGAGCCCCATTGTTAATCCTTTAACGGAAATTAATTGTAACTTTCTACAAGTAGAACAATGATTGGAACACGTAGACGGTTGAAATCTTTGTATATATTGCTTCCATATAGTCTAAGAAACATATATGCAAAGCATCCAAACAGTACCATTCGCCAATTTTTTGTTCTTCAAGTTTAAGTGAACAATGAGACCCATTGTTAATCCTTTATCGGAAATTATTTGTAACTTTCGACAAGTAGATCAATGAATGGAACAGGTAGACGGTTGAAATCTTTGTATATATTGCTTCTATATAGTCTAAGAAACATATATGCAAAGCATCCAAACAGTACAATTCGCCAATTTTTTGTTCTTCAAGTTTAAGTGAACAATGAGCCCCAATTGTTAATCCTTTATCCGTAATTATTTGTAACTTCCGACAAGTAGAACAATGAATGGAACAGGTAGACGGTTGAAATCTTTGTATATATTGCGTCTATATAGTGTAAGAAACATATATGCAAAGCATCCAAACAGTACCATTCGCCAATTTTTTGTTCTTCAAGTTTAAGTGAACTACGAGCCCCATTGTTAATCCTTTAAAGGAAATTATTTGTAAATTTCGACAAGTAGAACAATGAATGGAACAGGTAGACGGTTGAAATCAATGTATATATTGCTTCTATATAGTCTAAGAAACCTATATGCAAAGCATCCAAACAGTAACAATCGCCAATTTTTTAATCTTCAAGTTTAAGTGAACAGCGAGCCCCATTGATAATCATGAAATGGAAATTATTTGTAACTTTCTACAAGTAGAACAATGAATAGTACGGGTAGACGGGTGAAATCTTTCTATATATTGCTTCTAAATAGTCTAAGAAGCATATATGCAAAGCATCCAAACAGTACCATTCGCCAATTTTTTGTCCTTCAAGTTTAAGTGAACTACGAGCCCCATTGTTAATACTTTAACGGAAATTATTTGTAACTTGCGACAAGTAGAACAATGAATGGAACAGGTAGACGGTTGAAATCTTTGTATATATTGCTTCTTTATAATCTAAGAAACATATATGCAAAGCATCCAAACAGTACAATTCGCCAATTATTTCATCTTCATGTTTAAGTGAACTACGAGCCCCATTGTTAATCCTTTAAAGGAAATTATTTGTAAATATCGACAAGTAGAACAATGAATGGATCATGTAGACGGTTGAAATCATTGTATATATTGCTTCTATATAGTCTACGAAACATATATGCAAAGCATCCAAACAGTACAATTCGACAATTTTTTGTTCTTCAAGTTTAAGTGAACTACGAGCCCCATTGTTAATCCTTTAACGGAAATTAATTTTAACTTTCTACAAGTAGAACAATGTTTGGAACACGTAGACGGTTGAAATCTTTGTATATATTGCTTCCATATAGTCTAAGAAACATATATGCAAAGCATCCAAACAGTACCATTCGCCAATTTTTTGTTCTTCAAGTTTAAGTGAACTACGAGCCCAATTGTTAATCCTTTAAAGGAAATTATTTGTAAATATCGACAAGTAGAACAATGAATGGATCATGTAGACGGTTGAAATCATTGTATATATTGCTTCTATATAGTCTACGAAACATATATGCAAAGCATCCAAACAGTACAATTCGACAATTTTTTGTTCTTCAAGTTTAAGTGAACTACGAGCCCCATTGTTAATCCTTTAACGGAAATTAATTTTAACTTTCTACAAGTAGAACAATGTTTGGAACACGTAGACGGTTGAAATCTTTGTATATATTGCTTCCATATAGTCTAAGAAACATATATGCAAAGCATCCAAACAGTACCATTCGCCAATTTTTTGTCCTTCAAGTTTAAGTGAACAATGAGCCCCATTGTTAATCCTTTATCGGAAATTATTTGTAACTTTCGACAAGTAGAACAATGAATGGAACAGGTAGACGGTTGAAATCTTTGTATATATTGCATCTATATAGTCTAAGAAACATATATGCAAAGCATCCAAACAGTACAATTCGCCAATTTTTTGTTCTTCAAGTTTAAGTGAACAATGAGCCCCAATGGTTAATCCGTTTTCGGAAATTATTTGTAACTTTCGAAGTAGAACAATGAATGGAACAGGTAGACGGTTGAAATCTTTGTATATATTGCTTCTATATAGTCTAAGAAACTTATATGCAAAGCATCTAAACAGTAACATTCGCCAATTTTTTTATCTTCAAGTTTAAGTGAACAATGAGCCCCATTGTTAATCCTTTATCGGAAATTATTTGTAACTTTAAACAAGTAGAACAATGAATGGAACATGTAGACGGTTGAAATCTTTGTATATATTGCTTCTATATAGTCTAAGAAACATATATGCAAAGCATCCAAACAGTACAATTCGCCAATTTATTGTTCTTCAAGTTTAAGTGAACAACGAGCCCCATTGTTAATCCTTTAAAGGAAATTATTTGTAAATTTCGACAAGTAGAACAATGATTGGAACACGTAGACGGTTGAAATCTTTGTATATATTGCTTCCATATAGTCTAAGAAACATGTACGCAAAGCATCCAAACAGTACCGTTCGCCAATTTTTTGTTCTTCAAGTTTAAGTGAACAATGAGCCCCAATGGTTAATCCTTTATCGGAAATTATTTGTAATTTTCGACAAGTAGAACAATGAATGGAACAGGTAAACGGTTGAAATCAATGTATATATTGCTTCTATATAGTCTAAGAAACATATATGCAAAGCATACAAACAGTACCATTCGCCAATTTTTTGCTCTTCAAGTTTAAGTGAACAATGAGCCCCATTGTTAATCCTTTATCGGAAATTATTTGTAACTTTAAACAAGTAGAACAATGAATGGAACAGGTAGACGGTTGAAATCTTTGTATATATTGCTTCTATATAGTCTAAGAAACATATATGCAAAGCATCCAAACAGTACAATTCGCCAATTTATTGTTCTTCAAGTTTAAGTGAACAACGAGCCCCATTGTTAATCCTTTAAAGGAAATTATTTGTAAATTTCGACAAGTAGAACAATGATTGGAACACGTAGACGGTTGAAATCTTTGTATATATTGCTTCCATATAGTCTAAGAAACATGTACGCAAAGCATCCAAACCGTACCATTCGCCAATTTTTTGTTCTTCAAGTTTAAGTGAACAATGAGCCCCAATGGTTAATCCTTTATCGGAAATTATTTGTAATTTTCGACAAGTAGAACAATGAATGGAACAGGTAGACGGTTGAAATCATTGTATAATATATATTGCTTCTATATAGTCTAAGAAACATATATGCAAAGCATCCAAACAGTACAATTAGCCAATTTTTTGTTCTTCAAGGTTAAGTGAACAATGAGCCCCAATGGTTAATCCGTTATCGGAAATTATTTGTAACTTTCGACAAGTAGAACAAGGAATGGAACAGGTAGACGGTTGAAATCTTTGTATATATTGCTTCTATATAGTCTAAGAATCTTATATGCAAAGCATCTAAACAGTAACATTCGCCAATTTTTTTATCTTCAAGTTTAAGTGAACAATGAGCCCCAATGGTTAATCCGTTATCGGAAATTATTTGTGACTTGCGACAAGTAGAACAATGAGTGGAACAGTTAGACGGTTGAAATCAATGTATACATTGCTTCTATATAGTCTAAGAAACATATATGCAAAGCATCCAAACAGTACCATTCGCTAATTTTTTGTTCTTCAAGTTTAAGTGAACTACGAGCCCCATTGTTAATCCTTTAAAGGAAATTATTTGTAAATTTCGACAAGTAGAACAATGAATGGAACAGGTAGACTGTTGAAATCATTGTATATATTGCTTCTATATAGTCTAAGAAACATATATGCAAAGCATCCAAACAGTAAAATTCGCCAATTTTTTGTTCTTCAAGTTTAAGTGAACAATGAGCCCCAATGATTAATCCGTTTTCGGAAATTATTTGTAACTTTCGACAAGTAGAACAATGAATGGAACAGGTAGACGGTTGAAATCTTTGTATATATTGCTTCTATATAGTCTAAGAAACTTATATGCACAGCATCTAAACAGTAACATTCGCCAATTTTTTTATCTTCAAGTTTAAGTGAACAATGAACCCCAATGGTTAATCCGTTATCGGAAATTATTTGTAATTTGCGAGAAGTAGAGCAATGAGTGGAACAGGTAGACGGTTGAAATCAATGTATATATTGCTTCTATATAGTCTAAGAAACATATATGCAAAGCATACAAACAGTACCATTCGCCAATTTTTTGTTCTTCAAGTTTAAGTGAACAATGAGCCCCATTATTAATCCTTTATCGGAAATTATTTGTAACTTTAAACAAGTAGAACAATGAATGGAACAGGTAGACGGTTGAAATCTTTGTATATATTGCGTCTATATAGTCTAAGAAACATATATGCAAAGCATCCAAACAGTACAATTCGCCAATTTATTGTTCTTCAAGTTTAAGTGAACAACGAGCCCCATTGTTAATCCTTTAAAGGAAATTATTTGTAAATTTCGACAAGTAGAACAATGATTGGGACACGTAGAAGTTTGAAATCTTTGTATATATTGCTTCCATATAGTCTAAGAAACATGTACGCAAAGCATCCAAACAGTACCGTTCGCCAATTTTTTGTTCTTCAAGTTTAAGTGAACAATGAGCCCCATTGTTAATCCTTTATCGGAAATTATTTGTAACTTTCGACCAGTAGAACAATGAATGGAACAGGTAGACGGTTGAAATCTTTGTATTTATTGCTTCTATATAGTCTAAGAAATATATATGCAAAGCATCCAAACAGTACAATTCGCCAATTTTTTTATCTTCAAGTTTAAGTGAACAATGAGCCCCAATGGTTAATCCGTTATCGGAAATTATTTGTAACTTTCGACAAGTAGAACAATGAATGGAACGGGTAGACGGTTGAAATCTTTGTATATATTGCTTCTATATAGTCTAAGAAACATATATGCAAAGCATCCAAACAGTACCATTCGCCAATTATTTCATCTTCATGTTTAAGTGAACTACGAGCCCCAATGGTTAATCCGTTATCGGAAATTATTTGTAACTTGCGAGAAGTAGAACAATGAGTGGAACAGTTAGACGGTTGAAATCAATGTATATATTGCTTCTATATAGTCTAAGAAACATATATGCAAAGCATCCAAACAGCACCATTCGCCAATTTTTTGTTCTTCAAGTTTAAGTGAACAATGAGCCCCATTGTTAATCCTTTATCGGAAATTATTTGTAACTTTCGACAAGTAGAACAATGAATGGAACTGGTAGACGGTTGAAATCTTTTTATATATTGCTTCTATATAGTCTAAGAAATATATATGCAAAGCATCCAAACAGTACCAGTCGCCAATTTTTTGTCCTTTAAGTTTAAGTGAACAACGAGGCCCATTGATAATCATGAAACGGAAATTATTTGTAAATTTCGACAAGTAGAACAATGATTGGAACAGGTAGCCGGTTGAAATCTTTGTATATATTGCTTCTATATAGTCTAAGAAACATATATGCAAAGCATCCAAACAGTATAATTCGCCAATTTTTTGTTCTTCAAGTTTAAGTGGACAATGAGCCCCAATGGTTAATCCTTTATCGGAAATTATTTGTAAATTTCGCCAAGTAGAACAATGAATGGAACAGGTAGCCGGTTGAAATCTTTGTATATATTGCTTCTATATAGTCTAAGAAACATATATGCAAAGCATCCAAACAGTATAATTCGCCAATTTTTTGTTCTTCAAGTTTAAGTGGACAATGAGCCCCAATGGTTAATCCTTTATCGGAAATTATTTGTAAATTTCGACAAGTAGAACAATGAATGGAACAGGTAGCCGGTTGAAATCTTTGTATATATTGCTTCTATATAGTCTAAGAAACATATATGCAAAGCATCCAAACAGTACAATTCGACAATTTTTTGCTCTTCAAGTTTAAGTGAACTACGAGCCCCATTGTTAATCCTTTAAAGGAAATTATTTGTAACTTTCGACAAGTAGAACAATGAATGGAACAGGTAGACGGTTGAAATCTTTGTATATATTGCTTCTATATAGTCTAAGAAACATATATGCAAAGCATCCAAACAGTACCATTCGCCAATTTTTTGTTCTTCAAGTTTAAGTGAACAATGAGCCCCATTGTTAATCCTTTATCGGAAATTATTTGTAACTTTCGACAAGTAGAACAATGAATGGAACAGGTAGACGGTTGAAATCTTTGTATATATTGCGTCTATATAATCTAAGAAACATATATGCAAAGCATCTAAACAGTACAATTCGCCAATTTATTGTTCTTCAAGTTTAAGTGAACAAAGAGCCCCATTGTTAATCCTTTAAAGGAAATTATTTGTAAATTTCGGCAAGTAGAACAATGAATGGAACAGGTAGACGGTTGAAATCTTTGTATATATTGCTTCTATATAATCTAAGAAACATATATGCAAAGCATCTAAACAGTAACAATCGCCAATTTTTTGTTCTTCAAGTTTAAGTGAACTACGAGCCCCATTGTTAATCCTTTAACGGAAATTAATTCTAACTTTCTACAAGTAGAACAATGCTTGGAACACGTAGACGGATGAAATCTTTGTATATATTGCTTCCATATACTCTAAGAAACATGTACGCAAAGCATCCAAACAGTACCATTCGCCAATTTTTTGTTCTTCAAGTTTAAGTGAACAAGGAGCCCCAATGGTTAATCCTTTATCGGAAATTACTTGTAACTTTCGACAAGTAGAACAATGAATGGAACAGGTAGACGGTTGAAATCTTTGTATATATTGCTTCTATATAATGTAAGAAACATATATGCAAAGCATCCAAACAGTACAATTCGACAATTTTTTGTTCTTCAAGTTTAAGTGAACTACGAGCCCCATTGTTAATCCTTTAACGGAAATTAATTTTAACTTTCTACAAGTAGAACAATGTTTGGAACACGTAGACGGTTGAAATCTTTGTATATATTGCTTCCATATAGTCAAAGAAACATATATGCAAAGCATCCAAACAGTACCATTCGCCAATTTTTTGTCCTTCAAGTTTAAGTGAACAATGAGCCCCATTGTTAATCCTTTATCGGAAATTATTTGTAACTTTCGACAAGTAGAACAATGAATGGAACAGGTAGACGGTTGAAATCTTTGTATATATTGCATATATATAGTCTAAGAAACATATATGCAAAGCATCCAAACAGTACAATTCGCCAATTTTTTGTTCTTCAAGTTTAAGTGAACAATGAGCCCCAATGGTTAATCCTTTATCCGTAATTATTTGTAACTTCCGACAAGTAGAACAATGAATGGAACAGGTAGACGGTTGAAATCTTTGTATATATTGCGTCTATATAGTGTAAGAAACATACATGCAAAGCATCCAAACAGTACCATTCGCCAATTTTTTGTTCTTCAAGTTTAAGTGAACTACGAGCCCCATTGTTAATCCTTTAAAGGAAATTATTTGTAAATTTCGACAAGTAGAACAATGAATGGAACAGGTAGACGGTTGAAATCAATGTATATATTGCTTCTATATAGTCTAAGAAACCTATATGCAAAGCATCCAAACAGTAACAATCGCCAATTTTTTGATCTTCAAGTTTAAGTGAACAGCGAGCCCCATTGATAATCATGAAATGGAAATTATTTGTAACTTTCTACAAGTAGAACAATGAATAGTACGGGTAGACGGGTGAAATCTTTCTATATATTGCTTCTAAATAGTCTAAGAAACATATATGCAAAGCATCCAAACAGTACCATTCGCCAATTTTTTGTCCTTCAAGTTTAAGTGAACTACGAGCCCCATTGTTAATACTTTAACGGAAATTATTTGTAACTTGCGACAAGTAGAACAATGAATGGAACAGGTAGACGGTTGAAATCTTTGTATATATTGCTTCTTTATAATCTAAGAAACATATATGCAAAGCATCCAAACAGTACAATTCGCCAATTATTTCATCTTCATGTTTAAGTGAACTACGAGCCCCATTGTTAATCCTTTAAAGGAAATTATTTGTAACTTTCTACAAGTAGAACAATGAATAGTACGGGTAGACAGGTGAAATCTTTCTATATATTGCTTCTAAATAGTCTAAGAAACATATATGCAAAGCATCCAAACAGTACAATTCGCCAATTTTTTGTTCTTCAAGTTTAAGTGAACTACGAGCCCAATTGTTAATCCTTTAAAGGAAATTATTTGTAAATATCGACAAGTAGAACAATGAATGGATCATGTAGACGGTTGAAATCATTGTATATATTGCTTCTATATAGTCTACGAAACATATATGCAAAGCATCCAAACAGTACAATTCGACAATTTTTTGTTTTTCAAGTTTAAGTGAACTACGAGCCCCATTGTTAATCCTTTAACGGAAATTAATTTTAACTTTCTACAAGTAGAACAATGTTTGGAACTCGTAGACGGTTGAAATCTTAGTATATATTGCTTCCATATAGTCTAAGAAACATATATGCAAAGCATCCAAACAGTACCATTCGCCAATTTTTTGTCCTTCAAGTTTAAGTGAACAATGAGCCCCATTGTTAATCCTTTATCGGAAATTATTTGTAACTTTCGACAAGTAGAACAATGAATGGAACAGGTAGACGGTTGAAATCTTTGTATATATTGCATCTATATAGTCTAAGAAACATATATGCAAAGCATCCAAACAGTACAATTCGCCAATTTTTTGTTCTTCAAGTTTAAGTGAACAATGAGCCCCAATGGTTAATCCGTTTTCGGAAATTATTTGTAACTTTCGAAGTAGAACAATGAATGGAACAGGTAGACGGTTGAAATCTTTGTATATATTGCTTCTATATAGTCTAAGAAACTTATATGCAAAGCATCTAAACAGTAACATTCGCCAATTTTTTTATCTTCAAGTTTAAGTGAACAATGAACCCCAATGGTTAATCCGTCATCGGAAATTATTTGTAACTTGCAAGAAGTAGAACAATGAGTGGAACAGGTAGACGGTTGAAATCAATGTATATATTGCTTCTATATAGTCTAAGAAACATATATGCAGAGCATACAAACAGTACCATTCGCCAATTTTTTGTTCTTCAAGTTTAAGTGAACAATGAGCCCCATTGTTAATCCTTTATCGGAAATTATTTGTAACTTTAAACAAGTAGAACAATGAATGGAACAGGTAGACGGTTGAAATCTTTGTATATATTGCTTCTATATAGTCTAGGAAACATATATGCAAAGCATCCAAACAGTACAATTCGCCAATTTATTGTTCTTCAAGTTTAAGTGAACAACGAGCCCCATTGTTAATCCTTTAAAGGAAATTATTTGTAAATTTCGACAAGTAGAACAATGATTGGAACACGTAGACGGTTGAAATCTTTGTATATATTGCTTCCATATAGTCTAAGAAACATGTACGCAAAGCATCCAAACCGTACCATTCGCCAATTTTTTGTTCTTCAAGTTTAAGTGAACAATGAGCCCCAATGGTTAATCCTTTATCGGAAATTATTTGTAATTTTCGACAAGTAGAACAATGAATGGAACAGGTAGACGGTTGAAATCATTGTATTAGGTTGTCAAGTATGAAATGGAGCAAAAAATGCACATAATTGAATTCGATTTTTTTTCAAAAAACTTTTTATTTGTAATCAAAGTATGCATCCATATTATCGATACACTTTTGTCATCTTAGAGGTAACTCATTTATCCCTTTGCTGTAGAAGCCTGGATCACGGGAATCGATGAACTCTGCAAACGCCATTTTGACAGCCTGTGCGGAATTGAATTTTTTTTCAGATAAAAAGTTGTTTACATTTTGAAATAAATGATAGTCAATGGGGGCAAGGTCTGGCGAGTACGGTGGGTGACGGAGAGTTTCCAACTTCAACTCCTGTAGCTTTGACACGGTCATTCGTGCGGCATGTGGTCGAGCGTTGTCGTGCAACGCTGCGTTCCTTCTGTGCATCTGTCAATTCATGCGGTATCCACTTGTCCAGCTTTTTCACTTTACCGATTCGTGCTAAATGAGTCAAGATTGTTTAGTTTGATACATTGTGCATTAATGATAATTCACGTGCACTTTGGCTGGGATTCGCTTCCACAGTGGCTTTCAGGACGACATTATTCACCTGAGTCTTGGGTCGACCACGTGGTTCGTTAGACAGGTCGAAATCTCCCGACCGAAATTTTTTAAACCAACGAGCTACAGTCGCGTTTGTAGCCACTTGAATCCCGAACACACTATTGATATTGGCGACTGCCTGCCGCGTTGTGGCTCCACGGTGGAACTCATACTTCATCAACACACGAATTTCGCTGATTTCCGTGGTCTCACTTAATCGCCTATACAAAAAAAACTACTGCAAATTTTTTCAAACTGAAATATGAGTTAGAAAGAGGAAAAGATGTACCTTTCACAAGAAGAACAAATTATGCCAAAATACGGTGTCTAAATGTAGTTATGTGCGATTGAAATAAATAACGCGAAGTTTGCTCCATTTCATACTTGACAACCTAATATATATTGCTTCTATATAGTCTAAGAAACATATATGCAAAGCATCCAAACAGTACAATTAGCCAATTTTTTGTTCTTCAAGGTTAAGTGAACAATGAGCCCCAATGGTTAATCGGTTATCGGAAATTATTTGTAACTTTCGACAAGTAGAACAATGAATGGAACGGGTAGACGGTTGAAATCTTTGTATATATTGCTTCTATATAGTCTAAGAAACATATATGCAAAGCATCCAAACAGTACCATTCGCCAATTATTTCATCTTCATGTTTAAGTGAACTACGAGCCCCAATGGTTAATCCGTTATCGGAAATTATTTGTAACTTGCGAGAAGTAGAACAATGAGTGGAACAGTTAGACGGTTGAAATCAATGTATATATTGCTTCCATATAGTCTAAGAAACATATATGCAAAGCATCCAAACAGCACCATTCGCCAATTTTTTGTTCTTCAAGTTTAAGTGAACAATGAGCCCCATTGTTAATCCTTTATCGGAAATTATTTGTAACTTTCGACAAGTAGAACAATGAATGGAACTGGTAGACGGTTGAAATCTTTTTATATATTGCTTCTATATAGTCTAAGAAACATATATGCAAAGCATCCAAACAGTACAATTCGACAATTTTTTGCTCTTCAAGTTTAAGTGAACTACGAGCCCCATTGTTAATCCTTTAAAGGAAATTATTTGTAAATTTCGGCAAGTAGAACAATGAATGGAATAGTTAGACGGTTGAAATCATTGTATATATTGCTTCTATATAGTCTAAGAAACATATATGCAAAGCATCCAAACAGTACAATTCGCCAATTTTTTGTTCTTCAAGTTTAAGTAAACTACGATCCCCATTGTTAATCCCTTAACGGAAATTATTTGTAACATTCGACAAGTAGAACAATGAATGGAACAGGTAGACGGTTGAAATCATTGTATATATTGCTTCTATATAGTCTAAGAAACATATATGCAAAGCATCCAAACAGTACAATTCGCCAATTTTTTGTTCTTCAAGTTTAAGTGAACAATGAGCCCCATTGTTAATCCTTTAAAGGAAATTATTTGTAACTTTCGACAAGTAGAACAATGAATAGAACAGGTAGACGGTTGAAATCTTTGTAGATATTGCTTCTATATAGTCTAAGAAAAATATATGCAAAGCATCCAAACAGTACCATTCGCCAATTTTTTGTTCTTCAAGTTTAAGTGAACTACGAGCCCCATTGTTAATCCTTTAAAGGAAATTATTTGTAACTTTCGACAAGTAGAACAATGAATGGAACAGGTAGACTGTTGAAATCATTGTATATATTGCTTCTATATAGTCTAAGAAACATATATGCAAAGCATCCAAACAGTACAATTCGCCAATTATTTCATCTTCAAGTTTAAGTGAACTACGAGCCCCATTGTTAACACTTTAACGGAAATTATTTGTAACTTGCGACAAGTAGAACAATGAGTGGAACAGGTAGACGGTTGAAATCAATGTATATATTGCTTCTATATATTCTAAGAAACATATATGCAAAGCATCCAAACAGTACCATTCGCCAATTTTTTGTTCTTCAAGTTTAAGTGAACAATGAGCCCCATTGTTAATCCTTTATCGGAAATTATTTGTAACTTTCGACAAGTAGAACAATGAATGGAACAGGTAGACGGTTGAAATCCTTGTTTATATTGCTTCCATATAGTCTAAGAAACATGTACGCAAAGCATCCAAACAGTACCATTCGCCAATTTTTTGTCCTTCAAGTTTAAGTGAACAATGAGCCCCATTGTTAATCCTTTATCGCAAATTATTTGTAACTTTCGACAAATAGAACAATGAATGGAACAGGTAGACGGTTGAAATCTTTGTATATATTGCTTCTATATAGTCTAAGAAACATATATGCAAAGCATCCAAACAGTACAATTCGACAATTTTTTGCTCTTCAAGTTTAAGTGAACTACGAGCCCCATTGTTAATGCCTTAACGGAAATTATTTGTAACTTTCGACAAGTAGAACAATGAATGGAACAGGTAGACGGTTGAAATCTTTGTATATATTGCTTCTATAAAGTCTAAGAAACATATATGCAAATCATCCAAACAGTACAATTCGCCAATTATTTGATCTTCAAGTTTAAGTGAACTACGAGCCCCATTGTTAATACTTTAACGGAAATTATTTGTAACTTGCGACAAGTAGAACAATGAATGGAACAGGTAGACGGTTGAAATCAATGTATATATTGCTTCTATATAGTCTAAGAAACATATATGCAAAGCATCCAAACAGTACCATTCGCCAATTTTTTGTTCATCAAGTTTAAGTAAACTACGATCCCCATTGTTAATCCCTTAACGGAAATTATTTGTAACATTCGACAAGTAGAACAATGAATGGAACAGGTAGACGGTTGAAATCATTGTATATATTGCTTCTATATAGTCTAAGAAACATATATGCAAAGCATCCAAACAGTACAATTCGCCAATTTTTTGTTCTTCAAGTTTAAGTAAACTACGATCCCCATTGTTAATCCCTTAACGGAAATTATTTGTAACTTTCGACAAGTAGAACAATGAATGGAACAGGCAGACGGTTGAAATCATTGTATATATTGCTTCTATATAGTCTAAGAAACATATATGCAAAGCATCCAAACAGTACAATTCGACAATTTTTTGCTCTTCAAGTTTAAGTGAACTACGAGCCCCATTGTTAATCCTTTATCGGAAATTATTTGTAACTTTCGACAAGTAGAACAATGAATGGAACAGGTAGACGGTTGAAATCCTTGTTTATATTGCTTCCATATAGTCTAAGAAACATGTACGCAAAGCATCCAAACAGTACCATTCGCCAATTTTTTGTCCTTCAAGTTTAAGTGAACAATGCGCCCCATTGTTAATCCTTTATCGCAAATTATTTGTAACTTTCGACAAATAGAACAATGAATGGAACAGGTAGACGGTTGAAATCTTTGTATATATTGCTTCTATATAGTCTAAGAAACATATATGCAAAGCATCCAAACAGTACAATTCGACAATTTTTTGCTCTTCAAGTTTAAGTGAACTACGAGCCCCATTGTTAATGCCTTAACGGAAATTATTTGTAACTTTCGACAAGTAGAACAATGAATGGAACAGGTAGACGGTTGAAATCTTTGTATATATTGCTTCTATATAGTCTAAGAAACATATATGCAAAGCATCCAAACAGTACAATTCGCCAATTTTTTGTTCTTCAAGTTTAAGTGAACAATGAGCCCCATTGTTAATCCTTTAAAGGAAATTATTTGTAACTTTCGACAAGTAGAACAATGAATGGAACAGGTAGACGGTTGAAATCTTTGTATATATTGCTTCTATATAGTCTAAGAAACATATATGCAAAGCATCCAAACAGTACCATTCGCCAATTTTTTGTTCTTCAAGTTTAAGTGAACAATGAGCCCCATTGTTAATCCTTTATCGGAAATTATTTGTAACTTTCGACAAGTAGAACAATGAATGGAACAGGTAGACGGTTGAAATCTTTGTATATATTGCTTCTATATAGTCTAACAAGGAAGGTATTCGAACTGCAACTCACGGATTCGAATAAAATTTTGTGGGTTTGTAGAGTGATCCAAGACAAGAAAAATGGTATACTCCATTCGTGCCCAATCGCCCTTTAAGGGCATGAAATTTAACCTCAAAGTGAAATCGACACTTGCACTTCCTCGCTTATATCTCCTAAAGTACAAAAGATAGAAAAAAATGTTTTAGGTAAAAGTTTAACGGTAAAAGGAGCGCTATAAATTTGCATTAACAAATTTTTAAAAACAACTTTCCTTCTTGAAAAAAAAAATTTTTTTTGCGTTATTTCAAACAATTTTGAAATCTTTTTGCTAATGAAAAATGTGGCATTTTTTATTCTGAATTCAACCATAACAATATTTTTATTATACACCGCTAGGATTACAGAGATACACGACAAAACGTACTCCCTAGCGCGCGGTACCGCGCAATACCGCGCTAACAACATATAGAGTTACATATTAAGAATGCTCATTTTCGTTGCAGGACATAACTATGTGACGAAGATGGGTGTGGTAACATAAAAATCGCAAATTATGAAATATTACATAAAGATTAATGACTTATAATACAGATCGTACTATATCCCATATATACATACATAAATATTTTTTAGACGCTTATTTAACATTTTATTACATTGTAACCACACGCGATTACATGTACTTCACTCGACATAGTTTTCGCAAAGTGAAAAAAACGAAATACTATCTTCATTAAAAAAGTGATCTACACACAGATACTTTTTGCACCAAGCACATCTTATAATAGCAGGCTTATCACATAATTCACAACGTGGTAGTTTATCTGCTTCAGGAAATTTAAAACAGAAATCTGCCGGATTTTCAAACCGTTGTGGTAACCTTTCCTCTAGGTATCCACTTTTATACCAAGAGTATTTAAATAATTCTCTGAATCTCGGGGAAGACAATTGGTTGTGGGTGAGTGATTGCAATTTGATGATGTTATTTCGTAGATGTAAATTTATATTAATATCGTACAGCAAAACTCGATCGGAAAAGGTTCTAACAAAGTTTTTCCATATCCGGAAACCAAAAACGTCCAACGGTTGTATCAAACCTGTTGTCCCTTTCGGTATAGTTAACGTAATAAGTTGCTTGCCACTCGGAATACTTTGCTGAAACGTGGACGGACAATGACCACTCCACGAATCAATTAATAGTACACTTCGAGGCCCAGTCTTTGGTAAAAAGACTTCTGCGAGCCAAGTGTTGAAATGGTGTGATGTTAACTTCCCAGATTTGGAAGCAGTGACAAATACATTATCCGATCTGAATAAGTTTCCTTCTACCCTAGGTCCAAATTCTCCACTTGGTTCTTTTAATACTATGAACAAAGGTGACAGTAACTGACCGCTCGCGGAAATGGTAGGGAGAATCGTATAACTGTGAGTGGTTGAGGATATTGACTGCACGGCTGCTTCTACGGTCTTTGTACCACGATACGATAACGTACGGCCAGAATGAATTTCCAAATTAAATCCACTCTCATCGGCATTGTATACATTATTCGGTTCGTACGTTGCGATATACGGTTTCACCTGGTCTACGAATTCGGTGGCTGCCAATTGTACACTTTGCTTGTTTCGGCTTGCGGAACGACTTACGAATTTCGTAACCTTCCTCGAAACGATGTTGTGCGCTCTCTTGAAATTCACGACCCACTGGTGGCTAGCTTTAAATCCTGGCAGATTGACGTCCTCCTTTGCTTCTAGCGCCCAATGCTTTAAATCCGTATTGTGCACAAAGGAGCCTCGATCAGTAGCAGCTTCAAATTTGTCCAGCACAAATTTCGCGATTGACATAATTTTATCCCTGTGTGTACCGCCTCTTGCCAACGCTTCTTCCCATTGATATAACTGGTTAATCGATTTTACTTTTCGAAATTTGTGCTGCACGCTATCGAGAGTCCTACGCATTTTCTTGCCGCTTCTCCAGAACTCAACTGCGCGAGTTTTATAGCTGAGGTCTACATTACCACTTTCGCCTGGGATGCAACTGTCATCAAATTCGTTGTTACCATATTCTTCGTCTTCCTGAATGCCTTCATCAGGAACGAATTCACATTCTTGAGGTCTTGTTGGATCTTCATATTCCAGGGTCATAACGTAGTCGGCCGTAAATGAATCTTCAGTGATACTCTCACTTATCATTCTGTGTATGATCTCCGAGAGTTCGACCTCCCGATGATTAATTGGAGATGGTGGAATACTGGTTATGTGAAGCATTGCTATTAGTAGATTAATAACGTTTGTCGGATTTATGTACACCATTTTATCCAAAGCTAACGCCACGTGCAGTTGAACGAGTTCCAGTAACACTGACAATGAATTCCAGACCCGAAGACTGGGTATTTATAAGGAGACTGGATATTTATCAGTGCAAAGTTCATAAGATAACGAGATAATGATTAATTGAACATTTGCGAAAACAGACCATTTTATTACATTTAACGATATCATTTCTTTTTTATTAATTCTTCTTTCTCTCAACTACCATTGTTGGTCTGTTTTCGCATATATTCGATTAATCATTATCCCCTTATCTTATGAACTTTGCACTGAATTGTCCGATTCAGATCGGATAATGTGTTTGTCACTGCTTCCAAATCTGGGAAGTTAACATCACACCATTTCAACACTTGGCTCGCAGAAGTCTTTTTACCAAAGACTGGGCCTCGAAGTGTACTATTAATTGATTCGTGGAGTGGTCATTGTCCGTCCACGTTTCAGCAAAGTATTCCGAGTGGCAAGCAACTTATTACGTTAACTATACCGAAAGGGACAACAGGTTTGATACAACCGTTGGACGTTTTTGGTTTCCGGATATGGAAAAACTTTGTTAGAACCTTTTCCGATCGAGTTTTGCTGTACGATATTAATATAAATTTACATCTACGAAATAACATCATCAAATTGCAATCACTCACCCACAACCAATTGTCTTCCCCGAGATTCAGAGAATTATTTAAATACTCTTGGTATAAAAGTGGATACCTAGAGGAAAGGTTACCACAACGGTTTGAAAATCCGGTAGATTTCTGTTTTAAATTTCCTGAGCAGATAAACTACCACGTTGTGAATTATGTGATAAGCCTGCTATTATAAGATGTGCTTGGTGCAAAAAGTATCTGTGTGTAGATCACTTTTTTAATGAAGATAGTATTTCGTTTTTTTCACTTTGCGAAAACTATGTCGAGTGAAGTACATGTAATCGCGTGTAGTTACAATGTAATAAAATGTTAAATAAGCGTCTAAAAAATATTTATGTATGTATATATGGGATATAGTACGATCTGTATTATAAGTCATTAATCTTTATGTAATATTTCATAATTTGCGATTTTTATGTTACCACACCCATCTTCGTCACATAGTTATGTCCTGCAACGAAAATGAGCATTCTTAATATGTAACTCTATATGTTGTTAGCGCGGTATTGCGCGGTACCGCGCGCTAGGGAGTACGTTTTGTCGTGTATCTCTGTAATCCTAGCGGTGTATAATAAAAATATTGTTATGGTTGAATTCAGAATAAAAAATGCCACATTTTTCATTAGCAAAAAGATTTCAAAATTGTTTGAAATAACGCAAAAAAAATTTTTTTTTTCAAGAAGGAAAGTTGTTTTTAAAAATTTGTTAATGCAAATTTATAGCGCTCCTTTTACCGTTAAACTTTTACCTAAAACATTTTTTTCTATCTTTTGTACTTTAGGAGATATAAGCGAGGAAGTGCAAGTGTCGATTTCACTTTGAGGTTAAATTTCATGCCCTTAAAGGGCGATTGGGCACGAATGGAGTATACCATTTTTCTTGTCTTGGATCACTCTACAAACCCACAAAATTTTATTCGAATCCGTGAGTTGCAGTTCGAATACCTTCCTTGTAAGAAACATATATGCAAAGCATCCAAACAGTACCATTCGCCAATTTTTTGTTCTTCAAGTTTAAGTAAACTACGATCCCCATTGTTAATCCCTTAACGGAAATTATTTGTAACATTCGACAAGTAGAACAATGAATGGAACAGGTAGACGGTTGAAATCATTGTATATATTGCTTCTATATAGTCTAAGAAACATATATGCAAAGCATCCAAACAGTACAATTCGCCAATGTTTTGTTCTTCAAGTTTAAGTGAACAATGAGCCCGATTGTTAATCCTTTAAAGAAAATTATTTGTAACTTTCGACAAGTAGAACAATGAATGGAACAGGTAGACGGTTGAAATCTTTGTATATATTGCTTCTATATAGTATAAGAAACATATATGCAAAGCATCCAAACAGTACCATTCGCCAATTTTTTGTTCTTCAAGTTTAAGTGAACAATGAGCCCCATTGTTAATCCTTTATCGGAAATTATTTGTAACTTTCGACAAGTAGAACAATGAATGGAACAGGTAGACGGTTGAAATCTTTGTATATATTGCTTCTATATAGTCTAAGAAACATATATGCAAAGCATCCAAACAGTACAATTCGCCAATTTTTTGTTCTTCAAGTTTAAGTAAACTACGATCCCCATTGTTAATCCCTTAACGGAAATTATTTGTAACTTTCGACAAGTAGAACAATGAATGGAACAGGTAGACGGTTGAAATCATTGTATATATTGCTTCTATATAGTCTAAGAAACATATATGCAAAGCATCCAAACAGTACAATTCGCCAATTTTTTGTTCTTCAAGTTTAAGTAAACTACGATCCCCATTGTTAATCCCTTAACGGAAATTATTTGTAACATTCGACAAGTAGAACAATGAACCGAACAGGTAGACGGTTGAAATCATTGTATATATTGCTTCTATATAGTCTAAGAAACATATATGCAAAGCATCCAAACAGTACAATTCGCCAATTTTTTGTTCTTCAAGTTTAAGTAAACTACGATCCCCATTGTTAATCCCTTAACGGAAATTATTTGTAACATTCGACAAGTAGAACAATGAATGGAACAGGTAGACGGTTGAAATCTTTGTATCTATTGTTTCTATATAGTATAAGAAACATATATGCAAAGCATCCAAACAGTACAATTCGCCAATTTTTTGTTCTTCAAGTTTAAGTAAACTACGATCCCCATTGTTAATCCCTTAACGGAAATTATTTGTAACATTCGACAAGTAGAACAATGAATGGAACAGGTAGACGGTTGAAATCTTTGTATCTATTGTTTCTATATAGTATAAGAAACATATATGCAAAGCATCCAAACAGTACAATTCGCCAATTTTTTGTTCTTCAAGTTTAAGTGAACAATGAGCCCTAATGGTTAATCCTTTATCGGAAATTATTTGTAAATTTCGCCAAGTAGAACAATGAATGGAACTGGTAGCCGGTTGAAATCTTTGTATATTTTGCTTCTATATAGTCTAAGAAACATATATGCAAAGCATCCAAACAGTATAATCCGCCAATTTTTTGTTCTTCAAGTTTAAGTGGACAATGAGCCCCAATGGTTAATCCTTTATCGGAAATTATTTGTAAATTTCGACAAGTAGAACAATGAATGGAACAGGTAGCCGGTTGAAATCTTTGTATATATTGCTTCTATATAGTCTAAGAAACATATATGCAAAGCATCCAAACAGTACAATTCGCCAATTTATTGTTCTTCAAGTTTAAGTAAACTACGATCCCCATTGTTAATCCCTTAACGGAAATTATTTGTAACTTTCGACAAGTAGAACAATGAATGGAACAGGTAGACGGTTGAAATCATTGTATATATTGCTTCTATATAGTCTAAGAAACATATATGCAAAGCATCCAAACAGTACAATTCGCCAATTTTTTGTTCTTCAAGTTTAAGTAAACTACGATCCCCATTGTTAATCCCTTAACGGAAATTATTTGTAACATTCGACAAGTAGAACAATGAATGGAACAGGTAGACGGTTGAAATCTGTGTATCTATTGTTTCTATATAGTATAAGAAACATATATGCAAAGCATCCAAACAGTACCATTCGCCAATTTTTTGTTCTTCAAGTTTAAGTGAACTACGAGCCCCATTGTTAATCCTTTAAAGGAAATTATTTGTAACTTTCGACAAGTAGAACAATGAATGGAACAGGTAGACTGTTGAAATCATTGTATATATTGCTTCTATATAGTCTAAGAAACATATATGCAAAGCATCCAAACAGTACAATTCGCCAATTATTTCATCTTCAAGTTTAAGTGAACTACGAGCCCCATTGTTAACACTTTAACGGAAATTATTTGTAACTTGCGACAAGTAGAACAATGAGTGGAACAGGTAGACGGTTGAAATCAATGTACAGGGTGTAAGGCATTTAATGGTCATGTTTTCGGGGGGTTGTTCTAGAGCTCGGATTGGATGAAGATTTGTAAAAATTACTTTCCGCAAAATTATTTGTAAAATTTCGTAAAAAAATCGGTTGAAACTGGCTCGGCTATCTTCTTCGTATTGTTACGTAGGTAAAATGTCTGAGAGGAACCATGGGTCAGAAGTGAACCGTTCTTCCACAAATCGACTTTTAATTGGGCCTCCGCGATCTAATTCACGCTTAGTAAGTGAGAGAGTCAGCTGTTCCTTCGGAAAGAGACACACAAGATATCCTTGTCGGCTCGAACAGTCTGAGGAGAAGCGTGTTACTAGACATTGGAAATTGGGGGACTGGGTCACCGAACCACTAAGAGCAGTGCAAGTGTTTATGTTCTTTTCCCCGGGAGGACCCATGAGCGAACCTGACACCGAGCACAGGTCATTGACGTCTTCCTAGCCGACAAGGATATCTTGTGTATTTCTTTCCGAAGGAACAGCTGACTCTCTCACTTACTAAGCGAAAATTAGATCGCGGAGGCCCAATTAAAAGTCGATTTGTGGAAGAACGGTTCACTTCTGACCCATGGTTCCTCTCAGACATTTTACCTACGTAACAATACGAAGAAGATAGCCGAGCCAGTTTCAACCGATTTTTTTACGAAATTTTACAAATAATTTTGCGGAAAATAATTTTTACAAATCTTCATCCAATCCGAGCTCTAGAACAACCCCCCGAAAACATGACCATTAAATGTCTTACACCCTGTATATATTGCTTCTATATATTCTAAGAAACATATATGCAAAGCATCCAAACAGTACCATTCGCCAATTTTTTGTTCTTCAAGTTTAAGTGAACAATGAGCCCCATTGTTAATCCTTTATCGGAAATTATTTGTAACTTTCGACAAGTAGAACAATGAATGGAACAGGTAGACGGTTGAGATCCTTGTTTATATTGCTTCCATATAGTCTAAGAAACATGTACGCAAAGCATCCAAACAGTACCATTCGCCAATTTTTTGTCCTTCAATTTTAAGTGAACAATGAGCCCCATTGTTAATCCTTTATCGCAAATTATTTGTAACTTTCGACAAATAGAACAATGAATGGAACAGGTAGACGGTTGAAATCTTTGTATATATTGCTTCTATATAGTCTAAGAAACATATATGCAAAGCATCCAAACAGTACAATTCGACAATTTTTTGCTCTTCAAGTTTAAGTGAACTACGAGCCCCATTGTTAATCCTTTAAAGGAAATTATTTGTAAATTTCGACAAGTAGAACAATGATAGGAACACGTAGACGGTTGAAATCTTTGTATATATTGCTTCCATATAGTCTAAGAAACATGTACGCAAAGCATCCAAACAGTACCATTCGCCAATTTTTTGTTCTTCAAGTTTAAGTGAACAATGAGCCCCATTGTTAATCCTTTAAAGGAAATTATTTGTAACTTTCGACAAGTAGAACAATGAATGGAACATGTAGACGGTTGAAATCATTGTATATATTGCTTCTATATAGTCTAAGAAACATATATGCAAAGCATCCAAACAGTACAATACGCCAATGTTTTGTTCTTCAAGTTTAAGTAAACTACGATCCCCATTGTTAATCCCTTAACGGAAATTATTTGTAACTTTCGACAAGTAGAACAATGAATGGAACAGGTAGACGGTTGAAATCATTGTATATATTGCTTCTATATAGTCTAAGAAACATATATGCAAAGCATCAAAACAGTACAATTCGACAATTTTTTGCTCTTCAAGTTTAAGTGAACTACGAGCCCCATTGTTAATCCTTTAAAGGAAATTATTTGTAAATTTCGGCAAGTAGAACAATGAATGGAATAGGTAGACGGTTGAAATCATTGTATATATTGCTTCTATATAGTCTAAGAAACATATATGCAAAGCATCCAAACAGTACAATTCGCCAATTTTTTGTTCTTCAAGTTTAAGTAAACTACGATCCCCATTGTTAATCCCTTAACGGAAATTATTTGTAACATTCGACAAGTAGAACAATGAATGGAACAGGTAGACGGTTGAAATCATTGTATATATTGCTTCTATATAGTCTAAGAAACATATATGCAAAGCATCCAAACAGTACAATTCGCCAATTTTTTGTTCTTCAAGTTTAAGTGAACAATGAGCCCCATTGTTAATCCTTTAAAGGAAATTATTTGTAACTTTCGACAAGTAGAACAATGAATGGAACAGGTAGACGGTTGAAATCTTTGTATATATTGCTTCTATATAGTCTAAGAAACATATATGCAAAGCATCCAAACAGTACCATTCGCCAATTTTTTGTTCTTCAAGTTTAAGTGAACAATGAGCCCCATTGTTAATCCTTTATCGGAAATTATTTGTAACATTCGACAAGTAGAACAATGAATGGAACAGGTAGACGGTTGAAATCTTTGTATATATTGCTTCTATATAGTCTAAGAAACATATATGCAAAGCATCCAAACAGTACCATTCGCCAATTTTTTGTTCTTCAAGTTTAAGTAAACTACGATCCCCATTGTTAATCCCTTAACGGAAATTATTTGTAACATTCGACAAGTAGAACAATGAATGGAACAGGTAGACGGTTGAAATCATTGTATATATTGCTTCTATATAGTCTAAGAAACATATATGCAAAGCATCCAAACAGTACAATTCGCCAATGTTTTGTTCTTCAAGTTTAAGTGAACAATGAGCCCCATTGTTAATCCTTTAAAGGAAATTATTTGTAACTTTCGACAAGTAGAACAATGAATGGAACAGGTAGACGGTTGAAATCTTTGTATATATTGCTTCTATATAGTATAAGAAACATATATGCAAAGCATCCAAACAGTACCATTCGCCAATTTTTTGTTCTTCAAGTTTAAGTGAACAATGAGCCCCATTGTTAATCCTTTATCGGAAATTATTTGTAACTTTCGACAAGTAGAACAATGAATGGAACAGGTAGACGGTTGAAATCTTTGTATATATTGCTTCTATATAGTCTAAGAAACATATATGCAAAGCATCCAAACAGTACAATTCGCCAATTTTTTGTTCTTCAAGTTTAAGTAAACTACGATCCCCATTGTTAATCCCTTAACGGAAATTATTTGTAACTTTCGACAAGTAGAACAATGAATGGAACAGGTAGACGGTTGAAATCATTGTATATATTGCTTCTATATAGTCTAAGAAACATATATGCAAAGCATCCAAACAGTACAATACGCCAATTATTTGTTCTTCAAGTTTAAGTAAACTACGATCCCCATTGTTAATCCCTTAACGGAAATTATTTGTAACTTTCGACAAGTAGAACAATGAATGGAACAGGTAGACGGTTGAAATCATTGTATATATTGCTTCTATATAGTCTAAGAAACATATATGCAAAGCATCCAAACAGTACAATTCGACAATTTTTTGCTCTTCAAGTTTAAGTGAACTACGAGCCCCATTGTTAACACTTTAACGGAAATTATTTGTAACTTGCGACAAGTAGAACAATGAGTGGAACAGGTAGACGGTTGAAATCAATGTATATATTGCTTCTATATATTCTAAGAAACATATATGCAAAGCATCCAAACAGTACCATTCGCCAATTTTTTGTTCTTCAAGTTTAAGTGAACAATGAGCTCCATTGTTAATCCTTTATCGGAAATTATTTGTAACTTTCGACAAGTAGAACAATGAATGGAACAGGTAGACGGTTGAGATCCTTGTTTATATTGCTTCCATATAGTCTAAGAAACATGTACGCAAAGCATCCAAACAGTACCATTCGCCAATTTTTTGTCCTTCAATTTTAAGTGAACAATGAGCCCCATTGTTAATACTTTATCGCAAATTATTTGTAACTTTCGACAAATAGAACAATGAATGGAACAGGTAGACGGTTGAAATCTTTGTATATATTGCTTCTATATAGTCTAAGAAACATATATGCAAAGCATCCAAACAGTACAATTCGACAATTTTTTGCTCTTCAAGTTTAAGTGAACTACGAGCCCCATTGTTAATCCTTTAAAGGAAATTATTTGTAAATTTCGACAAGTAGAACAATGATAGGAACACGTAGACGATTGAAATCTTTGTATATATTGCTTCCATATAGTCTAAGAAACATGTACGCAAAGCATCCAAACAGTACCATTCGCCAATTTTTTGTTCTTCAAGTTTAAGTGAACAATGAGCCCCATTGTTAATCCTTTAAAGGAAATTATTTGTAACTTTCGACAAGTAGAACAATGAATGGAACAGGTAAACGGTTGAAATCTTTGTATATATTGCTTCTATATAGTATAAGAAACATATATGCAAAGCATCCAAACAGTACCATTCGCCAATTTTTTGTTCTTCAAGTTTAAGTGAACAATGAGCCCCATTGTTAATCCTTTATCGGAAATTATTTGTAACTTTCGACATGTAGAACAATGAATGGAACAGGTAGACGGTTGAAATCTTTGTATACATTGCTTCTATATAGTCTGAGAAACATATATGCAAAGCATCCAAACAGTACCATTCGCCACTTTTTTGTTCTTCAAGTTTAAGTGAACAACGAGCCCCATTGTTAATCCTTTAAAGGAAATTATTTGTAAATTTCGACAAGTAGAACAATGATTGGAACACGTAGACGGTTGAAATCTTTGTATATATTGCTTCCATATAGTCTAAGAAACATGTACGCAAAGCATCCAAACAGTACCATTCGCCAATTTTTTGTTCTTCAAGTTTAAGTGAACAATGAGCCCCAATGGTTAATCCTTTATCGGAAATTATTTGTAATTTTCGACAAGTAGAACAATGAATGGAACCGTTAGACGGTTGAAATATTTGTATATATTGCTTCTATATAGTCTACGAAACATATATGCAAAGCATTCAAACAGTACAATTCGCCAATTTATTGTTCTTCAAGTTTAAGTGAACAACGAGCCCCATTGTTAATCCTTTAAAGGAAATTATTTGTAACGTTCGACAAGTAGAACAATGAATGGAACAGGTAGACGGTTGAAATCATTGTATATATTGCTTCTATATAGTCTAAGAAACATATATGCAAAGCATCCAAACAGTATAATTCGCCAATTTTTTGTTCTTCAAGTTTAAGTGAACAATGAGCCCCAATGGTTAATCCTTTATCGGAAATTATTTGTAAATTTCGACAAGTAGACCAATGAATGGAACAGGTAGCCGGTTGAAATCTTTGTATATGTTGCTTCTATATAGTCTAAGAAACATATATGCAAAGCATCCAAACAGTACAATTCGCCAATTTATTGTTCTTCAAGTTTAAGTAAACTACGATCCCCATTGTTAATCCCTTAACGGAAATTATTTGTAACTTTCGACAAGTAGAACAATGAATGGAACAGGTAGACGGTTGAAATCATTGTATATATTGCTTCTATATAGTCTAAGAAACATATATGCAAAGCATCCAAACAGTACAATTCGCCAATTATTTGTTCTTCAAGATTAAGTAAACTACGATCCCCATTGTTAATCCCTTAACGGAAATTATTTGTAACTTTCGACAAGTAGAACAATGAATGGAACAGGTAGACGGATGAAATCATTGTATATATTGCTTCTATATAGTCTAAGAAACATATATGCAAAGCATCCAAACAGTACAATTCGCCAATTTTTTGTTCTTCAAGTTTAAGTAAACTACGATCCCCATTGTTAATCCCTTAACGGAAATTATTTGTAACATTCGACAAGTAGAACAATGAATGGAACAGGTAGACGGTTGAAATCATTGTATATATTGCTTCTATATAGTCTAAGAAACATATATGCAAAGCATCCAAACAGTACAATTCGCCAATTTTTTGTTCTTCAAGTTTAAGTGAACAATGAGCCCCATTGTTAATCCTTTAAAGGAAATTATTTGTAACTTTCGACACGTAGAACAATGAATGGAACAGGTAGACGGTTGAAATCTTTGTATATATTGCTTCTATATAGTCTAAGAAACATATATGCAAAGCATCCAAACAGTACCATTCGCCAATTTTTTGTTCTTCAAGTTTAAGTGAACAATGAGCCCCATTGTTAATCCTTTATTGGAAATTATTTGTAACTTTCGACAAGTAGAACAATGAATGGAACAGGTAGACGGTAGAAATCTTTGTATATATTGCTTCTATATAGTCTAAGAAACATATATGCAAAGCAACCAAACAGTACCATTCGCCAATTTTTTGTTCTTCAAGTTTAAGTAAACTACGATCCCCATTGTTAATCCCTTAACGGAAATTATTTGTAACATTCGACAAGTAGAACAATGAATGGAACAGGTAGACGGTTGAAATCATTGTATATATTGCTTCTATATAGTCTAAGAAACATATATGCAAAGCATCCAAACAGTACAATTCGCCACTTTTTTGTTCTTCAAGTTTAAGTGAACAATGAGCCCCATTGTTAATCCTTTAAAGGAAATTATTTGTAACTTTCGACAAGTAGAACAATGAATGGATCAGGTAGACGGTTGAAATCTTTGTATATATTGCTTCTATATAGTCTAAGAAACATATATGCAAAGCATCCAAACAGTACCATTCGCCAATTTTTTGTTCTTCAAGTTTAAGTGAACAATGAGCCCCATTGTTAATCCTTTACAGGAAATTATTTGTAACTTTCGACAAGTAGAACAATGAATGGAACTGGTAGCCGGTTGAAATCTTTGTATATTTTGCTTCTATATAGTCTAAGAAACATATATGCAAAGCATCCAAACAGTACCATTCGCCAATTTTTTGTTCTTCAAGTTTAAGTGAACAATGAGCCCCATTGTTAATCCTTTATCGGAAATTATTTGTAACTTTCGACAAGTAGAACAATGAATGGAACAGGTAGACGGTTGAAATCTTTGTATATATTGCTTCTATATAGTCTAAGAAACATATATGCAAAGCATCCAAACAGTACAATTCGCCAATTTTTTGTTCTTCAAGTTTAAGTAAACTACGATCCCCTTTGTTAATCCCTTAACGGAAATTATTTGTAACTTTCGACAAGTAGAACAATGAATGGAACAGGTAGACGGTTGAAATCATTGTATATATTGCTTCTATATAGTCTAAGAAACATATATGCAAAGCATCCAAACAGTACAATACGCCAATTATTTGTTCTTCAAGTTTAAGTAAACTACGATCCCCATTGTTAATCCCTTAACGGAAATTATTTGTAACTTTCGACAAGTAGAACAATGAATGGAACAGGTAGACGGTTGAAATCATTGTATATATTGCTTCTATATAGTCTAAGAAACATATATGCAAAGCATCCAAACAGTACAATTCGACAATTTTTTGCTCTTCAAGTTTAAGTGAACTACGAGCCCCATTGTTAATCCTTTAAAGGAAATTATTTGTAACATTCGACAAGTAGAACAATGAATGGAACAGGTAGACGGTTGAAATCATTGTATATATTGCTTCTATATAGTCTAAGAAACATATATGCAAAGCATCCAAACAGTACAATTCGCCAATTTTTTGTTCTTCAAGTTTAAGTGAACAATGAGCCCCATTGTTAATCCTTTAAAGGAAATTATTTGTAACTTTCGACAAGTAGAACAATGAATGGAACAGGTAGACGGTTGAAATCTTTGTATATATTGCTTCTATATAGTCTAAGAAACATATATGCAAAGCATCCAAACAGTACCATTCGCCAATTTTTTGTTCTTCAAGTTTAAGTGAACAATGAGCCCCATTGTTAATCCTTTATCGGAAATTATTTGTAACTTTCGACAAGTAGAACAATGAATGGAACAGGTAGACGGTAGAAATCTTTGTATATATTGCTTCTATATAGTCTAAGAAACATATATGCAAAGCATCCAAACAGTACCATTCGCCAATTTTTTGTTCTTCAAGTTTAAGTAAACTACGATCCCCATTGTTAATCCCTTAACGGAAATTATTTGTAACATTCGACAAGTAGAACAATGAATGGAACAGGTAGACGGTTGAAATCATTGTATATATTGCTTCTATATAGTCTAAGAAACATATATGCAAAGCATCCAAACAGTACAATTCGCCAATTTTTTGTTCTTCAAGTTTAAGTAAACTACGATCCCCATTGTTAATCCCTTAACGGAAATTATTCGTAACATTCGACAAGTAGAACAATGAACGGAACAGGTAGACGGTTGAAATCATTGTATATATTGCTTCTATATAGTCTAAGAAACATATATGCAAAGCATTCAAACAGTACAATTCGCCAATTTTTTGTTCTTCAAGTTTAAGTGAACAATGAGCCCCATTGTTAATCCTTTATCGGAAATTATTTGTAACTTTCGACAAGTAGAACAATGAATGGAACAGGTAGACGGTTGAAATCTTTGTATATATTGCTTCTATATAGTCTAAGAAACATATATGCAAAGCATCCAAACAGTACAATTCGCCAATTTTTTGTTCTTCAAGTTTAAGTAAACTACGATCCCCATTGTTAATCCCTTAACGGAAATTATTTGTATCTTTCGACAAGTAGAACAATGAATGGAACAGGTAGACGGTTGAAATCATTGTATATATTGCTTCTATATAGTCTAAGAAACATATATGCAAAGCATCCAAACAGTACAATACGCCAATTATTTGTTCTTCAAGTTTAAGTAAACTACGATCCCCATTGTTAATCCCTTAACGGAAATTATTTGTAACTTTCGACAAGTAGAACAATGAATGGAACAGGTAGACGGTTGAAATCATTGTATATATTGCTTCTATATAGTCTAAGAAACATATATGCAAAGCATCCAAACAGTACAATTCGACAATTTTTTGCTCTTCAAGTTTAAGTGAACTACGAGCCCCATTGTTAATCCTTTAAAGGAAATTATTTGTAACATTCGACAAGTAGAACAATGAATGGAACAGGTAGACGGTTGAAATCATTGTATATATTGCTTCTATATAGTCTAAGAAACATATATGCAAAGCATCCAAACAGTACAATTCGCCAATTTTTTGTTCTTCAAGTTTAAGTGAACAATGAGCCCCATTGTTAATCCTTTAAAGGAAATTATTTGTAACTTTCGACAAGTAGAACAATGAATGGAACAGGTAGACGGTTGAAATCTTTGTATATATTGCTTCTATATAGTCTAAGAAACATATATGCAAAGCATCCAAACAGTACCATTCGCCAATTTTTTGTTCTTCAAGTTTAAGTGAACAATGAGCCCCATTGTTAATCCTTTATCGGAAATTATTTGTAACTTTCGACAAGTAGAACAATGAATGGAACAGGTAGACGGTAGAAATCTTTGTATATATTGCTTCTATATAGTCTAAGAAACATATATGCAAAGCATCCAAACAGTACCATTCGCCAATTTTTTGTTCTTCAAGTTTAAGTAAACTACGATCCCCATTGTTAATCCCTTAACGGAAATTATTTGTAACATTCGACAAGTAGAACAATGAATGGAACAGGTAGACGGTTGAAATCATTGTATATATTGCTTCTATATAGTCTAAGAAACATATATGCAAAGCATCCAAACAGTACAATTCGCCAATTTTTTGTTCTTCAAGTTTAAGTAAACTACGATCCCCATTGTTAATCCCTTAACGGAAATTATTTGTAACATTCGACAAGTAGAACAATGAACGGAACAGGTAGACGGTTGAAATCATTGTATATATTGCTTCTATATAGTCTAAGAAACATATATGCAAAGCATTCAAACAGTACAATTCGTCAATTTTTTGTTCTTCAAGTTTAAGTGAACAATGAGCCCCATTGTTAATCCTTTAAAGGAAATTATTTGTAACTTTCGACAAGTAGAACAATGAATGGAACAGGTAGACGGTTGAAATCTTTGTATATATTGCTTCTATATAGTCTAAGAAACATATATGCAAAGCATCCAAACAGTACCATTCGCCAATTTTTTGTTCTTCAAGTTTAAGTGAACAACGAGCCCCATTGTTAATCCTTTAAAGGAAATTATTTGTAAGATTCGACAAGTAGAACAATGAATGGAACAGGTAGACGGTTGAAATCTTTGTATCTATTGTTTCTATATAGTATAAGAAATATATATGCAAAGCATCCAAACAGTACCATTCGCCAATTTTTTGTTCTTCAAGTTTAAGTGAACTACGAGCCCCATTGTTAATCCTTTAAAGGAAATTATGTGTAACTTTCGACAAGTAGAACAATGAATGGAACAGGTAGACTGTTGAAATCATTGTATATATTGCTTCTATATAGTCTAAGAAACATATATGCAAAGCATCCAAACAGTACAATTCGCCAATTATTTCATCTTCAAGTTTAAGTGAACTACGAGCCCCATTGTTAACACTTTAACGGAAATTATTTGTAACTTGCGACAAGTAGAACAATGAGTGGAACAGGTAGACGGTTGAAATCAATGTATATATTGCTTCTATATATTCTAAGAAACATATATGCAAAGCATCCAAACAGTACCATTCGCCAATTTTTTGTTCTTCAAGTTTAAGTGAACAATGAGCCCCATTGTTAATCCTTTATCGGAAATTATTTGTAACTTTCGACAAGTAGAACAATGAATGGAACAGGTAGACGGTTGAGATCCTTGTTTATATTGCTTCCATATAGTCTAAGAAACATGTACGCAAAGCATCCAAACAGTACCATTCGCCAATTTTTTGTCCTTCAATTTTAAGTGAACAATGAGCCCCATTGTTAATCCTTTATCGCAAATTATTTGTAACTTTCGACAAATAGAACAATGAATGGAACAGGTAGACGGTTGAAATCTTTGTATATATTGCTTCTATATAGTCTAAGAAACATATATGCAAAGCATCCAAACAGTACAATTCGACAATTTTTTGCTCTTCAAGTTTAAGTGAACTACGAGCCCCATTGTTAATCCTTTAAAGGAAATTATTTGTAAATTTCGACAAGTAGAACAATGATAGGAACACGTAGACGATTGAAATCTTTGTATATATTGCTTCCATATAGTCTAAGAAACATGTACGCAAAGCATCCAAACAGTACCATTCGCCAATTTTTTGTTCTTCAAGTTTAAGTGAACAATGAGCCCCATTGTTAATCCTTTAAAGGAAATTATTTGTAACTTTCGACAAGTAGAACAATGAATGGAACAGGTAAACGGTTGAAATCTTTGTATATATTGCTTCTATATAGTATAAGAAACATATATGCAAAGCATCCAAACAGTACCATTCGCCAATTTTTTGTTCTTCTAGTTTAAGTGAACAATGAGCCCCATTGTTAATCCTTTATCGGAAATTATTTGTAACTTTCGACAAGTAGAACAATGAATGGAACAGGTAGACGGTTGAAATCTTTGTATACATTGCTTCTATATAGTCTGAGAAACATATATGCAAAGCATCCAAACAGTACCATTCGCCACTTTTTTGTTCTTCAAGTTTAATTAAACTACGATCCCCATTGTTAATCCCTTAACGGAAATTATTTGTAACATTCGACAAGTAGAACAATGAATGGAACAGGTAGACGGTTGAAATCATTGTATATATTGCTTCTATATAGTCTAAGAAACATATATGCAAAGCATCCAAACAGTACAATTCGCCAATTTTTTGTTCTTCAAGTTTAAGTGAACAATGAGCCCCATTGTTAATCCTTTATCGGAAATTATTTGTAACTTTCGACAAGTAGAACAATGAATGGAACAGGTAGACGGTTGAAATCTTTGTATACATTGCTTCTATATAGTCTGAGAAACATATATGCAAAGCATCCAAACAGTACCATTCGCCACTTTTTTGTTCTTCAAGTTTAAGTGAACAACGAGCCCCATTGTTAATCCTTTAAAGGAAATTATTTGTAAATTTCGACAAGTAGAACAATGATTGGAACACGTAGACGGTTGAAATCTTTGTATATATTGCTTCCATATAGTCTAAGAAACATGTACGCAAAGCATCCAAACAGTACCATTCGCCAATTTTTTGTTCTTCAAGTTTAAGTGAACAATGAGCCCCAATGGTTAATCCTTTATCGGAAATTATTTGTAATTTTCGACAAGTAGAACAATGAATGGAACAGTTAGACGGTTGAAATATTTGTATATATTGCTTCTATATAATCTAAGAAACATATATGCAAAGCATCTAAACAGTAACAATCGCCAATTTTTTGATCTTCAAGTTTAAGTGAACAGCGAGCCCCATTGATAATCATGAAATGGAAATTATTTGTAACTTTCTACAAGTAGAACAATGAATAGTACAGGTAGACGGGTGAAATCTTTCTATATATTGCTTCTAAATAGTCTAACAAACATCTATGCAAAGCATCCAAACAGTACCATTCGCCAATTTTTTGTTCTTCAAGTTTAAGTGAACAATGAGCCCCATTGTTAATCCTTTATCGGAAATTATTTGTAACTTTCGACAAGTAGAACAATGAATGGAACAGGTAGACGGTTGAAATCTTTGTATACATTGCTTCTATATAGTCTGAGAAACATATATGCAAAGCATCCAAACAGTACCATTCGCCACTTTTTTGTTCTTCAAGTTTAAGTGAACAACGAGCCCCATTGTTAATCCTTTATCGGAAATTATTTGTAACATTCGACAAGTAGAACAATGAATGGAACAGGTAGACGGTTGAAATCTTTGTATATATTGCTTCTATATAGTCTAAGAAACATATATGCAAAGCATCCAAACAGTACCATTCGCCAATTTTTTGTTCTTCAAGTTTAAGTAAACTACGATCCCCATTGTTAATCCCTTAACGGAAATTATTTGTAACATTCGACAAGTAGAACAATGAATGGAACAGGTAGACGGTTGAAATCATTGTATATATTGCTTCTATATAGTCTAAGAAACATATATGCAAAGCATCCAAACAGTACAATTCGCCAATGTTTTGTTCTTCAAGTTTAAGTGAACAATGAGCCCCATTGTTAATCCTTTAAAGGAAATTATTTGTAACTTTCGACAAGTAGAACAATGAATGGAACAGGTAGACGGTTGAAATCTTTGTATATATTGCTTCTATATAGTATAAGAAACATATATGCAAAGCATCCAAACAGTACCATTCGCCAATTTTTTGTTCTTCAAGTTTAAGTGAACAATGAGCCCCATTGTTAATCCTTTATCGGAAATTATTTGTAACTTTCGACAAGTAGAACAATGAATGGAACAGGTAGACGGTTGAAATCTTTGTATATATTGCTTCTATATAGTCTAAGAAACATATATGCAAAGCATCCAAACAGTACAATTCGCCAATTTTTTGTTCTTCAAGTTTAAGTAAACTACGATCCCCATTGTTAATCCCTTAACGGAAATTATTTGTAACTTTCGACAAGTAGAACAATGAATGGAACAGGTAGACGGTTGAAATCATTGTATATATTGCTTCTATATAGTCTAAGAAACATATATGCAAAGCATCCAAACAGTACAATACGCCAATTATTTGTTCTTCAAGTTTAAGTAAACTACGATCCCCATTGTTAATCCCTTAACGGAAATTATTTGTAACTTTCGACAAGTAGAACAATGAATGGAACAGGAAGACGGTTGAAATCATTGTATATATTGCTTCTATATAGTCTAAGAAACATATATGCAAAGCATCCAAACAGTACAATTCGACAATTTTTTGCTCTTCAAGTTTAAGTGAACTACGAGCCCCATTGTTAACACTTTAACGGAAATTATTTGTAACTTGCGACAAGTAGAACAATGAGTGGAACAGGTAGACGGTTGAAATCAATGTATATATTGCTTCTATATATTCTAAGAAACATATATGCAAAGCATCCAAACAGTACCATTCGCCAATTTTTTGTTCTTCAAGTTTAAGTGAACAATGAGCTCCATTGTTAATCCTTTATCGGAAATTATTTGTAACTTTCGACAAGTAGAACAATGAATGGAACAGGTAGACGGTTGAGATCCTTGTTTATATTGCTTCCATATAGTCTAAGAAACATGTACGCAAAGCATCCAAACAGTACCATTCGCCAATTTTTTGTCCTTCAATTTTAAGTGAACAATGAGCCCCATTGTTAATACTTTATCGCAAATTATTTGTAACTTTCGACAAATAGAACAATGAATGGAACAGGTAGACGGTTGAAATCTTTGTATATATTGCTTCTATATAGTCTAAGAAACATATATGCAAAGCATCCAAACAGTACAATTCGACAATTTTTTGCTCTTCAAGTTTAAGTGAACTACGAGCCCCATTGTTAATCCTTTAAAGGAAATTATTTGTAAATTTCGACAAGTAGAACAATGATAGGAACACGTAGACGATTGAAATCTTTGTATATATTGCTTCCATATAGTCTAAGAAACATGTACGCAAAGCATCCAAACAGTACCATTCGCCAATTTTTTGTTCTTCAAGTTTAAGTGAACAATGAGCCCCATTGTTAATCCTTTAAAGGAAATTATTTGTAACTTTCGACAAGTAGAACAATGAATGGAACAGGTAAACGGTTGAAATCTTTGTATATATTGCTTCTATATAGTATAAGAAACATATATGCAAAGCATCCAAACAGTACCATTCGCCAATTTTTTGTTCTTCAAGTTTAAGTGAACAATGAGCCCCATTGTTAATCCTTTATCGGAAATTATTTGTAACTTTCGACATGTAGAACAATGAATGGAACAGGTAGACGGTTGAAATCTTTGTATACATTGCTTCTATATAGTCTGAGAAACATATATGCAAAGCATCCAAACAGTACCATTCGCCACTTTTTTGTTCTTCAAGTTTAAGTGAACAACGAGCCCCATTGTTAATCCTTTAAAGGAAATTATTTGTAAATTTCGACAAGTAGAACAATGATTGGAACACGTAGACGGTTGAAATCTTTGTATATATTGCTTCCATATAGTCTAAGAAACATGTACGCAAAGCATCCAAACAGTACCATTCGCCAATTTTTTGTTCTTCAAGTTTAAGTGAACAATGAGCCCCAATGGTTAATCCTTTATCGGAAATTATTTGTAATTTTCGACAAGTAGAACAATGAATGGAACCGTTAGACGGTTGAAATATTTGTATATATTGCTTCTATATAGTCTACGAAACATATATGCAAAGCATTCAAACAGTACAATTCGCCAATTTATTGTTCTTCAAGTTTAAGTGAACAACGAGCCCCATTGTTAATCCTTTAAAGGAAATTATTTGTAACGTTCGACAAGTAGAACAATGAATGGAACAGGTAGACGGTTGAAATCATTGTATATATTGCTTCTATATAGTCTAAGAAACATATATGCAAAGCATCCAAACAGTATAATTCGCCAATTTTTTGTTCTTCAAGTTTAAGTGAACAATGAGCCCCAATGGTTAATCCTTTATCGGAAATTATTTGTAAATTTCGACAAGTAGACCAATGAATGGAACAGGTAGCCGGTTGAAATCTTTGTATATGTTGCTTCTATATAGTCTAAGAAACATATATGCAAAGCATCCAAACAGTACAATTCGCCAATTTATTGTTCTTCAAGTTTAAGTAAACTACGATCCCCATTGTTAATCCCTTAACGGAAATTATTTGTAACTTTCGACAAGTAGAACAATGAATGGAACAGGTAGACGGTTGAAATCATTGTATATATTGCTTCTATATAGTCTAAGAAACATATATGCAAAGCATCCAAACAGTACAATTCGCCAATTATTTGTTCTTCAAGATTAAGTAAACTACGATCCCCATTGTTAATCCCTTAACGGAAATTATTTGTAACTTTCGACAAGTAGAACAATGAATGGAACAGGTAGACGGATGAAATCATTGTATATATTGCTTCTATATAGTCTAAGAAACATATATGCAAAGCATCCAAACAGTACAATTCGCCAATTTTTTGTTCTTCAAGTTTAAGTAAACTACGATCCCCATTGTTAATCCCTTAACGGAAATTATTTGTAACATTCGACAAGTAGAACAATGAATGGAACAGGTAGACGGTTGAAATCATTGTATATATTGCTTCTATATAGTCTAAGAAACATATATGCAAAGCATCCAAACAGTACAATTCGCCAATTTTTTGTTCTTCAAGTTTAAGTGAACAATGAGCCCCATTGTTAATCCTTTAAAGGAAATTATTTGTAACTTTCGACACGTAGAACAATGAATGGAACAGGTAGACGGTTGAAATCTTTGTATATATTGCTTCTATATAGTCTAAGAAACATATATGCAAAGCATCCAAACAGTACCATTCGCCAATTTTTTGTTCTTCAAGTTTAAGTGAACAATGAGCCCCATTGTTAATCCTTTATTGGAAATTATTTGTAACTTTCGACAAGTAGAACAATGAATGGAACAGGTAGACGGTAGAAATCTTTGTATATATTGCTTCTATATAGTCTAAGAAACATATATGCAAAGCAACCAAACAGTACCATTCGCCAATTTTTTGTTCTTCAAGTTTAAGTAAACTACGATCCCCATTGTTAATCCCTTAACGGAAATTATTTGTAACATTCGACAAGTAGAACAATGAATGGAACAGGTAGACGGTTGAAATCATTGTATATATTGCTTCTATATAGTCTAAGAAACATATATGCAAAGCATCCAAACAGTACAATTCGCCACTTTTTTGTTCTTCAAGTTTAAGTGAACAATGAGCCTCATTGTTAATCCTTTAAAGGAAATTATTTGTAACTTTCGACAAGTAGAACAATGAATGGATCAGGTAGACGGTTGAAATCTTTGTATATATTGCTTCTATATAGTCTAAGAAACATATATGCAAAGCATCCAAACAGTACCATTCGCCAATTTTTTGTTCTTCAAGTTTAAGTGAACAATGAGCCCCATTGTTAATCCTTTACAGGAAATTATTTGTAACTTTCGACAAGTAGAACAATGAATGGAACTGGTAGCCGGTTGAAATCTTTGTATATTTTGCTTCTATATAGTCTAAGAAACATATATGCAAAGCATCCAAACAGTACCATTCGCCAATTTTTTGTTCTTCAAGTTTAAGTGAACAATGAGCCCCATTGTTAATCCTTTATCGGAAATTATTTGTAACTTTCGACAAGTAGAACAATGAATGGAACAGGTAGACGGTTGAAATCTTTGTATATATTGCTTCTATATAGTCTAAGAAACATATATGCAAAGCATCCAAACAGTACAATTCGCCAATTTTTTGTTCTTCAAGTTTAAGTAAACTACGATCCCCTTTGTTAATCCCTTAACGGAAATTATTTGTAACTTTCGACAAGTAGAACAATGAATGGAACAGGTAGACGGTTGAAATCATTGTATATATTGCTTCTATATAGTCTAAGAAACATATATGCAAAGCATCCAAACAGTACAATACGCCAATTATTTGTTCTTCAAGTTTAAGTAAACTACGATCCCCATTGTTAATCCCTTAACGGAAATTATTTGTAACTTTCGACAAGTAGAACAATGAATGGAACAGGTAGACGGTTGAAATCATTGTATATATTGCTTCTATATAGTCTAAGAAACATATATGCAAAGCATCCAAACAGTACAATTCGACAATTTTTTGCTCTTCAAGTTTAAGTGAACTACGAGCCCCATTGTTAATCCTTTAAAGGAAATTATTTGTAACATTCGACAAGTAGAACAATGAATGGAACAGGTAGACGGTTGAAATCATTGTATATATTGCTTCTATATAGTCTAAGAAACATATATGCAAAGCATCCAAACAGTACAATTCGCCAATTTTTTGTTCTTCAAGTTTAAGTGAACAATGAGCCCCATTGTTAATCCTTTAAAGGAAATTATTTGTAACTTTCGACAAGTAGAACAATGAATGGAACAGGTAGACGGTTGAAATCTTTGTATATATTGCTTCTATATAGTCTAAGAAACATATATGCAAAGCATCCAAACAGTACCATTCGCCAATTTTTTGTTCTTCAAGTTTAAGTGAACAATGAGCCCCATTGTTAATCCTTTATCGGAAATTATTTGTAACTTTCGACAAGTAGAACAATGAATGGAACAGGTAGACGGTAGAAATCTTTGTATATATTGCTTCTATATAGTCTAAGAAACATATATGCAAAGCATCCAAACAGTACCATTCGCCAATTTTTTGTTCTTCAAGTTTAAGTAAACTACGATCCCCATTGTTAATCCCTTAACGGAAATTATTTGTAACATTCGACAAGTAGAACAATGAATGGAACAGGTAGACGGTTGAAATCATTGTATATATTGCTTCTATATAGTCTAAGAAACATATATGCAAAGCATCCAAACAGTACAATTCGCCAATTTTTTGTTCTTCAAGTTTAAGTAAACTACGATCCCCATTGTTAATCCCTTAACGGAAATTATTCGTAACATTCGACAAGTAGAACAATGAACGGAACAGGTAGACGGTTGAAATCATTGTATATATTGCTTCTATATAGTCTAAGAAACATATATGCAAAGCATTCAAACAGTACAATTCGCCAATTTTTTGTTCTTCAAGTTTAAGTGAACAATGAGCCCCATTGTTAATCCTTTATCGGAAATTATTTGTAACTTTCGACAAGTAGAACAATGAATGGAACAGGTAGACGGTTGAAATCTTTGTATATATTGCTTCTATATAGTCTAAGAAACATATATGCAAAGCATCCAAACAGTACAATTCGCCAATTTTTTGTTCTTCAAGTTTAAGTAAACTACGATCCCCATTGTTAATCCCTTAACGGAAATTATTTGTATCTTTCGACAAGTAGAACAATGAATGGAACAGGTAGACGGTTGAAATCATTGTATATATTGCTTCTATATAGTCTAAGAAACATATATGCAAAGCATCCAAACAGTACAATACGCCAATTATTTGTTCTTCAAGTTTAAGTAAACTACGATCCCCATTGTTAATCCCTTAACGGAAATTATTTGTAACTTTCGACAAGTAGAACAATGAATGGAACAGGTAGACGGTTGAAATCATTGTATATATTGCTTCTATATAGTCTAAGAAACATATATGCAAAGCATCCAAACAGTACAATTCGACAATTTTTTGCTCTTCAAGTTTAAGTGAACTACGAGCCCCATTGTTAATCCTTTAAAGGAAATTATTTGTAACATTCGACAAGTAGAACAATGAATGGAACAGGTAGACGGTTGAAATCATTGTATATATTGCTTCTATATAGTCTAAGAAACATATATGCAAAGCATCCAAACAGTACAATTCGCCAATTTTTTGTTCTTCAAGTTTAAGTGAACAATGAGCCCCATTGTTAATCCTTTAAAGGAAATTATTTGTAACTTTCGACAAGTAGAACAATGAATGGAACAGGTAGACGGTAGAAATCTTTGTATATATTGCTTCTATATAGTCTAAGAAACATATATGCAAAGCAACCAAACAGTACCATTCGCCAATTTTTTGTTCTTCAAGTTTAAGTGAACAATGAGCCCCATTGTTAATCCTTTATCGGAAATTATTTGTAACTTTCGACAAGTAGAACAATGAATGGAACAGGTAGACGGTAGAAATCTTTGTATATATTGCTTCTATATAGTCTAAGAAACATATATGCAAAGCATCCAAACAGTACCATTCGCCAATTTTTTGTTCTTCAAGTTTAAGTAAACTACGATCCCCATTGTTAATCCCTTAACGGAAATTATTTGTAACATTCGACAAGTAGAACAATGAATGGAACAGGTAGACGGTTGAAATCATTGTATATATTGCTTCTATATAGTCTAAGAAACATATATGCAAAGCATCCAAACAGTACAATTCGCCAATTTTTTGTTCTTCAAGTTTAAGTAAACTACGATCCCCATTGTTAATCCCTTAACGGAAATTATTTGTAACATTCGACAAGTAGAACAATGAACGGAACAGGTAGACGGTTGAAATCATTGTATATATTGCTTCTATATAGTCTAAGAAACATATATGCAAAGCATTCAAACAGTACAATTCGTCAATTTTTTGTTCTTCAAGTTTAAGTGAACAATGAGCCCCATTGTTAATCCTTTAAAGGAAATTATTTGTAACTTTCGACAAGTAGAACAATGAATGGAACAGGTAGACGGTTGAAATCTTTGTATATATTGCTTCTATATAGTCTAAGAAACATATATGCAAAGCATCCAAACAGTACCATTCGCCAATTTTTTGTTCTTCAAGTTTAAGTGAACAACGAGCCCCATTGTTAATCCTTTAAAGGAAATTATTTGTAAGATTCGACAAGTAGAACAATGAATGGAACAGGTAGACGGTTGAAATCTTTGTATCTATTGTTTCTATATAGTATAAGAAATATATATGCAAAGCATCCAAACAGTACCATTCGCCAATTTTTTGTTCTTCAAGTTTAAGTGAACTACGAGCCCCATTGTTAATCCTTTAAAGGAAATTATGTGTAACTTTCGACAAGTAGAACAATGAATGGAACAGGTAGACTGTTGAAATCATTGTATATATTGCTTCTATATAGTCTAAGAAACATATATGCAAAGCATCCAAACAGTACAATTCGCCAATTATTTCATCTTCAAGTTTAAGTGAACTACGAGCCCCATTGTTAACACTTTAACGGAAATTATTTGTAACTTGCGACAAGTAGAACAATGAGTGGAACAGGTAGACGGTTGAAATCAATGTATATATTGCTTCTATATATTCTAAGAAACATATATGCAAAGCATCCAAACAGTACCATTCGCCAATTTTTTGTTCTTCAAGTTTAAGTGAACAATGAGCCCCATTGTTAATCCTTTATCGGAAATTATTTGTAACTTTCGACAAGTAGAACAATGAATGGAACAGGTAGACGGTTGAGATCCTTGTTTATATTGCTTCCATATAGTCTAAGAAACATGTACGCAAAGCATCCAAACAGTACCATTCGCCAATTTTTTGTCCTTCAATTTTAAGTGAACAATGAGCCCCATTGTTAATCCTTTATCGCAAATTATTTGTAACTTTCGACAAATAGAACAATGAATGGAACAGGTAGACGGTTGAAATCTTTGTATATATTGCTTCTATATAGTCTAAGAAACATATATGCAAAGCATCCAAACAGTACAATTCGACAATTTTTTGCTCTTCAAGTTTAAGTGAACTACGAGCCCCATTGTTAATCCTTTAAAGGAAATTATTTGTAAATTTCGACAAGTAGAACAATGATAGGAACACGTAGACGATTGAAATCTTTGTATATATTGCTTCCATATAGTCTAAGAAACATGTACGCAAAGCATCCAAACAGTACCATTCGCCAATTTTTTGTTCTTCAAGTTTAAGTGAACAATGAGCCCCATTGTTAATCCTTTAAAGGAAATTATTTGTAACTTTCGACAAGTAGAACAATGAATGGAACAGGTAAACGGTTGAAATCTTTGTATATATTGCTTCTATATAGTATAAGAAACATATATGCAAAGCATCCAAACAGTACCATTCGCCAATTTTTTGTTCTTCTAGTTTAAGTGAACAATGAGCCCCATTGTTAATCCTTTATCGGAAATTATTTGTAACTTTCGACAAGTAGAACAATGAATGGAACAGGTAGACGGTTGAAATCTTTGTATACATTGCTTCTATATAGTCTGAGAAACATATATGCAAAGCATCCAAACAGTACCATTCGCCACTTTTTTGTTCTTCAAGTTTAATTAAACTACGATCCCCATTGTTAATCCCTTAACGGAAATTATTTGTAACATTCGACAAGTAGAACAATGAATGGAACAGGTAGACGGTTGAAATCATTGTATATATTGCTTCTATATAGTCTAAGAAACATATATGCAAAGCATCCAAACAGTACAATTCGCCAATTTTTTGTTCTTCAAGTTTAAGTGAACAATGAGCCCCATTGTTAATCCTTTATCGGAAATTATTTGTAACTTTCGACAAGTAGAACAATGAATGGAACAGGTAGACGGTTGAAATCTTTGTATACATTGCTTCTATATAGTCTGAGAAACATATATGCAAAGCATCCAAACAGTACCATTCGCCACTTTTTTGTTCTTCAAGTTTAAGTGAACAACGAGCCCCATTGTTAATCCTTTAAAGGAAATTATTTGTAAATTTCGACAAGTAGAACAATGATTGGAACACGTAGACGGTTGAAATCTTTGTATATATTGCTTCCATATAGTCTAAGAAACATGTACGCAAAGCATCCAAACAGTACCATTCGCCAATTTTTTGTTCTTCAAGTTTAAGTGAACAATGAGCCCCAATGGTTAATCCTTTATCGGAAATTATTTGTAATTTTCGACAAGTAGAACAATGAATGGAACAGTTAGACGGTTGAAATATTTGTATATATTGCTTCTATATAATCTAAGAAACATATATGCAAAGCATCTAAACAGTAACAATCGCCAATTTTTTGATCTTCAAGTTTAAGTGAACAGCGAGCCCCATTGATAATCATGAAATGGAAATTATTTGTAACTTTCTACAAGTAGAACAATGAATAGTACAGGTAGACGGGTGAAATCTTTCTATATATTGCTTCTAAATAGTCTAACAAACATCTATGCAAAGCATCCAAACAGTACCATTCGCCAATTTTTTGTTCTTCAAGTTTAAGTGAACAATGAGCCCCATTGTTAATCCTTTATCGGAAATTATTTGTAACTTTCGACAAGTAGAACAATGAATGGAACAGGTAGACGGTTGAAATCTTTGTATACATTGCTTCTATATAGTCTGAGAAACATATATGCAAAGCATCCAAACAGTACCATTCGCCACTTTTTTGTTCTTCAAGTTTAAGTGAACAACGAGCCCCATTGTTAATCCTTTAAAGGAAATTATTTGTAAATTTCGACAAGTAGAACAATGATTGGAACACGTAGACGGTTGAAATCTTTGTATATATTGCTTCCATATAGTCTAAGAAACATGTACGCAAAGCATCCAAACAGTACCATTCGCCAATTTTTTGTTCTTCAAGTTTAAGTGAACAATGAGCCCCAATGGTTAATCCTTTATCGGAAATTATTTGTAATTTTCGACAAGTAGAACAATGAATGGAACAGTTAGACGGTTGAAATATTTGTATATATTGCTTCTATATAGTCTACGAAACATATATGCAAAGCATCCAAACAGTACAATTCGCCAATTTTTTGTACTTCAAGTTTAAGTGAACTACGAGCCCAATTGTTAATCCTTTAACGGAAATTAATTGTAAATTTCGACAAGTAGAACAATGAATGGAACAGGTAGACGGTTGAAATCTTTGTATATATTGCTTCTATATAGTCTAAGAAACATATATGCAAAGCATCCAACCAGTACAATTCGCCAATTTATTGTTCTTCAAGTTTAAGTGAACAACGAGCCCCATTGTTAATCCCTTAACGGAAATTATTTGTAACTTTCGACAAGTAGAACAATGAATGGAACAGGTAGACGGTTGAAATCATTGTATATATTGCTTCTATATAGTCTAAGAAACATATATGCAAAGCATCCAAACAGTACAATTCGCCAATTTTTTGTTCTTCAAGTTTAAGTAAACTACGATCCCCATTGTTAATCCCTTAACGGAAATTATTTGTAACATTCGACAAGTAGAACAATGAATGGAACAGGTAGACGGTTGAAATCTGTGTATCTATTGTTTCTATATAGTATAAGAAACATATATGCAAAGCATCCAAACAGTACCATTCGCCAATTTTTTGTTCTTCAAGTTTAAGTGAACTACGAGCCCCATTGTTAATCCTTTAAAGTTAATTATTTGTAACTTTCGACAAGTAGAACAATGAATGGAACAGGTAGACTGTTGAAATCATTGTATATATTGCTTCTATATAGTCTAAGAAACATATATGCAAAGCATCCAAACAGTACAATACGCCAATGTTTTGTTCTTCAAGTTCAAGTAAACTACGATCCCCATTGTTAATCGCTTAACGGAAATTATTTGTAACTTTCGACAAGTAGAACAATGAATGGAACAGGTAGACGGTTGAAATCATTGTATATATTGCTTCTATATAGTCTAAGAAACATATATGCAAAGCATCCAAACAGTACAATTCGACAATTTTTTGCTCTTCAAGTTTAAGTGAACTACGAGCCCCATTGTTAATCCTTTAAAGGAAATTATTTGTAAATTTCGGCAAGTAGAACAATGAATGGAACAGGTAGACGGTTGAAATCTTTGTATATATTGCTTCTATATAGTCTAAGAAACATATATGCAAAGCATCCAAACAGTACAATACGCCAATGTTTTGTTCTTCAAGTTTAAGTAAACTACGATCCCCATTGTTAATCCCTTAACGGAAATTATTTGTAACTTTCGACAAGTAGAACAATGAATGGAACAGGTAGACGGTTGAAATCATTGTATATATTGCTTCTATATAGTCTAAGAAACATATATGCAAAGCATCCAAACAGTACAATTCGACAATTTTTTGCTCTTCAAGTTTAAGTGAACTACGAGCCCCATTGTTAATCCTTTAAAGGAAATTATTTGTAAATTTCGGCAAGTAGAACAATGAATGGAATAGGTAGACGGTTGAAATCATTGTATATATTGCTTCTATATAGTCTAAGAAACATATATGCAAAGCATCCAAACAGTACAATTCGCCAATTTTTTGTTCTTCAAGTTTAAGTAAACTACGATCCCCATTGTTAATCCCTTAACGGAAATTATTTGTAACATTCGACAAGTAGAACAATGAATGGAACAGGTAGACGGTTGAAATCATTGTATATATTGCTTCTATATAGTCCAAGAAACATATATGCAAAGCATCCAAACAGTACAATTCGCCAATTTTTTGTTCTTCAAGTTTAAGTGAACAATGAGCCCCATTGTTAATCCTTTAAAGGAAATTATTTGTAACTTTCGACAAGTAGAACAATGAATGGAACAGGTAGACGGTTGAAATCTTTGTATATATTGCTTCTATATAGTCTAAGAAACATATATGCAAAGCATCCAAACAGTACCATTCGCCAATTTTTTGTTCTTCAAGTTTAAGTGAACAATGAGCCCCATTGTTAATCCTTTATCGGAAATTATTTGTAACTTTCGACAAGTAGAACAATGAATGGAACAGGTAAACGGTTGAAATCTTTGTATATATTGCTTCTATATAGTCTAAGAAACATATATGCAAAGCATCCAAACAGTACAATTCGACAATTTTTTGCTCTTCAAGTTTAAGTGAACTACAAGCCCCATTGTTAATCCTTTAAAGGAAATTATTTGTAAATTTCGGCAAGTAGAACAATGAATGGAATAGGTAGACGGTTGAAATCATTGTATATATTGCTTCTATATAGTCTAAGAAACATATATGCAAAGCATCCAAACAGTACAATTCGCCAATTTTTTGTTCTTCAAGTTTAAGTAAACTACGATCCCCATTGTTAATCCCTAAACGGAAATTATTTGTAACATTCGACAAGTAGAACAATGAATGGAGCAGGTAGACGGTTGAAATCATTGTATATATTGCTTCTATATAGTCTAAGAAACATATATGCAAAGTATCCAAACAGTACAATTCGCCAATTTTTTGTTCTTCAAGTTTAAGAAAACAATGAGCCCCATTGTTAATCCTTTAAAGGAAATTATTTGTAACTTTCGACAAGTAGAACAATGAATGGAACAGGTAGACGGTTGAAATCTTTGTATATATTGCTTCTATATAGTGTAAGAAACATATATGCAAAGCATCCAAACAGTACCATTCGCCAATTTTTTGTTCTTCAAGTTTAAGTAAACTACGATCCCCATTGTTAATCCCTTAACGGAAATTATTTGTAACTTTCGACAAGTAGAACAGTGAATGGAACAGGTAGACGGTTGAAATCATTGTATATGTTGCTTCTATATAGTCTAAGAAACATATATGCAAAGCATCCAAACAGTACAATTCGCCAATTTTTTGTTCTTAAAGTTTAAGTAAACTACGATCCCCATTGTTAATCCCTTAACGGAAATTATTTGTAACTTTCGACAAGTAGAACAATGAATGGAACAGGTAGACGGTTGAAATCATTGTATATATTGCTTCTATATAGTCTAAGAAACATTTATGCAAAGCATCCAAACAGTACAATTCGACAATTTTTTGCTCTTCAAGTTTAAGTGAACTACGAGCCCCATTGTTAATCCTTTAAAGGAAATTATTTGTAAATTTCGACAAGTAGAACAATGAATGGAACAGGTAAACGGTTGAAATCTTTGTATATATTGCTTCCATATAGTCTAAGAAACATGTACGCAAAGCATCCAAACAGTACCATTCGCCAATTTTTTGTTCTTCAAGTTTAAGTGAACAATGAGCCCCATTGTTAATCATTTAAAGGAAATTATTTGTAACTTTCGACAAGTAGAACAATGAATGGAACAGGTAAACGGTTGAAATCTTTGTATATATTGCTTCTATATAGTATAAGAAACATATATGCAAAGCATCCAAACAGTACCATTCGCCAATTTTTTGTTCTTCAAGTTTAAGTGAACAATGAGCCCCATTGTTAATCCTTTATCGGAAATTATTTGTAACTTTCGACAAGTAGAACAATGAATGGAACAGGTAGACGGTTGAAATCTTTGTATACATTGCTTCTATATAGTCTAAGAAACATATATGCAAAGCATCCAAACAGTACCATTCGCCACTTTTTTGTTCTTCAAGTTTAAGTGAACAACGAGCCCCATTGTTAATCCTTTAAAGGAAATTATTTGTAAATTTCGACAAGTAGAACAATGATTGGAACACGTAGACGGTTGAAATCTTTGTATATATTGCTTCCATATAGTCTAAGAAACATGTACGCAAAGCATCCAAACAGTACCATTCGCCAATTTTTTGTTCTTCAAGTTTAAGTGAACAATGAGCCCCATTGTTAATCCTTTAATGGAAATTATTTGTAACTTTCTACAAGTAGAACAATGAATAGTACAGGTAGACGGGTGAAATCTTTCTATATATTGCTTCTAAATAGTCTAAAAAACATCTATGCAAAGCATCCAAACAGTACAATTCGCCAATTTTTTGTTCTTCAAGTTTAAGTGAACAATGAATGGATCATGTAGACTTTTGAAAAAATTGTATATATTGCTTCTATATAGTCTACGAAACATATATGCAAAGCATCCAAACAGTACAATTCGCCAATTTTTTGTACTTCAAGTTTAAGTGAACTACGAGCCCCATTGTTAATCCTTTAACGGAAATTAATTGTAAATTTCGACAAGTAGAACAATGAATGGAACAGGTAGACGGTTGAAATCTTTGTATATATTGCTTCTATATAGTCTAAGAAACATATATGCAAAGCATCCAACCAGTACAATTCGCCAATTTCTTGTTCTTCAAGTTTAAGTGAACAACGAGCCCCATTGTTAATCCTTTAAAGGAAATTATTTGTAACTTTCGACAAGTAGAACAATGAATGGAACAGGTAGACAGTTGAACTCTTTGTATATATTGCTTCTATATAGTCTAAGAAACATATATGCAAAGCATCCAAACAGTACAATTCGCCAATTTTTTGTTCTTCAAGTTTAAGTGAACAATGAGCACCAATGGTTAATCCTTTATCGGAAATTATTTGTAAATTTCGACAAGTAGAACAATGAATGGAACAGGTAGCCGGTTGAAATCTTTGTATATATTGCTTCTATATAGTCTAAGAAACATGTATGCAAAGCATCCAAACAGTACAATTCGCCAATTTATTGTTCTTCAAGTTTAAGTAAACTACGATCCCCATTGTTAATCCCTTAACGGAAATTATTTGTAACATTCGACAAGTAGAACAATGAATGGAACAGGTAGACGGTTGAAATCATTGTATATATTGCTTCTATATAGTCTAACAAACATATATGCAAAGCATCCAAACAGTACAATTCGCCAATTTTTTGTTCTTCAAGTTTAAGTAAACTACGATCCCCATTGTTAATCCCTTAACGGAAATTATTTGTAACATTCGACAAGTAGAACAATGAACGGAACAGGTAGACGGTTGAAATCATTGTATATATTGCTTCTATATAGTCTAAGAAACATATATGCAAAGCATCCAAACAGTACAATTCGCCAATTTTTTGTTCTTCAAGTTTAAGTGAACAATGAGCCCCATTGTTAATCCTTTAAAGGAAATTATTTGTAACTTTCTACAAGTAGAACAATGAATAGTACAGGTAGACGGGTGAAATCTTTCTATATATTGCTTCTAAATAGTCTAAAAAACATCTATGCAAAGCATCCAAACAGTACAATTCGACAATTTTTTGCTCTTCAAGTTTAAGTGAACTACGAGCCCCATTGTTAATCCTTTAAAGGAAATTATTTGTAAATTTCGACATGTAGAACAATGAATGGAACAGGTAAACGGTTGAAATCTTTGTATATATTGCTTCCATATAGTCTAAGAAACATGTACGCAAAGCATCCAAACAGTACCATTCGCCAATTTTTTGTTCTTCAAGTTTAAGTGAACAATGAGCCCCATTGTTAATCATTTAAAGGAAATTATTTGTAACTTTCGACAAGTAGAACAATGAATGGAACAGGTAAACGGTTGAAATCTTTGTATATATTGCTTCTATATAGTATAAGAAACATATATGCAAAGCATCCAAACAGTACCATTCGCCAATTTTTTGTTCTTCAAGTTTAAGTGAACAATGAGCCCCATTGTTAATCCTTTATCGGAAATTATTTGTAACTTTCGACAAGTAGAACAATGAATGGAACAGGTAGACGGTTGAAATCATTGTATATATTGCTTCTATATAGTCTAAGAAACATATATGCAAAGCATCCAAACAGTACAATTCGACAATTTTTTGCTCTTCAAGTTTAAGTGAACTACGAGCCCCATTGTTAATCCTTTAAAGGAAATTATTTGTAAATTTCGACAAGTAGAACAATGAATGGAACAGGTAAACGGTTGAAATCTTTGTATATATTGCTTCCATATAGTCTAAGAAACATGTACGCAAAGCATCCAAACAGTACCATTCGCCAATTTTTTGTTCTTCAAGTTTAAGCGAACAATGAGCCCCATTGTTAATCATTTAAAGGAAATTATTTGTAACTTTCGACAAGTAGAACAATGAATGGAACAGGTAAACGGTTGAAATCTTTGTATATATTGCTTCTATATAGTATAAGAAACATATATGCAAAGCATCCAAACAGTACCATTCGCCAATTTTTTGTTCTTCAAGTTTAAGTGAACAATGAGCCCCATTGTTAATCCTTTATCGGAAATTATTTGTAACTTTCGACAAGTAAAACAATGAATGGAACAGGTAGACGGTTGAAATCTTTGTATACATTGCTTCTATATAGTCTAAGAAACATATATGCAAAGCATCCAAACAGTACCATTCGCCACTTTTTTGTTCTTCAAGTTTAAGTGAACAACGAGCCCCATTGTTAATCCTTTAAAGGAAATTATTTGTAAATTTCGACAAGTAGAACAATGATTGGAACACGTAGACGGTTGAAATCTTTGTATATATTGCTTCCATATAGTCTAAGAAACATGTACGCAAAGCATCCAAACAGTACCATTCGCCAATTTTTTGTTCTTCAAGTTTAAGTGAACAATGAGCCCCATTGTTAATCCTTTAATGGAAATTATTTGTAACTTTCTACAAGTAGAACAATGAATAGTACAGGTAGACGGGTGAAATCTTTCTATATATTGCTTCTAAATAGTCTAAAAAACATCTATGCAAAGCATCCAAACAGTACAATTCGCCAATTTTTTGTTCTTCAAGTTTAAGTGAACTACGAGCCCCATTGTTAATCCTTTAAAGGAAATTATTTGTAAATTTCGACAAGTAGAACAATGAATGGATCATGTAGACTTTTGAAAAAATTGTATATATTGCTTCTATATAGTCTACGAAACATATATGCAAAGCATCCAAACAGTACAATTCGCCAATTTTTTGTACTTCAAGTTTAAGTGAACTACGAGCCCCATTGTTAATCCTTTAACGGAAATTAATTGTAAATTTCGACAAGTAGAACAATGAATGGAACAGGTAGACGGTTGAAATCTTTGTATATATTGCTTCTATATAGTCTAAGAAACATATATGCAAAGCATCCAACCAGTACAATTCGCCAATTTCTTGTTCTTCAAGTTTAAGTGAACAACGAGCCCCATTGTTAATCCTTTAAAGGAAATTATTTGTAACTTTCGACAAGTAGAACAATGAATGGAACAGGTAGACGGTTGAAATCTTTGTATATATTGCTTCTATATAGTCTAAGAAACATATATGCAAAGCATCCAAACAGTACAATTCGCCAATTTATTGTTCTTCAAGTTCAAGTAAACAACGATCCCCATTGTTAATCCCTTAACGGAAATTATTTGTAACTTTCGACAAGTAGAACAATGAATGGAACAGGTAGACGGTTGAAATCATTGTATATATTGCTTCTATATAGTCTAAGAAACATATATGCAAAGCATCCAAACAGTACAATTCGCCAATTTTTTGTTCTTCAAGTTTAAGTAAACTACGATCCCCATTGTTAATCCCTTAACGGAAATTATTTGTAACTTTCGACAAGTAGAACAATGAATGGAACAGGTAGACGGTTGAAATCATTGTATATATTGCTTCTATATAGTGTAAGAAACATATATGCAAAGCATCCAAACAGTACAATTCGCCAATTTTTTGTTCTTCAAGTTTAAGTAAACTACGATCCCCATTGTTAATCCCTTAACGGAAATTATTTGTAACTTTCGACAAGTAGAACAATGAATGGAACAGGTAGACGGTTGAAATCATTGTATATATTGCTTCTATATAGTCTAAGAAACATATATGCAAAGCATCCAAACAGTACAATTCGCCAATTTTTTGTTCTTCAAGTTTAAGTAAACTACGATCCCCATTGTTAATCCCTTAGCGGAAATTATTTGTAACTTTCGACAAGTAGAACAATGAATGGAACAGGTAGACGTTTGAAATCATTGTATATATTGCTTCTATATAGTCTAAGAAACATATATGCAAAGCATCCAAACAGTACAATTCGCCAATTTTTTGTTCTTCAAGTTTAAGTAAACTACGATCCCCATTGTTAATCCCTTAACGGAAATGATTTGTAACTTTCGACAAGTAGAACAATGAATGGAACATGTAGACGGTCGAAATCATTGTATATATTGCTTCTATATAGTCTAAGAAACATATATGCAAAGCATCCAAACAGTACAATACGCCAATGTTTTGTTCTTCAAGTTTAAGTAAACTACGATCCCCATTGTTAATCCCTTAACGGAAATTATTTGTAACTTTCGACAAGTAGAACAATGAATGGAACAGGTAGACGGTTGAAATCATTGTATATATTGCTTCTACATAGTCTAAGAAACATATATGCAAAGCATCCAAACAGTACAATTCGACAATTTTTTGCTCTTCAAGTTTAAGTGAACTACGAGCCCCATTGTTAATCCTTTAAAGGAAATTATTTGTAAATTTCGGCAAGTAGAACAATGAATGGAATAGGTAGACGGTTGAAATCATTGTATATATTGCTTCTATATAGTCTAAGAAACATATATGCAAAGCATCCAAACAGTACAATTCGCCAATTTTTTGTTCTTCAAGTTTAAGTAAACTACGATCCCCATTGTTAATCCCTTAACGGAAATTATTTGTAGCATTCGACAAGTAGAACAATGAATGGAACAGGTAGACGGTTGAAATCATTGTATATATTGCTTCTATATAGTCTAAGAAACATATATGCAAAGCATCCAAACAGTACAATTCGCCAATGTTTTGTTCTTCAAGTTTAAGTGAACAATGAGCCCCATTGTTAATCCTTTAAAGGAAATTATTTGTAACTTTCGACAAGTAGAACAATGAATGGAACAGGTAGACGGTTGAAATCTTTGTATATATTGCTTCTATATAGTATAAGAAACATATATGCAAAGCATCCAAACAGTACAATTCGCCAATTTTTTGTTCTTCAAGTTTAAGTGAACAATGAGCCCCATTGTTAATCCTTTAAAGGAAATTATTTGTAACTTTCGACAAGTAGAACAATGAATGGAACAGGTAGACGGTTGAAATCATTGTATATATTGCTTCTATATAGTCTAAGAAACATATATGCAAAGCATCCAAACAGTACAATTCGCCAATTTTTTGTTCTTCAAGTTTAAGTGAACAATGAGCCCCATTGTTAATCCTTTAAAGGAAATTATTTGTAACTTTCGACAAGTAGAACAATGAATGGAACAGGTAGACGGTTGAAATCTTTGTATATATTGCTTCCATATAGTCTAAGAAACATTTACGCAAAGCATCCAAACAGTACCATTCGCCAATTTTTTGTTCTTCAAGTTTAAGTGAACAATGAGCCCCATTGTTAATCCTTTAATGGAAATTATTTGTAACTTTCTACAAGTAGAACAATGAATAGTACAGGTAGACGGGTGAAATCTTTCTATATATTGCTTCTAAATAGTCTAAAAAACATCTATGCAAAGCATCCAAACAGTACAATTCGCCAATTTTTTGTTCTTCAAGTTTAAGTGAACAATGAATGGATCATGTAGACTTTTGAAAAAATTGTATATATTGCTTCTATATAGTCTACGAAACATATATGCAAAGCATCCAAACAGTACAATTCGCCAATTTTTTGTACTTCAAGTTTAAGTGAACTACGAGCCCCATTGTTAATCCTTTAACGGAAATTAATTGTAAATTTCGACAAGTAGAACAATGAATGGAACAGGTAGACGGTTGAAATCTTTGTATATATTGCTTCTATATAGTCTAAGAAACATATATGCAAAGCATCCAACCAGTACAATTCGCCAATTTCTTGTTCTTCAAGTTTAAGTGAACAACGAGCCCCATTGTTAATCCTTTAAAGGAAATTATTTGTAACTTTCGACAAGTAGAACAATGAATGGAACAGGTAGACGGTTGAAATCTTTGTATATATTGCTTCTATATAGTCTAAGAAACATATATGCAAAGCATCCAAACAGTACAATTCGCCAATTTTTTGTTCTTCAAGTTTAAGTGAACAATGAGCACCAATGGTTAATCCTTTATCGGAAATTATTTGTAAATTTCGACAAGTAGAACAATGAATGGAACAGGTAGCCGGTTGAAATCTTTGTATATATTGCTTCTATATAGTCTAAGAAACATGTATGCAAAGCATCCAAACAGTACAATTCGCCAATTTAATGTTCTTCAAGTTTAAGTAAACTACGATCCCCATTGTTAATCCCTTAACGGAAATTATTTGTAACTTTCGACAAGTAGAACAATGAATGGAACAGGTAGACGGTTGAAATCATTGTATATATTGCTTCTATATAGTCTAAGAAACATATATGCAAAGCATCCAAACAGTACAATTCGCCAATTTTTTGTTCTTCAAGTTTAAGTAAACTACGATCCCCATTGTTAATCCCTTAACGGAAATTATTTGTAACTTTCGACAAGTAGAACAATGAATGGAACAGGTAAACGGTTGAAATCTTTGTATATATTGCTTCTATATAGTCTAAGAAACATATATGCAAAGCATCCAAACAGTACAATTCGACAATTTTTTGCTCTTCAAGTTTAAGTGAACTACAAGCCCCATTGTTAATCCTTTAAAGGAAATTATTTGTAAATTTCGGCAAGTAGAACAATGAATGGAATAGGTAGACGGTTGAAATCATTGTATATATTGCTTCTATATAGTCTAAGAAACATATATGCAAAGCATCCAAACAGTACAATTCGCCAATTTTTTGTTCTTCAAGTTTAAGTAAACTACGATCCCCATTGTTAATCCCTAAACGGAAATTATTTGTAACATTCGACAAGTAGAACAATGAATGGAGCAGGTAGACGGTTGAAATCATTGTATATATTGCTTCTACATAGTCTAAGAAACATATATGCAAAGTATCCAAACAGTACAATTCGCCAATTTTTTGTTCTTCAAGTTTAAGTGAACAATGAGCACCAATGGTTAATCCTTTATCGGAAATTATTTGTAAATTTCGACAAGTAGAAAAATGAATGGAACAGGTAGACGGTTGAAATCTTTGTATATATTGCTTCTATATAGTATAAGAAACATATATGCAAAGCATCCAAACAGTACAATTCGCCAATTTTTTGTTCTTCAAGTTTAAGTGAACAATGAGCCCCATTGTTAATCCTTTAAAGGAAATTATTTGTAACTTTCGACAAGTAGAACAATGAATGGAACAGGTAGACGGTTGAAATCATTGTATATATTGCTTCTATATAGTCTAAGAAACATATATGCAAAGCATCCAAACAGTACAATTCGACAATTTTTTGCTCTTCAAGTTTAAGTGAACTACGAGCCCCATTGTTAATCCTTTGAAGGAAATTATTTGTAAATTTCGACAAGTAGAACAATGAATGGAACAGGTAAACGGTTGAAATCTTTGTATATATTGCTTCCATATAGTCTAAGAAACATGTACGCAAAGCATCCAAACAGTACCATTCGCCAATTTTTTGTTCTTCAAGTTTAAGTGAACAATGAGCCCCATTGTTAATCATTTAAAGGAAATTATTTGTAACTTTCGACAAGTAGAACAATGAATGGAACAGGTAGACGGTTGCAATCTTTGTATATATTGCTTCTATATAGTATAAGAAACATATATGCAAAGCATCCAAACAGTACAATTCGCCAATTTTTTGTTCTTCAAGTTTAAGTGAACAATGAGCCCCATTGTTAATCCTTTAAAGGAAATTATTTGTAACTTTCGACAAGTAGAACAATGAATGGAACAGGTAGACGGTTGAAATCATTGTATATATTGCTTCTATATAGTCTAAGAAACATATATGCAAAGCATCCAAACAGTACAATTCGACAATTTTTTGCTCTTCAAGTTTAAGTGAACTACGAGCCCCATTGTTAATCCTTTGAAGGAAATTATTTGTAAATTTCGACAAGTAGAACAATGAATGGAACAGGTAAACGGTTGAAATCTTTGTATATATTGCTTCCATATAGTCTAAGAAACATGTACGCAAAGCATCCAAACAGTACCATTCGCCAATTTTTTGTTCTTCAAGTTTAAGTGAACAATGAGCCCCATTGTTAATCATTTAAAGGAAATTATTTGTAACTTTCGACAAGTAGAACAATGAATGGAACAGGTAAACGGTTGAAATCTTTGTATATATTGCTTCTATATAGTATAAGAAACATATATGCAAAGCATCCAAACAGTACCATTCGCCAATTTTTTGTTCTTCAAGTTTAAGTGAACAATGAGCCCCATTGTTAATCCTTTATCGGAAATTATTTGTAACTTTCGACAAGTAGAACAATGAATGGAACAGGTAGACGGTTGAAATCTTTGTATACATTGCTTCTATATAGTCTAAGAAACATATATGCAAAGCATCCAAACAGTACCATTCGCCACTTTTTTGTTCTTCAAGTTTAAGTGAACAACGAGCCCCATTGTTAATCCTTTAAAGGAAATTATTTGTAAATTTCGACAAGTAGAACAATGATTGGAACACGTAGACGGTTGAAATCTTTGTATATATTGCTTCCATATAGTCTAAGAAACATTTACGCAAAGCATCCAAACAGTACCATTCGCCAATTTTTTGTTCTTCAAGTTTAAGTGAACAATGAGCCCCATTGTTAATCCTTTAATGGAAATTATTTGTAACTTTCTACAAGTAGAACAATGAATAGTACAGGTAGACGGGTGAAATCTTTCTATATATTGCTTCTAAATAGTCTAAAAAACATCTATGCAAAGCATCCAAACAGTACAATTCGCCAATTTTTTGTTCTTCAAGTTTAAGTGAACAATGAATGGATCATGTAGACTTTTGAAAAAATTGTATATATTGCTTCTATATAGTCTAAGAAACATATATGCAAAGCATCCAAACAGTACAATTCGACAATTTTTTGCTCTTCAAGTTTAAGTGAACTACGAGCCCCATTGTTAATCCTTTGAAGGAAATTATTTGTAAATTTCGACAAGTAGAACAATGAATGGAACAGGTAAACGGTTGAAATCTTTGTATATATTGCTTCCATATAGTCTAAGAAACATGTACGCAAAGCATCCAAACAGTACCATTCGCCAATTTTTTGTTCTTCAAGTTTAAGTGAACAATGAGCCCCATTGTTAATCATTTAAAGGAAATTATTTGTAACTTTCGACAAGTAGAACAATGAATGGAACAGGTAAACGGTTGAAATCTTTGTATATATTGCTTCTATATAGTATAAGAAACATATATGCAAAGCATCCAAACAGTACCATTCGCCAATTTTTTGTTCTTCAAGTTTAAGTGAACAATGAGCCCCATTGTTAATCCTTTATCGGAAATTATTTGTAACTTTCGACAAGTAGAACAATGAATGGAACAGGTAGACGGTTGAAATCTTTGTATACATTGCTTCTATATAGTCTAAGAAACATATATGCAAAGCATCCAAACAGTACCATTCGCCACTTTTTTGTTCTTCAAGTTTAAGTGAACAACGAGCCCCATTGTTAATCCTTTAAAGGAAATTATTTGTAAATTTCGACAAGTAGAACAATGATTGGAACACGTAGACGGTTGAAATCTTTGTATATATTGCTTCCATATAGTCTAAGAAACATTTACGCAAAGCATCCAAACAGTACCATTCGCCAATTTTTTGTTCTTCAAGTTTAAGTGAACAATGAGCCCCATTGTTAATCCTTTAATGGAAATTATTTGTAACTTTCTACAAGTAGAACAATGAATAGTACAGGTAGACGGGTGAAATCTTTCTATATATTGCTTCTAAATAGTCTAAAAAACATCTATGCAAAGCATCCAAACAGTACAATTCGCCAATTTTTTGTTCTTCAAGTTTAAGTGAACAATGAATGGATCATGTAGACTTTTGAAAAAATTGTATATATTGCTTCTATATAGTCTACGAAACATATATGCAAAGCATCCAAACAGTACAATTCGCCAATTTTTTGTACTTCAAGTTTAAGTGAACTACGAGCCCCATTGTTAATCCTTTAACGGAAATTAATTGTAAATTTCGACAAGTAGAACAATGAATGGAACAGGTAGACGGTTGAAATCTTTGTATATATTGCTTCTATATAGTCTAAGAAACATATATGCAAAGCATCCAACCAGTACAATTCGCCAATTTCTTGTTCTTCAAGTTTAAGTGAACAACGAGCCCCATTGTTAATCCTTTAAAGGAAATTATTTGTAACTTTCGACAAGTAGAACAATGAATGGAACAGGTAGACGGTTGAAATCTTTGTATATATTGCTTCTATATAGTCTAAGAAACATATATGCAAAGCATCCAAACAGTACAATTCGCCAATTTTTTGTTCTTCAAGTTTAAGTGAACAATGAGCACCAATGGTTAATCCTTTATCGGAAATTATTTGTAAATTTCGACAAGTAGAACAATGAATGGAACAGGTAGCCGGTTGAAATCTTTGTATATATTGCTTCTATATAGTCTAAGAAACATGTATGCAAAGCATCCAAACAGTACAATTCGCCAATTTATTGTTCTTCAAGTTTAAGTAAACTACGATCCCCATTGTTAATCCCTTAACGGAAATTATTTGTAACTTTCGACAAGTAGAACAATGAATGGAACAGGTAGACGGTTGAAATCATTGTATATATTGCTTCTATATAGTCTAAGAAACATATATGCAAAGCATCCAAACAGTACAATTCGCCAATTTTTTGTTCTTCAAGTTTAAGTAAACTACGATCCCCATTGTTAATCCCTTAACGGAAATTATTTGTAACTTTCGACAAGTAGAACAATGAATGGAACAGGTAAACGGTTGAAATCTTTGTATATATTGCTTCTATATAGTCTAAGAAACATATATGCAAAGCATCCAAACAGTACAATTCGACAATTTTTTGCTCTTCAAGTTTAAGTGAACTACAAGCCCCATTGTTAATCCTTTAAAGGAAATTATTTGTAAATTTCGGCAAGTAGAACAATGAATGGAATAGGTAGACGGTTGAAATCATTGTATATATTGCTTCTATATAGTCTAAGAAACATATATGCAAAGCATCCAAACAGTACAATTCGCCAATTTTTTGTTCTTCAAGTTTAAGTAAACTACGATCCCCATTGTTAATCCCTAAACGGAAATTATTTGTAACATTCGACAAGTAGAACAATGAATGGAGCAGGTAGACGGTTGAAATCATTGTATATATTGCTTCTACATAGTCTAAGAAACATATATGCAAAGTATCCAAACAGTACAATTCGCCAATTTTTTGTTCTTCAAGTTTAAGTAAACAATGAGCCCCATTGTTAATCCTTTAAAGGAAATTATTTGTAACTTTCGACAAGTAGAACAATGAATGGAACAGGTAGACGGTTGAAATCTTTGTATATATTGCTTCTATATAGTGTAAGAAACATATATGCAAAGCATCCAAACAGTATCATTCGCCAATTTTTTGTTCTTCAAGTTTAAGTAAACTACGATCCCCATTGTTAATCCCTTAACGGAAATTATTTGTAACTTTCGACAAGTAGAACAGTGAATGGAACAGGTAGACGGTTGAAATCATTGTATATGTTGCTTCTATATAGTCTAAGAAACATATATGCAAAGCATCCAAACAGTACATTTCGCCAATTTTTTGTTCTTAAAGTTTAAGTAAACTACGATCCCCATTGTTAATCCCTTAACGGAAATTATTTGTAACTTTCGACAAGTAGAACAATGAATGGAACAGGTAGACGGTTGAAATCATTGTATATATTGCTTCTATATAGTCTAAGAAACATATATGCAAAGCATCCAAACAGTACAATTCGACAATTTTTTGCTCTTCAAGTTTAAGTGAACTACGAGCCCCATTGTTAATCCTTTAAAGGAAATTATTTGTAAATTTCGACAAGTAGAACAATGAATGGAACAGGTAAACGGTTGAAATCTTTGTATATATTGCTTCCATATAGTCTAAGAAACATGTACGCAAAGCATCCAAACAGTACCATTCGCCAATTTTTTGTTCTTCAAGTTTAAGTGAACAATGAGCCCCATTGTTAATCATTTAAAGGCAATTATTTGTAACTTTCGACAAGTAGAACAATGAATGGAACAGGTAAACGGTTGAAATCTTTGTATATATTGCTTCTATATAGTATAAGAAACATATATGCAAAGCATCCAAACAGTACCATTCGCCAATTTTTTGTTCTTCAAGTTTAAGTGAACAATGAGCCCCATTGTTAATCCTTTATCGGAAATTATTTGTAACTTTCGACAAGTAGAACAATGAATGGAACAGGTAGACGGTTGAAATCTTTGTATACATTGCTTCTATATAGTCTAAGAAACATATATGCAAAGCATCCAAACAGTACCATTCGCCACTTTTTTGTTCTTCAAGTTTAAGTGAACAACGAGCCCCATTGTTAATCCTTTAAAGGAAATTATTTGTAACTTTCGACAAGTAGAACAATGAATGGAACAGGTAGACGGTTGAAATCTTTGTATATATTGCTTCTATATAGTCTAAGAAACATATATGCAAAGCATCCAAACAGTACAATTCGCCAATTTTTTGTTCTTCAAGTTTAAGTGAACAATGAGCACCAATGGTTAATCCTTTATCGGAAATTATTTGTAAATTTCGACAAGTAGAACAATGAATGGAACAGGTAGCCGGTTGAAATCTTTGTATATATTGCTTCTATATAGTCTAAGAAACATGTATGCAAAGCATCCAAACAGTACAATTCGCCAATTTATTGTTCTTCAAGTTTAAGTAAACTACGATCCCCATTGTTAATCCCTTAACGGAAATTATTTGTAACTTTCGACAAGTAGAACAATGAATGGAACAGGTAGACGGTTGAAATCATTGTATATATTGCTTCTATATAGTCTAAGAAACATATATGCAAAGCATCCAAACAGTACAATTCGCCAATTTTTTGTTCTTCAAGTTTAAGTAAACTACGATCCCCATTGTTAATCCCTTAACGGAAATTATTTGTAACTTTCGACAAGTAGAACAATGAATGGAACAGGTAAACGGTAGAAATCTTTGTATATATTGCTTCTATATAGTCTAAGAAACATATATGCAAAGCATCCAAACAGTACAATTCGACAATTTTTTGCTCTTCAAGTTTAAGTGAACTACAAGCCCCATTGTTAATCCTTTAAAGGAAATTATTTGTAAATTTCGGCAAGTAGAACAATGAATGGAATAGGTAGACGGTTGAAATCATTGTATATATTGCTTCTATATAGTATAAGAAACATATATGCAAAGCATCCAAACAGTACCATTCGCCAATTTTTTGTTCTTCAAGTTTAAGTGAACAATGAGCCCCATTGTTAATCCTTTATCGGAAATTATTTGTAACTTTCGACAAGTAGAACAATGAATGGAACAGGTAGACGGTTGAAATCTTTGTATACATTGCTTCTATATAGTCTAAGAAACATATATGCAAAGCATCCAAACAGTACCATTCGCCAATTTTGTTCTTCAAGTTTAAGTGAACAACGAGCCCCATTGTTAATCCTTTAAAGGAAATTATTTGTAACTTTCGACAAGTAGAACAATGAATGGAACAGGTAGACGGTTGAAATCTTTGTATATATTGCTTCTATATAGTCTAAGAAACATATATGCAAAGCATCCAAACAGTACAATTCGCCAATTTTTTGTTCTTCAAGTTTAAGTGAACAATGAGCACCAATGGTTAATCCTTTATCGGAAATTATTTGTAAATTTCGACAAGTAGAACAATGAATGGAACAGGTAGCCGGTTGAAATCTTTGTATATATTGCTTCTATATAGTCTAAGAAACATGTATGCAAAGCATCCAAACAGTACAATTCGCCAATTTATTGTTCTTCAAGTTTAAGTAAACTACGATCCCCATTGTTAATCCCTTAACGGAAATTATTTGTAACTTTCGACAAGTAGAACAATGAATGGAACAGGTAGACGGTTGAAATCATTGTATATATTGCTTCTATATAGTCTAAGAAACATATATGCAAAGCATCCAAACAGTACAATTCGCCAATTTTTTGTTCTTCAAGTTTAAGTAAACTACGATCCCCATTGTTAATCCCGTAACGGAAATTATTTGTAACTTTCGACAAGTAGAACAATGAATGGAACAGGTAAACGGTTGAAATCTTTGTATATATTGCTTCTATATAGTCTAAGAAACATATATGCAAAGCATCCAAACAGTACAATTCGACAATTTTTTGCTCTTCAAGTTTAAGTGAACTACAAGCCCCATTGTTAATCCTTTAAAGGAAATTATTTGTAAATTTCGGCAAGTAGAACAATGAATGGAACAGGTAGACGGTTGAAATCATTGTATATATTGCTTCTATATAGTCTAAGAAACATATATGCAAAGCATCCAAACAGTACAATTCGCCAATTTTTTGTTCTTCAAGTTTAAGTAAACTACGATCCCCATTGTTAATCCCTAAACGGAAATTATTTGTAACATTCGACAAGTAGAACAATGAATGGAGCAGGTAGACGGTTGAAATCATTGTATATATTGCTTCTATATAGTCTAAGAAACATATATGCAAAGTATCCAAACAGTACAATTCGCCAATTTTTTGTTCTTCAAGTTTAAGTAAACAATGAGCCCCATTGTTAATCCTTTAAAGGAAATTATTTGTAACTTTCGACAAGTAGAACAATGAATGGAACAGGTAGACGGTTGAAATCTTTGTATATATTGCTTCTATATAGTGTAAGAAACATATATGCAAAGCATCCAAACAGTACCATTCGCCAATTTTTTGTTCTTCAAGTTTAAATAAACTACGATCCCCATTGTTAATCCCTTAACGGAAATTATTTGTAACTTTCGACAAGTAGAACAGTGAATGGAACAGGTAGACGGTTGAAATCATTGTATATGTTGCTCCTATATAGTCTAAGAAACATATATGCAAAGCATCCAAACAGTACAATTCGCCAATTTTTTGTTCTTAAAGTTTAAGTAAACTACGATCCCCATTGTTAATCCCTTAACGGAAATTGTTTGAAACTTTCGACAAGTAGAACAATGAATGGAACAGGTAGACGGTTGAAATCATTGTATATATTGCTTCTATATAGTCTAAGAAACATATATGCAAAGCATCCAAACAGTACAATTCGACAATTTTTTGCTCTTCAAGTTTAAGTGAACTACGAGCCCCATTGTTAATCCTTTAAAGGAAATTATTTGTAAATTTCGACAAGTAGAACAATGAATGGAACAGGTAAACGGTTGAAATCTTTGTATATATTGCTTCCATATAGTCTAAGAAACATGTACGCAAAGCATCCAAACAGTACCATTCGCCAATTTTTTGTTCTTCAAGTTTAAGTGAACAATGAGCCCCATTGTTAATCATTTAAAGGAAATTATTTGTAACTTTCGACAAGTAGAACAATGAATGGAACAGGTAAACGGTTGAAATCTTTGTATATATTGCTTCTATATAGTATAAGAAACATATATGCAAAGCATCCAAACAGTACCATTCGCCAATTTTTTGTTCTTCAAGTTTAAGTGAACAATGAGCCCCATTGTTAATCCTTTATCGGAAATTATTTGTAACTTTCGACAAGTAGAACAATGAATGGAACAGGTAGACGGTTGAAATCTTTGTATACATTGCTTCTATATAGTCTAAGGAACATATATGCAAAGCATCCAAACAGTACAATTCGCCAATTTTTTGTTCTTCAAGTTTAAGTAAACTACGATCCCCATTGTTAATCCCTTAACGGAAATTATTTGTAACTTTCGACAAGTAGAACAATGAATGGAACAGGTAGACGGTTGAAATCATTGTATATATTGCTTCTATATAGTCTAAGAAACATATATGCAAAGCATCCAAACAGTACAATTCGCCAATTTTTTGTTCTTCAAGTTTAAGTAAACTACGATCCCCATTGTTAATCCCTTAACGGAAATTATTTGTAACTTTCGACAAGTAGAACAATGAATGGAACAGGTAGACGTTTGAAATCATTGTATATATTGCTTCTATATAGTCTAAGAAACATATATGCAAAGCATCCAAACAGTACAATTCGCCAATTTATTGTTCTTCAAGTTTAAGTAAACTACGATCCCCATTGTTAATCCCTTAACGGAAATTATTTGTAACTTTCGACAAGTAGAACAATGAATGGAACAGGTAGACGGTTGAAATCATTGTATATATTGCTTCTATATAGTCTAAGAAACATATATGCAAAGCATCCAAACAGTACCATTCGCCAATTTTTTGTTCTTCAAGTTTAAGTGAACAATGAGCCCCATTGTTAATCCTTTATCGGAAATTATTTGTAACTTTCGACAAGTAGAACAATGAATGGAACAGGTAGACGGTTGAAATCATTGTATATATTGCTTCTATATAGTCTAAGAAACATATATGCAAAGCATCCAAACAGTACAATTCGCCAATTTTTTGTTCTTCAAGTTTAAGTAAACTACGATCCCCATTGTTAATCCCTTAACGGAAATTATTTGTAACTTTCGACAAGTAGAACAATGAATGGAACAGGTAGACGGTTGAAATCATTGTATATATTGCTTCTATATAGTCTAAGAAACATATATGCAAAGCATCCAAACAGTACAATTCGCCAATTTTTTGTTCTTCAAGTTTAAGTAAACTACGATCCCCATTGTTAATCCCTTAACGGAAATTATTTGTAACTTTCGACAAGTAGAACAATGAATGGAACAGGTAGACGTTTGAAATCATTGTATATATTGCTTCTATATAGTCTAAGAAACATATATGCAAAGCATCCAAACAGTACAATTCGCCAATTTATTGTTCTTCAAGTTTAAGTAAACTACGATCCCCATTGTTAATCCCTTAACGGAAATTATTTGTAACTTTCGACAAGTAGAACAATGAATGGAACAGGTAGACGGTTGAAATCATTGTATATATTGCTTCTATATAGTCTAAGAAACATATATGCAAAGCATCCAAACAGTACAATTCGCCAATTTTTTGTTCTTCAAGTTTAAGTAAACTACGATCCCCATTGTTAATCCCTTAACGGAAATTATTTGTAACTTTCGACAAGTAGAACAATGAATGGAACAGGTAGACGGTTGAAATCTTTGTATATATTGCTTCCATATAGTCTAAGAAACATGTACGCAAAGCATCCAAACAGTACCATTCGCCAATTTTTTGTTCTTCAAGTTTAAGTGAACAATGAGCCCCATTGTTAATCATTTAAAGGAAATTATTTGTAACTTTCGACAAGTAGAACAATGAATGGAACAGGTAAACGGTTGAAATCTTTGTATATATTGCTTCTATATAGTATAAGAAACATATATGCAAAGCATCCAAACAGTACCATTCGCCAATTTTTTGTTCTTCAAGTTTAAGTGAACAATGAGCCCCATTGTTAATCCTTTATCGGAAATTATTTGTAACTTTCGACAAGTAGAACAATGAATGGAACAGGTAGACGGTTGAAATCTTTGTATACATTGCTTCTATATAGTCTAAGGAACATATATGCAAAGCATCCAAACAGTACCATTCGCCACTTTTTTGTTCTTCAAGTTTAAGTGAACAACGAGCCCCATTGTTAATCCTTTAAAGGAAATTATTTGTAAATTTCGACAAGTAGAACAATGATTGGAACACGTAGACGGTTGAAATCTTTGTATATATTGCTTCCATATAGTCTAAGAAACATGTACGCAAAGCATCCAAACAGTACCATTCGCCAATTTTTTGTTCTTCAAGTTTAAGTGAACAATGAGCCCCATTGTTAATCCTTTAATGGAAATTATTTGTAACTTTCTACAAGTAGAACAATGAATAGTACAGGTAGACGGGTGAAATCTTTCTATATATTGCTTCTAAATAGTCTAAAAAACATCTATGCAAAGAATCCAAACAGTACAATTCGCCAATTTTTTGTTCTTCAAGTTTAAGTGAACTACGAGCCCCATTGTTAATCCTTTAAAGGAAATTATTTGTAAATTTCGACAAGTAGAACAATGAATGGATCATGTAGACTTTTGAAAAAATTGTATATATTGCTTCTATATAGTCTACGAAACATATATGCAAAGCATCCAAACAGTACAATTCGCCAATTTTTTGTACTTCAAGTTTAAGTGAACTACGAGCCCCATTGTTAATCCTTTAACGGAAATTAATTGTAAATTTCGACAAGTAGAACAATGAATGGAACAGGGAGACGGTTGAAATCTTTGTATATATTGCTTCTATATAGTCTAAGAAACATATATGCAAAGCATCCAACCAGTACAATTCGCCAATTTCTTGTTCTTCAAGTTTAAGTGAACAACGAGCCCCATTGTTAATCCTTTAAAGGAAATTATTTGTAACTTTCGACAAGTAGAACAATGAATGGAACAGGTAGACGGTTGAAATCTTTGTATATATTGCTTCTATATAGTCTAAGAAACATATATGCAAAGCATCCAAACAGTACAATTCGCCAATTTTTTGTTCTTCAAGTTTAAGTGAACAATGAGCACCAATGGTTAATCCTTTATCGGAAATTATTTGTAAATTTCGACAAGTAGAACAATGAATGGAACAGGTAGCCGGTTGAAATCTTTGTATATATTGCTTCTATATAGTCTAAGAAACATGTATGCAAAGCATCCAAACAGTACAATTCGCCAATTTATTGTTCTTCAAGTTTAAGTAAACTACGATCCCCATTGTTAATCCCTTAACGGAAATTATTTGTAACTTTCGACAAGTAGAACAATGAATGGAACAGGTAGACGGTTGAAATCATTGTATATATTGCTTCTATATAGTCTAAGAAACATATATGCAAAGCATCCAAACAGTACAATTCGCCAATTTTTTGTTCTTCAAGTTTAAGTAAACTACGATCCCCATTGTTAATCCCTTAACGGAAATTATTTGTAACTTTCGACAAGTAGAACAATGAATGGAACAGGTAGACGGTTGAAATCATTGTATATATTGCTTCTATATAGTCTAAGAAACATATATGCAAAGCATCCAAACAGTACAATTCGCCAATTTTTTGTTCTTCAAGTTTAAGTAAACTACGATCCCCATTGTTAATCCCTTAACGGAAATTATTTGTAACTTTCGACAAGTAGAACAATGAATGGAACAGGTAGACGGTTGAAATCATTGTATATATTGCTTCTATATAGTCTAAGAAACATATATGCAAAGCATCCAAACAGTACAATTCGCCAATTTTTTGTTCTTCAAGTTTAAGTAAACTACGATCCCCATTGTTAATCCCTTAACGGAAATTATTTGTAACTTTCGACAAGTAGAACAATGAATGGAACAGGTAGACGTTTGAAATCATTGTATATATTGCTTCTATATAGTCTAAGAAACATATATGCAAAGCATCCAAACAGTACAATTCGCCAATTTTTTGTTCTTCAAGTTTAAGTAAACTACGATCCCCATTGTTAATCCCTTAACGGAAATGATTTGTAACTTTCGACAAGTAGAACAATGAATGGAACATGTAGACGGTTGAAATCATTGTATATATTGCTTCTATATAGTCTAAGAAACATATATGCAAAGCATCCAAACAGTACAATACGCCAATGTTTTGTTCTTCAAGTTTAAGTAAACTACGATCCCCATTGTTAATCCCTTAACGGAAATTATTTGTAACTTTCGACAAGTAGAACAATGAATGGAACAGGTAGACGGTTGAAATCATTGTATATATTGCTTCTATATAGTCTAAGAAACATATATGCAAAGCATCCAAACAGTACAATTCGACAATTTTTTGCTCTTCAAGTTTAAGTGAACTACGAGCCCCATTGTTAATCCTTTAAAGGAAATTATTTGTAAATTTCGGCAAGTAGAACAATGAATGGAATAGGTAGACGGTTGAAATCATTGTATATATTGCTTCTATATAGTCTAAGAAACATATATGCAAAGCATCCAAACAGTACAATTCGCCAATTTTTGGTTCTTCAAGTTTAAGTAAACTACGATCCCCATTGTTAATCCCTTAACGGAAATTATTTGTAACATTCGACAAGTAGAACAATGAATGGAACAGGTAGACGGTTGAAATCATTGTATATATTGCTTCTATATAGTCTAAGAAACATATATGCAAAGCATCCAAACAGTACAATTCGCCAATTTTTTGTTCTTCAAGTTTAAGTGAACAATGAGCCCCATTGTTAATCCTTTAAAGGAAATTATTTGTAACTTTCGACAAGTAGAACAATGAATGGAACAGGTAGACGGTTGAAATCTTTGTATATATTGCTTCTATATAGTATAAGAAACATATATGCAAAGCATCCAAACAGTACCATTCGCCAATTTTTTGTTCTTCAAGTTTAAGTGAACAATGAGCCCCATTGTTAATCCTTTATCGGAAATTATTTGTAACTTTCGACAAGTAGAACAATGAATGGAACAGGTAGACGGTTGAAATCTTTGTATACATTGCTTCTATATAGTCTAAGAAACATATATGCAAAGCATCCAAACAGTACCATTCGCCACTTTTTTGTTCTTCAAGTTTAAGTGAACAACGAGCCCCATTGTTAATCCTTTAAAGGAAATTATTTGTAAATTTCGACAAGTAGAACAATGATTGGAACACGTAGACGGTTGAAATCTTTGTATATATTGCTTCCATATAGTCTAAGAAACATGTACGCAAAGCATCCAAACAGTACCATTCGCCAATTTTTTGTTCTTCAAGTTTAAGTGAACAATGAGCCCCATTGTTAATCCTTTAATGGAAATTATTTGTAACTTTCTACAAGTAGAACAATGAATAGTACAGGTAGACGGGTGAAATCTTTCTACATGTTGCTTCTAAATAGTCTAAAAAACATCTATGCAAAGCATCCAAACAGTACAATTCGCCAATTTTTTGTTCTTCAAGTTTAAGTGAACTACGAGCCCCATTGTTAATCCTTTAAAGGAAATTATTTGTAAATTTCGACAAGTAGAACAATGAATGGATCATGTAGACTTTTGAAAAAATTGTATATATTGCTTCTATATAGTCTACGAAACATATATGCAAAGCATCCAAACAGTACAATTCGCCAATTTTTTGTACTTCAAGTTTAAGTGAACTACGAGCCCCATTGTTAATCCTTTAACGGAAATTAATTGTAAATTTCGACAAGTAGAACAATGAATGGAACAGGTAGACGGTTGAAATCTTTGTATATATTGCTTCTATATAGTCTAAGAAACATATATGCAAAGCATCCAACCAGTACAATTCGCCAATTTCTTGTTCTTCAAGTTTAAGTGAACAACGAGCCCCATTGTTAATCCTTTAAAGGAAATTATTTGTAACTTTCGACAAGTAGAACAATGAATGGAACAGGTAGACGGATGAAATCTTTGTATATATTGCTTCTATATAGTCTAAGAAACATATATGCAAAGCATCCACACAGTACATTTCGCCAATTTTTTGTTCTTCAAGTTTAAGTGAACAATGAGCACCAATGGTTAATCCTTTATCGGAAATTATTTGTAAATTTCGACAAGTAGAACAATGAATGGAACAGGTAGCCGGTTGAAATCTTTGTATATATTGCTTCTATATAGTCTAAGAAACATGTACGCAAAGCATCCAAACAGTACCATTCGCCAATTTTTTGTTCTTCAAGTTTAAGTGAACAATGAGCCCCATTGTTAATCATTTAAAGGAAATTATTTGTAACTTTCGACAAGTAGAACAATGAATGGAACAGGTAAACGGTTGAAATCTTTGTATATATTGCTTCTATATAGTATAAGAAACATATATGCAAAGCATCCAAACAGTACCATTCGCCAATTTTTTGTTCTTCAAGTTTAAGTGAACAATGAGCCCCATTGTTAATCATTTAAAGGAAATTATTTGTAACTTTCGACAAGTAGAACAATGAATGGAACAGGTAAACGGTTGAAATCTTTGTATATATTGCTTCTATATAGTATAAGAAACATATATGCAAAGCATCCAAACAGTACCATTCGCCAATTTTTTGTTCTTCAAGTTTAAGTGAACAATGAGCCCCATTGTTAATCCTTTATCGGAAATTATTTGTAACTTTCGACAAGTAGAACAATGAATGGAACAGGTAGACGGTTGAAATCTTTGTATACATTGCTTCTATATAGTCTAAGAAACATATATGCAAAGCATCCAAACAGTACCATTCGCCACTTTTTTGTTCTTCAAGTTTAAGTGAACAACGAGCCCCATTGTTAATCCTTTAAAGGAAATTATTTGTAAATTTCGACAAGTAGAACAATGATTGGAACACGTAGACGGTTGAAATCTTTGTATATATTGCTTCCATATAGTCTAAGAAACATGTACGCAAAGCATCCAAACAGTACCATTCGCCAATTTTTTGTTCTTCAAGTTTAAGTGAACAATGAGCCCCATTGTTAATCCTTTAATGGAAATTATTTGTAACTTTCTACAAGTAGAACAATGAATAGTACAGGTAGACGGGTGAAATCTTTCTATATATTGCTTCTAAATAGTCTAAAAAACATCTATGCAAAGCATCCAAACAGTACAATTCGCCAATTTTTTGTTCTTCAAGTTTAAGTGAACAATGAATGGATCATGTAGACTTTTGAAAAAATTGTATATATTGCTTCTATATAGTCTACGAAACATATATGCAAAGCATCCAAACAGTACAATTCGCCAATTTTTTGTACTTCAAGTTTAAGTGAACTACGAGCCCCATTGTTAATCCTTTAACGGAAATTAATTGTAAATTTCGACAAGTAGAACAATGAATGGAACAGGTAGACGGTTGAAATCTTTGTATATATTGCTTCTATATAGTCTAAGAAACATATATGCAAAGCATCCAACCAGTACAATTCGCCAATTTCTTGTTCTTCAAGTTTAAGTGAACAACGAGCCCCATTGTTAATCCTTTAAAGGAAATTATTTGTAACTTTCGACAAGTAGAACAATGAATGGAACAGGTAGACGGTTGAAATCTTTGTATATATTGCTTCTATATAGTCTAAGAAACATATATGCAAAGCATCCAAACAGTACAATTCGCCAATTTTTTGTTCTTCAAGTTTAAGTGAACAATGAGCACCAATGGTTAATCCTTTATCGGAAATTATTTGTAAATTTCGACAAGTAGAAAAATGAATGGAACAGGTAGCCGGTTGAAATCTTTGTACATATTGCTTCCATATAGTCTAAGAAACATGTACGCAAAGCATCCAAACAGTACCATTCGCCAATTTTTTGTTCTTCAAGTTTAAGTGAACAATGAGCCCCATTGTTAATCCTTTAATGGAAATTATTTGTAACTTTCTACAAGTAGAACAATGAATAGTACAGGTAGACGGGTGAAATCTTTCTATATATTGCTTCTAAATAGTCTAAAAAACATCTATGCAAAGCATCCAAACAGTACAATTCGCCAATTTTTTGTTCTTCAAGTTTAAGTGAACTACGAGCCCCATTGTTAATCCTTTAAAGGAAATTATTTGTAAATTTCGACAAGTAGAACAATGAATGGATCATGTAGACTTTTGAAAAAATTGTATATATTGCTTCTATATAGTCTACGAAACATATATGCAAAGCATCCAAACAGTACAATTCGCCAATTTTTTGTACTTCAAGTTTAAGTGAACTACGAGCCCCATTGTTAATCCTTTAACGGAAATTAATTGTAAATTTCGACAAGTAGAACAATGAATGGAACAGGTAGACGGTTGAAATCTTTGTATATATTGCTTCTATATAGTCTAAGAAACATATATGCAAAGCATCCAACCAGTACAATTCGCCAATTTCTTGTTCTTCAAGTTTAAGTGAACAACGAGCCCCATTGTTAATCCTTTAAAGGAAATTATTTGTAACTTTCGACAAGTAGAACAATGAATGGAACAGGTAGACGGTTGAAATCTTTGTATATATTGCTTCTATATAGTCTAAGAAACATATATGCAAAGCATCCAAACAGTACAATTCGCCAATTTTTTGTTCTTCAAGTTTAAGTGAACAATGAGCACCAATGGTTAATCCTTTATCGGAAATTATTTGTAAATTTCGACAAGTAGAACAATGAATGGAACAGGTAGCCGGTTGAAATCTTTGTATATATTGCTTCTATATAGTCTAAGAAACATGTATGCAAAGCATCCAAACAGTACAATTCGCCAATTTATTGTTCTTCAAGTTTAAGTAAACTACGATCCCCATTGTTAATCCCTTAACGGAAATTATTTGTAATTTTCGACAAGTAGAACAATGAATGGAACAGGTAGACGGTTGAAATCATTGTATATATTGCTTCTATATAGTCTAAGAAACATATATGCAAAGCATCCAAACAGTACAATTCGCCAATTTTTTGTTCTTCAAGTTTAAGTAAACTACGATCCCCATTGTTAATCCCTTAACGGAAATTATTTGTAACTTTCGACAAGTAGAACAATGAATGGAACAGGTAGACGGTTGAAATCATTGTATATATTGCTTCTATATAGTCTAAGAAACATATATGCAAAGCATCCAAACAGTACCATTCGCCAATTTTTTGTTCTTCAAGTTTAAGTGAACAATGAGCCCCATTGTTAATCATTTAAAGGAAATTATTTGTAACTTTCGACAAGTAGAACAATGAATGGAACAGGTAGACGGTTGAAATCATTGTATATATTGCTTCTATATAGTCTAAGAAACATATATGCAAAGCATCCAAACAGTACAATTCGCCAATTTTTTGTTCTTCAAGTTTAAGTAAACTACGATCCCCATTGTTAATCCCTTAACGGAAATTATTTGTAACTTTCGACAAGTAGAACAATGAATGGAACAGGTAGACGTTTGAAATCATTGTATATATTGCTTCTATATAGTCTAAGAAACATATATGCAAAGCATCCAAACAGTACAATTCGCCAATTTTTTGTTCTTCAAGTTTAAGTAAACTACGATCCCCATTGTTAATCCCTTAACGGAAATGATTTGTAACTTTCGACAAGTAGAACAATGAATGGAACATGTAGACGGTTGAAATCATTGTATATATTGCTTCTATATAGTCTAAGAAACATATATGCAAAGCATCCAAACAGTACAATACGCCAATGTTTTGTTCTTCAAGTTTAAGTAAACTACGATCCCCATTGTTAATCCCTTAACGGAAATTATTTGTAACTTTCGACAAGTAGAACAATGAATGGAACAGGTAGACGGTTGAAATCATTGTATATATTGCTTCTATATAGTCTAAGAAACATATATGCAAAGCATCCAAACAGTACAATTCGACAATTTTTTGCTCTTCAAGTTTAAGTGAACTACGAGCCCCATTGTTAATCCTTTAAAGGAAATTATTTGTAAATTTCGGCAAGTAGAACAATGAATGGAATAGGTAGACGGTTGAAATCATTGTATATATTGCTTCTATATAGTCTAAGAAACATATATGCAAAGCATCCAAACAGTACAATTCGCCAATTTTTTGTTCTTCAAGTTTAAGTAAACTACGATCCCCATTGTTAATCCCTTAACGGAAATTATTTGTAACTTTCGACAAGTAGAACAATGAATGGAACAGGTAGACGGTTGAAATCATTGTATATATTGCTTCTATATAGTCTAAGAAACATATATGCAAAGCATCCAAACAGTACAATTCGACAATTTTTTGCTCTTCAAGTTTAAGTGAACTACGAGCCCCATTGTTAATCCTTTAAAGGAAATTATTTGTAAATTTCGGCAAGTAGAACAATGAATGGAATAGGTAGACGGTTGAAATCATTGTATATATTGCTTCTATATAGTCTAAGAAACATATATGCAAAGCATCCAAACAGTACCATTCGCCAATTTTTTGTTCTTCAAGTTTAAGTAAACTACGATCCCCATTGTTAATCCCTTAACGGAAATTATTTGTAACTTTCGACAAGTAGAACAATGAATGGAACAGGTAGACGGTTGAAATCATTGTATATATTGCTTCTATATAGTCTAAGAAACATATATGCAAAGCATCCAAACAGTACAATTCGACAATTTTTTGCTCTTCAAGTTTAAGTGAACTACGAGCCCCATTGTTAATCCTTTAAAGGAAATTATTTGTAACATTCGACAAGTAGAACAATGAATGGAACAGGTAGACGGTTGAAATCATTGTATATATTGCTTCTATATAGTCTAAGAAACATATATGCAAAGCATCCAAACAGTACAATTCGCCAATTTTTTGTTCTTCAAGTTTAAGTGAACAATGAGCCCCATTGTTAATCCTTTAAAGGAAATTATTTGTAACTTTCGACAAGTAGAACAATGAATGGAACAGGTAGACGGTTGAAATCTTTGTATATATTGCTTCTATATAGTGTAAGAAACATATATGCAAAGCATCCAAACAGTACCATTCGCCAATTTTTTGTTCTTCAAGTTTAAGTAAACTACGATCCCCATTGTTAATCCCTTAACGGAAATTATTTGTAACTTTCGACAAGTAGAACAGTGAATGGAACAGGTAGACGGTTGAAATCATTGTATATGTTGCTTCTATATAGTCTAAGAAACATATATGCAAAGCATCCAAACAGTACAATTCGCCAATTTTTTGTTCTTAAAGTTTAAGTAAACTACGATCCCCATTGTTAATCCCTTAACGGAAATTATTTGTAACTTTCGACAAGTAGAACAATGAATGGAACAGGTAGACGGTTGAAATCATTGTATATATTGCTTCTATATAGTCTAAGAAACATTTATGCAAAGCATCCAAACAGTACAATTCGACAATTTTTTGCTCTTCAAGTTTAAGTGAACTACGAGCCCCATTGTTAATCCTTTAAAGGAAATTATTTGTAAATTTCGACAAGTAGAACAATGAATGGAACAGGTAAACGGTTGAAATCTTTGTATATATTGCTTCCATATAGTCTAAGAAACATGTACGCAAAGCATCCAAACAGTACCATTCGCCAATTTTTTGTTCTTCAAGTTTAAGTGAACAATGAGCCCCATTGTTAATCATTTAAAGGAAATTATTTGTAACTTTCGACAAGTAGAACAATGAATGGAACAGGTAAACGGTTGAAATCTTTGTATATATTGCTTCTATATAGTATAAGAAACATATATGCAAAGCATCCAAACAGTACCATTCGCCAATTTTTTGTTCTTCAAGTTTAAGTGAACAATGAGCCCCATTGTTAATCCTTTATCGGAAATTATTTGTAACTTTCGACAAGTAGAACAATGAATGGAACAGGTAGACGGTTGAAATCTTTGTATACATTGCTTCTATATAGTCTAAGAAACATATATGCAAAGCATCCAAACAGTACCATTCGCCACTTTTTTGTTCTTCAAGTTTAAGTGAACAACGAGCCCCATTGTTAATCCTTTAAAGGAAATTATTTGTAAATTTCGACAAGTAGAACAATGATTGGAACACGTAGACGGTTGAAATCTTTGTATATATTGCTTCCATATAGTCTAAGAAACATGTACGCAAAGCATCCAAACAGTACCATTCGCCAATTTTTTGTTCTTCAAGTTTAAGTGAACAATGAGCCCCATTGTTAATCCTTTAATGGAAATTATTTGTAACTTTCTACAAGTAGAACAATGAATAGTACAGGTAGACGGGTGAAATCTTTCTATATATTGCTTCTAAATAGTCTAAAAAACATCTATGCAAAGCATCCAAACAGTACAATTCGCCAATTTTTTGTTCTTCAAGTTTAAGTGAACAATGAATGGATCATGTAGACTTTTGAAAAAATTGTATATATTGCTTCTATATAGTCTACGAAACATATATGCAAAGCATCCAAACAGTACAATTCGCCAATTTTTTGTACTTCAAGTTTAAGTGAACTACGAGCCCCATTGTTAATCCTTTAACGGAAATTAATTGTAAATTTCGACAAGTAGAACAATGAATGGAACAGGTAGACGGTTGAAATCTTTGTATATATTGCTTCTATATAGTCTAAGAAACATATATGCAAAGCATCCAACCAGTACAATTCGCCAATTTCTTGTTCTTCAAGTTTAAGTGAACAACGAGCCCCATTGTTAATCCTTTAAAGGAAATTATTTGTAACTTTCGACAAGTAGAACAATGAATGGAACAGGTAGACAGTTGAACTCTTTGTATATATTGCTTCTATATAGTCTAAGAAACATATATGCAAAGCATCCAAACAGTACAATTCGCCAATTTTTTGTTCTTCAAGTTTAAGTGAACAATGAGCACCAATGGTTAATCCTTTATCGGAAATTATTTGTAAATTTCGACAAGTAGAACAATGAATGGAACAGGTAGCCGGTTGAAATCTTTGTATATATTGCTTCTATATAGTCTAAGAAACATGTATGCAAAGCATCCAAACAGTACAATTCGCCAATTTATTGTTCTTCAAGTTTAAGTAAACTACGATCCCCATTGTTAATCCCTTAACGGAAATTATTTGTAACATTCGACAAGTAGAACAATGAATGGAACAGGTAGACGGTTGAAATCATTGTATATATTGCTTCTATATAGTCTAAGAAACATATATGCAAAGCATCCAAACAGTACAATTCGCCAATGTTTTGTTCTTAAAGTTTAAGTGAACAATGAGCCCCATTGTTAATCCTTTAAAGGAAATTATTTGTAACTTTCGACAAGTAGAACAATGAATGGAACAGGTAGACGGTTGAAATCTTTGTATATATTGCTTCTATATAGTATAAGAAACATATATGCAAAGCATCCAAACAGTACAATTCGCCAATTTTTTGTTCTTCAAGTTAAAGTGAACAATGAGCCCCATTGTTAATCCTTTAAAGGAAATTATTTGTAACTTTCGACAAGTAGAACAATGAATGGAACAGGTAGACGGTTGAAATCATTGTATATATTGCTTCTATATAGTCTAAGAAACATATATGCAAAGCATCCAAACAGTACAATTCGACAATTTTTTGCTCTTCAAGTTTAAGTGAACTACGAGCCCCATTGTTAATCCTTTAAAGGAAATTATTTGTAAATTTCGACAAGTAGAACAATGAATGGAACAGGTAAACGGTTGAAATCTTTGTATATATTGCTTCCATATAGTCTAAGAAACATGTACGCAAAGCATCCAAACAGTACCATTCGCCAATTTTTTGTTCTTCAAGTTTAAGTGAACAATGAGCCCCATTGTTAATCATTTAAAGGAAATTATTTGTAACTTTCGACAAGTAGAACAATGAATGGAACAGGTAAACGGTTGAAATCTTTGTATATATTGCTTCTATATAGTATAAGAAACATATATGCAAAGCATCCAAACAGTACCATTCGCCAATTTTTTGTTCTTCAAGTTTAAGTGAACAATGAGCCCCATTGTTAATCCTTTATCGGAAATTATTTGTAACTTTCGACAAGTAGAACAATGAATGGAACAGGTAGACGGTTGAAATCTTTGTATACATTGCTTCTATATAGTCTAAGAAACATATATGCAAAGCATCCAAACAGTACCATTCGCCACTTTTTTGTTCTTCAAGTTTAAGTGAACAACGAGCCCCATTGTTAATCCTTTAAAGGAAATTATTTGTAAATTTCGACAAGTAGAACAATGATTGGAACACGTAGACGGTTGAAATCTTTGTATATATTGCTTCCATATAGTCTAAGAAACATGTACGCAAAGCATCCAAACAGTACCATTCGCCAATTTTTTGTTCTTCAAGTTTAAGTGAACAATGAGCCCCATTGTTAATCCTTTAATGGAAATTATTTGTAACTTTCTACAAGTAGAACAATGAATAGTACAGGTAGACGGGTGAAATCTTTCTATATATTGCTTCTAAATAGTCTAAAAAACATCTATGCAAAGCATCCAAACAGTACAATTCGCCAATTTTTTGTTCTTCAAGTTTAAGTGAACTACGAGCCCCATTGTTAATCCTTTAAAGGAAATTATTTGTAAATTTCGACAAGTAGAACAATGAATAGTACAGGTAGACGGGTGAAATCTTTCTATATATTGCTTCTAAATAGTCTAAAAAACATCTATGCAAAGCATCCAAACAGTACAATTCGCCAATTTTTTGTTCTTCAAGTTTAAGTGAACAATGAGCACCAATGGTTAATCCTTTATCGGAAATTATTTGTAAATTTCGACAAGTAGAACAATGAATGGAACAGGTAGCCGGTTGAAATCTTTGTATATATTGCTTCTATATAGTATAAGAAACATATATGCAAAGCATCCAAACAGTACAATTCGCCAATTTTTTGTTCTTCAAGTTTAAGTGAACAATGAGCCCCATTGTTAATCCTTTAAAGGAAATTATTTGTAACTTTCGACAAGTAGAACAATGAATGGAACAGGTAGACGGTTGAAATCATTGTATATATTGCTTCTATATAGTCTAAGAAACATATATGCAAAGCATCCAAACAGTACAATTCGACAATTTTTTGTTCTTCAAGTTTAAGTGAACAATGAGCCCCATTGTTAATCCTTTAATGGAAATTATTTGTAACTTTCTACAAGTAGAACAATGAATAGTACAGGTAGACGGGTGAAATCTTTCTATATATTGCTTCTAAATAGTCTAAAAAACATCTATGCAAAGCATCCAAACAGTACAATTCGCCAATTTTTTGTACTTCAAGTTTAAGTGAACTACGAGCCCCATTGTTAATCCTTTAACGGAAATTAATTGTAAATTTCGACAAGTAGAACAATGAATGGAACAGGTAGACGGTTGAAATCTTTGTATATATTGCTTCTATATAGTCTAAGAAACATATATGCAAAGCATCCAACCAGTACAATTCGCCAATTTCTTGTTCTTCAAGTTTAAGTGAACAACGAGCCCCATTGTTAATCCTTTAAAGGAAATTATTTGTAACTTTCGACAAGTAGAACAATGAATGGAACAGGTAGACGGTTGAAATCTTTGTATATATTGCTTCTATATAGTCTAAGAAACATATATGCAAAGCATCCAAACAGTACAATTCGCCAATTTTTTGTTCTTCAAGTTTAAGTGAACAATGAGCACCAATGGTTAATCCTTTATCGGAAATTATTTGTAAATTTCGACAAGTAGAACAATGAATGGAACAGGTAGCCGGTTGAAATCTTTGTACATATTGCTTCTATATAGTCTAAGAAACATGTATGCAAAGCATCCAAACAGTACAATTCGCCAATTTATTGTTCTTCAAGTTTAAGTAAATTACGATCCCCATTGTTAATCCCTTAACGGAAATTATTTGTAACTTTCGACAAGTAGAACAATGAATGGAACAGGTAGACGGTTGAAATCATTGTATATATTGCTTCTATATAGTCTAAGAAACATATATGCAAAGCATCCAAACAGTACAATTCGCCAATTTTTTGTACTTCAAGTTTAAGTGAACTACGAGCCCCATTGTTAATCCTTTAACGGAAATTAATTGTAAATTTCGACAAGTAGAACAATGAATGGAACAGGTAGACGTTTGAAATCTTTGTATATATTGCTTCTATATAGTCTAAGAAACATATATGCAAAGCATCCAACCAGTACAATTCGCCAATTTCTTGTTCTTCAAGTTTAAGTGAACAACGAGCCCCATTGTTAATCCTTTAAAGGAAATTATTTGTAACTTTCGACAAGTAGAACAATGAATGGAACAGGTAGACGGTTGAAATCTTTGTATATATTGCTTCTACATAGTCTAAGAAACATATATGCAAAGCATCCAAACAGTACAATTCGCCAATTTTTTGTTCTTCAAGTTTAAGTGAACAATGAGCACCAATGGTTAATCCTTTATCGGAAATTATTTGTAAATTTCGACAAGTAGAACAATGAATGGAACAGGTAGCCGGTTGAAATCTTTGTATATATTGCTTCTATATAGTATAAGAAACATATATGCAAAGCATCCAAACAGTACAATTCGCCAATTTTTTGTTCTTCAAGTTTAAGTGAACAATGAGCCCCATTGTTAATCCTTTAAAGGAAATTATTTGTAACTTTCGACAAGTAGAACAATGAATGGAACAGGTAGACGGTTGAAATCATTGTATATATTGCTTCTATATAGTCTAAGAAACATATATGCAAAGCATCCAAACAGTACAATTCGACAATTTTTTGCTCTTCAAGTTTAAGTGAACTACGAGCCCCATTGTTAATCCTTTAAAGGAAATTATTTGTAAATTTCGACAAGTAGAACAATGAATGGAACAGGTAAACGGTTGAAATCTTTGTATATATTGCTTCCATATAGTCTAAGAAACATGTACGCAAAGCATCCAAACAGTACCATTCGCCAATTTTTTGTTCTTCAAGTTTAAGTGAACAATGAGCCCCATTGTTAATCATTTAAAGGAAATTATTTGTAACTTTCGACAAGTAGAACAATGAATGGAACAGGTAAACGGTTGAAATCTTTGTATATATTGCTTCTATATAGTATAAGAAACATATATGCAAAGCATCCAAACAGTACAATTCGCCAATTTTTTGTTCTTCAAGTTTAAGTAAACTACGATCCCCATTGTTAATCCCTTAACGGAAATTATTTGTAACTTTCGACAAGTAGAACAATGAATGGAACAGGTAGACGTTTGAAATCATTGTATATATTGCTTCTATATAGTCTAAGAAACATATATGCAAAGCATCCAAACAGTACAAATCGCCAATTTTTTGTTCTTCAAGTTTAAGTAAACTACGATCCCCATTGTTAATCCCTTAACGGAAATGATTTGTAACTTTCGACAAGTAGAACAATGAATGGAACATGTAGACGGTTGAAATCATTGTATATATTGCTTCTATATAGTCTAAGAAACATATATGCAAAGCATCCAAACAGTACAATACGCCAATGTTTTGTTCTTCAAGTTTAAGTAAACTACGATCCCCATTGTTAATCCCTTAACGGAAATTATTTGTAACTTTCGACAAGTAGAACAATGAATGGAACAGGTAGACGATTGAAATCATTGTATATATTGCTTCTATATAGTCTAAGAAACATATATGCAAAGCATCCAAACAGTACAATTCGACAATTTTTTGCTCTTCAAGTTTAAGTGAACTACGAGCCCCATTGTTAATCCTTTAAAGGAAATTATTTGTAAATTTCGGCAAGTAGAACAATGAATGGAATAGGTAGACGGTTGAAATCATTGTATATACTGCTTCTATATAGTCTAAGAAACATATATGCAAAGCATCCAAACAGTACAATGCGCCAATTTTTTGTTCTTCAAGTTTAAGTAAACTACGATCCCCATTGTTAATCCCTTAACGGAAATTATTTGTAACATTCGACAAGTAGAACAATGAATGGAACAGGTAGACGGTTGAAATCATTGTATATATTGCTTCTATATAGTCTAAGAAACATATATGCAAAGCATCCAAACAGTACAATTCGCCAATTTTTTGTTCTTCAAGTTTAAGTGAACAATGAGCCCCATTGTTAATCCTTTAAAGGAAATTATTTGTAACTTTCGACAAGTAGAACAATGAATGGAACAGGTAGACGGTTGAAATCTTTGTATATATTGCTTCTATATAGTCTAAGAAACATATATGCAAAGCATCCAAACAGTACCATTCGCCAATTTTTTGTTCTTCAAGTTTAAGTGAACAATGAGCCCCATTGTTAATCCTTTATCGGAAATTATTTGTAACTTTCGACAAGTAGAACAATGATTGGAACACGTAGACGGTTGAAATCTTTGTATATATTGCTTCCATATAGTCTAAGAAACATGTACGCAAAGCATCCAAACAGTACCATTCGCCAATTTTTTGTTCTTCAAGTTTAAGTGAACAATGAGCCCCATTGTTAATCCTTTAATGGAAATTATTTGTAACTTTCTACAAGTAGAACAATGAATAGTACAGGTAGACGGGTGAAATCTTTCTATATATTGCTTCTAAATAGTCTAAAAAACATCTATGCAAAGCATCCAAACAGTACAATTCGCCAATTTTTTGTTCTTCAAGTTTAAGTGAACTACGAGCCCCATTGTTAATCCTTTAAAGGAAATTATTTGTAAATTTCGACAAGTAGAACAATGAATGGATCATGTAGACTTTTGAAAAAATTGTATATATTGCTTCTATATAGTCTACGAAACATATATGCAAAGCATCCAAACAGTACAATTCGCCAATTTTTTGTACTTCAAGTTTAAGTGAACTACGAGCCCCATTGTTAATCCTTTAACGGAAATTAATTGTAAATTTCGACAAGTAGAACAATGAATGGAACAGGTAGACGGTTGAAATCTTTGTATATATTGCTTCTATATAGTCTAAGAAACATATATGCAAAGCATCCAACCAGTACAATTCGCCAATTTCTTGTTCTTCAAGTTTAAGTGAACAACGAGCCCCATTGTTAATCCTTTAAAGGAAATTATTTGTAACTTTCGACAAGTAGAACAATGAATGGAACAGGTAGACGGTTGAAATCTTTGTATATATTGCTTCTATATAGTCTAAGAAACATATATGCAAAGCATCCAAACAGTACAATTCGCCAATTTTTTGTTCTTCAAGTTTAAGTGAACAATGAGCACCAATGGTTAATCCTTTATCGGAAATTATTTGTAAATTTCGACAAGTAGAACAATGAATGGAACAGGTAGCCGGTTGAAATCTTTGTACATATTGCTTCTATATAGTCTAAGAAACATGTATGCAAAGCATCCAAACAGTACAATTCGCCAATTTATTGTTCTTCAAGTTTAAGTAAATTACGATCCCCATTGTTAATCCCTTAACGGAAATTATTTGTAACTTTCGACAAGTAGAACAATGAATGGAACAGGTAGACGGTTGAAATCTTTGTATATATTGCTTCTACATAGTCTAAGAAACATATATGCAAAGCATCCAAACAGTACAATTCGCCAATTTTTTGTTCTTCAAGTTTAAGTGAACAATGAGCACCAATGGTTAATCCTTCATCGGAAATTATTTGTAAATTTCGACAAGTAGAACAATGAATGGAACAGGTAGCCGGTTGAAATCTTTGTATATATTGCTTCTATATAGTATAAGAAACATATATGCAAAGCATCCAAACAGTACAATTCGCCAATTTTTTGTTCTTCAAGTTTAAGTGAACAATGAGCCCCATTGTTAATCCTTTAAAGGAAATTATTTGTAACTTTCGACAAGTAGAACAATGAATGGAACAGGTAGACGGTTGAAATCATTGTATATATTGCTTCTATATAGTCTAAGAAACATATATGCAAAGCATCCAAACAGTACAATTCGACAATTTTTTGCTCTTCAAGTTTAAGTGAACTACGAGCCCCATTGTTAATCCTTTAAAGGAAATTATTTGTAAATTTCGACAAGTAGAACAATGAATGGAACAGGTAAACGGTTGAAATCTTTGTATATATTGCTTCCATATAGTCTAAGAAACATGTACGCAAAGCATCCAAACAGTACCATTCGCCAATTTTTTGTTCTTCAAGTTTAAGTGAACAATGAGCCCCATTGTTAATCATTTAAAGGAAATTATTTGTAACTTTCGACAAGTAGAACAATGAATGGAACAGGTAAACGGTTGAAATCTTTGTATATATTGCTTCTATATAGTATAAGAAACATATATGCAAAGCATTCAAACAGTACAATTCGCCAATTTTTTGTTCTTCAAGTTTAAGTAAACTACGATCCCCATTGTTAATCCCTTAACGGAAATTATTTGTAACTTTCGACAAGTAGAACAATGAATGGAACAGGTAGACGTTTGAAATCATTGTATATATTGCTTCTATATAGTCTAAGAAACATATATGCAAAGCATCCAAACAGTACAAATCGCCAATTTTTTGTTCTTCAAGTTTAAGTAAACTACGATCCCCATTGTTAATCCCTTAACGGAAATGATTTGTAACTTTCGACAAGTAGAACAATGAATGGAACATGTAGACGGTTGAAATCATTGTATATATTGCTTCTATATAGTCTAAGAAACATATATGCAAAGCATCCAAACAGTACAATACGCCAATGTTTTGTTCTTCAAGTTTAAGTAAACTACGATCCCCATTGTTAATCCCTTAACGGAAATTATTTGTAACTTTCGACAAGTAGAACAATGAATGGAACAGGTAGACGGTTGAAATCATTGTATATATTGCTTCTATATAGTCTAAGAAACATATATGCAAAGCATCCAAACAGTACAATTCGACAATTTTTTGCTCTTCAAGTTTAAGTGAACTACGAGCCCCATTGTTAATCCTTTAAAGGAAATTATTTGTAAATTTCGGCAAGTAGAACAATGAATGGAATAGGTAGACGGTTGAAATCATTGTATATATTGCTTCTATATAGTCTAAGAAACATATATGCAAAGCATCCAAACAGTACAATGCGCCAATTTTTTGTTCTTCAAGTTTAAGTGAACAATGAGCCCCATTGTTAATCCCTTAACGGAAATTATTTGTAACTTTCGACAAGTAGAACAGTGAATGGAACAGGTAGACGGTTGAAATCTTTGTATATATTGCTTCTATATAGTCTAAGAAACATATATGCAAAGCATCCAAACAGTACCATTCGCCAATTTTTTGTTCTTCAAGTTTAAGTAAACTACGATCCCCATTGTTAATCCCTTAACGGAAATTATTTGTAACTTTCGACAAGTAGAACAGTGAATGGAACAGGTAGACGGTTGAAATCATTGTATATGTTGCTTCTATATAGTCTAAGAAACATATATGCAAAGCATCCAAACAGTACAATTCGCCAATTTTTTGTTCTTCAAGTTTAAGTGAACAATGATCCCCATTGTTAATCCTTTAAAGGAAATTATTTGTAACTTTCGACAAGTAGAACAATGAATGGAACAGGTAGACGGTTGAAATCTTTGTATATATTGCTTCTATATAGTCTAAGAAACATATATGCAAAGCATCCAAACAGTACCATTCGCCAATTTTTTGTTCTTCAAGTTGAAGTAAACTACGATCCCCATTGTTAATCCCTTAACGGAAATTATTTGTAACTTTCGACAAGTAGAACAGTGAATGGAACAGGTAGACGGTTGAAATCATTGTATATGTTGCTTCTATATAGTCTAAGAAACATATATGCAAAGCATCCAAACAGTACAATTCGCCAATTTTTTGTTCTTCAAGTTTAAGTAAACTACGATCCCCATTGTTAATCCCTTAACGGAAATTATTTGTAACTTTCGACAAGTAGAACAATGAATGGAACAGGTAGACGGTTGAAATCATTGTATATATTGCTTCTATATAGTCTAAGAAACATATATGCAAAGCATCCAAACAGTACAATTCGACAATTTTTTGTTCTTCAAGTTTAAGTGAACTACGAGCCCCATTGTTAATCCTTTATCGGAAATTATTTGTAACTTTCGACAAGTAGAACAATGAATGGAACAGGTAGACGGTTGAAATCTTTGTATATATTGCTTCTATATAGTCTAAGAAACATATATGCAAAGCATCCAAACAGTACAATTCGCCAATTTTTTGTTCTTCAAGTTTAAGTGAACAATGAGCACCAATGGTTAATCCTTTATCGGAAATTATTTGTAAATTTCGACAAGTAGAACAATGAATGGAACAGGTAGCCGGTTGAAATCTTTGTATATATTGCTTCTATATAGTCTAAGAAACATGTATGCAAAGCATCCAAACAGTACAATTCGCCAATTTATTGTTCTTCAAGTTTAAGTAAACTACGATCCCCATTGTTAATCCCTTAACGGAAATTATTTGTAACTTTCGACAAGTAGAACAATGAATGGAACAGGTAGACGGTTGAAATCATTGTATATATTGCTTCTATATAGTCTAAGAAACATATATGCAAAGCATCCAAACAGTACAATTCGCCAATTTTTTGTTCTTCAAGTTTAAGTAAACTACGATCCCCATTGTTAATCCCTTAACGGAAATTATTTGTAACTTTCGACAAGTAGAACAATGAATGGAACAGGTAAACGGTTGAAATCTCTGTATATATTGCTTCTATATAGTCTAAGAAACATATATGCAAAGCATCCAAACAGTACAATTCGCCAATTTTTTGTTCTTCAAGTTTAAGTGAACTACGAGCCCCATTGTTAATCCTTTAAAGGAAATTATTTGTAAATTTCGACAAGTAGAACAATGAATGGATCATGTAGACTTTTGAAAAAATTGTATATATTGCTTCTATATAGTCTACGATACATATATGCAAAGCATCCAAACAGTACAATTCGCCAATTTTTTGTACTTCAAGTTTAAGTGAACTACGAGCCCCATTGTTAATCCTTTAACGGAAATTAATTGTAAATTTCGACAAGTAGAACAATGAATGGAACAGGTAGACGGTTGAAATCTTTGTATATATTGCTTCTATATAGTCTAAGAAACATATATGCAAAGCATCCAACCAGTACAATTCGCCAATTTCTTGTTCTTCAAGTTTAAGTGAACAACGAGCCCCATTGTTAATCCTTTAAAGGAAATTATTTGTAACTTTCGACAAGTAGAACAATGAATGGAACAGGTAGACGGTTGAAATCATTGTATATATTGCTTCTATATAGTCTAAGAAACATATATGCAAAGCATCCAAACAGTACAATTCGCCAATTTTTTGTTCTTCAAGTTTAAGTAAACTACGATCCCCATTGTTAATCCCTTAACGGAAATTATTTGTAACTTTCGACAAGTAGAACAATGAATGGAACAGGTAGACGTTTGAAATCATTGTATATATTGCTTCTATATAGTCTAAGAAACATATATGCAAAGCATCCAAACAGTACAAATCGCCAATTTTTTGTTCTTCAAGTTTAAGTAAACTACGATCCCCATTGTTAATCCCTTAACGGAAATGATTTGTAACTTTCGACAAGTAGAACAATGAATGGAACATGTAGACGGTTGAAATCATTGTATATATTGCTTCTATATAGTCTAAGAAACATATATGCAAAGCATCCAAACAGTACAATACGCCAATGTTTTGTTCTTCAAGTTTAAGTAAACTACGATCCCCATTGTTAATCCCTTAACGGAAATTATTTGTAACTTTCGACAAGTAGAACAATGAATGGAACAGGTAGACGGTTGAAATCATTGTATATATTGCTTCTATATAGTCTAAGAAACATATATGCAAAGCATCCAAACAGTACAATTCGACAATTTTTTGCTCTTCAAGTTTAAGTGAACTACGAGCCCCATTGTTAATCCTTTAAAGGAAATTATTTGTAAATTTCGGCAAGTAGAACAATGAATGGAATAGGTAGACGGTTGAAATCATTGTATATATTGCTTCTATATAGTCTAAGAAACATATATGCAAAGCATCCAAACAGTACAATGCGCCAATTTTTTGTTCTTCAAGTTTAAGTAAACTACGATCCCCATTGTTAATCCCTTAACGGAAATTATTTGTAACATTCGACAAGTAGAACAATGAATGGAACAGGTAGACGGTTGAAATCATTGTATATATTGCTTCTATATAGTCTAAGAAACATATATGCAAAGCATCCAAACAGTACAATTCGCCAATTTTTTGTTCTTCAAGTTTAAGTGAACAATGAGCCCCATTGTTAATCCTTTAAAGGAAATTATTTGTAACTTTCGACAAGTAGAACAATGAATGGAACAGGTAGACGGTTGAAATCTTTGTATATATTGCTTCTATATAGTCTAAGAAACATATATGCAAAGCATCCAAACAGTACCATTCGCCAATTTTTTGTTCTTCAAGTTTAAGTGAACAATGAGCCCCATTGTTAATCCTTTATCGGAAATTATTTGTAACTTTCGACAAGTAGAACAATGAATGGAACAGGTAGACGGTTGAAATCTTTGTATATATTGCTTCTATATAGTCTAAGAAACATATATGCAAAGCATCCCAACAGTACCATTCGCCAATTTTTTGTTCTTCAAGATTAAGTAAACTACGATCCCCATTGTTAATCTCTTAACGGAAATTATTTGTAACATTCGACAAGTAGAACAATGAATGGAACAGGTAGACGGTTGAAATCATTGTATATATTGCTTCTATATAGTCTAAGAAACATATATGCAAAGCATCCAAACGGTACAATTCGCCAATGTTTTGTTCTTCAAGTTTAAGTGAACAATGAGCCCCATTGTTAATCCTTTAAAGGAAATTATTTGTAACTTTCGACAAGTAGAACAATGAATGGAACAGGTAGACGGTTGAAATCTTTGTATATATTGCTTCTATATAGTATAAGAAACATATATGCAAAGCATCCAAACAGTACAATTCGCCAATTTTTTGTTCTTCAAGTTTAAGTGAACAATGAGCCCCATTGTTAATCCTTTAAAGGAAATTATTTGTAACTTTCGACAAGTAGAACAATGAATGGAACAGGTAGACGGTTGAAATCATTGTATATATTGCTTCTATATAGTCTAAGAAACATATATGCAAAGCATCCAAACAGTACAATTCGACAATTTTTTGCTCTTCAAGTTTAAGTGAACTACGAGCCCCATTGTTAATCCTTTAAAGGAAATTATTTGTAAATTTCGACAAGTAGAACAATGAATGGAACAGGTAAACGGTTGAAATCTTTGTATATATTGCTTCCATATAGTCTAAGAAACATGTACGCAAAGCATCCAAACAGTACCATTCGCCAATTTTTTGTTCTTCAAGTTTAAGTGAACAACGAGCCCCATTATTAATCCTTTAAAGGAAATTATTTGTAAATTTCGACAAGTAGAACAATGATTGGAACACGTAGACGGTTGAAATCTTTGTATATATTGCTTCCATATAGTCTAAGAAACATGTACGCAAAGCATCCAAACAGTACCATTCGCCAATTTTTTGTTCTTCAAGTTTAAGTGAACAATGAGCCCCATTGTTAATCCTTTAATGGAAATTATTTGTAACTTTCTACAAGTAGAACAATGAATAGTACAGGTAGACGGGTGAAATCTTTCTATATATTGCTTCTAAATAGTCTAAAAAACATCTATGCAAAGCATCCAAACAGTACAATACGCCAATTTTTTGTTCTTCAAGTTTAAGTGAACTACGAGCCCCATTGTTAATCCTTTAAAGGAAATTATTTGTAAATTTCGACAAGTAGAACAATGAATGGATCATGTAGACTTTTGAAAAAATTGTATATATTGCTTCTATATAGTCTACGAAACATATATGCAAAGCATCCAAACAGTACAATTCGCCAATTTTTTGTACTTCAAGTTTAAGTGAACTACGAGCCCCATTGTTAATCCTTTAACGGAAATTAATTGTAAATTTCGACAAGTAGAACAATGAATGGAACAGGTAGACGGTTGAAATCTTTGTATATATTGCTTCTATATAGTCTAAGAAACATATATGCAAAGCATCCAACCAGTACAATTCGCCAATTTCTTGTTCTTCAAGTTTAAGTGAACAACGAGCCCCATTGTTAATCCTTTAAAGGAAATTATTTGTAACTTTCGACAAGTAGAACAATGAATGGAACAGGTAGACGGTTGAAATCTTTGTATATATTGCTTCTATATAGTCTAAGAAACATATATGCAAAGCATCCAACCAGTACAATTCGCCAATTTCTTGTTCTTCAAGTTTAAGTGAACAACGAGCCCCATTGTTAATCCTTTATCGGAAATTATTTGTAAATTTCGACAAGTAGAACAATGAATGGAACAGGTAGCCGGTTGAAATCTTTGTATATATTGCTTCTATATAGTCTAAGAAACATGTATGCAAAGCATCCAAACAGTACAATTCGCCAATTTATTGTTCTTCAAGTTTAAGTAAACTACGATCCCCATTGTTAATCCCTTAACGGAAATTATTTGTAACTTTCGACAAGTAGAACAATGAATGGAACAGGTAGACGGTTGAAATCATTGTATATATTGCTTCTATATAGTCTAAGAAACATATATGCAAAGCATCCAAACAGTACAATTCGCCAATTTTTTGTTCTTCAAGTTTAAGTAAACTATGATCCCCATTGTTAATCCCTTAACGGAAATGATTTGTAACTTTCGACAAGTAGAACAATGAATGGAACATGTAGACGGTTGAAATCATTGTATATATTGCTTCTATATAGTCTAAGAAACATATATGCAAAGCATCCAAACAGTACAATACGCCAATGTTTTGTTCTTCAAGTTTAAGTAAACTACGATCCCCATTGTTAATCCCTTAACGGAAATTATTTGTAACTTTCGACAAGTAGAACAATGAATGGAACGGGTAGACGGTTGAAATCATTGTATATATTGCTTCTATATAGTCTAAGTAACATATATGCAAAGCATCCAAACAGTACAATTCGACAATTTTTTGCTCTTCAAGTTTAAGTGAACTACGAGCCCCATTGTTAATCCTTTAAAGGAAATTATTTGTAAATTTCGGCAAGTAGAACAATGAATGGAATAGGTAGACGGTTGAAATCATTGTATATATTGCTTCTATATAGTCTAAGAAACATATATGCAAAGCATCCAAACAGTACAATTCGCCAATTTTTTGTTCTTCAAGTTTAAGTAAACTACGATCCCCATTGTTAATCCCTTAACGGAAATTATTTGTAACATTCGACAAGTAGAACAATGAATGGAACAGGTAGACGGTTGAAATCACTGTATATATTGCTTCTATATAGTCTAAGAAACATATATGCAAAGCATCCAAACAGTACAATTCGCCAATTTTTTGTTCTTCAAGTTTAAGTGAACAATGAGCCCCATTGTTAATCCTTTAAAGGAAATTATTTGTAACTTTCGACAAGTAGAACAATGAATGGAACAGGTAGACGGTTGAAATCTTTGTATATATTGCTTCTATATAGTCTAAGAAACATATATGCAAAGCATCCAAACAGTACCATTCGCCAATTTTTTGTTCTTCAAGTTTAAGTGAACAATGGGCCCCATTGCTAATCCTTTATCGGAAATTATTTGTAACTTTCGACAAGTAGAACAATGAATGGAACAGGTAGACGGTTGAAATCTTTGTATATATTGCTTCTATATAGTCTAAGAAACATATATGCAAAGCATCCAAACAGTACCATTCGCCAATTTTTTGTTCTTCAAGTTTAAGTAAACTACGATCCCCATTGTTAATCCCTTAACGGAAATTATTTGTAACATTCGACAAGTAGAACAATGAATGGAACAGGTAGACGGTTGAAATCATTGTATATATTGCTTCTATATAGTCTAAGAAACATATATGCAAAGCATCCAAACAGTACAATTCGCCAATGTTTTGTTCTTCAAGTTTAAGTGAACAATGAGCCCCATTGTTAATCCTTTAAAGGAAATTATTTGTAACTTTCGACAAGTAGAACAATGAATGGAACAGGTAGACGGTTGAAATCTTTGTATATATTGCTTCTATATAGTATAAGAAACATATATGCAAATCATCCAAACAGTACCATTCGCCAATTTTTTGTTCTTCAAGTTTAAGTGAACAATGAGCCCCATTGTTAATCCTTTATCGGAAATTATTTGTAACTTTCGACAAGTAGAACAATGAATGGAACAGGTAGACGGTTGAAATCATTGTATATATTGCTTCTATATAGTCTAAGAAACATATATGCAAAGCATCCAAACAGTACCATTCGCCAATTTTTTGTTCTTCAAGTTTAAGTAAACTACGATCCCCATTGTTAATCCCTTAACGGAAATTATTTGTAACATTCGACAAGTAGAACAATGAATGGAACAGGTAGACGGTTGAAATCATTGTATATATTGCTTCTATATAGTCTAAGAAACATATATGCAAAGCATCCAAGCAGTACAATTCGCCAATTTTTTGTTCTTCAAGTTTAAGTAAACTACGATCCCCATTGTTAATCCCTTAACGGAAATTATTTGTAACATTCGACAAGTAGAACAATGAACGGAACAGGTAGACGGTTGAAATCATTGTATATATTGCTTCTATATAGTCTAAGAAACATATATGCAAAGCATCCAAACAGTACAATTCGCCAATTTTTTGTTCTTCAAGTTTAAGTGAACAATGAGCCCCATTGTTAATCCTTTAAAGGAAATTATTTGTAACTTTCGACAAGTAGAACAATGAATGGAACAGGTAGACGGTTGAAATCTTTGTATATATTGCTTCTATATAGTCTAAGAAACATATATGCAAAGCATCCAAACAGTACCATTCGCCAATTTTTTGTTCTTCAAGTTTAAGTAAACTACGATCCCCATTGTTAATCCCTTAACGGAAATTATTTGTAACTTTCGACAAGTAGAACAGTGAATGGAACAGGTAGACGGTTGAAATCTTTGTATATATTGCTTCTATATAGTCTAAGAAACATATATGTAAAGCATCCAAACAGTACAATTCGTCAATTTTTTGTTCTTCAAGTTTAAGTAAACTACGATCCCCATTGTTAATCCCTTAACGGAAATTATTTGTAACTTTCGACAAGTAGAACAATGAATGGAACAGGTAGACGTTTGAAATCATTGTATATATTGCTTCTATATAGTCTAAGAAACATATATGCAAAGCATCCAAACAGTACAATACGCCAATGTTTTGTTCTTCAAGTTTAAGTAAACTACGATCCCCATTGTTAATCCCTTAACGGAAATTATTTGTAACTTTCGACAAGTAGAACAATGAATGGAACAGGTAGACGGTTGAAATCATTGTATATATTGCTTCTATATAGTCTAAGAAACATATATGCAAAGCATCCAAACAGTACAATTCGACAATTTTTTGCTCTTCAAGTTTAAGTGAACTACGAGCCCCATTGTTAATCCTTTAAAGGAAATTATTTGTAAATTTCGGCAAGTAGAACAATGAATGGAATAGGTAGACGGTTGAAATCATTGTATATATTGCTTCTATATAGTCTAAGAAACATATATGCAAAGCATCCAAACAGTACAATTCGCCAATTTTTTGTTCTTCAAGTTTAAGTAAACTACGATCCCCATTGTTAATCCCTTAACGGAAATTATTTGTAACATTCGACAAGTAGAACAATGAATGGAACAGGTAGACGGTTGAAATCATTGTATATATTGCTTCTATATAGTCTAAGAAACATATATGCAAAGCATCCAAACAGTACAATTCGCCAATTTTTTGTTCTTCAAGTTTAAGTGAACAATGAGCCCCATTGTTAATCCTTTAAAGGAAATTATTTGTAATTTTCGACAAGTAGAACAATGAATGGAGCAGGTAGACGGTTGAAATCTTTGTATATATTGCTTCTATATAGTCTAAGAAACATATATGCAAAGCATCCAAACAGTACCATTCGCCAATTTTTTGTTCTTCAAGTTTAAGTGAACAATGAGCCCCATTGTTAATCCTTTATCGGAAATTATTTGTAACTTTCGACAAGTAGAACAATGAATGGAACAGGTAGACGGTAGAAATCTTTGTATATATTGCTTCTATATAGTCTAAGAAACATATATGCAAAGCATCCAAACAGTACCATTCGCCAATTTTTTGTTCTTCAAGTTTAAGTAAACTACGATCCCCATTGTTAATCCCTTAACGGAAATTATTTGTAACATTCGACAAGTAGAACAATGAATGGAACAGGTAGACGGTTGAAATCATTGTATATATTGCTTCTATATAGTCTAAGAAACATATATGCAAAGCATCCAAACAGTACAATTCGCCAATTTTTTGTTCTTCAAGTTTAAGTAAACTACGATCCCCATTGTTAATCCCTTAACGGAAATTATTTGTAACATTCGACAAGTAGAACAATGAACGGAACAGGTAGACGGTTGAAATCATTGTATATATTGCTTCTATATAGTCTAAGAAACATATATGCAAAGCATCCAAACAGTACAATTCGCCAATTTTTTGTTCTTCAAGTTTAAGTGAACAATGAGCCCCATTGTTAATCCTTTAAAGGAAATTATTTGTAACTTTCGACAAGTAGAACAATGAATGGAACAGGTAGACGGTTGAAATCTTTGTATATATTGCTTCTATATAGTCTAAGAAACATATATGCAAAGCATCCAAACAGTACCATTCGCCAATTTTTTGTTCTTCAAGTTTAAGTAAACTACGATCCCCATTGTTAATCCCTTAACGGAAATTATTTGTAACTTTCGACAAGTAGAACAGTGAATGGAACAGGTAGACGGTTGAAATCATTGTATATGTTGCTTCTATATAGTCTAAGAAACATATATGCAAAGCATCCAAACAGTACAATTCGCCAATTTTTTGTTCTTCAAGTTTAAGTGAACAATGATCCCCATTGTTAATCCTTTAAAGGAAATTATTTGTAACTTTCGACAAGTAGAACAATGAATGGAACAGGTAGACGGTTGAAATCTTTGTATATATTGCTTCTATATAGTCTAAGAAACATATATGCAAAGCATCCAAACAGTACCATTCGCCAATTTTTTGTTCTTCAAGTTTAAGTAAACTACGATCCCCATTGTTAATCCCTTAACGGAAATTATTTGTAACTTTCGACAAGTAGAACAGTGAATGGAACAGGTAGACGGTTGAAATCATTGTATATGTTGCTTCTATATAGTCTAAGAAACATATATGCAAAGCATCCAAACAGTACAATTCGCCAATTTTTTGTTCTTCAAGTTTAAGTAAACTACGATCCCCATTGTTAATCCCTTAACGGAAATTATTTGTAACTTTCGACAAGTAGAACAATGAATGGAACAGGTAGACGGTTGAAATCATTGTATATATTGCTTCTATATAGTCTAAGAAACATATATGCAAAGCATCCAAACAGTACAATTCGACAATTTTTTGTTCTTCAAGTTTAAGTGAACTACGAGCCCCATTGTTAATCCTTTAAAGGAAATTATTTGTAAATTTCGACAAGTAGAACAATGAATGGATCATGTAGACTTTTGAAAAAATTGTATATATTGCTTCTATATAGTCTACGAAACATATATGCAAAGCATCCAAACAGTACAATTCGCCAATTTTTTGTACTTCAAGTTTAAGTGAACTACGAGCCCCATTGTTAATCCTTTAACGGAAATTAATTGTAAATTTCGACAAGTAGAACAATGAATGGAACAGGTAGACGGTTGAAATCTTTGTATATATTGCTTCTATATAGTCTAAGAAACATATATGCAAAGCATCCAAACAGTACAATTCGCCAATTTTTTGTTCTTCAAGTTTAAGTAAACTACGATCCCCATTGTTAATCCCTTAACGGAAATTATTTGTAACATTCGACAAGTAGAACAATGAATGGAACAGGTAGACGGTTGAAATCATTGTATATATTGCTGCTATATAGTCTAAGAAACATATATGCAAAGCATCCAAACAGTACAATTCGCCAATTTTTTGTTCTTCAAGTTTAAGTAAACTACGATCCCCATTGTTAATCCCTTAACGGAAATTATTTGTAACTTTCGACAAGTAGAACAATGAATGGAACAGGTAGACGGTTGAAATCATTGTATATATTGCTTCTATATAGTCTACGAAACATATATGCAAAGCATCCAAACAGTACAATTCGCCAATTTTTTGTTCTTCAAGTTTAAGTAAACTACGATCCCCATTGTTAATCCCTTAACGGAAATTATTTGTAACTTTCGACAAGTAGAACAATGAATGGAACAGGTGGACGGTTGAAATCATTGTATATATTGCTTCTATATAGTCTAAGAAACATATATGCAAAGCATCCAAACAGTACAATTCGACAATTTTTTGCTCTTCAAGTTTAAGTGAACTACGAGCCCCATTGTTAATCCTTTAAAGGAAATTATTTGTAACTTTCGACAAGTAGAACAATGAATGGAACAGGTAGACGGTTGAAATCTTTGTATATATTGCTTCTATATAGTCTAAGAAACATATATGCAAAGCATCCAAACAGTACCATTCGCCAATTTTTTGTTCTTCAAGTTTAAGTGAACAATGAGCCCCATTGTTAATCCTTTATCGGAAATTATTTGTAACTTTCGACAAGTAGAACAATGAATGGAACAGGTAGACGGTTGAAATCTTTGTATATATTGCTTCTATATAGTCTAAGAAACATATATGCAAAGCATCCAAACAGTACAATTCGCCAATTTTTTGTTCTTCAAGTTTAAGTAAACTACGATCCCCATTGTTAATCCCTTAACGGAAATTATTTGTAACTTTCGACAAGTAGAACAATGAATGGAACAGGTAGACGGTTGAAATCATTGTATATATTGCTTCTATATAGTCTAAGAAACATATATGCAAAGCATCCAAACAGTACAATACGCCAATTATTTGTTCTTCAAGTTTAAGTAAACTACGATCCCCATTGTTAATCCCTTAACGGAAATTATTTGTAACTTTCGACAAGTAGAACAATGAATGGAACAGGTAGACGGTTGAAATCATTGTATATATTGCTTCTATATAGTCTAAGAAACATATATGCAAAGCATCCAAACAGTACAATTCGACAATTTTTTGCTCTTCAAGTTTAAGTGAACTACGAGCCCCATTGTTAATCCTTTAAAGGAAATTATTTGTAACTTTCGACAAGTAGAACAATGAATGGAACACGTAGACGGTTGAAATCTTTGTATATATTGCTTCTATATAGTCTAAGAAACATATATGCAAAGCATCCAAACAGTACCATTCGCCAATTTTTTGTTCTTCAAGTTTAAGTGAACAATGAGCCCCATTGTTAATCCTTTATCGGAAATTATTTGTAACTTTCGACAAGTAGAACAATGAATGGAACAGGTAGACGGTAGAAATCTTTGTATATATTGCTTCTATATAGTCTAAGAAACATATATGCAAAGCATCCAAACAGTACCATTCGCCAATTTTTTGTTCTTCAAGTTTAAGTAAACTACGATCCCCATTGTTAATCCCTTAACGGAAATTATTTGTAACATTCGACAAGTAGAACAATGAATGGAACAGGTAGACGGTTGAAATCATTGTATATATTGCTTCTATATAGTCTAAGAAACATATATGCAAAGCATCCAAACAGTACAATTCGCCAATTTTTTGTTCTTCAAGTTTAAGTAAACTACGATCCCCATTGTTAATCCCTTAACGGAAATTATTTGTAACATTCGACAAGTAGAACAATGAACGGAACAGGTAGACGGTTGAAATCATTGAATATATTGCTTCTATATAGTCTAAGAAACATATATGCAAAGCATCCAAACAGTACAATTCGCCAATTTTTTGTTCTTCAAGTTTAAGTGAACAATGAGCCCCATTGTTAATCCTTTAAAGGAAATTATTTGTAACTTTCGACAAGTAGAACAATGAATGGAACAGGTAGACGGTTGAAATCTTTGTATATATTGCTTCTATATAGTCTAAGAAACATATATGCAAAGGATCCAAACAGTACCATTCGCCAATTTTTTGTTCTTCAAGTTTAAGTAAACTACGATCCCCATTGTTAATCCCTTAACGGAAATTATTTGTAACTTTCGACAAGTAGAACAGTGAATGGAACAGGTAGACGGTTGAAATCATTGTATATGTTGCTTCTATATAGTCTAAGAAACATATATGCAAAGCATCCAAACAGTACAATTCGCCAATTTTTTGTTCTTCAAGTTTAAGTGAACAATGAGCCCCATTGTTAATCCTTTAAAGGAAATTATTTGTAACTTTCGACAAGTAGAACAATGAATGGAACAGGTAGACGGTTGAAATCTTTGTATATATTGCTTCTATATAGTCTAAGAAACATATATGCAAAGCATCCAAACAGTACCATTCGCCAATTTTTTGTTCTTCAAGTTCAAGTAAACTACGATCCCCATTGTTAATCCCTTAACGGAAATTATTTGTAACTTTCGACAAGTAGAACAGTGAATGGAACAGGTAGACGGTTGAAATCATTGTATATGTTGCTTCTATATAGTCTAAGAAACATATATGCAAAGCATCCAAACAGTACAATTCGCCAATTTTTTGTTCTTCAAGTTTAAGTAAACTACGATCCCCATTGTTAATCCCTTAACGGAAATTATTTGTAACTTTCGACAAGTAGAACAATGAATGGAACAGGTAGACGGTTGAAATCATTGTATATATTGCTTCTATATAGTCTAAGAAACATATATGCAAAGCATCCAAACAGTACAATTCGACAATTTTTTGCTCTTCAAGTTTAAGTGAACTACGAGCCCCATTGTTAATCCTTGAAAGGAAATTATTTGTAAATTTCGACAAGTAGAACAATGAATGGAACAGGTAAACGGTTGAAATCTTTGTATATATTGCTTCCATATAGTCTAAGAAACATGTACGCAAAGCATCCAAACAGTACCATTCGCCAATTTTTTGTTCTTCAAGTTTAAGTGAACAATGAGCCCCATTGTTAATCCTTTAAAGGAAATTATTTGTAACTTTCGACAAGTAGAACAATGAATGGAACAGGTAAACGGTTGAAATCTTTGTATATATTGCTTCTATATAGTATAAGAAACATATATGCAAAGCATCCAAACAGTACCATTCGCCAATTTTTTGTTCTTCAAGTTTAAGTGAACAATGAGCCCCATTGTTAATCCTTTATCGGAAATTATTTGTAACTTTCGACAAGTAGAACAATGAATGGAACAGGTAGACGGTTGAAATCTTTGTATACATTGCTTCTATATAGTCTAAGAAACATATATGCAAAGCATCCAAACAGTACCATTCGCCACTTTTTTGTTCTTCAAGTTTAAGTGAACAACGAGCCCCATTGTTAATCCTTTAAAGGAAATTATTTGTAAATTTCGACAAGTAGAACAATGATTGGAACACGTAGACGGTTGAAATCTTTGTATATATTGCTTCCATATAGTCTAAGAAACATGTACGCAAAGCATCCAAACAGTACCATTCGCCAATTTTTTGTTCTTCAAGTTTAAGTGAACAATGAGCCCCATTGTTAATCCTTTAATGGAAATTATTTGTAACTTTCTACAAGTAGAACAATGAATAGTACAGGTAGACGGGTGAAATCTTTCTATATATTGCTTCTAAATAGTCTAAAAAACATCTATGCAAAGCATCCAAACAGTACAATTCGCCAATTTTTTGTTCTTCAAGTTTAAGTGAACTACGAGCCCCATTGTTAATCCTTTAAAGGAAATTATTTGTAAATTTCGACAAGTAGAACAATGAATGGATCATGTAGACTTTTGAAAAAATTGTATATATTGCTTCTATATAGTCTACGAAACATATATGCAAAGCATCCAAACAGTACAATTCGCCAATTTTTTGTACTTCAAGTTTAAGTGAACTACGAGCCCCATTGTTAATCCTTTAACGGAAATTAATTGTAAATTTCGACAAGTAGAACAATGAATGGAACAGGTAGACGGTTGAAATCTTTGTATATATTGCTTCTATATAGTCTAAGAAACATATATGCAAAGCATCCAACCAGTACAATTCGCCAATTTCTTGTTCTTCAAGTTTAAGTGAACAACGAGCCCCATTGTTAATCCTTTAAAGGAAATTATTTGTAACTTTCGACAAGTAGAACAATGAATGGAACAGGTAGACGGTTGAAATCTTTGTATATATTGCTTCTATATAGTCTAAGAAACATATATGCAAAGCATCCAAACAGTACAATTCGCCAATTTTTTGTTCTTCAAGCTTAAGTGAACAATGAGCACCAATGGTTAATCCTTTATCGGAAATTATTTGTAAATTTCGACAAGTAGAACAATGAATGGAACAGGTAGCCGGTTGAAATCTTTGTATATATTGCTTCTATATAGTCTAAGAAACATGTATGCAAAGCATCCAAACAGTACAATTCGCCAATTTATTGTTCTTCAAGTTTAAGTAAACTACGATCCCCATTGTTAATCCCTTAACGGAAATTATTTGTAACTTTCGACAAGTAGAACAATGAATGGAACAGGTAGACGGTTGAAATCATTGTATATATTGCTTCTATATAGTCTAAGAAACATATATGCAAAGCATCCAAACAGTACCATTCGCCAATTTTTTGTTCTTCAAGTTTAAGTAAACTACGATCCCCATTGTTAATCCCTTAACGGAAATTATTTGTAACTTTCGACAAGTAGAACAATGAATGGAGCAGGTAGACGGTTGAAATCATTGTATAAATTGCTTCTATATAGTCTAAGAAACATATATGCAAAGTATCCAAACAGTACAATTCGCCAATTTTTTGTTCTTCAAGTTTAAGTAAACAATGAGCCCCATTGTTAATCCTTTAAAGGAAATTATTTGTAACTTTCGACAAGTAGAACAATGAATGGAACAGGTAGACGGTTGAAATCTTTGTATATATTGCTTCTATATAGTGTAAGAAACATATATGCAAAGCATCCAAACAGTACCATTCGCCAATTTTTTGTTCTTCAAGTTTAAGTAAACTACGATCCCCATTGTTAATCCCTTAACGGAAATTATTTGTAACTTTCGACAAGTAGAACAATGAATGGAACAGGTAGACGGTTGAAATCATTGTATATATTGCTTCTATATAGTCTAAGAAACATATATGCAAAGCATCCAAACAGTACAATTCGCCAATTTTTTGTTCTTCAAGTTTAAGTAAACTACGATCCCCATTGTTAATCCCTTAACGGAAATTATTTGTAACTTTCGACAAGTAGAACAATGAATGGAACAGGTAGACGGTTGAAATCTTTGTATATATTGCTTCCATATAGTCTAAGAAAAATATATGGAAAGCATCCAAACCGTACAATTCGCCAATTTTTTGTTCTTCAAGTTTAAGTGAACAATGAGCCCTAATGGTTAATCCTTTATCGGAAATTATTTGTAAATTTCGCCAAGTAGAACAATGAATGGAACAGGTAGCCGGTTGAAATCATTGTATATATTGCTTCTATATAGTCTAAGAAACATATATGCAAAGCATCCAAAAAGTATAATTTGCCAATTTTTTTTTCTTCAAGTTTAAGTGGACAATGAGCCCCAATGGTTAATCCTTTATCGGAAATTATTTGTAAATTTCGACAAGTAGAACAATGAATGGAACAGGTAGCCGGTTGAAATCTTTGTATATATTGCTTCTATATAGTCTAAGAAACATATATGCAAAGCATCCAAACAGTACAATTCGCCAATTTATTGTTCTTCAAGTTTAAGTAAACTACGATCCCCATTGTTAATCCCTTAACGGAAATTATTTGTAACTTTCGACAAGTAGAACAATGAATGGAACAAGTAGACGGTTGAAATCATTGTATATATTGCTTCTATATAGTCTAAGAAACATATATGCAAAGCATCCAAACAGTACAATTCGACAATTTTTTGCTCTTCAAGTTTAAGTGAACTACGAGCCCCATTGTTAATCCTTTAAAGGAAATTATTTGTAAATTTCGGCAAGTAGAACAATGAATGGAATAGGTAGACGGTTGAAATCATTGTATATATTGCTTCTATATAGTCTAAGAAACATATATGCAAAGCATCCAAACAGTACAATTCGCCAGTTTTTTGTTCTTCAAGTTTAAGTAAACTACGATCCCCATTGTTAATCCCTTAACGGAAATTATTTGTAACATTCGACAAGTAGAACAATGAATGGAACAGGTAGACGGTTGAAATCATTGTATATATTGCTTCTATATAGTCTAAGAAACATATATGCAAAGCATCCAAACAGTACCATTCGCCAATTTTTTGTTCTTCAAGTTTAAGTGAACAATGAGCCCCATTGTTAATCCTTTATCGGAAATTATTTGTAACTTTCGACAAGTAGAACAATGAATGGAACAGGTAGACGGTAGAAATCTTTGTATATATTGCTTCTATATAGTCTAAGAAACATATATGCAAAGCATCCAAACAGTACCATTCGCCAATTTTTTGTTCTTCAAGTTTAAGTAAACTACGATCCCCATTGTTAATCCCTTAACGGAAATTATTTGTAACTTTCGACAAGTAGAACAATGAATGGAACAGGTGGACGGTTGAAATCATTGTATATATTGCTTCTATATAGTCTAAGAAACATATATGCAAAGCATCCAAACAGTACAATTCGCCAATTTTTTGTTCTTCAAGTTTAAGTAAACTACGATCCCCATTGTTAATCCCTTAACGGAAATTATTTGTAAATTTCGGCAAGTAGAACAATGAATGGAATAGGTAGACGGATGAAATCATTGTATATATTGCTTCTATATAATCTAAGAAACATATATGCAAAGCATCCAAACAGTACAATTCGCCAATTTTTTGTTCTTCAAGTTTAATTAAACTACGATCCCCATTGTTAATCCCTTAACGGAAATTATTTGTAACATTCGACAAGTAGAACAATGAATGGAACAGGTAGACGGTTGAAATCATTGTATATATTGCTTCTATATAGTCTAAGAAACATATATGCAAAGCATCCAAACAGTACCATTCGCCAATTTTTTGTTCTTCAAGTTTAAGTAAACTACGATCCCCATTGTTAATCCCTTAACGGAAATTATTTGTAACATTCGACAAGTAGAACAATGAATGGAACAGGTAGACGGTTGAAATCATTGTATATATTGCTTCTATATAGTCTAAGAAACATATATGCAAAGCATCCAAACAGTACAATTCGCCAATTTTTTGTTCTTCAAGTTTAAGTGAACAATGAGCCCCATTGTTAATCCTTTAATGGAAATTATTTGTAACTTTCGACAAGTAGAACAATGAATGGATCATGTAGACGGTTGAAAAAATTGTATATATTGCTTGTATATAGTCTACGAAACATATATGCAAAGCATCCAAACAGTACAATTCGCCAATTTTTTGTACTTCAAGTTTAAGTGAACTACGAGCCCCATTGTTAATCCTTTAACGGAAATTAATTGTAAATTTCGACAAGTAGAACAATGAATGGAACAGGTAGACGGTTGAAATCTTTGTATATATTGCTTCTATATAGTCTAAGAAACATATATGCAAAGCATCCAACCAGTACAATTCGCCAATTTTTTGCTCTTCAAGTTTAAGTGAACTACGAGCCCCATTGTTAATCCTTTAAAGGAAATTATTTGTAAATTTCGACAAGTAGAACAATGATAGGAACACGTAGACGGTTGAAATCTTTGTATATATTGCTTCCATATAGTCTAAGAAACATGTACGCAAAGCATCCAAACAGTACCATTCGCCAATTTTTTGTTCTTCAAGTTTAAGTGAACAATGAGCCCCATTGTTAATCCTTTAAAGGAAATTATTTGTAACTTTCGACAAGTAGAACAATGAATGGAACAGGTAGACGGTTGAAATCTTTGTATATATTGCTTCTATATAGTCTAAGAAACATATATGCAAAGCATCCAAACAGTACAATTCGCCAATTTTTTGTTCTTCAAGTTTAAGTGAACAATGAGCACCAATGGTTAATCCTTTATCGGAAATTATTTGTAAATTTCGACAAGTAGAACAATGAATGGAACAGGTAGCCGGTTGAAATCTTTGTATATATTGCTTCTATATAGTCTAAGAAACATGTATGCAAAGCATCCAAACAGTACAATTCGCCAATTTATTGTTCTTCAAGTTTAAGTAAACTACGATCCCCATTGTTAATCCCTTAACGGAAATTATTTGTAACTTTCGACAAGTAGAACAATGAATGGAACAGGTAGACGGTTGAAATCATTGTATATATTGCTTCTATATAGTCTAAGAAATATATATGCAAAGCATCCAAACAGTACAATTCGCCAATTTTTTGTTCTTCAAGTTTAAGTAAACTACGATCCCCATTGTTAATCCCTTAACGGAAATTATTTGTAACTTTCGACAAGTAGAACAATGAATGGAACAGGTAAACGGTTGAAATCTCTGTATATATTGCTTCTATATAGTCTAAGAAACATATATGCAAAGCATCCAAACAGTACAATTCGACAATTTTTTGCTCTTCAAGTTTAAGTGAACTACAAGCCCCATTGTTAATCCTTTAAAGGAAATTATTTGTAAATTTCGGCAAGTAGAACAATGAATGGAATAGGTAGACGGTTGAAATCATTGTATATATTGCTTCTATATAGTCTAAGAAACATATATGCAAAGCATCCAAACAGTACAATTCGCCAATTTTTTGTTCTTCAAGTTTAAGTAAACTACGTTCCCCATTGTTAATCCCTAAACGGAAATTATTTGTAACATTCGACAAGTAGAACAATGAATGGAGCAGGTAGACGGTTGAAATCATTGTATATATTGCTTCTATATAGTCTAAGAAACATATATGCAAAGTATCCAAACAGTACAATTCGCCAATTTTTTGTTCTTCAAGTTTAAGTAAACAATGAGCCCCATTGTTAATCCTTTAAAGGAAATTATTTGTAACTTTCGACAAGTAGAACAATGAATGGAACAGGTAGACGGTTGAAATCTTTGTATATATTGCTTCTATATAGTGTAAGAAACATATATGCAAAGCATCCAAACAGTACCATTCGCCAATTTTTTGTTCTTCAAGTTTAAGTAAACTACGATCCCCATTGTTAATCCCTTAACGGAAATTATTTGTAACTTTCGACAAGTAGAACAGTGAATGGAATAGGTAGACGGTTGAAATCATTGTATATGTTGCTTCTATATAGTCTAAGAAACATATATGCAAAGCATCCAAACAGTACAATTCGCCAATTTTTTGTTCTTAAAGTTTAAGTAAACTACGATCCCCATTGTTAATCCCTTAACGGGAATTATTTGTAACTTTCGACAAGTAGAACAATGAATGGAACAGGTAGACGGTTGAAATCATTGTATATATTGCTTCTATATAGTCTAAGAAACATATATGCAAAGCATCCAAACAGTACAATTCGACAATTTTTTGCTCTTCAAGTTTAAGTGAACTACGAGCCCCATTGTTAATCCTTTAAAGGAAATTATTTGTAAATTTCGACAAGTAGAACAATGAATGGAACAGGTAAACGGTTGAAATCTTTGTATATATTGCTTCCATATAGTCTAAGAAACATGTACGCAAAGCATCCAAACAGTACCATTCGCCAATTTTTTGTTCTTCAAGTTTAAGTGAACAATGAGCCCCATTGTTAATCATTTAAAAGAAATTATTTGTAACTTTCGACAAGTAGAACAATGGATGGAACAGGTAAACGGTTGAAATCTTTGTATATATTGCTTCTATATAGTATAAGAAACATATATGCAAAGCATCCAAACAGTACCATTCGCCAATTTTTTGTTCTTCAAGTTTAAGTGAACAATGAGCCCCATTGTTAATCCTTTATCGGAAATTATTTGTAACTTTCGACAAGTAGAACAATGAATGGAACAGGTAGACGGTTGAAATCATTGTATATATTGCTTCTATATAGTCTAAGAAACATATATGCAAAGCATCCAAACAGTACAATTCGCCAATTTTTTGTTCTTCAAGTTTAAGTAAACTACGATCCCCATTGTTAATCCCTTAACGGAAATTATTTGTAACTTTCGACAAGTAGAACAATGAATGGAACAGGTAGACGGTTGAAATCTTTGTATATATTGCTTCCATATAGTCTAAGAAAAATATATGCAAAGCATCCAAACAGTACAATTCGCCAATTTTTTGTTCTTCAAGTTTAAGTGAACAATGAGCCCTAATGGTTAATCCTTTATCGGAAATTATTTGTAAATTTCGCCAAGTAGAACAATGAATGGAACAGGTAGCCGGTTGAAATCATTGTATATATTGCTTCTATATAGTCTAAGAAACATATATGCAAAGCATCCAAAAAGTATAATTTGCCAATTTTTTTTTCTTCAAGTTTAAGTGGACAATGAGCCCCAATGGTTAATCCTTTATCGGAAATTATTTGTAAATTTCGACAAGTAGAACAATGAATGGAACAGGTAGCCGGTTGAAATCTTTGTATATATTGCTTCTATATAGTCTAAGAAACATATATGCAAAGCATCCAAACAGTACAATTCGCCAATTTATTGTTCTTCAAGTTTAAGTAATCTACGATCCCCATTGTTAATCCCTTAACGGAAATTATTTGTAACTTTCGACAAGTAGAACAATGAATGGAACAAGTAGACGGTTGAAATCATTGTATATATTGCTTCTATATAGTCTAAGAAACATATATGCAAAGCATCCAAACAGTACAATTCGACAATTTTTTGCTCTTCAAGTTTAAGTGAACTACGAGCCCCATTGTTAATCCTTTAAAGGAAATTATTTGTAAATTTCGGCAAGTAGAACAATGAATGGAATAGGTAGACGGTTGAAATCATTGTATATATTGCTTCTATATAGTCTAAGAAACATATATGCAAAGCATCCAAACAGTACAATTCGCCAGTTTTTTGTTCTTCAAGTTTAAGTAAACTACGATCCCCATTGTTAATCCTTTAACGGAAATTATTTGTAACATTCGACAAGTAGAACAATGAATGGAACAGGTAGACGGTTGAAATCATTGTATATATTGCTTCTATATAGTCTAAGAAACATATATGCAAAGCATCCAAACAGTACCATTCGCCAATTTTTTGTTCTTCAAGTTTAAGTGAACAATGAGCCCCATTGTTAATCCTTTATCGGAAATTATTTGTAACTTTCGACAAGCAGAACAATGAATGGAACAGGTAGACGGTAGAAATCTTTGTATATATTGCTTCTATATAGTCTAAGAAACATATATGCAAAGCATCCAAACAGTACCATTCGCCAATTTTTTGTTCTTCAAGTTTAAGTAAACTACGATCCCCATTGTTAATCCTTTAACGGAAATTATTTGTAACATTCGACAAGTAGAACAATGAATGGAACAGGTAGACGGTTGAAATCATTGTATATATTGCTTCTATATAGTCTAAGAAACATATATGCAAAGCATCCAAACAGTACAATTCGCCAATTTTTTGTTCTTCAAGTTTAAGTGAACAATGAGCCCCATTGTTAATCCTTTAAAGGAAATTATTTGTTAGTTTCGACAAGTAGAACAATGAATAGAACAGGTAGACGGTTGAAATCTTTGTATATATTGCTTCTATATAGTCTAAGAAACATATATGCAAAGCATCCAAACAGTACAATTCGCCAATTTTTTGTTCTTCAAGTTTAAGTAAACTACGATCCCCATTGTTAATCCCTTAACGGAAATTATTTGTAACATTCGACAAGTAGAACAATGAATGGAACAGGTAGACGGTTGAAATCATTGTATATATTGCTTCTATATAGTCTAAGAAACATATATGCAAAGCATCCAAACAGTACAATTCACCAATTTTTTGTTCTTCAAGTTTAAGTGAACAATGAGCCCCATTGTTAATCCTTTAATGGAAATTATTTGTAACTTTCGACAAGTAGAACAATGAATGGATCATGTAGACGGTTGAAAAAATTGTATATATTGCTTGTATACAGTCTACGAAACATATATGCAAAGCATCCAAACAGTACAATTCGCCAATTTTTTGTACTTCAAGTTTAAGTGAACTACGAGCCCCATTGTTAATCCTTTAACGGAAATTAATTGTAACTTTCGACAAGTAGAACAATGAATGGAACAGGTAGACGGTTGAAATCTTTGTATATATTGCTTCTATATAGTCTAAGAAAAATATATGCAAAGCATCCAAACAGTACAATTCGCCAATTTTTTGTTCTTCAAGTTTAAGTGAACAATGAGCCCTAATGGTTAACACTTTATCGGAAATTATTTGTAAATTTCGCCAAGTAGAACAATGAATGGAACAGGTAGCCGGTTGAAATCTTTGTATATATTGCTTCTATATAGTCTAAGAAACATATATGCAAAGCATCCAAACAGTATAATTCGAGAATTTTTTGTTCTTCAAGTTTAAGTGGACAATGAGCCCCAATGGTTAATCCATTATCGGAAATTATTTGTAAATTTCGACAAGTAGAACAATGAATGGAACAGGTAGCCGGTTGAAATCAATGTATATATTGCTTTTATATAGTCTAAGAAACATAAATGCAATGCATCCAAACAGTACCATTCGCCAATTTCTTGTTCTTCAAGTTTAAGTGAACTACGAGCCCCATTCTTAATCCCTTAACGGAAATTAATTGTAACTTTCTACAAGTAGAACAATGATTGGAACACGTAGACGGTTGAAATCTTTGTATATATTGCTTCCATATAGTCTAAGAAACATGTACGCAAAGCATCCAAATAGTACAATTCGCCAATTTTTTGTTCTTCAAGTTTAAGTGAACTACGATCCCCATTGTTAATCCCTTAACGGAAATTATTTGTAACTTTCGACAAGTAGAACAGTGAATGGAACAGGTAGACGGTTGAAATCTTTGTATATATTGCTTCTATATAGTCTAAGAAACATATATGCAAAGCATCCAAACAGTACAATTCGCCAATTTTTTGTTCTTCAAGTTTAAGTAAACTACGATCCCCATTGTTAATCCCTTAACGGAAATTATTTGTAACATTCGAAAAGTAGAACAATGAATGGAACAGGTAGACGGTTGAAATCTTTGTATCTATTGCTTCTATATAGTATAAGAAACATATATGCAAAGCATCCAAACAGTACCATTCGCCTATTTTTTGTTCTTCAAGTTTAAGTGAACTACGAGCCCCATTGTTAATCCTTTAAAGGAAATTATATGTAACTTTCGACAAGTAGAACAATGAATGGAACAGGTAGACTGTTGAAATCATTGTATATATTGCTTCTATATAGTCTAAGAAACATATATGCAAAGCATCCAAAAAGTACAATTCGCCAATTATTTCATCTTCAAGTTTAATTGAACTACGAGCCCCATTGTTAACACTTTAACGGAAATTATTTGTAACTTGCGACAAGTAGAACAATGAGTGGAACAGGTAGACGGTTGAAATCAATGTATATATTGCTTCTATATATTCTAAGAAACATATATGCAAAGCATCCAAACAGTACCATTCGCCAATTTTTTGTTCTTCAAGTTTAAGAGAACAATGAGCCCCATTGTTAATCCTTTATCGGAAATTATTTGTAAGTTTCGACAAGTAGAACAATGAATGGAACAGGTAGAAGGTTGAAATCTTTGTATATATTGCTTCTATATAGTCTAAGAAACATATATGCAAAGCATCCAAACAGTACAATTCGACAATTTTTTGCTCTTCAAGTTTAAGTGAACTACGAGCCCCATTGTTAATCCTTTAAAGGAAATTATTTGTAACTTTCGACAAGTAGAACAATGAATGGAACAGGTAGACGGTTGAAATCTTTGTATATATTGCTTCTATATAGTCTAAGAAACATATATGCAAAGCATCCAAACAGTACAATTCGCCAATTTTTTGTTCTTCAAGTTTAAGTGAACAATGAGCCCCAATGGTTAATCCTTTATCGGAAATTATTTGTAAATTTCGACAAGTAGAACAATGAATGGAACAGGTAGCCGGTTGAAATCTTTGTATATATTGCTTCTATATAGTCTAAGAAACATATATGCAAAGCATCCAAACAGTACAATTCGCCAATTTATTGTTCTTCAAGTTTAAGTAAACTACGATCCCCATTGTTAATCCCTTAACGGAAATTATTTGTAACTTTCGACAAGTAGAACAATGAATGGAACAGGTAGACGGTTGAAATCATTGTATATATTGCTTCTATATAGTCTAAGAAACATATATGCAAAGCATCCAAACAGTACAATTCGCCAATTTTTTGTTCTTCAAGTTTAAGTAAACTACGATCCCCATTGTTAATCCCTTAACGGAAATTATTTGTAACTTTCGACAAGTAGAACAATGAATGGAACAGGTAGACGGTTGAAATCATTGTATATATTGCTTCTATATAGTCTAAGAAACATATATGCAAAGCATCCAAACAGTACAATTCGCCAATTTTTTGTTCTTCAAGTTTAAGTAAACTACGATCCCTATTGTTAATCCCTTAACGGAAATTATTTGTAACTTTCGACAAGTAGAACAATGAATGGAACAGGTAGACGGTTGAAATCATTGTATATATTGCTTCTATATAGTCTAAGAAACATATATGCAAAGCATCCAAACAGTACAATTCGACAATTTTTTGCTCTTCAAGTTTAAGTGAACTACGAGCCCCATTGTTAATCCTTTAAAGGAAATTATTTGTAAATTTCGGCAAGTAGAACAATGAATGGAATAGGTAGACGGTTGAAATCATTGTATATATTGCTTCTATATAGTCTAAGAAACATATATGCAAAGCATCCAAACAGTACAATTCGCCAATTTTTTGTTCTTCAAGTTTAAGTAAACTACGATCCCCATTGTTAATCCCTAAACGGAAATTATTTGTAACATTCGACAAGTAGAACAATGAATGGAGCAGGTAGACGGTTGAAATCATTGCATATATTGCTTCTATATAGTCTATGAAACATATATGCAAAGTATCCAAACAGCACAATTCGCCAATTTTTTGTTCTTCAAGTTTAAGTGAACAATGAGCCCCATTGTTAATCCTTTAAAGGAAATTATTTGTAACTTTCGACAAGTAGAACAATGAATGGAACAGGTAGACGGTTGAAATCTTTGTATATATTGCTTCTATATAGTCTAAGAAACATATATGCAAAGCATCCAAAAAGTATCATTCGCCAATTTTTTGTTCTTCAAGTTTAAGTGAACAATGAGCCCCATTGTTAATCCTTTATCGGAAATTATTTGTAACATTCGACAAGTAGAACAATGAATGGAACAGGTAGACGGTTGAAATCATTGTATATATTGCTTCTATATAGTCTAAGAAACATATATGCAAAGCATCCAAACAGTACAATTCGCCAATTTTTTGTTCTTCAAGTTTAAGTGAACAATGAGCCCCATTGTTAATCCTTTAAAGGAAATTATTTGTAACTTTCGACAAGTAGAACAATGAATGGAACAGGTAGACGGTTGAAATCTTTGTATATATTGCTTCTATATAGTCTAAGAAACATATATGCAAAGCATCCAAACAGTACCATTCGCCAATTTTTTGTTCTTCAAGTTTAAGAGAACAATGAGCCCCATTGTTAATCCTTTATCGGAAATTATTTGTAAGTTTCGACAAGTAGAACAATGAATGGAACAGTTAGACGGTTGAAATATTTGTATATATTGCTTCTATATAATCTAAGAAACATATATGCAAAGCATCCAAACAGTACAATTCACCAATTTTTTGTTCTTCAAGTTTAAGTAAACTACGATCCCCATTGTTAATACCTTAACGGAAATTATTTGTAACATTCGACAAGTAGAACAATGAATGGAACAGGTAGACGGTTGAAATCATTGTATATATTGCTTCTATATAGTCTAAGAAACATATATGCAAAGCATCCAAACAGTACAATTCGCCTATTTTTTGTTCTTCAAGTTTAAGAGAACAATGAGCCCCATTGTTAATCCTTTAAAGGAAATTATTTGTAACTTTCGACAAGTAGAACAATGAATGGAACAGGTAGACGGTTGAAATCTTTGTATATATTGCTTCTATATAGTCTAAGAAACATATATGCAAAGCATCCAAACAGTACCATTCGCCAATTTTTTGTTCTTCAAGTTTAAGTAAACTACGATCCCCATTGTTAATCCCTTAACGGAAATTATTTGTAACATTCGACAAGTAGAACAATGAATGGAACAGGTAGACGGTTGAAATCATTGTATATATTGCTTCTATATAGTCTAAGAAACATATATGCAAAGCATCCAAACAGTACGATTCGCCAATTTTTTGTTCTTCAAGTTTAAGTGAACAATGAGCCCCATTGTTAATCCTTTAAAGGAAATTATTTGTAACTTTCGACAAGTAGAACAATGAATGGAACAGGTAGACGGTTGAAATCTTTGTATATATTGCTTCTTTATCGTATAAGAAACATATATGCAAAGCATCCAAACAGTACCATTCGCCAATTTTTTGTTCTTCAAGTTTAAGTGAACAATGAGCCCCATTGTTAATCCCTTAACGGAAATTATTTGTAACATTCGACAAGTAGAACAATGAATGGAACAGGTAGACGGTTGAAATCATTGTATATATTGCTTCTATATAGTCTAAGAAACATATATGCAAAGCATCCAACCAGTACAATTCGCCAATTTCTTGTTCTTCAAGTTTAAGTGAACAACGAGCCCCATTGTTAATCCTTTAAAGGAAATTATTTGTAACTTTCGACAAGTAGAACAATGAATGGAACAGGTAGACGGTTGAAATCTTTGTATATATTGCTTCTATATAGTCTAAGAAACATATATGCAAAGCATCCAAACAGTACAATTCGCCAATTTTTTGTTCTTCAAGTTTAAGTGAACAATGAGCCCCAATGGTTAATCCTTTATCGGAAATTATTTGTAAATTTCGACAAGTAGAACAATGAATGGAACAGGTAGCCGGTTGAAATCTTTGTATATATTGCTTCTATATAGTCTAAGAAACATATATGCAAAGCATCCAAACAGTACAATTCGCCAATTTATTGTTCTTCAAGTTTAAGTAAACTACGATCCCCATTGTTAATCCCTTAACGGAAATTATTTGTAACTTTCGACAAGTAGAACAATGAATGGAACAGGTAGACGGTTGAAATCATTGTATATATTGCTTCTATATAGTCTAAGAAACATATATGCAAAGCATCCAAACAGTACAATTCGCCAATTTTTTGTTCTTCAAGTTTAAGTAAACTACGATCCCCATTGTTAATCCCTTAACGGAAATTATTTGTAACTTTCGACAAGTAGAACAATGAATGGAACAGGTAGACGGTTGAAATCATTGTATATATTGCTTCTATATAGTCTAAGAAACATATATGCAAAGCATCCAAACAGTACAATTCGCCAATTTTTTGTTCTTCAAGTTTAAGTAAACTACGATCCCTATTGTTAATCCCTTAACGGAAATTATTTGTAACTTTCGACAAGTAGAACAATGAATGGAACAGGTAGACGGTTGAAATCATTGTATATATTGCTTCTATATAGTCTAAGAAACATATATGCAAAGCATCCAAACAGTACAATTCGACAATTTTTTGCTCTTCAAGTTTAAGTGAACTACGAGCCCCATTGTTAATCCTTCAAAGGAAATTATTTGTAAATTTCGGCAAGTAGAACAATGAATGGAATAGGTAGACGGTTGAAATCTTTGTATATATTGCTTCTATATAGTCTAAGAAACATATATGCAAAGCATCCAAACAGTACAATTCGCCAATTTTTTGTTCTTCAAGTTTAAGTAAACTACGATCCCCATTGTTAATCCCTAAACGGAAATTATTTGTAACATTCGACAAGTAGAACAATGAATGGAGCAGGTAGACGGTTGAAATCATTGTATATATTGCTTCTATATAGTCTATGAAACATATATGCAAAGTATCCAAACAGCACAATTCGCCAATTTTTTGTTCTTCAAGTTTAAGTGAACAATGAGCCCCATTGTTAATCCTTTAAAGGAAATTATTTGTAACTTTCGACAAGTAGAACAATGAATGGAACAGGTAGACGGTTGAAATCTTTGTATATATTGCTTCTATATAGTCTAAGAAACATATATGCAAAGCATCCAAACAGTACCATTCGCCAATTTTTTGTTCTTCAAGTTTAAGTGAACAATGAGCCCCATTGTTAATCATTTAAAGGAAATTATTTGTAACTTTCGACAAGTAGAACAATGAATGGAACAGGTAAACGGTTGAAATCTTTGTATATATTGCTTCTATATAGTATAAGAAACATATATGCAAAGCATCCAATCAGTACCATTCGCCAATTTTTTGTTCTTCAAGTTTAAGTGAACAATGAGCCCCATTGTTAATCCTTTATCGGAAATTATTTGTAACTTTCGACAAGTAGAACAATGAATGGAACAGGTAGACGGTTGAAATCATTGTATATATTGCTTCTATATAGTCTAAGAAACATATATGCAAAGCATCCAAACAGTACAATTCGCCAATTTTTTGTTCTTCAAGTTTAAGTAAACTACGTTCCCCATTGTTAATCCCTTAACGGAAATTATTTGTAACTTTCGACAAGTAGAACAATGAATGGAACAGGTAGACGGTTGAAATCTTTGTATATATTGCTTCCATATAGTCTAAGAAAAATATATGCAAAGCATCCAAACAGTACAATTCGCCAATTTTTTGTTCTTCAAGTTTAAGTGAACAATGAGCCCTAATGGTTAATCCTTTATCGGAAATTATTTGTAAATTTCGCCAAGTAGAACAATGAATGGAACAGGTAGCCGGTTGAAATCATTGTATATATTGCTTCTATATAGTCTAAGAAACATATATGCAAAGCATCCAAAAAGTATAATTTGCCAATTTTTTTTTCTTCAAGTTTAAGTGGACAATGAGCCCCAATGGTTAATCCTTTATCGGAAATTATTTGTAAATTTCGACAAGTAGAACAATGAATGGAACAGGTAGCCGGTTGAAATCTTTGTATATATTGCTTCTATATAGTCTAAGAAACATATATGCAAAGCATCCAAACAGTACAATTCGCCAATTTATTGTTCTTCAAGTTTAAGTAAACTACGATCCCCATTGTTAATCCCTTAACGGAAATTATTTGTAACTTTCGACAAGTAGAACAATGAATGGAACAAGTAGACGGTTGAAATCATTGTATATATTGCTTCTATATAGTCTAAGAAACATATATGCAAAGCATCCAAACAGTACAATTCGACAATTTTTTGCTCTTCAAGTTTAAGTGAACTACGAGCCCCATTGTTAATCCTTTAAAGGAAATTATTTGTAAATTTCGGCAAGTAGAACAATGAATGGAATAGGTAGACGGTTGAAATCATTGTATATATTGCTTCTATATAGTCTAAGAAACATATATGCAAAGCATCCAAACAGTACAATTCGCCAGTTTTTTGTTCTTCAAGTTTAAGTAAACTACGATCCCCATTGTTAATCCCTTAACGGAAATTATTTGTAACATTCGACAAGTAGAACAATGAATGGAACAGGTAGACGGTTGAAATCTTTGTATATATTGCTTCTATATAGTCTAAGAAACATATATGCAAAGCATCCAAACAGTACAATTCGCCAATTTTTTGTTCTTCAAGTTTAAGTGAACAATGAGCCCCAATGGTTAATCCTTTATCGGAAATTATTTGTAAATTTCGACAAGTAGAACAATGAATGGAACAGGTAGCCGGTTGAAATCTTTGTATATATTGCTTCTATATAGTCTAAGAAACATATATGCAAAGCATCCAAACAGTACAATTCGCCAATTTATTGTTCTTCAAGTTTAAGTAAACTACGATCCCCATTGTTAATCCCTTAACGGAAATTATTTGTAACTTTCGACAAGTAGAACAATGAATGGAACAGGTAGACGGTTGAAATCATTGTATATATTGCTTCTATATAGTCTAAGAAACATATATGCAAAGCATCCAAACAGTACAATTCGCCAATTTTTTGTTCTTCAAGTTTAAGTAAACTACGATCCCCATTGTTAATCCCTTAACGGAAATTATTTGTAACTTTCGACAAGTAGAACAATGAATGGAACAGGTAGACGGTTGAAATCATTGTATATATTGCTTCTATATAGTCTAAGAAACATATATGCAAAGCATCCAAACAGTACAATTCGCCAATTTTTTGTTCTTCAAGTTTAAGTAAACTACGATCCCTATTGTTAATCCCTTAACGGAAATTATTTGTAACTTTCGACAAGTAGAACAATGAATGGAACAGGTAGACGGTTGAAATCATTGTATATATTGCTTCTATATAGTCTAAGAAACATATATGCAAAGCATCCAAACAGTACAATTCGACAATTTTTTGCTCTTCAAGTTTAAGTGAACTACGAGCCCCATTGTTAATCCTTTAAAGGAAATTATTTGTAAATTTCGGCAAGTAGAACAATGAATGGAATAGGTAGACGGTTGAAATCATTGTATATATTGCTTCTATATAGTCTAAGAAACATATATGCAAAGCATCCAAACAGTACCATTCGCCAATTTTTTGTTCTTCAAGTTTAAGAGAACAATGAGCCCCATTGTTAATCCTTTATCGGAAATTATTTGTAAGTTTCGACAAGTAGAACAATGAATGGAACAGGTAGAAGGTTGAAATCTTTGTATATATTGCTTCTATATAGTCTAAGAAACATATATGCAAAGCATCCAAACAGTACAATTCGACAATTTTTTGCTCTTCAAGTTTAAGTGAACTACGAGCCCCATTGTTAATCGTTTAAAGGAAATTATTTGTAAATTTCGGCAAGTAGAACAATGAATGGAATAGGTAGACGGATGAAATCATTGTATATATTGCTTCTATATAATCTAAGAAACATATATGCAAAGCATCCAAACAGTACAATTCGCCAATTTTTTGTTCTTCAAGTTTAATTAAACTACGATCCCCATTGTTAATCCCTTAACGGAAATTATTTGTAACATTCGACAAGTAGAACAATGAATGGAACAGGTAGACGGTTGAAATCATTGTATATATTGCTTCTATATAGTCTAAGAAACATATATGCAAAGCATCCAAACAGTACAATTCGCCAATTTTTTGTTCTTCAAGTTTAAGTGAACAATGAGCCCCATTGTTAATCCTTTAAAGGAAATTATTTGTAACTTTCGACAAGTAGAACAATGAATGGAACAGGTAGACGGTTGAAATCTTTGTATATATTGCTTCTATATAGTGTAAGAAACATATATGCAAAGCATCCAAACAGTACCATTCGCCAATTTTTTGTTCTTCAAGTTTAAGTAAACTACGATCCCCATTGTTAATCCCTTAACGGAAATTATTTGTAACTTTCGACAAGTAGAACAGTGAATGGAACAGGTAGACGGTTGAAATCATTGTATATGTTGCTTCTATATAGTCTAAGAAACATATATGCAAAGCATCCAAACAGTACAATTCGCCAATTTTTTGTTCTTAAAGTTTAAGTAAACTACGATCCCCATTGTTAATCCCTTAACGGAAATTATTTGTAACTTTCGACAAGTAGAACAATGAATGGAACAGGTAGACGGTTGAAATCATTGTATATATTGCTTCTATATAGTCTAAGAAACATATATGCAAAGCATCCAAACAGTACAATTCGACAATTTTTTGCTCTTCAAGTTTAAGTGAACTACGAGCCCCATTGTTAATCCTTTAAAGGAAATTATTTGTAAATTTCGGCAAGTAGAACAATGAATGGAATAGGTAGACGGTTGAAATCATTGTATATATTGCTTCTATATAGTCTAAGAAACATATATGCAAAGCATCCAAACAGTACCATTCGCCAATTTTTTGTTCTTCAAGTTTAAGAGAACAATGAGCCCCATTGTTAATCCTTTATCGGAAATTATTTGTAAGTTTCGACAAGTAGAACAATGAATGGAACAGGTAGAAGGTTGAAATCTTTGTATATATTGCTTCTATATAGTCTAAGAAACATATATGCAAAGCATCCAAACAGTACAATTCGACAATTTTTTGCTCTTCAAGTTTAAGTGAACTACGAGCCCCATTGTTAATCGTTTAAAGGAAATTATTTGTAAATTTCGGGAAGTAGAACAATGAATGGAATAGGTAGACGGATGAAATCATTGTATATATTGCTTCTATATAATCTAAGAAACATATATGCAAAGCATCCAAACAGTACAATTCGCCAATTTTTTGTTCTTCAAGTTTAATTAAACTACGATCCCCATTGTTAATCCCTTAACGGAAATTATTTGTAACATTCGACAAGTAGAACAATGAATGGAACAGGTAGACGGTTGAAATCATTGTATATATTGCTTCTATATAGTCTAAGAAACATATATGCAAAGCATCCAAACAGTACAATTCGCCAATTTTTTGTTCTTCAAGTTTAAGTGAACAATGAGCCCCATTGTTAATCCTTTAAAGGAAATTATTTGTAACTTTCGACAAGTAGAACAATGAATGGAACAGGTAGACGGTTGAAATCTTTGTATATATTGCTTCTATATAGTGTAAGAAACATATATGCAAAGCATCCAAACAGTACCATTCGCCAATTTTTTGTTCTTCAAGTTTAAGTAAACTACGATCCCCATTGTTAATCCCTTAACGGAAATTATTTGTAACTTTCGACAAGTAGAACAGTGAATGGAACAGGTAGACGGTTGAAATCATTGTATATGTTGCTTCTATATAGTCTAAGAAACATATATGCAAAGCATCCAAACAGTACAATTCGCCAATTTTTTGTTCTTAAAGTTTAAGTAAACTACGATCCCCATTGTTAATCCCTTAACGGAAATTATTTGTAACTTTCGACAAGTAGAACAATGAATGGAACAGGTAGACGGTTGAAATCATTGTATATATTGCTTCTATATAGTCTAAGAAACATATATGCAAAGCATCCAAACAGTACAATTCGACAATTTTTTGCTCTTCAAGTTTAAGTGAACTACGAGCCCCATTGTTAATCCTTTAAAGGAAATTATTTGTAAATTTCGACAAGTAGAACAATGAATGGAACAGGTAAACGGTTGAAATCTTTGTATATATTGCTTCCATATAGTCTAAGAAACATGTACGCAAAGCATCCAAACAGTACCATTCGCCAATTTTTTGTTCTTCAAGTTTAAGTGAACAATGAGCCCCATTGTTAATCATTTAAAGGAAATTATTTGTAACTTTCGACAAGTAGAACAATGAATGGAACAGGTAGACGGTTGAAATCATTGTATATATTGCTTCTATATAGTCTAAGAAACATATATGCAAAGCATCCAAACAGTACAATTCGCCAATTTTTTGTTCTTCAAGTTTAAGTAAACTACGTTCCCCATTGTTAATCCCTTAACGGAAATTATTTGTAACTTTCGACAAGTAGAACAATGAATGGAACAGGTAGACGGTTGAAATCTTTGTATATATTGCTTCCATATAGTCTAAGAAAAATATATGCAAAGCATCCAAACAGTACAATTCGCCAATTTTTTGTTCTTCAAGTTTAAGTGAACAATGAGCCCTAATGGTTAATCCTTTATCGGAAATTATTTGTAAATTTCGCCAAGTAGAACAATGAATGGAACAGGTAGCCGGTTGAAATCATTGTATATATTGCTTCTATATAGTCTAAGAAACATATATGCAAAGCATCCAAAAAGTATAATTTGCCAATTTTTTTTTCTTCAAGTTTAAGTGGACAATGAGCCCCAATGGTTAATCCTTTATCGGAAATTATTTGTAAATTTCGACAAGTAGAACAATGAATGGAACAGGTAGCCGGTTGAAATCTTTGTATATATTGCTTCTATATAGTCTAAGAAACATATATGCAAAGCATCCAAACAGTACAATTCGCCAATTTATTGTTCTTCAAGTTTAAGTAAACTACGATCCCCATTGTTAATCCCTTAACGGAAATTATTTGTAACTTTCGACAAGTAGAACAATGAATGGAACAAGTAGACGGTTGAAATCATTGTATATATTGCTTCTATATAGTCTAAGAAACATATATGCAAAGCATCCAAACAGTACAATTCGACAATTTTTTGCTCTTCAAGTTTAAGTGAACTACGAGCCCCATTGTTAATCCTTTAAAGGAAATTATTTGTAAATTTCGGCAAGTAGAACAATGAATGGAATAGGTAGACGGTTGAAATCATTGTATATATTGCTTCTATATAGTCTAAGAAACATATATGCAAAGCATCCAAACAGTACAATTCGCCAGTTTTTTGTTCTTCAAGTTTAAGTAAACTACGATCCCCATTGTTAATCCCTTAACGGAAATTATTTGTAACATTCGACAAGTAGAACAATGAATGGAACAGGTAGACGGTTGAAATCATTGTATATATTGCTTCTATATAGTCTAAGAAACATATATGCAAAACATCCAAACAGTACCATTCGCCAATTTTTTGTTCTTCAAGTTTAAGTGAACAATGAGCCCCATTGTTAATCCTTTATCGGAAATTATTTGTAACTTTCGACAAGTAGAACAATGAATGGAACAGGTAGACGGTTGAAATCATTGTATATATTGCTTCTATATAGTCTAAGAAACATATATGCAAAGCATCCAAACAGTACAATTCGCCAATTTTTTGTTCTTCAAGTTTAAGTAAACTACGATCCCTATTGTTAATCCCTTAACGGAAATTATTTGTAACTTTCGACAAGTAGAACAATGAATGGAACAGGTAGACGGTTGAAATCATTGTATATATTGCTTCTATATAGTCTAAGAAACATATATGCAAAGCATCCAAACAGTACAATTCGACAATTTTTTGCTCTTCAAGTTTAAGTGAACTACGAGCCCCATTGTTAATCCTTCAAAGGAAATTATTTGTAAATTTCGGCAAGTAGAACAATGAATGGAATAGGTAGACGGTTGAAATCTTTGTATATATTGCTTCTATATAGTCTAAGAAACATATATGCAAAGCATCCAAACAGTACAATTCGCCAATTTTTTGTTCTTCAAGTTTAAGTAAACTACGATCCCCATTGTTAATCCCTAAACGGAAATTATTTGTAACATTCGACAAGTAGAACAATGAATGGAGCAGGTAGACGGTTGAAATCATTGTATATATTGCTTCTATATAGTCTATGAAACATATATGCAAAGTATCCAAACAGCACAATTCGCCAATTTTTTGTTCTTCAAGTTTAAGTGAACAATGAGCCCCATTGTTAATCCTTTAAAGGAAATTATTTGTAACTTTCGACAAGTAGAACAATGAATGGAACAGGTAGACGGTTGAAATCTTTGTATATATTGCTTCTATATAGTCTAAGAAACATATATGCAAAGCATCCAAACAGTACCATTCGCCAATTTTTTGTTCTTCAAGTTTAAGTGAACAATGAGCCCCATTGTTAATCATTTAAAGGAAATTATTTGTAACTTTCGACAAGTAGAACAATGAATGGAACAGGTAAACGGTTGAAATCTTTGTATATATTGCTTCTATATAGTATAAGAAACATATATGCAAAGCATCCAATCAGTACCATTCGCCAATTTTTTGTTCTTCAAGTTTAAGTGAACAATGAGCCCCATTGTTAATCCTTTATCGGAAATTATTTGTAACTTTCGACAAGTAGAACAATGAATGGAACAGGTAGACGGTTGAAATCATTGTATATATTGCTTCTATATAGTCTAAGAAACATATATGCAAAGCATCCAAACAGTACAATTCGCCAATTTTTTGTTCTTCAAGTTTAAGTAAACTACGTTCCCCATTGTTAATCCCTTAACGGAAATTATTTGTAACTTTCGACAAGTAGAACAATGAATGGAACAGGTAGACGGTTGAAATCTTTGTATATATTGCTTCCATATAGTCTAAGAAAAATATATGCAAAGCATCCAAACAGTACAATTCGCCAATTTTTTGTTCTTCAAGTTTAAGTGAACAATGAGCCCTAATGGTTAATCCTTTATCGGAAATTATTTGTAAATTTCGCCAAGTAGAACAATGAATGGAACAGGTAGCCGGTTGAAATCATTGTATATATTGCTTCTATATAGTCTAAGAAACATATATGCAAAGCATCCAAAAAGTATAATTTGCCAATTTTTTTTTCTTCAAGTTTAAGTGGACAATGAGCCCCAATGGTTAATCCTTTATCGGAAATTATTTGTAAATTTCGACAAGTAGAACAATGAATGGAACAGGTAGCCGGTTGAAATCTTTGTATATATTGCTTCTATATAGTCTAAGAAACATATATGCAAAGCATCCAAACAGTACAATTCGCCAATTTATTGTTCTTCAAGTTTAAGTAAACTACGATCCCCATTGTTAATCCCTTAACGGAAATTATTTGTAACTTTCGACAAGTAGAACAATGAATGGAACAAGTAGACGGTTGAAATCATTGTATATATTGCTTCTATATAGTCTAAGAAACATATATGCAAAGCATCCAAACAGTACAATTCGACAATTTTTTGCTCTTCAAGTTTAAGTGAACTACGAGCCCCATTGTTAATCCTTTAAAGGAAATTATTTGTAAATTTCGGCAAGTAGAACAATGAATGGAATAGGTAGACGGTTGAAATCATTGTATATATTGCTTCTATATAGTCTAAGAAACATATATGCAAAGCATCCAAACAGTACAATTCGCCAGTTTTTTGTTCTTCAAGTTTAAGTAAACTACGATCCCCATTGTTAATCCCTTAACGGAAATTATTTGTAACATTCGACAAGTAGAACAATGAATGGAACAGGTAGACGGTTGAAATCTTTGTATATATTGCTTCTATATAGTCTAAGAAACATATATGCAAAGCATCCAAACAGTACAATTCGCCAATTTTTTGTTCTTCAAGTTTAAGTGAACAATGAGCCCCAATGGTTAATCCTTTATCGGAAATTATTTGTAAATTTCGACAAGTAGAACAATGAATGGAACAGGTAGCCGGTTGAAATCTTTGTATATATTGCTTCTATATAGTCTAAGAAACATATATGCAAAGCATCCAAACAGTACAATTCGCCAATTTATTGTTCTTCAAGTTTAAGTAAACTACGATCCCCATTGTTAATCCCTTAACGGAAATTATTTGTAACTTTCGACAAGTAGAACAATGAATGGAACAGGTAGACGGTTGAAATCATTGTATATATTGCTTCTATATAGTCTAAGAAACATATATGCAAAGCATCCAAACAGTACAATTCGCCAATTTTTTGTTCTTCAAGTTTAAGTAAACTACGATCCCCATTGTTAATCCCTTAACGGAAATTATTTGTAACTTTCGACAAGTAGAACAATGAATGGAACAGGTAGACGGTTGAAATCATTGTATATATTGCTTCTATATAGTCTAAGAAACATATATGCAAAGCATCCAAACAGTACAATTCGCCAATTTTTTGTTCTTCAAGTTTAAGTAAACTACGATCCCTATTGTTAATCCCTTAACGGAAATTATTTGTAACTTTCGACAAGTAGAACAATGAATGGAACAGGTAGACGGTTGAAATCATTGTATATATTGCTTCTATATAGTCTAAGAAACATATATGCAAAGCATCCAAACAGTACAATTCGACAATTTTTTGCTCTTCAAGTTTAAGTGAACTACGAGCCCCATTGTTAATCCTTTAAAGGACATTATTTGTAAATTTCGGCAAGTAGAACAATGAATGGAATAGGTAGACGGTTGAAATCATTGTATATATTGCTTCTATATAGTCTAAGAAACATATATGCAAAGCATCCAAACAGTACCATTCGCCAATTTTTTGTTCTTCAAGTTTAAGAGAACAATGAGCCCCATTGTTAATCCTTTATCGGAAATTATTTGTAAGTTTCGACAAGTAGAACAATGAATGGAACAGGTAGAAGGTTGAAATCTTTGTATATATTGCTTCTATACAGTCTAAGAAACATATATGCAAAGCATCCAAACAGTACAATTCGACAATTTTTTGCTCTTCAAGTTTAAGTGAACTACGAGCCCCATTGTTAATCGTTTAAAGGAAATTATTTGTAAATTTCGGCAAGTAGAACAATGAATGGAATAGGTAGACGGATGAAATCATTGTATATATTGCTTCTATATAATCTAAGAAACATATATGCAAAGCATCCAAACAGTACAATTCGCCAATTTTTTGTTCTTCAAGTTTAATTAAACTACGATCCCCATTGTTAATCCCTTAACGGAAATTATTTGTAACATTCGACAAGTAGAACAATGAATGGAACAGGTAGACGGTTGAAATCATTGTATATATTGCTTCTATATAGTCTAAGAAACATATATGCAAAGCATCCAAACAGTACAATTCGCCAATTTTTTGTTCTTCAAGTTTAAGTGAACAATGAGCCCCATTGTTAATCCTTTAAAGGAAATTATTTGTAACTTTCGACAAGTAGAACAATGAATGGAACAGGTAGACGGTTGAAATCTTTGTATATATTGCTTCTATATAGTGTAAGAAACATATATGCAAAGCATCCAAACAGTACCATTCGCCAATTTTTTGTTCTTCAAGTTTAAGTAAACTACGATCCCCATTGTTAATCCCTTAACGGAAATTATTTGTAACTTTCGACAAGTAGAACAGTGAATGGAACAGGTAGACGGTTGAAATCATTGTATATGTTGCTTCTATATAGTCTAAGAAACATATATGCAAAGCATCCAAACAGTACAATTCGCCAATTTTTTGTTCTTAAAGTTTAAGTAAACTACGATCCCCATTGTTAATCCCTTAACGGAAATTATTTGTAACTTTCGACAAGTAGAACAATGAATGGAACAGGTAGACGGTTGAAATCATTGTATATATTGCTTCTATATAGTCTAAGAAACATATATGCAAAGCATCCAAACAGTACAATTCGACAATTTTTTGCTCTTCAAGTTTAAGTGAACTACGAGCCCCATTGTTAATCCTTTAAAGGAAATTATTTGTAAATTTCGGCAAGTAGAACAATGAATGGAATAGGTAGACGGTTGAAATCATTGTATATATTGCTTCTATATAGTCTAAGAAACATATATGCAAAGCATCCAAACAGTACCATTCGCCAATTTTTTGTTCTTCAAGTTTAAGAGAACAATGAGCCCCATTGTTAATCCTTTATCGGAAATTATTTGTAAGTTTCGACAAGTAGAACAATGAATGGAACAGGTAGAAGGTTGAAATCTTTGTATATATTGCTTCTATATAGTCTAAGAAACATATATGCAAAGCATCCAAACAGTACAATTCGACAATTTTTTGCTCTTCAAGTTTAAGTGAACTACGAGCCCCATTGTTAATCGTTTAAAGGAAATTATTTGTAAATTTCGGGAAGTAGAACAATGAATGGAATAGGTAGACGGTTGAAATCATTGTATATATTGCTTCTATATAGTCTAAGAAACATATATGCAAAGCATCCAAACAGTACAATTCGCCAATTTTTTGTTCTTCAAGTTTAAGTGAACAATGAGCCCCAATGGTTAATCCTTTATCGGAAATTATTTGTAAATTTCGACAAGTAGAACAATGAATGGAACAGGTAGCCGGTTGAAATCTTTGTATATATTGCTTCTATATAGTCTAAGAAACATATATGCAAAGCATCCAAACAGTACAATTCGCCAATTTATTGTTCTTCAAGTTTAAGTAAACTACGATCCCCATTGTTAATCCCTTAACGGAAATTATTTGTAACTTTCGACAAGTAGAACAATGAATGGAACAGGTAGACGGTTGAAATCATTGTATATATTGCTTCTATATAGTCTAAGAAACATATATGCAAAGCATCCAAACAGTACAATTCGCCAATTTTTTGTTCTTCAAGTTTAAGTAAACTACGATCCCCATTGTTAATCCCTTAACGGAAATTATTTGTAACTTTCGACAAGTAGAACAATGAATGGAACAGGTAGACGGTTGAAATCATTGTATATATTGCTTCTATATAGTCTAAGAAACATATATGCAAAGCATCCAAACAGTACAATTCGCCAATTTTTTGTTCTTCAAGTTTAAGTAAACTACGATCCCTATTGTTAATCCCTTAACGGAAATTATTTGTAACTTTCGACAAGTAGAACAATGAATGGAACAGGTAGACGGTTGAAATCATTGTATATATTGCTTCTATATAGTCTAAGAAACATATATGCAAAGCATCCAAACAGTACAATTCGACAATTTTTTGCTCTTCAAGTTTAAGTGAACTACGAGCCCCATTGTTAATCCTTTAAAGGACATTATTTGTAAATTTCGGCAAGTAGAACAATGAATGGAATAGGTAGACGGTTGAAATCATTGTATATATTGCTTCTATATAGTCTAAGAAACATATATGCAAAGCATCCAAACAGTACCATTCGCCAATTTTTTGTTCTTCAAGTTTAAGAGAACAATGAGCCCCATTGTTAATCCTTTATCGGAAATTATTTGTAAGTTTCGACAAGTAGAACAATGAATGGAACAGGTAGAAGGTTGAAATCTTTGTATATATTGCTTCTATACAGTCTAAGAAACATATATGCAAAGCATCCAAACAGTACAATTCGACAATTTTTTGCTCTTCAAGTTTAAGTGAACTACGAGCCCCATTGTTAATCGTTTAAAGGAAATTATTTGTAAATTTCGGCAAGTAGAACAATGAATGGAATAGGTAGACGGATGAAATCATTGTATATATTGCTTCTATATAATCTAAGAAACATATATGCAAAGCATCCAAACAGTACAATTCGCCAATTTTTTGTTCTTCAAGTTTAATTAAACTACGATCCCCATTGTTAATCCCTTAACGGAAATTATTTGTAACATTCGACAAGTAGAACAATGAATGGAACAGGTAGACGGTTGAAATCATTGTATATATTGCTTCTATATAGTCTAAGAAACATATATGCAAAGCATCCAAACAGTACAATTCGCCAATTTTTTGTTCTTCAAGTTTAAGTGAACAATGAGCCCCATTGTTAATCCTTTAAAGGAAATTATTTGTAACTTTCGACAAGTAGAACAATGAATGGAACAGGTAGACGGTTGAAATCTTTGTATATATTGCTTCTATATAGTGTAAGAAACATATATGCAAAGCATCCAAACAGTACCATTCGCCAATTTTTTGTTCTTCAAGTTTAAGTAAACTACGATCCCCATTGTTAATCCCTTAACGGAAATTATTTGTAACTTTCGACAAGTAGAACAGTGAATGGAACAGGTAGACGGTTGAAATCATTGTATATGTTGCTTCTATATAGTCTAAGAAACATATATGCAAAGCATCCAAACAGTACAATTCGCCAATTTTTTGTTCTTAAAGTTTAAGTAAACTACGATCCCCATTGTTAATCCCTTAACGGAAATTATTTGTAACTTTCGACAAGTAGAACAATGAATGGAACAGGTAGACGGTTGAAATCATTGTATATATTGCTTCTATATAGTCTAAGAAACATATATGCAAAGCATCCAAACAGTACAATTCGACAATTTTTTGCTCTTCAAGTTTAAGTGAACTACGAGCCCCATTGTTAATCCTTTAAAGGAAATTATTTGTAAATTTCGGCAAGTAGAACAATGAATGGAATAGGTAGACGGTTGAAATCATTGTATATATTGCTTCTATATAGTCTAAGAAACATATATGCAAAGCATCCAAACAGTACCATTCGCCAATTTTTTGTTCTTCAAGTTTAAGAGAACAATGAGCCCCATTGTTAATCCTTTATCGGAAATTATTTGTAAGTTTCGACAAGTAGAACAATGAATGGAACAGGTAGAAGGTTGAAATCTTTGTATATATTGCTTCTATATAGTCTAAGAAACATATATGCAAAGCATCCAAACAGTACAATTCGACAATTTTTTGCTCTTCAAGTTTAAGTGAACTACGAGCCCCATTGTTAATCGTTTAAAGGAAATTATTTGTAAATTTCGGGAAGTAGAACAATGAATGGAATAGGTAGACGGTTGAAATCATTGTATATATTGCTTCTATATAGTCTAAGAAACATATATGCAAAGCATCCAAACAGTACAATTCGCCAATTTTTTGTTCTTCAAGTTTAAGTGAACAATGAGCCCCAATGGTTAATCCTTTATCGGAAATTATTTGTAAATTTCGACAAGTAGAACAATGAATGGAACAGGTAGCCGGCTGAAATCTTTGTATATATTGCTTCTATATAGTCTAAGAAACATATATGCAAAGCATCCAAACAGTACAATTCGCCAATTTATTGTTCTTCAAGTTTAAGTAAACTACGATCCCCATTTTTAATCCCTTAACGGAAATTATTTGTAACTTTCGACAAGTAGAACAATGAATGGAACAGGTAGACGGTTGAAATCATTGTATATATTGCTTCTATATAGTCTAAGAAACATATATGCAAAGCATCCAAACAGTACAATTCGCCAATTTTTTGTTCTTCAAGTTTAAGTAAACTACGATCCCCATTGTTAATCCCTTAACGGAAATTATTTGTAACTTTCGACAAGTAGAACAATGAATGGAACAGGTAGACGGTTGAAATCATTGTATATATTGCTTCTATATAGTCTAAGAAACATATATGCAAAGCATCCAAACAGTACAATTCGCCAATTTTTTGTTCTTCAAGTTTAAGTAAACTACGATCCCTATTGTTAATCCCTTAACGGAAATTATTTGTAACTTTCGACAAGTAGAACAATGAATGGAACAGGTAGACGGTTGAAATCATTGTATATATTGCTTCTATATAGTCTAAGAAACATATATGCAAAGCATCCAAACAGTACAATTCGACAATTTTTTGCTCTTCAAGTTTAAGTAAACTACGAGCCCCATTGTTAATCCTTTAAAGGAAATTATTTGTAAATTTCGACAAGAAGAACAATGATTGGAACACGTAGACGGTTGAAATCTTTGTATATATTGCTTCTATATAGTCTAAGAAACATATATGCAAAGCATCCAAACAGTACAATTCGCCAATTTTTTGTTCTTCAAGTTTAAGTGAACAATGAGCCCCAATGGTTAATCCTTTATCGGAAATTATTTGTAAATTTCGACAAGTAGAACAATGAATGGAACAGGTAGACGGTTGAAATCATTGTATATATTGCTTCTATATAGTCTAAGAAACATATATGCAAAGCATCCAAACAGTACAATTCGCCAATTTTTTGTTCTTCAAGTTTAAGTAAACTACGATCCCCATTGTTAATCCCTTAACGGAAATTATTTGTAACTTTCGACAAGTAGAACAATGAATGGAACAGGTAGACGGTTGAAATCATTGTATATATTGCTTCTATATAGTCTAAGAAACATATATGCAAAGCATCCAAACAGTACAATTCGCCAATTTATTGTTCTTCAAGTTTAAGTAAACTACGATCCCCATTGTTAATCCCTTAACGGAAATTATTTGTAACTTTCGACAAGTAGAACAATGAATGGAACAGGTAGACGGTTGAAATCATTGTATATATTGCTTCTATATAGTCTAAGAAACATATATGCAAAGCATCCAAACAGTACAATTCGCCAATTTTTTGTTCTTCAAGTTTAAGTAAACTACGATCCCCATTGTTAATCCCTTAACGGAAATTATTTGTAACTTTCGACAAGTAGAACAATGAATGGAACAGGTAGACGGTTGAAATCATTGTATATATTGCTTCTATATAGTCTAAGAAACATATATGCAAAGCATCCAAACAGTACAATTCGCCAATTTTTTGTTCTTCAAGTTTAAGTAAACTACGATCCCTATTGTTAATCCCTTAACGGAAATTATTTGTAACTTTCGACAAGTAGAACAATGAATGGAACAGGTAGACGGTTGAAATATATTGCTTCTATATAGTCTAAGAAACATATATGCAAAGCATCCAAACAGTACAATTCGACAATTTTTTGCTCTTCAAGTTTAAGTGAACTACGAGCCCCATTGTTAATCCTTTAAAGGAAATTATTTGTAAATTTCGGCAAGTAGAACAATGAATGGAATAGGTAGACGGTTGAAATCATTGTATATATTGCTTCTATATAGTCTAAGAAACATATATGCAAAGCATCCAAACAGTACCATTCGCCAATTTTTTTGTTCTTCAAGTTTAAGAGAACAATGAGCCCTCATTGTTAATCCTTTATCGGAAATTATTTGTAAGTTTCGACAAGTAGAACAATGAATGGAACAGGTAGAAAAGGTTGAAATCTTTGTATATATTGCTTCTATTATAGTCTAAGAAACATATATGCAAAGCATCCAAACAGTACATTTCGACAATTTTTTGCTCTTCAAGTTTAAGTGAACTACGAGCCCCATTGTTAATCGTTTAAAGGAAATTATTTGTAAATTTCGGCAAGTAGAACAATGAATGGAATAGGTAGACGGATGAAATCATTGTATATATTGCTTCTATATAATCTAAGAAACATATATGCAAAGCATCCAAACAGTTACAATTCGCCAATTTTTTGTTCTTCAAGTTTAATTAAACTACGATCCCCATTGTTAATCCCTTAACGGAAATTATTTGTAACATTCGACAAGTAGAACAATGAATGGAACAGGTAGACGGTTGAAATCATTGTATATATTGCTTCTATATAGTCTAAGAAACATATATGCAAAGCATCCAAACAGTACAATTCGCCAATTTTTTGTTCTTCAAGTTTAAGTGAACAATGAGCCCCCATTGTTAATCCTTTAAAGGAAATTATTTGTAACTTTCGACAAGTAGAACAATGAATGGAACAGGTAGACGGTTTGAAATCATTGTTTATATTGCTTCTATATAGTCTAAGAAACATATATGCAAAGCATCCAAACAGTACAATTCGACAATTTTTTGCTCTTCAAGTTTAAGTGAACTACGAGCCCCATTGTTAATCCTTTAAAGGAAATATTTGTAAATTTCGACAAGTAGAACAATGAATGGAACAGGTAAACGGTTTGAAATCTTTGTATATATTGCTTCCATATAGTCTAAGAAACATGTACGCAAAGCATCCAAACAGTACCATTCGCCAATTTTTTGTTCTTCAAGTTTAAGTGAACAATGAGCCCCATTGTTAATCATTTAAAGGAAATTATTTGTAACTTTCGACAAGTAGAACAATGAATGGAACAGGTAAACGGTTGAAATCTTTGTATATATTGCTTCTATATAGTATAAGAAACATATATGCAAAGCATCCAAACAGTACCATTCGCCAATTTTTTGTTCTTCAAGTTTAAGTGAACAATGAGCCCCATTGTTAATCCTTTATCGGAAATTATTTGTAACTTTCGACAAGTAGAACAATGAATGGAACAGGTAGACGGTTGAAATCATTGTATATATTGCTTCTATATAGTCTAAGAAACATATATGCAAAGCATCCAAACAGTACAATTCGCCAATTTTTTGTTCTTCAAGTTTAAGTAAACTACGTTCCCCATTGTTAATCCCTTAACGGAAATTATTTGTAACTTTCGACAAGTAGAACAATGAATGGAACAGGTAGACGGTTGAAATCTTTGTATATATTGCTTCCATATAGTCTAAGAAAAATATATGCAAAGCATCCAAACAGTACAATTCGCCAATTTTTTGTTCTTCAAGTTTAAGTGAACAATGAGCCCTAATGGTTAATCCTTTATCGGAAATTATTTGTAAATTTCGCCAAGTAGAACAATGAATGGAACAGGTAGCCGGTTGAAATCATTGTATATATTGCTTCTATATAGTCTAAGAAACATATATGCAAAGCATCCAAAAAGTATAATTTGCCAATTTTTTTTTCTTCAAGTTTAAGTGGACAATGAGCCCCAATGGTTAATCCTTTATCGGAAATTATTTGTAAATTTCGACAAGTAGAACAATGAATGGAACAGGTAGCCGGTTGAAATCTTTGTATATATTGCTTCTATATAGTCTAAGAAACATATATGCAAAGCATCCAAACAGTACAATTCGCCAATTTATTGTTCTTCAAGTTTAAGTAAACTACGATCCCCATTGTTAATCCCTTAACGGAAATTATTTGTAACTTTCGACAAGTAGAACAATGAATGGAACAAGTAGACGGTTGAAATCATTGTATATATTGCTTCTATATAGTCTAAGAAACATATATGCAAAGCATCCAAACAGTACAATTCGACAATTTTTTGCTCTTCAAGTTTAAGTGAACTACGAGCCCCATTGTTAATCCTTTAAAGGAAATTATTTGTAAATTTCGGCAAGTAGAACAATGAATGGAATAGGTAGACGGTTGAAATCATTGTATATATTGCTTCTATATAGTCTAAGAAACATATATGCAAAGCATCCAAACAGTACAATTCGCCAGTTTTTTGTTCTTCAAGTTTAAGTAAACTACGATCCCCATTGTTAATCCCTTAACGGAAATTATTTGTAACATTCGACAAGTAGAACAATGAATGGAACAGGTAGACGGTTGAAATCTTTGTATATATTGCTTCTATATAGTCTAAGAAACATATATGCAAAGCATCCAAACAGTACAATTCGCCAATTTTTTGTTCTTCAAGTTTAAGTGAACAATGAGCCCCAATGGTTAATCCTTTATCGGAAATTATTTGTAAATTTCGACAAGTAGAACAATGAATGGAACAGGTAGCCGGTTGAAATCTTTGTATATATTGCTTCTATATAGTCTAAGAAACATATATGCAAAGCATCCAAACAGTACAATTCGCCAATTTATTGTTCTTCAAGTTTAAGTAAACTACGATCCCCATTGTTAATCCCTTAACGGAAATTATTTGTAACTTTCGACAAGTAGAACAATGAATGGAACAGGTAGACGGTTGAAATCATTGTATATATTGCTTCTATATAGTCTAAGAAACATATATGCAAAGCATCCAAACAGTACAATTCGCCAATTTTTTGTTCTTCAAGTTTAAGTAAACTACGATCCCCATTGTTAATCCCTTAACGGAAATTATTTGTAACTTTCGACAAGTAGAACAATGAATGGAACAGGTAGACGGTTGAAATCATTGTATATATTGCTTCTATATAGTCTAAGAAACATATATGCAAAGCATCCAAACAGTACAATTCGCCAATTTTTTGTTCTTCAAGTTTAAGTAAACTACGATCCCTATTGTTAATCCCTTAACGGAAATTATTTGTAACTTTCGACAAGTAGAACAATGAATGGAACAGGTAGACGGTTGAAATCATTGTATATATTGCTTCTATATAGTCTAAGAAACATATATGCAAAGCATCCAAACAGTACAATTCGACAATTTTTTGCTCTTCAAGTTTAAGTGAACTACGAGCCCCATTGTTAATCCTTTAAAGGACATTATTTGTAAATTTCGGCAAGTAGAACAATGAATGGAATAGGTAGACGGTTGAAATCATTGTATATATTGCTTCTATATAGTCTAAGAAACATATATGCAAAGCATCCAAACAGTACCATTCGCCAATTTTTTGTTCTTCAAGTTTAAGAGAACAATGAGCCCCATTGTTAATCCTTTATCGGAAATTATTTGTAAGTTTCGACAAGTAGAACAATGAATGGAACAGGTAGAAGGTTGAAATCTTTGTATATATTGCTTCTATACAGTCTAAGAAACATATATGCAAAGCATCCAAACAGTACAATTCGACAATTTTTTGCTCTTCAAGTTTAAGTGAACTACGAGCCCCATTGTTAATCGTTTAAAGGAAATTATTTGTAAATTTCGGCAAGTAGAACAATGAATGGAATAGGTAGACGGATGAAATCATTGTATATATTGCTTCTATATAATCTAAGAAACATATATGCAAAGCATCCAAACAGTACAATTCGCCAATTTTTTGTTCTTCAAGTTTAATTAAACTACGATCCCCATTGTTAATCCCTTAACGGAAATTATTTGTAACATTCGACAAGTAGAACAATGAATGGAACAGGTAGACGGTTGAAATCATTGTATATATTGCTTCTATATAGTCTAAGAAACATATATGCAAAGCATCCAAACAGTACAATTCGCCAATTTTTTGTTCTTCAAGTTTAAGTGAACAATGAGCCCCATTGTTAATCCTTTAAAGGAAATTATTTGTAACTTTCGACAAGTAGAACAATGAATGGAACAGGTAGACGGTTGAAATCTTTGTATATATTGCTTCTATATAGTGTAAGAAACATATATGCAAAGCATCCAAACAGTACCATTCGCCAATTTTTTGTTCTTCAAGTTTAAGTAAACTACGATCCCCATTGTTAATCCCTTAACGGAAATTATTTGTAACTTTCGACAAGTAGAACAGTGAATGGAACAGGTAGACGGTTGAAATCATTGTATATGTTGCTTCTATATAGTCTAAGAAACATATATGCAAAGCATCCAAACAGTACAATTCGCCAATTTTTTGTTCTTAAAGTTTAAGTAAACTACGATCCCCATTGTTAATCCCTTAACGGAAATTATTTGTAACTTTCGACAAGTAGAACAATGAATGGAACAGGTAGACGGTTGAAATCATTGTATATATTGCTTCTATATAGTCTAAGAAACATATATGCAAAGCATCCAAACAGTACAATTCGACAATTTTTTGCTCTTCAAGTTTAAGTGAACTACGAGCCCCATTGTTAATCCTTTAAAGGAAATTATTTGTAAATTTCGGCAAGTAGAACAATGAATGGAATAGGTAGACGGTTGAAATCATTGTATATATTGCTTCTATATAGTCTAAGAAACATATATGCAAAGCATCCAAACAGTACCATTCGCCAATTTTTTGTTCTTCAAGTTTAAGAGAACAATGAGCCCCATTGTTAATCCTTTATCGGAAATTATTTGTAAGTTTCGACAAGTAGAACAATGAATGGAACAGGTAGAAGGTTGAAATCTTTGTATATATTGCTTCTATATAGTCTAAGAAACATATATGCAAAGCATCCAAACAGTACAATTCGACAATTTTTTGCTCTTCAAGTTTAAGTGAACTACGAGCCCCATTGTTAATCGTTTAAAGGAAATTATTTGTAAATTTCGGGAAGTAGAACAATGAATGGAATAGGTAGACGGTTGAAATCATTGTATATATTGCTTCTATATAGTCTAAGAAACATATATGCAAAGCATCCAAACAGTACAATTCGCCAATTTTTTGTTCTTCAAGTTTAAGTGAACAATGAGCCCCAATGGTTAATCCTTTATCGGAAATTATTTGTAAATTTCGACAAGTAGAACAATGAATGGAACAGGTAGCCGGTTGAAATCTTTGTATATATTGCTTCTATATAGTCTAAGAAACATATATGCAAAGCATCCAAACAGTACAATTCGCCAATTTATTGTTCTTCAAGTTTAAGTAAACTACGATCCCCATTGTTAATCCCTTAACGGAAATTATTTGTAACTTTCGACAAGTAGAACAATGAATGGAACAGGTAGACGGTTGAAATCATTGTATATATTGCTTCTATATAGTCTAAGAAACATATATGCAAAGCATCCAAACAGTACAATTCGCCAATTTTTTGTTCTTCAAGTTTAAGTAAACTACGATCCCCATTGTTAATCCCTTAACGGAAATTATTTGTAACTTTCGACAAGTAGAACAATGAATGGAACAGGTAGACGGTTGAAATCATTGTATATATTGCTTCTATATAGTCTAAGAAACATATATGCAAAGCATCCAAACAGTACAATTCGCCAATTTTTTGTTCTTCAAGTTTAAGTAAACTACGATCCCTATTGTTAATCCCTTAACGGAAATTATTTGTAACTTTCGACAAGTAGAACAATGAATGGAACAGGTAGACGGTTGAAATCATTGTATATATTGCTTCTATATAGTCTAAGAAACATATATGCAAAGCATCCAAACAGTACAATTCGACAATTTTTTGCTCTTCAAGTTTAAGTGAACTACGAGCCCCATTGTTAATCCTTTAAAGGACATTATTTGTAAATTTCGGCAAGTAGAACAATGAATGGAATAGGTAGACGGTTGAAATCATTGTATATATTGCTTCTATATAGTCTAAGAAACATATATGCAAAGCATCCAAACAGTACCATTCGCCAATTTTTTGTTCTTCAAGTTTAAGAGAACAATGAGCCCCATTGTTAATCCTTTATCGGAAATTATTTGTAAGTTTCGACAAGTAGAACAATGAATGGAACAGGTAGAAGGTTGAAATCTTTGTATATATTGCTTCTATACAGTCTAAGAAACATATATGCAAAGCATCCAAACAGTACAATTCGACAATTTTTTGCTCTTCAAGTTTAAGTGAACTACGAGCCCCATTGTTAATCGTTTAAAGGAAATTATTTGTAAATTTCGGCAAGTAGAACAATGAATGGAATAGGTAGACGGATGAAATCATTGTATATATTGCTTCTATATAATCTAAGAAACATATATGCAAAGCATCCAAACAGTACAATTCGCCAATTTTTTGTTCTTCAAGTTTAATTAAACTACGATCCCCATTGTTAATCCCTTAACGGAAATTATTTGTAACATTCGACAAGTAGAACAATGAATGGAACAGGTAGACGGTTGAAATCATTGTATATATTGCTTCTATATAGTCTAAGAAACATATATGCAAAGCATCCAAACAGTACAATTCGCCAATTTTTTGTTCTTCAAGTTTAAGTGAACAATGAGCCCCATTGTTAATCCTTTAAAGGAAATTATTTGTAACTTTCGACAAGTAGAACAATGAATGGAACAGGTAGACGGTTGAAATCTTTGTATATATTGCTTCTATATAGTGTAAGAAACATATATGCAAAGCATCCAAACAGTACCATTCGCCAATTTTTTGTTCTTCAAGTTTAAGTAAACTACGATCCCCATTGTTAATCCCTTAACGGAAATTATTTGTAACTTTCGACAAGTAGAACAGTGAATGGAACAGGTAGACGGTTGAAATCATTGTATATGTTGCTTCTATATAGTCTAAGAAACATATATGCAAAGCATCCAAACAGTACAATTCGCCAATTTTTTGTTCTTAAAGTTTAAGTAAACTACGATCCCCATTGTTAATCCCTTAACGGAAATTATTTGTAACTTTCGACAAGTAGAACAATGAATGGAACAGGTAGACGGTTGAAATCATTGTATATATTGCTTCTATATAGTCTAAGAAACATATATGCAAAGCATCCAAACAGTACAATTCGACAATTTTTTGCTCTTCAAGTTTAAGTGAACTACGAGCCCCATTGTTAATCCTTTAAAGGAAATTATTTGTAAATTTCGGCAAGTAGAACAATGAATGGAATAGGTAGACGGTTGAAATCATTGTATATATTGCTTCTATATAGTCTAAGAAACATATATGCAAAGCATCCAAACAGTACCATTCGCCAATTTTTTGTTCTTCAAGTTTAAGAGAACAATGAGCCCCATTGTTAATCCTTTATCGGAAATTATTTGTAAGTTTCGACAAGTAGAACAATGAATGGAACAGGTAGAAGGTTGAAATCTTTGTATATATTGCTTCTATATAGTCTAAGAAACATATATGCAAAGCATCCAAACAGTACAATTCGACAATTTTTTGCTCTTCAAGTTTAAGTGAACTACGAGCCCCATTGTTAATCGTTTAAAGGAAATTATTTGTAAATTTCGGGAAGTAGAACAATGAATGGAATAGGTAGACGGTTGAAATCATTGTATATATTGCTTCTATATAGTCTAAGAAACATATATGCAAAGCATCCAAACAGTACAATTCGCCAATTTTTTGTTCTTCAAGTTTAAGTGAACAATGAGCCCCAATGGTTAATCCTTTATCGGAAATTATTTGTAAATTTCGACAAGTAGAACAATGAATGGAACAGGTAGCCGGCTGAAATCTTTGTATATATTGCTTCTATATAGTCTAAGAAACATATATGCAAAGCATCCAAACAGTACAATTCGCCAATTTATTGTTCTTCAAGTTTAAGTAAACTACGATCCCCATTTTTAATCCCTTAACGGAAATTATTTGTAACTTTCGACAAGTAGAACAATGAATGGAACAGGTAGACGGTTGAAATCATTGTATATATTGCTTCTATATAGTCTAAGAAACATATATGCAAAGCATCCAAACAGTACAATTCGCCAATTTTTTGTTCTTCAAGTTTAAGTAAACTACGATCCCCATTGTTAATCCCTTAACGGAAATTATTTGTAACTTTCGACAAGTAGAACAATGAATGGAACAGGTAGACGGTTGAAATCATTGTATATATTGCTTCTATATAGTCTAAGAAACATATATGCAAAGCATCCAAACAGTACAATTCGCCAATTTTTTGTTCTTCAAGTTTAAGTAAACTACGATCCCTATTGTTAATCCCTTAACGGAAATTATTTGTAACTTTCGACAAGTAGAACAATGAATGGAACAGGTAGACGGTTGAAATCATTGTATATATTGCTTCTATATAGTCTAAGAAACATATATGCAAAGCATCCAAACAGTACAATTCGACAATTTTTTGCTCTTCAAGTTTAAGTAAACTACGAGCCCCATTGTTAATCCTTTAAAGGAAATTATTTGTAAATTTCGACAAGAAGAACAATGATTGGAACACGTAGACGGTTGAAATCTTTGTATATATTGCTTCTATATAGTCTAAGAAACATATATGCAAAGCATCCAAACAGTACAATTCGCCAATTTTTTGTTCTTCAAGTTTAAGTGAACAATGAGCCCCAATGGTTAATCCTTTATCGGAAATTATTTGTAAATTTCGACAAGTAGAACAATGAATGGAACAGGTAGACGGTTGAAATCATTGTATATATTGCTTCTATATAGTCTAAGAAACATATATGCAAAGCATCCAAACAGTACAATTCGCCAATTTTTTGTTCTTCAAGTTTAAGTAAACTACGATCCCCATTGTTAATCCCTTAACGGAAATTATTTGTAACTTTCGACAAGTAGAACAATGAATGGAACAGGTAGACGGTTGAAATCATTGTATATATTGCTTCTATATAGTCTAAGAAACATATATGCAAAGCATCCAAACAGTACAATTCGCCAATTTATTGTTCTTCAAGTTTAAGTAAACTACGATCCCCATTGTTAATCCCTTAACGGAAATTATTTGTAACTTTCGACAAGTAGAACAATGAATGGAACAGGTAGACGGTTGAAATCATTGTATATATTGCTTCTATATAGTCTAAGAAACATATATGCAAAGCATCCAAACAGTACAATTCGCCAATTTTTTGTTCTTCAAGTTTAAGTAAACTACGATCCCCATTGTTAATCCCTTAACGGAAATTATTTGTAACTTTCGACAAGTAGAACAATGAATGGAACAGGTAGACGGTTGAAATCATTGTATATATTGCTTCTATATAGTCTAAGAAACATATATGCAAAGCATCCAAACAGTACAATTCGCCAATTTTTTGTTCTTCAAGTTTAAGTAAACTACGATCCCTATTGTTAATCCCTTAACGGAAATTATTTGTAACTTTCGACAAGTAGAACAATGAATGGAACAGGTAGACGGTTGAAATCATTGTATATATTGCTTCTATATAGTCTAAGAAACATATATGCAAAGCATCCAAACAGTACAATTCGACAATTTTTTGCTCTTCAAGTTTAAGTGAACTACGAGCCCCATTGTTAATCCTTTAAAGGAAATTATTTGTAAATTTCGGCAAGTAGAACAATGAATGGAATAGGTAGACGGTTGAAATCATTGTATATATTGCTTCTATATAGTCTAAGAAACATATATGCAAAGCATCCAAACAGTACCATTCGCCAATTTTTTGTTCTTCAAGTTTAAGAGAACAATGAGCCCCATTGTTAATCCTTTATCGGAAATTATTTGTAAGTTTCGACAAGTAGAACAATGAATGGAACAGGTAGAAGGTTGAAATCTTTGTATATATTGCTTCTATATAGTCTAAGAAACATATATGCAAAGCATCCAAACAGTACAATTCGACAATTTTTTGCTCTTCAAGTTTAAGTGAACTACGAGCCCCATTGTTAATCGTTTAAAGGAAATTATTTGTAAATTTCGGGAAGTAGAACAATGAATGGAATAGGTAGACGGTTGAAATCATTGTATATATTGCTTCTATATAGTCTAAGAAACATATATGCAAAGCATCCAAACAGTACAATTCGCCAATTTTTTGTTCTTCAAGTTTAAGTGAACAATGAGCCCCAATGGTTAATCCTTTATCGGAAATTATTTGTAAATTTCGACAAGTAGAACAATGAATGGAACAGGTAGCCGGCTGAAATCTTTGTATATATTGCTTCTATATAGTCTAAGAAACATATATGCAAAGCATCCAAACAGTACAATTCGCCAATTTATTGTTCTTCAAGTTTAAGTAAACTACGATCCCCATTTTTAATCCCTTAACGGAAATTATTTGTAACTTTCGACAAGTAGAACAATGAATGGAACAGGTAGACGGTTGAAATCATTGTATATATTGCTTCTATATAGTCTAAGAAACATATATGCAAAGCATCCAAACAGTACAATTCGCCAATTTTTTGTTCTTCAAGTTTAAGTAAACTACGATCCCCATTGTTAATCCCTTAACGGAAATTATTTGTAACTTTCGACAAGTAGAACAATGAATGGAACAGGTAGACGGTTGAAATCATTGTATATATTGCTTCTATATAGTCTAAGAAACATATATGCAAAGCATCCAAACAGTACAATTCGCCAATTTTTTGTTCTTCAAGTTTAAGTAAACTACGATCCCTATTGTTAATCCCTTAACGGAAATTATTTGTAACTTTCGACAAGTAGAACAATGAATGGAACAGGTAGACGGTTGAAATCATTGTATATATTGCTTCTATATAGTCTAAGAAACATATATGCAAAGCATCCAAACAGTACAATTCGACAATTTTTTGCTCTTCAAGTTTAAGTAAACTACGAGCCCCATTGTTAATCCTTTAAAGGAAATTATTTGTAAATTTCGACAAGAAGAACAATGATTGGAACACGTAGACGGTTGAAATCTTTGTATATATTGCTTCTATATAGTCTAAGAAACATATATGCAAAGCATCCAAACAGTACAATTCGCCAATTTTTTGTTCTTCAAGTTTAAGTGAACAATGAGCCCCAATGGTTAATCCTTTATCGGAAATTATTTGTAAATTTCGACAAGTAGAACAATGAATGGAACAGGTAGACGGTTGAAATCATTGTATATATTGCTTCTATATAGTCTAAGAAACATATATGCAAAGCATCCAAACAGTACAATTCGCCAATTTTTTGTTCTTCAAGTTTAAGTAAACTACGATCCCCATTGTTAATCCCTTAACGGAAATTATTTGTAACTTTCGACAAGTAGAACAATGAATGGAACAGGTAGACGGTTGAAATCATTGTATATATTGCTTCTATATAGTCTAAGAAACATATATGCAAAGCATCCAAACAGTACAATTCGCCAATTTATTGTTCTTCAAGTTTAAGTAAACTACGATCCCCATTGTTAATCCCTTAACGGAAATTATTTGTAACTTTCGACAAGTAGAACAATGAATGGAACAGGTAGACGGTTGAAATCATTGTATATATTGCTTCTATATAGTCTAAGAAACATATATGCAAAGCATCCAAACAGTACAATTCGCCAATTTTTTGTTCTTCAAGTTTAAGTAAACTACGATCCCCATTGTTAATCCCTTAACGGAAATTATTTGTAACTTTCGACAAGTAGAACAATGAATGGAACAGGTAGACGGTTGAAATCATTGTATATATTGCTTCTATATAGTCTAAGAAACATATATGCAAAGCATCCAAACAGTACAATTCGCCAATTTTTTGTTCTTCAAGTTTAAGTAAACTACGATCCCTATTGTTAATCCCTTAACGGAAATTATTTGTAACTTTCGACAAGTAGAACAATGAATGGAACAGGTAGACGGTTGAAATCATTGTATATATTGCTTCTATATAGTCTAAGAAACATATATGCAAAGCATCCAAACAGTACAATTCGACAATTTTTTGCTCTTCAAGTTTAAGTGAACTACGAGCCCCATTGTTAATCCTTTAAAGGAAATTATTTGTAAATTTCGGCAAGTAGAACAATGAATGGAATAGGTAGACGGTTGAAATCATTGTATATATTGCTTCTATATAGTCTAAGAAACATATATGCAAAGCATCCAAACAGTACCATTCGCCAATTTTTTGTTCTTCAAGTTTAAGAGAACAATGAGCCCCATTGTTAATCCTTTATCGGAAATTATTTGTAAGTTTCGACAAGTAGAACAATGAATGGAACAGGTAGAAGGTTGAAATCTTTGTATATATTGCTTCTATATAGTCTAAGAAACATATATGCAAAGCATCCAAACAGTACATTTCGACAATTTTTTGCTCTTCAAGTTTAAGTGAACTACGAGCCCCATTGTTAATCGTTTAAAGGAAATTATTTGTAAATTTCGGCAAGTAGAACAATGAATGGAATAGGTAGACGGATGAAATCATTGTATATATTGCTTCTATATAATCTAAGAAACATATATGCAAAGCATCCAAACAGTACAATTCGCCAATTTTTTGTTCTTCAAGTTTAATTAAACTACGATCCCCATTGTTAATCCCTTAACGGAAATTATTTGTAACATTCGACAAGTAGAACAATGAATGGAACAGGTAGACGGTTGAAATCATTGTATATATTGCTTCTATATAGTCTAAGAAACATATATGCAAAGCATCCAAACAGTACAATTCGCCAATTTTTTGTTCTTCAAGTTTAAGTGAACAATGAGCCCCATTGTTAATCCTTTAAAGGAAATTATTTGTAACTTTCGACAAGTAGAACAATGAATGGAACAGGTAGACGGTTGAAATCATTGTATATATTGCTTCTATATAGTCTAAGAAACATATATGCAAAGCATCCAAACAGTACAATTCGACAATTTTTTGCTCTTCAAGTTTAAGTGAACTACGAGCCCCATTGTTAATCCTTTAAAGGAAATTATTTGTAAATTTCGACAAGTAGAACAATGAATGGAACAGGTAAACGGTTGAAATCTTTGTATATATTGCTTCCATATAGTCTAAGAAACATGTACGCAAAGCATCCAAACAGTACCATTCGCCAATTTTTTGTTCTTCAAGTTTAAGTGAACAATGAGCCCCATTGTTAATCATTTAAAGGAAATTATTTGTAACTTTCGACAAGTAGAACAATGAATGGAACAGGTAAACGGTTGAAATCTTTGTATATATTGCTTCTATATAGTATAAGAAACATATATGCAAAGCATCCAAACAGTACCATTCGCCAATTTTTTGTTCTTCAAGTTTAAGTGAACAATGAGCCCCATTGTTAATCCTTTATCGGAAATTATTTGTAACTTTCGACAAGTAGAACAATGAATGGAACAGGTAGACGGTTGAAATCATTGTATATATTGCTTCTATATAGTCTAAGAAACATATATGCAAAGCATCCAAACAGTACAATTCGCCAATTTTTTGTTCTTCAAGTTTAAGTAAACTACGTTCCCCATTGTTAATCCCTTAACGGAAATTATTTGTAACTTTCGACAAGTAGAACAATGAATGGAACAGGTAGACGGTTGAAATCTTTGTATATATTGCTTCCATATAGTCTAAGAAAAATATATGCAAAGCATCCAAACAGTACAATTCGCCAATTTTTTGTTCTTCAAGTTTAAGTGAACAATGAGCCCTAATGGTTAATCCTTTATCGGAAATTATTTGTAAATTTCGCCAAGTAGAACAATGAATGGAACAGGTAGCCGGTTGAAATCATTGTATATATTGCTTCTATATAGTCTAAGAAACATATATGCAAAGCATCCAAAAAGTATAATTTGCCAATTTTTTTTTCTTCAAGTTTAAGTGGACAATGAGCCCCAATGGTTAATCCTTTATCGGAAATTATTTGTAAATTTCGACAAGTAGAACAATGAATGGAACAGGTAGCCGGTTGAAATCTTTGTATATATTGCTTCTATATAGTCTAAGAAACATATATGCAAAGCATCCAAACAGTACAATTCGCCAATTTATTGTTCTTCAAGTTTAAGTAAACTACGATCCCCATTGTTAATACCTTAACGGAAATTATTTGTAACTTTCGACAAGTAGAACAATGAATGGAACAAGTAGACGGTTGAAATCATTGTATATATTGCTTCTATATAGTCTAAGAAACATATATGCAAAGCATCCAAACAGTACAATTCGACAATTTTTTGCTCTTCAAGTTTAAGTGAACTACGAGCCCCATTGTTAATCCTTTAAAGGAAATTATTTGTAAATTTCGGCAAGTAGAACAATGAATGGAATAGGTAGACGGTTGAAATCATTGTATATATTGCTTCTATATAGTCTAAGAAACATATATGCAAAGCATCCAAACAGTACAATTCGCCAGTTTTTTGTTCTTCAAGTTTAAGTAAACTACGATCCCCATTGTTAATCCCTTAACGGAAATTATTTGTAACATTCGACAAGTAGAACAATGAATGGAACAGGTAGACGGTTGAAATCATTGTATATATTGCTTCTATATAGTCTAAGAAACATATATGCAAAGCATCCAAACAGTACCATTCGCCAATTTTTTGTTCTTCAAGTTTAAGTGAACAATGAGCCCCATTGTTAATCCTTTATCGGAAATTATTTGTAACTTTCGACAAGTAGAACAATGAATGGAACAGGTAGACGGTAGAAATCTTTGTATATATTGCTTCTATATAGTCTAAGAAACATATATGCAAAGCATCCAAACAGTACCATTCGCCAATTTTTTGTTCTTCAAGTTTAAGTAAACTACGATCCCCATTGTTAATCCCTTAACGGAAATTATTTGTAACATTCGACAAGTAGAACAATGAATGGAACAGGTAGACGGTTGAAATCATTGTATATATTGCTTCTATATAGTCTAAGAAACATATATGCAAAGCATCCAAACAGTACAATTCGCCAGTTTTTTGTTCTTCAAGTTTAAGTAAACTACGATCCCCATTGTTAATCCCTTAACGGAAATTATTTGTAACATTCGACAAGTAGAACAATGAATGGAACAGGTAGACGGTTGAAATCTTTGTATATATTGCTTCTATATAGTCTAAGAAACATATATGCAAAGCATCCAAACAGTACAATTCGCCAATTTTTTGTTCTTCAAGTTTAAGTGAACAATGAGCCCCAATGGTTAATCCTTTATCGGAAATTATTTGTAAATTTCGACAAGTAGAACAATGAATGGAACAGGTAGCCGGTTGAAATCTTTGTATATATTGCTTCTATATAGTCTAAGAAACATATATGCAAAGCATCCAAACAGTACAATTCGCCAATTTATTGTTCTTCAAGTTTAAGTAAACTACGATCCCCATTGTTAATCCCTTAACGGAAATTATTTGTAACTTTCGACAAGTAGAACAATGAATGGAACAGGTAGACGGTTGAAATCATTGTATATATTGCTTCTATATAGTCTAAGAAACATATATGCAAAGCATCCAAACAGTACAATTCGCCAATTTTTTGTTCTTCAAGTTTAAGTAAACTACGATCCCCATTGTTAATCCCTTAACGGAAATTATTTGTAACTTTCGACAAGTAGAACAATGAATGGAACAGGTAGACGGTTGAAATCATTGTATATATTGCTTCTATATAGTCTAAGAAACATATATGCAAAGCATCCAAACAGTACAATTCGCCAATTTTTTGTTCTTCAAGTTTAAGTAAACTACGATCCCTATTGTTAATCCCTTAACGGAAATTATTTGTAACTTTCGACAAGTAGAACAATGAATGGAACAGGTAGACGGTTGAAATCATTGTATATATTGCTTCTATATAGTCTAAGAAACATATATGCAAAGCATCCAAACAGTACAATTCGACAATTTTTTGCTCTTCAAGTTTAAGTGAACTACGAGCCCCATTGTTAATCCTTTAAAGGAAATTATTTGTAAATTTCGGCAAGTAGAACAATGAATGGAATAGGTAGACGGTTGAAATCATTGTATATATTGCTTCTATATAGTCTAAGAAACATATATGCAAAGCATCCAAACAGTACCATTCGCCAATTTTTTGTTCTTCAAGTTTAAGAGAACAATGAGCCCCATTGTTAATCCTTTATCGGAAATTATTTGTAAGTTTCGACAAGTAGAACAATGAATGGAACAGGTAGAAGGTTGAAATCTTTGTATATATTGCTTCTATATAGTCTAAGAAACATATATGCAAAGCATCCAAACAGTACAATTCGACAATTTTTTGCTCTTCAAGTTTAAGTGAACTGCGAGCCCCATTGTTAATCGTTTAAAGGAAATTATTTGTAACTTTCGACAAGTAGAACAGTGAATGGAACAGGTAGACGGTTGAAATCATTGTATATGTTGCTTCTATATAGTCTAAGAAACATATATGCAAAGCATCCAAACAGTACAATTCGCCAATTTTTTGTTCTTAAAGTTTAAGTAAACTACGATCCCCATTGTTAATCCCTTAACGGAAATTATTTGTAACTTTCGACAAGTAGAACAATGAATGGAACAGGTAGACGGTTGAAATCATTGTATATATTGCTTCTATATAGTCTAAGAAACATACATGCAAAGCATCCAAACAGTACAATTCGACAATTTTTTGCTCTTCAAGTTTAAGTGAACTACGAGCCCCATTGTTAATCCTTTAAAGGAAATTATTTGTAAATTTCGACAAGTAGAACAATGAATGGAACAGGTAAACGGTTGAAATCTTTGTATATATTGCTTCCATATAGTCTAAGAAACATGTACGCAAAGCATCCAAACAGTACCATTCGCCAATTTTTTGTTCTTCAAGTTTAAGTGAACAATGAGCCCCATTGTTAATCATTTAAAGGAAATTATTTGTAACTTTCGACAAGTAGAACAATGAATGGAACAGGTAAACGGTTGAAATCTTTGTATATATTGCTTCTATATAGTATAAGAAACATATATGCAAAGCATCCAAACAGTACCATTCGCCAATTTTTTGTTCTTCAAGTTTAAGTGAACAATGAGCCCCATTGTTAATCCTTTATCGGAAATTATTTGTAACTTTCGACAAGTAGAACAATGAATGGAACAGGTAGACGGTTGAAATCATTGTATATATTGCTTCTATATAGTCTAAGAAACATATATGCAAAGCATCCAAACAGTACAATTCGCCAATTTTTTGTTCTTCAAGTTTAAGTAAACTACGTTCCCCATTGTTAATCCCTTAACGGAAATTATTTGTAACTTTCGACAAGTAGAACAATGAATGGAACAGGTAGACGGTTGAAATCTTTGTATATATTGCTTCCATATAGTCTAAGAAAAATATATGCAAAGCATCCAAACAGTACAATTCGCCAATTTTTTGTTCTTCAAGTTTAAGTGAACAATGAGCCCTAATGGTTAATCCTTTATCGGAAATTATTTGTAAATTTCGCCAAGTAGAACAATGAATGGAACAGGTAGCCGGTTGAAATCATTGTATATATTGCTTCTATATAGTCTAAGAAACATATATGCAAAGCATCCAAAAAGTATAATTTGCCAATTTTTTTTTCTTCAAGTTTAAGTGGACAATGAGCCCCAATGGTTAATCCTTTATCGGAAATTATTTGTAAATTTCGACAAGTAGAACAATGAATGGAACAGGTAGCCGGTTGAAATCTTTGTATATATTGCTTCTATATAGTCTAAGAAACATATATGCAAAGCATCCAAACAGTACAATTCGCCAATTTATTGTTCTTCAAGTTTAAGTAAACTACGATCCCCATTGTTAATCCCTTAACGGAAATTATTTGTAACTTTCGACAAGTAGAACAATGAATGGAACAAGTAGACGGTTGAAATCATTGTATATATTGCTTCTATATAGTCTAAGAAACATATATGCAAAGCATCCAAACAGTACAATTCGACAATTTTTTGCTCTTCAAGTTTAAGTGAACTACGAGCCCCATTGTTAATCCTTTAAAGGAAATTATTTGTAAATTTCGGCAAGTAGAACAATGAATGGAATAGGTAGACGGTTGAAATCATTGTATATATTGCTTCTATATAGTCTAAGAAACATATATGCAAAGCATCCAAACAGTACAATTCGACAATTTTTTGCTCTTCAAGTTTAAGTGAACTACGAGCCCCATTGTTAATCGTTTAAAGGAAATTATTTGTAACTTTCGACAAGTAGAACAGTGAATGGAACAGGTAGACGGTTGAAATCATTGTATATGTTGCTTCTATATAGTCTAAGAAACATATATGCAAAGCATCCAAACAGTACAATTCGCCAATTTTTTGTTCTTAAAGTTTAAGTAAACTACGATCCCCATTGTTAATCCCTTAACGGAAATTATTTGTAACTTTCGACAAGTAGAACAATGAATGGAACAGGTAGACGGTTGAAATCATTGTATATATTGCTTCTATATAGTCTAAGAAACATACATGCAAAGCATCCAAACAGTACAATTCGACAATTTTTTGCTCTTCAAGTTTAAGTGAACTACGAGCCCCATTGTTAATCCTTTAAAGGAAATTATTTGTAAATTTCGACAAGTAGAACAATGAATGGAACAGGTAAACGGTTGAAATCTTTGTATATATTGCTTCCATATAGTCTAAGAAACATGTACGCAAAGCATCCAAACAGTACCATTCGCCAATTTTTTGTTCTTCAAGTTTAAGTGAACAATGAGCCCCATTGTTAATCATTTAAAGGAAATTATTTGTAACTTTCGACAAGTAGAACAATGAATGGAACAGGTAAACGGTTGAAATCTTTGTATATATTGCTTCTATATAGTATAAGAAACATATATGCAAAGCATCCAAACAGTACCATTCGCCAATTTTTTGTTCTTCAAGTTTAAGTGAACAATGAGCCCCATTGTTAATCCTTTATCGGAAATTATTTGTAACTTTCGACAAGTAGAACAATGAATGGAACAGGTAGACGGTTGAAATCATTGTATATATTGCTTCTATATAGTCTAAGAAACATATATGCAAAGCATCCAAACAGTACAATTCGCCAATTTTTTGTTCTTCAAGTTTAAGTAAACTACGTTCCCCATTGTTAATCCCTTAACGGAAATTATTTGTAACTTTCGACAAGTAGAACAATGAATGGAACAGGTAGACGGTTGAAATCTTTGTATATATTGCTTCCATATAGTCTAAGAAAAATATATGCAAAGCATCCAAACAGTACAATTCGCCAATTTTTTGTTCTTCAAGTTTAAGTGAACAATGAGCCCTAATGGTTAATCCTTTATCGGAAATTATTTGTAAATTTCGCCAAGTAGAACAATGAATGGAACAGGTAGCCGGTTGAAATCATTGTATATATTGCTTCTATATAGTCTAAGAAACATATATGCAAAGCATCCAAAAAGTATAATTTGCCAATTTTTTTTTCTTCAAGTTTAAGTGGACAATGAGCCCCAATGGTTAATCCTTTATCGGAAATTATTTGTAAATTTCGACAAGTAGAACAATGAATGGAACAGGTAGCCGGTTGAAATCTTTGTATATATTGCTTCTATATAGTCTAAGAAACATATATGCAAAGCATCCAAACAGTACAATTCGCCAATTTATTGTTCTTCAAGTTTAAGTAAACTACGATCCCCATTGTTAATCCCTTAACGGAAATTATTTGTAACTTTCGACAAGTAGAACAATGAATGGATCATGTAGACGGTTGAAAAAATTGTATATATTGCTTGTATATAGTCTACGAAACATATATGCAAAGCATCCAAACAGTACAATTCGCCAATTTTTTGTACTTCAAGTTTAAGTGAACTACGAGCCCCATTGTTAATCCTTTAACGGAAATTAATTGTAACTTTCGACAAGTAGAACAATGAATGGAACAGGTAGACGGTTGAAATCTTTGTATATATTGCTTCTATATAGTCTAAGAAAAATATATGCAAAGCATCCAAACAGTACAATTCGCCAATTTTTTGTTCTTCAAGTTTAAGTGAACAATGAGCCCTAATGGTTAACACTTTATCGGAAATTATTTGTAAATTTCGCCAAGTAGAACAATGAATGGAACAGGTAGCCGGTTGAAATCTTTGTATATATTGCTTCTATATAGTCTAAGAAACATATATGCAAAGCATCCAAACAGTATAATTCGAGAATTTTTTGTTCTTCAAGTTTAAGTGGACAATGAGCCCCAATGGTTAATCCATTATCGGAAATTATTTGTAAATTTCGACAAGTAGAACAATGAATGGAACAGGTAGCCGGTTGAAATCAATGTATATATTGCTTTTATATAGTCTAAGAAACATAAATGCAATGCATCCAAACAGTACCATTCGCCAATTTCTTGTTCTTCAAGTTTAAGTGAACTACGAGCCCCATTCTTAATCCCTTAACGGAAATTAATTGTAACTTTCTACAAGTAGAACAATGATTGGAACACGTAGACGGTTGAAATCTTTGTATATATTGCTTCCATATAGTCTAAGAAACATGTACGCAAAGCATCCAAATAGTACAATTCGCCAATTTTTTGTTCTTCAAGTTTAAGTGAACTACGATCCCCATTGTTAATCCCTTAACGGAAATTATTTGTAACTTTCGACAAGTAGAACAGTGAATGGAACAGGTAGACGGTTGAAATCTTTGTATATATTGCTTCTATATAGTCTAAGAAACATATATGCAAAGCATCCAAACAGTACAATTCGCCAATTTTTTGTTCTTCAAGTTTAAGTAAACTACGATCCCCATTGTTAATCCCTTAACGGAAATTATTTGTAACATTCGACAAGTAGAACAATGAATGGAACAGGTAGACGGTTGAAATCTTTGTATATATTGCTTCTATATAGTCTAAGAAACATGTACGCAAAGCATCCAAACAGTACCATTCGCCAATTTTTTGTTCTTCAAGTTTAAGTGAACAATGAGCCCCATTGTTAATCATTTAAAGGAAATTATTTGTAACTTTCGACAAGTAGAACAATGAATGGAACAGGTAAACGGTTGAAATCTTTGTATATATTGCTTCTATATAGTATAAGAAACATATATGCAAAGCATCCAAACAGTACCATTCGCCAATTTTTTGTTCTTCAAGTTTAAGTGAACAATGAGCCCCATTGTTAATCCTTTATCGGAAATTATTTGTAACTTTCGACAAGTAGAACAATGAATGGAACAGGTAGACGGTTGAAATCATTGTATATATTGCTTCTATATAGTCTAAGAAACATATATGCAAAGCATCCAAACAGTACAATTCGCCAATTTTTTGTTCTTCAAGTTTAAGTAAACTACGTTCCCCATTGTTAATCCCTTAACGGAAATTATTTGTAACTTTCGACAAGTAGAACAATGAATGGAACAGGTAGACGGTTGAAATCTTTGTATATATTGCTTCCATATAGTCTAAGAAAAATATATGCAAAGCATCCAAACAGTACAATTCGCCAATTTTTTGTTCTTCAAGTTTAAGTGAACAATGAGCCCTAATGGTTAATCCTTTATCGGAAATTATTTGTAAATTTCGCCAAGTAGAACAATGAATGGAACAGGTAGCCGGTTGAAATCATTGTATATATTGCTTCTATATAGTCTAAGAAACATATATGCAAAGCATCCAAAAAGTATAATTTGCCAATTTTTTTTTCTTCAAGTTTAAGTGGACAATGAGCCCCAATGGTTAATCCTTTATCGGAAATTATTTGTAAATTTCGACAAGTAGAACAATGAATGGAACAGGTAGCCGGTTGAAATCTTTGTATATATTGCTTCTATATAGTCTAAGAAACATATATGCAAAGCATCCAAACAGTACAATTCGCCAATTTATTGTTCTTCAAGTTTAAGTAAACTACGATCCCCATTGTTAATCCCTTAACGGAAATTATTTGTAACTTTCGACAAGTAGAACAATGAATGGATCATGTAGACGGTTGAAAAAATTGTATATATTGCTTGTATATAGTCTACGAAACATATATGCAAAGCATCCAAACAGTACAATTCGCCAATTTTTTGTACTTCAAGTTTAAGTGAACTACGAGCCCCATTGTTAATCCTTTAACGGAAATTAATTGTAACTTTCGACAAGTAGAACAATGAATGGAACAGGTAGACGGTTGAAATCTTTGTATATATTGCTTCTATATAGTCTAAGAAAAATATATGCAAAGCATCCAAACAGTACAATTCGCCAATTTTTTGTTCTTCAAGTTTAAGTGAACAATGAGCCCTAATGGTTAACACTTTATCGGAAATTATTTGTAAATTTCGCCAAGTAGAACAATGAATGGAACAGGTAGCCGGTTGAAATCTTTGTATATATTGCTTCTATATAGTCTAAGAAACATATATGCAAAGCATCCAAACAGTATAATTCGAGAATTTTTTGTTCTTCAAGTTTAAGTGGACAATGAGCCCCAATGGTTAATCCATTATCGGAAATTATTTGTAAATTTCGACAAGTAGAACAATGAATGGAACAGGTAGCCGGTTGAAATCAATGTATATATTGCTTTTATATAGTCTAAGAAACATAAATGCAATGCATCCAAACAGTACCATTCGCCAATTTCTTGTTCTTCAAGTTTAAGTGAACTACGAGCCCCATTCTTAATCCCTTAACGGAAATTAATTGTAAATTTCTACAAGTAGAACAATGATTGGAACACGTAGACGGTTGAAATCTTTGTATATATTGCTTCCATATAGTCTAAGAAACATGTACGCAAAGCATCCAAATAGTACAATTCGCCAATTTTTTGTTCTTCAAGTTTAAGTGAACTACGATCCCCATTGTTAATCCCTTAACGGAAATTATTTGTAACTTTCGACAAGTAGAACAGTGAATGGAACAGGTAGACGGTTGAAATCTTTGTATATATTGCTTCTATATAGTCTAAGAAACATATATGCAAAGCATCCAAACAGTACAATTCGCCAATTTTTTGTTCTTCAAGTTTAAGTAAACTACGATCCCCATTGTTAATCCCTTAACGGAAATTATTTGTAACATTCGAAAAGTAGAACAATGAATGGAACAGGTAGACGGTTGAAATCTTTGTATCTATTGCTTCTATATAGTATAAGAAACATATATGCAAAGCATCCAAACAGTACCATTCGCCTATTTTTTGTTCTTCAAGTTTAATTGAACTACGAGCCCCATTGTTAACACTTTAACGGAAATTATTTGTAACTTGCGACAAGTAGAACAATGAGTGGAACAGGTAGACGGTTGAAATCAATGTATATATTGCTTCTATATATTCTAAGAAACATATATGCAAAGCATCCAAACAGTACCATTCGCCAATTTTTTGTTCTTCAAGTTTAAGTGAACAATGAGCCCCATTGTTAATCCTTTATCGGAAATTATTTGTAACTTTCGACAAGTAGAACAATGAATGGAACAGGTAGACGGTTGAAATCCTTGTTTATATTGCTTCCATATAGTCTAAGAAACATATATGCAAAGCATCCAAACAGTACCATTCGCCAATTTCTTGTTCTTCAAGTTTAAGTGAACAACGAGCCCCATTGTTAATCCTTTAAAGGAAATTATTTGTAACTTTCGACAAGTAGAACAATGAATGGAACAGGTAGACGGTTGAAATCTTTGTATATATTGCTTCTATATAGTCTAAGAAACATATATGCAAAGCATCCAAACAGTACAATTCGCCAATTTTTTGTTCTTCAAGTTTAAGTGAACAATGAGCCCCAATGGTTAATCCTTTATCGGAAATTATTTGTAAATTTCGACAAGTAGAACAATGAATGGAACAGGTAGCCGGTTGAAATCTTTGTATATATTGCTTCTATATAGTCTAAGAAACATATATGCAAAGCATCCAAACAGTACAATTCGCCAATTTATTGTTCTTCAAGTTTAAGTAAACTACGATCCCCATTGTTAATCCCTTAACGGAAATTATTTGTAACTTTCGACAAGTAGAACAATGAATGGAACAGGTAGACGGTTGAAATCATTGTATATATTGCTTCTATATAGTCTAAGAAACATATATGCAAAGCATCCAAACAGTACAATTCGCCAATTTTTTGTTCTTCAAGTTTAAGTAAACTACGATCCCCATTGTTAATCCCTTAACGGAAATTATTTGTAACTTTCGACAAGTAGAACAATGAATGGAACAGGTAGACGGTTGAAATCATTGTATATATTGCTTCTATATAGTCTAAGAAACATATATGCAAAGCATCCAAACAGTACAATTCGCCAATTTTTTGTTCTTCAAGTTTAAGTAAACTACGATCCCTATTGTTAATCCCTTAACGGAAATTATTTGTAACTTTCGACAAGTAGAACAATGAATGGAACAGGTAGACGGTTGAAATCATTGTATATATTGCTTCTATATAGTCTAAGAAACATATATGCAAAGCATCCAAACAGTACAATTCGACAATTTTTTGCTCTTCAAGTTTAAGTGAACTACGAGCCCCATTGTTAATCCTTTAAAGGAAATTATTTGTAAATTTCGGCAAGTAGAACAATGAATGGAATAGGTAGACGGTTGAAATCATTGTATATATTGCTTCTATATAGTCTAAGAAACATATATGCAAAGCATCCAAACAGTACAATTCGCCAATTTTTTGTTCTTCAAGTTTAAGTAAACTACGATCCCCATTGTTAATCCCTAAACGGAAATTATTTGTAACATTCGACAAGTAGAACAATGAATGGAGCAGGTAGACGGTTGAAATCATTGCATATATTGCTTCTATATAGTCTATGAAACATATATGCAAAGTATCCAAACAGCACAATTCGCCAATTTTTTGTTCTTCAAGTTTAAGTGAACAATGAGCCCCATTGTTAATCCTTTAAAGGAAATTATTTGTAACTTTCGACAAGTAGAACAATGAATGGAACAGGTAGACGGTTGAAATCTTTGTATATATTGCTTCTATATAGTCTAAGAAACATATATGCAAAGCATCCAAACAGTACCATTCGCCAATTTTTTGTTCTTCAAGTTTAAGTGAACAATGAGCCCCATTGTTAATCCTTTATCGGAAATTATTTGTAACATTCGACAAGTAGAACAATGAATGGAACAGGTAGACGGTTGAAATCATTGTATATATTGCTTCTATATAGTCTAAGAAACATATATGCAAAGCATCCAAACAGTACAATTCGCCAATTTTTTGTTCTTCAAGTTTAAGTGAACAATGAGCCCCATTGTTAATCCTTTAAAGGAAATTATTTGTAACTTTCGACAAGTAGAACAATGAATGGAACAGGTAGACGGTTGAAATCTTTGTATATATTGCTTCTATATAGTCTAAGAAACATATATGCAAAGCATCCAAACAGTACCATTCGCCAATTTTTTGTTCTTCAAGTTTAAGAGAACAATGAGCCCCATTGTTAATCCTTTATCGGAAATTATTTGTAAGTTTCGACAAGTAGAACAATGAATGGAACAGGTAGAAGGTTGAAATCTTTGTATATATTGCTTCTATATAGTCTAAGAAACATATATGCAAAGCATCCAAACAGTACAATTCGACAATTTTTTGCTCTTCAAGTTTAAGTGAACTACGAGCCCCATTGTTAATCCTTTAAAGGAAATTAATTGTAAATTTCGGCAAGTAGAACAATGAATGGAACAGTTAGACGGTTGAAATATTTGTATATATTGCTTCTATATAATCTAAGAAACATATATGCAAAGCATCCAAACAGTACAATTCGACAATTTTTTGCTCTTCAAGTTTAAGTGAACTACGAGCCCCATTGTTAATGCCTTAACGGAAATTATTTGTAACTTTCGACAAGTAGAACAATGAATGGAACAGGTAGATGGTTGAAATCTTTGTATATATTGCTTCTATATAGTCTAAGAAACATATATGCAAAGCATCCAAACAGTACCATTCGCCAATTTTTTGTTCTTCAAGTTTAAGTGAACAATGAGCCCCATTGTTAATCCTTTATCGGAAATTATTTGTAACTTTCGACAAGTAGAACAATGAATGGAACAGGTAGACGGTTGAAATCTTTGTATATATTGCTTCCATATAGTCTAAGAAACATGTACGCAAAGCATCCAAATAGTACAATTCGCCAATTTTTTGTTCTTCAAGTTTAAGTGAACTACGATCCCCATTGTTAATCCCTTAACGGAAATTATTTGTAACTTTCGACAAGTAGAACAGTGAATGGAACAGGTAGACGGTTGAAATCTTTGTATATATTGCTTCTATATAGTCTAAGAAACATATATGCAAAGCATCCAAACAGTACAATTCGCCAATTTTTTGTTCTTCAAGTTTAAGTAAACTACGATCCCCATTGTTAATCCCTTAACGGAAATTATTTGTAACATTCGAAAAGTAGAACAATGAATGGAACAGGTAGACGGTTGAAATCTTTGTATCTATTGCTTCTATATAGTATAAGAAACATATATGCAAAGCATCCAAACAGTACCATTCGCCAATTTCTTGTTCTTCAAGTTTAAGTGAACAACGAGCCCCATTGTTAATCCTTTAAAGGAAATTATTTGTAACTTTCGACAAGTAGAACAATGAATGGAACAGGTAGACGGTTGAAATCTTTGTATATATTGCTTCTATATAGTCTAAGAAACATATATGCAAAGCATCCAAACAGTACAATTCGCCAATTTTTTGTTCTTCAAGTTTAAGTGAACAATGAGCCCCAATGGTTAATCCTTTATCGGAAATTATTTGTAAATTTCGACAAGTAGAACAATGAATGGAACAGGTAGCCGGTTGAAATCTTTGTATATATTGCTTCTATATAGTCTAAGAAACATATATGCAAAGCATCCAAACAGTACAATTCGCCAATTTATTGTTCTTCAAGATTAAGTAAACTACGATCCCCATTGTTAATCCCTTAACGGAAATTATTTGTAACTTTCGACAAGTAGAACAATGAATGGAACAGGTAGACGGTTGAAATCATTGTATATATTGCTTCTATATAGTCTAAGAAACATATATGCAAAGCATCCAAACAGTACAATTCGACAATTTTTTGCTCTTCAAGTTTAAGTGAACTACGAGCCCCATTGTTAATCCTTTAAAGGAAATTAATTGTAAATTTCGGCAAGTAGAACAATGAATGGAACAGTTAGACGGTTGAAATATTTGTATATATTGCTTCTATATAATCTAAGAAACATATATGCAAAGCATCCAAACAGTACAATTCGACAATTTTTTGCTCTTCAAGTTTAAGTGAACTACGAGCCCCATTGTTAATGCCTTAACGGAAATTATTTGTAACTTTCGACAAGTAGAACAATGAATGGAACAGGTAGATGGTTGAAATCTTTGTATATATTGCTTCTATATAGTCTAAGAAACATATATGCAAAGCATCCAAACAGTACCATTCGCCAATTTTTTGTTCTTCAAGTTTAAGTGAACAATGAGCCCCATTGTTAATCCTTTATCGGAAATTATTTGTAACTTTCGACAAGTAGAACAATGAATGGAACAGGTAGACGGTTGAAATCTTTGTATATATTGCTTCCATATAGTCTAAGAAACATGTACGCAAAGCATCCAAATAGTACAATTCGCCAATTTTTTGTTCTTCAAGTTTAAGTGAACTACGATCCCCATTGTTAATCCCTTAACGGAAATTATTTGTAACTTGCGACAAGTAGAACAATGAGTGGAACAGGTAGACGGTTGAAATCAATGTATATATTGCTTCTATATATTCTAAGAAACATATATGCAAAGCATCCAAACAGTACCATTCGCCAATTTTTTGTTCTTCAAGTTTAAGTGAACAATGAGCCCCATTGTTAATCCTTTATCGGAAATTATTTGTAACTTTCGACAAGTAGAACAATGAATGGAACAGGTAGACGGTTGAAATCCTTGTTTATATTGCTTCCATATAGTCTAAGAAACATATATGCAAAGCATCCAAACAGTACCATTCGCCAATTTCTTGTTCTTCAAGTTTAAGTGAACAACGAGCCCCATTGTTAATCCTTTAAAGGAAATTATTTGTAACTTTCGACAAGTAGAACAATGAATGGAACAGGTAGACGGTTGAAATCTTTGTATATATTGCTTCTATATAGTCTAAGAAACATATATGCAAAGCATCCAAACAGTACAATTCGCCAATTTTTTGTTCTTCAAGTTTAAGTGAACAATGAGCCCCAATGGTTAATCCTTTATCGGAAATTATTTGTAAATTTCGACAAGTAGAACAATGAATGGAACAGGTAGCCGGTTGAAATCTTTGTATATATTGCTTCTATATAGTCTAAGAAACATATATGCAAAGCATCCAAACAGTACAATTCGCCAATTTATTGTTCTTCAAGATTAAGTAAACTACGATCCCCATTGTTAATCCCTTAACGGAAATTATTTGTAACTTTCGACAAGTAGAACAATGAATGGAACAGGTAGACGGTTGAAATCATTGTATATATTGCTTCTATATAGTCTAAGAAACATATATGCAAAGCATCCAAACAGTACAATTCGCCAATTTTTTGTTCTTCAAGTTTAAGTAAACTACGATCCCCATTGTTAATCCCTTAACGGAAATTATTTGTAACTTTCGACAAGTAGAACAATGAATGGAACAGGTAGACGGTTGAAATCATTGTATATATTGCTTCTATATAGTCTAAGAAACATATATGCAAAGCATCCAAACAGTACAATTCGCCAATTTTTTGTTCTTCAAGTTTAAGTAAACTACGATCCCTATTGTTAATCCCTTAACGGAAATTATTTGTAACTTTCGACAAGTAGAACAATGAATGGAACAGGTAGACGGTTGAAATCATTGTATATATTGCTTCTATATAGTCTAAGAAACATATATGCAAAGCATCCAAACAGTACAATTCGACAATTTTTTGCTCTTCAAGTTTAAGTGAACTACGAGCCCCATTGTTAATCCTTTAAAGGAAATTATTTGTAAATTTCGGCAAGTAGAACAATGAATGGAATAGGTAGACGGTTGAAATCATTGTATATATTTCTTCTATATAGTCTAAGAAACATATATGCAAAGCATCCAAACAGTACAATTCGCCAATTTTTTGTTCTTCAAGTTTAAGTAAACTACGATCCCCATTGTTAATCCCTAAACGGAAATTATTTGTAACATTCGACAAGTAGAACAATGAATGGAGCAGGTAGACGGTTGAAATCATTGCATATATTGCTTCTATATAGTCTATGAAACATATATGCAAAGTATCCAAACAGCACAATTCGCCAATTTTTTGTTCTTCAAGTTTAAGTGAACAATGAGCCCCATTGTTAATCCTTTAAAGGAAATTATTTGTAACTTTCGACAAGTAGAACAATGAATGGAACAGGTAGACGGTTGAAATCTTTGTATATATTGCTTCTATATAGTCTAAGAAACATATATGCAAAGCATCCAAACAGTACCATTCGCCAATTTTTTGTTCTTCAAGTTTAAGTGAACAATGAGCCCCATTGTTAATCCTTTATCGGAAATTATTTGTAACATTCGACAAGTAGAACAATGAATGGAACAGGTAGACGGTTGAAATCATTGTATATATTGCTTCTATATAGTCTAAGAAACATATATGCAAAGCATCCAAACAGTACAATTCGCCAATTTTTTGTTCTTCAAGTTTAAGTGAACAATGAGCCCCATTGTTAATCCTTTAAAGGAAATTATTTGTAACTTTCGACAAGTAGAACAATGAATGGAACAGGTAGACGGTTGAAATCTTTGTATATATTGCTTCTATATAGTCTAAGAAACATATATGCAAAGCATCCAAACAGTACAATTCGACAATTTTTTGCTCTTCAAGTTTAAGTGAACTACGAGCCCCATTGTTAATCCTTTAAAGGAAATTAATTGTAAATTTCGGCAAGTAGAACAATGAATGGAACAGTTAGACGGTTGAAATATTTGTATATATTGCTTCTATATAATCTAAGAAACATATATGCAAAGCATCCAAACAGTACAATTCGACAATATTTTGCTCTTCAAGTTTAAGTGAACTACGAGCCCCATTGTTAATGCCTTAACGGAAATTATTTGTAACTTTCGACAAGTAGAACAATGAATGGAACAGGTAGACGGTTGAAATCTTTGTATATATTGCTTCTATATAGTCTAAGAAACATATATGCAAAGCATCCAAACAGTACCATTCGCCAATTTTTTGTTCTTCAAGGTTAAGTGAACAATGAGCCCCATTGTTAATCCTTTATCGGAAATTATTTGTAACTTTCGACAAGTAGAACAATGAATGGAACAGGTAGACGGTTGAAATCTTTGTATATATTGCTTCTATATAGTCTAAGAAACATATATACAAAGCATCCAAACAGTACCATTCGCCAATTTTTTGTTCTTCAAGTTTAAGTAAACTACGATCCCCATTGTTAATCCCTTAACGGAAATTATTTGTAACATTCGACAAGTAGAACAATGAATGGAACACTTAGACGGTTGAAATCTTTGTATATATTGCTTCCATATAGTCTAAGAAACATGTACGCAAAGCATCCAAACCGTACCATTCGCCAATTTTTTGTTCTTCAAGTTTAAGTGAACAATGAGCCCCAATGGTTAATCCTTTATCGGAAATTATTTGTAATTTTCGACAAGTAGAACAATGAATGGAACAGTTAGACGGTTGAAATATTTGTATATATTGCTTCTATATAATCTAAGAAACATATATGCAAAGCATCCAAACAGTACAATTCACCAATTTTTTGTTCTTCAAGTTTAAGTAAACTACGATCCCCATTGTTAATCCCTTAACGGAAATTATTTGTAACATTCGACAAGTAGAACAATGAATGGAACAGGTAGACGGTTGAAATCATTGTATATATTGCTTCTATATAGTCTAAGAAACATATATGCAAAGCATCCAAACAGTACAATTCGCCAATTTTTTGTTCTTCAAGTTTAAGAGAACAATGAGCCCCATTGTTAATCCTTTAAAGGAAATTATTTGTAACTTTCGACAAGTAGAACAATGAATGGAACAGGTAGACGGTTGAAATCTTTGTATACATTGCTTCTATATAGTCTAAGAAACATATATGCAAAGCATCCAAACAGTACCATTCGCCAATTTTTTGTTCTTCAAGTTTAAGTAAACTACGATCCCCATTGTTAATCCCTTAACGGAAATTATTTGTAACATTCGACAAGTAGAACAATGAATGGAACAGGTAGACGGTTGAAATCATTGTATATATTGCTTCTATATAGTCTAAGAAACATATATGCAAAGCATCCAAACAGTACGATTCGCCAATTTTTTGTTCTTCAAGTTTAAGTGAACAATGAGCCCCATTGTTAATCCTTTAAAGGAAATTATTTGTAACTTTCGACAAGTAGAACAATGAATGGAACAGGTAGACGGTTGAAATCTTTGTATATATTGCTTCTATATCGTATAAGAAACATATATGCAAAGCATCCAAACAGTACCATTCGCCAATTTTTTGTTCTTCAAGTTTAAGTGAACAATGAGCCCCATTGTTAATCCCTTAACGGAAATTATTTGTAACATTCGACAAGTAGAACAATGAATGGAACAGGTAGACGGTTGAAATCTTTGTATATATTGCTTCTATATAGTCTAAGAAACATATATGCAAAGCATCCAAACAGTACAATTCGCCAATTTTTTGTTCTTCAAGTTTAAGTGAACAATGAGCCCCAATGGTTAATCCTTTATCGGAAATTATTTGTAAATTTCGACAAGTAGAACAATGAATGGAACAGGTAGCCGGTTGAAATCTTTGTATATATTGCTTCTATATAGTCTAAGAAACATATATGCAAAGCATCCAAACAGTACAATTCGCCAATTTATTGTTCTTCAAGTTTAAGTAAACTACGATCCCCATTGTTAATCCCTTAACGGAAATTATTTGTAAGTTTCGACAAGTAGAACAATGAATGGAACAGGTAGACGGTTGAAATCATTGTATATATTGCTTCTATATAGTCTAAGAAACATATATGCAAAGCATCCAAACAGTACAATTCGCCAATTTTTTGTTCTTCAAGTTTAAGTAAACTACGATCCCCATTGTTAATCCCTTAACGGAAATTATTTGTAACTTTCGACAAGTAGAACAATGAATGGAACAGGTAGACGGTTGAAATCATTGTATATATTGCTTCTATATAGTCTAAGAAACATATATGCAAAGCATCCAAACAGTACAATTCGCCAATTTTTTGTTCTTCAAGTTTAAGTAAACTACGATCCCTATTGTTAATCCCTTAACGGAAATTATTTGTAACTTTCGACAAGTAGAACAATGAATGGAACAGGTAGACGGTTGAAATCATTGTATATATTGCTTCTATATAGTCTAAGAAACATATATGCAAAGCATCCAAACAGTACAATTCGACAATTTTTTGCTCTTCAAGTTTAAGTGAACTACGAGCCCCATTGTTAATCCTTTAAAGGAAATTATTTGTAAATTTCGACAAGTAGAACAATGAATGGAACAGGTAGACGGTTGAAATCATTGTATATATTGCTTCTATATAGTCTAAGAAACATACATGCAAAGCATCCAAACAGTACAATTCGACAATTTTTTGCTCTTCAAGTTTAAGTGAACTACGAGCCCCATTGTTAATCCTTTAAAGGAAATTATTTGTAAATTTCGACAAGTAGAACAATGAATGGAACAGGTAAACGGTTGAAATCTTTGTATATATTGCTTCCATATAGTCTAAGAAACATGTACGCAAAGCATCCAAACAGTACCATTCGCCAATTTTTTGTTCTTCAAGTTTAAGTGAACAATGAGCCCCATTGTTAATCATTTAAAGGAAATTATTTGTAACTTTCGACAAGTAGAACAATGAATGGAACAGGTAAACGGTTGAAATCTTTGTATATATTGCTTCTATATAGTATAAGAAACATATATGCAAAGCATCCAAACAGTACCATTCGCCAATTTTTTGTTCTTCAAGTTTAAGTGAACAATGAGCCCCATTGTTAATCCTTTATCGGAAATTATTTGTAACTTTCGACAAGTAGAACAATGAATGGAACAGGTAGACGGTTGAAATCATTGTATATATTGCTTCTATATAGTCTAAGAAACATATATGCAAAGCATCCAAACAGTACAATTCGCCAATTTTTTGTTCTTCAAGTTTAAGTAAACTACGTTCCCCATTGTTAATCCCTTAACGGAAATTATTTGTAACTTTCGACAAGTAGAACAATGAATGGAACAGGTAGACGGTTGAAATCTTTGTATATATTGCTTCCATATAGTCTAAGAAAAATATATGCAAAGCATCCAAACAGTACAATTCGCCAATTTTTTGTTCTTCAAGTTTAAGTGAACAATGAGCCCTAATGGTTAATCCTTTATCGGAAATTATTTGTAAATTTCGCCAAGTAGAACAATGAATGGAACAGGTAGCCGGTTGAAATCATTGTATATATTGCTTCTATATAGTCTAAGAAACATATATGCAAAGCATCCAAAAAGTATAATTTGCCAATTTTTTTTTCTTCAAGTTTAAGTGGACAATGAGCCCCAATGGTTAATCCTTTATCGGAAATTATTTGTAAATTTCGACAAGTAGAACAATGAATGGAACAGGTAGCCGGTTGAAATCTTTGTATATATTGCTTCTATATAGTCTAAGAAACATATATGCAAAGCATCCAAACAGTACAATTCGCCAATTTATTGTTCTTCAAGTTTAAGTAAACTACGATCCCCATTGTTAATCCCTTAACGGAAATTATTTGTAACTTTCGACAAGTAGAACAATGAATGGAACAAGTAGACGGTTGAAATCATTGTATATATTGCTTCTATATAGTCTAAGAAACATATATGCAAAGCATCCAAACAGTACAATTCGACAATTTTTTGCTCTTCAAGTTTAAGTGAACTACGAGCCCCATTGTTAATCCTTTAAAGGAAATTATTTGTAAATTTCGGCAAGTAGAACAATGAATGGAATAGGTAGACGGTTGAAATCATTGTATATATTGCTTCTATATAGTCTAAGAAACATATATGCAAAGCATCCAAACAGTACAATTCGCCAGTTTTTTGTTCTTCAAGTTTAAGTAAACTACGATCCCCATTGTTAATCCCTTAACGGAAATTATTTGTAACATTCGACAAGTAGAACAATGAATGGAACAGGTAGACGGTTGAAATCATTGTATATATTGCTTCTATATAGTCTAAGAAACATATATGCAAAGCATCCAAACAGTACCATTCGCCAATTTTTTGTTCTTCAAGTTTAAGTGAACAATGAGCCCCATTGTTAATCCTTTATCGGAAATTATTTGTAACTTTCGACAAGTAGAACAATGAATGGAACAGGTAGACGGTAGAAATCTTTGTATATATTGCTTCTATATAGTCTAAGAAACATATATGCAAAGCATCCAAACAGTACCATTCGCGAATTTTTTGTTCTTCAAGTTTAAGTAAACTACGATCCCCATTGTTAATCCCTTAACGGAAATTATTTGTAACATTCGACAAGTAGAACAATGAATGGAACAGGTAGACGGTTGAAATCATTGTATATATTGCTTCTATATAGTCTAAGAAACATATATGCAAAGCATCCAAACAGTACAATTCGCCAATTTTTTGTTCTTCAAGTTTAAGTGAACAATGAGCCCCATTGTTAATCCTTTAAAGGAAATTATTTGTTAGTTTCGACAAGTAGAACAATGAATAGAACAGGTAGACGGTTGAAATCTTTGTATATATTGCTTCTATATAGTCTAAGAAACATATATGCAAAGCATCCAAACAGTACAATTCGCCAATTTTTTGTTCTTCAAGTTTAAGTAAACTACGATCCCCATTGTTAATCCCTTAACGGAAATTATTTGTAACTTTCGACAAGTAGAACAATGAATGGAACAGGTAGACGGTTGAAATCATTGTATATATATTGCTTCTATATAGTCTAAGAAACATATATGCAAAGCATCCAAACAGTACAATTCGCCAATTTTTTGTTCTTCAAGTTTAAGTAAACTACGATCCCCATTGTTAATCCCTTAACGGAAATTATTTGTAACTTTCGACAAGTAGAACAATGAATGGAACAGGTGGACGGTTGAAATCATTGTATATATTGCTTCTATATAGTCTAAGAAACATATATGCAAAGCATCCAAACAGTACAATTCGACAATTTTTTGCTCTTCAAGTTTAAGTGAACTACGAGCCCCATTGTTAATCGTTTAAAGGAAATTATTTGTAAATTTCGGCAAGTAGAACAATGAATGGAATAGGTAGACGGATGAAATCATTGTATATATTGCTTCTATATAATCTAAGAAACATATATGCAAAGCATCCAAACAGTACAATTCGCCAATTTTTTGTTCTTCAAGTTTAATTAAACTACGATCCCCATTGTTAATCCCTTAACGGAAATTATTTGTAACATTCGACAAGTAGAACAATGAATGGAACAGGTAGACGGTTGAAATCATTGTATATATTGCTTCTATATAGTCTAAGAAACATATATGCAAAGCATCCAAACAGTACAATTCGCCAATTTTTTGTTCTTCAAGTTTAAGTGAACAATGAGCCCCATTGTTAATCCTTTAAAGGAAATTATTTGTAACTTTCGACAAGTAGAACAATGAATGGAACAGGTAGACGGTTGAAATCTTTGTATATATTGCTTCTATATAGTCTAAGAAACATATATGCAAAGCATCCAAACAGTACCATTCGCCAATTTTTTGTTCTTCAAGTTTAAGTGAACAATGAGCCCCATTGTTAATCCTTTATCGGAAATTATTTGTAACTTTCGACAAGTAGAACAATGAATGGAACAGGTAGACGGTTGAAATCTTTGTATATATTGCTTCTATATAGTCTAAGAAACATATATGCAAAGCATCCAAACAGTACCATTCGCCAATTTTTTGTTCTTCAAGTTTAAGTAAACTACGATCCCCATTGTTAATCCCTTAACGGAAATTATTTGTAACATTCGACAAGTAGAACAATGAATGGAACAGGTAGACGGTTGAAATCATTGTATATATTGCTTCTATATAGTCTAAGAAACATATATGCAAAGCATCCAAACAGTACAATTCGCCAATTTTTTGTTCTTCAAGTTTAAGTGAACAATGAGCCCCATTGTTAATCCTTTAATGGAAATTATTTGTAACTTTCGACAAGTAGAACAATGAATGGATCATGTAGACGGTTGAAAAAATTGTATATATTGCTTGTATATAGTCTACGAAACATATATGCAAAGCATCCAAACAGTACAATTCGCCAATTTTTTGTACTTCAAGTTTAAGTGAACTACGAGCCCCATTGTTAATCCTTTAACGGAAATTAATTGTAACTTTCGACAAGTAGAACAATGAATGGAACAGGTAGACGGTTGAAATCTTTGTATATATTGCTTCTATATAGTCTAAGAAAAATATATGCAAAGCATCCAAACAGTACAATTCGCCAATTTTTTGTTCTTCAAGTTTAAGTGAACAATGAGCCCTAATGGTTAACACTTTATCGGAAATTATTTGTAAATTTCGCCAAGTAGAACAATGAATGGAACAGGTAGCCGGTTGAAATCTTTGTATATATTGCTTCTATATAGTCTAAGAAACATATATGCAAAGCATCCAAACAGTATAATTCGAGAATTTTTTGTTCTTCAAGTTTAAGTGGACAATGAGCCCCAATGGTTAATCCATTATCGGAAATTATTTGTAAATTTCGACAAGTAGAACAATGAATGGAACAGGTAGCCGGTTGAAATCAATGTATATATTGCTTTTATATAGTCTAAGAAACATAAATGCAATGCATCCAAACAGTACCATTCGCCAATTTCTTGTTCTTCAAGTTTAAGTGAACTACGAGCCCCATTCTTAATCCCTTAACGGAAATTAATTGTAACTTTCTACAAGTAGAACAATGATTGGAACACGTAGACGGTTGAAATCTTTGTATATATTGCTTCCATATAGTCTAAGAAACATGTACGCAAAGCATCCAAATAGTACAATTCGCCAATTTTTTGTTCTTCAAGTTTAAGTGAACTACGATCCCCATTGTTAATCCCTTAACGGAAATTATTTGTAACTTTCGACAAGTAGAACAGTGAATGGAACAGGTAGACGGTTGAAATCTTTGTATATATTGCTTCTATATAGTCTAAGAAACATATATGCAAAGCATCCAAACAGTACAATTCGCCAATTTTTTGTTCTTCAAGTTTAAGTAAACTACGATCCCCATTGTTAATCCCTTAACGGAAATTATTTGTAACATTCGAAAAGTAGAACAATGAATGGAACAGGTAGACGGTTGAAATCTTTGTATCTATTGCTTCTATATAGTATAAGAAACATATATGCAAAGCATCCAAACAGTACCATTCGCCTATTTTTTGTTCTTCAAGTTTAATTGAACTACGAGCCCCATTGTTAACACTTTAACGGAAATTATTTGTAACTTGCGACAAGTAGAACAATGAGTGGAACAGGTAGACGGTTGAAATCAATGTATATATTGCTTCTATATATTCTAAGAAACATATATGCAAAGCATCCAAACAGTACCATTCGCCAATTTTTTGTTCTTCAAGTTTAAGTGAACAATGAGCCCCATTGTTAATCCTTTATCGGAAATTATTTGTAACTTTCGACAAGTAGAACAATGAATGGAACAGGTAGACGGTTGAAATCCTTGTTTATATTGCTTCCATATAGTCTAAGAAACATATATGCAAAGCATCCAAACAGTACCATTCGCCAATTTCTTGTTCTTCAAGTTTAAGTGAACAACGAGCCCCATTGTTAATCCTTTAAAGGAAATTATTTGTAACTTTCGACAAGTAGAACAATGAATGGAACAGGTAGACGGTTGAAATCTTTGTATATATTGCTTCTATATAGTCTAAGAAACATATATGCAAAGCATCCAAACAGTACAATTCGCCAATTTTTTGTTCTTCAAGTTTAAGTGAACAATGAGCCCCAATGGTTAATCCTTTATCGGAAATTATTTGTAAATTTCGACAAGTAGAACAATGAATGGAACAGGTAGCCGGTTGAAATCTTTGTATATATTGCTTCTATATAGTCTAAGAAACATATATGCAAAGCATCCAAACAGTACAATTCGCCAATTTATTGTTCTTCAAGTTTAAGTAAACTACGATCCCCATTGTTAATCCCTTAACGGAAATTATTTGTAACTTTCGACAAGTAGAACAATGAATGGAACAGGTAGACGGTTGAAATCATTGTATATATTGCTTCTATATAGTCTAAGAAACATATATGCAAAGCATCCAAACAGTACAATTCGCCAATTTTTTGTTCTTCAAGTTTAAGTAAACTACGATCCCCATTGTTAATCCCTTAACGGAAATTATTTGTAACTTTCGACAAGTAGAACAATGAATGGAACAGGTAGACGGTTGAAATCATTGTATATATTGCTTCTATATAGTCTAAGAAACATATATGCAAAGCATCCAAACAGTACAATTCGCCAATTTTTTGTTCTTCAAGTTTAAGTAAACTACGATCCCTATTGTTAATCCCTTAACGGAAATTATTTGTAACTTTCGACAAGTAGAACAATGAATGGAACAGGTAGACGGTTGAAATCATTGTATATATTGCTTCTATATAGTCTAAGAAACATATATGCAAAGCATCCAAACAGTACAATTCGACAATTTTTTGCTCTTCAAGTTTAAGTGAACTACGAGCCCCATTGTTAATCCTTTAAAGGAAATTATTTGTAAATTTCGGCAAGTAGAACAATGAATGGAATAGGTAGACGGTTGAAATCATTGTATATATTGCTTCTATATAGTCTAAGAAACATATATGCAAAGCATCCAAACAGTACAATTCGCCAATTTTTTGTTCTTCAAGTTTAAGTAAACTACGATCCCCATTGTTAATCCCTAAACGGAAATTATTTGTAACATTCGACAAGTAGAACAATGAATGGAGCAGGTAGACGGTTGAAATCATTGCATATATTGCTTCTATATAGTCTATGAAACATATATGCAAAGTATCCAAACAGCACAATTCGCCAATTTTTTGTTCTTCAAGTTTAAGTGAACAATGAGCCCCATTGTTAATCCTTTAAAGGAAATTATTTGTAACTTTCGACAAGTAGAACAATGAATGGAACAGGTAGACGGTTGAAATCTTTGTATATATTGCTTCTATATAGTCTAAGAAACATATATGCAAAGCATCCAAACAGTACCATTCGCCAATTTTTTGTTCTTCAAGTTTAAGTGAACAATGAGCCCCATTGTTAATCCTTTATCGGAAATTATTTGTAACATTCGACAAGTAGAACAATGAATGGAACAGGTAGACGGTTGAAATCATTGTATATATTGCTTCTATATAGTCTAAGAAACATATATGCAAAGCATCCAAACAGTACAATTCGCCAATTTTTTGTTCTTCAAGTTTAAGTGAACAATGAGCCCCATTGTTAATCCTTTAAAGGAAATTATTTGTAACTTTCGACAAGTAGAACAATGAATGGAACAGGTAGACGGTTGAAATCTTTGTATATATTGCTTCTATATAGTCTAAGAAACATATATGCAAAGCATCCAAACAGTACCATTCGCCAATTTTTTGTTCTTCAAGTTTAAGAGAACAATGAGCCCCATTGTTAATCCTTTATCGGAAATTATTTGTAAGTTTCGACAAGTAGAACAATGAATGGAACAGGTAGAAGGTTGAAATCTTTGTATATATTGCTTCTATATAGTCTAAGAAACATATATGCAAAGCATCCAAACAGTACAATTCGACAATTTTTTGCTCTTCAAGTTTAAGTGAACTACGAGCCCCATTGTTAATCCTTTAAAGGAAATTAATTGTAAATTTCGGCAAGTAGAACAATGAATGGAACAGTTAGACGGTTGAAATATTTGTATATATTGCTTCTATATAATCTAAGAAACATATATGCAAAGCATCCAAACAGTACAATTCGACAATTTTTTGCTCTTCAAGTTTAAGTGAACTACGAGCCCCATTGTTAATGCCTTAACGGAAATTATTTGTAACTTTCGACAAGTAGAACAATGAATGGAACAGGTAGATGGTTGAAATCTTTGTATATATTGCTTCTATATAGTCTAAGAAACATATATGCAAAGCATCCAAACAGTACCATTCGCCAATTTTTTGTTCTTCAAGTTTAAGTGAACAATGAGCCCCATTGTTAATCCTTTATCGGAAATTATTTGTAACTTTCGACAAGTAGAACAATGAATGGAACAGGTAGACGGTTGAAATCTTTGTATATATTGCTTCCATATAGTCTAAGAAACATGTACGCAAAGCATCCAAATAGTACAATTCGCCAATTTTTTGTTCTTCAAGTTTAAGTGAACTACGATCCCCATTGTTAATCCCTTAACGGAAATTATTTGTAACTTTCGACAAGTAGAACAGTGAATGGAACAGGTAGACGGTTGAAATCTTTGTATATATTGCTTCTATATAGTCTAAGAAACATATATGCAAAGCATCCAAACAGTACAATTCGCCAATTTTTTGTTCTTCAAGTTTAAGTAAACTACGATCCCCATTGTTAATCCCTTAACGGAAATTATTTGTAACATTCGAAAAGTAGAACAATGAATGGAACAGGTAGACGGTTGAAATCTTTGTATCTATTGCTTCTATATAGTATAAGAAACATATATGCAAAGCATCCAAACAGTACCATTCGCCTATTTTTTGTTCTTCAAGTTTAATTGAACTACGAGCCCCATTGTTAACACTTTAACGGAAATTATTTGTAACTTGCGACAAGTAGAACAATGAGTGGAACAGGTAGACGGTTGAAATCAATGTATATATTGCTTCTATATATTCTAAGAAACATATATGCAAAGCATCCAAACAGTACCATTCGCCAATTTTTTGTTCTTCAAGTTTAAGTGAACAATGAGCCCCATTGTTAATCCTTTATCGGAAATTATTTGTAACTTTCGACAAGTAGAACAATGAATGGAACAGGTAGACGGTTGAAATCCTTGTTTATATTGCTTCCATATAGTCTAAGAAACATATATGCAAAGCATCCAAACAGTACCATTCGCCAATTTCTTGTTCTTCAAGTTTAAGTGAACAACGAGCCCCATTGTTAATCCTTTAAAGGAAATTATTTGTAACTTTCGACAAGTAGAACAATGAATGGAACAGGTAGACGGTTGAAATCTTTGTATATATTGCTTCTATATAGTCTAAGAAACATATATGCAAAGCATCCAAACAGTACAATTCGCCAATTTTTTGTTCTTCAAGTTTAAGTGAACAATGAGCCCCAATGGTTAATCCTTTATCGGAAATTATTTGTAAATTTCGACAAGTAGAACAATGAATGGAACAGGTAGCCGGTTGAAATCTTTGTATATATTGCTTCTATATAGTCTAAGAAACATATATGCAAAGCATCCAAACAGTACAATTCGCCAATTTATTGTTCTTCAAGTTTAAGTAAACTACGATCCCCATTGTTAATCCCTTAACGGAAATTATTTGTAACTTTCGACAAGTAGAACAATGAATGGAACAGGTAGACGGTTGAAATCATTGTATATATTGCTTCTATATAGTCTAAGAAACATATATGCAAAGCATCCAAACAGTACAATTCGCCAATTTTTTGTTCTTCAAGTTTAAGTAAACTACGATCCCCATTGTTAATCCCTTAACGGAAATTATTTGTAACTTTCGACAAGTAGAACAATGAATGGAACAGGTAGACGGTTGAAATCATTGTATATATTGCTTCTATATAGTCTAAGAAACATATATGCAAAGCATCCAAACAGTACAATTCGCCAATTTTTTGTTCTTCAAGTTTAAGTAAACTACGATCCCTATTGTTAATCCCTTAACGGAAATTATTTGTAACTTTCGACAAGTAGAACAATGAATGGAACAGGTAGACGGTTGAAATCATTGTATATATTGCTTCTATATAGTCTAAGAAACATATATGCAAAGCATCCAAACAGTACAATTCGACAATTTTTTGCTCTTCAAGTTTAAGTGAACTACGAGCCCCATTGTTAATCCTTTAAAGGAAATTATTTGTAAATTTCGGCAAGTAGAACAATGAATGGAATAGGTAGACGGTTGAAATCATTGTATATATTGCTTCTATATAGTCTAAGAAACATATATGCAAAGCATCCAAACAGTACAATTCGCCAATTTTTTGTTCTTCAAGTTTAAGTAAACTACGATCCCCATTGTTAATCCCTAAACGGAAATTATTTGTAACATTCGACAAGTAGAACAATGAATGGAGCAGGTAGACGGTTGAAATCATTGCATATATTGCTTCTATATAGTCTATGAAACATATATGCAAAGTATCCAAACAGCACAATTCGCCAATTTTTTGTTCTTCAAGTTTAAGTGAACAATGAGCCCCATTGTTAATCCTTTAAAGGAAATTATTTGTAACTTTCGACAAGTAGAACAATGAATGGAACAGGTAGACGGTTGAAATCTTTGTATATATTGCTTCTATATAGTCTAAGAAACATATATGCAAAGCATCCAAACAGTACCATTCGCCAATTTTTTGTTCTTCAAGTTTAAGTGAACAATGAGCCCCATTGTTAATCCTTTATCGGAAATTATTTGTAACATTCGACAAGTAGAACAATGAATGGAACAGGTAGACGGTTGAAATCATTGTATATATTGCTTCTATATAGTCTAAGAAACATATATGCAAAGCATCCAAACAGTACAATTCGCCAATTTTTTGTTCTTCAAGTTTAAGTGAACAATGAGCCCCATTGTTAATCCTTTAAAGGAAATTATTTGTAACTTTCGACAAGTAGAACAATGAATGGAACAGGTAGACGGTTGAAATCTTTGTATATATTGCTTCTATATAGTCTAAGAAACATATATGCAAAGCATCCAAACAGTACAATTCGACAATTTTTTGCTCTTCAAGTTTAAGTGAACTACGAGCCCCATTGTTAATCCTTTAAAGGAAATTAATTGTAAATTTCGGCAAGTAGAACAATGAATGGAACAGTTAGACGGTTGAAATATTTGTATATATTGCTTCTATATAATCTAAGAAACATATATGCAAAGCATCCAAACAGTACAATTCGACAATTTTTTGCTCTTCAAGTTTAAGTGAACTACGAGCCCCATTGTTAATGCCTTAACGGAAATTATTTGTAACTTTCGACAAGTAGAACAATGAATGGAACAGGTAGACGGTTGAAATCTTTGTATATATTGCTTCTATATAGTCTAAGAAACATATATGCAAAGCATCCAAACAGTACCATTCGCCAATTTTTTGTTCTTCAAGTTTAAGTGAACAATGAGCCCCATTGTTAATCCTTTATCGGAAATTATTTGTAACTTTCGACAAGTAGAACAATGAATGGAACAGGTAGACGGTTGAAATCTTTGTATATATTGCTTCTATATAGTCTAAGAAACATATATACAAAGCATCCAAACAGTACCATTCGCCAATTTTTTGTTCTTCAAGTTTAAGTAAACTACGATCCCCATTGTTAATCCCTTAACGGAAATTATTTGTAACATTCGACAAGTAGAACAATGAATGGAACACTTAGACGGTTGAAATCTTTGTATATATTGCTTCCATATAGACTAAGAAACATGTACGCAAAGCATCCAAACAGTACCATTCGCCAATTTTTTGTTCTTCAAGTTTAAGTGAACAATGAGCCCCAATGGTTAATCCTTTATCGGAAATTATTTGTAATTTTCGACAAGTAGAACAATGAATGGAACAGTTAGACGGTTGAAATATTTGTATATATTGCTTCTATATAATCTAAGAAACATATATGCAAAGCATCCAAACAGTACAATTCACCAATTTTTTGTTCTTCAAGTTTAAGTAAACTACGATCCCCATTGTTAATCCCTTAACGGAAATTATTTGTAACATTCGACAAGTAGAACAATGAATGGAACAGGTAGACGGTTGAAATCATTGTATATATTGCTTCTATATAGTCTAAGAAACATATATGCAAAGCATCCAAACAGTACAATTCGCCAATTTTTTGTTCTTCAAGTTTAAGAGAACAATGAGCCCCATTGTTAATCCTTTAAAGGAAATTATTTGTAACTTTCGACAAGTAGAACAATGAATGGAACAGGTAGACGGTTGAAATCTTTGTATACATTGCTTCTATATAGTCTAAGAAACATATATGCAAAGCATCCAAACAGTACCATTCGCCAATTTTTTGTTCTTCAAGTTTAAGTAAACTACGATCCCCATTGTTAATCCCTTAACGGAAATTATTTGTAACATTCGACAAGTAGAACAATGAATGGAACAGGTAGACGGTTGAAATCATTGTATATATTGCTTCTATATAGTCTAAGAAACATATATGCAAAGCATCCAAACAGTACGATTCGCCAATTTTTTGTTCTTCAAGTTTAAGTGAACAATGAGCCCCATTGTTAATCCTTTAAAGGAAATTATTTGTAACTTTCGACAAGTAGAACAATGAATGGAACAGGTAGACGGTTGAAATCTTTGTATATATTGCTTCTATATCGTATAAGAAACATATATGCAAAGCATCCAAACAGTACCATTCGCCAATTTTTTGTTCTTCAAGTTTAAGTGAACAATGAGCCCCATTGTTAATCCCTTAACGGAAATTATTTGTAACATTCGACAAGTAGAACAATGAATGGAACAGGTAGACGGTTGAAATCTTTGTATATATTGCTTCTATATAGTCTAAGAAACATATATGCAAAGCATCCAAACAGTACAATTCGCCAATTTTATGTTCTTCAAGTTTAAGTGAACAATGAGCCCCAATGGTTAATCCTTTATCGGAAATTATTTGTAAATTTCGACAAGTAGAACAATGAATGGAACAGGTAGCCGGTTGAAATCTTTGTATATATTGCTTCTATATAGTCTAAGAAACATATATGCAAAGCATCCAAACAGTACAATTCGCCAATTTATTGTTCTTCAAGTTTAAGTAAACTACGATCCCCATTGTTAATCCCTTAACGGAAATTATTTGTAAGTTTCGACAAGTAGAACAATGAATGGAATAGGTAGACGGTTGAAATCATTGTATATATTGCTTCTATATAGTCTAAGAAACATATATGCAAAGCATCCAAACAGTACAATTCGCCAATTTTTTGTTCTTCAAGTTTAAGTGAACTACGAGCCCCATTGTTAATCCTTTAAAGGAAATTATTTGTAACTTTCTACAAGTAGAACAATGAATATTACAGGTAGACGGGTGAAATCTTTCTATATATTGCTTCTAAATAGTCTAAGAAACATATATGCAAAGCATCCAAACAGTACCATTCGCCAATTTTTTGTTATTCAAGTGTAAGTGAACAATGAACCCCAATGGTTAATCCTTTATCGCAAATTATTTGTAATTTTCGACAAGTAGAACAATGAATGGAACAGGTAGATGGTTGAAATCTTTCTATATATTGCTTCTATATAGTCTAAGAAACATATATGCAAAGCATCCAAACAGTACAACTTGCCAATTTTTTGTACTTCAAGTTTAAGTGAATTACGGGCCCCATTGATAATCATGAAACGGAAATTATTTCTAACTTTCTACAAGTAGATCAATGAATGGAACAGGTAGACGGTTGAAATCATTGTATATATTGCTTCTACATAGTCTAAGAAACATATATGCAAAGCATCCAAACAGTACAATTCTCCAATTTTTTGTTCTTCAAGTTTAAGTAAACTACGATCCCCATTGTTAATCCCTTAACGGAAATTATTTGTAACTTTCGACAAGTAGAACAATGAATGGAACAGGTAGACGGTTGAAATCTTTGTATATATTGCTTCTATATAGTCTAAGAAACATATATGCAAAGCATCCAAACAGTACAATTCGCCAATTTATTGTTCTTCAAGTTTAAGTTAACAACGAGCCCCATTGTTAATCCTTTAAAGGAAATTATGTGTAAATTTCGACAAGTAGAACAATGATTGGAACACGTAGACGGTTGAAATCTTTGTATATATTGCTTCCATATAGTCTAAGAAACATGTACGCAAAGCATCCAAACAGTACCATTCGCCAATTTTTTGGTCTTCATGTTTAAGTGACCAATGAGCCCCAATGGTTAATCCTTTTTCGGAAATTATTTGTAATTTTCGACAAGTAGAACAATGAATGGAACAGGTAGACTGTTGTAATTATTGTATATATTGCTTCTATATAGTCTATGAATAATATATGCAAAGCATCCAAACAGTACAATTCGCCAATTTTTTGTTCTTCAAGTTTAAGTGAACAATGAGCCCCCTTGTTAATCCTTTAAAGGAAATTATTTGTAACTTTCGACAAGTAGAACAATGAATGGAACAGGTAGACGGTGAAATATTTGTATATATTGCTTCTATATAATATAAGAAACATATATTCAAAGCATCCAAACAGTACCATTCGCCAATTTTTTGTTCTTCAAGTTTAAGTGAACTACGAGCCCCATTGTTAACCCTTTAAAGGAAATTATTTGTAACTTGCGACAAGTAGAACAATGAGTGGATCAGGTAGACGGTTGAGATCATTGTATATATTGCTTCCATATAGTCTAAGTAACATATATGCCAAGCAACCAAACAGTACCATTCGCCAATTTTTTGATCTTCAGGTTTAAGTAAACTACGATCCCCATTGTTAATCCATTAACGGAAATTAATTGTAACTTTCTACAAGTAGAACAATAATTGGAACACGTAGACGGTTGAAATCATTGTATATATTGCTTCCATATAGTCTAAGAAACATATATGCAAAGCAACCAAACAGTACCATTCGCCAATTTTTTGATCTTCAGGTTTAAGTGAACAGCGAGCCCCATTGATAATCATGAAATGGAAATTATTTGTAACTTTCTACAAGTAGAACAATGAATAGTGCAGGTAGACGGGTGAAATCATTCTATATATTGCTTCTAAATAGTCTAAGAAACATATATGCAAAGCATCCAAACAGTACAATTCGCCAATTTTTTGTTCTTCAAGTTTAAGTGAACCATGAGACCCATTGTTAATCCTTTATCGGAAATTATTTGTAACTTTCGACAAGTAGAACAATGAATGGAACAGGTAGACGGTTGAAATCTTTGTATACATTGCTTCTATATAGTCTAAGAAACATGTACGCAAAGCATCCAAACAGTACCATTCGCCAATTTTTTGGTCTTCAAGTTTAAGTGAACTACGAGCCCCATTGTTAATCCTTTAAAGGAAATTATTTGTAACTTGCGACAAGTAGAACAATGAGTGGATCAGGTAGACGGTTGAGATCATTGTATATATTGCTTCCATATAGTCTAAGAAACATATATGCACAGCAACCAAACAGTACCATTCGCCAATTTTTTGATCTTCAGGTTTAAGTAAACTACGATCCCCATTGTTAATCCCTTAACGGAAATTAATTGTAACTTTCTACAAGTAGAACAATGATTGGAACACGTAGACGGTTGAAATCTTTGTATATATTGCTCCCATATAGTCTAAGAAACATATATGCAAAGCAACCAAACAGTACCATTCGCCAATTTTTTGATCTTTAGGTTTAAGTGAACAGCGAGCCCCATTGATAATCATGAAATGGAAATTATTTGTAACTTTCTACAAGTAGAACAATGAATAGTGCAGGTAGACGTGTGAAATCATTCTATATATTGCTTCTAAATAGTCTAAGAAACGTATATGCAAAGCATCCAAACAGTACAATTCGCCACTTTTTTGTTCTTCATGTTTAAGTGAACAATGAGCCCCATTGTTAATCCTTTATAGGAAATTATTTGTAACTTTCGACAAGTAGAACAATGAATGGAACAGGTAGACGGTTGAAATCATTATATATATTGCTTCTATATAGTCTAAGAAACATATATGCAAAGCATCCAAACAGTACAATTCGCCAATTTTTTGTTCTTCAAGTTTAAGTAAACTACGATCCCCTTTGTTAATCCCTTAACGGAAATTATTTGTAACATTCGACAAGTAGAACAATGAATGGAACAGGTAGACGGTTGAAATCATTGTATATATTGCTTCTATATAGTCTAAGAAACATATATGCAAAGCATCCAACCAGTACAATTCGCCAATTTTTTGTTCTTCTAGTTTAAGTGAACAATGAGCCCCAATGGTTAATCCTTTATCGGTAATTATTTGTAACTTTCGACAAGTAGAACAATGAATGGAACAGGTAGGCGGTTGAAATCTTTGTATACATTGCTTCTATATAGTCTAAGAAACATATATGCAAAGCATCCAAACAGTACAATTCGCCAATTTTTTGTTCTTCAAGTTTAAGTGAACTACGAGCCCCATTGTTAATCCTTTAAAGGAAATTATTTGTAACTTTCTACAAGTAGAACAATGAATATTACAGGTAGACGGGTGAAATCTTTCTATATATTGCTTCTAAATAGTCTAAGAAACATATATGCAAAGCATCCAAACAGTACCATTCGCCAATTTTTTGTTATTCAAGTGTAAGTGAACAATGAACCCCAATGGTTAATCCTTTATCGCAAATTATTTGTAATTTTCGACAAGTAGAACAATGAATGGAACAGGTAGATGGTTGAAATCTTTCTATATATTGCTTCTATATAGTCTAAGAAACATATATGCAAAGCATCCAAACAGTACAACTTGCCAATTTTTTGTACTTCAAGTTTAAGTGAATTACGGGCCCCATTGATAATCATGAAACGGAAATTATTTCTAACTTTCTACAAGTAGATCAATGAATGGAACAGGTAGACGGTTGAAATCATTGTATATATTGCTTCTACATAGTCTAAGAAACATATATGCAAAGCATCCAAACAGTACAATTCTCCAATTTTTTGTTCTTCAAGTTTAAGTAAACTACGATCCCCATTGTTAATCCCTTAACGGAAATTATTTGTAACTTTCGACAAGTAGAACAATGAATGGAACAGGTAGACGGTTGAAATCTTTGTATATATTGCTTCTATATAGTCTAAGAAACATATATGCAAAGCATCCAAACAGTACAATTCGCCAATTTATTGTTCTTCAAGTTTAAGTTAACAACGAGCCCCATTGTTAATCCTTTAAAGGAAATTATGTGTAAATTTCGACAAGTAGAACAATGATTGGAACACGTAGACGGTTGAAATCTTTGTATATATTGCTTCCATATAGTCTAAGAAACATGTACGCAAAGCATCCAAACAGTACCATTCGCCAATTTTTTGGTCTTCATGTTTAAGTGACCAATGAGCCCCAATGGTTAATCCTTTTTCGGAAATTATTTGTAATTTTCGACAAGTAGAACAATGAATGGAACAGGTAGACTGTTGTAATTATTGTATATATTGCTTCTATATAGTCTATGAATAATATATGCAAAGCATCCAAACAGTACAATTCGCCAATTTTTTGTTCTTCAAGTTTAAGTGAACAATGAGCCCCCTTGTTAATCCTTTAAAGGAAATTATTTGTAACTTTCGACAAGTAGAACAATGAATGGAACAGGTAGACGGTGAAATATTTGTATATATTGCTTCTATATAATATAAGAAACATATATTCAAAGCATCCAAACAGTACCATTCGCCAATTTTTTGTTCTTCAAGTTTAAGTGAACTACGAGCCCCATTGTTAACCCTTTAAAGGAAATTATTTGTAACTTGCGACAAGTAGAACAATGAGTGGATCAGGTAGACGGTTGAGATCATTGTATATATTGCTTCCATATAGTCTAAGTAACATATATGCCAAGCAACCAAACAGTACCATTCGCCAATTTTTTGATCTTCAGGTTTAAGTAAACTACGATCCCCATTGTTAATCCATTAACGGAAATTAATTGTAACTTTCTACAAGTAGAACAATAATTGGAACACGTAGACGGTTGAAATCATTGTATATATTGCTTCCATATAGTCTAAGAAACATATATGCAAAGCAACCAAACAGTACCATTCGCCAATTTTTTGATCTTCAGGTTTAAGTGAACAGCGAGCCCCATTGATAATCATGAAATGGAAATTATTTGTAACTTTCTACGAGTAGAACAATGAATAGTGCAGGTAGACGGGTGAAATCATTCTATATATTGCTTCTAAATAGTCTAAGAAACATATATGCAAAGCATCCAAACAGTACAATTCGCCAATTTTTTGTTCTTCAAGTTTAAGTGAACCATGAGACCCATTGTTAATCCTTTATCGGAAATTATTTGTAACTTTCGACAAGTAGAACAATGAATGGAACAGGTAGACGGTTGAAATCATTGTATACATTGCTTCTATATAGTCTAAGAAACATGTACGCAAAGCATCCAAACAGTACCATTCGCCAATTTTTTGGTCTTCAAGTTTAAGTGAACTACGAGCCCCATTGTTAATCCTTTAAAGGAAATTATTTGTAACTTGCGACAAGTAGAACAATGAGTGGATCAGGTAGACGGTTGAGATCATTGTATATATTGCTTCCATATAGTCTAAGAAACATATATGCACAGCAACCAAACAGTACCATTCGCCAATTTTTTGATCTTCAGGTTTAAGTAAACTACGATCCCCATTGTTAATCCCTTAACGGAAATTAATTGTAACTTTCTACAAGTAGAACAATGATTGGAACACGTAGACGGTTGAAATCTTTGTATATATTGCTCCCATATAGTCTAAGAAACATATATGCAAAGCAACCAAACAGTACCATTCGCCAATTTTTTGATCTTTAGGTTTAAGTGAACAGCGAGCCCCATTGATAATCATGAAATGGAAATTATTTGTAACTTTCTACAAGTAGAACAATGAATAGTGCAGGTAGACGTGTGAAATCATTCTATATATTGCTTCTAAATAGTCTAAGAAACGTATATGCAAAGCATCCAAACAGTACAATTCGCCACTTTTTTGTTCTTCATGTTTAAGTGAACAATGAGCCCCATTGTTAATCCTTTATAGGAAATTATTTGTAACTTTCGACAAGTAGAACAATGAATGGAACAGGTAGACGGTTGAAATCATTATATATATTGCTTCTATATAGTCTAAGAAACATATATGCAAAGCATCCAAACAGTACAATTCGCCAATTTTTTGTTCTTCAAGTTTAAGTAAACTACGATCCCCTTTGTTAATCCCTTAACGGAAATTATTTGTAACATTCGACAAGTAGAACAATGAATGGAACAGGTAGACGGTTGAAATCATTGTATATATTGCTTCTATATAGTCTAAGAAACATATATGCAAAGCATCCAACCAGTACAATTCGCCAATTTTTTGTTCTTCTAGTTTAAGTGAACAATGAGCCCCAATGGTTAATCCTTTATCGGTAATTATTTGTAACTTTCGACAAGTAGAACAATGAATGGAACAGGTAGGCGGTTGAAATCTTTGTATACATTGCTTCTATATAGTCTAAGAAACATATATGCAAAGCATCCAAACAGTACAATTCGCCAATTTTTTGTTCTTCAAGTTTAAGTGAACTACGAGCCCCATTGTTAATCCTTTAAAGGAAATTATTTGTAACTTTCTACAAGTAGAACAATGAATATTACAGGTAGACGGGTGAAATCTTTCTATATATTGCTTCTAAATAGTCTAAGAAACATATATGCAAAGCATCCAAACAGTACCATTCGCCAATTTTTTGTTATTCAAGTGTAAGTGAACAATGAACCCCAATGGTTAATCCTTTATCGCAAATTATTTGTAATTTTCGACAAGTAGAACAATGAATGGAACAGGTAGATGGTTGAAATCTTTCTATATATTGCTTCTATATAGTCTAAGAAACATATATGCAAAGCATCCAAACAGTACAACTTGCCAATTTTTTGTACTTCAAGTTTAAGTGAATTACGGGCCCCATTGATAATCATGAAACGGAAATTATTTCTAACTTTCTACAAGTAGATCAATGAATGGAACAGGTAGACGGTGAAATATTTGTATATATTGCTTCTATATAATATAAGAAACATATATTCAAAGCATCCAAACAGTACCATTCGCCAATTTTTTGTTCTTCAAGTTTAAGTGAACTACGAGCCCCATTGTTAACCCTTTAAAGGAAATTATTTGTAACTTGCGACAAGTAGAACAATGAGTGGATCAGGTAGACGGTTGAGATCATTGTATATATTGCTTCCATATAGTCTAAGTAACATATATGCCAAGCAACCAAACAGTACCATTCGCCAATTTTTTGATCTTCAGGTTTAAGTAAACTACGATCCCCATTGTTAATCCATTAACGGAAATTAATTGTAACTTTCTACAAGTAGAACAATAATTGGAACACGTAGACGGTTGAAATCTTTGTATATATTGCTTCCATATAGTCTAAGAAACATATATGCAAAGCAACCAAACAGTACCATTCGCCAATTTTTTGATCTTCAGGTTTAAGTGAACAGCGAGCCCCATTGATAATCATGAAATGGAAATTATTTGTAACTTTCTACAAGTAGAACAATGAATAGTGCAGGTAGACGGGTGAAATCATTCTATATATTGCTTCTAAATAGTCTAAGAAACATATATGCAAAGCATCCAAACAGTACAATTTGCCAATTTTTTGTTCTTCAAGTTTAAGTGAACCATGAGACCCATTGTTAATCCTTTATCGGAAATTATTTGTAACTTTCGACAAGTAGAACAATGAATGGAACAGGTAGACGGTTGAAATCTTTGTATACATTGCTTCTATATAGTCTAAGAAACATGTACGCAAAGCATCCAAACAGTACCATTCGCCAATTTTTTGGTCTTCAAGTTTAAGTGAACTACGAGCCCCATTGTTAATCCTTTAAAGGAAATTATTTGTAACTTGCGACAAGTAGAACAATGAGTGGATCAGGTAGACGGTTGAGATCATTGTATATATTGCTTCCATATAGTCTAAGAAACATATATGCACAGCAACCAAACAGTACCATTCGCCAATTTTTTGATCTTCAGGTTTAAGTAAACTACGATCCCCATTGTTAATCCCTTAACGGAAATTAATTGTAACTTTCTACAAGTAGAACAATGATTGGAACACGTAGACGGTTGAAATCTTTGTATATATTGCTCCCATATAGTCTAAGAAACATATATGCAAAGCAACCAAACAGTACCATTCGCCAATTTTTTGATCTTTAGGTTTAAGTGAACAGCGAGCCCCATTGATAATCATGAAATGGAAATTATTTGTAACTTTCTACAAGTAGAACAATGAATAGTGCAGGTAGACGTGTGAAATCATTCTATATATTGCTTCTAAATAGTCTAAGAAACATATATGCAAAGCATCCAAACAGTACAATTCGCCACTTTTTTGTTCTTCATGTTTAAGTGAACAATGAGCCCCATTGTTAATCCTTTATAGGAAATTATTTGTAACTTTCGACAAGTAGAACAATGAATGGAACAGGTAGACTGTTGAAATCATTATATATATTGCTTCTATATAGTCTAAGAAACATATATGCAAAGCATCCAAACAGTACAATTCGCCAATTTTTTGTTCTTCAAGTTTAAGTAAACTACGATCCCCTTTGTTAATCCCTTAACGGAAATTATTTGTAACATTCGACAAGTAGAACAATGAATGGAACAGGTAGACGGTTGAAATCATTGTATATATTGCTTCTATATAGTCTAAGAAACATATATGCAAAGCATCCAAACAGTACAATTCGCCAATTTTTTGTTCTTCTAGTTTAAGTGAACAATGAACCCCAATGGTTAATCCTTTATCGCAAATTATTTGTAATTTTCGACAAGTAGAACAATGAATGGAACAGGTAGATGGTTGAAATCTTTCTATATATTGCTTCTATATAGTCTAAGAAACATATATGCAAAGCATCCAAACAGTACAACTTGCCAATTTTTTGTACTTCAAGTTTAAGTGAATTACGGGCCCCATTGATAATCATGAAACGGAAATTATTTCTAACTTTCTACAAGTAGATCAATGAATGGAACAGGTAGACGGTTGAAATCATTGTATATATTGCTTCTACATAGTCTAAGAAACATATATGCAAAGCATCCAAACAGTACAATTCTCCAATTTTTTGTTCTTCAAGTTTAAGTAAACTACGATCCCCATTGTTAATCCCTTAACGGAAATTATTTGTAACTTTCGACAAGTAGAACAATGAATGGAACAGGTAGACGGTTGAAATCTTTGTATATATTGCTTCTATATAGTCTAAGAAACATATATGCAAAGCATCCAAACAGTACAATTCGCCAATTTATTGTTCTTCAAGTTTAAGTTAACAACGAGCCCCATTGTTAATCCTTTAAAGGAAATTATGTGTAAATTTCGACAAGTAGAACAATGATTGGAACACGTAGACGGTTGAAATCTTTGTATATATTGCTTCCATATAGTCTAAGAAACATGTACGCAAAGCATCCAAACAGTACCATTCGCCAATTTTTTGGTCTTCATGTTTAAGTGACCAATGAGCCCCAATGGTTAATCCTTTTTCGGAAATTATTTGTAATTTTCGACAAGTAGAACAATGAATGGAACAGGTAGACTGTTGTAATTATTGTATATATTGCTTCTATATAGTCTATGAATAATATATGCAAAGCATCCAAACAGTACAATTCGCCAATTTTTTGTTCTTCAAGTTTAAGTGAACAATGAGCCCCCTTGTTAATCCTTTAAAGGAAATTATTTGTAACTTTCGACAAGTAGAACAATGAATGGAACAGGTAGACGGTGAAATATTTGTATATATTGCTTCTATATAATATATGAAACATATATTCAAAGCATCCAAACAGTACCATTCGCCAATTTTTTGTTCTTCAAGTTTAAGTGAACTACGAGCCCCATTGTTAACCCTTTAAAGGAAATTATTTGTAACTTGCGACAAGTAGAACAATGAGTGGATCAGGTAGACGGTTGAGATCATTGTATATATTGCTTCCATATAGTCTAAGTAACATATATGCCAAGCAACCAAACAGTACCATTCGCCAATTTTTTGATCTTCAGGTTTAAGTAAACTACGATCCCCATTGTTAATCCATTAACGGAAATTAATTGTAACTTTCTACAAGTAGAACAATAATTGGAACACGTAGACGGTTGAAATCATTGTATATATTGCTTCCATATAGTCTAAGAAACATATATGCAAAGCAACCAAACAGTACCATTCGCCAATTTTTTGATCTTCAGGTTTAAGTGAACAGCGAGCCCCATTGATAATCATGAAATGGAAATTATTTGTAACTTTCTACAAGTAGAACAATGAATAGTGCAGGTAGACGGGTGAAATCATTCTATATATTGCTTCTAAATAGTCTAAGAAACATATATGCAAAGCATCCAAACAGTACAATTCGCCAATTTTTTGTTCTTCAAGTTTAAGTGAACCATGAGACCCATTGTTAATCCTTTATCGGAAATTATTTGTAACTTTCGACAAGTAGAACAATGAATGGAACAGGTAGACGGTTGAAATCTTTGTATACATTGCTTCTATATAGTCTAAGAAACATGTACGCAAAGCATTCAAACAGTACCATTCGCCAATTTTTTGGTCTTCAAGTTTAAGTGAACTACGAGCCCCATTGTTAATCCTTTAAAGGAAATTATTTGTAACTTGCGACAAGTAGAACAATGAGTGGATCAGGTAGACGGTTGAGATCATTGTATATATTGCTTCCATATAGTCTAAGAAACATATATGCACAGCAACCAAACAGTACCATTCGCCAATTTTTTGATCTTCAGGTTTAAGTAAACTACGATCCCCATTGTTAATCCCTTAACGGAAATTAATTGTAACTTTCTACAAGTAGAACAATGATTGGAACACGTAGACGGTTGAAATCTTTGTATATATTGCTCCCATATAGTCTAAGAAACATATATGCAAAGCAACCAAACAGTACCATTCGCCAATTTTTTGATCTTTAGGTTTAAGTGAACAGCGAGCCCCATTGATAATCATGAAATGGAAATTATTTGTAACTTTCTACAAGTAGAACAATGAATAGTGCAGGTAGACGTGTGAAATCATTCTATATATTGCTTCTAAATAGTCTAAGAAACATATATGCAAAGCATCCAAACAGTACAATTCGCCACTTTTTTGTTCTTCATGTTTAAGTGAACAATGAGCCCCATTGTTAATCCTTTATAGGAAATTATTTGTAACTTTCGACAAGTAGAACAATGAATGGAACAGGTAGACGGTTGAAATCATTATATATATTGCTTCTATATAGTCTAAGAAACATATATGCAAAGCATCCAAACAGTACAATTCGCCAATTTTTTGTTCTTCAAGTTTAAGTAAACTACGATCCCCTTTGTTAATCCCTTAACGGAAATTATTTGTAACATTCGACAAGTAGAACAATGAATGGAACAGGTAGACGGTTGAAATCATTGTATATATTGCTTCTATATAGTCTAAGAAACATATATGGAAAGCATCCAACCAGTACAATTCGCCAATTTTTTGTTCTTCTAGTTTAAGTGAACAATGAGCCCCAATGGTTAATCCTTTATCGGTAATTATTTGTAACTTTCGACAAGTAGAACAATGAATGGAACAGGTAGGCGGTTGAAATCTTTGTATACATTGCTTCTATATAGTCTAAGAAACATATATGCAAAGCATCCAAACAGTACAATTCGCCAATTTTTTGTTCTTCAAGTTTAAGTGAACTACGAGCCCCATTGTTAATCCTTTAAAGGAAATTATTTGTAACTTTCTACAAGTAGAACAATGAATATTACAGGTAGACGGGTGAAATCTTTCTATATATTGCTTCTAAATAGTCTAAGAAACATATATGCAAAGCATCCAAACAGTACCATTCGCCAATTTTTTGTTATTCAAGTGTAAGTGAACAATGAACCCCAATGGTTAATCCTTTATCGCAAATTATTTGTAATTTTCGACAAGTAGAACAATGAATGGAACAGGTAGATGGTTGAAATCTTTCTATATATTGCTTCTATATAGTCTAAGAAACATATATGCAAAGCATCCAAACAGTACAACTTGCCAATTTTTTGTACTTCAAGTTTAAGTGAATTACGGGCCCCATTGATAATCATGAAACGGAAATTATTTCTAACTTTCTACAAGTAGATCAATGAATGGAACAGGTAGACGGTTGAAATCATTGTATATAATGCTTCTACATAGTCTAAGAAACATATATGCAAAGCATCCAAACAGTACAATTCTCCAATTTTTTGTTCTTCAAGTTTAAGTAAACTACGATCCCCATTGTTAATCCCTTAACGGAAATTATTTGTAACTTTCGACAAGTAGAACAATGAATGGAGCAGGTAGACGGTTGAAATCATTGTATATATTGCTTCTATATAGTCTAAGAAACATATATGCAAAGCATCCAAACAGTACAATTCGCCAATTTATTGTTCTTCAAGTTTAAGTTAACAACGAGCCCCATTGTTAATCCTTTAAAGGAAATTATGTGTAAATTTCGACAAGTAGAACAATGATTGGAACACGTAGACGGTTGAAATCTTTGTATATATTGCTTCCATATAGTCTATGAAACATGTACGCAAAGCATCCAAACAGTACCATTCGCCAATTTTTTGGTCTTCATGTTTAAGTGAACTACGAGCCCCATTGTTAATACTTTAACGGAAATTATTTGTAACTTGCGACAAGTAGAACAATGAATGGAACAGGTAGCCGGTTGAAATCAATGTATATATTGCTTCTATATAGTCTAAGAAACATATATGCAAAGCATCCAAACAGTACAATTCGCCAATTTATTGTTCTTCAAGTTTAAGTTAACAACGAGCCCCATTGTTAATCCTTTAAAGGAAATTATGTGTAAATTTCGACAAGTAGAACAATGATTGGAACACGTAGACGGTTGAAATCTTTGTATATATTGCTTCCATATAGTCTATGAAACATGTACGCAAAGCATCCAAACAGTACCATTCGCCAATTTTTTGGTCTTCATGTTTAAGTGAACTACGAGCCCCATTGTTAATACTTTAACGGAAATTATTTGTAACTTGCGACAAGTAGAACAATGAATGGAACAGGTAGCCGGTTGAAATCAATGTATATATTGCTTCTATATAGTCTAAGAAACATCTATGCAAAGCATCCAAACAGTACCATTCGCCAATTTTTTGTTCTTCAAGTTTAAGTGAACTACGAGCCCCATTGTTAATCCTTTAACGGAAATTAATTGTAACTTTCTACAAGTAGAACAATGATTGGAACACGTAGACGGTTGAAATCTTTGTATATATTGCTTCTATAAAGTCTAAGAAACATATATGCAAATCATCCAAACAGTACAATTCGCCAATTATTTGTTCTTCAAGTTTAAGTGAACTACGAGCCCCATTGTTAATACTTTAACGGAAATTATTTGTAACTTGCGACAAGTAGAACAATGAATGGAACAGGTAGACGGTTGAAATCTTTGTATATATTGCTTCCATATAGTCTAAGAAACATATATGCAAAGCATCCAAACAGTACCATTCGCCAATTTTTTGTTCTTCAAGTTTAAGTGAACAATGAGACCCATTGTTAATCCTTTATCGGAAATTATTTGTAACTTTCGACAAGTAGATCAATGAATGGAACAGGTAGACGGTTGAAATCTTTGTATATATTGCTTCTATATAGTCTAAGAAACATATATGCAAATCATCCAAACAGTACAATTCGCCAATTATTTGATCTTCAAGTTTAACTGAACTACGAGCCCCATTGTTAATACTTTAACGGAAATTATTTGTAAATTTCGACAAGTAGAACAATGAATGGAACAGGTAGCCGGTTGAAATCAATGTATATATTGCTTCTATATAGTCTACGAAACATATATGCAAATCATCCAAACAGTACAATTCGCCAATTATTTGAACTTCAAGTTTAAGTGAACTACGAGCCCCATTGTTAATACTTTAACGGAAATTATTTGTAACATTCGACAAGTAGAACAATGAATGGAACAGGTAGACGGTTGAAATCATTGTATATATTGCTTCTATATAGTCTAAGAAACATATATGCAAAGCATCCAAACAGTACAATTCGCCAATTTTTTGTTCTTCAAGTTTAAGGGAACAATGAGCCCCAATGGTTAATCCTTTATCGGTAATTATTTGTAACTTTCGACAAGTAGAACAATGAATGGAACAGGTAGACGGTTGAAATCCTTGTATATATTGCGTCTATATAATCTAAGAAACATATATGCAAAGCATCCAAACAGTACAATTCGCCAATTTTTTGTTCTTCAAGTTTAAGTGAACAATGAGCCCCAATGGTTAATCCTTTATCGGTAATTATTTGTAACTTTCGACAAGTAGAACAATGAATGGAACAGGTAGACGGTTGAAATCCTTGTATATATTGCGTCTATATAATCTAAGAAACATATATGCAAAGCATCCAAACAGTACCATTCGCAGATTTTTTGTTCTTCAAGTTTAAGTGAACAATGAGCCCCAATGGTTAATCCTTTATCGGAAATTATTTGTAATTTTCGACAAGTAGAACAATGAATGGAACAGGTAGACGGTTGAAATCTTTGTATATATTGCTTCTATATAGTCTAAGAAACATATATGCAAAGCATCCAAACAGTACAATTCGCCAATTTTCTGTTCTTCAAGTTTAAGTGAACAATGAGCCCCATTGTTAATCCTTTAAAGGAAACTATTTGTAAATTTCGACAAGTAGAACAATGAATGGAACAGGTAGACTGTTGAAATCATTGTATATATTGCTTCTATATAGTCTAAGAAACATATATGCAAAGCATCCAAACAGTACAATTCGCCAATTTTTTGTTCTTCAAGTTTAAGTGTACAGCGAGCCCCATTGATAATCATTAAATGGAAACTATTTGTAACTTTCTACAAGTAGAACAATGAATGGTACAGGTAGACGGGTGAAATCTTTCTATATATTGCTTCTAAATAGTCTAAGAAACATCTATGCAAAGCATCCAAACAGTACAATTCGCCAATTTTTTGTTCTTCAAGTTTAAGTAAACTACGATTCCCATTGTTAATCCCTTAACGGAAATTATTTGTAACTTTCGACAAGTAGAACAATGAATGGAACAGGTAGACGGTTGAAATCATTGTATATATTGCTTCTATATAGTCTAAGAAACATATATGGAAAGCATCCAAACAGTACAATTCGACAATTTTTTGCTCTTCAAGTTTAAGTGAACTACGAGCCCCATTGCTAATCCTTTAAAGGAAATTATTTGTAAATTTCGGCAAGTAGAACAATGAATGGAATAGGTAGACGGTTGAAATCATTGTATATATTGCTTCTATATAGTCTAAGAAACATATATGCAAAGCATCCAAACAGTACAATTCGCCAATTTTTTGTTCTTCAAGTTTAAGTGAACAACGAGCCCCATTGTTAATCCTTTAAAAGAAATTATTTGTAAATTTCGACAAGTAGAACAATGATTGGAACACGTAGACGGTTGAAATCTTTGTATATATTGCTTCCATATAGTCTAAGAAACATGTACGCAAAGCATCCAAACAGTGCCATTCGCCAATTTTTTGTTCTTCAAGTTTAAGTGAACAATGAGCCTCAATGGTTAATCCTTTATCGGAAATTATTTGTAATTTTCGACAAGTAGAACAATGAATGGAACAGTTAGAAATATTTGTATATATTGCTTCTATATAATCTAAGAAACATATAAGCAAAGCATCTAAACAGTAACAATCGCCAATTTTTTGATCTTCAAGTTTAAGTGAAAAGCGAGCCCCATTGATAATCATGAAATGGAAATTATTTGTAACTTTCTACAAGTAGAACAATGAATAGTACAGGTAGACGGGTGAAATCTTTCTATATATTGCTTCTATATAGTCTAAGAAACATCTATGCAAAGCATCCAAACAGTACAATTCGCCAATTTTTTCTTCTTCAAGTTTAAGTGAACTACGAGCCCCATTGTTAATCCTTTAAAGGAAATTATTTGTAAATTTCGACAAGTAGAACAATGAATGGAACTGGTAGCCGGTTGAAATCTTTGTATATATTGCTTCTATATAGTCTAAGAAACATATATGCAAAGCATCCAAACAGTACCATTCGCCAATTTTTTGTTCTTCAAGTTTAAGTAAACTACGAGCCCCATTGTTAATCCCTTAACGGAAATTAATTGTAACTTTCTACAAGTAGAACAATGATTGGAACACGTAGACGGTTGAAATCTTTGTATATATTGCTTCCAGATAGTCTAAGAAACATGTCCGCAAAGCATCCAAACAGTACAATTCGCCAATTTTTTGTTCTTCAAGTTTAAGTGAACTAAGATCCCCATTGTTAATCCCTTAACGGAAATTATTTGTAACTTTCGACAAGTAGAACAATGAATGGAAAAGGTAGACGGTTGAAATCTTTGTATATATTGCTACTATATAGTCTAAGAAACATATATGCAAAGCATCCAAACAGTACAATTCGCCAATTTTTTGCTCTTCAAGTTTAAGTGAACTACGGGCACCATTTTTAATCCTTTAAAGGAAATTATTTGTAACATTCGACAAGTAGAACAATGAATGGAACAGGTAGACGGTTGAAATCATTGTATATATTGCTTCTATATAGTCTAAGAAACATATATGCAAAGCATCCAAACAGTACAATTCGCCAATTTTTTGTTCTTCAAGTTTAAGTGAACAATGAGCCCCATTGTTAATCCTTTAATGGAAATTATTTGTAACTTTCGACAAGTAGAACAATGAATGGAACAGGTAGACTGTTGAAATCATTGCATATATTGCTTCTATATAGTCTAAGAAATATATATGCAAAGCATCCAAACAGTACAATTCGCCAATTTTTTGTTCTTCAAGTTTAAGTGAACAGCGAGCCCCATTCATAATCATTAAATGGACACTATTTGTAACTTTCTACAAGTAGAACAATGAATAGTACAGGTAGACGGGTGAAATCTTTCTATATATTGCTTCTAAATAGTCTAAGAAACATCTATGCAAAGCATCCAAACAGTACAATTCGCCAATTTTTTGTTCTTCAAGTTTAAGTAAACTACGATCCCCATTGTTAATCCCTTAACGGAAATTATTTGTAACTTTCGACAAGTAGATCAATGAATGGAACAGGTAGACGGCTGAAATCATTGTATATATTGCTTCTATATAGTCTAAGAAACATATATGCAAAGCATCCAAACAGTACAATTCGCCAATTTTTTGTTCTTCAAGTTTAAGTAAACTACGATCCCCATTGTTAATCCCTTAACGGAAATTATTTGTAACTTTCGACAAGTAGAACAATGTATGGAACAGGTAGACGGTTGAAATCATTGTATATATTGCTTCTATATAGTCTAAGAAACATATATGCAAAGCATCCAAACAATACAATTCGACAATTTTTTGCTCTTCAAGTTTAAGTGAACTACGAGCCCCATTGTTAATCCTTTAAAGGAAATTATTTGTAAATTTCGACAAGTAGAACAATGATTGGAACACGTAGACGGTTGAAATCTTTGTATATATTGCTTCCATATAGTCTAAGAAACATGTACGCAAAGCATCCAAACAGTACCATTCGCCAATTTTTTGTTCTTCAAGTTTAAGTGAACAATGAGCCCCAATGGTTAATCCTTTATCGGTAATTATTTGTAACTTTCGACAAGTAGAACAATGAATGGAACTGGTAGACGGTTGAAATCCTTGTATATATTGCGTCTATATAGTCTAAGAAACATATATGCAAAGCATCAAAACAGTACAATTCGCCAATTTATTGTTCTTCAAGTTTAAGTGAACAACGAGCCCCATTGTTAATCCTTTAAAGGAAATTATTTGTAAATTTCGACAAGTAGAACAATGAATGGAACAGGTAGACTGTTGAAATCATTGTATATATTGCTTCTGTATAGTCTAAGAAACATATATGCAAAGCGTCCAAACAGTACTATTCGCCAATTATTTGATCTTCAAGTTTAAGTGAACTACGAGCCCCATTGTTAATACTTTATCGGTAATTATTTGTAACTTTCGACAAGTAGAACAATGAATGGAACAGGTAGACGGTTGAAATCATTGTATATATTGCTTCTATATAGTCTACGAAACAAATATGCAAATCATCCAAACAGTACAATTCGCCAATTTTTTGTACTTCAAGTTTAAGTGAACTACGAGCCCCATTGTTAATCCTTTAACGGAAATTAATTGTAACTTTCTACAAGTAGAACAATGAATAGAACAGGTAGACGGTTGAAATCTTTGTATATATTGCGTCTATATAGTCTAAGAAACATATATGCAAAGCATCAAAACAGTACAATTCGCCAATTTATTGTTCTTCAAGTTTAAGTGAACAACGAGCCCCATTGTTAATCCTTTAAAGAAAATTATTTGTAAATTTCGACAAGTAGAACAATGAATGGAACAGGTAAACGGTTGAAATCTTTGTATATATTGCTTCTATATAGTCTAAGAAACATATATGCAAAGCGTCCAAACAGTACTATTCGCCAATTATTTGATCTTCAAGTTTAAGTGAACTACGAGCCCCATTGTTAATACTTTATCGGTAATTATTTGTAACTTTCGACAAGTAGAACAATGAATGGAACAGGTAGACGGTTGAAATCTTTGTATATATTGCTTCTATATAATCTAAGAAACATATATGCAAAGCATCTAAACAGTAACAATCGCCAATTTTTTGATCTTCAAGTTTAAGTGATCAGCGAGCCCCATTGTTAAAACTTTAACGGAAATTATTTGTAACTTGCGACAAGTAGAACAATGAATGGAACAGGTAGACGGTTGAAATCATTATATATATTGCTTCTACATAGTCTAAGAAACATATATGCAAAGCATCCAAACAGTACCATTCGCCAATTTTTTGTTCGTCAAGTTTGTGTGAACTACGAGCCCCATTGTTAATACTTTAACGGAAATTAATTGTAATTTTGTACAAGTAGAACAATGAATGGAACAGGTAGACGGAGGAAATCCTTCTATATATTGCTTCTATATAGTCTAAGAAACATATATGCAAAGAATCCAAACAGTACAATTCGCCAATTTTTTGCTCTTCAAGGTTAAGCGAACTACGAGCCCCATTGTTAATCCTTTAAAGGAAATTATTTGTAAATTTCGACAAGTAGAACAATGATTGGAACACGTAGACAGTTAAAATCTTTGTATATATTGCTTCCATATAGTCTAAGAAACATGTACGCAAAGCATCCAAACAGTACCATTCGCCAATTTTTTGCTCTTCAAGTTTAAGTGACCAATGAGCCCCAATGGTTAATCCTTTTTCGGAAATTATTTGTTACATTCGACAAGTAGTACAATGAATGGAACAGGTAGACGGTTGAAATCTTTGTATATATTGCTTCTATATAGCCTAAGAAACCTATATGCAAAGCATCTAAACAGTAACAATCGCCAATTTTTTGATCTTCAAGTTTAAGTGAACAGCGAGCCCCATTGATAATCATGAAATGGAAATTATTTGTGACTTTCTACAGGTAGAACTATGAATGGAATAGGTACACGGTTGAAATCATTGTATATATTGCTTCTATATAGTCTAAGAAACATATATGCAAAGCGTCCAAACAGTACAATTCGCCAATTTTTTGCTCTTCAAGTTTAAGTGAACTACGGGCACCATTTTTAATCCTTTAAAGGAAATTAGTTCTAAATTTCGACAAGTAAAACAATGATTGGAACACGTAGACGATTGAAATCTATGTATATATTGCTTCCATGTAGTCTAAGAAACATGTATGCAAAGCATCCAAACAGTACCAATCGCCAATTTTTTGTTCTTCAAGTTTAAGTGAACTACGAGCCCCATTGTTATTACTTTATCGGTAATTATTTGTAACTTTCGACAAGTATAACAATGAATGGAACAGGTAGACGGTTGAAATCATTGTATATATTGCTTCTATATAATCTAAGAGACACATATGCAAAGCATCCAAACAGTACAATTCGCCAATTATTTCATCTTCATGTTTAAGTGAACTACGAGCCCCATTGTTAATCCTTTAAAGGAAATTATTTGTAAATTTCGACAAGTAGAACAATGAATGGATCATGTAGACGGTTGAAATCATTGTATATATTGCTTCTATATAGTCTACGAAACGAATATGCAAATCATCCAAACAGTACAATTCGCCAATTTTTTGTACTTCAAGTTTAAGTGAACTACGAGCCCCATTGTTAATCCTTTAACGGAAATTAATTGTAACTTTCTACAAGTAGAACAATGAATAGAACAGGTAGACGGTTGAAATCTTTGTATATGATGCTTCTATATAGTCTAAGAAACATATATGCATAGCGTCCAAACAGTACAATTCGCCAATTTTTTGCTCTTCAAGTTTAAGTTAACTACGAGCCCCATTGTTAATCCTTTAAAGGAAATTATTTGTAAATTTCGACAAGTAGAACAATGAATGGAACAGGTAGACTGTTGAAATCATTGTATATATTGCTCCTATATAGTCTAAGAAACATATATGCAAAGCATCCAAACAGTACACTTCGCCAATTTTTTGTTCTTCAAGTTTAAGTAAACTACGATCCCCATTGTTAATCCCTTAACGGAAATTATTTGTAAATTTCGACAAGTAGAACAATGATTGGAACACTTAGACTGTTGAAATCTTTGTATATATTGCTTCTATATAGTCTACGAAACAAATATGCAAATCATCCAAACAGTACAATTCGCCAATTATTTCATCTTCATATTTAAGTGAACTACGAGCCCCATTGTTAATCCTTTAAAGGAAATTATTTGTAAATTTCGACAAGTAGAACAATGAATGGATCATGTAGACGGTTGAAATCATTGTATATATTGCTTCTATATAGTCTACGAAACAAATATGCAAATCATCCAAACAGTACAATTCGCCAATTTTTTGTACTTCAAGTTTAAGTGAACTACGAGCCCCATTGTTAATCCTTTAACGGAAATTAATTGTAACTTTCTACAACTAGAACAATGAATAGAACAGGTAGACGGTTGAAATCTTTGTATATGATGCTTCTATATAGTCTAAGAAACATATATGCATAGCGTCCAAACAGTACAATTCGCCAATTTTTTGCTCTTCAAGTTTAAGTTAACTACGAGCCCCATTGTTAATCCTTTAAAGGAAATTATTTGTAAATTTCGACAAGTAGAACAATGAATGGAATAGGTAGACTGTTGAAATCATTGTATATATTGCTCCAATATAGTCTAAGAAACATATATGCAAAGCATCCAAACAGTACAATTCGCCAATTTTTTGTTCTTCAAGTTTAAGTAAACTACGATCCCCATTGTTAATCCCTTAACGGAAATTATTTGTAACTTTCGACAAGTAGAACAATGAATGGAACAGGTAGACGGTTGAAATCATTGTATATATTGCTTCTATATAATCTAAGAGACACATATGCAAAGCATCCAAACAGTACAATTCGACAATTATTTCATCTTCATGTTTAAGTGAACTACGAGCCCCATTGTTAATCCTTTAAAGGAAATTATTTTTAAATTTCGACGAGTAGAACAATGAATGGAATAGGTAGACGGTTGAAATCATTGTATATCTTGCTTCTATATAGTCTAAGAAACATATATGCAAAGCATCCAAACAGTACAATTCGCCAATTTTTTGTTCTTCAAGTTTAAGTGAACAATGAGCCCCAATGGTTAATCCTTTATCGGTAATTATTTGTAACTTTCGACAAGTAGAACAATGAATGGAACAGGTAGACGGTTGAAATCCTTGTATATATTGCGTCTATATAGTCTAAGAAACATATATGCAAAGCATCCAAACAGTACAATTCGCCAATTTATTGTTCTTCTAGTTTAAGTGAACTACGGGCCCCATTTTTAATCCTTTAAAGGAAATTAGTTCTAAATTTCGACAAGTAAAACAATGATTGGAACACGTAGACGATTGAAATCTATGTATATATTGCTTCCATGTAGTCTAAGAAACATGTATGCAAAGCATCCAAACAGTACCAATCGCCAATTTTTTGTTCTTCAAGTTTAAGTGAACAACGAGCCCCAATGGTTAATCCTTTATCGGAAATTATTTGTAACTTTCGACAAGTAGAACAATGAATGGAACAGGTAGACGGTTGAATTCTTTGTATATATTGCTTCTATATAGTCTAAGAAACGTATATGCAAAGCATTCAAACAGTACAATTCGCCAATTTATTGTTCTTCAAGTTTAAGTGAACAACGAGCCCCATTGTTAATCCTTTAAAGGAAATTAGTTCTAAATTTCGACAAGTAAAACAATGATTGGAACACGTAGACGATTGAAATCTATGTATATATTGCTTCCATATAGTCTAAGAAACATGTATGCAAAGCATCCAAACAGTACCAATCGCCAATTTTTTGTTCTTCAAGTTTAAGTGAACAACGAGCCCCAATGGTTAATCCTTTATCGGAAATTATTTGTAACTTTCGACAAGTAGAATAATGAATGGAACAGGTAGACGGTTGAATTCTTTGTATATATTGCTTCTATATAGTCTAAGAAACATATATGCAAAGCATCCAAACAGTACAATTCGCCAATTTATTGTTCTTCAAGTTTAAGTGAACAACGAGCCCCATTGTTAATCCTTTAAAGGAAATTATTTGTAAATTTCGACAAGTAGAACAATGATTGGAACACTTAGACTGTTGAAATCTTTGTATATATTGCTTCTATATAGTCTACGAAACAAATATGCAAATCATCCAAACAGTACAATTCGCCAATTATTTCATCTTCATATTTAAGTGAACTACGAGCCCCATTGTTAATCCTTTAAAGGAAATTATTTGTAAATTTCGACAAGTAGAACAATGATTGGAACACTTAGACTGTTGAAATCTTTGTATATATTGCTTCTATATAGTCTACGAAACAAATATGCAAATCATCCAAACAGTACAATTCGCCAATTTATTGTTCTTCAAGTTTAAGTAAACTACGATCCCCATTGTTAATCCCTTAACGGAAATTATTTGTAACTTTCGACAAGTAGAACAATGATTGGAACACTTAGACTGTTGAAATCTTTGTATATATTGCTTCTATATAGTCTACGAAACAAATATGCAAATCATCCAAACAGTACAATTCGCCAATTATTTCATCTTCATATTTAAGTGAACTACGAGCCCCATTGTTAATCCTTTAAAGGAAATTATTTGTAAATTTCGACAAGAAGAACAATGAATGGATCATGTAGACGGTTGAAATCATTGTATATATTGCTTCTATATAGTCTACGAAACAAATATGCAAATCATCCAAACAGTACAATTCGCCAATTTTTTGTACTTCAAGTTTAAGTGAACTACGAGCCCCATTGTTAATCCTTTAACGGAAATTAATTGTAACTTTCTACAAGTAGAACAATGAATAGAACAGGTAGACGGTTGAAATCTTTGTATATGATGCTTCTATATAGTCTAAGAAACATATATGCATAGCGTCCAAACAGTACAATTCGCCAATTTTTTATTCTTCAAGTTTAAGTTAACTACGAGCCCCATTGTTAATCCTTTAAAGGAAATTATTTGTAAATTTCGACAAGTAGAACAATGAATGGAATAGGTAGACTGTTGAAATCATTGTATATATTGCTCCTATATAGTCTAAGAAACATATATGCAAAGCATCCAAACAGTACAATTCGCCAATTTTTTGTTCTTCAAGTTTAAGTAAACTACGATCCCCATTGTTAATCCCTTAACGGAAATTATTTGTAACTTTCGACAAGTAGAACAATGAATGGTACAGGTAGACGGTTGAAATCATTGTATATATTGCTTCTATATAATCTAAGAGACACATATGCAAAGCATCCAAACAGTACAATTCGACAATTATTTCATCTTCATGTTTAAGTGAACTACGAGCCCCATTGTTAATCCTTTAAAGGAAATTATTTTTAAATTTCGACGAGTAGAACAATGAATGGAATAGGTAGACGGTTGAAATCATTGTATATCTTGCTTCTATATAGTCTAAGAAACATATATGCAAAGCATCCAAATAGTACAATTCGCCAATTTTTTGTTCTTCAAGTTTAAGTGAACAATGAGCCCCAATGGTTAATCCTTTATCGGTAATTATTTGTAACTTTCGGCAAGTAGAACAATGAATGGAACAGGTAGACGGTTGAAATCCTTGTATATATTGCGTCTATATAGTCTAAGAAACATATATGCAAAGCATCCAAACAGTACAATTCGCCAATTTATTGTTCTTCTAGTTTAAGTGAACTACGGGCCCCATTTTTAATCCTTTAAAGGAAATTATTTCTAAATTTCGACAAGTAAAACAATGATTGGAACACGTAGACGATTGAAATCTATGTATATATTGCTTCCATGTAGTCTAAGAAACATGTATGCAAAGCATCCAAACAGTACCAATCGCCAATTTTTTGTTCTTCAAGTTTAAGTGAACAACGAGCCCCAATGGTTAATCCTTTATCGGAAATTATTTGTAACTTTCGACAAGTAGAACAATGAATGGAACAGGTAGACGGTTGAATTCTTTGTATATATTGCTTCTATATAGTCTAAGAAACGTATATGCAAAGCATCCAAACAGTACAATTCGCCAATTTATTGTTCTTCAAGTTTAAGTGAACAACGAGCCCCATTGTTAATCCTTTAAAGGAAATTATTTGTAAATTTCGACAAGTAGAACAATGATTGGAACACTTAGACTGTTGAAATCTTTGTATATATTGCTTCCATATAGTCTAAGAAACATGTACGCAAAGCATCCAAACAATACCATTTGCCAATTTTTTGGTCTTCAAGTTTAAGTGAACAATGAGACCCAATGGTTAATCCGTTATCGGAAATTATTTGTAACTTTCGACAAGTAGAACAATGATTGGAATAGGTAGACGATTGAAATCATTGTATATATTGCTTCCATATAGTCTAAGAAACATATATGGAAAGCATCCAAACAGTACAATTCGCCAATTTTTTGTTCTTCAAGTTTAAGTGAACTACGGGCCCCATTTTTAATCCTTTAAAGGAAATTAGTTCTAAATTTCGACAAGTAAAACAATGATTGGAACACGTAGACGATTGAAATCTATGTATATATTGCTTCCATGTAGTCTACGAAACATGTATGCGAAGCATCCAAACAGTACCAATCGCCAATTTTTTGTTCTTCAAGTTTAAGTGAACAACGAGCCCCATTGATAATCATGAAAGGGAAATTATTTGTAACTTGCGACAAGTAGAACAATGAATGGAACAGGTAGACGGTTGAAATCATTGTAAATATTGCTTCTATATAATCTAAGAGACACATATGCAAAGCATCCAAACAGTACAATTCGCCAATTATTTCTTCTTCATGATTAAGTGAACTACGAGCCCCATTGTTAATCCTTTATCGGTAATTATTTGTAACTTTCGACAAGTAGAACAATGAATGGAACAGGTAGACGGTTGAAATCATTGTATATATTGCTTCTATATAGTCTACGAAACAAATATGCAAATCATCCAAACAGTACAATTCGCCAATTTTTTGTACTTCAAGTTTAAGTGAACTACGAGCCCCATTGTTAATCCTTTAACGGAAATTAATTGTAACTTTCTACAAGTAGAACAATGAATAGAACAGGTAGACGGTTGAAATCTTTGTATATATTGCGTCTATATAGTCTAAGAAACATATATGCAAAGCATCAAAACAGTACAATTCGCCAATTTATTGTTCTTCAAGTTTAAGTGATCAGCGAGCCCCATTGTTAAAACTTTAACGGAAATTATTTGTAACTTGCGACAAGTAGAACAATGAATGGAACAGGTAGACGGTTGAAATCATTATATATATTGCTTCTACATAGTCTAAGAAACATATATGCAAAGCATCCAAACAGTACCATTCGCCAATTTTTTGTTCGTCAAGTTTGTGTGAACTACGAGCCCCATTGTTAATACTTTAACGGAAATTAATTGTAATTTTCTACAAGTAGATCAATGAATGGAACAGGTAGACGGAGGAAATCCTTCTATATATTGCTTCTATATAGTCTAAGAAACATATATGCAAAGAATCCAAACAGTACAATTCGCCAATTTTTTGCTCTTCAAGTTTAAGCGAACTACGAGCCCCATTATTAATCCTTTAAAGGAAATTATTTGTAAATTTCGACAAGTAGAACAATGATTGGAACACGTAGACAGTTAAAATCTTTGTATATATTGCTTCCATATAGTCTAAGAAACATGTACGCAAAGCATCCAAACAGTACCATTCGCCAATTTTTTGCTCTTCAAGTTTAAGTGACCAATGAGCCCCAATGGTTAATCCTTTTTCGGAAATTATTTGTTACATTCGACAAGTAGTACAATGAATGGAACAGGTAGACGGTTGAAATCTTTGTATATATTGCTTCTATATAGCCTAAGAAACCTATATGCAAAGCATCTAAACAGTAACAATCGCCAATTTTTTGATCTTCAAGTTTAAGTGAACAGCGAGCCCCATTTTTAATCCTTTAAAGGAAATTATTTCTAAATTTCGACAAGTAAAACAATGATTGGAACACGTAGACGATTGAAATCTATGTATATATTGCTTCCATGTAGTCTAAGAAACATGTATGCAAAGCATCCAAACAGTACCAATCGCCAATTTTTTGTTCTTCAAGTTTAAGTGAACAACGAGCCCCAATGGTTAATCCTTTATCGGAAATTATTTGTAACTTTCGACAAGTAGAACAATGAATGGAACAGGTAGACGGTTGAATTCTTTGTATATATTGCTTCTATATAGTCTAAGAAACGTATATGCAAAGCATCCAAACAGTACAATTCGCCAATTTATTGTTCTTCAAGTTTAAGTGAACAACGAGCCCCATTGTTAATCCTTTAAAGGAAATTATTTGTAAATTTCGACAAGTAGAACAATGATTGGAACACTTAGACTGTTGAAATCTTTGTATATATTGCTTCCATATAGTCTAAGAAACATGTACGCAAAGCATCCAAACAATACCATTTGCCAATTTTTTGGTCTTCAAGTTTAAGTGAACAATGAGACCCAATGGTTAATCCGTTATCGGAAATTATTTGTAACTTTCGACAAGTAGAACAATGATTGGAATAGGTAGACGATTGAAATCATTGTATATATTGCTTCCATATAGTCTAAGAAACATATATGGAAAGCATCCAAACAGTACAATTCGCCAATTTTTTGTTCTTCAAGTTTAAGTGAACTACGGGCCCCATTTTTAATCCTTTAAAGGAAATTAGTTCTAAATTTCGACAAGTAAAACAATGATTGGAACACGTAGACGATTGAAATCTATGTATATATTGCTTCCATGTAGTCTACGAAACATGTATGCGAAGCATCCAAACAGTACCAATCGCCAATTTTTTGTTCTTCAAGTTTAAGTGAACAACGAGCCCCATTGATAATCATGAAAGGGAAATTATTTGTAACTTGCGACAAGTAGAACAATGAATGGAACAGGTAGACGGTTGAAATCATTGTAAATATTGCTTCTATATAATCTAAGAGACACATATGCAAAGCATCCAAACAGTACAATTCGCCAATTATTTCTTCTTCATGATTAAGTGAACTACGAGCCCCATTGTTAATCCTTTATCGGTAATTATTTGTAACTTTCGACAAGTAGAACAATGAATGGAACAGGTAGACGGTTGAAATCATTGTATATATTGCTTCTATATAGTCTACGAAACAAATATGCAAATCATCCAAACAGTACAATTCGCCAATTTTTTGTACTTCAAGTTTAAGTGAACTACGAGCCCCATTGTTAATCCTTTAACGGAAATTAATTGTAACTTTCTACAAGTAGAACAATGAATAGAACAGGTAGACGGTTGAAATCTTTGTATATATTGCGTCTATATAGTCTAAGAAACATATATGCAAAGCATCAAAACAGTACAATTCGCCAATTTATTGTTCTTCAAGTTTAAGTGATCAGCGAGCCCCATTGTTAAAACTTTAACGGAAATTATTTGTAACTTGCGACAAGTAGAACAATGAATGGAACAGGTAGACGGTTGAAATCATTATATATATTGCTTCTACATAGTCTAAGAAACATATATGCAAAGCATCCAAACAGTACCATTCGCCAATTTTTTGTTCGTCAAGTTTGTGTGAACTACGAGCCCCATTGTTAATACTTTAACGGAAATTAATTGTAATTTTCTACAAGTAGATCAATGAATGGAACAGGTAGACGGAGGAAATCCTTCTATATATTGCTTCTATATAGTCTAAGAAACATATATGCAAAGAATCCAAACAGTACAATTCGCCAATTTTTTGCTCTTCAAGTTTAAGCGAACTACGAGCCCCATTATTAATCCTTTAAAGGAAATTATTTGTAAATTTCGACAAGTAGAACAATGATTGGAACACGTAGACAGTTAAAATCTTTGTATATATTGCTTCCATATAGTCTAAGAAACATGTACGCAAAGCATCCAAACAGTACCATTCGCCAATTTTTTGCTCTTCAAGTTTAAGTGACCAATGAGCCCCAATGGTTAATCCTTTTTCGGAAATTATTTGTTACATTCGACAAGTAGTACAATGAATGGAACAGGTAGACGGTTGAAATCTTTGTATATATTGCTTCTATATAGCCTAAGAAACCTATATGCAAAGCATCTAAACAGTAACAATCGCCAATTTTTTGATCTTCAAGTTTAAGTGAACAGCGAGCCCCATTGATAATCATGAAATGGAAATTATTTGTGACTTTCTACAGGTAGAACTATGAATGGAATAGGTACACGGTTGAAATCATTGTATATATTGCTTCTATATAGTCTAAGAAACATATATGCAAAGCGTCCAAACAGTACAATTCGCCAATTTTTTGCTCTTCAAGTTTAAGTGAACTACGAGCCCCATTGTTATTACTTTATTGGTAATTATTTGTAACTTTCGACAAGTAGAACAATGAATGGAACAGGTAGACGGTTGAAATCATTGTATATATTGCTTCTATATAATCTAAGAGACACATATGCAAAGCATCCAAACAGTACAATTCGCCAATTATTTCATCTTCATGTTTAAGTGAACTACGAGCCCCATTGTTAATCCTTTAAAGGAAATTATTTGTAAATTTCGACAAGTAGAACAATGAATGGATCATGTAGACGGTTGAAATCATTGTATATATTGCTTCTATATAGTCTACGAAACATATATGCAAATCATCCAAACAGTACAATTCGCCAATTTTTTGTACTTCAAGTTTAAGTGAACTACGAGCCCCATTGTTAATCCTTTAACGGAAATTAGTTGTAACTTTCTACAAGTAGAACAATGAATAGAACAGGTAGACGGTTGAAATCTTTGTATATGATGCTTCTATATAGTCTAAGAAACATATATGCATAGCGTCCAAACAGTACAATTCGCCAATTTTTTGCTCTTCAAGTTTAAGTTAACTACGAGCCCCATTGTTAATCCTTTAAAGGAAATTATTTGTAAATTTCGACAAGTAGAACAATGAATGGAACAGGTAGACTGTTGAAATCATTGTATATATTGCTCCTATATAGTCTAAGAAACATATATGCAAAGCATCCAAACAGTACACTTCGCCAATTTTTTGTTCTTCAAGTTTAAGTAAACTACGATCCCCATTGTTAATCCCTTAACGGAAATTATTTCTAACTTTCGACAAGTAGAACAATGAATGGAACAGGTAGACGGTTGAAATCATTGTATATATTGCTTCTATATAATCTAAGAGACACATATGCAAAGCATCCAAACAGTACAATTCGACAATTATTTCATCTTCATGTTTAAGTGAACTACGAGCACCTTTGATAATCCTTTAAAGGAAATTATTTGTAAATTTCGACAAGTGGAACAATGAATGGATCATGTAGACGGTTGAAATCATTGTATATATTGCTTCTATATAGTCTACGAAACAAATATGCAAATCATCCAAACAGTACAATTCGCCAATTTTTTGTACTTCAAGTTTAAGTGAACTACGAGCCCCATTGTTAATCCTTTATCGGTAATTATTTGTAACTTTCGACAAGTAGAACAATGAATGGAACAGGTAAACGGTTGAAATCCTTGTATATATTGCGTCTATATAGTCTAAGAAACATATATGCAAAGCATCCAAACAGTACAATTCGCCAATTTATTGTTCTTCTAGTTTAAGTGAACTACGGGCCCCATTTTTAATCCCTTAACGGAAATTATTTGTAACTTTCGACAAGTAGAACAATGAATGGAACAGGTAGACGGTTGAAATCATTGTATATATTGCTTCTATATAATCTAAGAGACACATATGCAAAGCATCCAAGCAGTACAATTCGACAATTATTTCATCTTCATGTTTAAGTGAACTACGAGCCCCATTGTTAATCATTTAAAGGAAATTAATTGTAACTTTCTACAAGTAGAACAATGAATAGAACAGGTAGACGGTTGAAATCTTTGTATATGATGCTTCTATATAGTCTAAGAAACATATATGCATAGCGTCCAAACAGTACAATTCGCCAATTTTTTGCTCTTCAAGTTTAAGTTAACTACGAGCCCCATTGTTAATCCTTTAAAGGAAATTATTTGTAAATTTCGACAAGTAGAACAATGAATGGAATAGGTAGACTGTTGAAATCATTGTATATATTGCTCCTATATAGTCTAAGAAACATATATGCAAAGCATCCAAACAGTACAATTCGCCAATTTTTTGTTCTTCAAGTTTAAGTAAACTACGATCCCCATTGTTAATCCCTTAACGGAAATTATTTGTAACTTTCGACAAGTAGAACAATGAATGGAACAGGTAGACGGTTGAAATCATTGTATATATTGCTTCTATATAATCTAAGAGACACATATGCAAAGCATCCAAGCAGTACAATTCGACAATTATTTCATCTTCATGTTTAAGTGAACTACGAGCCCCATTGTTAATCCTTTAAAGGAAATTATTTTTAAATTTCGACGAGTAGAACAATGAATGGAATAGGTAGACGGTTGAAATCATTGTATATCTTGCTTCTATATAGTCTAAGAAACATATATGCAAAGCATCCAAACAGTACAATTCGCCAATTTTTTGTTCTTCAAGTTTAAGTGAACAATGAGCCCCAATGGTTAATCCTTTATCGGTAATTATTTGTAACTTTCGACAAGTAGAACAATGAATGGAACAGGTAAACGGTTGAAATCCTTGTATATATTGCGTCTATATAGTCTAAGAAACATATATGCAAAGCATCCAAACAGTACAATTCGCCAATTTATTGTTCTTCTAGTTTAAGTGAACTACGGGCCCCATTTTTAATCCTTTAAAGGAAATTAGTTCTAAATTTCGACAAGTAAAACAATGATTGGAACACGTAGACGATTGAAATCTATGTATATATTGCTTCCATGTAGTCTAAGAAACATGTATGCAAAGCATCCAAACAGTACCAATCGCCAATTTTTTGTTCTTCAAGTTTAAGTGAACAACGAGCCCCAATGGTTAATCCTTTATCGGAAATTATTTGTAACTTTCGACAAGTAGAACAATGAATGGAACAGGTAGACGGTTGAATTCTTTGTATATATTGCTTCTATATAGTCTAAGAAACGTATATGCAAAGCATCCAAACAGTACAATTCGCCAATTTATTGTTCTTCAAGTTTAAGTGAACAACGAGCCCCATTGTTAATCCTTTAAAGGAAATTATTTGTAAATTTCGACAAGTAGAACAATGATTGGAACACTTAGACTGTTGAAATCTTTGTATATATTGCTTCCATATAGTCTAAGAAACATGTACGCAAAGCATCCAAACAATACCATTTGCCAATTTTTTGGTCTTCAAGTTTAAGTGAACAATGAGACCCAATGGTTAATCCGTTATCGGAAATTATTTGTAACTTTCGACAAGTAGAACAATGAATGGAATAGGTAGACGATTGAAGTCATTGTATATATTGCTTCCATATAGTCTAAGAAACATATATGGAAAGCATCCAAACAGTACAATTCGCCAATTTTTTGTTCTTCAAGTTTAAGTGAACTACGGGCCCCATTTTTAATCCTTTAAAGGAAATTAGTTCTAAATTTCGACAAGTAAAACAATGATTGGAACACGTAGACGATTGAAATCTATGTATATATTGCTTCCATGTAGTCTACGAAACATGTATGCGAAGCATCCAAACAGTACCAATCGCCAATTTTTTGTTCTTCAAGTTTAAGTGAACAACGAGCCCCATTGATAATCATGAAAGGGAAATTATTTGTAACTTGCGACAAGTAGAACAATGAATGGAACAGGTAGACGGTTGAAATCATTGTAAATATTGCTTCTATATAATCTAAGAGACACATATGCAAAGCATCCAAACAGTACAATTCGCCAATTATTTCATCTTCATGATTAAGTGAACTACGAGCCCCATTGTTAATCCTTTAAAGGAAATTATTTGTAAATTTCGACAAGTAGAACAATGAATGGATCATGTAGACGTTTGAAATCATTGTATATATTGCTTCTATATAGTCTACGAAACAAATATGCAAAGCATCCAAACAGTACAATTCGCCAATTTTTTGTTCTTCAAGTTTAAGTGAACTACGAGCCTCATTGTTAATCCTTTAACGGAAATTAGTTTTAAATTTCGACAAGTAGAACAATGATTGGAACACGTAGACGGTTGAAATCCTTGTATATATTGCGTCTATATAGTCTAAGAAACATATATGCAAAGCATCCAAACAGTACAATTCGCCAATTTATTGTTCTTCAAGTTTAAGTGAACAACGAGCCCCAATGGTTAATCCTTTATCGGAAATTATTTGTAACTTTCGACAAGTAGAATAATGAATGGAACAGGTAGACGGTTGAATTCTTTGTATATATTGCTTCTATATAGTCTAAGAAACATATATGCAAAGCATCCAAACAGTACAATTCGCCAATTTATTGTTCTTCAAGTTTAAGTGAACAACGAGCCCCATTGTTAATCCTTTAAAGGAAATTATTTGTAAATTTCGACAAGTAGAACAATGATTGGAACACGTAGACGGTTGAAATCTTTGTATATATTGCTTCCATACAGTCTAAGAAACATGTACGCAAAGCATCCAAACAGTACCATTCGCCAATTTTTTGTTCTTCAAGTTTAAGTGAACAATGAGCCCCAATGGTTAATCCTTTATCGGAAATTATTTGTAATTTTCGACAAGTAGAACAATGAATGGAACAGGTAGACGGTTGAAATCTTTGTATATATTGCTTCTATATAATCTAAGAAACATATATGCAAACCATCAAAACTGTACCATTCGCCAATTTTTTGTTCTTCAAGTTTAAGTGAACAACGAGCCACATTGATAATCATGAAACGGAAATTATTTGTAACTTTCTACAAGTAGAACAATGAATAGAACAGGTAGACGGGTGAAATCTTTCTATATATTGCTTCTAAATAGTCTAAGAAACATATATGCAAAGCATCCAAACAGTACAATTCGCCAATTTTTTGTTCTTCAAGTTTAAGTGAACAATGAGACCCAATGGTTAATCCGTTATCGGAAATTATTTGTAACTTTCGACAAGTAGAACAATGAATGGAATAGGTAGACGATTGAAATCATTGTATATATTGCTTCCATATAGTCTAAGAAACATATATGCAAAGCATCCAAACAGTACAATTCGCCAATTTTTTGTTCGTCAAGTTTAAGTGAACAACGAGCCCCATTGTTAATCCTTTAAAGGAAATTATTTGTAAATTTCGACAAGTAGAACAATGATTGGAACACGTAGACGGTTGAAATCTTTGTATATATTGCTTCCATACAGTCTAAGAAACATGTACGCAAAGCATCCAAACAGTACCATTCGCCAATTTTTTGTTCTTCAAGTTTAAGTGAACAACGAGCCCCAATGGTTAATCCTTTATCGGAAATTATTTGTAATTTTCGACAAGTAGAACAATGAATGGAACAGGTAGACGGTTGAAATCTTTGTATATATTGCTTCTATATAATCTAAGAAACATATATGCAAACCATCAAAACTGTACCATTCGCCAATTTTTTGTTCTTCAAGTTTAAGTGAACAACGAGCCACATTGATAATCATGAAACGGAAATTATTTGTAACTTTCTACAAGTAGAACAATGAATAGAACAGGTAGACGGGTGAAATCTTTCTATATATTGCTTCTAAATAGTCTAAGAAACATATATGCAAAGCATCCAAACAGTACAATTCGCCAATTTTTTGTTCTTCAAGTTTAAGTGAACAATGAGACCCAATGGTTAATCCGTTATCGGAAATTATTTGTAACTTTCGACAAGTAGAACAATGAATGGAATAGGTAGACGATTGAAATCATTGTATATATTGCTTCCATATAGTCTAAGAAACATATATGCAAAGCATCCAAACAGTACAATTTGCCAATTTTTTGTTCTTCAAGTTTAAGTGAACTACGGGCCCCATTTTTAATCCTTTAAAGGAAATTAGTTCTAAATTTCGACAAGTAGAACAATGATTGGAACACGTAGACGGTTGAAATCCTTGTATATATTGCGTCTATATAGTCTAAGAAACATATATGCAAAGCATCCAAACAGTACAATTCGCCAATTTATTATTCTTCAAGTTTAAGTGAACTACGGGCCCCATTTTTAATCCTTTAAAGGAAATTAGTTCTAAATTTCGACAAGTAAAACAATGATTGGAACACGTAGACGATTGAAATCTATGTATATATTGCTTCCATGTAGTCTAAGAAACATGTATGCAAAGCATCCAAACAGTACTAATCGCCAATTTTTTGTTCTTCAAGTTTAAGTGAACAACGAGCCCCAATGGTTAATCCTTTATCGGAAATTATTTGTAACTTTCGACAAGTAGAATAATGAATGGAACAGGTAGACGGTTGAATTCTTTGTATATATTGCTTCTATATAGTCTAAGAAACATATATGCAAAGCATCCAAACAGTACAATTCGCCAATTTATTGTTCTTCAAGTTTAAGTGAACAACGAGCCCCATTGTTAATCCTTTAAAGGAAATTATTTGTAAATTTCGACAAGTAGAACAATGATTGGAACACGTAGACGGTTGAAATCTTTGTATATATTGCTTCCATACAGTCTAAGAAACATGTACGCAAAGCATCCAAACAGTACCATTCGCCAATTTTTTGTTCTTCAAGTTTAAGTGAACAATGAGCCCCAATGGTTAATCCTTTATCGGAAATTATTTGTAATTTTCGACAAGTAGAACAATGAATGGAACAGGTAGACGGTTGAAATCTTTGTATATATTGCTTCTATATAATCTAAGAAACATATATGCAAACCATCAAAACTGTACCATTCGCCAATTTTTTGTTCTTCAAGTTTAAGTGAACAACGAGCCACATTGATAATCATGAAACGGAAATTATTTGTAACTTTCTACAAGTAGAACAATGAATAGAACAGGTAGACGGGTGAAATCTTTCTATATATTGCTTCTAAATAGTCTAAGAAACATATATGCAAAGCATCCAAACAGTACAATTCGCCAATTTTTTGTTCTTCAAGTTTAAGTGAACAATGAGACCCAATGGTTAATCCGTTATCGGAAATTATTTGTAACTTTCGACAAGTAGAACAATGAATGGAATAGGTAGACGATTGAAATCATTGTATATATTGCTTCCATATAGTCTAAGAAACATATATGCAAAGCATCCAAACAGTACAATTCGCCAATTTTTTGTTCGTCAAGTTTAAGTGAACAACGAGCCCCATTGTTAATCCTTTAAAGGAAATTATTTGTAAATTTCGACAAGTAGAACAATGATTGGAACACGTAGACGGTTGAAATCTTTGTATATATTGCTTCCATACAGTCTAAGAAACATGTACGCAAAGCATCCAAACAGTACCATTCGCCAATTTTTTGTTCTTCAAGTTTAAGTGAACAATGAGCCCCAATGGTTAATCCTTTATCGGAAATTATTTGTAATTTTCGACAAGTAGAACAATGAATGGAACAGGTAGACGGTTGAAATCTTTGTATATATTGCTTCTATATAATCTAAGAAACATATATGCAAACCATCAAAACTGTACCATTCGCCAATTTTTTGTTCTTCAAGTTTAAGTGAACAACGAGCCACATTGATAATCATGAAACGGAAATTATTTGTAACTTTCTACAAGTAGAACAATGAATAGAACAGGTAGACGGGTGAAATCTTTCTATATATTGCTTCTAAATAGTCTAAGAAACATATATGCAAAGCATCCAAACAGTACAATTCGCCAATTTTTTGTTCTTCAAGTTTAAGTGAACAATGAGACCCAATGGTTAATCCGTTATCGGAAATTATTTGTAACTTTCGACAAGTAGAACAATGAATGGAATAGGTAGACGATTGAAATCATTGTATATATTGCTTCCATATAGTCTAAGAAACATATATGCAAAGCATCCAAACAGTACAATTCGCCAATTTTTTGTTCTTCAAGTTTAAGTGAACTACGGGCCCCATTTTCAATCCTTTAAAGGAAATTAGTTCTAAATTTCGACAAGTAGAACAATGATTGGAACACGTAGACGGTTGAAATCCTTGTATATATTGAGTCTATATAGTCTAAGAAACATATATGCAAAGCATCCAAACAGTACAATTCGCCAATTTATTATTCTTCAAGTTTAAGTGAACTACGGGCCCCATTTTTAATCCTTTAAAGGAAATTAGTTCTAAATTTCGACAAGTAAAACAATGATTGGAACACGTAGACGATTGAAATCTATGTATATATTGCTTCCATGTAGTCTAAGAAACATGTATGCAAAGCATCCAAACAGTACCAATCGCCAATTTTTTGTTCTTCAAGTTTAAGTGAACAACGAGCCCCAATGGTTAATCCTTTATCGGAAATTATTTGTAACTTTCGACAAGTAGAATAATGAATGGAACAGGTAGACGGTTGAATTCTTTGTATATATTGCTTCTATATAGTCTAAGAAACATATATGCAAAGCATCCAAACAGTACAATTCGCCAATTTATTGTTCTTCAAGTTTAAGTGAACAACGAGCCCCATTGTTAATCCTTTAAAGGAAATTATTTCTAAATTTCGACAAGTAGAACAATGAATGGATCATGTAGACGGTTGAAATCATTGTATATATTGCTTCTATATAGTCTACGAAACATATATGCAAAGCATCCAAACAGTACCATTCGCCAATTTTTTGTTCTTCAAGTTTAAGTGAATTACGAGCCCCATTGTTAATCCTTTAAAGGAAATTATTTGTAACTTTCGACAAGTAGAACAATGAATGGAACAGGTAGACGGTTGAAATCTTTGTATATATTGCTTCTCTATAATCTAAGAAACATATATGCAAAGCATCCAAACAGTACCATTCGCCAATTTTTTGTTCTTCAAGTTTAAGTGAACTACGAGCCCCGTTGTTAATCCTTTAAAGGAAATTATTTGTAAATTTCGACAAGTAGAACAATGAATGGAACAGGTAGACTGTTGAAATCATTGTATATATTGCTTCTATATAGTCTAAGAAACATATATGCAAAGCATCCAAACAGTACAATTCGCCAATTTTTTGTTCTTCAAGTTTAAGTGAACTACGAGCCCCATTGTTAATCCTTTAAAGGAAATTATTTCTAAATTTCGACAAGTAGAACAATGAATGGATCATGTAGACGGTTGAAATCATTGTATATATTGCTTCTATATAGTCTAAGAAACATATATGCAAAGCGTCCAAACAGTACAATTCGCCAATTTTTTGCTCTTCAAGTTTAAGTGAACTAGGAGCCCCATTGTTAATCCTTTATCGGAAATTATTTGTAACTTTCGACAAGTAGAACAATGAATGGAATAGGTAGACTGTTGAAATCATTGTATATATTGCTTCTATATAGTCTAAGAAACATATATGCAAAGCATCCAAACAGTACCATTCGCCAATTTTTTGTTCTTCAAGTTTAAGTGAACTACGAGCCCCATTGTTAATCCTTTAAAGGAAATTATTTGTAAATTTCGACAAGTAGAACAATGAATGGAATAGGTAGACTGTTGAAATCATTGTATATATTGCTTCTATATAGTCTAAGAAACATATATGCAAAGCATCCAAACAGTACCATTCGCCAATTTTTTGTTCTTCAAGTTTAAGTGAACTACGAGCCTCATTGTTAATCCTTTAAATGAAATTATTTGTAAATTTCGACAAGTAGAACAATGATTGGACCACGTAGACGGTTGAAATCTTTGTATATATTGCTTCCATATAGTCTAAGAAACATGTACGCAAAGCATCCAAACAATACCATTTGCCAATTTTTTGGTCTTCAAGTTTAAGTGAACAATGAGACCCAATGGTTAATCCTTTATCGGAAATTATTTGTAATTTTCGACAAGTAGAACAATGAATAGAACAGGTAGACGGTTGAAATCTTTGTATATGTTGCTTCTATATAGTCTACGAAACCTATATGCAAAGCATCTAAACAGTAACAATCGCCAATTTTTTGATCTTCAAGTTTAAGTGAACAATGAGCCCCAATGGTTAATCCTTTATCGGTAATTATTTGTAACTTTCGACAAGTAGAACAATGAATGGAACAGGTAGACGGTTGAATTCTTTGTATACATTGCTTCTATATAGTCTAAGAAACATATATGCAAAGCATCTAAACGGTAACAATCGCCAATTTTTTGATCTTCAAGTTTAAGTGAACAGCGAGCCCCATTGATAATCATGAAATGGAAATTATTTGTAACTTTCTACAAGTAGAACAATGAATAGTACAGGTAGACGGGTGAAATCTTTCTATATATTGCTTCTAAATAGTCTAAGAAACATATATGGAAAGCATCCAAACAGTACAATTCGCCAATTTTTTGTTCTTCAAGTTTAAGTGAACTACGAGCCCCATTGTTAATCCTTTAAAGGAAATTATTTCTAAATTTCGACAAGTAGAACAATGAATGGATCATGTAGACGGTTGAAATCATTGTATATATTGCTTCTATATAGTCTACGAAACATATATGCAAAGCATCCAAACAGTACCATTCGCCAATTTTTTGTTCTTCAAGTTTAAGTGAATTACGAGCCCCATTGTTAATCCTTTAAAGGAAATTATTTGTATCTTTCGACAAGTAGAACAATGAATGGAACAGGTAGACGGTTGAAATCTTTGTATATATTGCTTCTCTATAATCTAAGAAACATATATGCAAAGCATCCAAACAGTACCATTCGCCAATTTTTTGTTCTTCAAGTTTAAGTGAACTACGAGCCCCGTTGTTAATCCTTTAAAGGAAATTATTTGTAAATTTCGACAAGTAGAACAATGAATGGAACAGGTAGACTGTTGAAATCATTGTATATATTGCTTCTATATAGTCTAAGAAACATATATGCAAAGCATCCAAACAGTACAATTCGCCAATTTTTTGTTCTTCAAGTTTAAGTGAACTACGAGCCCCATTGTTAATCCTTTAAAGGAAATTATTTCTAAATTTCGACAAGTAGAACAATGAATGGATCATGTAGACGGTTGAAATCATTGTATATATTGCTTCTATATAGTCTAAGAAACATATATGCAAAGCGTCCAAACAGTACAATTCGCCAATTTTTTGCTCTTCAAGTTTAAGTGAACTAGGAGCCCCATTGTTAATCCTTTATCGGAAATTATTTGTAACTTTCGACAAGTAGAACAATGAATGGAATAGGTAGACTGTTGAAATCATTGTATATATTGCTTCTATATAGTCTAAGAAACATATATGCAAAGCATCCAAACAGTACCATTCGCCAATTTTTTGTTCTTCAAGTTTAAGTGAACTACGAGCCCCATTGTTAATCCTTTAAAGGAAATTATTTGTAAATTTCGACAAGTAGAACAATGAATGGAATAGGTAGACTGTTGAAATCATTGTATATATTGCTTCTATATAGTCTAAGAAACATATATGCAAAGCGTCCAAACAGTACAATTCGCCAATTTTTTGCTCTTCAAGTTTAAGTGAACTACGAGCCCCATTGTTAATCCTTTAACGGAAATTATTTGTAACTTGCGACAAGTAGAACAATGAATGGAACAGGTAGACGGTTGAAATCAATGTATATATTGCTTCTATATAGTCTTAGAAACATATATGCAAAGCATCCAAACAGTACCATTCGCCAATTTTTTGTTCGTCAAGTTTAAGTGAACAACGAGCCCCATTGTTAATCCTTTAAAGGAAATTATTTGTAAATTTCGACAAGTAGAACAATGATTGGAACACGTAGACGGTTGAAATCTTTGTATATATTGCTTCCATACAGTCTAAGAAACATGTACGCAAAGCATCCAAACAGTACCATTCGCCAATTTTTTGTTCTTCAAGTTTAAGTGAACAATGAGCCCCATTGTTAATCCTTTAAAGGAAATTATTTGTAAATTTCGACAAGTAGAACAATGAATGGAATAGGTAGACTGTTGAAATCATTGTATATATTGCTTCTATATAGTCTAAGAAACATATATGCAAAGCGTCCAAACAGTACAATTCGCCAATTTTTTGCTCTTCAAGTTTAAGTGAACTACGAGCCCCATTGTTAATCCTTTAACGGAAATTATTTGTAACTTGCGACAAGTAGAACAATGAATGGAACAGGTAGACGGTTGAAATCAATGTATATATTGCTTCTATATAGTCTTAGAAACATATATGCAAAGCATCCAAACAGTACCATTCGCCAATTTTTTGTTCGTCAAGTTTAAGTGAACAACGAGCCCCATTGTTAATCCTTTAAAGGAAATTATTTGTAAATTTCGACAAGTAGAACAATGATTGGAACACGTAGACGGTTGAAATCTTTGTATATATTGCTTCCATACAGTCTAAGAAACATGTACGCAAAGCATCCAAACAGTACCATTCGCCAATTTTTTGTTCTTCAAGTTTAAGTGAACAATGAGCCCCAATGGTTAATCCTTTATCGGAAATTATTTGTAATTTTCGACAAGTAGAACAATGAATGGAACAGGTAGACGGTTGAAATCTTTGTATATATTGCTTCTATATAATCTAAGAAACATATATGCAAACCATCAAAACTGTACCATTCGCCAATTTTTTGTTCTTCAAGTTTAAGTGAACAACGAGCCACATTGATAATCATGAAACGGAAATTATTTGTAACTTTCTACATGTAGAACAATGAATAGAACAGGTAGACGGGTGAAATCTTTCTATATATTGCTTCTAAATAGTCTAAGAAACATATATGCAAAGCATCCGAACAGTACAATTCGCCAATTTTTTGTTCTTCAAGTTTAAGTGAACAATGAGACCCAATGGTTAATCCGTTATCGGAAATTATTTGTAACTTTCGACAAGTAGAACAATGAATGGAATAGGTAGACGATTGAAATCATTGTATATATTGCTTCCATATAGTCTAAGAAACATATATGCAAAGCATCCAAACAGTACAATTCGCCAATTTTTTGTTCTTCAAGTTTAAGTGAACTACGGGCCCCATTTTTAATCCTTTAAAGGAAATTAGTTCTAAATTTCGACAAGTAGAACAATGATTGGAACACGTAGACGGTTGAAATCCTTGTATATATTGCGTCTATATAATCTAAGAGACACATATGCAAAGCATCCAAACAGTACAATTCGACAATTATTTCATCTTCATGTTTAAGTGAACTACGAGCCCCATTGTTAATCCTTTAAAGGAAATTATTTTTAAATTTCGACGAGTAGAACAATGAATGGAATAGGTAGACGGTTGAAATCATTGTATATCTTGCTTCTATATAGTCTAAGAAACATATATGCAAAGCATCCAAACAGTACAATTCGCCAATTTTTTGTTCTTCAAGTTTAAGTGAACAATGAGCCCCAATGGTTAATCCTTTAAAGGAAATTATTTGTAACTTTCGACAAGTAGAACAATGAATGGAACAGGTAGACGGTTGAAATCTTTGTATATATTGCTTCTATATAGTCTAAGAAACATATATGCAAAGCGTCCAAACAGTACAATTCGCCAATTTTTTGCTCTTCAAGTTTAAGTGAACTAGGAGCCCCATTGTTAATCCTTTATCGGAAATTATTTGTAACTTTCGACAAGTAGAACAATGAATGGAATAGGTAGACTGTTGAAATCATTGTATATATTGCTTCTATATAGTCTAAGAAACATATATGCAAAGCATCCAAACAGTACCATTCGCCAATTTTTTGTTCTTCAAGTTTAAGTGAACTACGAGCCCCATTGTTAATCCTTTAAAGGAAATTATTTGTAAATTTCGACAAGTAGAACAATGAATGGAATAGGTAGACTGTTGAAATCATTGTATATATTGCTTCTATATAGTCTAAGAAACATATATGCAAAGCATCCAAACAGTACCATTCGCCAATTTTTTGTTCTTCAAGTTTAAGTGAACTACGAGCCTCATTGTTAATCCTTTAAATGAAATTATTTGTAAATTTCGACAAGTAGAACAATGATTGGACCACGTAGACGGTTGAAATCTTTGTATATATTGCTTCCATATAGTCTAAGAAACATGTACGCAAAGCATCCAAACAATACCATTTGCCAATTTTTTGGTCTTCAAGTTTAAGTGAACAATGAGACCCAATGGTTAATCCTTTATCGGAAATTATTTGTAATTTTCGACAAGTAGAACAATGAATAGAACAGGTAGACGGTTGAAATCTTTGTATATGTTGCTTCTATATAGTCTACGAAACCTATATGCAAAGCATCTAAACAGTAACAATCGCCAATTTTTTGATCTTCAAGTTTAAGTGAACAATGAGCCCCAATGGTTAATCCTTTATCGGTAATTATTTGTAACTTTCGACAAGTAGAACAATGAATGGAACAGGTAGACGGTTGAATTCTTTGTATACATTGCTTCTATATAGTCTAAGAAACATATATGCAAAGCATCTAAACGGTAACAATCGCCAATTTTTTGATCTTCAAGTTTAAGTGAACAGCGAGCCCCATTGATAATCATGAAATGGAAATTATTTGTAACTTTCTACAAGTAGAACAATGAATAGTACAGGTAGACGGGTGAAATCTTTCTATATATTGCTTCTAAATAGTCTAAGAAACATATATGGAAAGCATCCAAACAGTACAATTCGCCAATTTTTTGTTCTTCAAGTTTAAGTGAACTACGAGCCCCATTGTTAATCCTTTAAAGTAAATTATTTCTAAATTTCGACAAGTAGAACAATGAATGGATCATGTAGACGGTTGAAATCATTGTATATATTGCTTCTATATAGTCTACGAAACATATATGCAAAGCATCCAAACAGTACCATTCGCCAATTTTTTGTTCTTCAAGTTTAAGTGAATTACGAGCCCCATTGTTAATCCTTTAAAGGAAATTATTTGTAACTTTCGACAAGTAGAACAATGAATGGAACAGGTAGACGGTTGAAATCTTTGTATATATTGCTTCTCTATAATCTAAGAAACATATATGCAAAGCATCCAAACAGTACCATTCGCCAATTTTTTGTTCTTCAAGTTTAAGTGAACTACGAGCCCCGTTGTTAATCCTTTAAAGGAAATTATTTGTAAATTTCGACAAGTAGAACAATGAATGGAACAGGTAGACTGTTGAAATCATTGTATATATTGCTTCTATATAGTCTAAGAAACATATATGCAAAGCATCCAAACAGTACAATTCGCCAATTTTTTGTTCTTCAAGTTTAAGTGAACTACGAGCCCCATTGTTAATCCTTTAAAGGAAATTATTTCTAAATTTCGACAAGTAGAACAATGAATGGATCATGTAGACGGTTGAAATCATTGTATATATTGCTTCTATATAGTCTAAGAAACATATATGCAAAGCGTCCAAACAGTACAATTCGCCAATTTTTTGCTCTTCAAGTTTAAGTGAACTAGGAGCCCCATTGTTAATCCTTTATCGGAAATTATTTGTAACTTTCGACAAGTAGAACAATGAATGGAATAGGTAGACTGTTGAAATCATTGTATATATTGCTTCTATATAGTCTAAGAAACATATATGCAAAGCATCCAAACAGTACCATTCGCCAATTTTTTGTTCTTCAAGTTTAAGTGAACTACGAGCCCCATTGTTAATCCTTTAAAGGAAATTATTTGTAAATTTCGACAAGTAGAACAATGAATGGAATAGGTAGACTGTTGAAATCATTGTATATATTGCTTCTATATAGTCTAAGAAACATATATGCAAAGCGTCCAAACAGTACAATTCGCCAATTTTTTGCTCTTCAAGTTTAAGTGAACTACGAGCCCCATTGTTAATCCTTTAACGGAAATTATTTGTAACTTGGGACAAGTAGAACAATGAATGGAACAGGTAGACGGTTGAAATCAATGTATATATTGCTTCTATATAGTCTTAGAAACATATATGCAAAGCATCCAAACAGTACCATTCGCCAATTTTTTGTTCGTCAAGTTTAAGTGAACAACGAGCCCCATTGATAATCATGAAACGGAAATTATTTGTAACTTTCTACATGTAGAACAATGAATAGAACAGGTAGACGGGTGAAATCTTTCTATATATTGCTTCTAAATAGTCTAAGAAACATATATGCAAAGCATCCGAACAGTACAATTCGCCAATTTTTTGTTCTTCAAGTTTAAGTGAACAATGAGACCCAATGGTTAATCCGTTATCGGAAATTATTTGTAACTTTCGACAAGTAGAACAATGAATGGAATAGGTAGACGATTGAAATCATTGTATATATTGCTTCCATATAGTCTAAGAAACATATATGCAAAGCATCCAAACAGTACAATTCGCCAATTTTTTGTTCTTCAAGTTTAAGTGAACTACGGGCCCCATTTTTAATCCTTTAAAGGAAATTAGTTCTAAATTTCGACAAGTAGAACAATGATTGGAACACGTAGACGGTTGAAATCCTTGTATATATTGCGTCTATATAATCTAAGAGACACATATGCAAAGCATCCAAACAGTACAATTCGACAATTATTTCATCTTCATGTTTAAGTGAACTACGAGCCCCATTGTTAATCCTTTAAAGGAAATTATTTTTAAATTTCGACGAGTAGAACAATGAATGGAATAGGTAGACGGTTGAAATCATTGTATATCTTGCTTCTATATAGTCTAAGAAACATATATGCAAAGCATCCAAACAGTACAATTCGCCAATTTTTTGTTCTTCAAGTTTAAGTGAACAATGAGCCCCAATGGTTAATCCTTTAAAGGAAATTATTTGTAACTTTCGACAAGTAGAACAATGAATGGAACAGGTAGACGGTTGAAATCTTTGTATATATTGCTTCTATATAGTCTAAGAAACATATATGCAAAGCGTCCAAACAGTACAATTCGCCAATTTTTTGCTCTTCAAGTTTAAGTGAACTAGGAGCCCCATTGTTAATCCTTTATCGGAAATTATTTGTAACTTTCGACAAGTAGAACAATGAATGGAATAGGTAGACTGTTGAAATCATTGTATATATTGCTTCTATATAGTCTAAGAAACATATATGCAAAGCATCCAAACAGTACCATTCGCCAATTTTTTGTTCTTCAAGTTTAAGTGAACTACGAGCCCCATTGTTAATCCTTTAAAGGAAATTATTTGTAAATTTCGACAAGTAGAACAATGAATGGAATAGGTAGACTGTTGAAATCATTGTATATATTGCTTCTATATAGTCTAAGAAACATATATGCAAAGCATCCAAACAGTACCATTCGCCAATTTTTTGTTCTTCAAGTTTAAGTGAACTACGAGCCTCATTGTTAATCCTTTAAATGAAATTATTTGTAAATTTCGACAAGTAGAACAATGATTGGACCACGTAGACGGTTGAAATCTTTGTATATATTGCTTCCATATAGTCTAAGAAACATGTACGCAAAGCATCCAAACAATACCATTTGCCAATTTTTTGGTCTTCAAGTTTAAGTGAACAATGAGACCCAATGGTTAATCCTTTATCGGAAATTATTTGTAATTTTCGACAAGTAGAACAATGAATAGAACAGGTAGACGGTTGAAATCTTTGTATATGTTGCTTCTATATAGTCTACGAAACCTATATGCAAAGCATCTAAACAGTAACAATCGCCAATTTTTTGATCTTCAAGTTTAAGTGAACAATGAGCCCCAATGGTTAATCCTTTATCGGTAATTATTTGTAACTTTCGACAAGTAGAACAATGAATGGAACAGGTAGACGGTTGAATTCTTTGTATACATTGCTTCTATATAGTCTAAGAAACATATATGCAAAGCATCTAAACGGTAACAATCGCCAATTTTTTGATCTTCAAGTTTAAGTGAACAGCGAGCCCCATTGATAATCATGAAATGGAAATTATTTGTAACTTTCTACAAGTAGAACAATGAATAGTACAGGTAGACGGGTGAAATCTTTCTATATATTGCTTCTAAATAGTCTAAGAAACATATATGGAAAGCATCCAAACAGTACAATTCGCCAATTTTTTGTTCTTCAAGTTTAAGTGAACTACGAGCCCCATTGTTAATCCTTTAAAGGAAATTATTTCTAAATTTCGACAAGTAGAACAATGAATGGATCATGTAGACGGTTGAAATCATTGTATATATTGCTTCTATATAGTCTACGAAACATATATGCAAAGCATCCAAACAGTACCATTCGCCAATTTTTTGTTCTTCAAGTTTAAGTGAATTACGAGCCCCATTGTTAATCCTTTAAAGGAAATTATTTGTAACTTTCGACAAGTAGAACAATGAATGGAACAGGTAGACGGTTGAAATCTTTGTATATATTGCTTCTCTATAATCTAAGAAACATATATGCAAAGCATCCAAACAGTACCATTCGCCAATTTTTTGTTCTTCAAGTTTAAGTGAACTACGAGCCCCGTTGTTAATCCTTTAAAGGAAATTATTTGTAAATTTCGACAAGTAGAACAATGAATGGAACAGGTAGACTGTTGAAATCATTGTATATATTGCTTCTATATAGTCTAAGAAACATATATGCAAAGCATCCAAACAGTACAATTCGCCAATTTTTTGTTCTTCAAGTTTAAGTGAACTACGAGCCCCATTGTTAATCCTTTAAAGGAAATTATTTCTAAATTTCGACAAGTAGAACAATGAATGGATCATGTAGACGGTTGAAATCATTGTATATATTGCTTCTATATAGTCTAAGAAACATATATGCAAAGCGTCCAAACAGTACAATTCGCCAATTTTTTGCTCTTCAAGTTTAAGTGAACTAGGAGCCCCATTGTTAATCCTTTATCGGAAATTATTTGTAACTTTCGACAAGTAGAACAATGAATGGAATAGGTAGACTGTTGAAATCATTGTATATATTGCTTCTATATAGTCTAAGAAACATATATGCAAAGCATCCAAACAGTACCATTCGCCAATTTTTTGTTCTTCAAGTTTAAGTGAACTACGAGCCCCATTGTTAATCCTTTAAAGGAAATTATTTGTAAATTTCGACAAGTAGAACAATGATTGGAACACGTAGACGGTTGAAATCTTTGTATATATTGCTTCCATACAGTCTAAGAAACATGTACGCAAAGCATCCAAACAGTACCATTCGCCAATTTTTTGTTCTTCAAGTTTAAGTGAACAATGAGCCCCAATGGTTAATCCTTTATCGGAAATTATTTGTAATTTTCGACAAGTAGAACAATGAATGGAACAGGTAGACGGTTGAAATCTTTGTATATATTGCTTCTATATAATCTAAGAAACATATATGCAAACCATCAAAACTGTACCATTCGCCAATTTTTTGTTCTTCAAGTTTAAGTGAACAACGAGCCACATTGATAATCATGAAACGGAAATTATTTGTAACTTTCTACAAGTAGAACAATGAATAGAACAGGTAGACGGGTGAAATCTTTCTATATATTGCTTCTAAATAGTCTAAGAAACATATATGCAAAGCATCCGAACAGTACAATTCGCCAATTTTTTGTTCTTCAAGTTTAAGTGAACAATGAGACCCAATGGTGAATCCGTTATCGGAAATTATTTGTAACTTTCGACAAGTAGAACAATGAATGGAATAGGTAGACGATTGAAATCATTGTATATATTGCTTCCATATAGTCTAAGAAACATATATGCAAAGCATCCAAACAGTACAATTCGCCAATTTTTTGTTCTTCAAGTTTAAGTGAACTACGGGCCCCATTTTTAATCCTTTAAAGGAAATTAGTTCTAAATTTCGACAAGTAGAACAATGATTGGAACACGTAGACGGTTGAAATCCTTGTATATATTGCGTCTATATAATCTAAGAGACACATATGCAAAGCATCCAAACAGTACAATTCGACAATTATTTCATCTTCATGTTTAAGTGAACTACGAGCCCCATTGTTAATCCTTTAAAGGAAATTATTTTTAAATTTCGACGAGTAGAACAATGAATGGAATAGGTAGACGGTTGAAATCATTGTATATCTTGCTTCTATATAGTCTAAGAAACATATATGCAAAGCATCCAAACAGTACAATTCGCCAATTTTTTGTTCTTCAAGTTTAAGTGAACAATGAGCCCCAATGGTTAATCCTTTATCGGTAATTATTTGTAACTTTCGACAAGTAGAACAATGAATGGAACAGGTAGACGGTTGAAATCCTTGTATATATTGCGTCTATATAGTCTAAGAAACATATATGCAAAGCATCCAAACAGTACAATTCGCCAATTTATTGTTCTTCTAGTTTAAGTGAACTACGGGCCCCATTTTTAATCCTTTAAAGGAAATTAGTTCTAAATTTCGACAAGTAAAACAATGATTGGAACACGTAGACGATTGAAATCTATGTATATATTGCTTCCATGTAGTCTAAGAAACATGTATGCAAAGCATCCAAACAGTACCAATCGCCAATTTTTTGTTCTTCAAGTTTAAGTGAACAACGAGCCCCAATGGTTGATCCTTTAAAGGAAATTATTTGTAAATTTCGACAAGTAGAACAATGAATGGAATAGGTAGACTGTTGAAATCATTGTATATATTGCTTCTATATAGTCTAAGAAACATATATGCAAAGCATCCAAACAGTACCATTCGCCAATTTATTGTTCTTCAAGTTTAAGTGAACAACGAGCCCCATTGTTAATCCTTTAAAGGAAATTATTTGTAAATTTCGACAAGTAGAACAATGATTGGAACACTTAGACTGTTGAAATCTTTGTATATATTGCTTCCATATAGTCTAAGAAACATGTACGCAAAGCATCCAAACAATACCATTTGCCAATTTTTTGGTCTTCAAGTTTAAGTGAACAATGAGACCCAATGGTTAATCCGTTATCGGAAATTATTTGTAACTTTCGACAAGTAGAACAATGAATGGAATAGGTAGACGATTGAAATCATTGTATATATTGCTTCCATATAGTCTAAGAAACATATATGCAAAGCATCCAAACAGTACAATTCGCCAATTTTTTGTTCTTCAAGTTTAAGTGAACTACGGGCCCCATTTTTAATCCTTTAAAGGAAATTAGTTCTAAATTTCGACAAGTAAAACAATGATTGGAACACGTAGACGATTGAAATCTATGTATATATTGCTTCCATGTAGTCTACGAAACATGTATGCGAAGCATCCAAACAGTACCAATCGCCAATTTTTTGTTCTTCAAGTTTAAGTGAACAACGAGCCCCATTGATAATCATGAAAGGGAAATTATTTGTAACTTGCGACAAGTAGAACAATGAATGGAACAGGTAGACGGTTGAAATCATTGTAAATATTGCTTCTATATAATCTAAGAGACACAAATGCAAAGCATCCAAACAGTACAATTCGCCAATTATTTCATCTTCATGATTAAGTGAACTACGAGCCCCATTGTTAATCCTTTAAAGGAAATTATTTGTAAATTTCGACAAGTAGAACAATGAATGGATCATGTAGACGTTTGAAATCATTGTATATATTGCTTCTATATAGTCTACGAAACAAATATGCAAAGCATCCAAACAGTACAATTCGCCAATTTTTTGTTCTTCAAGTTTAAGTGAACTACGAGCCCCATTGTTAAACCTTTAACGGAAATTAGTTGTAAATTTCGACAAGTAGAACAATGATTGGAACACGTAGACGGTTGAAATCCTTGTATATATTGCGTCTATATAGTCTAAGAAACATATATGCAAAGCATCCAAACAGTACAATTCGCCAATTTATTGTTCTTCAAGTTTAAGTGAACAACGAGCCCCAATGGTTAATCCTTTATCGGAAATTATTTGTAACTTTCGACAAGTAGAACAATGAATGGAACAGGTAGACGGTTGAATTCTTTGTATATATTGCTTCTATATAGTCTAAGAAACATATATGCAAAGCATCCAAACTGTACAATTCGCCAATTTATTGTTCTTCAAGTTTAAGTGTACAACGAGCCCCATTGTTAATCCTTTAAAGGAAATTATTTGTAAATTTCGACAAGTAGAACAATGAATGGAATAGGTAGACGGTTGAAATCATTGTATATATTGCTCCCATATAGTCTAAGAAACATATATGCAAAGCATCCAAACAGTACAATTCGCCAATTTTTTGTTCTTCAAGTTTAAGTGAACAACGAGCCTCATTGTTAATCCTTTAAATGAAATTATTTGTAAATTTCGACAAGTAGAACAATGAATGGAACAGGTAGACGGGTGAAATCTTTCTATATATTGCTTCTAAATAGTCTAAGAAACATATATGCAAAGCATCCAAACAGTACAATTCGCCAATTTTTTGTTCTTCAAGTTTAAGTGAACTACGAGCCCCATTGTTAATCCTTTAAAGGAAATTATTTGTTAATTTCGACAAGTAGAACAATGAATGGAACAGGTAGACGGTTGAAATCATTGTATATATTGCTTCTATATAGTCTAAGAAACATATATGCAAAGCATCCAAACAGTACAATTCGCGAATTTCTTGTTCTTCAAGTTTAAGTGAACAACGAGCCTCATTGTTAATCCTTTAAATGAAATTATTTGTAAATTTCGACAAGTAGAACAATGAATAGAACAGGTAGACGGTTGAAATCTTTGTATATGTTGCTTCTATATAGTCTACGAAACCTATATGCAAAGCATCTAAACAGTAACAATCGCCAATTTTTTGATCTTCAAGTTTAAGTGAACAATGAGCCCCAATGGTTAATCCTTTATCGGTAATTATTTGTAACTTTCGACAAGTAGAACAATGAAAGGAACAGGTAGACGGTTGAAATCTTTGTATATGTTGCTTCTATATAGTCTACGAAACCTATATGCAAAGCATCTAAACAGTAACAATCGCCAATTTTTTGATCTTCAAGTTTAAGTGAATTACGAGCCCCATTGTTAATCCTTTAAAGGAAATTATTTGTAACTTTCGACAAGTAGAACAATGAATGGAACAGGTAGACGGTTGAAATCATTGTATATATTGCTTCTATATAGTCTAAGAAACATATATGCAAAGCATCCAAACAGTACAATTCGCGAATTTCTTGTTCTTCAAGTTTAAGTGAACAACGAGCCCCATTGTTAATCCTTTAAAGGAAATTATTTCTAAATTTCGACAAGTAGAACAATGAATGGATCATGTAGACGGTTGAAATCATTGTATATATTGCTTCTATATAGTCTACGAAACATATATGCAAAGCATCCAAACAGTACCATTCGCCAATTTTTTGTTCTTCAAGTTTAAGTGAATTACGAGCCCCATTGTTAATCCTTTAAAGGAAATTATTTGTAACTTTCGACAAGTAGAACAATGAATGGAACAGGTAGACGGTTGAAATCTTTGTATATATTGCTTCTATATAATCTAAGAAACATATATGCAAAGCATCCAAACAGTACCATTCGCCAATTTTTTGTTCTTCAAGTTTAAGTGAACTACGAGCCCCGTTGTTAATCCTTTAAAGGAAATTATTTGTAAATTTCGACAAGTAGAACAATGAATGGAACAGGTAGACTGTTGAAATCATTGTATATATTGCTTCTATATAGTCTAAGAAACATATATGCAAAGCATCCAAACAGTACAATTCGCCAATTTTTTGTTCTTCAAGTTTAAGTGAACTACGAGCCCCATTGTTAATCCTTTAAAGGAAATTATTTCTAAATTTCGACAAGTAGAACAATGAATGGATCATGTAGACGGTTGAAATCATTGTATATATTGCTTCTATATAGTCTAAGAAACATATATGCAAAGCGTCCAAACAGTACAATTCGCCAATTTTTTGCTCTTCAAGTTTAAGTGAACTAGGAGCCCCATTGTTAATCCTTTAAAGGAAATTATTTGTAAATTTCGACAAGTAGAACAATGATTGGAACACGTAGACGGTTGAAATCTTTGTATATATTGCTTCCATACAGTCTAAGAAACATGTACGCAAAGCATCCAAACAGTACCATTCGCCACTTTTTTGTTCTTCAAATTTAAGTGAACAACGAGCCCCATTGTTAATCCTTTAAAGGAAATTATTTGTAAATTTCGACAAGTAGAACAATGATTGGAACACGTTGACGGTTGAAATCATTGTATATATTGCTTCTATATAGTCTAAGAAACATATATGCAAAGCATCCAAACAGTACAATTCGCCAATTTTTTGTTCTTCAAGTTTAAGTAAACTACGATCCCCATTGTTAATCCCTTAACGGAAATTATTTGTGACTTTCGACAAGTAGAACAATGAATGGAACTGGTAGACGGTTGAAATCAATGTATATATTGCTTCTATATAGTCTAAGAAACATATATGCAAAGCATCCAAACAGTACCATTCGCCAATTTTTTGTTCTTCAAGTTTAAGTGAACTACGAGCCCCATTGTTAATCCTTTAAAGGAAATTATTTGTAAATTTCGGCAAGTAGAACAATGAATGGAATAGGTAGACTGTTGAAATCATTGTATATATTGCTTCTATATAGTCTAAGAAACATATATGCATAGCGTCCAAACAGTACAATTCGCCAATTTTTTGCTCTTCAAGTTTAAGTGAACTACGAGCCCCATTGTTAATCCTTTAAAGGAAATTATTTGTAAATTTCGGCAAGTAGAACAATGAATGGAATAGGTAGACGGTTGAAATCATTGTATATATTGCTTCTATATAGTCTAAGAAACATATCTGCAAATCATCCAAACAGTACCATTCGCCAATTTTTTGTTCTTCAAGTTTAAGTGAACTACGAGCCCCATTGTTAATCCTTTAAATGAAATTATTTGTAACTTTCGACAAGTAGAACAATGAATGGAACAGGTAGACTGTTGAAATCATTGTATATATTGCTTCTATATAGTCTAAGAAACATATATGCAAAGCATCCAAACAGTACAATTCGCCAATTTTTTGTTCTTCAAGTTTAAGTGAACAATGAGCCCCATTGTTAATCCTTTATCGGAAATTATTTGTAACTTTCGACAAGTAGAACAGTGAATGGAACAGGTAGACGGTTGAAATCTTTGTATATATTGCTTCTATATAGTATAAGAAACATATATGCAAAGCATCCAAACAGTACAATTCGCCAATTTTTTGTTCTTCAAGTTTAAGTGAACAATGAGCCCCAATGGTTAATCCGTTATCGGAAATTATTTGTAACTTTCGACAAGTAGAGCAATGAATGGAACAGGAGGACTGTTGATATCATTGTATATATTGCTTCTATATAGTCTAAGAAACATATATGCAAAGCATCCAAACAGTACAATTCGCCAATTTTTTGTTCTTCAAGTTTAAGTAAACTACGATCCCCATTGTTAATCCCTTAACGGAAATTATTTGTGACTTTCGACAAGTAGAACAATGAATGGAACTGGTAGACAGTTGAAATCAATGTATATATTGCTTCTATATAGTCTAAGAAACATATATGCAAAGCATCCAAACAGTACCATTCGCCAATTTTTTGTTCGTCAAGTTTAAGTGAACAACGAGCCCCATTGTTAATCCTTTAAAGGAAATTATTTGTAAATTTCGACAAGTAGAACAATGATTGGAACACTTAGACGGTTGAAATCTTTGTATATATTGCTTCTATATAGTCTAAGAAACATATATGCATAGCGTCCAAACAGTACAATTCGCCAATTTTTTGCTCTTCAAGTTTAAGTGAACTACGAGCCCCATTGTTAATCCTTTAAAGGAAATTATTTGTAAATTTCGGCAAGTAGAACAATGAATGGAATAGGTAGACGGTTGAAATCATTGTATATATTGCTTCTATATAGTCTAAGAAACATATCTGCAAATCATCCAAACAGTACAATTCGCCAATTTTTTGTTCTTCAAGTTTAAGTAAACTACGATCCCCATTGTTAATCCCTTAACGGAAATTATTTGAAACTGTCGACAAGTAGAACAATGAATGGAACAGGTAGACGGTTGAAATCATTGTATATATTGCTTCCATATAGTCTAAGAAACATATATGCAAAGCATCCAAACAGTACCATTCGCCAATTTGTTGTTCTTCAAGTTTAAGTAAACCATGAGCCCCATTGTTAATCCTTTAAAGGAAATTATTTGTAAATTTCGACTAGTAGAACATTGAATGAAACAGGTAGACGGTTGAAATCTTTGTATATATTGCTTCTATATAGTATAAGAAACATATATGCAAAGCATCCAAACACTACAATTCGCCAATTTTTGTTCTTCAAGTTTAAGTGAACAATGAGCCCCAATGCTTAATCCGTTATCGGAAATTATTTGTAACTTTCGACAAGTAGAACAGTGAATGGAACAGGTAGACGGTTGAAATCTTTGTATATATTGCTTCTATATAGTATAAGAAACATATATGCAAAGCATCCAAACAGTACAATTCGCCAATTTTTTGTTCTTCAAGTTTAAGTGAACAATGAGCCCCAATGGTTAATCCGTTATCGGAAATTATTTGTAACTTTCGACAAGTAGAACAATGAATGGAACAGGAGGACTGTTGAAATCTTTGTATATATTGCTTCTATATAGTCTAAGAAACATATATGCAAAGCATCCAAACAGTACCATTCGCCAATTTTTTGTTCGTCAAGATTAAGTGAACTACGAGCCCCATTGATAATCATGAAAGGGAAATTATTTCTAACTTTCTACAAGTAGAACAATGAATAGAACAGTTAGACTGTTGAAATCTTTGTATATATTGCTTCTATATAGTTTAAGAAACATATATGCAAAGCATCCAAACAATACCATTTGCCAATTTTTTGGTCTTCAAGTTTAAGTGAACAATGAGACCCAATGGTTAATCCGTTATCGGAAATTATTTGTAACTTTCGACAAGTAGAACAATGAATGGAATAGGTAGACGATTGAAATCATTGTATATATTGCTTCCATATAGTCTAAGAAACATATATGCAAAGCATCCAAACAGTACAATTCGCCAATTTTTTGTTCTTCAAGTTTAAGTGAACTACGAGCCCCATTGTTAATCCTTTAACGGAAATTAGTTGTAAATTTCGACAAGTAGAACAATGATTGGAACACGTAGACGGTTGAAATCCTTGTATATATTGCGTCTATATAGTCTACGAAACAAATATGCAAAGCATCCAAACAGTACAATTCGCCAATTTTTTGTTCTTCAAGTTTAAGTGAACTACGAGCCCCATTGTTAATCCTTTAACGGAAATTAGTTGTAAATTTCGACAAGTAGAACAATGATTGGAACACGTAGACGGTTGAAATCCTTGTATATATTGCGTCTATATAGTCTAAGAAACATATATGCAAAGCATCCAAACAGTACAATTCGCCAATTTATTGTTCTTCAAGTTTAAGTGAACAACGAGCCCCAATGGTTAATCCTTTATCGGAAATTATTTGTAACTTTCGACAAGTAGAACAATGAATGGAACAGGTAGACGGTTGAATTCTTTGTATATATTGCTTCTATATAGTCTAAGAAACATATATGCAAAGCATCCAAACTGTACAATTCGCCAATTTATTGTTCTTCAAGTTTAAGTGTACAACGAGCCCCATTGTTAATCCTTTAAAGGAAATTATTTGTAAATTTCGACAAGTAGAACAATGAATGGAATAGGTAGACGGTTGAAATCATTGTATATATTGCTCCCATATAGTCTAAGAAACATATATGCAAAGCATCCAAACAGTACAATTCGCCAATTTTTTGTTCTTCAAGTTTAAGTGAACAACGAGCCTCATTGTTAATCCTTTAAATGAAATTATTTGTAAATTTCGACAAGTAGAACAATGAATGGAACAGGTAGACGGGTGAAATCTTTCTATATATTGCTTCTAAATAGTCTAAGAAACATATATGCAAAGCATCCAAACAGTACAATTCGCCAATTTTTTGTTCTTCAAGTTTAAGTGAACTACGAGCCCCATTGTTAATCCTTTAAAGGAAATTATTTGTTAATTTCGACAAGTAGAACAATGAATGGAACAGGTAGACGGTTGAAATCATTGTATATATTGCTTCTATATAGTCTAAGAAACATATATGCAAAGCATCCAAACAGTACAATTCGCGAATTTCTTGTTCTTCAAGTTTAAGTGAACAACGAGCCTCATTGTTAATCCTTTAAATGAAATTATTTGTAAATTTCGACAAGTAGAACAATGAATAGAACAGGTAGACGGTTGAAATCTTTGTATATGTTGCTTCTATATAGTCTACGAAACCTATATGCAAAGCATCTAAACAGTAACAATCGCCAATTTTTTGATCTTCAAGTTTAAGTGAACAATGAGCCCCAATGGTTAATCCTTTATCGGTAATTATTTGTAACTTTCGACAAGTAGAACAATGAATGGAACAGGTAGACGGTTGAAATCTTTGTATATGTTGCTTCTATATAGTCTACGAAACCTATATGCAAAGCATCTAAACAGTAACAATCGCCAATTTTTTGATCTTCAAGTTTAAGTGAATTACGAGCCCCATTGTTAATCCTTTAAAGGAAATTATTTGTAACTTTCGACAAGTAGAACAATGAATGGAACAGGTAGACGGTTGAAATCATTGTATATATTGCTTCTATATAGTCTAAGAAACATATATGCAAAGCATCCAAACAGTACAATTCGCGAATTTCTTGTTCTTCAAGTTTAAGTGAACAACGAGCCTCATTGTTAATCCTTTAAATGAAATTATTTGTAAATTTCGACAAGTAGAACAATGATTGGACCACGTAGACGGTTGAAATCTTTGTATATATTGCTTCCATATAGTCTAAGAAACATGTACGCAAAGCATCCAAACAATACCATTTGCCAATTTTTTGGTCTTCAAGTTTAAGTGAACAATGAGACCCAATGGTTAATCCTTTATCGGAAATTATTTGTAATTTTCGACAAGTAGAACAATGAATAGAACAGGTAGACGGTTGAAATCTTTGTATATGTTGCTTCTATATAGTCTACGAAACCTATATGCAAAGCATCTAAACAGTAACAATCGCCAATTTTTTGATCTTCAAGTTTAAGTGAACAATGAGCCCCAATGGTTAATCCTTTATCGGTAATTATTTGTAACTTTCGACAAGTAGAACAATGAATGGAACAGGTAGACGGTTGAATTATTTGTATACATTGCTTCTATATAGTCTAAGAAACATATATGCAAAGCATCTAAACGGTAACAATCGCCAATTTTTTGATCTTCAAGTTTAAGTGAACAGCGAGCCCCATTGATAATCATGAAATGGAAATTATTTGTAACTTTCTACAAGTAGAACAATGAATAGTACAGGTAGACGGGTGAAATCTTTCTATATATTGCTTCTAAATAGTCTAAGAAACATATATGGAAAGCATCCAAACAGTACAATTCGCCAATTTTTTGTTCTTCAAGTTTAAGTGAACTACGAGCCCCATTGTTAATCCTTTAAAGGAAATTATTTCTAAATTTCGACAAGTAGAACAATGAATGGATCATGTAGACGGTTGAAATCATTGTATATATTGCTTCTATATAGTCTACGAAACATATATGCAAAGCATCCAAACAGTACCATTCGCCAATTTTTTGTTCTTCAAGTTTAAGTGAATTACGAGCCCCATTGTTAATCCTTTAAAGGAAATTATTTGTAACTTTCGACAAGTAGAACAATGAATGGAACAGGTAGACGGTTGAAATCTTTGTATATATTGCTTCTATATAATCTAAGAAACATATATGCAAAGCATCCAAACAGTACCATTCGCCAATTTTTTGTTCTTCAAGTTTAAGTGAACTACGAGCCCCGTTGTTAATCCTTTAAAGGAAATTATTTGTAAATTTCGACAAGTAGAACAATGAATGGAACAGGTAGACTGTTGAAATCATTGTATATATTGCTTCTATATAGTCTAAGAAACATATATGCAAAGCATCCAAACAGTACAATTCGCCAATTTTTTGTTCTTCAAGTTTAAGTGAACTACGAGCCCCATTGTTAATCCTTTAAAGGAAATTATTTCTAAATTTCGACAAGTAGAACAATGAATGGATCATGTAGACGGTTGAAATCATTGTATATATTGCTTCTATATAGTCTAAGAAACATATATGCAAAGCGTCCAAACAGTACAATTCGCCAATTTTTTGCTCTTCAAGTTTAAGTGAACTAGGAGCCCCATTGTTAATCCTTTAAAGGAAATTATTTGTAAATTTCGACAAGTAGAACAATGATTGGAACACGTAGACGGTTGAAATCTTTGTATATATTGCTTCCATACAGTCTAAGAAACATGTACGCAAAGCATCCAAACAGTACCATTCGCCACTTTTTTGTTCTTCAAGTTTAAGTGAACAACGAGCCCCATTGTTAATCCTTTAAAGGAAATTATTTGTAAATTTCGACAAGTAGAACAATGATTGGAACACGTAGACGGTTGAAATCATTGTATATATTGCTTCTATATAGTCTAAGAAACATATATGCAAAGCATCCAAACAGTACAATTCGCCAATTTTTTGTTCTTCAAGTTTAAGTAAACTACGATCCCCATTGTTAATCCCTTAACGGAAATTATTTGTGACTTTCGACAAGTAGAACAATGAATGGAACTGGTAGACGGTTGAAATCAATGTATATATTGCTTCTATATAGTCTAAGAAACATATATGCAAAGCATCCAAACAGTACCATTCGCCAATTTTTTGTTCTTCAAGTTTAAGTGAACTACGAGCCCCATTGTTAATCCTTTAAAGGAAATTATTTGTAAATTTCGGCAAGTAGAACAATGAATGGAATAGGTAGACTGTTGAAATCATTGTATATATTGCTTCTATATAGTCTAAGAAACATATATGCATAGCGTCCAAACAGTACAATTCGCCAATTTTTTGCTCTTCAAGTTTAAGTGAACTACGAGCCCCATTGTTAATCCTTTAAAGGAAATTATTTGTTAAATTTCGGCAAGTAGAACAATGAATGGAACTGGTAGACAGTTGAAATCAATGTATATATTGCTTCTATATAGTCTAAGAAACATATATGCAAAGCATCCAAACAGTACCATTCGCCAATTTTTTGTTCGTCAAGTTTAAGTGAACAACGAGCCCCATTGTTAATCCTTTAAAGGAAATTATTTGTAAATTTCGACAAGTAGAACAATGATTGGAACACGTAGACGGTTGAAATCTTTGTATATATTGCTTCTATATAGTCTAAGAAACATATATGCATAGCGTCCAAACAGTACAATTCGCCAATTTTTTGCTCTTCAAGTTTAAGTGAACTACGAGCCCCATTGTTAATCCTTTAAAGGAAATTATTTGTAAATTTCGGCAAGTAGAACAATGAATGGAATAGGTAGACGGTTGAAATCATTGTATATATTGCTTCTATATAGTCTAAGAAACATATCTGCAAATCATCCAAACAGTACAATTCGCCAATTTTTTGTTCTTCAAGTTTAAGTAAACTACGATCCCCATTGTTAATCCCTTAACGGAAATTATTTGAAACTGTCGACAAGTAGAACAATGAATGGAACAGGTAGACGGTTGAAATCATTGTATATATTGCTTCCATATAGTCTAAGAAACATATATGCAAAGCATCCAAACAGTACCATTCGCCAATTTGTTGTTCTTCAAGTTTAAGTAAACCATGAGCCCCATTGTTAATCCTTTAAAGGAAATTATTTGTAAATTTCGACTAGTAGAACATTGAATGAAACAGGTAGACGGTTGAAATCTTTGTATATATTGCTTCTATATAGTATAAGAAACATATATGCAAAGCATCCAAACACTACAATTCGCCAATTTTTGTTCTTCAAGTTTAAGTGAACAATGAGCGCCAATGCTTAATCCGTTATCGGAAATTATTTGTAACTTTCGACAAGTAGAACAGTGAATGGAACAGGTAGACGGTTGAAATCTTTGTATATATTGCTTCTATATAGTATAAGAAACATATATGCAAAGCATCCAAACAGTACAATTCGCCAATTTTTTGTTCTTCAAGTTTAAGTGAACAATGAGCCCCAATGGTTAATCCGTTATCGGAAATTATTTGTAACTTTCGACAAGTAGAACAATGAATGGAACAGGAGGACTGTTGAAATCTTTGTATATATTGCTTCTATATAGTCTAAGAAACATATATGCAAAGCATCCAAACAGTACCAATCGCCAATTTTTTGTTCTTCAAGATTAAGTGAACTACGAGCCCCATTGATAATCATGAAAGGGAAATTATTTCTAACTTTCTACAAGTAGAACAATGAATAGAACAGTTAGACTGTTGAAATCTTTGTATATATTGCTTCTATATAGTTTAAGAAACATATATGCAAAGCATCCAAACAGTACCATTCGCCAATTTTTTGTTCTTCAAGTTTAAGTGAACTACGAGCCCCATTGTTAATCCTTTAAAGGAAATTATTTGTAACTTTCGACAAGTAGAACAATGAATGGAGCAGGTAGACTGTTGAAATCATTGTATATATTGCTTCTATATAGTCTAAGAAACATATATGCAAAGCATCCAAACAGTACAATCCGCCAATTTTTTGTTCTTCAAGTTTAAGTGAACAATGAGCCCCATTGTTAATCCTTTATCGGAAATTATTTGTAACTTTCGACAAGTAGAACAGTGAATGGAACAGGTAGACGGTTGAAATCTTTGTATATATTGCTTCTATATAGTATAAGAAACATATATGCAAAGCATCCAAACAGTACAATTCGCCAATTTTTTGTTCTTCAAGTTTAAGTGAACAATGAGCCGCAATGGTTAATCCGTTATCGGAAATTATTTGTAACTTTCGACAAGTAGAACAATGAATGGAACAGGAGGACTGTTGAAATCATTGTATATATTGCTTCTATATAGTCTAAGAAACATATATGCAAAGCATCCAAACAGTACAATTCGCCAATTTTTTGTTCTTCAAGTTTAAGTAAACTACGATCCCCATTGTTAATCCCTTAACGGAAATTATTTGTGACTTTCGACAAGTAGAACAATGAATGGAACTGGTAGACGGTTGAAATCAATGTATATATTGCTTCTATATAGTCTAAGAAACATATATGCAAAGCATCCAAACAGTACCATTCGCCAATTTTTTGTTCTTCAAGTTTAAGTGAACTACGAGCCCCATTGTTAATCCTTTAAAGGAAATTATTTGTAAATTTCGGCAAGTAGAACAATGAATGGAATAGGTAGACTGTTGAAATCATTGTATATATTGCTTCTATATAGTCTAAGAAACATATATGCATAGCGTCCAAACAGTACAATTCGCCAATTTTTTGCTCTTCAAGTTTAAGTGAACTACGAGCCCCATTGTTAATCCTTTAAAGGAAATTATTTGTAAATTTCGGCAAGTAGAACAATGAATGGAACATGTAGACGGTTGAAACCTTTGTATATATTGCTTCTATGTAGTCTAAGAAACATATATGCAAAGCATCCAAACAGTACAATTCGCCAATTTGTTGTTCCTCAAGTTTAAGTGAACTACGAGCCCCATTGTAAATACTTTAACGGAAATTATTTGTAACTTGCGACAAGTAGAACAATGAATGGAACAGGTAGACGGTTGAAATCAATGTATATATTGCTTCTATATAGTCTAAGAAACATATATGCAAAGCATCCAAATAGTACCATTCGCCAATTTTTTGTTCGTCAAGTTTAAGTGAACAACGAGCCCCATTGTTAATCCTTTAAAGGAAATTATTTGTAAATTTCGACAAGTAGAACAATGATTGGAACACGTAGACGGTTGAAATCTTTGTATATATTGCTTCCATACAGTCTAAGAAACATGTACGCAAAGCATCCAAACAGTACCATTCGCCAATTTTTTATTCTTCAAGTTTAAGTGAACAATGAGCCCCAATGGTTAATCCTTTATCGGAAATTATTTGTAATTTTCGACAAGTAGAACAATGAATGGAACAGGTAGACGGTTGAAATCTTTGTATATATTGCTTCTATATAATCTAAGAAACATATATGCAAACCATCAAAACAGTACCATTCGCCAATTTTTTGTTCTTCAAGTTTAAGTAAACTACGATCCCCATTGTTAATCCCTTAACGGAAATTATTTGTAACTTTCGACAAGTAGAACAATGAATGGAACTGGTAGACGGTTGAAATCATTGTATATATTGCTTCTATATAGTCTAAGAAACATATATGCAAAGCATCCAAATAGTACAATTCGACAATTTTTTGTTCTTCAAGTTTAAGTGAACAATTAGCCCCAATGGTTAATCCTTTAAAGGAAATTATTTGTAACTTTCGACAAGTAGAACAATGAATGGAACAGGTAGACTGTTGAAATCATTGTATATATTGCTTCTATATAGTCTAAGAAACATATATGCAAAGCATCCAAACAGTACAATTCGCCAATTTTTTGTTCTTCAAGTTTAAGTGAACAATGAGCCCCATTGTTAATCCTTTATCGGAAATTATTTGTAACTTTCGACAAGTAGAACAGTGAATGGAACAGGTAGACGGTTGAAATCTTTGTATATATTGCTTCTATATAGTATAAGAAACATATATGCAAAGCATCCAAACAGTACAATTCGCCAATTTTTTGTTCTTCAAGTTTAAGTGAACAATGAGCCCCAACGGTTAATCCGTTATCGGAAATTATTTGTAACTTTCGACAAGTAGAACAATGAATGGAACAGGAGGACTGTTGAAATCATTGTATATATTGCTTCTATATAGTCTAAGAAACATATATGCAAAGCATCCAAACAGTACCATTCGCCAATTTTTTGTTCTTCAAGTTTAAGTGAACTACGAGCCCCATTGTTAATCCTTTAAAGGAAATTATTTGTAAATATCGGCAAGTAGAACAATGAATGGAATAGGTAGACTGTTGAAATCATTGTATATATTGCTTCTATATAGTCTAAGAAACATATATGCATAGCGTCCAAACAGTACAATTCGCCAATTTTTTGCTCTTCAAGTTTAAGTGAACTACGAGCCCCATTGTTAATCCTTTAAAGGAAATTATTTGTAAATTTCGGCAAGTAGAACAATGAATGGAACATGTAGACGGTTGAAACCTTTGTATATATTGCTTCTATGTAGTCTAAGAAACATATATGCAAAGCATCCAAACAGTACAATTCGCCAATTTGTTGTTCCTCAAGTTTAAGTGAACTACGAGCCCCATTGTAAATACTTTAACGGAAATTATTTGTAACTTGCGACAAGTAGAACAATGAATGGAACAGGTAGACGGTTGAAATCATTGTATATATTGCTTCTATATAGTCTAAGAAACATATATGCAAAGCATCCAAACAGTACAATTCGCCAATTTTTTGTTCTTCAAGTTTAAGTGAACAATGAGCCCCAATGGTTAATCCGTTATCGGAAATTATTTGTAACTTTCGACAAGTAGAGCAATGAATGGAACAGGAGGACTGTTGATATCATTGTATATATTGCTTCTATATAGTCTAAGAAACATATATGCAAAGCATCCAAACAGTACAATTCGCCAATTTTTTGTTCTTCAAGTTTAAGTAAACTACGATCCCCATTGTTAATCCCTTAACGGAAATTATTTGTGACTTTCGACAAGTTGAACAATGAATGGAACTGGTAGACAGTTGAAATCAATGTATATATTGCTTCTATATAGTCTAAGAAACATATATGCAAAGCATCCAAACAGTACCATTCGCCAATTTTTTGTTCGTCAAGTTTAAGTGAACAACGAGCCCCATTGTTAATCCTTTAAAGGAAATTATTTGTAAATTTCGACAAGTAGAACAATGATTGGAACACGTAGACGGTTGAAATCTTTGTATATATTGCTTCTATATAGTCTAAGAAACATATATGCATAGCGTCCAAACAGTACAATTCGCCAATTTTTTGCTCTTCAAGTTTAAGTGAACTACGAGCCCCATTGTTAATCCTTTAAAGGAAATTATTTGTAAATTTCGGCAAGTAGAACAATGAATGGAATAGGTAGACGGTTGAAATCATTGTATATATTGCTTCTATATAGTCTAAGAAACATATCTGCAAATCATCCAAACAGTACCATTCGCCAATTTTTTGTTCTTCAAGTTTAAGTGAACTACGAGCCCCATTGTTAATCCTTTAAAGGAAATTATTTGTAACTTTCGACAAGTAGAACAATGAATGGAACAGGTAGACTGTTGAACTCATTGTATATATTGCTTCTATATAGTCTAAGAAACATATATGCAAAGCATCCAAACAGTACAATTCGCCAATTTTTTGTTCTTCAAGTTTAAGTGAACAATGAGCCCCATTGTTAATCCTTTATCGGAAATTATTTGTAACTTTCGACAAGTAGAACAGTGAATGGAACAGGTAGACGGTTGAAATCTTTGTATATATTGCTTCTATATAGTATAAGAAACATATATGCAAAGCATCCAAACAGTACAATTCGCCAATTTTTTGTTCTTCAAGTTTAAGTGAACAATGAGCCCCAATGGTTAATCCGTTATCGGAAATTATTTGTAACTTTCGACAAGTAGAGCAATGAATGGAACAGGAGGACTGTTGATATCATTGTATATATTGCTTCTATATAGTCTAAGAAACATATATGCAAAGCATCCAAACAGTACAATTCGCCAATTTTTTGTTCTTCAAGTTTAAGTAAACTACGATCCCCATTGTTAATCCCTTAACGGAAATTATTTGTGACTTTCGACAAGTAGAACAATGAATGGAACTGGTAGACAGTTGAAATCAATGTATATATTGCTTCTATATAGTCTAAGAAACATATATGCAAAGCATCCAAACAGTACCATTCGCCAATTTTTTGTTCGTCAAGTTTAAGTGAATAACGAGCCCCATTGTTAATCCTTTAAAGGAAATTATTTGTAAATTTCGACAAGTAGAACAATGATTGGAACACGTAGACGGTTGAAATCTTTGTATATATTGCTTCTATATAGTCTAAGATACATATATGCATAGCGTCCAAACAGTACAATTCGCCAATTTTTTGCTCTTCAAGTTTAAGTGAACTACGAGCCCCATTGTTAATCCTTTAAAGGAAATTATTTGTAAATTTCGGCAAGTAGAACAATGAATGGAATAGGTAGACGGTTGAAATCATTGTATATATTGCTTCTATATAGTCTAAGAAACATATCTGCAAATCATCCAAACAGTACAATTCGCCAATTTTTTGTTCTTCAAGTTTAAGTAAACTACGATCCCCATTGTTAATCCCTTAACGGAAATTATTTGAAACTGTCGACAAGTAGAACAATGAATGGAACAGGTAGACGGTTGAAATCATTGTATATATTGCTTCCATATAGTCTAAGAAACATATATGCAAAGCATCCAAACAGTACCATTCGCCAATTTGTTGTTCTTCAAGTTTAAGTAAACCATGAGCCCCATTGTTAATCCTTTAAAGGAAATTATTTGTAAATTTCGACTAGTAGAACATTGAATGAAACAGGTAGACGGTTGAAATCTTTGTATATATTGCTTCTATATAGTATAAGAAACATATATGCAAAGCATCCAAACACTACAATTCGCCAATTTTTGTTCTTCAAGTTTAAGTGAACAATGAGCCCCAATGCTTAATCCGTTATCGGAAATTATTTGTAACTTTCGACAAGTAGAACAGTGAATGGAACAGGTAGACGGTTGAAATCTTTGTATATATTGCTTCTATATAGTATAAGAAACATATATGCAAAGCATCCAAACAGTACAATTCGCCAATTTTTTGTTCTTCAAGTTTAAGTGAACAATGAGCCCCAATGGTTAATCCGTTATCGGAAATTATTTGTAACTTTCGACAAGTAGAACAATGAATGGAACAGGAGGACTGTTGAAATCTTTGTATATATTGCTTCTATATAGTCTAAGAAACATATATGCAAAGCATCCAAACAGTACCATTCGCCAATTTTTTGTTCTTCAAGATTAAGTGAACTACGAGCCCCATTGATAATCATGAAAGGGAAATTATTTCTAACTTTCTACAAGTAGAACAATGAATAGAACAGTTAGACTGTTGAAATCTTTGTATATATTGCTTCTATATAGTTTAAGAAACATATATGCAAAGCATCCAAACAGTACCATTCGCCAATTTTTTGTTCTTCAAGTTTAAGTGAACTACGAGCCCCATTGTTAATCCTTTAAAGGAAATTATTTGTAACTTTCGACAAGTAGAACAATGAATGGAGCAGGTAGACTGTTGAAATCATTGTATATATTGCTTCTATATAGTATAAGAAACATATATGCAAAGCATCCAAACAGTACAATTCGCCAATTTTTTGTTCTTCAAGTTTAAGTGAACAATGAGCCCCAATGGTTAATCCGTTATCGGAAATTATTTGTAACTTTCGACAAGTAGAACAATGAATGGAACAGGAGGACTGTTGAAATCATTGTATATATTGCTTCTATATAGTCTAAGAAACATATATGCAAAGCATCCAAACAGTACAATTCGCCAATTTTTTGTTCTTCAAGTTTAAGTAAACTACGATCCCCATTGTTAATCCCTTAACGGAAATTATTTGTGACTTTCGACAAGTAGAACAATGAATGGAACTGGTAGACGGTTGAAATCAATGTATATATTGCTTCTATATAGTCTAAGAAACATATATGCAAAGCATCCAAACAGTACCATTCGCCAATTTTTTGTTCTTCAAGTTTAAGTGATCTACGAGCCCCATTGTTAATCCTTTAAAGGAAATTATTTGTAAATTTCGGCAAGTAGAACAATGAATGGAATAGGTAGACTGTTGAAATCATTGTATATATTGCTTCTATATAGTCTAAGAAACATATATGCATAGCGTCCAAACAGTACAATTCGCCAATTTTTTGCTCTTCAAGTTTAAGTGAACTACGAGCCCCATTGTTAATCCTTTAAAGGAAATTATTTGTAAATTTCGGCAAGTAGAACAATGAATGGAACATGTAGACGGTTGAAACCTTTGTATATATTGCTTCTATGTAGTCTAAGAAACATATATGCAAAGCATCCAAACAGTACAATTCGCCAATTTGTTGTTCCTCAAGTTTAAGTGAACTACGAGCCCCATTGTAAATACTTTAACGGAAATTATTTGTAACTTGCGACAAGTAGAACAATGAATGGAACAGGTAGACGGTTGAAATCAATGTATATATTGCTTCTATATAGTCTAAGAAACATATATGCAAAGCATCCAAATAGTACCATTCGCCAATTTTTTGTTCGTCAAGTTTAAGTGAACAACGAGCCCCATTGTTAATCCTTTAAAGGAAATTATTTGTAAATTTCGACAAGTAGAACAATGATTGGAACACGTAGACGGTTGAAATCTTTGTATATATTGCTTCCATACAGTCTAAGAAACATGTACGCAAAGCATCCAAACAGTACCATTCGCCAATTTTTTATTCTTCAAGTTTAAGTGAACAATGAGCCCCAATGGTTAATCCTTTATCGGAAATTATTTGTAATTTTCGACAAGTAGAACAATGAATGGAACAGGTAGACGGTTGAAATCTTTGTATATATTGCTTCTATATAATCTAAGAAACATATATGCAAACCATCAAAACAGTACCATTCGCCAATTTTTTGTTCTTCAAGTTTAAGTAAACTACGATCCCCATTGTTAATCCCTTAACGGAAATTATTTGTAACTTTCGACAAGTAGAACAATGAATGGAACTGGTAGACGGTTGAAATCATTGTATATATTGCTTCTATATAGTCTAAGAAACATATATGCAAAGCATCCAAATAGTACAATTCGACAATTTTTTGTTCTTCAAGTTTAAGTGAACAATTAGCCCCAATGGTTAATCCTTTAAAGGAAATTATTTGTAACTTTCGACAAGTAGAACAATGAATGGAGCAGGTAGATTGTTGAAATCATTGTATATATTGCTTCTATATAGTCTAAGAAACATATATGCAAAGCATCCAAACAGTACAATTCGCCAATTTTTTGTTCTTCAAGTTTAAGTGAACAATGAGCCCCATTGTTAATCCTTTATCGGAAATTATTTGTAACTTTCGACAAGTAGAACAGTGAATGGAACAGGTAGACGGTTGAAATCTTTGTATATATTGCTTCTATATAGTATAAGAAACATATATGCAAAGCATCCAAACAGTACAATTCGCCAATTTTTTGTTCTTCAAGTTTAAGTGATCAATGAGCCCCAACGGTTAATCCGTTATCGGAAATTATTTGTAACTTTCGACAAGTAGAACAATGAATGGAACAGGAGGACTGTTGAAATCATTGTATATATTGCTTCTATATAGTCTAAGAAACATATATGCAAAGCATCCAAACAGTACCATTCGCCAATTTTTTGTTCTTCAAGTTTAAGTGAACTACGAGCCCCATTGTTAATCCTTTAAAGGAAATTATTTGTAAATTTCGGCAAGTAGAACAATGAATGGAATAGGTAGACTGTTGAAATCATTGTATATATTGCTTCTATATAGTCTAAGAAACATATATGCATAGCGTCCAAACAGTACAATTCGCCAATTTTTTGCTCTTCAAGTTTAAGTGAACTACGAGCCCCATTGTTAATCCTTTAAAGGAAATTATTTGTAAATTTCGGCAAGTAGAACAATGAATGGAACATGTAGACGGTTGAAACCTTTGTATATATTGCTTCTATGTAGTCTAAGAAACATATATGCAAAGCATCCAAACAGTACAATTCGCCAATTTGTTGTTCCTCAAGTTTAAGTGAACTACGAGCCCCATTGTAAATACTTTAACGGAAATTATTTGTAACTTGCGACAAGTAGAACAATGAATGGAACAGGTAGACGGTTGAAATCAATGTATATATTGCTTCTATATAGTCTAAGAAACATATATGCAAAGCATCCAAATAGTACCATTCGCCAATTTTTTGTTCGTCAAGTTTAAGTGAACAACGAGCCCCATTGTTAATCCTTTAAAGGAAATTATTTGTAAATTTCGACAAGTAGAACAATGATTGGAACACGTAGACGGTTGAAATCTTTGTATATATTGCTTCCATACAGTCTAAGAAACATGTACGCAAAGCATCCAAACAGTACCATTCGCCAATTTTTTATTCTTCAAGTTTAAGTGAACAATGAGCCCCAATGGTTAATCCTTTATCGGAAATTATTTGTAATTTTCGACAAGTAGAACAATGAATGGAACAGGTAGACGGTTGAAATCTTTGTATATATTGCTTCTATATAATCTAAGAAACATATATGCAAACCATCAAAACAGTACCATTCGCCAATTTTTTGTTCTTCAAGTTTAAGTAAACTACGATCCCCATTGTTAATCCCTTAACGGAAATTATTTGTAACTTTCGACAAGTAGAACAATGAATGGAACTGGTAGACGGTTGAAATCATTGTATATATTGCTTCTATATAGTCTAAGAAACATATATGCAAAGCATCCAAATAGTACAATTCGACAATTTTTTGTTCTTCAAGTTTAAGTGAACAATTAGCCCCAATGGTTAATCCTTTATCGGAAATTATTTGTAATTATCGACAAGTAGAACAATGAATGAAACAGGTAGACGGTTGAAATCTTTGTATATATTGCTTCTATATAATCTAAGAAACATATATGCAAAGCATCCAAACAGTACAAATCGCCAATTATTTCATGTTCATGTTTAAGTGAACTACGAGCCCCATTGTTAAAACTTTAACGGAAATTATTTGTAACTTTCGACAAGTAGAACAATGAATGGAACTGGTAGACGGTTGAAATCTTTTTATATATTGCTTCTATATAGTCTAAGAAACATATATGCAAAGCATCCAAACAGTACCATTCGCCAATTTTTTGTTGTTCAAGTTTAAGTGAACAACGAGCCCCATTGTTAATCCTTTAAAGGAAATTATTTGTAAATTTCGACAAGTAGAACATTGAATGAAACAGGTAGACGGTTGAAACCAATATATATATTGCTTCTATATACTCTAAGAAACTTATATGCAAAGCATCCAAACAGTACCATTCGCCAATTTTTTGTTCTTCAAGTTTAACTGAACTACGAGCCCCATTGTTAATCCTTTAAAGGAAATTATTTGTAAATTTCGACAAGTAGAACAATGAATGGAATAGGTAGACTGTTGAAATCATTGTATATATTGCTTCTATATAGTCTAAGAAACATATATGCAAAGCGTCCAAACAGTACAATTCGCCAATTTTTTGCTCTTCAAGTTTAAGTGAACTACGAGCCCCATTGTTAATCCTTTAACGGAAATTATTTGTAACTTGCGACAAGTAGAACAATGAATGGAACAGGTAGACGGTTGAAATCAATGTATATATTGCTTCTATATAGTCTAAGAAACATATATGCAAAGCATCCAAACAGTACAATTCGCCAATTTTTTGTTCTTCAAGTTTAAGTGAACAACGAGCCCCATTGTTAATCCTTTAAAGGAAATTATTTGTAAATTTCGACAAGTAGAACAATGATTGGAACACGTAGACGGTTGAAATCTTTGTATATATTGCTTCCATACAGTCTAAGAAACATGTACGCAAAGCATCCAAACAGTACCATTCGCCAATTTTTTGTTCTTCAAGTTTAAGTGAACAATGAGCCCCAATGGTTAATCCTTTATCGGAAATTATTTGTAATTTTCGACAAGTAGAACAATGAATGGAACAGGTAGACGGTTGAAATCTTTGTATATATTGCTTCTAGATAATCTAAGAAACATATATGCAAACCATCAAAACTGTACCATTCGCCAATTTTTTGTTCTTCAAGTTTAAGTGAACAACGAGCCCCATTGATAATCATGAAACGGAAATTATTTGTAACTATCTACAAGTAGAACAATGAATAGAACAGGTAGACGGTTGAAATCTTTGTATATATTGCTTCTATATAGTATAAGAAACATATATGCAAAGCATCCAAACAGTACAATTCGCTAATTTTTTGTTCTTCAAGTTTAAGTGAACAATCAGCCCCAATGCGTGATCCGTTATCGGAAATTATTTGTGAATTTCGACAAGTAGAACAATGAATGGAACAGGTAGACGGTTGAAATCTTTGTATATATTGCTTCCATATAGTCTAAGAAACATATACGCGAAGCATCCAAACAGTACCATACGCCAATTTTTTGTTCTTCAAGTTTAAGTAAACTACGATCCCCATTGTTAATCCCTTAACGGAAATTATTTGTAACTTTCGACAAGTAGAACAATGAATGGAACTGGTAGACGGTTGAAATCATTGTATATATTGCTTCTATATAGTCTAAGAAACATATATGCAAAGCATCCAAATAGTACAATTCGACAATTTTTTGTTCTTCAAGTTTAAGTGAACAATTAGCCCCAATGGTAAATCCTTTATCGGAAATTATTTGTAATTATCGACAAGTAGAACAATGAATGAAACAGGTAGACGGTTGAAATCTTTGTATATATTGCTTCTATATAATCTAAGAAACATATATGCAAAGCATCCAAACAGTACAAATCGCCAATTATTTCATGTTCATGTTTAAGTGAACTACGAGCCCCATTGTTAAAACTTTAACGGAAATTATTTGTAACTTTCGACAAGTAGAACAATGAATGGAACTGGTAGACGGTTGAAATCTTTTTATATATTGCTTCTATATAGTCTAAGAAACATATATGCAAAGCATCCAAACAGTACCATTCCCCAATTTTTTGTTGTTCAAGTTTAAGTGAACAACGAGCCCCATTGTTAATCCTTTAAAGGAAATTATTTGTAAATTTCGACAAGTAGAACATTGAATGAAACAGGTAGACGGTTGAAATCTTTGTATATATTGCTTCTATATAGTATAAGAAACATATATGCAAAGCATCTAAACAGTAACAATCGCCAATTTTTTGTTCTTCAAGTTTAAGTGAACTACGAGCCCAATTGTTAATCCTTTAAAGGAAATTATTTGTAAATTTCGACAAGTAGAACAATAAATGGAACAGGTAGACGGTTGAAATCTTTGTATATATTGCTTCTATATAGTCTAAGAAACATATATGCAAAGCATCTAAACAGTAACAATCGCCAATTTTTTGATCTTCAAGTTTAAGTGAACAGCGAGCCCCATTGATAATCATGAAATGGAAATTATTTGTAACTTTCTACAAGTAGAACAATGAATAGTACAGATAGACGGGTGAAATCTTTCTATATATTGCTTCTAAATAGTCTAAGAAACATATATGCAAAGCATCCAAACAGTACAATTCGCCAATTTTTTGTTCTTCAAGTTTAAGTGAACTACGAACCCCATTGTTAATCCTTTAAAGGAAATTATTTGTAAATTTCGACAAGTAGAACAATGATTGGAACACGTAGATGGTTGAAATCATTGTATATATTGCTTCTATATAGTCCAAGAAACATATATGCAAAGCGTCCAAACAGTACAATTCGCCAATTTTTTGCTCTTCAAGTTTAAGTGAACTACGAGCCCCATTGTTAATCCTTTAAAGGAAATTATTTGTAAATTTCGACAAGTAGAACAATGATTGGAACACGTAGACGGTTGAAATCTTTGTATATATTCCTTCTATATAGTCTAAGAAACATATATGCAAAGCATCCAAAAAGTACAATTCGCCAATTTTTTGTTCTTCAAGTTTAAGTGAACAATGAGCCCCAATGGTTAATCCGTTATCGGAAATTATTTGTAGCTTTCGACAAGTAGAACAATGAATGGAACAGGTTGATTGTTGAAATCATTGTATATATTGATTCTATATAGTCTAAGAAACATATATGCAAAGCATCCAAACAGTACCATTCGCCAATTTTTTGTTCTTCAAGTTTATGTGAACGACGAGCCCCATTGTTAATCCTCTAAAGGAAATTATTTGTAAATTTCGACAAGTAGAACAATGATTGGAACACGTAGACGGTTGAAATCTTTGTATATATTCCTTCTATATAGTCTAAGAAACATATATGCAAAGCATCCAAACAGTACCATTCGCCAATTTTTTGTTCTTCAAGTTTAAGTGAACAATGAGACCCATTGTTAATCCTTTACCGGAAATTATTTGTAACTTTCGACAAGTAGATCAATGAATGGAACAGGTAGACGGTTGAAATCTTTGTATATATTCCTTCTATATAGTCTAAGAAACATATCTGCAAATCATCCAAACAGTACAATTCGCCAATTATTTGATCTTCAAGTTTAAGTGAACTACGAGCCCCATTGTTAATACTTTAACGGAAATTATTTGTAACTTGCGACAAGTAGAACAATGAATGGAACAGGTAGACGGTTGAAATCAATGTATATATTGCTTCTATATAGTCTAAGAAACATATATGCAAAGCATCCAAACAGTACCAATCGCCAATTTTTTGTTCTTCAAGTTTAAGTGAACAATGAGCCCCATTGTTAATCCTTTATCGGAAATTATTTGTAACTTTCGACAAGTAGAACAATGAATGGAACAGGTAGACGGTTGAAATCCTTGTATATATTGCTTCCATATAGTCTAAGAAACATGTACGCAAAGCATCCAAACAGTACCATTCGCCAATTTTTTGTCCTTCAAGTTTAAGTGAACAATGAGCCCCATTGTTAATCCTTTATCGGAAATTATTTGTAACTTTCGACAAGTAGAACAATGAATCGGACAGGTAGACGGTTGAAATCTTTGTATATATTGCTTCTATATAATCTAAGAAACATATATGCAAAGCATCCAAACAGTACAAATCGCCAATTATTTCATGTTCATGTTTAAGTGAACTACGAGCCCCATTGTTAAAACTTTAACGGAAATTATTTGTAACTTTCGACAAGTAGAACAATGAATGGAACTGGTAGACGGTTGAAATCTTTTTATATATTGCTTCTATATAGTCTAAGAAACATATATGCAAAGCATCCAAACAGTACCATTCGCCAATTTTTTGTTGTTCAAGTTTAAGTGAACAACGAGCCCCATTGTTAATCCTTTAAAGGAAATTATTTGTAAATTTCGACAAGTAGAACATTGAATGAAACAGGTAGACGGTTGAAACCAATGTATATATTGCTTCTATATACTCTAAGAAACTTATATGCAAAGCATCCAAACAGTACCATTCGCCAATTTTTTGTTCTTCAAGTTTAACTGAACTACGAGCCCCATTGTTAATCCTTTAAAGGAAATTATTTGTAAATTTCGACAAGTAGAACAATGAATGGAATAGGTAGACTGTTGAAATCATTGTATATATTGCTTCTATATAGTCTAAGAAACATATATGCATAGCGTCCAAACAGTAGAATTCGCCAATTTTTTGCTCTTCAAGTTTAAGTGAACTACGAGCCCCATTGTTAATCCTTTAACGGAAATTATTTGTAACTTGCGACAAGTAGAACAATGAATGGAACAGGTAGACGGTTGAAATCAATGTATATATTGCTTCTATATAGTCTAAGAAACATATATGCAAAGCATCCAAACAGTACAATTCGCCAATTTTTTGTTCTTCAAGTTTAAGTGAACAACGAGCCCCATTGTTAATCCTTTAAAGGAAATTATTTGTAAATTTCGACAAGTAGAACAATGATTGGAACACGTAGACGGTTGAAATCTTTGTATATATTGCTTCCATACAGTCTAAGAAACATGTACGCAAAGCATCCAAACAGTACCATTCGCCAATTTTTTGTTCTTCAAGTTTAAGTGAACAATGAGCCCCAATGGTTAATCCTTTATCGGAAATTATTTGTAATTTTCGACAAGTAGAACAATGAATGGAACAGGTAGACGGTTGAAATCTTTGTATATATTGCTTCTAGATAATCTAAGAAACATATATGCAAACCATCAAAACTGTACCATTCGCCAATTTTTTGTTCTTCAAGTTTAAGTGAACAACGAGCCCCATTGATAATCATGAAACGGAAATTATTTGTAACTATCTACAAGTAGAACAATGAATAGAACAGGTAGACGGTTGAAATCTTTGTATATATTGCTTCTATATAGTATAAGAAACATATATGCAAAGCATCCAAACAGTACAATTCGCTAATTTTTTGTTCTTCAAGTTTAAGTGAACAATCAGCCCCAATGCGTGATCCGTTATCGGAAATTATTTGTGAATTTCGACAAGTAGAACAATGATTGGAACACGTAGACGGTTGAAATCTTTGTATATATTGCTTCCATACAGTCTAAGAAACATGTACGCAAAGCATCCAAACAGTACCATTCGCCAATTTTTTGTTCTTCAAGTTTAAGTGAACAATGAGCCCCAATGGTTAATCCTTTATCGGAAATTATTTGTAACTTTCGACAAGTAGAACAATGAATGGAACAGGTAGACGGTTGAAATCTTTGTATATATTGCTTCTAGATAATCTAAGAAACATATATGCAAACCATCAAAACTGTACCATTCGCCAATTTTTTGTTCTTCAAGTTTAAGTGAACAACGAGCCCCATTGATAATCATGAAACGGAAATTATTTGTAACTTTCGACAAGTAGAACAATGAATGGAACTGGTAGACGGTTGAAATCATTGTATATATTGCTTCTATATAGTCTAAGAAACATATATGCAAAGCATCCAAATAGTACAATTCGACAATTTTTTGTTCTTCAAGTTTAAGTGAACAATTAGCCCCAATGGTTAATCCTTTATCGGAAATTATTTGTAATTATCGACAAGTAGAACAATGAATGAAACAGGTAGACGGTTGAAATCTTTGTATATATTGCTTCTATATAATCTAAGAAACATATATGCAAAGCATCCAAACAGTACAAATCGCCAATTATTTCATGTTCATGTTTAAGTGAACTACGAGCCCCATTGTTAAAACTTTAACGGAAATTATTTGTAACTTTCGACAAGTAGAACAATGAATGGAACTGGTAGACGGTTGAAATCTTTTTATATATTGCTTCTATATAGTCTAAGAAACATATATGCAAAGCATCCAAACAGTACCATTCGCCAATTTTTTGTTGTTCAAGTTTAAGTGAACAACGAGCCCCATTGTTAATCCTTTAAAGGAAATTATTTGTAAATTTCGACAAGTAGAACATTGAATGAAACAGGTAGACGGTTGAAATCTTTGTATATATTGCTTCTATATAGTATAAGAAACATATATGCAAAGCATCTAAACAGTAACAATCGCCAATTTTTTGTTCTTCAAGTTTAAGTGAACTACGAGCCCAATTGTTAATCCTTTAAAGGAAATTATTTGTAAATTTCGACAAGTAGAACAATAAATGGAACAGGTAGACGGTTGAAATCTTTGTATATATTGCTTCTATATAGTCTAAGAAACATATATGCAAAGCATCTAAACAGTAACAATCGCCAATTTTTTGATCTTCAAGTTTAAGTGAACAGCGAGCCCCATTGATAATCATGAAATGGAAATTATTTGTAACTTTCTACAAGTAGAACAATGAATAGTACAGATAGACGGGTGAAATCTTTCTATATATTGCTTCTAAATAGTCTAAGAAACATATATGCAAAGCATCCAAACAGTACAATTCGCCAATTTTTTGTTCTTCAAGTTTAAGTGAACTACGAGCCCCATTGTTAATCCTTTAAAGGAAATTATTTGTAAATTTCGACAAGTAGAACAATGATTGGAACACGTAGATGGTTGAAATCATTGTATATATTGCTTCTATATAGTCCAAGAAACATATATGCAAAGCGTCCAAACAGTACAATTCGCCAATTTTTTGCTCTTCAAGTTTAAGTGAACTACGAGCCCCATTGTTAATCCTTTAAAGGAAATTATTTGTAAATTTCGACAAGTAGAACAATGATTGGAACACGTAGACGGTTGAAATCTTTGTATATATTCCTTCTATATAGTCTAAGAAACATATATGCAAAGCATCCAAAAAGTACAATTCGCCAATTTTTTGTTCTTCAAGTTTAAGTGAACAATGAGCCCCAATGGTTAATCCGTTATCGGAAATTATTTGTAGCTTTCGACAAGTAGAACAATGAATGGAACAGGTTGATTGTTGAAATCATTGTATATATTGATTCTATATAGTCTAAGAAACATATATGCAAAGCATCCAAACAGTACCATTCGCCAATTTTTTGTTCTTCAAGTTTATGTGAACGACGAGCCCCATTGTTAATCCTTTAAAGGAAATTATTTGTAAATTTCGACAAGTAGAACAATGATTGGAACACGTAGACGGTTGAAATCTTTGTATATATTCCTTCTATATAGTCTAAGAAACATATATGCAAAGCATCCAAACAGTACCATTCGCCAATTTTTTGTTCTTCAAGTTTAAGTGAACAATGAGACCCATTGTTAATCCTTTATCGGAAATTATTTGTAACTTTCGACAAGTAGATCAATGAATGGAACAGGTAGACGGTTGAAATCTTTGTATATATTCCTTCTATATAGTCTAAGAAACATATCTGCAAATCATCCAAACAGTACAATTCGCCAATTATTTGATCTTCAAGTTTAAGTGAACTACGAGCCCCATTGTTAATACTTTAACGGAAATTATTTGTAACTTGCGACAAGTAGAACAATGAATGGAACAGGTAGACGGTTGAAATCAATGTATATATTGCTTCTATATAGTCTAAGAAACATATATGCAAAGCATCCAAACAGTACCATTCGCCAATTTTTTGTTCGTCAAGTTTAAGTGAACAACGAGCCCCATTGTTAATCCTTTAAAGGAAATTATTTGTAAATTTCGACAAGTAGAACAATGAATGGAACAGGTAGACGGTTGAAATCAATGTATATATTGCTTCTATATAGTCTAAGAAACATATATGCAAAGCATCCAAACAGTACCATTCGCCAATTTTTTGTTGTTCAAGTTTAAGTGAACAACGAGCCCCATTGTTAATCCTTTAAAGGAAATTATTTGTAAATTTCGACAAGTAGAACATTGAATGAAACAGGTAGACGGTTGAAATCTTTGTATATATTGCTTCTATATAGTCTAAGAAACATATATGCAAAGCATCCAAACAGTACAATTCGCCAATTTTTTGTTCTTCAAGTTTAAGTGAACAATTAGCCCCAATGGTTAATCCTTTATCGGAAATTATTTGTAATTATCGACAAGTAGAACAATGAATGAAACAGGTAGACGGTTGAAATCTTTGTATATATTGCTTCTATATAATCTAAGAAACATATATGCAAAGCATCCAAACAGTACAAATCGCCAATTATTTCATGTTCATGTTTAAGTGAACTACGACCCCCATTGTTAAAACTTTAACGGAAATTATTTGTAACTTTCGACAAGTAGAACAATGAATGGAACTGGTAGACGGTTGAAATCTTTTTATATATTGCTTCTATATAGTCTAAGAAACATATATGCAAAGCATCCAAACAGTACCATTCGCCAATTTTTTGTTGTTCAAGTTTAAGTGAACAACGAGCCCCATTGTTAATCCTTTAAAGGAAATTATTTGTAAATTTCGACAAGTAGAACATTGAATGAAACAGGTAGACGGTTGAAACCAATGTATATATTGCTTCTATATAGTCTAAGAAACTTATATGCAAAGCATCCAAACAGTACCATTCGCCAATTTTTTGTTCTTCAAGTTTAAGTGAACTACGAGCCCCATTGTTAATCCTTTAAAGGAAATTATTTGTAAATTTCGACAAGTAGAACAATGAATGGAATAGGTAGACTGTTGAAATCATTGTATATATTGCTTCTATATAGTCTAAGAAACATATATGCAAAGCGTCCAAACAGTACAATTCGCCAATTTTTTGCTCTTCAAGTTTAAGTGAACTACGAGCCCCATTGTTAATCCTTTAACGGAAATTATTTGTAACTTGCGACAAGTAGAACAATGAATGGAACAGGTAGACGGTTGAAATCAATGTATATATTGCTTCTATATAGTCTAAGAAACATATATGCAAAGCATCCAAACAGTACAATTCGCCAATTTTTTGTTCTTCAAGTTTAAGTGAACAACGAGCCCCATTGTTAATCCTTTAAAGGAAATTATTTGTAAATTTCGACAAGTAGAACAATGATTGGAACACGTAGACGGTTGAAATCTTTGTATATATTGCTTCTAAATAGTCTAAGAAACATATATGCAAAGCATCCAAACAGTACAATTCGCCAATTTTTTGTTCTTCAAGTTTAAGTGAACTATGAGCCCCATTGTTAATCCTTTAAAGGAAATTATTTGTAAATTTCGACAAGTAGAACAATGATTGGAACACGTAGATGGTTGAAATCATTGTATATATTGCTTCTATATAGTCCAAGAAACATATATGCAAAGCGTCCAAACAGTACAATTCGCCAATTTTTTGCTCTTCAAGTTTAAGTGAACTACGAGCCCCATTGTTAATCCTTTAAAGGAAATTATTTGTAAATTTCGACAAGTAGAACAATGATTGGAACACGTAGACGGTTGAAATCTTTGTATATATTCCTTCTATATAGTCTAAGAAACATATATGCAAAGCATCCAAAAAGTACAATTCGCCAATTTTTTGTTCTTCAAGTTTAAGTGAACAATGAGCCCCTATGGTTAATCCGTTATCGGAAATTATTTGTAGTTTCGACAAGTAGAACAATGAATGGAACAGGTTGATTGTTGAAATCATTGTATATATTGATTCTATATAGTCTAAGAAACATATATGCAAAGCATCCAAACAGTACCATTCGCCAATTTTTTGTTCTTCAAGTTTATGTGAACGACGAGCCCCATTGTTAATCCTTTAAAGGAAATTATTTGTAAATTTCGACAAGTAGAACAATGATTGGAACACGTAGACGGTTGAAATCTTTGTATATATTCCTTCTATATAGTCTAAGAAACATATATGCAAAGCATCCAAACAGTACCATTCGCCAATTTTTTGTTCTTCAAGTTTAAGTGAACAATGAGACCCATTGTTAATCCTTTATCGGAAATTATTTGTAACTTTCGACAAGTAGATCAATGAATGGAACAGGTAGACGGTTGAAATCTTTGTATATATTCCTTCTATATAGTCTAAGAAACATATATCCAAAGCATCCAAAAAGTACAATTCGCCAATTTTTTGTTCTTCAAGTTTAAGTGAACAATGAGCCCCAATGGTTAATCCGTTATCGGAAATTATTTGTAGATTTCGACAAGTAGAACAATGAATGGAACAGGTAGACGGTTGAAATCTTTGTATATATTGCTTCTATATAATCTAAGAAACATATATGCAAAGCATCCAAACAGTACTATTCGCCAATTATTTCATCTTCAAGTTTAAGTGAACTACGAGCCCCATTGTTAACACTTTAACGGAAATTATTTGTAACTTTCGACAAGTAGAACAATGAGTGGAACAGGTAGACGGTTGAAATCAATATATATATTGCTTCTATATAGTCTAAGAAACATATATGCAAAGCATCCAAACAGTACCAATCGCCAATTTTTTGTTCTTCAAGTTTAAGTGAACAATGAGCCCCATTGTTAATCCTTTATCGGAAATTATTTGTAACTTTCGACAAGTAGAACAATGAATGGAACAGGTAGACGGTTGAAATCCTTGTATATATTGCTTCCATATAGTCTAAGAAACATGTACGCAAAGCATCCAAACAGTACCATTCGCCAATTTTTTGTCCTTCAAGTTTAAGTGAACAATGAGCCCCATTGTTAATCCTTTATCGGAAATTATTTGTAACTTTCGACAAGTAGAACAATGAATCGGACAGGTAGACGGTTGAAATCTTTGTATATATTGCTTCTATATAATCTAAGAAACATATATGCAAAGCATCCAAACAGTACAAATCGCCAATTATGTCATGTTCATGTTTAAGTGAACTACGAGCCCCATTGTTAAAACTTTAACGGAAATTATTTGTAACTTTCGACAAGTAGAACAATGAATGGAACTGGTAGACGGTTGAAATCTTTTTATATATTGCTTCTATATAGTCTAAGAAACATATATGCAAAGCATCCAAACAGTACCATTCGCCAATTTTTTGTTGTTCAAGTTTAAGTGAACAATGAGCCCCAATGGTTAATCCTTTATCGGAAATTACTTGTAATTTTCGACAAGTAGGACAATGAATGGAACAGGTAGACGGTTGAAATCATTGTATATATTGATTCTATATAATCTAAGAAACATATATTCAAAGCATCCAAACAGTACCATTCGACAATTTTTTGTTCTTCAAGTTTAAGTGATCTACGAGCCCAATTGTTAATCCTTTATCGGAAATTATTTGTAATTTTCAACAAGTAGAACAATGAATGGAACAGGTAGACGGTTGAAATCTTTGTATATATTGCTTCTATATAATCTAAGAAACATATAGGCAAAGCATCTAAACGGTAACACCGCCAATTTTTTGTTCTTCAAGTTTAAGTGAACAATGAGCCCCATTGTTAATCCTTTATCGGAAATTATTTGTAATTTTCGACAAGTAGAACAATGAGTGGAACTGGTAGACGGTTGAAATCAATGTATATATTGCTTCTATATAGTCTAAGAAACATATATGCAAATCATCCAAACAGTACCATTCGCCAATTTTTTGTTCTTCAAGTTTAAGTGAACAATGAGCCCCTATGGTTAATCCGTTATCGGAAATTATTTGTAGTTTCGACAAGTAGAACAATGAATGGAACAGGTTGATTGTTGAAATCATTGTATATATTGCTTCTAAATAGTCTAAGAAACATATATGGAAAGCATCCAAACAGTACAATTCGCCAATTTTTTGTTCTTCAAGTTTAAGTGAACTACGAGCCCCATTGTTAATCCTTTAAAGGAAATTATTTCTAAATTTCGACAAGTAGAACAATGAATGGATCATGTAGACGGTTGAAATCATTGTATATATTGCTTCTATATAATCTAAGAAACATATATGCAAAGCATCCAAACAGTACCAATCGCCAATTTTTTGTTCTTCAAGTTTAAGTGAACTACGAGCCCCGTTGTTAATCCTTTAAAGGAAATTATTTGTAAATTTCGACAAGTAGAACAATGAATGGAACAGGTAGACTGTTGAAATCATTGTATATATTGCTTCTATATAGTCTAAGAAACATATATGCAAAGCATCCAAACAGTACAATTCGCCAATTTTTTGTTCTTCACGTTTAAGTGAACTACGAGCCCCATTGTTAATCCTTTAAAGGAAATTATTTGTAAATTTCGACAAGTAGAACAATGAATGGAATAGGTAGACTGTTGAAATCATTGTATATATTGCTTCTATATAGTCTAAGAAACATATATGCAAAGCGTCCAAACAGTACAATTCGCCAATTTTTTGCTCTTCAAGTTTAAGTGAACTACGAGCCCCATTGTTAATCATTTAACGAAAATTATTTGTATCTTGCGACAAGTAGAACAATGAATGGAACAGGTAGACGGTTGAAATCAATGTATATATTGCTTCTATATAGTCTAAGAAACATATATGCAAAGCATCCAAACAGTACCATTCGCCAATTTTTTGTTCGTCAAGTTTAAGTGAACAACGAGCCCCATTGTTAATCCTTTAAAGGAAATTATTTGTAAATTTCGACAAGTAGAAAAATGATTGGAACACGTAGACGGTTGAAATCTTTGTATATATTGCTTCCATACAGTCTAAGAAACATGTACGCAAAGCATCCAAACTGTACCATTCGCCAATTTTTTGTTCTTCAAGTTTAAGTGAACAATGAGCCCCAATGGTTAATCCTTTATCGGAAATTATTTGTAATTTTCGACAAGTAGAACAATGAGTGGAACAGGTAGACGGTTGAAATCAATGTATATATTGCTTCTATATAGTCTAAGAAACATATGTGCAAATCATCCAAACAGTACCATTCGCCAATTTTTTGTTCTTCAAGTTTAAGTAAACTACGATCCCCATTGTTAATCCCTTAACGGAAATTATTTGTGACTTTCGACAAGTAGAACAATGAATGGAACAGGTAGACGGTTGAAATCAATGTATATATTGCTTCTATATAGTCTAAGAAACATATATGCAAAGCATCCAAACAGTACCATTCGCCAATTTTTTGTTCTTCAAGTTTAAGTGAACTACGAGCCCCATTGTTAATCCTTTAAAGGAAATTATTTGTAAATTTCGACAAGTAGAACAATGAATGGAATAGGTAGACTGTTGAAATCATTGTATATATTGCTTCTATATAGTCTAAGAAACATATATGCATAGCGTCCAAACAGTACAATTCGCCAATTTTTTGCTCTTCAAGTTTAAGTGAACTACGAGCCCCATTGTTAATCCTTTAAAGGAAATTATTTGTAAATTTCGGCAAGTAGAACAATGAATGGAATAGGTAGACGGTTGAAATCATTGTATATATTGCTTCTATATAGTCTAAGAAACATATCTGCAAATCATCCAAACAGTACCATTCGCCAATTTTTTGTTCTTCAAGCTTAAGTGAACTACGAGCCCCATTGTTAATCCTTTAAAGGAAATTATTTGTAACTTTCGACAAGTAGAACAATGAATGGAACAGGTAGACTGTTGAAATCATTGTATATATTGCTTCTATATAGTCTAAGAAACATATATGCAAAGCATCCAGACAGTACAATTCGCCAATTCTTTGTTCTTCAAGTTTAAGTGAACAATGAGCCCCATTGTTAATCCTTTATCGGAAATTATTTGTAACTTTCGACAAGTAGAACAGTGAATGGAACAGGTAGACGGTTGAAATCTTTGTATATATTGCTTCTATATAGTATAAGAAACATATATGCAAAGCATCCAAACAGTACAATTCGCCAATTTTTTGTTCTTCAAGTTTAAGTGAACAATGAGCCCCAATGGTTAATCCGTTATCGGAAATTATTTGTAACTTTCGACAAGTAGAACAATGAATGGAACAGGAGGACTGTTGAAATCATTGTATATATTGCTTCTATATAGTCTAAGAAACATATATGCAAAGCATCCAAACAGTACAATTCGCCAATTTTTTGTTCTTCAAGTTTAAGTAAACTACGATCCCCATTGTTAATCCCTTAACGGAAATTATTTGTGACTTTCGACAAGTAGAACAATGAATGGAACTGGTAGACGGTTGAAATCAATGTATATATTGCTTCTATATAGTCTAAGAAACATATATGCAAAGCATCCAAACAGTACCATTCGCCAATTTTTTGTTCTTCAAGTTTAAGTGAACTACGAGCCCCATTGTTAATCCTTTAAAGGAAATTATTTGTAAATTTCGACAAGTAGAACAATGAATGGAATAGGTAGACTGTTGAAATCATTGTATATATTGCTTCTATATAGTCTAAGAAACATATATGCATAGCGTCCAAACAGTACAATTCGCCAATTTTTTGCTCTTCAAGTTTAAGTGAACTACGAGCCCCATTGTTAATCCTTTAAAGGAAATTATTTGTAAATTTCGGCAAGTAGAACAATGAATGGAATAGGTAGACGGTTGAAATCATTGTATATATTGCTTCTATATAGTCTAAGAAACATATCTGCAAACCATCCAAACAGTACAATTCGCCAATTATTTGATCTTCAAGTTTAAGTGAACTACGAGCCCCATTGTTAATACTTTAACGGAAATTATTTGTAACTTGCGACAAGTAGAACAATGAATGGAACAGGTAGACGGTTGAAATCAATGTATATATTGCTTCTATATTGTCTAAGAAACATATATGCAAAGCATCCAAATAGTACCATTCGCCAATTTTTTGTTCGTCAAGTTTAAGTGAACAACGAGCCCCATTGTTAATCCTTTAAAGGAAATTATTTGTAAATTTCGACAAGTAGAATAATGATTGGAACACGTAGACGGTTGAAATCTTTGTATATATTGCTTCTATATAGTCTAAGAAACATATATGCATAGCGTCCAAACAGTACAATTCGCCAATTTTTTGCTCTTCAAGTTTAAGTGAACTACGAGCCCCATTGTTAATCCTTTAAAGGAAATTATTTGTAAATTTCGGCAAGTAGAACAATCAATGGAATAGGTAGACGGTTGAAATCATTGTATATATTGCTTCTATATAGTCTAAGAAACATATCTGCAAATCATCCAAACAGTACAATTCGCCAATTTTTTGTTCTTCAAGTTTAAGTAAACTACGATCCCCATTGTTAATCCCTTAACGGAAATTATTTGAAACTGTCGACAAGTAGAACAATGAATGGAACAGGTAGACGGTTGAAATCATTGTATATGTTGCTTCCATATAGTCTAAGAAACATATATGCAAAGCATCCAAACAGTACCATTCGCCAATTTGTTGTTCTTCAAGTTTAAGTAAACCATGAGCCCCATTGTTAATCATTTAAAGGAAATTATTTGTAAATTTCGACTAGTAGAACATTGAATGAAACAGGTAGACGGTTGAAATCTTTGTATATATTGCTTCTATATAGTATAAGAAACATATATGCAAAGCATCCAAACACTACAATTCGCCAATTTTTGTTCTTCAAGTTTAAGTGAACAATGAGCCCCAATGGTTAATCCGTTATCGGAAATTATTTGTAACTTTCGACAAGTAGAACAGTGAATGGAACAGGTAGACGGTTGAAATCTTTGTATATATTGCTTCTATATAGTCTAAGAAACATATATGCAAAGCATCCAAACAGTACCATTCGCCAATTTTTTGTTCTTCAAGATTAAGTGAACTACGAGCCCCATTGATAATCATGAAAGGGAAATTATTTCTAACTTTCTACAAGTAGAACAATGAATAGAACAGTTAGACTGTTGAAATCTTTGTATATATTGCTTCTATATAGTTTAAGAAACATATATGCAAAGCATCCAAACAGTACCATTCGCCAATTTTTTGTTCTTCAAGTTTAAGTGAACTACGAGCCCCATTGTTAATCCTTTAAAGGAAATTATTTGTAACTTTCGACAAGTAGAACAATGAATGGAGCAGGTAGACTGTTGAAATCATTGTATATATTGCTTCTATATAGTCTAAGAAACATATATGCAAAGCATCCAAACAGTACAATTCGCCAATTTTTTGTTCTTCAAGTTTAAGTGAACAATGAGCCCCATTGTTAATCCTTTATCGGAAATTATTTGTAACTTTCGACAAGTAGAACAGTGAATGGAACAGGTAGACGGTTGAAATCTTTGTATATATTGCTTCTATATAGTATAAGAAACATATATGCAAAGCATCCAAACAGTACAATTCGCCAATTTTTTGTTCTTCAAGTTTAAGTGAACAATGAGCCCCAATGGTTAATCCGTTATCGGAAATTATTTGTAACTTTCGACAAGTAGAACAATGAATGGAACAGGAGGACTGTTGAAATCATTGTATATATTGCTTCTATATAGTCTAAGAAACATATATGCAAAGCATCCAAACAGTACAATTCGCCAATTTTTTGTTCTTCAAGTTTAAGTAAACTACGATCCCCATTGTTAATCCCTTAACGGAAATTATTTGTGACTTTCGACAAGTAGAACAATGAATGGAACTGGTAGACGGTTGAAATCAATGTATATATTGCTTCTATATAGTCTAAGAAACATATATGCAAAGCATCCAAACAGTACCATTCGCCAATTTTTTGTTCTTCAAGTTTAAGTGAACTACGAGCCCCATTGTTAATCCTTTAAAGGAAATTATTTGTAAATTTCGGCAAGTAGAACAATGAATGGAATAGGTAGACTGTTGAAATCATTGTATATATTGCTTCTATATAGTCTAAGAAACATATATGCATAGCGTCCAAACAGTACAATTCGCCAATTTTTTGCTCTTCAAGTTTAAGTGAACTACGAGCCCCATTGTTAATCCTTTAAAGGAAATTATTTGTAAATTTCGGCAAGTAGAACAATGAATGGAATAGGTAGACGGTTGAAATCATTGTATATATTGCTTCTATATAGTCTAAGAAACATATCTGCAAATCATCCAAACAGTACAATTCGCCAATTATTTGATCTTCAAGTTTAAGTGAACTACGAGCCCCATTGTTAATACTTTAACGGAAATTATTTGTAACTTGCGACAAGTAGAACAATGAATGGAACAGGTAGACGGTTGAAATCAATGTATATATTGCTTCTATATAGTCTAAGAAACATATATGCAAAGCATCCAAATAGTACCATTCGCCAATTTTTTGTTCGTCAAGTTTAAGTGAACAACGAGCCCCATTGTTAATCCTTTAAAGGAAATTATTTGTAAATTTCGACAAGTAGAACAATGATTGGAACACGTAGACGGTTGAAATCTTTGTATATATTGCTTCCATACAGTCTAAGAAACATGTACGCAAAGCATCCATACAGTACCATTCGCCAATTTTTTGTTCTTCAAGTTTAAGTGAACAATGAGCCCCAATGGTTAATCCTTTATCGGAAATTATTTGTAATTTTCGACAAGTAGAACAATGAGTGGAACAGGTAGACGGTTGAAATCAATGTATATATTGCTTCTATATAGTCTAAGAAACATATATGCAAATCATCCAAACAGTACCATTCGCCAATGTTTTGTTCTTCAAGTTTAAGTAAACTACGATCCCCATTGTTAATCCCTTAACGGAAATTATTTGTGACTTTCGACAAGTAGAACAATGAATGGAACAGGTAGACGGTTGAAATCAATGTATATATTGCTTCTATATAGTCTAAGAAACATATATGCAAAGCATCCAAACAGTACCATTCGCCAATTTTTTGTTCTTCAAGTTTAAGTGAACTACGAGCCCCATTGTTAATCCTTTAAAGGAAATTATTTGTAAATTTCGACAAGTAGAACAATGAATGGAATAGGTAGACTGTTGAAATCATTGTATATATTGCTTCTATATAGTCTAAGAAACATATATGCATAGCGTCCAAACAGTACAATTCGCCAATTTTTTGCTCTTCAAGTTTAAGTGAACTACGAGCCCCATTGTTAATCCTTTAAAGGAAATTATTTGTAAATTTCGGCAAGTAGAACAATGAATGGAATAGGTAGACGGTTGAAATCATTGTATATATTGCTTCTATATAGTCTAAGAAACATATCTGCAAATCATCCAAACAGTACCATTCGCCAATTTTTTGTTCTTCAAGCTTAAGTGAACTACGAGCCCCATTGTTAATCCTTTAAAGGAAATTATTTGTAACTTTCGACAAGTAGAACAATGAATGGAACAGGTAGACTGTTGAAATCATTGTATATATTGCTTCTATATAGTCTAAGAAACATATATGCAAAGCATCCAAACAGTACAATTCGCCAATTCTTTGTTCTTCAAGTTTAAGTGAACAATGAGCCCCATTGTTAATCCTTTATCGGAAATTATTTGTAACTTTCGACAAGTAGAACAGTGAATGGAACAGGTAGACGGTTGAAATCTTTGTATATATTGCTTCTATATAGTATAAGAAACATATATGCAAAGCATCCAAACAGTACAATTCGCCAATTTTTTGTTCTTCAAGTTTAAGTGAACAATGAGCCCCAATGGTTAATCCGTTATCGGAAATTATTTGTAACTTTCGACAAGTAGAACAATGAATGGAACAGGAGGACTGTTGAAATCATTGTATATATTGCTTCTATATAGTCTAAGAAACATATATGCAAAGCATCCAAACAGTACAATTCGCCAATTTTTTGTTCTTCAAGTTTAAGTAAACTACGATCCCCATTGTTAATCCCTTAACGGAAATTATTTGTGACTTTCGACAAGTAGAACAATGAATGGAGCAGGTAGACTGTTGAAATCATTGTATATATTGCTTCTATATAGTCTAAGAAACATATATGCAAAGCATCCAAACAGTACAATTCGCCAATTTTTTGTTCTTCAAGTTTAAGTGAACAATGAGCCCCATTGTTAATCCTTTATCGGAAATTATTTGTAACTTTCGACAAGTAGAACAGTGAATGGAACAGGTAGACGGTTGAAATCTTTGTATATATTGCTTCTATATAGTATAAGAAACATATATGCAAAGCATCCAAACAGTACAATTCGCCAATTTTTTGTTCTTCAAGTTTAAGTGAACAATGAGCCCCAATGGTTAATCCGTTATCGGAAATTATTTGTAACTTTCGACAAGTAGAACAATGAATGGAACAGGAGGACTGTTGAAATCATTGTATATATTGCTTCTATATAGTCTAAGAAACATATATGCAAAGCATCCAAACAGTACAATTCGCCAATTTTTTGTTCTTCAAGTTTAAGTAAACTACGATCCCCATTGTTAATCCCTTAACGGAAATTATTTGTGACTTTCGACAAGTAGAACAATGAATGGAACTGGTAGACGGTTGAAATCAATGTATATATTGCTTCTATATAGTCTAAGAAACATATATGCAAAGCATCCAAACAGTACCATTCGCCAATTTTTTGTTCTTCAAGTTTAAGTGAACTACGAGCCCCATTGTTAATCCTTTAAAGGAAATTATTTGTAAATTTCGGCAAGTAGAACAATGAATGGAATAGGTAGACTGTTGAAATCATTGTATATATTGCTTCTATATAGTCTAAGAAACATATATGCATAGCGTCCAAACAGTACAATTCGCCAATTCTTTGTTCTTCAAGTTTAAGTGAACAATGAGCCCCATTGTTAATCCTTTATCGGAAATTATTTGTAACTTTCGACAAGTAGAACAGTGAATGGAACAGGTAGACGGTTGAAATCTTTGTATATATTGCTTCTATATAGTATAAGAAACATATATGCAAAGCATCCAAACAGTACAATTCGCCAATTTTTTGTTCTTCAAGTTTAAGTGAACAATGAGCCCCAATGGTTAATCCGTTATCGGAAATTATTTGTAACTTTCGACAAGTAGAACAATGAATGGAACAGGAGGACTGTTGAAATCATTGTATATATTGCTTCTATATAGTCTAAGAAACATATATGCAAAGCATCCAAACAGTACAATTCGCCAATTTTTTGTTCTTCAAGTTTAAGTAAACTACGATCCCCATTGTTAATCCCTTAACGGAAATTATTTGTGACTTTCGACAAGTAGAACAATGAATGGAGCAGGTAGACTGTTGAAATCATTGTATATATTGCTTCTATATAGTCTAAGAAACATATATGCAAAGCATCCAAACAGTACAATTCGCCAATTTTTTGTTCTTCAAGTTTAAGTGAACAATGAGCCCCATTGTTAATCCTTTATCGGAAATTATTTGTAACTTTCGACAAGTAGAACAGTGAATGGAACAGGTAGACGGTTGAAATCTTTGTATATATTGCTTCTATATAGTATAAGAAACATATATGCAAAGCATCCAAACAGTACAATTCGCCAATTTTTTGTTCTTCAAGTTTAAGTGAACAATGAGCCCCAATGGTTAATCCGTTATCGGAAATTATTTGTAACTTTCGACAAGTAGAACAATGAATGGAACAGGAGGACTGTTGAAATCATTGTATATATTGCTTCTATATAGTCTAAGAAACATATATGCAAAGCATCCAAACAGTACAATTCGCCAATTTTTTGTTCTTCAAGTTTAAGTAAACTACGATCCCCATTGTTAATCCCTTAACGGAAATTATTTGTGACTTTCGACAAGTAGAACAATGAATGGAACTGGTAGACGGTTGAAATCAATGTATATATTGCTTCTATATAGTCTAAGAAACATATATGCAAAGCATCCAAACAGTACCATTCGCCAATTTTTTGTTCTTCAAGTTTAAGTGAACTACGAGCCCCATTGTTAATCCTTTAAAGGAAATTATTTGTAAATTTCGGCAAGTAGAACAATGAATGGAATAGGTAGACTGTTGAAATCATTGTATATATTGCTTCTATATAGTCTAAGAAACATATATGCATAGCGTCCAAACAGTACAATTCGCCAATTTTTTGCTCTTCAAGTTTAAGTGAACTACGAGCCCCATTGTTAATCCTTTAAAGGAAATTATTTGTAAATTTCGGCAAGTAGAACAATGAATGGAATAGGTAGACGGTTGAAATCATTGTATATATTGCTTCTATATAGTCTAAGAAACATATCTGCAAATCATCCAAACAGTACAATTCGCCAATTATTTGATCTTCAAGTTTAAGTGAACTACGAGCCCCATTGTTAATCCCTTAACGGAAATTATTTGTGACTTTCGACAAGTAGAACAATGAATGGAACAGGTAGACGGTTGAAATCAATGTATATATTGCTTCTATATAGTCTAAGAAACATATATGCAAAGCATCCAAACAGTACCATTCGCCAATTTTTTGTTCTTCAAGTTTAAGTGAACTACGAGCCCCATTGTTAATCCTTTAAAGGAAATTATTTGTAAATTTCGACAAGTAGAACAATGAATGGAATAGGTAGACTGTTGAAATCATTGTATATATTGCTTCTATATAGTCTAAGAAACATATATGCATAGCGTCCAAACAGTACAATTCGCCAATTTTTTGCTCTTCAAGTTTAAGTGAACTACGAGCCCCATTGTTAATCCTTTAAAGGAAATTATTTGTAAATTTCGGCAAGTAGAACAATGAATGGAATAGGTAGACGGTTGAAATCATTGTATATATTGCTTCTATATAGTCTAAGAAACATATCTGCAAATCATCCAAACAGTACCATTCGCCAATTTTTTGTTCTTCAAGCTTAAGTGAACTACGAGCCCCATTGTTAATCCTTTAAAGGAAATTATTTGTAACTTTCGACAAGTAGAACAATGAATGGAACAGGTAGACTGTTGAAATCATTGTATATATTGCTTCTATATAGTCTAAGAAACATATATGCAAAGCATCCAAACAGTACAATTCGCCAATTCTTTGTTCTTCAAGTTTAAGTGAACAATGAGCCCCATTGTTAATCCTTTATCGGAAATTATTTGTAACTTTCGACAAGTAGAACAGTGAATGGAACAGGTAGACGGTTGAAATCTTTGTATATATTGCTTCTATATAGTATAAGAAACATATATGCAAAGCATCCAAACAGTACAATTCGCCAATTTTTTGTTCTTCAAGTTTAAGTGAACAATGAGCCCCAATGGTTAATCCGTTATCGGAAATTATTTGTAACTTTCGACAAGTAGAACAATGAATGGAACAGGAGGACTGTTGAAATCATTGTATATATTGCTTCTATATAGTCTAAGAAACATATATGCAAAGCATCCAAACAGTACAATTCGCCAATTTTTTGTTCTTCAAGTTTAAGTAAACTACGATCCCCATTGTTAATCCCTTAACGGAAATTATTTGTGACTTTCGACAAGTAGAACAATGAATGGAGCAGGTAGACTGTTGAAATCATTGTATATATTGCTTCTATATAGTCTAAGAAACATATATGCAAAGCATCCAAACAGTACAATTCGCCAATTTTTTGTTCTTCAAGTTTAAGTGAACAATGAGCCCCATTGTTAATCCTTTATCGGAAATTATTTGTAACTTTCGACAAGTAGAACAGTGAATGGAACAGGTAGACGGTTGAAATCTTTGTATATATTGCTTCTATATAGTATAAGAAACATATATGCAAAGCATCCAAACAGTACAATTCGCCAATTTTTTGTTCTTCAAGTTTAAGTGAACAATGAGCCCCAATGGTTAATCCGTTATCGGAAATTATTTGTAACTTTCGACAAGTAGAACAATGAATGGAACAGGAGGACTGTTGAAATCATTGTATATATTGCTTCTATATAGTCTAAGAAACATATATGCAAAGCATCCAAACAGTACAATTCGCCAATTTTTTGTTCTTCAAGTTTAAGTAAACTACGATCCCCATTGTTAATCCCTTAACGGAAATTATTTGTGACTTTCGACAAGTAGAACAATGAATGGAACTGGTAGACGGTTGAAATCAATGTATATATTGCTTCTATATAGTCTAAGAAACATATATGCAAAGCATCCAAACAGTACCATTCGCCAATTTTTTGTTCTTCAAGTTTAAGTGAACTACGAGCCCCATTGTTAATCCTTTAAAGGAAATTATTTGTAAATTTCGGCAAGTAGAACAATGAATGGAATAGGTAGACTGTTGAAATCATTGTATATATTGCTTCTATATAGTCTAAGAAACATATATGCATAGCGTCCAAACAGTACAATTCGCCAATTTTTTGCTCTTCAAGTTTAAGTGAACTACGAGCCCCATTGTTAATCCTTTAAAGGAAATTATTTGTAAATTTCGGCAAGTAGAACAATGAATGGAATAGGTAGACGGTTGAAATCATTGTATATATTGCTTCTATATAGTCTAAGAAACATATCTGCAAATCATCCAAACAGTACAATTCGCCAATTATTTGATCTTCAAGTTTAAGTGAACTACGAGCCCCATTGTTAATACTTTAACGGAAATTATTTGTAACTTGCGACAAGTAGAACAATGAATGGAACAGGTAGACGGTTGAAATCAATGTATATATTGCTTCTATATAGTCTAAGAAACATATATGCAAAGCATCCAAATAGTACCATTCGCCAATTTTTTGTTCGTCAAGTTTAAGTGAACAACGAGCCCCATTGTTAATCCTTTAAAGGAAATTATTTGTAAATTTCGACAAGTAGAACAATGATTGGAACACGTAGACGGTTGAAATCTTTGTATATATTGCTTCCATACAGTCTAAGAAACATGTACGCAAAGCATCCAAACAGTACCATTCGCCAATTTTTTGTTCTTCAAGTTTAAGTGAACAATGAGCCCCAATGGTTAATCCTTTATCGGAAATTATTTGTAATTTTCGACAAGTAGAACAATGAGTGGAACAGGTAGACGGTTGAAATCAATGTATATATTGCTTCTATATAGTCTAAGAAACATATATGCAAATCATCCAAACAGTACCATTCGCCAATTTTTTGTTCTTCAAGTTTAAGTAAACTACGATCCCCATTGTTAATCCCTTAACGGAAATTATTTGTGACTTTCGACAAGTAGAACAATGAATGGAACAGGTAGACGGTTGAAATCAATGTATATATTGCTTCTATATAGTCTAAGAAACATATATGCAAAGCATCCAAACAGTACCATTCGCCAATTTTTTGTTCTTCAAGTTTAAGTGAACTACGAGCCCCATTGTTAATCCTTTAAAGGAAATTATTTGTAAATTTCGACAAGTAGAACAATGAATGGAATAGGTAGACTGTTGAAATCATTGTATATATTGCTTCTATATAGTCTAAGAAACATATATGCATAGCGTCCAAACAGTACAATTCGCCAATTTTTTGCTCTTCAAGTTTAAGTGAACTACGAGCCCCATTGTTAATCGTTTAAAGGAAATTATTTGTAAATTTCGGCAAGTAGAACAATGAATGGAATAGGTAGACGGTTGAAATCATTGTATATATTGCTTCTATATAGTCTAAGAAACATATCTGCAAATCATCCAAACAGTACCATTCGCCAATTTTTTGTTCTTCAAGCTTAAGTGAACTACGAGCCCCATTGTTAATCCTTTAAAGGAAATTATTTGTAACTTTCGACAAGTAGAACAATGAATGGAACAGGTAGACTGTTGAAATCATTGTATATATTGCTTCTATATAGTCTAAGAAACATATATGCAAAGCATCCAAACAGTACAATTCGCCAATTCTTTGTTCTTCAAGTTTAAGTGAACAATGAGCCCCATTGTTAATCCTTTATCGGAAATTATTTGTAACTTTCGACAAGTAGAACAGTGAATGGAACAGGTAGACGGTTGAAATCTTTGTATATATTGCTTCTATATAGTATAAGAAACATATATGCAAAGCATCCAAACAGTACAATTCGCCAATTTTTTGTTCTTCAAGTTTAAGTGAACAATGAGCCCCAATGGTTAATCCGTTATCGGAAATTATTTGTAACTTTCGACAAGTAGAACAATGAATGGAACAGGAGGACTGTTGAAATCATTGTATATATTGCTTCTATATAGTCTAAGAAACATATATGCAAAGCATCCAAACAGTACAATTTGCCAATTTTTTGTTCTTCAAGTTTAAGTAAACTACGATCCCCATTGTTAATCCCTTAACGGAAATTATTTGTGACTTTCGACAAGTAGAACAATGAATGGAACTGGTAGACGGTTGAAATCAATGTATATATTGCTTCTATATAGTCTAAGAAACATATATGCAAAGCATCCAAACAGTACCATTCGCCAATTTTTTGTTCTTCAAGTTTAAGTGAACTACGAGCCCCATTGTTAATCCTTTAAAGGAAATTATTTGTAAATTTCGACAAGTAGAACAATGAATGGAATAGGTAGACTGTTGAAATCATTGTATATATTGCTTCTATATAGTCTAAGAAACATATATGCATAGCGTCCAAACAGTACAATTCGCCAATTTTTTGCTCTTCAAGTTTAAGTGAACTACGAGCCCCATTGTTAATCCTTTAAAGGAAATTATTTGTAAATTTCGGCAAGTAGAACAATGAATGGAATAGGTAGACGGTTGAAATCATTGTATATATTGCTTCTATATAGTCTAAGAAACATATCTGCAAACCATCCAAACAGTACAATTCGCCAATTATTTGATCTTCAAGTTTAAGTGAACTACGAGCCCCATTGTTAAAACTTTAACGGAAATTATTTGTAACTTGCGACAAGTAGAACAATGAATGGAACAGGTAGACGGTTGAAATCAATGTATATATTGCTTCTATATTGTCTAAGAAACATATATGCAAAGCATCCAAATAGTACCATTCGCCAATTTTTTGTTCGTCAAGTTTAAGTGAACAACGAGCCCCATTGTTAATCCTTTAAAGGAAATTATTTGTAAATTTCGACAAGTAGAACAATGATTGGAACACGTAGACGGTTGAAATCTTTGTATATATTGCTTCTATATAGTCTAAGAAACATATATGCATAGCGTCCAAACAGTACAATTCGCCAATTTTTTGTTCTTCAAGTTTAAGTGAACTACGAGCCCCATTGTTAATCCTTTAAAGGAAATTATTTGTAAATTTCGGCAAGTAGAACAATGAATGGAATAGGTAGACGGTTGAAATCATTGTATATATTGCTTCTATATAGTCTAAGAAACATATCTGCAAATCATCCAAACAGTACAATTCGCCAATTTTTTGTTCTTCAAGTTTAAGTAAACTACGATCCCCATTGTTAATCCCTTAACGGAAATTATTTGAAACTGTCGACAAGTAGAACAATGAATGGAACAGGTAGACGGTTGAAATCATTGTATATGTTGCTTCCATATAGTCTAAGAAACATATATGCAAAGCATCCAAACAGTACCATTCGCCAATTTGTTGTTCTTCAAGTTTAAGTAAACCGTGAGCCCCATTGTTAATCATTTAAAGGAAATTATTTGTAAATTTCGACTAGTAGAACATTGAATGAAACAGGTAGACGGTTGAAATCTTTGTATATATTGCTTCTATATAGTATAAGAAACATATATGCAAAGCATCCAAACACTACAATTCGCCAATTTTTGTTCTTCAAGTTTAAGTGAACAATGAGCCCCAATGGTTAATCCGTTATCGGAAATTATTTGTAACTTTCGACAAGTAGAACAGTGAATGGAACAGGTAGACGGTTGAAATCTTTGTATATATTGCTTCTATATAGTCTAAGAAACATATATGCAAAGCATCCAAACAGTACCATTCGCCAATTTTTTGTTGTTCAAGTTTAAGTGAACAACGAGCCCCATTGTTAATCCTTTAAAGGAAATTATTTGTAAATTTCGACAAGTAGAACATTGAATGAAACAGGTAGACGGTTGAAACCAATGTATATATTGCTTCTATATAGTCTAAGAAACTTATATGCAAAGCATCCAAACAGTACCATTCGCCAATTTTTTGTTCTTCAAGTTTAAGTGAACTACGAGCCCCATTGTTAATCCTTTAAAGGAAATTATTTGTAAATTTCGACAAGTAGAACAATGAATGGAATAGGTAGACTGTTGAAATCATTGTATATATTGCTTCTATATAGTCTAAGAAACATATATGCAAAGCGTCCAAACAGTACAATTCGCCAATTTTTTGCTCTTCAAGTTTAAGTGAACTACGAGCCCCATTGTTAATCCTTTAACGGAAATTATTTGTAACTTGCGACAAGTAGAACAATGAATGGAACAGGTAGACGGTTGAAATCAATGTATATATTGCTTCTATATAGTCTAAGAAACATATATGCAAAGCATCCAAACAGTACAATTCGCCAATTTTTTGTTCTTCAAGTTTAAGTGAACAACGAGCCCCATTGTTAATCCTTTAAAGGAAATTATTTGTAAATTTCGACAAGTAGAACAATGATTGGAACACGTAGACGGTTGAAATCTTTGTATATATTGCTTCTAAATAGTCTAAGAAACATATATGCAAAGCATCCAAACAGTACAATTCGCCAATTTTTTGTTCTTCAAGTTTAAGTGAACTATGAGCCCCATTGTTAATCCTTTAAAGGAAATTATTTGTAAATTTCGACAAGTAGAACAATGATTGGAACACGTAGATGGTTGAAATCATTGTATATATTGCTTCTATATAGTCCAAGAAACATATATGCAAAGCGTCCAAACAGTACAATTCGCCAATTTTTTGCTCTTCAAGTTTAAGTGAACTACGAGCCCCATTGTTAATCCTTTAAAGGAAATTATTTGTAAATTTCGACAAGTAGAACAATGATTGGAACACGTAGACGGTTGAAATCTTTGTATATATTCCTTCTATATAGTCTAAGAAACATATATGCAAAGCATCCAAAAAGTACAATTCGCCAATTTTTTGTTCTTCAAGTTTAAGTGAACAATGAGCCCCTATGGTTAATCCGTTATCGGAAATTATTTGTAGTTTCGACAAGTAGAACAATGAATGGAACAGGTTGATTGTTGAAATCATTGTATATATTGATTCTATATAGTCTAAGAAACATATATGCAAAGCATCCAAACAGTACCATTCGCCAATTTTTTGTTCTTCAAGTTTATGTGAACGACGAGCCCCATTGTTAATCCTTTAAAGGAAATTATTTGTAAATTTCGACAAGTAGAACAATGATTGGAACACGTAGACGGTTGAAATCTTTGTATATATTCCTTCTATATAGTCTAAGAAACATATATGCAAAGCATCCAAACAGTACCATTCGCCAATTTTTTGTTCTTCAAGTTTAAGTGAACAATGAGACCCATTGTTAATCCTTTATCGGAAATTATTTGTAACTTTCGACAAGTAGATCAATGAATGGAACAGGTAGACGGTTGAAATCTTTGTATATATTCCTTCTATATAGTCTAAGAAACATATATCCAAAGCATCCAAAAAGTACAATTCGCCAATTTTTTGTTCTTCAAGTTTAAGTGAACAATGAGCCCCAATGGTTAATCCGTTATCGGAAATTATTTGTAGATTTCGACAAGTAGAACAATGAATGGAACAGGTAGACGGTTGAAATCTTTGTATATATTGCTTCTATATAATCTAAGAAACATATATGCAAAGCATCCAAACAGTACTATTCGCCAATTATTTCATCTTCAAGTTTAAGTGAACTACGAGCCCCATTGTTAACACTTTAACGGAAATTATTTGTAACTTTCGACAAGTAGAACAATGAGTGGAACAGGTAGACGGTTGAAATCAATATATATATTGCTTCTATATAGTCTAAGAAACATATATGCAAAGCATCCAAACAGTACCAATCGCCAATTTTTTGTTCTTCAAGTTTAAGTGAACAATGAGCCCCATTGTTAATCCTTTATCGGAAATTATTTGTAACTTTCGACAAGTAGAACAATGAATGGAACAGGTAGACGGTTGAAATCCTTGTATATATTGCTTCCATATAGTCTAAGAAACATGTACGCAAAGCATCCAAACAGTACCATTCGCCAATTTTTTGTCCTTCAAGTTTAAGTGAACAATGAGCCCCATTGTTAATCCTTTATCGGAAATTATTTGTAACTTTCGACAAGTAGAACAATGAATCGGACAGGTAGACGGTTGAAATCTTTGTATATATTGCTTCTATATAATCTAAGAAACATATATGCAAAGCATCCAAACAGTACAAATCGCCAATTATGTCATGTTCATGTTTAAGTGAACTACGAGCCCCATTGTTAAAACTTTAACGGAAATTATTTGTAACTTTCGACAAGTAGAACAATGAATGGAACTGGTAGACGGTTGAAATCTTTTTATATATTGCTTCTATATAGTCTAAGAAACATATATGCAAAGCATCCAAACAGTACCATTCGCCAATTTTTTGTTGTTCAAGTTTAAGTGAACAATGAGCCCCAATGGTTAATCCTTTATCGGAAATTACTTGTAATTTTCGACAAGTAGGACAATGAATGGAACAGGTAGACGGTTGAAATCATTGTATATATTGATTCTATATAATCTAAGAAACATATATTCAAAGCATCCAAACAGTACCATTCGACAATTTTTTGTTCTTCAAGTTTAAGTGATCTACGAGCCCAATTGTTAATCCTTTATCGGAAATTATTTGTAATTTTCAACAAGTAGAACAATGAATGGAACAGGTAGACGGTTGAAATCTTTGTATATATTGCTTCTATATAATCTAAGAAACATATAGGCAAAGCATCTAAACGGTAACACCGCCAATTTTTTGTTCTTCAAGTTTAAGTGAACAATGAGCCCCATTGTTAATCCTTTATCGGAAATTATTTGTAATTTTCGACAAGTAGAACAATGAGTGGAACTGGTAGACGGTTGAAATCAATGTATATATTGCTTCTATATAGTCTAAGAAACATATATGCAAATCATCCAAACAGTACCATTCGCCAATTTTTTGTTCTTCAAGTTTAAGTGAACAATGAGCCCCTATGGTTAATCCGTTATCGGAAATTATTTGTAGTTTCGACAAGTAGAACAATGAATGGAACAGGTTGATTGTTGAAATCATTGTATATATTGCTTCTAAATAGTCTAAGAAACATATATGGAAAGCATCCAAACAGTACAATTCGCCAATTTTTTGTTCTTCAAGTTTAAGTGAACTACGAGCCCCATTGTTAATCCTTTAAAGGAAATTATTTCTAAATTTCGACAAGTAGAACAATGAATGGATCATGTAGACGGTTGAAATCATTGTATATATTGCTTCTATATAATCTAAGAAACATATATGCAAAGCATCCAAACAGTACCATTCGCCAATTTTTTGTTCTTCAAGTTTAAGTGAACTACGAGCCCCGTTGTTAATCCTTTAAAGGAAATTATTTGTAAATTTCGACAAGTAGAACAATGAATGGAACAGGTAGACTGTTGAAATCATTGTATATATTGCTTCTATATAGTCTAAGAAACATATATGCAAAGCATCCAAACAGTACAATTCGCCAATTTTTTGTTCTTCACGTTTAAGTGAACTACGAGCCCCATTGTTAATCCTTTAAAGGAAATTATTTGTAAATTTCGACAAGTAGAACAATGAATGGAATAGGTAGACTGTTGAAATCATTGTATATATTGCTTCTATATAGTCTAAGAAACATATATGCAAAGCGTCCAAACAGTACAATTCGCCAATTTTTTGCTCTTCAAGTTTAAGTGAACTACGAGCCCCATTGTTAATCATTTAACGAAAATTATTTGTATCTTGCGACAAGTAGAACAATGAATGGAACAGGTAGACGGTTGAAATCAATGTATATATTGCTTCTATATAGTCTAAGAAACATATATGCAAAGCATCCAAACAGTACCATTCGCCAATTTTTTGTTCGTCAAGTTTAAGTGAACAACGAGCCCCATTGTTAATCCTTTAAAGGAAATTATTTGTAAATTTCGACAAGTAGAAAAATGATTGGAACACGTAGACGGTTGAAATCTTTGTATATATTGCTTCCATACAGTCTAAGAAACATGTACGCAAAGCATCCAAACAGTACCATTCGCCAATTTTTTGTTCTTCAAGTTTAAGTGAACAATGAGCCCCAATGGTTAATCCTTTATCGGAAATTATTTGTAATTTTCGACAAGTAGAACAATGAGTGGAACAGGTAGACGGTTGAAATCAATGTATATATTGCTTCTATATAGTCTAAGAAACATATGTGCAAATCATCCAAACAGTACCATTCGCCAATTTTTTGTTCTTCAAGTTTAAGTAAACTACGATCCCCATTGTTAATCCCTTAACGGAAATTATTTGTGACTTTCGACAAGTAGAACAATGAATGGAACAGGTAGACGGTTGAAATCAATGTATATATTGCTTCTATATAGTCTAAGAAACATATATGCAAAGCATCCAAACAGTACCATTCGCCAATTTTTTGTTCTTCAAGTTTAAGTGAACTACGAGCCCCATTGTTAATCCTTTAAAGGAAATTATTTGTAAATTTCGACAAGTAGAACAATGAATGGAATAGGTAGACTGTTGAAATCATTGTATATATTGCTTCTATATAGTCTAAGAAACATATATGCATAGCGTCCAAACAGTACAATTCGCCAATTTTTTGCTCTTCAAGTTTAAGTGAACTACGAGCCCCATTGTTAATCCTTTAAAGGAAATTATTTGTAAATTTCGGCAAGTAGAACAATGAATGGAATAGGTAGACGGTTGAAATCATTGTATATATTGCTTCTATATAGTCTAAGAAACATATCTGCAAATCATCCAAACAGTACCATTCGCCAATTTTTTGTTCTTCAAGCTTAAGTGAACTACGAGCCCCATTGTTAATCCTTTAAAGGAAATTATTTGTAACTTTCGACAAGTAGAACAATGAATGGAACAGGTAGACTGTTGAAATCATTGTATATATTGCTTCTATATAGTCTAAGAAACATATATGCAAAGCATCCAGACAGTACAATTCGCCAATTCTTTGTTCTTCAAGTTTAAGTGAACAATGAGCCCCATTGTTAATCCTTTATCGGAAATTATTTGTAACTTTCGACAAGTAGAACAGTGAATGGAACAGGTAGACGGTTGAAATCTTTGTATATATTGCTTCTATATAGTATAAGAAACATATATGCAAAGCATCCAAACAGTACAATTCGCCAATTTTTTGTTCTTCAAGTTTAAGTGAACAATGAGCCCCAATGGTTAATCCGTTATCGGAAATTATTTGTAACTTTCGACAAGTAGAACAATGAATGGAACAGGAGGACTGTTGAAATCATTGTATATATTGCTTCTATATAGTCTAAGAAACATATATGCAAAGCATCCAAACAGTACAATTCGCCAATTTTTTGTTCTTCAAGTTTAAGTAAACTACGATCCCCATTGTTAATCCCTTAACGGAAATTATTTGTGACTTTCGACAAGTAGAACAATGAATGGAACTGGTAGACGGTTGAAATCAATGTATATATTGCTTCTATATAGTCTAAGAAACATATATGCAAAGCATCCAAACAGTACCATTCGCCAATTTTTTGTTCTTCAAGTTTAAGTGAACTACGAGCCCCATTGTTAATCCTTTAAAGGAAATTATTTGTAAATTTCGACACGTAGAACAATGAATGGAATAGGTAGACTGTTGAAATCATTGTATATATTGCTTCTATATAGTCTAAGAAACATATATGCATAGCGTCCAAACAGTACAATTCGCCAATTTTTTGCTCTTCAAGTTTAAGTGAACTACGAGCCCCATTGTTAATCCTTTAAAGGAAATTATTTGTAAATTTCGGCAAGTAGAACAATGAATGGAATAGGTAGACGGTTGAAATCATTGTATATATTGCTTCTATATAGTCTAAGAAACATATCTGCAAACCATCCAAACAGTACAATTCGCCAATTATTTGATCTTCAAGTTTAAGTGAACTACGAGCCCCATTGTTAATACTTTAACGGAAATTATTTGTAACTTGCGACAAGTAGAACAATGAATGGAACAGGTAGACGGTTGAAATCAATGTATATATTGCTTCTATATTGTCTAAGAAACATATATGCAAAGCATCCAAATAGTACCATTCGCCAATTTTTTGTTCGTCAAGTTTAAGTGAACAACGAGCCCCATTGTTAATCCTTTAAAGGAAATTATTTGTAAATTTCGACAAGTAGAATAATGATTGGAACACGTAGACGGTTGAAATCTTTGTATATATTGCTTCTATATAGTCTAAGAAACATATATGCATAGCGTCCAAACAGTACAATTCGCCAATTTTTTGCTCTTCAAGTTTAAGTGAACTACGAGCCCCATTGTTAATCCTTTAAAGGAAATTATTTGTAAATTTCGGCAAGTAGAACAATCAATGGAATAGGTAGACGGTTGAAATCATTGTATATATTGCTTCTATATAGTCTAAGAAACATATCTGCAAATCATCCAAACAGTACAATTCGCCAATTTTTTGTTCTTCAAGTTTAAGTAAACTACGATCCCCATTGTTAATCCCTTAACGGAAATTATTTGAAACTGTCGACAAGTAGAACAATGAATGGAACAGGTAGACGGTTGAAATCATTGTATATGTTGCTTCCATATAGTCTAAGAAACATATATGCAAAGCATCCAAACAGTACCATTCGCCAATTTGTTGTTCTTCAAGTTTAAGTAAACCATGAGCCCCATTGTTAATCATTTAAAGGAAATTATTTGTAAATTTCGACTAGTAGAACATTGAATGAAACAGGTAGACGGTTGAAATCTTTGTATATATTGCTTCTATATAGTATAAGAAACATATATGCAAAGCATCCAAACACTACAATTCGCCAATTTTTGTTCTTCAAGTTTAAGTGAACAATGAGCCCCAATGGTTAATCCGTTATCGGAAATTATTTGTAACTTTCGACAAGTAGAACAGTGAATGGAACAGGTAGACGGTTGAAATCTTTGTATATATTGCTTCTATATAGTCTAAGAAACATATATGCAAAGCATCCAAACAGTACCATTCGCCAATTTTTTGTTCTTCAAGATTAAGTGAACTACGAGCCCCATTGATAATCATGAAAGGGAAATTATTTCTAACTTTCTACAAGTAGAACAATGAATAGAACAGTTAGACTGTTGAAATCTTTGTATATATTGCTTCTATATAGTTTAAGAAACATATATGCAAAGCATCCAAACAGTACCATTCGCCAATTTTTTGTTCTTCAAGTTTAAGTGAACTACGAGCCCCATTGTTAATCCTTTAAAGGAAATTATTTGTAACTTTCGACAAGTAGAACAATGAATGGAGCAGGTAGACTGTTGAAATCATTGTATATATTGCTTCTATATAGTCTAAGAAACATATATGCAAAGCATCCAAACAGTACAATTCGCCAATTTTTTGTTCTTCAAGTTTAAGTGAACAATGAGCCCCATTGTTAATCCTTTATCGGAAATTATTTGTAACTTTCGACAAGTAGAACAGTGAATGGAACAGGTAGACGGTTGAAATCTTTGTATATATTGCTTCTATATAGTATAAGAAACATATATGCAAAGCATCCAAACAGTACAATTCGCCAATTTTTTGTTCTTCAAGTTTAAGTGAACAATGAGCCCCAATGGTTAATCCGTTATCGGAAATTATTTGTAACTTTCGACAAGTAGAACAATGAATGGAACAGGAGGACTGTTGAAATCATTGTATATATTGCTTCTATATAGTCTAAGAAACATATATGCAAAGCATCCAAACAGTACAATTCGCCAATTTTTTGTTCTTCAAGTTTAAGTAAACTACGATCCCCATTGTTAATCCCTTAACGGAAATTATTTGTGACTTTCGACAAGTAGAACAATGAATGGAACTGGTAGACGGTTGAAATCAATGTATATATTGCTTCTATATAGTCTAAGAAACATATATGCAAAGCATCCAAACAGTACCATTCGCCAATTTTTTGTTCTTCAAGTTTAAGTGAACTACGAGCCCCATTGTTAATCCTTTAAAGGAAATTATTTGTAAATTTCGGCAAGTAGAACAATGAATGGAATAGGTAGACTGTTGAAATCATTGTATATATTGCTTCTATATAGTCTAAGAAACATATATGCATAGCGTCCAAACAGTACAATTCGCCAATTTTTTGCTCTTCAAGTTTAAGTGAACTACGAGCCCCATTGTTAATCCTTTAAAGGAAATTATTTGTAAATTTCGGCAAGTAGAACAATGAATGGAATAGGTAGACGGTTGAAATCATTGTATATATTGCTTCTATATAGTCTAAGAAACATATCTGCAAATCATCCAAACAGTACAATTCGCCAATTATTTGATCTTCAAGTTTAAGTGAACTACGAGCCCCATTGTTAATACTTTAACGGAAATTATTTGTAACTTGCGACAAGTAGAACAATGAATGGAACAGGTAGACGGTTGAAATCAATGTATATATTGCTTCTATATAGTCTAAGAAACATATATGCAAAGCATCCAAATAGTACCATTCGCCAATTTTTTGTTCGTCAAGTTTAAGTGAACAACGAGCCCCATTGTTAATCCTTTAAAGGAAATTATTTGTAAATTTCGACAAGTAGAACAATGATTGGAACACGTAGACGGTTGAAATCTTTGTATATATTGCTTCCATACAGTCTAAGAAACATGTACGCAAAGCATCCAAACAGTACCATTCGCCAATTTTTTGTTCTTCAAGTTTAAGTGAACAATGAGCCCCAATGGTTAATCCTTTATCGGAAATTATTTGTAATTTTCGACAAGTAGAACAATGAGTGGAACAGGTAGACGGTTGAAATCAATGTATATATTGCTTCTATATAGTCTAAGAAACATATATGCAAATCATCCAAACAGTACCATTCGCCAATGTTTTGTTCTTCAAGTTTAAGTAAACTACGATCCCCATTGTTAATCCCTTAACGGAAATTATTTGTGACTTTCGACAAGTAGAACAATGAATGGAACAGGTAGACGGTTGAAATCAATGTATATATTGCTTCTATATAGTCTAAGAAACATATATGCAAAGCATCCAAACAGTACCATTCGCCAATTTTTTGTTCTTCAAGTTTAAGTGAACTACGAGCCCCATTGTTAATCCTTTAAAGGAAATTATTTGTAAATTTCGACAAGTAGAACAATGAATGGAATAGGTAGACTGTTGAAATCATTGTATATATTGCTTCTATATAGTCTAAGAAACATATATGCATAGCGTCCAAACAGTACAATTCGCCAATTTTTTGCTCTTCAAGTTTAAGTGAACTACGAGCCCCATTGTTAATCCTTTAAAGGAAATTATTTGTAAATTTCGGCAAGTAGAACAATGAATGGAATAGGTAGACGGTTGAAATCATTGTATATATTGCTTCTATATAGTCTAAGAAACATATCTGCAAATCATCCAAACAGTACCATTCGCCAATTTTTTGTTCTTCAAGCTTAAGTGAACTACGAGCCCCATTGTTAATCCTTTAAAGGAAATTATTTGTAACTTTCGACAAGTAGAACAATGAATGGAACAGGTAGACTGTTGAAATCATTGTATATATTGCTTCTATATAGTCTAAGAAACATATATGCAAAGCATCCAAACAGTACAATTCGCCAATTCTTTGTTCTTCAAGTTTAAGTGAACAATGAGCCCCATTGTTAATCCTTTATCGGAAATTATTTGTAACTTTCGACAAGTAGAACAGTTAATGGAACAGGTAGACGGTTGAAATCTTTGTATATATTGCTTCTATATAGTATAAGAAACATATATGCAAAGCATCCAAACAGTACAATTCGCCAATTTTTTGTTCTTCAAGTTTAAGTGAACAATGAGCCCCAATGGTTAATCCGTTATCGGAAATTATTTGTAACTTTCGACAAGTAGAACAATGAATGGAACAGGAGGACTGTTGAAATCATTGTATATATTGCTTCTATATAGTCTAAGAAACATATATGCAAAGCATCCAAACAGTACAATTCGCCAATTTTTTGTTCTTCAAGTTTAAGTAAACTACGATCCCCATTGTTAATCCCTTAACGGAAATTATTTGTGACTTTCGACAAGTAGAACAATGAATGGAGCAGGTAGACTGTTGAAATCATTGTATATATTGCTTCTATATAGTCTAAGAAACATATATGCAAAGCATCCAAACAGTACAATTCGCCAATTTTTTGTTCTTCAAGTTTAAGTGAACAATGAGCCCCATTGTTAATCCTTTATCGGAAATTATTTGTAACTTTCGACAAGTAGAACAGTGAATGGAACAGGTAGACGGTTGAAATCTTTGTATATATTGCTTCTATATAGTATAAGAAACATATATGCAAAGCATCCAAACAGTACAATTCGCCAATTTTTTGTTCTTCAAGTTTAAGTGAACAATGAGCCCCAATGGTTAATCCGTTATCGGAAATTATTTGTAACTTTCGACAAGTAGAACAATGAATGGAACAGGAGGACTGTTGAAATCATTGTATATATTGCTTCTATATAGTCTAAGAAACATATATGCAAAGCATCCAAACAGTACAATTCGCCAATTTTTTGTTCTTCAAGTTTAAGTAAACTACGATCCCCATTGTTAATCCCTTAACGGAAATTATTTGTGACTTTCGACAAGTAGAACAATGAATGGAACTGGTAGACGGTTGAAATCAATGTATATATTGCTTCTATATAGTCTAAGAAACATATATGCAAAGCATCCAAACAGTACCATTCGCCAATTTTTTGTTCTTCAAGTTTAAGTGAACTACGAGCCCCATTGTTAATCCTTTAAAGGAAATTATTTGTAAATTTCGGCAAGTAGAACAATGAATGGAATAGGTAGACTGTTGAAATCATTGTATATATTGCTTCTATATAGTCTAAGAAACATATATGCATAGCGTCCAAACAGTACAATTCGCCAATTTTTTGCTCTTCAAGTTTAAGTGAACTACGAGCCCCATTGTTAATCCTTTAAAGGAAATTATTTGTAAATTTCGGCAAGTAGAACAATGAATGGAATAGGTAGACGGTTGAAATCATTGTATATATTGCTTCTATATAGTCTAAGAAACATATCTGCAAATCATCCAAACAGTACAATTCGCCAATTATTTGATCTTCAAGTTTAAGTGAACTACGAGCCCCATTGTTAATCCCTTAACGGAAATTATTTGTGACTTTCGACAAGTAGAACAATGAATGGAACAGGTAGACGGTTGAAATCAATGTATATATTGCTTCTATATAGTCTAAGAAACATATATGCAAAGCATCCAAACAGTACCATTCGCCAATTTTTTGTTCTTCAAGTTTAAGTGAACTACGAGCCCCATTGTTAATCCTTTAAAGGAAATTATTTGTAAATTTCGACAAGTAGAACAATGAATGGAATAGGTAGACTGTTGAAATCATTGTATATATTGCTTCTATATAGTCTAAGAAACATATATGCAAAGCGTCCAAACAGTACAATTCGCCAATTTTTTGCTCTTCAAGTTTAAGTGAACTACGAGCCCCATTGTTAATCCTTTAACGGAAATTATTTGTAACTTGCGACAAGTAGAACAATGAATGGAACAGGTAGACGGTTGAAATCAATGTATATATTGCTTCTATATAGTCTAAGAAACATATATGCAAAGCATCCAAACAGTACAATTCGCCAATTTTTTGTTCTTCAAGTTTAAGTGAACAACGAGCCCCATTGTTAATCCTTTAAAGGAAATTATTTGTAAATTTCGACAAGTAGAACAATGATTGGAACACGTAGACGGTTGAAATCTTTGTATATATTGCTTCTAAATAGTCTAAGAAACATATATGCAAAGCATCCAAACAGTACAATTCGCCAATTTTTTGTTCTTCAAGTTTAAGTGAACTATGAGCCCCATTGTTAATCCTTTAAAGGAAATTATTTGTAAATTTCGACAAGTAGAACAATGATTGGAACACGTAGATGGTTGAAATCATTGTATATATTGCTTCTATATAGTCCAAGAAACATATATGCAAAGCGTCCAAACAGTACAATTCGCCAATTTTTTGCTCTTCAAGTTTAAGTGAACTACGAGCCCCATTGTTAATCCTTTAAAGGAAATTATTTGTAAATTTCGACAAGTAGAACAATGATTGGAACACGTAGACGGTTGAAATCTTTGTATATATTCCTTCTATATAGTCTAAGAAACATATATGCAAAGCATCCAAAAAGTACAATTCGCCAATTTTTTGTTCTTCAAGTTTAAGTGAACAATGAGCCCCTATGGTTAATCCGTTATCGGAAATTATTTGTAGTTTCGACAAGTAGAACAATGAATGGAACAGGTTGATTGTTGAAATCATTGTATATATTGATTCTATATAGTCTAAGAAACATATATGCAAAGCATCCAAACAGTACCATTCGCCAATTTTTTGTTCTTCAAGTTTATGTGAACGACGAGCCCCATTGTTAATCCTTTAAAGGAAATTATTTGTAAATTTCGACAAGTAGAACAATGATTGGAACACGTAGACGGTTGAAATCTTTGTATATATTCCTTCTATATAGTCTAAGAAACATATATGCAAAGCATCCAAACAGTACCATTCGCCAATTTTTTGTTCTTCAAGTTTAAGTGAACAATGAGACCCATTGTTAATCCTTTATCGGAAATTATTTGTAACTTTCGACAAGTAGATCAATGAATGGAACAGGTAGACGGTTGAAATCTTTGTATATATTCCTTCTATATAGTCTAAGAAACATATATCCAAAGCATCCAAAAAGTACAATTCGCCAATTTTTTGTTCTTCAAGTTTAAGTGAACAATGAGCCCCAATGGTTAATCCGTTATCGGAAATTATTTGTAGATTTCGACAAGTAGAACAATGAATGGAACAGGTAGACGGTTGAAATCTTTGTATATATTGCTTCTATATAATCTAAGAAACATATATGCAAAGCATCCAAACAGTACTATTCGCCAATTATTTCATCTTCAAGTTTAAGTGAACTACGAGCCCCATTGTTAACACTTTAACGGAAATTATTTGTAACTTTCGACAAGTAGAACAATGAGTGGAACAGGTAGACGGTTGAAATCAATATATATATTGCTTCTATATAGTCTAAGAAACATATATGCAAAGCATCCAAACAGTACCAATCGCCAATTTTTTGTTCTTCAAGTTTAAGTGAACAATGAGCCCCATTGTTAATCCTTTATCGGAAATTATTTGTAACTTTCGACAAGTAGAACAATGAATGGAACAGGTAGACGGTTGAAATCCTTGTATATATTGCTTCCATATAGTCTAAGAAACATGTACGCAAAGCATCCAAACAGTACCATTCGCCAATTTTTTGTCCTTCAAGTTTAAGTGAACAATGAGCCCCATTGTTAATCCTTTATCGGAAATTATTTGTAACTTTCGACAAGTAGAACAATGAATCGGACAGGTAGACGGTTGAAATCTTTGTATATATTGCTTCTATATAATCTAAGAAACATATATGCAAAGCATCCAAACAGTACAAATCGCCAATTATGTCATGTTCATGTTTAAGTGAACTACGAGCCCCATTGTTAAAACTTTAACGGAAATTATTTGTAACTTTCGACAAGTAGAACAATGAATGGAACTGGTAGACGGTTGAAATCTTTTTATATATTGCTTCTATATAGTCTAAGAAACATATATGCAAAGCATCCAAACAGTACCATTCGCCAATTTTTTGTTGTTCAAGTTTAAGTGAACAATGAGCCCCAATGGTTAATCCTTTATCGGAAATTACTTGTAATTTTCGACAAGTAGGACAATGAATGGAACAGGTAGACGGTTGAAATCATTGTATATATTGATTCTATATAATCTAAGAAACATATATTCAAAGCATCCAAACAGTACCATTCGACAATTTTTTGTTCTTCAAGTTTAAGTGATCTACGAGCCCAATTGTTAATCCTTTATCGGAAATTATTTGTAATTTTCAACAAGTAGAACAATGAATGGAACAGGTAGACGGTTGAAATCTTTGTATATATTGCTTCTATATAATCTAAGAAACATATAGGCAAAGCATCTAAACGGTAACACCGCCAATTTTTTGTTCTTCAAGTTTAAGTGAACAATGAGCCCCATTGTTAATCCTTTATCGGAAATTATTTGTAATTTTCGACAAGTAGAACAATGAGTGGAACTGGTAGACGGTTGAAATCAATGTATATATTGCTTCTATATAGTCTAAGAAACATATATGCAAATCATCCAAACAGTACCATTCGCCAATTTTTTGTTCTTCAAGTTTAAGTGAACAATGAGCCCCTATGGTTAATCGTTTATCGGAAATTATTTGTAGTTTCGACAAGTAGAACAATGAATGGAACAGGTTGATTGTTGAAATCATTGTATATATTGCTTCTAAATAGTCTAAGAAACATATATGGAAAGCATCCAAACAGTACAATTCGCCAATTTTTTGTTCTTCAAGTTTAAGTGAACTACGAGCCCCATTGTTAATCCTTTAAAGGAAATTATTTCTAAATTTCGACAAGTAGAACAATGAATGGATCATGTAGACGGTTGAAATCATTGTATATATTGCTTCTATATAATCTAAGAAACATATATGCAAAGCATCCAAACAGTACCATTCGCCAATTTTTTGTTCTTCAAGTTTAAGTGAACTACGAGCCCCGTTGTTAATCCTTTAAAGGAAATTATTTGTAAATTTCGACAAGTAGAACAATGAATGGAACAGGTAGACTGTTGAAATCATTGTATATATTGCTTCTATATAGTCTAAGAAACATATATGCAAAGCATCCAAACAGTACAATTCGCCAATTTTTTGTTCTTCACGTTTAAGTGAACTACGAGCCCCATTGTTAATCCTTTAAAGGAAATTATTTGTAAATTTCGACAAGTAGAACAATGAATGGAATAGGTAGACTGTTGAAATCATTGTATATATTGCTTCTATATAGTCTAAGAAACATATATGCAAAGCGTCCAAACAGTACAATTCGCCAATTTTTTGCTCTTCAAGTTTAAGTGAACTACGAGCCCCATTGTTAATCATTTAACGAAAATTATTTGTATCTTGCGACAAGTAGAACAATGAATGGAACAGGTAGACGGTTGAAATCAATGTATATATTGCTTCTATATAGTCTAAGAAACATATATGCAAAGCATCCAAACAGTACCATTCGCCAATTTTTTGTTCGTCAAGTTTAAGTGAACAACGAGCCCCATTGTTAATCCTTTAAAGGAAATTATTTGTAAATTTCGACAAGTAGAAAAATGATTGGAACACGTAGACGGTTGAAATCTTTGTATATATTGCTTCCATACAGTCTAAGAAACATGTACGCAAAGCATCCAAACAGTACCATTCGCCAATTTTTTGTTCTTCAAGTTTAAGTGAACAATGAGCCCCAATGGTTAATCCTTTATCGGAAATTATTTGTAATTTTCGACAAGTAGAACAATGAGTGGAACAGGTAGACGGTTGAAATCAATGTATATATTGCTTCTATATAGTCTAAGAAACATATGTGCAAATCATCCAAACAGTACCATTCGCCAATTTTTTGTTCTTCAAGTTTAAGTAAACTACGATCCCCATTGTTAATCCCTTAACGGAAATTATTTGTGACTTTCGACAAGTAGAACAATGAATGGAACAGGTAGACGGTTGAAATCAATGTATATATTGCTTCTATATAGTCTAAGAAACATATATGCAAAGCATCCAAACAGTACCATTCGCCAATTTTTTGTTCTTCATGTTTAAGTGAACTACGAGCCCCATTGTTAATCCTTTAAAGGAAATTATTTGTAAATTTCGACAAGTAGAACAATGAATGGAATAGGTAGACTGTTGAAATCATTGTATATATTGCTTCTATATAGTCTAAGAAACATATATGCATAGCGTCCAAACAGTACAATTCGCCAATTTTTTGCTCTTCAAGTTTAAGTGAACTACGAGCCCCATTGTTAATCCTTTAAAGGAAATTATTTGTAAATTTCGGCAAGTAGAACAATGAATGGAATAGGTAGACGGTTGAAATCATTGTATATATTGCTTCTATATAGTCTAAGAAACATATCTGCAAATCATCCAAACAGTACCATTCGCCAATTTTTTGTTCTTCAAGCTTAAGTGAACTACGAGCCCCATTGTTAATCCTTTAAAGGAAATTATTTGTAACTTTCGACAAGTAGAACAATGAATGGAACAGGTAGACTGTTGAAATCATTGTATATATTGCTTCTATATAGTCTAAGAAACATATATGCAAAGCATCCAGACAGTACAATTCGCCAATTCTTTGTTCTTCAAGTTTAAGTGAACAATGAGCCCCATTGTTAATCCTTTATCGGAAATTATTTGTAACTTTCGACAAGTAGAACAGTGAATGGAACAGGTAGACGGTTGAAATCTTTGTATATATTGCTTCTATATAGTATAAGAAACATATATGCAAAGCATCCAAACAGTACAATTCGCCAATTTTTTGTTCTTCAAGTTTAAGTGAACAATGAGCCCCAATGGTTAATCCGTTATCGGAAATTATTTGTAACTTTCGACAAGTAGAACAATGAATGGAACAGGAGGACTGTTGAAATCATTGTATATATTGCTTCTATATAGTCTAAGAAACATATATGCAAAGCATCCAAACAGTACAATTCGCCAATTTTTTGTTCTTCAAGTTTAAGTAAACTACGATCCCCATTGTTAATCCCTTAACGGAAATTATTTGTGACTTTCGACAAGTAGAACAATGAATGGAACTGGTAGACGGTTGAAATCAATGTATATATTGCTTCTATATAGTCTAAGAAACATATATGCAAAGCATCCAAACAGTACCATTCGCCAATTTTTTGTTCTTCAAGTTTAAGTGAACTACGAGCCCCATTGTTAATCCTTTAAAGGAAATTATTTGTAAATTTCGACAAGTAGAACAATGAATGGAATAGGTAGACTGTTGAAATCATTGTATATATTGCTTCTATATAGTCTAAGAAACATATATGCATAGCGTCCAAACAGTACAATTCGCCAATTTTTTGCTCTTCAAGTTTAAGTGAACTACGAGCCCCATTGTTAATCCTTTAAAGGAAATTATTTGTAAATTTCGGCAAGTAGAACAATGAATGGAATAGGTAGACGGTTGAAATCATTGTATATATTGCTTCTATATAGTCTAAGAAACATATCTGCAAACCATCCAAACAGTACAATTCGCCAATTATTTGATCTTCAAGTTTAAGTGAACTACGAGCCCCATTGTTAATACTTTAACGGAAATTATTTGTAACTTGCGACAAGTAGAACAATGAATGGAACAGGTAGACGGTTGAAATCAATGTATATATTGCTTCTATATTGTCTAAGAAACATATATGCAAAGCATCCAAATAGTACCATTCGCCAATTTTTTGTTCGTCAAGTTTAAGTGAACAACGAGCCCCATTGTTAATCCTTTAAAGGAAATTATTTGTAAATTTCGACAAGTAGAATAATGATTGGAACACGTAGACGGTTGAAATCTTTGTATATATTGCTTCTATATAGTCTAAGAAACATATATGCATAGCGTCCAAACAGTACAATTCGCCAATTTTTTGCTCTTCAAGTTTAAGTGAACTACGAGCCCCATTGTTAATCCTTTAAAGGAAATTATTTGTAAATTTCGGCAAGTAGAACAATCAATGGAATAGGTAGACGGTTGAAATCATTGTATATATTGCTTCTATATAGTCTAAGAAACATATCTGCAAATCATCCAAACAGTACAATTCGCCAATTTTTTGTTCTTCAAGTTTAAGTAAACTACGATCCCCATTGTTAATCCCTTAACGGAAATTATTTGAAACTGTCGACAAGTAGAACAATGAATGGAACAGGTAGACGGTTGAAATCATTGTATATGTTGCTTCCATATAGTCTAAGAAACATATATGCAAAGCATCCAAACAGTACCATTCGCCAATTTGTTGTTCTTCAAGTTTAAGTAAACCATGAGCCCCATTGTTAATCATTTAAAGGAAATTATTTGTAAATTTCGACTAGTAGAACATTGAATGAAACAGGTAGACGGTTGAAATCTTTGTATATATTGCTTCTATATAGTATAAGAAACATATATGCAAAGCATCCAAACACTACAATTCGCCAATTTTTGTTCTTCAAGTTTAAGTGAACAATGAGCCCCAATGGTTAATCCGTTATCGGAAATTATTTGTAACTTTCGACAAGTAGAACAGTGAATGGAACAGGTAGACGGTTGAAATCTTTGTATATATTGCTTCTATATAGTCTAAGAAACATATATGCAAAGCATCCAAACAGTACCATTCGCCAATTTTTTGTTCTTCAAGATTAAGTGAACTACGAGCCCCATTGATAATCATGAAAGGGAAATTATTTCTAACTTTCTACAAGTAGAACAATGAATAGAACAGTTAGACTGTTGAAATCTTTGTATATATTGCTTCTATATAGTTTAAGAAACATATATGCAAAGCATCCAAACAGTACCATTCGCCAATTTTTTGTTCTTCAAGTTTAAGTGAACTACGAGCCCCATTGTTAATCCTTTAAAGGAAATTATTTGTAACTTTCGACAAGTAGAACAATGAATGGAGCAGGTAGACTGTTGAAATCATTGTATATATTGCTTCTATATAGTCTAAGAAACATATATGCAAAGCATCCAAACAGTACAATTCGCCAATTTTTTGTTCTTCAAGTTTAAGTGAACAATGAGCCCCATTGTTAATCCTTTATCGGAAATTATTTGTAACTTTCGACAAGTAGAACAGTGAATGGAACAGGTAGACGGTTGAAATCTTTGTATATATTGCTTCTATATAGTATAAGAAACATATATGCAAAGCATCCAAACAGTACAATTCGCCAATTTTTTGTTCTTCAAGTTTAAGTGAACAATGAGCCCCAATGGTTAATCCGTTATCGGAAATTATTTGTAACTTTCGACAAGTAGAACAATGAATGGAACAGGAGGACTGTTGAAATCATTGTATATATTGCTTCTATATAGTCTAAGAAACATATATGCAAAGCATCCAAACAGTACAATTCGCCAATTTTTTGTTCTTCAAGTTTAAGTAAACTACGATCCCCATTGTTAATCCCTTAACGGAAATTATTTGTGACTTTCGACAAGTAGAACAATGAATGGAACTGGTAGACGGTTGAAATCAATGTATATATTGCTTCTATATAGTCTAAGAAACATATATGCAAAGCATCCAAACAGTACCATTCGCCAATTTTTTGTTCTTCAAGTTTAAGTGAACTACGAGCCCCATTGTTAATCCTTTAAAGGAAATTATTTGTAAATTTCGGCAAGTAGAACAATGAATGGAATAGGTAGACTGTTGAAATCATTGTATATATTGCTTCTATATAGTCTAAGAAACATATATGCATAGCGTCCAAACAGTACAATTCGCCAATTTTTTGCTCTTCAAGTTTAAGTGAACTACGAGCCCCATTGTTAATCCTTTAAAGGAAATTATTTGTAAATTTCGGCAAGTAGAACAATGAATGGAATAGGTAGACGGTTGAAATCATTGTATATATTGCTTCTATATAGTCTAAGAAACATATCTGCAAATCATCCAAACAGTACAATTCGCCAATTATTTGATCTTCAAGTTTAAGTGAACTACGAGCCCCATTGTTAATACTTTAACGGAAATTATTTGTAACTTGCGACAAGTAGAACAATGAATGGAACAGGTAGACGGTTGAAATCAATGTATATATTGCTTCTATATAGTCTAAGAAACATATATGCAAAGCATCCAAATAGTACCATTCGCCAATTTTTTGTTCGTCAAGTTTAAGTGAACAACGAGCCCCATTGTTAATCCTTTAAAGGAAATTATTTGTAAATTTCGACAAGTAGAACAATGATTGGAACACGTAGACGGTTGAAATCTTTGTATATATTGCTTCCATACAGTCTAAGAAACATGTACGCAAAGCATCCAAACAGTACCATTCGCCAATTTTTTGTTCTTCAAGTTTAAGTGAACAATGAGCCCCAATGGTTAATCCTTTATCGGAAATTATTTGTAATTTTCGACAAGTAGAACAATGAGTGGAACAGGTAGACGGTTGAAATCAATGTATATATTGCTTCTATATAGTCTAAGAAACATATATGCAAATCATCCAAACAGTACCATTCGCCAATGTTTTGTTCTTCAAGTTTAAGTAAACTACGATCCCCATTGTTAATCCCTTAACGGAAATTATTTGTGACTTTCGACAAGTAGAACAATGAATGGAACAGGTAGACGGTTGAAATCAATGTATATATTGCTTCTATATAGTCTAAGAAACATATATGCAAAGCATCCAAACAGTACCATTCGCCAATTTTTTGTTCTTCAAGTTTAAGTGAACTACGAGCCCCATTGTTAATCCTTTAAAGGAAATTATTTGTAAATTTCGACAAGTAGAACAATGAATGGAATAGGTAGACTGTTGAAATCATTGTATATATTGCTTCTATATAGTCTAAGAAACATATATGCATAGCGTCCAAACAGTACAATTCGCCAATTTTTTGCTCTTCAAGTTTAAGTGAACTACGAGCCCCATTGTTAATCCTTTAAAGGAAATTATTTGTAAATTTCGGCAAGTAGAACAATGAATGGAATAGGTAGACGGTTGAAATCATTGTATATATTGCTTCTATATAGTCTAAGAAACATATCTGCAAATCATCCAAACAGTACCATTCGCCAATTTTTTGTTCTTCAAGCTTAAGTGAACTACGAGCCCCATTGTTAATCCTTTAAAGGAAATTATTTGTAACTTTCGACAAGTAGAACAATGAATGGAACAGGTAGACTGTTGAAATCATTGTATATATTGCTTCTATATAGTCTAAGAAACATATATGCAAAGCATCCAAACAGTACAATTCGCCAATTCTTTGTTCTTCAAGTTTAAGTGAACAATGAGCCCCATTGTTAATCCTTTATCGGAAATTATTTGTAACTTTCGACAAGTAGAACAGTTAATGGAACAGGTAGACGGTTGAAATCTTTGTATATATTGCTTCTATATAGTATAAGAAACATATATGCAAAGCATCCAAACAGTACAATTCGCCAATTTTTTGTTCTTCAAGTTTAAGTGAACAATGAGCCCCAATGGTTAATCCGTTATCGGAAATTATTTGTAACTTTCGACAAGTAGAACAATGAATGGAACAGGAGGACTGTTGAAATCATTGTATATATTGCTTCTATATAGTCTAAGAAACATATATGCAAAGCATCCAAACAGTACAATTCGCCAATTTTTTGTTCTTCAAGTTTAAGTAAACTACGATCCCCATTGTTAATCCCTTAACGGAAATTATTTGTGACTTTCGACAAGTAGAACAATGAATGGAGCAGGTAGACTGTTGAAATCATTGTATATATTGCTTCTATATAGTCTAAGAAACATATATGCAAAGCATCCAAACAGTACAATTCGCCAATTTTTTGTTCTTCAAGTTTAAGTGAACAATGAGCCCCATTGTTAATCCTTTATCGGAAATTATTTGTAACTTTCGACAAGTAGAACAGTGAATGGAACAGGTAGACGGTTGAAATCTTTGTATATATTGCTTCTATATAGTATAAGAAACATATATGCAAAGCATCCAAACAGTACAATTCGCCAATTTTTTGTTCTTCAAGTTTAAGTGAACAATGAGCCCCAATGGTTAATCCGTTATCGGAAATTATTTGTAACTTTCGACAAGTAGAACAATGAATGGAACAGGAGGACTGTTGAAATCATTGTATATATTGCTTCTATATAGTCTAAGAAACATATATGCAAAGCATCCAAACAGTACAATTCGCCAATTTTTTGTTCTTCAAGTTTAAGTAAACTACGATCCCCATTGTTAATCCCTTAACGGAAATTATTTGTGACTTTCGACAAGTAGAACAATGAATGGAACTGGTAGACGGTTGAAATCAATGTATATATTGCTTCTATATAGTCTAAGAAACATATATGCAAAGCATCCAAACAGTACCATTCGCCAATTTTTTGTTCTTCAAGTTTAAGTGAACTACGAGCCCCATTGTTAATCCTTTAAAGGAAATTATTTGTAAATTTCGGCAAGTAGAACAATGAATGGAATAGGTAGACTGTTGAAATCATTGTATATATTGCTTCTATATAGTCTAAGAAACATATATGCATAGCGTCCAAACAGTACAATTCGCCAATTTTTTGCTCTTCAAGTTTAAGTGAACTACGAGCCCCATTGTTAATCCTTTAAAGGAAATTATTTGTAAATTTCGGCAAGTAGAACAATGAATGGAATAGGTAGACGGTTGAAATCATTGTATATATTGCTTCTATATAGTCTAAGAAACATATCTGCAAATCATCCAAACAGTACAATTCGCCAATTATTTGATCTTCAAGTTTAAGTGAACTACGAGCCCCATTGTTAATCCCTTAACGGAAATTATTTGTGACTTTCGACAAGTAGAACAATGAATGGAACAGGTAGACGGTTGAAATCAATGTATATATTGCTTCTATATAGTCTAAGAAACATATATGCAAAGCATCCAAACAGTACCATTCGCCAATTTTTTGTTCTTCAAGTTTAAGTGAACTACGAGCCCCATTGTTAATCCTTTAAAGGAAATTATTTGTAAATTTCGACAAGTAGAACAATGAATGGAATAGGTAGACTGTTGAAATCATTGTATATATTGCTTCTATATAGTCTAAGAAACATATATGCATAGCGTCCAAACAGTACAATTCGCCAATTTTTTGCTCTTCAAGTTTAAGTGAACTACGAGCCCCATTGTTAATCCTTTAAAGGAAATTATTTGTAAATTTCGGCAAGTAGAACAATGAATGGAATAGGTAGACGGTTGAAATCATTGTATATATTGCTTCTATATAGTCTAAGAAACATATCTGCAAATCATCCAAACAGTACCATTCGCCAATTTTTTGTTCTTCAAGCTTAAGTGAACTACGAGCCCCATTGTTAATCCTTTAAAGGAAATTATTTGTAACTTTCGACAAGTAGAACAATGAATGGAACAGGTAGACTGTTGAAATCATTGTATATATTGCTTCTATATAGTCTAAGAAACATATATGCAAAGCATCCAAACAGTACAATTCGCCAATTCTTTGTTCTTCAAGTTTAAGTGAACAATGAGCCCCATTGTTAATCCTTTATCGGAAATTATTTGTAACTTTCGACAAGTAGAACAGTGAATGGAACAGGTAGACGGTTGAAATCTTTGTATATATTGCTTCTATATAGTATAAGAAACATATATGCAAAGCATCCAAACAGTACAATTCGCCAATTTTTTGTTCTTCAAGTTTAAGTGAACAATGAGCCCCAATGGTTAATCCGTTATCGGAAATTATTTGTAACTTTCGACAAGTAGAACAATGAATGGAACAGGAGGACTGTTGAAATCATTGTATATATTGCTTCTATATAGTCTAAGAAACATATATGCAAAGCATCCAAACAGTACAATTCGCCAATTTTTTGTTCTTCAAGTTTAAGTAAACTACGATCCCCATTGTTAATCCCTTAACGGAAATTATTTGTGACTTTCGACAAGTAGAACAATGAATGGAGCAGGTAGACTGTTGAAATCATTGTATATATTGCTTCTATATAGTCTAAGAAACATATATGCAAAGCATCCAAACAGTACAATTCGCCAATTTTTTGTTCTTCAAGTTTAAGTGAACAATGAGCCCCATTGTTAATCCTTTATCGGAAATTATTTGTAACTTTCGACAAGTAGAACAGTGAATGGAACAGGTAGACGGTTGAAATCTTTGTATATATTGCTTCTATATAGTATAAGAAACATATATGCAAAGCATCCAAACAGTACAATTCGCCAATTTTTTGTTCTTCAAGTTTAAGTGAACAATGAGCCCCAATGGTTAATCCGTTATCGGAAATTATTTGTAACTTTCGACAAGTAGAACAATGAATGGAACAGGAGGACTGTTGAAATCATTGTATATATTGCTTCTATATAGTCTAAGAAACATATATGCAAAGCATCCAAACAGTACAATTCGCCAATTTTTTGTTCTTCAAGTTTAAGTAAACTACGATCCCCATTGTTAATCCCTTAACGGAAATTATTTGTGACTTTCGACAAGTAGAACAATGAATGGAACTGGTAGACGGTTGAAATCAATGTATATATTGCTTCTATATAGTCTAAGAAACATATATGCAAAGCATCCAAACAGTACCATTCGCCAATTTTTTGTTCTTCAAGTTTAAGTGAACTACGAGCCCCATTGTTAATCCTTTAAAGGAAATTATTTGTAAATTTCGGCAAGTAGAACAATGAATGGAATAGGTAGACTGTTGAAATCATTGTATATATTGCTTCTATATAGTCTAAGAAACATATATGCATAGCGTCCAAACAGTACAATTCGCCAATTTTTTGCTCTTCAAGTTTAAGTGAACTACGAGCCCCATTGTTAATCCTTTAAAGGAAATTATTTGTAAATTTCGGCAAGTAGAACAATGAATGGAATAGGTAGACGGTTGAAATCATTGTATATATTGCTTCTATATAGTCTAAGAAACATATCTGCAAATCATCCAAACAGTACAATTCGCCAATTATTTGATCTTCAAGTTTAAGTGAACTACGAGCCCCATTGTTAATACTTTAACGGAAATTATTTGTAACTTGCGACAAGTAGAACAATGAATGGAACAGGTAGACGGTTGAAATCAATGTATATATTGCTTCTATATAGTCTAAGAAACATATATGCAAAGCATCCAAATAGTACCATTCGCCAATTTTTTGTTCGTCAAGTTTAAGTGAACAACGAGCCCCATTGTTAATCCTTTAAAGGAAATTATTTGTAAATTTCGACAAGTAGAACAATGATTGGAACACGTAGACGGTTGAAATCTTTGTATATATTGCTTCCATACAGTCTAAGAAACATGTACGCAAAGCATCCAAACAGTACCATTCGCCAATTTTTTGTTCTTCAAGTTTAAGTGAACAATGAGCCCCAATGGTTAATCCTTTATCGGAAATTATTTGTAATTTTCGACAAGTAGAACAATGAGTGGAACAGGTAGACGGTTGAAATCAATGTATATATTGCTTCTATATAGTCTAAGAAACATATATGCAAATCATCCAAACAGTACCATTCGCCAATTTTTTGTTCTTCAAGTTTAAGTAAACTACGATCCCCATTGTTAATCCCTTAACGGAAATTATTTGTGACTTTCGACAAGTAGAACAATGAATGGAACAGGTAGACGGTTGAAATCAATGTATATATTGCTTCTATATAGTCTAAGAAACATATATGCAAAGCATCCAAACAGTACCATTCGCCAATTTTTTGTTCTTCAAGTTTAAGTGAACTACGAGCCCCATTGTTAATCCTTTAAAGGAAATTATTTGTAAATTTCGACAAGTAGAACAATGAATGGAATAGGTAGACTGTTGAAATCATTGTATATATTGCTTCTATATAGTCTAAGAAACATATATGCATAGCGTCCAAACAGTACAATTCGCCAATTTTTTGCTCTTCAAGTTTAAGTGAACTACGAGCCCCATTGTTAATCGTTTAAAGGAAATTATTTGTAAATTTCGGCAAGTAGAACAATGAATGGAATAGGTAGACGGTTGAAATCATTGTATATATTGCTTCTATATAGTCTAAGAAACATATCTGCAAATCATCCAAACAGTACCATTCGCCAATTTTTTGTTCTTCAAGCTTAAGTGAACTACGAGCCCCATTGTTAATCCTTTAAAGGAAATTATTTGTAACTTTCGACAAGTAGAACAATGAATGGAACAGGTAGACTGTTGAAATCATTGTATATATTGCTTCTATATAGTCTAAGAAACATATATGCAAAGCATCCAAACAGTACAATTCGCCAATTCTTTGTTCTTCAAGTTTAAGTGAACAATGAGCCCCATTGTTAATCCTTTATCGGAAATTATTTGTAACTTTCGACAAGTAGAACAGTGAATGGAACAGGTAGACGGTTGAAATCTTTGTATATATTGCTTCTATATAGTATAAGAAACATATATGCAAAGCATCCAAACAGTACAATTCGCCAATTTTTTGTTCTTCAAGTTTAAGTGAACAATGAGCCCCAATGGTTAATCCGTTATCGGAAATTATTTGTAACTTTCGACAAGTAGAACAATGAATGGAACAGGAGGACTGTTGAAATCATTGTATATATTGCTTCTATATAGTCTAAGAAACATATATGCAAAGCATCCAAACAGTACAATTTGCCAATTTTTTGTTCTTCAAGTTTAAGTAAACTACGATCCCCATTGTTAATCCCTTAACGGAAATTATTTGTGACTTTCGACAAGTAGAACAATGAATGGAACTGGTAGACGGTTGAAATCAATGTATATATTGCTTCTATATAGTCTAAGAAACATATATGCAAAGCATCCAAACAGTACCATTCGCCAATTTTTTGTTCTTCAAGTTTAAGTGAACTACGAGCCCCATTGTTAATCCTTTAAAGGAAATTATTTGTAAATTTCGACAAGTAGAACAATGAATGGAATAGGTAGACTGTTGAAATCATTGTATATATTGCTTCTATATAGTCTAAGAAACATATATGCATAGCGTCCAAACAGTACAATTCGCCAATTTTTTGCTCTTCAAGTTTAAGTGAACTACGAGCCCCATTGTTAATCCTTTAAAGGAAATTATTTGTAAATTTCGGCAAGTAGAACAATGAATGGAATAGGTAGACGGTTGAAATCATTGTATATATTGCTTCTATATAGTCTAAGAAACATATCTGCAAACCATCCAAACAGTACAATTCGCCAATTATTTGATCTTCAAGTTTAAGTGAACTACGAGCCCCATTGTTAAAACTTTAACGGAAATTATTTGTAACTTGCGACAAGTAGAACAATGAATGGAACAGGTAGACGGTTGAAATCAATGTATATATTGCTTCTATATTGTCTAAGAAACATATATGCAAAGCATCCAAATAGTACCATTCGCCAATTTTTTGTTCGTCAAGTTTAAGTGAACAACGAGCCCCATTGTTAATCCTTTAAAGGAAATTATTTGTAAATTTCGACAAGTAGAACAATGATTGGAACACGTAGACGGTTGAAATCTTTGTATATATTGCTTCTATATAGTCTAAGAAACATATATGCATAGCGTCCAAACAGTACAATTCGCCAATTTTTTGTTCTTCAAGTTTAAGTGAACTACGAGCCCCATTGTTAATCCTTTAAAGGAAATTATTTGTAAATTTCGGCAAGTAGAACAATGAATGGAATAGGTAGACGGTTGAAATCATTGTATATATTGCTTCTATATAGTCTAAGAAACATATCTGCAAATCATCCAAACAGTACAATTCGCCAATTTTTTGTTCTTCAAGTTTAAGTAAACTACGATCCCCATTGTTAATCCCTTAACGGAAATTATTTGAAACTGTCGACAAGTAGAACAATGAATGGAACAGGTAGACGGTTGAAATCATTGTATATGTTGCTTCCATATAGTCTAAGAAACATATATGCAAAGCATCCAAACAGTACCATTCGCCAATTTGTTGTTCTTCAAGTTTAAGTAAACCGTGAGCCCCATTGTTAATCATTTAAAGGAAATTATTTGTAAATTTCGACTAGTAGAACATTGAATGAAACAGGTAGACGGTTGAAATCTTTGTATATATTGCTTCTATATAGTATAAGAAACATATATGCAAAGCATCCAAACACTACAATTCGCCAATTTTTGTTCTTCAAGTTTAAGTGAACAATGAGCCCCAATGGTTAATCCGTTATCGGAAATTATTTGTAACTTTCGACAAGTAGAACAGTGAATGGAACAGGTAGACGGTTGAAATCTTTGTATATATTGCTTCTATATAGTCTAAGAAACATATATGCAAAGCATCCAAACAGTACCATTCGCCAATTTTTTGTTCTTCAAGATTAAGTGAACTACGAGCCCCATTGATAATCATGAAAGGGAAATTATTTCTAACTTTCTACAAGTAGAACAATGAATAGAACAGTTAGACTGTTGAAATCTTTGTATATATTGCTTCTATATAGTTTAAGAAACATATATGCAAAGCATCCAAACAGTACCATTCGCCAATTTTTTGTTCTTCAAGTTTAAGTGAACTACGAGCCCCATTGTTAATCCTTTAAAGGAAATTATTTGTAACTTTCGACAAGTAGAACAATGAATGGAGCAGGTAGACTGTTGAAATCATTGTATATATTGCTTCTATATAGTCTAAGAAACATATATGCAAAGCATCCAAACAGTACAATTCGCCAATTTTTTGTTCTTCAAGTTTAAGTGAACAATGAGCCCCATTGTTAATCCTTTATCGGAAATTATTTGTAACTTTCGACAAGTAGAACAGTGAATGGAACAGGTAGACGGTTGAAATCTTTGTATATATTGCTTCTATATAGTATAAGAAACATATATGCAAAGCATCCAAACAGTACAATTCGCCAATTTTTTGTTCTTCAAGTTTAAGTGAACAATGAGCCCCAATGGTTAATCCGTTATCGGAAATTATTTGTAACTTTCGACAAGTAGAACAATGAATGGAACAGGAGGACTGTTGAAATCATTGTATATATTGCTTCTATATAGTCTAAGAAACATATATGCAAAGCATCCAAACAGTACAATTCGCCAATTTTTTGTTCTTCAAGTTTAAGTAAACTACGATCCCCATTCTTAATCCCTTAACGGAAATTATTTGTGACTTTCGACAAGTAGAACAATGAATGGAACTGGTAGACGGTTGAAATCAATGTATATATTGCTTCTATATAGTCTAAGAAACATATATGCAAAGCATCCAAACAGTACCATTCGCCAATTTTTTGTTCTTCAAGTTTAAGTGAACTACGAGCCCCATTGTTAATCCTTTAAAGGAAATTATTTGTAAATTTCGGCAAGTAGAACAATGAATGGAATAGGTAGACTGTTGAAATCATTGTATATATTGCTTCTATATAGTCTAAGAAACATATATGCATAGCGTCCAAACAGTACAATTCGCCAATTTTTTGCTCTTCAAGTTTAAGTGAACTACGAGCCCCATTGTTAATCCTTTAAAGGAAATTATTTGTAAATTTCGGCAAGTAGAACAATGAATGGAATAGGTAGACGGTTGAAATCATTGTATATATTGCTTCTATATAGTCTAAGAAACATATCTGCAAATCATCCAAACAGTACAATTCGCCAATTATTTGATCTTCAAGTTTAAGTGAACTACGAGCCCCATTGTTAATACTTTAACGGAAATTATTTGTAACTTGCGACAAGTAGAACAATGAATGGAACAGGTAGACGGTTGAAATCAATGTATATATTGCTTCTATATAGTCTAAGAAACATATATGCAAAGCATCCAAATAGTACCATTCGCCAATTTTTTGTTCGTCAAGTTTAAGTGAACAACGAGCCCCATTGTTAATCCTTTAAAGGAAATTATTTGTAAATTTCGACAAGTAGAACAATGATTGGAACACGTAGACGGTTGAAATCTTTGTATATATTGCTTCCATACAGTCTAAGAAACATGTACGCAAAGCATCCAAACAGTACCATTCGCCAATTTTTTGTTCTTCAAGTTTAAGTGAACAATGAGCCCCAATGGTTAATCCTTTATCGGAAATTATTTGTAACTTTCTACAAGTAGAACAATGAATAGAACAGGTAGACGGGTGAAATCTTTCTATATATTGCTTCTAAATAGTCTAAGAAACATATATGCAAAGCATCCAAACAGTACAATTCTCCAATTTTTTGTTCTTCAAGTTTAAGTAAACTACGATCCCCATTGTTAATCCCTTAACGGAAATTATTTGTGACTTTCGACAAGTAGAACAATGAATGGAACAGGTAGACGGTTGAAATCAATGTATATATTGCTTCTATATAGTCTAAGAAACATATATGCATAGCGTCCAAGCAGTACAATTCGCCAATTTTTTGCTCTTCAAGTTTAAGTGAACTACGAGCCCCATTGTTAATCCTTTAAAGGAAATTATTTGTAAATTTCGGCAAGTAGAACAATGAATGGAATAGGTAGACGGTCGAAATCATTGTATATATTGCTTCTATATAGTCTAAGAAACATATCTGCAAATCATCCAAACAGTACAATTCGCCAATTATTTGATCTTCAAGTTTAAGTGAACTACGAGCCCCATTGTTAATACTTTAACGGAAATTATTTGTAACTTGCGACAAGTAGAACAATGAATGGATCATGTAGACGGTTGAAATCATTGTATATATTGCTTCTATATAATCTAAGAAACATATATGCAAAGCATCCAAACAGTACCATTCGCCAATTTTTTGTTCTTCAAGTTTAAGTGAACTACGAGCCCCGTTGTTAATCCTTTAAAGGAAACTATTTGTAAATTTCGACAAGTAGAACAATGAATGGAACAGGTAGACTGTTGAAATCATTGTATATATTGCTTCTATATAGTCTAAGAAACATATATGCAAAGCATCCAAACAGTACAATTCGCCAATTTTTTGTTCTTCACGTTTAAGTGAACTACGAGCCCCATTGTTAATCCTTTAAAGGAAATTATTTGTAAATTTCGACAAGTAGAACAATGAATGGAATAGGTAGACTGTTGAAATCATTGTATATATTGCTTCTATATAGTCTAAGAAACATATATGCAAAGCGTCCAAACAGTACAATTCGCCAATTTTTTGCTCTTCAAGTTTAAGTGAACTACGAGCCCCATTGTTAATCATTTAACGAAAATTATTTGTATCTTGCGACAAGTAGAACAATGAATGGAACAGGTAGACGGTTGAAATCAATGTATATATTGCTTCTATATAGTCTAAGAAACATATATGCAAAGCATCCAAACAGTACCATTCGCCAATTTTTTGTTCGTCAAGTTTAAGTGAACAACGAGCCCCATTGTTAATCCTTTAAAGGAAATTATTTGTAAATTTCGACAAGTAGAAAAATGATTGGAACACGTAGACGGTTGAAATCTTTGTATATATTGCTTCCATACAGTCTAAGAAACATGTACGCAAAGCATCCAAACAGTACCATTCGCCAATTTTTTGTTCTTCAAGTTTAAGTGAACAATGAGCCCCAATGGTTAATCCTTTATCGGAAATTATTTGTAATTTTCGACAAGTAGAACAATGAGTGGAACAGGTAGACGGTTGAAATCAATGTATATATTGCTTCTATATAGTCTAAGAAACATATATGCAAATCATCCAAACAGTACCATTCGCCAATTTTTTGTTCTTCAAGTTTAAGTAAACTACGATCCCCATTGTTAATCCCTTAACGGAAATTATTTGTGACTTTCGACAAGTAGAACAATGAATGGAACAGGTAGACGGTTGAAATCAATGTATATATTGCTTCTATATAGTCTAAGAAACATATATGCAAAGCATCCAAACAGTACCATTCGCCAATTTTTTGTTCTTCAAGTTTAAGTGAACTACGAGCCCCATTGTTAATCCTTTAAAGGAAATTATTTGTAAATTTCGACAAGTAGAACAATGAATGGAATAGGTAGACTGTTGAAATCATTGTATATATTGCTTCTATATAGTCTAAGAAACATATATGCATAGCGTCCAAACAGTACAATTCGCCAATTTTTTGCTCTTCAAGTTTAAGTGAACTACGAGCCCCATTGTTAATCCTTTAAAGGAAATTATTTGTAAATTTCGGCAAGTAGAACAATGAATGGAATAGGTAGACGGTTGAAATCATTGTATATATTGCTTCTATATAGTCTAAGAAACATATCTGCAAATCATCCAAACAGTACCATTCGCCAATTTTTTGTTCTTCAAGCTTAAGTGAACTACGAGCCCCATTGTTAATCCTTTAAAGGAAATTATTTGTAACTTTCGACAAGTAGAACAATGAATGGAACAGGTAGACTGTTGAAATCATTGTATATATTGCTTCTATATAGTCTAAGAAACATATATGCAAAGCATCCAAACAGTACAATTCGCCAATTCTTTGTTCTTCAAGTTTAAGTGAACAATGAGCCCCATTGTTAATCCTTTATCGGAAATTATTTGTAACTTTCGACAAGTAGAACAGTGAATGGAACAGGTAGACGGTTGAAATCTTTGTATATATTGCTTCTATATAGTATAAGAAACATATATGCAAAGCATCCAAACAGTACAATTCGCCAATTTTTTGTTCTTCAAGTTTAAGTGAACAATGAGCCCCAATGGTTAATCCGTTATCGGAAATTATTTGTAACTTTCGACAAGTAGAACAATGAATGGAACAGGAGGACTGTTGAAATCATTGTATATATTGCTTCTATATAGTCTAAGAAACATATATGCAAAGCATCCAAACAGTACAATTCGCCAATTTTTTGTTCTTCAAGTTTAAGTAAACTACGATCCCCATTGTTAATCCCTTAACGGAAATTATTTGTGACTTTCGACAAGTAGAACAATGAATGGAACTGGTAGACGGTTGAAATCAATGTATATATTGCTTCTATATAGTCTAAGAAACATATATGCAAAGCATCCAAACAGTACCATTCGCCAATTTTTTGTTCTTCAAGTTTAAGTGAACTACGAGCCCCATTGTTAATCCTTTAAAGGAAATTATTTGTAAATTTCGACAAGTAGAACAATGAATGGAATAGGTAGACTGTTGAAATCATTGTATATATTGCTTCTATATAGTCTAAGAAACATATATGCATAGCGTCCAAACAGTACAATTCGCCAATTTTTTGCTCTTCAAGTTTAAGTGAACTACGAGCCCCATTGTTAATCCTTTAAAGGAAATTATTTGTAAATTTCGGCAAGTAGAACAATGAATGGAATAGGTAGACGGTTGAAATCATTGTATATATTGCTTCTATATAGTCTAAGAAACATATCTGCAAACCATCCAAACAGTACAATTCGCCAATTATTTGATCTTCAAGTTTAAGTGAACTACGAGCCCCATTGTTAATACTTTAACGGAAATTATTTGTAACTTGCGACAAGTAGAACAATGAATGGAACAGGTAGACGGTTGAAATCAATGTATATATTGCTTCTATATTGTCTAAGAAACATATATGCAAAGCATCCAAATAGTACCATTCGCCAATTTTTTGTTCGTCAAGTTTAAGTGAACAACGAGCCCCATTGTTAATCCTTTAAAGGAAATTATTTGTAAATTTCGACAAGTAGAACAATGATTGGAACACGTAGACGGTTGAAATCTTTGTATATATTGCTTCTATATAGTCTAAGAAACATATATGCATAGCGTCCAAACAGTACAATTCGCCAATTTTTTGCTCTTCAAGTTTAAGTGAACTACGAGCCCCATTGTTAATCCTTTAAAGGAAATTATTTGTAAATTTCGGCAAGTAGAACAATGAATGGAATAGGTAGACGGTTGAAATCATTGTATATATTGCTTCTATATAGTCTAAGAAACATATCTGCAAATCATCCAAACAGTACAATTCGCCAATTTTTTGTTCTTCAAGTTTAAGTAAACTACGATCCCCATTGTTAATCCCTTAACGGAAATTATTTGAAACTGTCGACAAGTAGAACAATGAATGGAACAGGTAGACGGTTGAAATCATTGTATATGTTGCTTCCATATAGTCTAAGAAACATATATGCAAAGCATCCAAACAGTACCATTCGCCAATTTGTTGTTCTTCAAGTTTAAGTAAACCATGAGCCCCATTGTTAATCATTTAAAGGAAATTATTTGTAAATTTCGACTAGTAGAACATTGAATGAAACAGGTAGACGGTTGAAATCTTTGTATATATTGCTTCTATATAGTATAAGAAACATATATGCAAAGCATCCAAACACTACAATTCGCCAATTTTTGTTCTTCAAGTTTAAGTGAACAATGAGCCCCAATGGTTAATCCGTTATCGGAAATTATTTGTAACTTTCGACAAGTAGAACAGTGAATGGAACAGGTAGACGGTTGAAATCTTTGTATATATTGCTTCTATATAGTCTAAGAAACATATATGCAAAGCATCCAAACAGTACCATTCGCCAATTTTTTGTTCTTCAAGATTAAGTGAACTACGAGCCCCATTGATAATCATGAAAGGGAAATTATTTCTAACTTTCTACAAGTAGAACAATGAATAGAACAGTTAGACTGTTGAAATCTTTGTATATATTGCTTCTATATAGTTTAAGAAACATATATGCAAAGCATCCAAACAGTACCATTCGCCAATTTTTTGTTCTTCAAGTTTAAGTGAACTACGAGCCCCATTGTTAATCCTTTAAAGGAAATTATTTGTAACTTTCGACAAGTAGAACAATGAATGGAGCAGGTAGACTGTTGAAATCATTGTATATATTGCTTCTATATAGTCTAAGAAACATATATGCAAAGCATCCAAACAGTACAATTCGCCAATTTTTTGTTCTTCAAGTTTAAGTGAACAATGAGCCCCATTGTTAATCCTTTATCGGAAATTATTTGTGACTTTCGACAAGTAGAACAGTGAATGGAACAGGTAGACGGTTGAAATCTTTGTATATATTGCTTCTATATAGTATAAGAAACATATATGCAAAGCATCCAAACAGTACAATTCGCCAATTTTTTGTTCTTCAAGTTTAAGTGAACAATGAGCCCCAATGGTTAATCCGTTATCGGAAATTATTTGTAACTTTCGACAAGTAGAACAATGAATGGAACAGGAGGACTGTTGAAATCATTGTATATATTGCTTCTATATAGTCTAAGAAACATATATGCAAAGCATCCAAACAGTACAATTCGCCAATTTTTTGTTCTTCAAGTTTAAGTAAACTACGATCCCCATTGTTAATCCCTTAACGGAAATTATTTGTGACTTTCGACAAGTAGAACAATGAATGGAACTGGTAGACGGTTGAAATCAATGTATATATTGCTTCTATATAGTCTAAGAAACATATATGCAAAGCATCCAAACAGTACCATTCGCCAATTTTTTGTTCTTCAAGTTTAAGTGAACTACGAGCCCCATTGTTAATCCTTTAAAGGAAATTATTTGTAAATTTCGGCAAGTAGAACAATGAATGGAATAGGTAGACTGTTGAAATCATTGTATATATTGCTTCTATATAGTCTAAGAAACATATATGCATAGCGTCCAAACAGTACAATTCGCCAATTTTTTGCTCTTCAAGTTTAAGTGAACTACGAGCCCCATTGTTAATCCTTTAAAGGAAATTATTTGTAAATTTCGGCAAGTAGAACAATGAATGGAATAGGTAGACGGTTGAAATCATTGTATATATTGCTTCTATATAGTCTAAGAAACATATCTGCAAATCATCCAAACAGTACAATTCGCCAATTATTTGATCTTCAAGTTTAAGTGAACTACGAGCCCCATTGTTAATACTTTAACGGAAATTATTTGTAACTTGCGACAAGTAGAACAATGAATGGAACAGGTAGACGGTTGAAATCAATGTATATATTGCTTCTATATAGTCTAAGAAACATATATGCAAAGCATCCAAATAGTACCATTCGCCAATTTTTTGTTCGTCAAGTTTAAGTGAACAACGAGCCCCATTGTTAATCCTTTAAAGGAAATTATTTGTAAATTTCGACAAGTAGAACAATGATGGGAACACGTAGACGGTTGAAATCTTTGTATATATTGCTTCCATACAGTCTAAGAAACATGTACGCAAAGCATCCAAACAGTACCATTCGCCAATTTTTTGTTCTTCAAGTTTAAGTGAACAATGAGCCCCAATGGTTAATCCTTTATCGGAAATTATTTGTAAATTTCTACAAGTAGAACAATGAATAGAACAGGTAGACGGGTGAAATCTTTCTATATATTGCTTCTAAATAGTCTAAGAAACATATATGCAAAGCATCCAAACAGTACAATTCTCCAATTTTTTGTTCTTCAAGTTTAAGTAAACTACGATCCCCATTGTTAATCCCTTAACGGAAATTATTTGTGACTTTCGACAAGTAGAACAATGAATGGAACAGGTAGACGGTTGAAATCAATGTATATATTGCTTCTATATAGTCTAAGAAACATATATGCATAGCGTCCAAGCAGTACAATTCGCCAATTTTTTGCTCTTCAAGTTTAAGTGAACTACGAGCCCCATTGTTAATCCTTTAAAGGAAATTATTTGTAAATTTCGGCAAGTAGAACAATGAATGGAATAGGTAGACGGTCGAAATCATTGTATATATTGCTTCTATATAGTCTAAGAAACATATCTGCAAATCATCCAAACAGTACAATTCGCCAATTATTTGATCTTCAAGTTTAAGTGAACTACGAGCCCCATTGTTAATACTTTAACGGAAATTATTTGTAACTTGCGACAAGTAGAACAATGAATGGAACACGTAGACGGTTGAAATCAATGTATATATTGCTTCTATATAGTCTAAGAAACATATATGCAAAGCATCCAAACAGTACCATTCGCCAATTTTTTGTTCGTCAAGTTTAAGTGAACAACGAGCCCCATTGTTAATCCCTTAACGGAAATTATTTGTGACTTTCGACAAGTAGAACAATGAATGGAACTGGTAGACGGTTGAAATCAATGTATATATTGCTTCTATATAGTCTAAGAAACATATATGCAAAGCATCCAAACAGTACCATTCGCCAATTTTTTGTTCTTCAAGTTTAAGTGAACTACGAGCCCCATTGTTAATCCTTTAAAGGAAATTATTTGTAAATTTCGACAAGTAGAACAATGAATGGAATAGGTAGACTGTTGAAATCATTGTATATATTGCTTCTATATAGTCTAAGAAACATATATGCATAGCGTCCAAACAGTACAATTCGCCAATTTTTTGCTCTTCAAGTTTAAGTGAACTACGAGCCCCATTGTTAATCCTTTAAAGGAAATTATTTGTAAATTTCGGCAAGTAGAACAATGAATGGAATAGGTAGACGGTTGAAATCATTGTATATATTGCTTCTATATAGTCTAAGAAACATATCTGCAAACCATCCAAACAGTACAATTCGCCAATTATTTGATCTTCAAGATTAAGTGAACTACGAGCCCCATTGTTAATACTTTAACGGAAATTATTTGTAACTTGCGACAAGTAGAACAATGAATGGAACAGGTAGACGGTTGAAATCAATGTATATATTGCTTCTATATTGTCTAAGAAACATATATGCAAAGCATCCAAATAGTACCATTCGCCAATTTTTTGTTCGTCAAGTTTAAGTGAACAACGAGCCCCATTGTTAATCCTTTAAAGGAAATTATTTGTAAATTTCGACAAGTAGAACAATGATTGGAACACGTAGACGGTTGAAATCTTTGTATATATTGCTTCTATATAGTCTAAGAAACATATATGCATAGCGTCCAAACAGTACAATTCGCCAATTTTTTGCTCTTCAAGTTTAAGTGAACTACGAGCCCCATTGTTAATCCTTTAAAGGAAATTATTTGTAAATTTCGGCAAGTAGAACAATGAATGGAATAGGTAGACGGTTGAAATCATTGTATATATTGCTTCTATATAGTCTAAGAAACATATCTGCAAATCATCCAAACAGTACAATTCGCCAATTTTTTGTTCTTCAAGTTTAAGTAAACTACGATCCCCATTGTTATTCCCTTAACGGAAATTATTTGAAACTGTCGACAAGTAGAACAATGAATGGAACAGGTAGACGGTTGAAATCATTGTATATATTGCTTCCATATAGTCTAAGAAACATATATGCAAAGCATCCAAACAGTACCATTCGCCAATTTTTTGTTCTTCAAGTTTAAGTGAACTACGAGCCCCATTTTTAATCCTTTAAAGGAAATTATTTGTAACTTTCGACAAGTAGAACAATGAATGGAGCAGGTAGACTGTTGAAATCATTGTATATATTGCTTCTATATAGTCTAAGAAACATATATGCAAAGCATCCAAACAGTACAATTCGCCAATTTTTTGTTCTTCAAGTTTAAGTGAACAATGAGCCCCATTGTTAATCCTTTATCGGAAATTATTTGTAACTTTCGACAAGTAGAACAGTGAATGGAACAGGTAGACGGTTGAAATCTTTGTATATATTGCTTCTATATAGTATAAGAAACATATATGCAAAGCATCCAAACAGTACAATTCGCCAATTTTTTGTTCTTCAAGTTTAAGTGAACAATGAGCCCCAATGGTTAATCCGTTATCGGAAATTATTTGTAACTTTCGACAAGTAGAACAATGAATGGAACAGGAGGACTGTTGAAATCATTGTATATATTGCTTCTATATAGTCTAAGAAACATATATGCAAAGCATCCAAACAGTACAATTCGCCAATTTTTTGTTCTTCAAGTTTAAGTAAACTACGATCCCCATTGTTAATCCCTTAACGGAAATTATTTGTGACTTTCGACAAGTAGAACAATGAATGGAACTGGTAGACGGTTGAAATCAATGTATATATTGCTTCTATATAGTCTAAGAAACATATATGCAAAGCATCCAAACAGTACCATTCGCCAATTTTTTGTTCTTCAAGTTTAAGTGAACTACGAGCCCCATTGTTAATCCTTTAAAGGAAATTATTTGTAAATTTCGGCAAGTAGAACAATGAATGGAATAGGTAGACTGTTGAAATCATTGTATATATTGCTTCTATATAGTCTAAGAAACATATATGCAAAGCATCCAAATAGTACCATTCGCCAATTTTTTGTTCGTCAAGTTTAAGTGAACAACGAGCCCCATTGTTAATCCTTTAAAGGAAATTATTTGTAAATTTCGACAAGTAGAACAATGATTGGAACACGTAGACGGTTGAAATCTTTGTATATATTGCTTCCATACAGTCTAAGAAACATGTACGCAAAGCATCCAAACAGTACCATTCGCCAATTTTTTGTTCTTCAAGTTTAAGTGAACAATGAGCCCCAATGGTTAATCCTTTATCGGAAATTATTTGTAATTTTCGACAAGTAGAACAATGAATGGAACAGGTAGACGGTTGAAATCTTTGTATATATTGCTTCTATATAATCTAAGAAACATATATGCAAACCATCAAAACAGTACCATTCGCCAATTTTTTGTTCTTCAAGTTTAAGTGAACAACGAGCCCCATTGATAATCATGAAACGGAAATTATTTGTAACTTTCTACAAGTAGAACAATGAATAGAACAGGTAGACGGGTGAAATCTTTCTATATATTGCTTCTAAATAGTCTAAGAAACATATATGCAAAGCATCCAAACAGTACAATTCTCCAATTTTTTGTTCTTCAAGTTTAAGTAAACTACGATCCCCATTGTTAATCCCTTAACGGAAATTATTTGTGACTTTCGACAAGTAGAACAATGAATGGAACAGGTAGACGGTTGAAATCAATGTATATATTGCTTCTATATAGTCTAAGAAACATATATGCATAGCGTCCAAGCAGTACAATTCGCCAATTTTTTGCTCTTCAAGTTTAAGTGAACTACGAGCCCCATTGTTAATCCTTTAAAGGAAATTATTTGTAAATTTCGGCAAGTAGAACAATGAATGGAATAGGTAGACGGTTGAAATCATTGTATATATTGCTTCTATATAGTTTAAGAAACATATCTGCAAATCATCCAAACAGTACAATTCGCCAATTATTTGATCTTCAAGTTTAAGTGAACTACGAGCCCCATTGTTAATACTTTAACGGAAATTATTTGTAACTTGCGACAAGTAGAACAATGAATGGAACACGTAGACGGTTGAAATCAATGTATATATTGCTTCTATATAGTCTAAGAAACATATATGCAAAGCATCCAAACAGTACCATTCGCCAATTTTTTGTTCGTCAAGTTTAAGTGAACAACGAGCCCCATTGTTAATCCTTTAAAGGAAATTATTTGTAAATTTCGACAAGTAGAACAATGAATGGAACAGGTAGACGGTTGAAATCTTTGTATATATTGCTTCTATATAATCTAAGAAACATATATGCAAAGCATCCAAACAGTACAATTCGCCAATTTTTTGTTCTTCAAGTTTAAGTAAACTACGATCCCCATTGTTAATCCCTTAACGGAAATTATTTGTGACTTTCGACAAGTAGAACAATGAATGGAACAGGTAGACGGTTGAAACCAATGTATATATTGCTTCTATATAGTCTAAGAAACTTATATGCAAAGCATCCAAACAGTACCATTCGCCAGTTTTTAGTTCTTCAAGTTTAAGTGAACTACGAGCCCCATTGTTAATCCTTTAAAGGAAATTATTTGTAAATTTCGACAAGTAGAACAATGAATGGAATAGGTAGACTGTTGAAATTATTGTATATATTGCTTCTATATAGTCTAAGAAACATATATGCAAAGCGTCCAAACAGTACAATTCGCCAATTTTTTGCTCTTCAAGTTTAAGTGAACTACGAGCCCCATTGTTAATCCTTTAACGGAAATTATTTGTAACTTGCGACAAGTAGAACAATGAATGGAACAGGTAGACGGTTGAAATCAATGTATATATTGCTTCTATATAGTCTAAGAAACATATATGCAAAGCATCCAAACAGTACCATTCGCCAATTTTTTGTTCGTCAAGTTTAACTGAACAACGAGCCCCATTGTTAATCCTTTAAAGGAAATTATTTGTAAATTTCGACAAGTAGAACAATGATTGGAACACGTAGACGGTTGAAATCTTTGTATATATTGCTTCCATACAGTCTAAGAAACATGTACGCAAAGCATCCAAACAGTACCATTCGCCAATTTTTTGTTCTTCAAGTTTAAGTGAACAATGAGCCCCATTGTTAATCCTTTATCGGAAATTATTTGTAACTTTCGACAAGTAGAACAATGAATAGAACAGGTAGACGGGTGAAATCTTTCTATATATTGCTTCTAAATAGTCTAAGAAACATATATGCAAAGCATCCAAACAGTACAATTCGCCAATTTTTTGTTCTTCAAGTTTAAGTGAACAACGAGCCCCATTGTTAATCCTTTAAAGGAAATTATTTGTAAATTTCGACAAGTAGAACAATGATTGGAACACGTAGACGGTTGAAATCTTTGTATATATTGCTTCCATACAGTCTAAGAAACATGTACGCAAAGCATCCAAACAGTACCATTCGCCAATTTTTTGTTCTTCAAGGTTAAGTGAACAATGAGCCCCAATGGTTAATCCTTTATCGGAAATTATTAGTAATTTTCGACAAGTAGAACAATGAATGGAACAGGTAGACTGTTGAAATCATTGTATATATTGCTTCTATATAGTCTAAGAAACATATATGCATAGCGTCCAAACAGTACAATTCGCCAATTTTTTGCTCTTCAAGTTTAAGTGAACTACGAGCCCCATTGTTAATCCTTTAAAGGAAATTATTTGTAAATTTCGGCAAGTAGAACAATGAATGGAATAGGTAGACGGTTGAAATCATTGTATATATTGCTTCTATATAGTTTAAGAAACATATCTGCAAATCATCCAAACAGTACAATTCGCCAATTATTTGATCTTCAAGTTTAAGTGAACTACGAGCCCCATTGTTAATACTTTAACGGAAATTATTTGTAACTATCTACAAGTAGATCAATGAATAGAACAGGTAGACGGTTGAAATCTTTGTATATATTGCTTCTATATAGTATAAGAAACATATATGCAAAGCATCCAAACAGTACAATTCGCCAATTTTTTGTTCTTCAAGTTTAAGTGAACAATCAGCCCCAATGCGTAATCCGTTATCGGAAATTATTTGTGAATTTCGACAAGTAGAACAATGAATGGAACAGGTAGACGGTTGAAATCTTTGTATATATTGCTTCCATATAGTCTAAGAAACATATACGCGAAGCATCCAAACAGTACCATACGCCAATTTTTTGTTCTTCAAGTTTAAGTAAACTACGATCCCCATTGTTAATCCCTTAACGGAAATTATTTGTAACTTTCGACAAGTAGAACAATGAATGGAACTGGTAGACGGTTGAAATCATTGTATATATTGCTTCTATATAGTCTAAGAAACATATATGCAAAGCATCCAAATAGTACAATTCGACAATTTTTTGTTCTTCATGTTTAAGTGAACAATTAGCCCCAATGGTTAATCCTTTATCGGAAATTATTTGTAATTATCGACAAGTAGAACAATGAATGAAACAGGTAGACGGTTGAAATCTTTGTATATATTGCTTCTATATAATCTAAGAAACATATATGCAAAGCATCCAAACAGTACAAATCGCCAATTATTTCATGTTCATGTTTAAGTGAACTACGAGCCCCATTGTTAAAACTTTAACGGAAATTATTTGTAACTTTCGACAAGTAGAACAATGAATGGAACTGGTAGACGGTTGAAATCTTTGTATATATTGCTTCTATATAATCTAAGAAACATATATGCAAAGCATCCAAACAGTACCATTCGCCAATTTTTTGTTCTTCAAGTTTAAGTGAACTACGAGCCCCATTGTTAATCCTTTAAAGGAAATTATTTGTAAATTTCGACAAGTAGAACATTGAATGAAACAGGTAGACGGTTGAAATCTTTGTATATATTGCTTCTATATAGTATAAGAAACATATATGCAAAGCATCTAAACAGTAACAATCGCCAATTTTTTGTTCTTCAAGTTTAAGTGAACTACGAGCCCAATTGTTAATCCTTTAAAGGAAATTATTTGTAAATTTCGACAAGTAGAACAATAAATGGAACATGTAGACGGTTGAAATCTTTGTATATATTGCTTCTATATAGTCTAAGAAACATATATGCAAAGCGTCCAAACAGTACAATTCGCCAATTTTTTGCTCTTCAAGTTTAAGTGAACTACGAGCCCCATTGTTAATCCTTTAAAGGAAATTATTTGTAAATTTCGACAAGTAGAACAATGAATGGAATAGGTAGACTGTTGAAATTATTGTATATATTGCTTCTATATAGTCTAAGAAACATATATGCAAAGCGTCCAAACAGTACAATTCGCCAATTTTTTGCTCTTCAAGTTTAAGTGAACTACGAGCCCCATTGTTAATCCTTTAACGGAAATTATTTGTAACTTGCGACAAGTAGAACAATGAATGGAACAGGTAGACGGTTGAAATCAATGTATATATTGCTTCTATATAGTCTAAGAAACATATATGCAAAGCATCCAAACAGTACCATTCGCCAATTTTTTGTTCGTCAAGTTTAACTGAACAACGAGCCCCATTGTTAATCCTTTAAAGGAAATTATTTGTAAATTTCGACAAGTAGAACAATGATTGGAACACGTAGACGGTTGAAATCTTTGTATATATTGCTTCCATACAGTCTAAGAAACATGTACGCAAAGCATCCAAACAGTACCATTCGCCAATTTTTTGTTCTTCAAGTTTAAGTGAACAATGAGCCCCATTGTTAATCCTTTATCGGAAATTATTTGTAACTTTCGACAAGTAGAACAATGAATAGAACAGGTAGACGGGTGAAATCTTTCTATATATTGCTTCTAAATAGTCTAAGAAACATATATGCAAAGCATCCAAACAGTACAATTCGCCAATTTTTTGTTCTTCAAGTTTAAGTGAACAACGAGCCCCATTGTTAATCCTTTAAAGGAAATTATTTGTAAATTTCGACAAGTAGAACAATGATTGGAACACGTAGACGGTTGAAATCTTTGTATATATTGCTTCCATACAGTCTAAGAAACATGTACGCAAAGCATCCAAACAGTACCATTCGCCAATTTTTTGTTCTTCAAGGTTAAGTGAACAATGAGCCCCAATGGTTAATCCTTTATCGGAAATTATTAGTAATTTTCGACAAGTAGAACAATGAATGGAACAGGTAGACTGTTGAAATCATTGTATATATTGCTTCTATATAGTCTAAGAAACATATATGCATAGCGTCCAAACAGTACAATTCGCCAATTTTTTGCTCTTCAAGTTTAAGTGAACTACGAGCCCCATTGTTAATCCTTTAAAGGAAATTATTTGTAAATTTCGGCAAGTAGAACAATGAATGGAATAGGTAGACGGTTGAAATCATTGTATATATTGCTTCTATATAGTTTAAGAAACATATCTGCAAATCATCCAAACAGTACAATTCGCCAATTATTTGATCTTCAAGTTTAAGTGAACTACGAGCCCCATTGTTAATACTTTAACGGAAATTATTTGTAACTATCTACAAGTAGAACAATGAATAGAACAGGTAGACGGTTGAAATCTTTGTATATATTGCTTCTATATAGTATAAGAAACATATATGCAAAGCATCCAAACAGTACAATTCGCCAATTTTTTGTTCTTCAAGTTTAAGTGAACAATCAGCCCCAATGCGTAATCCGTTATCGGAAATTATTTGTGAATTTCGACAAGTAGAACAATGAATGGAACAGGTAGACGGTTGAAATCTTTGTATATATTGCTTCCATATAGTCTAAGAAACATATACGCGAAGCATCCAAACAGTACCATACGCCAATTTTTTGTTCTTCAAGTTTAAGTAAACTACGATCCCCATTGTTAATCCCTTAACGGAAATTATTTGTAACTTTCGACAAGTAGAACAATGAATGGAACTGGTAGACGGTTGAAATCATTGTATATATTGCTTCTATATAGTCTAAGAAACATATATGCAAAGCATCCAAATAGTACAATTCGACAATTTTTTGTTCTTCAAGTTTAAGTGAACAATTAGCCCCAATGGTTAATCCTTTATCGGAAATTATTTGTAATTATCGACAAGTAGAACAATGAATGAAACAGGTAGACGGTTGAAATCTTTGTATATATTGCTTCTATATAATCTAAGAAACATATATGCAAAGCATCCAAACAGTACAAATCGCCAATTATTTCATGTTCATGTTTAAGTGAACTACGAGCCCCATTGTTAAAACTTTAACGGAAATTATTTGTAACTTTCGACAAGTAGAACAATGAATGGAACTGGTAGACGGTTGAAATCTTTGTATATATTGCTTCTATATAATCTAAGAAACATATATGCAAAGCATCCAAACAGTACCATTCGCCAATTTTTTGTTCTTCAAGTTTAAGTGAACTACGAGCCCCATTGTTAATCCTTTAAAGGAAATTATTTGTAAATTTCGACAAGTAGAACATTGAATGAAACAGGTAGACGGTTGAAATCTTTGTATATATTGCTTCTATATAGTATAAGAAACATATATGCAAAGCATCTAAACAGTAACAATCGCCAATTTTTTGTTCTTCAAGTTTAAGTGAACTACGAGCCCAATTGTTAATCCTTTAAAGGAAATTATTTGTAAATTTCGACAAGTAGAACAATAAATGGAACATGTAGACGGTTGAAATCTTTGTATATATTGCTTCTATATAGTCTAAGAAACATATATGCAAAGCGTCCAAACAGTACAATTCGCCAATTTTTTGCTCTTCAAGTTTAAGTGAACTACGAGCCCCATTGTTAATCCTTTAACGGAAATTATTTGTAACTTGCGACAAGTAGAACAATGAATGGAACAGGTAGACGGTTGAAATCAATGTATATATTGCTTCTATATAGTCTAAGAAACATATATGCAAAGCATCCAAACAGTACCATTCGCCAATTTTTTGTTCGTCAAGTTTAAGTGAACAACGAGCCCCATTGTTAATCCTTTAAAGGAAATTATTTGTAAATTTCGACAAGTAGAACAATGATTGGAACACGTAGACGGTTGAAATCTTTGTATATATTGCTTTCATACAGTCTAAGAAACATGTACGCAAAGCATCCAAACAGTACCATTCGCCAATTTTTTGTTCTTCAAGTTTAAGTGAACAATGAGCCCCATTGTTAATCCTTTATCGGAAATTATTTGTAACTTTCGACAAGTAGAACAATGAATAGAACAGGTAGACGGGTGAAATCTTTCTATATATTGCTTCTAAATAGTCTAAGAAACATATATGCAAAGCATCCAAACAGTACAATTCGCCAATTTTTTGTTCTTCAAGTTTAAGTGAACAACGAGCCCCATTGTTAATCCTTTAAAGGAAATTATTTGTAAATTTCGACAAGTAGAACAATGATTGGAACACGTAGACGGTTGAAATCTTTGTATATATTGCTTCCATACAGTCTAAGAAACATATATGCAAAGCATCCAAACAGTACCAATCGCCAATTTTTTGTTCTTCAAGTTTAAGTGAACAATGAGCCCCATTGTTAATCCTTTATCGGAAATTATTTGTAACTTTCGACAAGTAGAACAATGAATGGAACAGGTAGACGGTTGAAATCCTTGTATATATTGCTTCCATATAGTCTAAGAAACATGTACGCAAAGCATCCAAACAGTACCATTCGCCAATTTTTTGTCCTTCAAGTTTAAGTGAACAATGAGCCCCATTGTTAATCCTTTATCGGAAATTATTTGTAACTTTCGACAAGTAGAACAATGAATCGGACAGGTAGACGGTTGAAATCTTTGTATATATTGCTTCTATATAATCTAAGAAACATATATGCAAAGCATCCAAACAGTACAAATCGCCAATTATTTCATGTTCATGTTTAAGTGAACTACGAGCCCCATTGTTAAAACTTTAACGGAAATTATTTGTAACTTTCGACAAGTAGAACAATGAATGGAACTGGTAGACGGTTGAAATCTTTTTATATATTGCTTCTATATAGTCTAAGAAACATATATGCAAAGCATCCAAACAGTACCATTCGCCAATTTTTTGTTGTTCAAGTTTAAGTGAACAATGAGCCCCAATGGTTAATCCTTTATCGGAAATTACTTGTAATTTTCGACAAGTAGGACAATGAATGGAACAGGTAGACGGTTGAAATCATTGTATATATTGATTCTATATAATCTAAGAAACATATATTCAAAGCATCCAAACAGTACCATTCGACAATTTTTTGTTCTTCAAGTTTAAGTGATCTACGAGCCCCATTGTTAATCCTTTATCGGAAATTATTTGTAATTTTCGACAAGTAGAACAATGAATGGAACAGGTAGACGGTTGAAATCTTTGTATATATTGCTTCTATATAATCTAAGAAACATATAGGCAAAGCATCTAAACGGTAACAATCGCCAATTTTTTGTTCTTCAAGTTTAAGTGAACAATGAGCCCCATTGTTAATCCTTTATCGGAAATTATTTGTAACTTTCGACAAGTAGAACAGTGAATGGAACAGGTAGACAGTTGAAATCTTTGTATATATTGCTTCTATATAGTATAAGAAACATATATGCAAAGCATCCAAACAGTACAATTCGCCAATTTTTTGTTCTTCAAGTTTAAGTAAACTACGATCCCCATTGTTAATCCCTTAACGGAAATTATTTGTGACTTTCGACAAGTAGAACAATGAATGGAACAGGTAGACGGTTGAAATCAATGTATATATTGCTTCTATATAGTCTAAGAAACATATTTGCAAAGCATCCAAACAGTACCATTCGCCAATTTTTTGTTCGTCAAGTTTAAGTGATCAACGCGCCCCATTGTTAATCCTTTAAAGGAAATTATTTGTAAATTTCGACAAGTAGGACAATGATTGGAACACGTAGACGGTTGAAATCGTTGTATATATTGCTTCTATATATTATAAGAAACATATATGCAAAGCATCCAAACAGTACAATTCGCCAATTCTTTGTTCTTCAAGTTTAAGTGAACAATGAGCCCCAATGCTTAATCCGTTATCGGTAATTATTTGTAAATTTCGACAAGTAGAACAATGAATGGAACAGGTAGACGGTTGAAATCAATGTATATATTGCTTCTATATAGTCTAAGAAACATATATGCAAAGCATCCAAACAGTACGATTCGCCAATTTTTTGTTCGTCAAGTTTAAGTGAACAACGAGCCCCATTGTTAATCCTTTAAAGGAAATTATTTGTAAATTTCGACAAGTAGAACATTGAATGAAACAGGTAGACGGTTGAAATCTTTGTACATATTGCTTCTATATAGTATAAGAAACATATATGCAAAGCATCTAAACAGTAACAATCGCCAATTTTTTGTTCTTCAAGTTTAAGTGAACTACGAGCCCAATTGTTAATCCTTTAAAGGAAATTATTTGTAAATTTCGACAAGTAGAACAATAAATGGAACAGGTAGACGGTTGAAATCTTTGTATATATTGCTTCTATATAGTCTAAGAAACATATATGCAAAGCATCTAAACAGTAACAATCGCCAATTTTTTGATCTTCAAGTTTAAGTGAACAGCGAGCCCCATTGATAATCATGAAATGGAAATTATTTGTAACTTTCTACAAGTAGAACAATGAATAGTACAGATAGACGGGTGAAATCTTTCTATATATTGCTTCTAAATAGTCTAAGAAACATATATGCAAAGCATCCAAACAGTACAATTCGCCAATTTTTTGTTCTTCAAGTTTAAGTGAACTACGAGCCCCATTGTTAATCCTTTAAAGGAAATTATTTGTAAATTTCGACAAGTAGAACAATGATTGGAACACGTAGATGGTTGAAATCATTGTATATATTGCTTCTATATAGTCCAAGAAACATATATGCAAAGCGTCCAAACAGTACAATTCGCCAATTTTTTGCTCTTCAAGTTTAAGTGAACTACGAGCCCCATCGTTAATCCTTTAAAGGAAATTATTTGTAAATTTCGACAAGTAGAACAATGATTGGAACACGTAGACGGTTGAAATCTTTGTATATATTCCTTCTATATAGTCTAAGAAACATATATGCAAAGCATCCAAAAAGTACAATTCGCCAATTTTTTGTTCTTCAAGTTTAAGTGAACAATGAGCCCCTATGGTTAATCCGTTATCGGAAATTATTTGTAGTTTCGACAAGTAGAACAATGAATGGAACAGGTTGATTGTTGAAATCATTGTATATATTGATTCTATATAGTCTAAGAAACATATATGCAAAGCATCCAAACAGTACCATTCGCCAATTCTTTGTTCTTCAAGTTTATGTGAACGACGAGCCCCATTGTTAATCCTTTAAAGGAAATTATTTGTAAATTTCGACAAGTAGAACAATGATTGGAACACGTAGACGGTTGAAATCTTTGTATATATTCCTTCTATATAGTCTAAGAAACATATATGCAAAGCATCCAAACAGTACCATTCGCCAATTTTTTGTTCTTCAAGTTTAAGTGAACAATGAGACCCATTGTTAATCCTTTATCGGAAATTATTTGTAACTTTCGACAAGTAGATCAATGAATGGAACAGGTAGACGGTTGAAATCTTTGTATATATCCCTTCTATATAGTCTAAGAAACATATATGCAAAGCATCCAAAAAGTACAATTCGCCAATTTTTTGTTCTTCAAGTTTAAGTGAACAATGAGCCCCAATGGTTAATCCGTTATCGGAAATTATTTGTAGCTTTCGACAAGTAGAACAATGAATGGAACAGGTAGACGGTTGAAATCTTTGTATATATTGCTTCTATATAATCTAAGAAACATATATGCAAAGCATCCAAACAGTACTATTCGCCAATTATTTCATCTTCAAGTTTAAGTGAACTACGAGCCCCATTGTTAACACTTTAACGGAAATTATTTGTAACTTTCGACAAGTAGAACAATGAGTGGAACAGGTAGACGGTTGAAATCAAAATATATATTGCTTCTATATAGTCTAAGAAACATATATGCAAAGCATCCAAACAGTACCAATCGCCAATTTTTTGTTCTTCAAGTTTAAGTGAACAATGAGCCCCATTGTTAATCCTTTATCGGAAATTATTTGTAACTTTCGACAAGTAGAACAATGAATCGGACAGGTAGACGGTTGAAATCTTTGTATATATTGCTTCTATATAATCTAAAAAACATATATGCAAAGCATCCAAACAGTACAATTCGCCAATTTTTTGTTCTTCAAGTTTAAGTGAACAATGAGCCCCAATGGTTAGTCCTTTATCGGTAATTATTTGTAACTTTCGACAAGTAGAACAATGAATGGAACAGGTAGACGGTTGAAATCATTGTATATATTGCTTCCATATAGTTTAAGAAACATGTACGCAAAGCATCCAAACAGTACCATTCGCCAATTTTTTGTCCTTCAAGTTTAAGTGAACAATGAGCCCCATTGTTAATCCTTTATCGGAAATTATTTGTAACTTTCGACAAGTAGAACAATGAATGGAACAGGTAGCCGGTTGAAATCAATGTATATATTGCTTCTATATAGTCTAAGAAACATATATGCAAAGCATCCAAACAGTACCATTCGCCAATTTTTTGTTCTTCAAGTTTAAGTGAACGACGAGCCCCATTGTTAATCCTTTAAAGGAAATTATTTGTAAATTTCGACAAGTAGAACAATGATTGGAACAGGTAGCCGGTTGAAATCAATGTATATATTGCTTCTATATAGTCTAAGAAACATATATGCAAAGCATCCAAACAGTACCATTCGCCAATTTTTTGTTCTTCAAGTTTAAGTGAACGACGAGCCCCATTGTTAATCCTTTAAAGGAAATTATTTGTAAATTTCGACAAGTAGAACAATGATTGGAACACGTAGACGGTTGAAATCTTTGTATATATTGCTTCCATATAGTCTAAGAAACATGTACGCAAAGCATCCAAACAATACCATTCGCCAATTTTTTGTTCTTCAAGTTTAAGTGAACAATGAGCCCCAATGGTTAATCCTTTATCGGAAATTATCTGTAATTTTCGACAAGTAGAACAATGAATGGAACTGGTAGACGGTTGAAATCTTTGTATATATTGCTTCTATATAATCTAAGAAACATATATGCAAAGCACCTAAACAGTAACAATCGCCAATTTTTTGATCTTCAAGTTTAAGTGAACAGCGAGCCCCATTGATAATCATGGAATAGAAATTATTTGCAACTTTCCACAAGTAGAACAATGAATAGTACAGGTAGACGGGTGAAATCTTTCTATATATTGCTTCTAAATAGTCTAAGAACACATCTATGCAAAGCATCCATACAGTACAATTCGCCAATTTTTTGTTCTTCAAGTTTAAGTGAACTACGAGCCACATTGTTAATCCTTTAAAGGAAATTATTTGTAAATTTCGACAAGTAGAACAATGAATGGAACAGGTAGACGGTTGAAATCTTTGTATATATTGCTTCTATATAGTCTAAGAAACATATATGCAAAGCATCCAAAAAGTACAATTCGCCAATTTATTGTTCATCAAGTTGAAGTTAACAACGAGCCCCATTGTTAATCCTTTAAAGGAAATTATGTGTAAATTTCGACAAGTAGAACATTGATTGGAACACGTAGACTGTTGAAATCTTTGTATATAATGCTTCCATATAGTCTAAGAAACATGTACGCAAAGCATCCAAACAGTACCATTCGCCAATTTTTTGGTCTTCAAGTTTAAGTGAACAATGAGCCCCATTGGTTAATCCTTTATCGGAAATTATTTGTAATTTTCGACAAGTCGAACAATGAATGGAACTGGTAGACGGTTGAAATATTTGTATATATTGCTTCTATATAATATAAGAAACATATATTCAAATCATCCAAATAATACCATTCGCCAATTTTTTGTTCTTCAAGTTTAAGTGAACTACGAGCCCCATTGTTAATCCTTTAAAGGAAATTATTTGTAAATTTCGGCAAGTAGAACAATGAATGGAATAGGTAGACGGTTGAAATCATTGTATATATTGCTTCTATATAGTCTAAGAAACATAAATGCAAAGCATCCAAACAGTACAATTCGCCAATTTTTTGTTTTTCAAGTTTAAGTGAATAATGAGCCCCAATGGTTAGTCCTTTATCGGTAATTATTTGTAACTTTCGACAAGTAGAACAATGAATGGAACAGGTAGACGGTTGAAATCATTGTATACATTGCTTCCATATAGTTTAAGAAACATGTACGCAAAGCATCCAAACAGTACTATTCGCCAATTTTTTGTTCTTCAAGTTTAAGTGAACGACGAGCCCCATTGTTAATCCTTTAACGGAAATTAATTGTAACTTTCGACAAGTAGAACAATGAATGGAACAGGTAGACGGTTGAAATCTTTGTATATGTTGCTTCTATATAGTCTAAGAAACCTATATGCAAAGCATCTAAACAGTAACAATCGCCAATTTTTTGATCTTCAAGTTTAAGTGAACAGCGAGCCCCATTGATAATCATGAAATGGAAATTATTTGTAACTTTCTACAAGTAGAACAATGAATAGTGCAGGTAGACGGGTGAAATCTTTTTAAATACTGTTTCTAAATAGTCTAAGAAACATATATGCAAAGCATCCAAACTGTACAATTCGACAATTTTTTGTTCTTCAAGTTTAAGTGAACTACGAGCCCCATTGTTAATCCTTTAAAGGAAATTATTTGTAAATTTCGACAAGTAGAACAATGAATGGATCATGTAGACGGTTGAAATCATTGTATATATTGCTTCTATATAGTCTACGAAACATATATGCAAAGCATCCAAACAGTACAATTCGCCAATTTTTTGTTCTTCAAGTTTAAGTGAACTTCGAGCCCCATTGTTAATCCTTTAACGGAAATTAATTGTAACTTTCTACAAGTAGAACAATGATTGGAACACGTAGACGGTTGAAATCTTTGTATATATTGCTTCTATATAGTCTAAGAAACATATATGCAAAGCATCCAAACAGTACAATTCGCCAATTTTTTGTTCTTCAAGTTTAAGTGAACAATGAGACCCATTGTTAATCCTTTATCGGAAATTATTTGTAACTTTCGACAAGTAGAACAATGAATGGAACAGGTAGACGGTTGAAATCTTTGTATATATTGCGTCTATATAGTCTAAGAAACATATATGCAAAGCATCCAAACAGTACCATTCGCCAATTTTTTGTTCTTCAAGTTTAAGTGTACTACGAGCCCCATTGTTAATCCTTTAAAGGAAATTATTCGTAAATTTCGACAAGTAGAACAATGATTGGAACACGTAGACGGTTGACATCTTTGTATATATTGCTTCCATATAGTCTAAGAAACATATATGCAAAGCATCCAAACAGTACCATTCGCCAATTTTTTGTTCTTCAAGTTTAAGTGAACAATGAGACCCATTGTTAATCCTTTATCGGAAATTATTTGTAACTTTCGACAAGTAGAACAATGAATGGAACAGGTAGACGGTTGAAATCATTGTTTATATTGCTTCTATATAGTCTAAGAAACATATCTGCATATCATCCAAACAGTACAATTCGACAATTAGTTGATCTTCAAGTTTAAGTGAACTACGAGCCCCATTGTTAATACTTTAACGGAAATTATTTGTAACTTGCGACAAGTAGAACAATGAATGGAACAGGTAGACGGTTGAAATCTTTGTATATATTGCTTCTATATAGTCTAAGAAACATATATGCAAAGCATCCAAACAGTACCATTCGCCAATTTATTGTTCTTCAAGTTTAAGTGAACAATGAGACCCATTGTTAATCCTTTATCGGAAATTATTTGTAACTTTCGACAAGTAGATCAATGAATGGAACAGGTAGACGGTTGAAATCTTTGTATATATTCCTTCTATATAGTCTAAGAAACATATATGCAAAGCATCCAAAAAGTACAATTCGCCAATTTTTTGTTCTTCAAGTTTAAGTGAACAATGAGCCCCAATGGTTAATCCGTTATCGGAAATTATTTGTAGCTTTCGACAAGTAGAACAATGAATGGAACAGGTAGACGGTTGAAATCTTTGTATATATTGCTTCTATATAATCTAAGAAACATATATGCAAAGCATCCAAACAGTACTATTCGCCAATTATTTCATCTTCAAGTTTAAGTGAACTACGAGCCCCATTGTTAACACTTTAACGGAAATTATTTGTAACTTTCGACAAGTAGAACAATGAGTGGAACAGGTAGACGGTTGAAATCAAAATATATATTGCTTCTATATAGTCTAAGAAACATATATGCAAAGCATCCAAACAGTACCAATCGCCAATTTTTTGTTCTTCAAGTTTAAGTGAACAATGAGCCCCATTGTTAATCCTTTATCGGAAATTATTTGTAACTTTCGACAAGTAGAACAATGAATCGGACAGGTAGACGGTTGAAATCTTTGTATATATTGCTTCTATATAATCTAAAAAACATATATGCAAAGCATCCAAACAGTACAATTCGCCAATTTTTTGTTCTTCAAGTTTAAGTGAACAATGAGCCTCAATGGTTAGTCCTTTATCGGTAATTATTTGTAACTTTCGACAAGTAGAACAATGAATGGAACACGTAGACGGTTGAAATCTTTGTATATATTGCTTCCATATAGTCTAAGAAACATGTACGCAAAGCATCCAAACAATACCATTCGCCAATTTTTTGTTCTTCAAGTTTAAGTGAACAATGAGCCCCAATGGTTAATCCTTTATCGGAAATTATCTGTAATTTTCGACAAGTAGAACAATGAATGGAACTGGTAGACGGTTGAAATCTTTGTATATATTGCTTCTATATAATCTAAGAAACATATATGCAAAGCATCTAAACAGTAACAATCGCCAATTTTTTGATCTTCAAGTTTAAGTGAACAGCGAGCCCCATTGATAATCATGGAATAGAAATTATTTGCAACTTTCTACAAGTAGAACAATGAATAGTACAGGTAGACGGGTGAAATCTTTCTATATATTGCTTCTAAATAGTCTAAGAACACATCTATGCAAAGCATCCATACAGTACAATTCGCCAATTTTTTGTTCTTCAAGTTTAAGTGAACTACGAGCCACATTGTTAATCCTTTAAAGGAAATTATTTGTAAATTTCGACAAGTAGAACAATGAATGGATCATGTAGACGGTTGAAATCATTGTATATATTGCTTCTATATAGTCTACGAAACATGTATGCAAAGCATCCAAACAGTACAATTCGCCAATTTTTTGTTCTTCAAGTTTAAGTGAACTACGAGCCCCATTGTAAATCCTTTAACGGAAATTAATTGTAACTTTCTACAAGTAGAACAATGATTGGAACACGTAGAGGGTTGAAATCTTTGTATATATTGCTTCCACATAGTCTAAGAAACATATATGCAAAGCATCCAAACAGTACCATTCGCCAATTTTTTGTTCTTCAAGTTTAAGTGAACAATGAGCCCCAATGGTTAATCCTTTATCGGAAATTATTTGTAACTTTCGACAAGTAGAACAATGAATGGAACAGGTAGACGGTTGAAATCTTTGTATATATTGCTTCTATATAGTCTAAGAAACATATATGCAAAGCATCCAAGCAGTACAATTCGCCAATTTATTGTTCTTCAAGTTGAAGTTAACAACGAGCCCCATTGTTAATCCTTTAAAGGAAATTATGTGTAAATTTCGACAAGTAGAACATTGATTGGAACACGTAGACTGTTGAAATCTTTGTATATAATGCTTCCATATAGTCTAAGAAACATGTACGCAAAGCATCCAAACAGTACCATTCGCCAATTTTTTGGTCTTCAAGTTTAAGTGAACAATGAGCCCCATTGGTTAATCCTTTATCGGAAATTATTTGTAATTTTCGACAAGTCGAACAATGAATGGAACTGGTAGACGGTTGAAATATTTGTATATATTGATTCTATATAATATAAGAAACATATATTCAAAGCATCCAAATAATACCATTCGCCAATTTTTTGTTCTTCAAGTTTAAGTGAACTACGAGCCCCATTGTTAATCCTTTAAAGGAAATTATTTGTAAATTTCGGCAAGTAGAACAATGAATGGAATAGGTAGACGGTTGAAATCATTGTATATATTGCTTCTATATAGTCTAAGAAACATATATGCAAAGCATCCAAACAGTACAAATCGCCAATTTTTTGTTTTTCAAGTTTAAGTGAATAATGAGCCCCAATGGTTAGTCCTTTATCGGTAATTATTTGTAACTTTCGACAAGTAGAACAATGAATGGAACAGGTAGACGGTTGAAATCATTGTATATATTGCTTCCATATAGTTTAAGAAACATGTACGCAAAGCATCCAAACAGGTAGATTCGCCAATTTCTTGTTCTTCAAGTTTAAGTGAACGACGAGCCCCATTGTTAATCCTTTAACGGAAATTAATTGTAACTTTCGACAAGTAGAACAATGAATGGAACAGGTAGACGGTAGAAATCTTTGTATATGTTGCTTCTATATAGTCTAAGAAACCTATATGCAAAGCATCTAAACAGTAACAGTCGCCAATTTTTTGATCTTCAAGTTTAAGTGAACAGCGAGCCCCATTGTTAATCCTTTAAAGGAAATTATTTGTAAATTTCGACAAGTAGAACAATGAATGGATCATGTAGACGGTTGAAATCATTGTATATATTGCTTCTATATAGTCTACGAAATATATATGCAAAGCATCCAAACAGTACAATTCGCCAATTTTTTGTTCTTCAAGTTTAAGTGAACTTCGAGCCCCATTGTTAATCCTTTAACGGAAATTAATTGTAACTTTCTACAAGTAGAACAATGATTGGAACACGTAGACGGTTGAAATCTTTGTATATATTGCTTCTATATAGTCTAAGAAACATATATGCAAAGCATCCAAACAGTACAATTCGCCAATTTATTGTTCTTCAAGTTTAAGTGAACAACGAGCCCCATTGTTAATCCTTTAAAGGAAATTATTTGTAAATTTCGACAAGTAGAACAATGAATGGAACAGGTAGACGGTTGAAATCTTTGTATATATTGCTTCTATATAATCTAAGAAACATATATGCAAAGCATCCAAACAGTACCATTCGCCAATTTTTTGTTCTTCAAGTTTAAGTGAACTACGAGCCCCATTGTTAATCCTATAAAGGAAATTATTTGTAAATTTCGACAAGTAGAACAATGAATGGAACATTTAGACTGTTGAAATCATTGTATATATTGCTTCTGTATAGTCTACGAAACATATATGCAAAGCATCCAAACAGTACAAATCGCCAATTTTTTGTTCTTCAAGTTTAAGTGAACAATGAGCCCCATTGTTAATCCTTTATCGGAAATTATTTGTAACTTTCGACAAGTAGAACAATGAATGGAACAGGTAGACGGTTGAAATCTTTGTATATATTACTTCTATATAGTATAAGAGACATATATGCAAAGCATCCAAACAGTACCATTCGCCAATTTTTTGTTCTTCAAGTTTAAGTGAACTACGAGCCCCATTGTTAATCCTTTAAAGGAAATTATTTGTAAATTTCGACAAGTAGAACAATGAATGGAACAGGTAGACTGTTGAAATCATTGTATATATTGCTTCTGTATAGTCTAAGAAACATATATGCAAAGCGTCCAAACAGTACAATTCGCCAATTATTTGATCTTCAAGTTTAAGTGAACTACGAGCCCCATTGTTAATACTTTATCGGTAATTATTTGTAACTTTCGACAAGTAGAACAATGAATGGAACAGGTAGACGGTTGAAATCTTTGTATATATTGCTTCTATATAATCTAAGAAACATATATGCAAAGCATCTAAACAGTAACAATCGCCAATTTCTTGATCTTCAAGTTTTAGTGATCAGCGAGCCCCATTGTTAATACTTTAACGGAAATTATTTGTAACTTGCGACAAGTAGAACAATAAATGGAACAGGTAGACGATTGAAATCAATGTATATATTGCTTCTATATAGTCTAAGAAACATATATGCAAAACATCCAAACAGTACTATTCGCCAATTTTTTGTTCTACAAGTTTAAGTGAACTACGAGCCCCATTGTTAATCCTTTAAAGGAAATTATTTGTAAATTTCGACAAGTAGAACAATGAATGCAACAGGTAAACTGTTGAAATCATTGTATATATTGCTTCTATATAGTCTAAGAAACATATATGCATAGCGTCCAAACAGTACAATTCGCCAATTTTTTGCTCTTCAAGTTTATGTGAACTACGAGCCCCATTGTTAATCCTTTAAAGGAAATTATTTGTAAATTTCGGCAAGTAGAACAATGAATGGAATAGGTAGACGGTTGAAATCATTGTATATATTGCTTCTAAATAGTCTAAGTAACATATATGCAAAGCATCCAAACAGTACAATTCGCCAATTTCTTGTTCTTCAAGTTTAAGTGAACAACGAGCCCCATTGTTAATCCATTAAAGGAAATTATTTGTAAATTTCGACAAGTAGAACAATGATTGGAACACGTAGACGGTTGAAATCTTTGTATATATTGCTTCCATATAGTCTAAGAAACATGTACGCAAAGCATCCAAACAGTACCATTTCCCAATTTTTTGGTCTTCAAGTTTAAGTGAACAATGAGCCCCAATGGTTAATCCTTTATCGGTAATTATTTGTAACTTTCGACAAGTAGAACAATGAATGGAACAGGTAGACGGTTGAAATCCTTGTATATATTGCGTCTATATAGTCTAAGAAACATATATGCAAAGCATCCAAACAGTACCATTCGCCAATTTTTTGTTCTTCAAGTTTAAGTGAACTACGAGCCCCATCGTTAATACTTTAACGGAAATTAATTGTAACTTGCGACAAGTAGAACAATGAATGGAACAGGTAGACGGTTGAAATCATTGTATATATTGCTTCTATATAGTCTACGAAACATATATGCAAAGCATCCAAACAGTACAATTCGCCAATTTTTTGTTCTTCAAGTTTAAGTGAACAACGAGCCCCATTGTTAATCCTTTAACGGAAATTAATTGTACCTTTCTACAAGTAGAACAATGAATGGAATAGATAGACGGTTGAAATCTTTGTATATATTGCTTCTATATACTCTAAGAAACATATATGCAAAGCATCCAAACAGTACAATTCGCCAATTTATTGTTCTTCAAGTTTAAGTGAACAACGAGCCCCATTGTTAATCCTTTAAAGGAAATTATTTGTAAATTTCGACAAGTAGAACAATGAATGGAACAGGTAGACGGTTGAAATCTTTGTATATATTGCTTCTATATAATCTAAGAAACATATATGCAAAGCATCCAAACAGTACCATTCGCCAATTTTTTGTTCTTCAAGTTTAACCCTTTGCGGTCGGTGCCGCCACTGTGGCGGCATTTCAAAACTGTCGTAGAAGTCGGTGTCGCCGCTGTGGCGGCATGATCACGTCTCGAAGGAGCAATCCAGAAAAACTGAGATTAACAGAATGCTAGCCATTTCGAACGTCTCACGCGTTATTTTACCATCGAGAAATATACGATAAGTAAATAGAAATCAATTTATAAATAAATAAAAATATAATAAACTATAAATTGAATTTCAATGTTTAGTAAGAAATAAACAGCAGCCGTCCACATCTTTTGTAGACAATAGATTAGACAATAAGCTGCATATACTGCGTTCAGGGACTAAAAAAGATTGTGCAGTATGTTCCGACAGGAAAACCCCCGGCAAAAGGCGAGAAACACGCACATATTGCAACACATGTATTCGGAAGCCCGGGCTTCATATCGGCGATTGTTTCGAAAAATATCACACGTTGTTAAACTATAAAAGTTAAATCTTTCCGTTGTTATGTAGTTTAAGCCCTATTAAACATTACAAATCAGCATCAACATAGTGTGTGCTTTTAAATGTAGATATATTCACCTTAAATCGCGTAGGGAACAATGGCTCCGAAACGCTAAATTCGCCCTGACTTGCTGGTAGTCCCAGCCGAAAAATCTGCCGACCGCAAAGGGTTAAGTGAACAATGAGCCCCATTGTTAATCCTTTATCGGAAATTATTTGTAACTTTCGACAAGTAGAACAATGAATGGAACAGGTAGACGGTTGAAATCTTTGTATATATTACTTCTATATAGTATAAGAGACATATATGCAAAGCATCCAAACAGTACCATTCGCCAATTTTTTGTTCTTCAAGTTTAAGTGAACTACGAGCCCCATTGTTAATCCTTTAAAGGAAATTATTTGTAAATTTCGACAAGTAGAACAATGAATGGAACAGGTAGACTGTTGAAATCATTGTATATATTGCTTCTGTATAGTCTAAGAAACATATATGCAAAGCGTCCAAACAGTACAATTCGCCAATTATTTGATCTTCAAGTTTAAGTGAACTACGAGCCCCATTGTTAATACTTTATCGGTAATTATTTGTAACTTTCGACAAGTAGAACAATGAATGGAACAGGTAGACTGTTGAAATCTTTGTATATATTGCTTCTATATAGTATCGGAAACATATATGCAAAGCATCCAAACAGTACAATTCGCCAATTTTTTGTTCTTCAAGTTTAAGTGAACAATGAGCCCCAATGGTTAATCCTTTATCGGAAATTATCTGTAATTTTCGACAAGTAGAACAATGAATGGAACTGGTAGACCGTTGAAATCTTTGTATATATTGCTTCTATATAATCTAAGAAACATATATGCAAAGCATCTAAACAGTAACAATCGCCAATTTTTTGATCTTCAAGTTTAAGTGAACAGCGAGCCCCATTGATAATCATGGAATAGAAATTATTTGTAACTTTCTACAAGTAGAACAATGAATAGTACAGGTAGACGGGTGAAATCTTTCTATATATTGCTTCTAAATAGTGTAAGAACACATCTATGCAAAGCATCCAAACAGTACAATTCGCCAATTTTTTGTTCTTCAAGTTTAAGTGAACTACGAGCCCCATTGTTAATCCTTTAAAGGAAATTATTTATAAATTTCGACAAGTAGAACAATGAATGGAACAGGTAGACGGTTGAAATCATTGTATATATTGCTTCTATATAGTCTAAGAAACATGTACGCAAAGCATCCAAAGAGTACCATTCGCCAATTTTTTGTCCTTCAAGTTTAAGTGAACAATGAGCCCCATTGTTAATCCTTTATCGGAAATTATTTGTAACTTTCGACAAGTAGAACAATGAATCGAACAGGTAGACGGTTGAAATCTTTGTATATATTGCTTCTATATAGTCTAAGAAACATATATGCAAAGCGTCCAAACAGTACAATTCGCCAATTATTTCATCTTCAATTTAAAGTGAACTACGAGCCCCATTGTTAATACTTTAACGGAAATTATTTGTAACTTGCGACAAGTAGAACAATGAATGGAACAGGTAGCTGGTTGAAATCAATGTATATATTGCTTCTATATAGTCTAAGAAACATATATGCAAAGCATCCAAACAGTACCATTCGCCAATTTTTTGTTCTTCAAGTTTAAGTGAACGACGAGCCCCAATGGTTAATCCTTTATCGGAAATTATCGGTAATTTTCGACAAGTAGAACAATGAATGGAACTGGTAGACGGTTGAAATCTTTGTATATATTGCTTCTATATAATCTAAGAAACATATATGCAAAGCATCTAAACAGTAACAATCGCCAATTTTTTGATCTTCAAGTTTAAGTGAACAGCGAGCCCCATTGATAATCATGGAATAGAAATTATTTGTAACTTTCTACAAGTAGAACAATGAATAGTACAGGTAGACGGGTGAAATCTTTCTATATATTGCTTCTATATAGTCTAAGAAACATATATGCAAAGCATCCAAGCAGTACAATTCGCCAATTTATTGTTCTTCAAGTTGAAGTTAACAACGAGCCCCATTGTTAATCCTTTAAAGGAAATTATGTGTAAATTTCGACAAGTAGAACATTGATTGGAACACGTAGACTGTTGAAATCTTTGTATATAATGCTTCCATATAGTCTAAGAAACATGTACGCAAAGCATCCAAACAGTACCATTCGCCAATTTTTTGGTCTTCAAGTTTAAGTGAACAATGAGCCCCATTGGTTAATCCTTTATCGGAAATTATTTGTAATTTTCGACAAGTCGAACAATGAATGGAACTGGTAGACGGTTGAAATATTTGTATATATTGATTCTATATAATATAAGAAACATATATTCAAAGCATCCAAATAATACCATTCGCCAATTTTTTGTTCTTCAAGTTTAAGTGAACTACGAGCCCCATTGTTAATCCTTTAAAGGAAATTATTTGTAAATTTCGGCAAGTAGAACAATGAATGGAATAGGTAGACGGTTGAAATCATTGTATATATTGCTTCTATATAGTCTAAGAAACATATATGCAAAGCATCCAAACAGTACAAATCGCCAATTTTTTGTTTTTCAAGTTTAAGTGAATAATGAGCCCCAATGGTTAGTCCTTTATCGGTAATTATTTGTAACTTTCGACAAGTAGAACAATGAATGGAACAGGTAGACGGTTGAAATCATTGTATATATTGCTTCCATATAGTTTAAGAAACATGTACGCAAAGCATCCAAACAGGTAGATTCGCCAATTTCTTGTTCTTCAAGTTTAAGTGAACGACGAGCCCCATTGTTAATCCTTTAACGGAAATTAATTGTAACTTTCGACAAGTAGAACAATGAATGGAACAGGTAGACGGTAGAAATCTTTGTATATGTTGCTTCTATATAGTCTAAGAAACCTATATGCAAAGCATCTAAACAGTAACAGTCGCCAATTTTTTGATCTTCAAGTTTAAGTGAACAGCGAGCCCCATTGTTAATCCTTTAAAGGAAATTATTTGTAAATTTCGACAAGTAGAACAATAAATGGAACAGGTAGACGATTGAAATCAATGTATATATTGCTTCTATATAGTCTAAGAAACATATATGCAAAACATCCAAACAGTACCATTCGCCAATTTTTTGTTCTTCAAGTTTAAGTGTACTACGAGCCCCATTGTTAATCCTTTAAAGGAAATTATTCGTAAATTTCGACAAGTAGAACAATGATTGGAACACGTAGACGGTTGACATCTTTGTATATATTGCTTCCATATAGTCTAAGAAACATATATGCAAAGCATCCAAACAGTACCATTCGCCAATTTTTTGTTCTTCAAGTTTAAGTGAACAATGAGACCCATTGTTAATCCTTTATCGGAAATTATTTGTAACTTTCGACAAGTAGAACAATGAATGGAACAGGTAGACGGTTGAAATCATTGTTTATATTGCTTCTATATAGTCTAAGAAACATATCTGCATATCATCCAAACAGTACAATTCGACAATTATTTGATCTTCAAGTTTAAGTGAACTACGAGCCCCATTGTTAATACTTTAACGGAAATTATTTGTAACTTGCGACAAGTAGAACAATGAATGGAACAGGTAGACGGTTGAAATCTTTGTATATATTGCTTCTATATAGTCTAAGAAACATATATGCAAAGCATCCAAACAGTACCATTCGCCAATTTATTGTTCTTCAAGTTTAAGTGAACAATGAGACCCATTGTTAATCCTTTATCGGAAATTATTTGTAACTTTCGACAAGTAGATCAATGAATGGAACAGGTAGACGGTTGAAATCTTTGTATATATTCCTTCTATATAGTCTAAGAAACATATATGCAAAGCATCCAAAAAGTACAATTCGCCAATTTTTTGTTCTTCAAGTTTAAGTGAACAATGAGCCCCAATGGTTAATCCGTTATCGGAAATTATTTGTAGCTTTCGACAAGTAGAACAATGAATGGAACAGGTAGACGGTTGAAATCTTTGTATATATTGCTTCTATATAATCTAAGAAACATATATGCAAAGCATCCAAACAGTACTATTCGCCAATTATTTCATCTTCAAGTTTAAGTGAACTACGAGCCCCATTGTTAACACTTTAACGGAAATTATTTGTAACTTTCGACAAGTAGAACAATGAGTGGAACAGGTAGACGGTTGAAATCAAAATATATATTGCTTCTATATAGTCTAAGAAACATATATGCAAAGCATCCAAACAGTACCAATCGCCAATTTTTTGTTCTTCAAGTTTAAGTGAACAATGAGCCCCATTGTTAATCCTTTATCGGAAATTATTTGTAACTTTCGACAAGTAGAACAATGAATCGGACAGGTAGACGGTTGAAATCTTTGTATATATTGCTTCTATATAGTCTAAGAAACATATATGCAAAGCATCCAAGCAGTACAATTCGCCAATTTATTGTTCTTCAAGTTGAAGTTAACAACGAGCACCATTGTTAATCCTTTAAAGGAAATTATGTGTAAATTTCGACAAGTAGAACATTGATTGGAACACGTAGACTGTTGAAATCTTTGTATATAATGCTTCCATATAGTCTAAGAAACATGTACGCAAAGCATCCAAACAGTACCATTCGCCAATTTTTTGGTCTTCAAGTTTAAGTGAACAATGAGCCCCATTGGTTAATCCTTTATCGGAAATTATTTGTAATTTTCGACAAGTCGAACAATGAATGGAACTGGTAGACGGTTGAAATATTTGTATATATTGATTCTATATAATATAAGAAACATATATTCAAAGCATCCAAATAATACCATTCGCCAATTTTTTGTTCTTCAAGTTTAAGTGAACTACGAGCCCCATTGTTAATCCTTTAAAGGAAATTATTTGTAAATTTCGGCAAGTAGAACAATGAATGGAATAGGTAGACGGTTGAAATCATTGTATATATTGCTTCTATATAGTCTAAGAAACATATATGCAAAGCATCCAAACAGTACAAATCGCCAATTTTTTGTTTTTCAAGTTTAAGTGAATAATGAGCCCCAATGGTTAGTCCTTTATCGGTAATTATTTGTAACTTTCGACAAGTAGAACAATGAATGGAACAGGTAGACGGTTGAAATCATTGTATATATTGCTTCCATATAGTTTAAGAAACATGTACGCAAAGCATCCAAACAGGTAGATTCGCCAATTTCTTGTTCTTCAAGTTTAAGTGAACGACGAGCCCCATTGTTAATCCTTTAACGGAAATTAATTGTAACTTTCGACAAGTAGAACAATGAATGGAACAGGTAGACGGTAGAAATCTTTGTATATGTTGCTTCTATATAGTCTAAGAAACCTATATGCAAAGCATCTAAATAGTAACAGTCGCCAATTTTTTGATCTTCAAGTTTAAGTGAACAGCGAGCCCCATTGTTAATCCTTTAAAGGAAATTATTTGTAAATTTCGACAAGTAGAACAATGAATGGATCATGTAGACGGTTGAAATCATTGTATATATTGCTTCTATATAGTCTACGAAATATATATGCAAAGCATCCAAACAGTACAATTCGCCAATTTTTTGTTCTTCAAGTTTAAGTGAACTTCGAGCCCCATTGTTAATCCTTTAACGGAAATTAATTGTAACTTTCTACAAGTAGAACAATGATTGGAACACGTAGACGGTTGAAATCTTTGTATATATTGCTTCTATATAGTCTAAGAAACATATATGCAAAGCATCCAAACAGTACAATTCGCCAATTTATTGTTCTTCAAGTTTAAGTGAACAACGAGCCCCATTGTTAATCCTTTAAAGGAAATTATTTGTAAATTTCGACAAGTAGAACAATGAATGGAACAGGTAGACGGTTGAAATCTTTGTATATATTGCTTCTATATAATCTAAGAAACATATATGCAAAGCATCCAAACAGTACCATTCGCCAATTTTTTGTTCTTCAAGTTTAAGTGAACTACGAGCCCCATTGTTAATCCTATAAAGGAAATTATTTGTAAATTTCGACAAGTAGAACAATGAATGGAACATTTAGACTGTTGAAATCATTGTATATATTGCTTCTGTATAGTCTACGAAACATATATGCAAAGCATCCAAACAGTACAAATCGCCAATTTTTTGTTCTTCAAGTTTAAGTGAACAATGAGCCCCATTGTTAATCCTTTATCGGAAATTATTTGTAACTTTCGACAAGTAGAACAATGAATGGAACAGGTAGACGGTTGAAATCTTTGTATATATTACTTCTATATAGTATAAGAGACATATATGCAAAGCATCCAAACAGTACCATTCGCCAATTTTTTGTTCTTCAAGTTTAAGTGAACTACGAGCCCCATTGTTAATCCTTTAAAGGAAATTATTTGTAAATTTCGACAAGTAGAACAATGAATGGAACAGGTAGACTGTTGAAATCATTGTATATATTGCTTCTGTATAGTCTAAGAAACATATATGCAAAGCGTCCAAACAGTACAATTCGCCAATTATTTGATCTTCAAGTTTAAGTGAACTACGAGCCCCATTGTTAATACTTTATCGGTAATTATTTGTAACTTTCGACAAGTAGAACAATGAATGGAACAGGTAGACGGTTGAAATCTTTGTATATATTGCTTCTATATAATCTAAGAAACATATATGCAAAGCATCTAAACAGTAACAATCGCCAATTTCTTGATCTTCAAGTTTTAGTGATCAGCGAGCCCCATTGTTAATACTTTAACGGAAATTATTTGTAACTTGCGACAAGTAGAACAATAAATGGAACAGGTAGACGATTGAAATCAATGTATATATTGCTTCTATATAGTCTAAGAAACATATATGCAAAACATCCAAACAGTACCATTCGCCAATTTTTTGTTCTTCAAGTTTAAGTGTACTACGAGCCCCATTGTTAATCCTTTAAAGGAAATTATTCGTAAATTTCGACAAGTAGAACAATGATTGGAACACGTAGACGGTTGACATCTTTGTATATATTGCTTCCATATAGTCTAAGAAACATATATGCAAAGCATCCAAACAGTACCATTCGCCAATTTTTTGTTCTTCAAGTTTAAGTGAACAATGAGACCCATTGTTAATCCTTTATCGGAAATTATTTGTAACTTTCGACAAGTAGAACAATGAATGGAACAGGTAGACGGTTGAAATCATTGTTTATATTGCTTCTATATAGTCTAAGAAACATATCTGCATATCATCCAAACAGTACAATTCGACAATTATTTGATCTTCAAGTTTAAGTGAACTACGAGCCCCATTGTTAATACTTTAACGGAAATTATTTGTAACTTGCGACAAGTAGAACAATGAATGGAACAGGTAGACGGTTGAAATCTTTGTATATATTGCTTCTATATAGTCTAAGAAACATATATGCAAAGCATCCAAACAGTACCATTCGCCAATTTATTGTTCTTCAAGTTTAAGTGAACAATGAGACCCATTGTTAATCCTTTATCGGAAATTATTTGTAACTTTCGACAAGTAGATCAATGAATGGAACAGGTAGACGGTTGAAATCTTTGTATATATTCCTTCTATATAGTCTAAGAAACATATATGCAAAGCATCCAAAAAGTACAATTCGCCAATTTTTTGTTCTTCAAGTTTAAGTGAACAATGAGCCCCAATGGTTAATCCGTTATCGGAAATTATTTGTAGCTTTCGACAAGTAGAACAATGAATGGAACAGGTAGACGGTTGAAATCTTTGTATATATTGCTTCTATATAATCTAAGAAACATATATGCAAAGCATCCAAACAGTACTATTCGCCAATTATTTCATCTTCAAGTTTAAGTGAACTACGAGCCCCATTGTTAACACTTTAACGGAAATTATTTGTAACTTTCGACAAGTAGAACAATGAGTGGAACAGGTAGACGGTTGAAATCAAAATATATATTGCTTCTATATAGTCTAAGAAACATATATGCAAAGCATCCAAACAGTACCAATCGCCAATTTTTTGTTCTTCAAGTTTAAGTGAACAATGAGCCCCATTGTTAATCCTTTATCGGAAATTATTTGTAACTTTCGACAAGTAGAACAATGAATCGGACAGGTAGACGGTTGAAATCTTTGTATATATTGCTTCTATATAATCTAAAAAACATATATGCAAAGCATCCAAACAGTACAATTCGCCAATTTTTTGTTCTTCAAGTTTAAGTGAACAATGAGCCTCAATGGTTAGTCCTTTATCGGTAATTATTTGTAACTTTCGACAAGTAGAACAATGAATGGAACACGTAGACGGTTGAAATCTTTGTATATATTGCTTCCATATAGTCTAAGAAACATGTACGCAAAGCATCCAAACAATACCATTCGCCAATTTTTTGTTCTTCAAGTTTAAGTGAACAATGAGCCCCAATGGTTAATCCTTTATCGGAAATTATCTGTAATTTTCGACAAGTAGAACAATGAATGGAACTGGTAGACGGTTGAAATCTTTGTATATATTGCTTCTATATAATCTAAGAAACATATATGCAAAGCATCTAAACAGTAACAATCGCCAATTTTTTGATCTTCAAGTTTAAGTGAACAGCGAGCCCCATTGATAATCATGGAATAGAAATTATTTGCAACTTTCTACAAGTAGAACAATGAATAGTACAGGTAGACGGGTGAAATCTTTCTATATATTGCTTCTAAATAGTCTAGGAACACATCTATGCAAAGCATCCATACAGTACAATTCGCCAATTTTTTGTTCTTCAAGTTTAAGTGAACTACGAGCCACATTGTTAATCCTTTAAAGGAAATTATTTGTAAATTTCGACAAGTAGAACAATGAATGGATCATGTAGACGGTTGAAATCATTGTATATATTGCTTCTATATAGTCTACGAAACATGTATGCAAAGCATCCAAACAGTACAATTCGCCAATTTTTTGTTCTTCAAGTTTAAGTGAACTACGAGCCCCATTGTAAATCCTTTAACGGAAATTAATTGTAACTTTCTACAAGTAGAACAATGATTGGAACACGTAGAGGGTTGAAATCTTTGTATATATTGCTTCCACATAGTCTAAGAAACATATATGCAAAGCATCCAAACAGTACCATTCGCCAATTTTTTGTTCTTCAAGTTTAAGTGAACAATGAGCCCCAATGGTTAATCCTTTATCGGAAATTATTTGTAACTTTCGACAAGTAGAACAATGAATGGAACAGGTAGACGGTTGAAATCTTTGTATATATTGCTTCTATATAGTCTAAGAAACATATATGCAAAGCATCCAAGCAGTACAATTCGCCAATTTATTGTTCTTCAAGTTGAAGTTAACAACGAGCCCCATTGTTAATCCTTTAAAGGAAATTATGTGTAAATTTCGACAAGTAGAACATTGATTGGAACACGTAGACTGTTGAAATCTTTGTATATAATGCTTCCATATAGTCTAAGAAACATGTACGCAAAGCATCCAAACAGTACCATTCGCCAATTTTTTGGTCTTCAAGTTTAAGTGAACAATGAGCCCCATTGGTTAATCCTTTATCGGAAATTATTTGTAATTTTCGACAAGTCGAACAATGAATGGAACTGGTAGACGGTTGAAATATTTGTATATATTGATTCTATATAATATAAGAAACATATATTCAAAGCATCCAAATAATACCATTTGCCAATTTTTTGTTCTTCAAGTTTAAGTGAACTACGAGCCCCATTGTTAATCCTTTAAAGGAAATTATTTGTAAATTTCGGCAAGTAGAACAATGAATGGAATAGGTAGACGGTTGAAATCATTGTATATATTGCTTCTATATAGTCTAAGAAACATATATGCAAAGCATCCAAACAGTACAAATCGCCAATTTTTTGTTTTTCAAGTTTAAGTGAATAATGAGCCCCAATGGTTAGTCCTTTATCGGTAATTATTTGTAACTTTCGACAAGTAGAACAATGAATGGAACAGGTAGACGGTTGAAATCATTGTATATATTGCTTCCATATAGTTTAAGAAACATGTACGCAAAGCATCCAAACAGGTAGATTCGCCAATTTCTTGTTCTTCAAGTTTAAGTGAACGACGAGCCCCATTGTTAATCCTTTAACGGAAATTAATTGTAACTTTCGACAAGTAGAACAATGAATGGAACAGGTAGACGGTAGAAATCTTTGTATATGTTGCTTGTATATAGTCTAAGAAACCTATATGCAAAGCATCTAAACAGTAACAGTCGCCAATTTTTTGATCTTCAAGTTTAAGTGAACAGCGAGCCCCATTGTTAATCCTTTAAAGGAAATTATTTGTAAATTTCGACAAGTAGAACAATGAATGGATCATGTAGACGGTTGAAATCATTGTATATATTGCTTCTATATAGTCTACGAAATATATATGCAAAGCATCCAAACAGTACAATTCGCCAATTTTTTGTTCTTCAAGTTTAAGTGAACTTCGAGCCCCATTGTTAATCCTTTAACGGAAATTAATTGTAACTTTCTACAAGTAGAACAATGATTGGAACACGTAGACGGTTGAAATCTTTGTATATATTGCTTCTATATAGTCTAAGAAACATATATGCAAAGCATCCAAACAGTACAATTCGCCAATTTATTGTTCTTCAAGTTTAAGTGAACAACGAGCCCCATTGTTAATCCTTTAAAGGAAATTATTTGTAAATTTCGACAAGTAGAACAATGAATGGAACAGGTAGACGGTTGAAATCTTTGTATATATTGCTTCTATATAATCTAAGAAACATATATGCAAAGCATCCAAACAGTACCATTCGCCAATTTTTTGTTCTTCAAGTTTAAGTGAACTACGAGCCCCATTGTTAATCCTATAAAGGAAATTATTTGTAAATTTCGACAAGTAGAACAATGAATGGAACATTTAGACTGTTGAAATCATTGTATATATTGCTTCTGTATAGTCTACGAAACATATATGCAAAGCATCCAAACAGTACAAATCGCCAATTTTTTGTTCTTCAAGTTTAAGTGAACAATGAGCCCCATTGTTAATCCTTTATCGGAAATTATTTGTAACTTTCGACAAGTAGAACAATGAATGGAACAGGTAGACGGTTGAAATCTTTGTATATATTACTTCTATATAGTATAAGAGACATATATGCAAAGCATCCAAACAGTACCATTCGCCAATTTTTTGTTCTTCAAGTTTAAGTGAACTACGAGCCCCATTGTTAATCCTTTAAAGGAAATTATTTGTAAATTTCGACAAGTAGAACAATGAATGGAACAGGTAGACTGTTGAAATCATTGTATATATTGCTTCTGTATAGTCTAAGAAACATATATGCAAAGCGTCCAAACAGTACAATTCGCCAATTATTTGATCTTCAAGTTTAAGTGAACTACGAGCCCCATTGTTAATACTTTATCGGTAATTATTTGTAACTTTCGACAAGTAGAACAATGAATGGAACAGGTAGACGGTTGAAATCTTTGTATATATTGCTTCTATATAATCTAAGAAACATATATGCAAAGCATCTAAACAGTAACAATCGCCAATTTCTTGATCTTCAAGTTTTAGTGATCAGCGAGCCCCATTGTTAATACTTTAACGGAAATTATTTGTAACTTGCGACAAGTAGAACAATAAATGGAACAGGTAGACGATTGAAATCAATGTATATATTGCTTCTATATAGTCTAAGAAACATATATGCAAAACATCCAAACAGTACTATTCGCCAATTTTTTGTTCTACAAGTTTAAGTGAACTACGAGCCCCATTGTTAATCCTTTAAAGGAAATTATTTGTAAATTTCGACAAGTAGAACAATGAATGCAACAGGTAAACTGTTGAAATCATTGTATATATTGCTTCTATATAGTCTAAGAAACATATATGCATAGCGTCCAAACAGTACAATTCGCCAATTTTTTGCTCTTCAAGTTTAAGTGAACTACGAGCCCCATTGTTAATCCTTTAAAGGAAATTATTTGTAAATTTCGGCAAGTAGAACAATGAATGGAATAGGTAGACGGTTGAAATCATTGTATATATTGCTTCTAAATAGTCTAAGTAACATATATGCAAAGCATCCAAACAGTACAATTCGCCAATTTCTTGTTCTTCAAGTTTAAGTGAACAACGAGCCCCATTGTTAATCCATTAAAGGAAATTATTTGTAAATTTCGACAAGTAGAACAATGATTGGAACACGTAGACGGTTGAAATCTTTGTATATATTGCTTCCATATAGTCTAAGAAACATGTACGCAAAGCATCCAAACAGTACCATTTCCCAATTTTTTGGTCTTCAAGTTTAAGTGAACAATGAGCCCCAATGGTTAATCCTTTATCGGTAATTATTTGTAACTTTCGACAAGTAGAACAATGAATGGAACAGGTAGACGGTTGAAATCCTTGTATATATTGCGTCTATATAGTCTAAGAAACATATATGCAAAGCATCCAAACAGTACCATTCGCCAATTTTTTGTTCTTCAAGTTTAAGTGAACTACGAGCCCCATCGTTAATACTTTAACGGAAATTAATTGTAACTTGCGACAAGTAGAACAATGAATGGAACAGGTAGACGGTTGAAATCATTGTATATATTGCTTCTATATAGTCTACGAAACATATATGCAAAGCATCCAAACAGTACAATTCGCCAATTTTTTGTTCTTCAAGTTTAAGTGAACAACGAGCCCCATTGTTAATCCTTTAACGGAAATTAATTGTACCTTTCTACAAGTAGAACAATGAATGGAATAGATAGACGGTTGAAATCTTTGTATATATTGCTTCTATATACTCTAAGAAACATATATGCAAAGCATCCAAACAGTACAATTCGCCAATTTATTGTTCTTCAAGTTTAAGTGAACAACGAGCCCCATTGTTAATCCTTTAAAGGAAATTATTTGTAAATTTCGACAAGTAGAACAATGAATGGAACAGGTAGACGGTTGAAATCTTTGTATATATTGCTTCTATATAATCTAAGAAACATATATGCAAAGCATCCAAACAGTACCATTCGCCAATTTTTTGTTCTTCAAGTTTAACCCTTTGCGGTCGGTGCCGCCACTGTGGCGGCATTTCAAAACTGTCGTAGAAGTCGGTGTCGCCGCTGTGGCGGCATGATCACGTCTCGAAGGAGCAATCCAGAAAAACTGAGATTAACAGAATGCTAGCCATTTCGAACGTCTCACGCGTTATTTTACCATCGAGAAATATACGATAAGTAAATAGAAATCAATTTATAAATAAATAAAAATATAATAAACTATAAATTGAATTTCAATGTTTAGTAAGAAATAAACAGCAGCCGTCCACATCTTTTGTAGACAATAGATTAGACAATAAGCTGCATATACTGCGTTCAGGGACTAAAAAAGATTGTGCAGTATGTTCCGACAGGAAAACCCCCGGCAAAAGGCGAGAAACACGCACATATTGCAACACATGTATTCGGAAGCCCGGGCTTCATATCGGCGATTGTTTCGAAAAATATCACACGTTGTTAAACTATAAAAGTTAAATCTTTCCGTTGTTATGTAGTTTAAGCCCTATTAAACATTACAAATCAGCATCAACATAGTGTGTGCTTTTAAATGTAGATATATTCACCTTAAATCGCGTAGGGAACAATGGCTCCGAAACGCTAAATTCGCCCTGACTTGCTGGTAGTCCCAGCCGAAAAATCTGCCGATCGCAAAGGGTTAAGTGAACAATGAGCCCCATTGTTAATCCTTTATCGGAAATTATTTGTAACTTTCGACAAGTAGAACAATGAATGGAACAGGTAGACGGTTGAAATCTTTGTATATATTACTTCTATATAGTATAAGAGACATATATGCAAAGCATCCAAACAGTACCATTCGCCAATTTTTTGTTCTTCAAGTTTAAGTGAACTACGAGCCCCATTGTTAATCCTTTAAAGGAAATTATTTGTAAATTTCGACAAGTAGAACAATGAATGGAACAGGTAGACTGTTGAAATCATTGTATATATTGCTTCTGTATAGTCTAAGAAACATATATGCAAAGCGTCCAAACAGTACAATTCGCCAATTATTTGATCTTCAAGTTTAAGTGAACTACGAGCCCCATTGTTAATACTTTATCGGTAATTATTTGTAACTTTCGACAAGTAGAACAATGAATGGAACAGGTAGACTGTTGAAATCTTTGTATATATTGCTTCTATATAGTATCGGAAACATATATGCAAAGCATCCAAACAGTACAATTCGCCAATTTTTTGTTCTTCAAGTTTAAGTGAACAATGAGCCCCAATGGTTAATCCTTTATCGGAAATTATCTGTAATTTTCGACAAGTAGAACAATGAATGGAACTGGTAGACCGTTGAAATCTTTGTATATATTGCTTCTATATAATCTAAGAAACATATATGCAAAGCATCTAAACAGTAACAATCGCCAATTTTTTGATCTTCAAGTTTAAGTGAACAGCGAGCCCCATTGATAATCATGGAATAGAAATTATTTGTAACTTTCTACAAGTAGAACAATGAATAGTACAGGTAGACGGGTGAAATCTTTCTATATATTGCTTCTAAATAGTGTAAGAACACATCTATGCAAAGCATCCAAACAGTACAATTCGCCAATTTTTTGTTCTTCAAGTTTAAGTGAACTACGAGCCCCATTGTTAATCCTTTAAAGGAAATTATTTATAAATTTCGACAAGTAGAACAATGAATGGAACAGGTAGACGGTTGAAATCATTGTATATATTGCTTCTATATAGTCTAAGAAACATGTACGCAAAGCATCCAAAGAGTACCATTCGCCAATTTTTTGTCCTTCAAGTTTAAGTGAACAATGAGCCCCATTGTTAATCCTTTATCGGAAATTATTTGTAACTTTCGACAAGTAGAACAATGAATCGAACAGGTAGACGGTTGAAATCTTTGTATATATTGCTTCTATATAGTCTAAGAAACATATATGCAAAGCGTCCAAACAGTACAATTCGCCAATTATTTCATCTTCAATTTAAAGTGAACTACGAGCCCCATTGTTAATACTTTAACGGAAATTATTTGTAACTTGCGACAAGTAGAACAATGAATGGAACAGGTAGCTGGTTGAAATCAATGTATATATTGCTTCTATATAGTCTAAGAAACATATATGCAAAGCATCCAAACAGTACCATTCGCCAATTTTTTGTTCTTCAAGTTTAAGTGAACGACGAGCCCCAATGGTTAATCCTTTATCGGAAATTATCGGTAATTTTCGACAAGTAGAACAATGAATGGAACTGGTAGACGGTTGAAATCTTTGTATATATTGCTTCTATATAATCTAAGAAACATATATGCAAAGCATCTAAACAGTAACAATCGCCAATTTTTTGATCTTCAAGTTTAAGTGAACAGCGAGCCCCATTGATAATCATGGAATAGAAATTATTTGTAACTTTCTACAAGTAGAACAATGAATAGTACAGGTAGACGGGTGAAATCTTTCTATATATTGCTTCTAAATAGTCTAAGAACACATCTATGCAAAGCATCCAAACAGTACAATTCGCCAATTTTTTGTTCTTCAAGTTTAAGTGAACTACGAGCCCCATTGTTAATCCTTTAACGGTAATTAATTGTAACTTTCTACAAGTAGAACAATGATTGGAACACGTAGACGGTTGAAATCTTTGTATATATTGCTTCCATATAGTCTAAGAAACATATATGCAAAGCATCCAAACAGTACCATTCGCCAATTTTTTGTTCTTCAAGTTTAAGTGAACAATGAGCCCCAATGGTTAGTCCTTTATCGGTAATTATTTGTAACTTTCGACAAGTAGAACAATGAATGGAACAGGTAGACGGTTGAAATCATTGTATATATTGCTTCCATATAGGTTAAGAAACATGTACGCAAAGCATTCAAACAGTACCATTCGCCAATTTTTTGTCCTTCAAGTTTAAGTGAACAATGAGCCCCATTGTTAATCCTTTATCGGAAATTATTTGTAACTTTCGACAAGTAGAACAATGAATGGAACTGGTAGACGGTTGAAATCTTTGTATATATTGCTTCAATATAATCTAAGAAACATATATGCAAAGCATCTAAACAGTAACAATGGCCAATTTTTTTATCTTCAAGTTTAAGTGAACAGCGAGCCCCATTGATAATCATGGAATAGAAATTATTTGTAACTTTCTACAAGTAGAACAATGAATAGTACAGGTAGACGGGTGAAATCTTTCTATATATTGCTTCTAAATAGTCTAAGAACACATCTATGCAAAGCATCCAAACAGTACAATTCGCCAATTTTTTGTTCTTCAAGTTTAAGTGAACTACGAGCCCCATTGTTAATCCTTTAAAGGAAATTATTTATAAATTTCGACAAGTAGAACAATGAATGGAACAGGTAGACGGTTGAAATCATTGTATATATTGCTTCTATATAGTCTAAGAAACATGTACGCAAAGCATCCAAAGAGTACCATTCGCCAATTTTTTGTCCTTCAAGTTTAAGTGAACAATGAGCCCCATTGTTAATCCTTTATCGGAAATTATTTGTAACTTTCGACAAGTAGAACAATGAATCGAACAGGTAGACGGTTGAAATCTTTGTATATATTGCTTCTATATAATCTAAAAAACATATATGCAAAGCATCCAAACATTACAATTCGCCAATATTTTGTTCTTCAAGTTTAAGTGAACAATGAGCCCCAATGGTTAGTCCTTTATCGGTAATTATTTGTAACTTTCGACAAGTAGAACAATGAATGGAACAGGTAGCTGGTTGAAATCAATGTATATATTGCTTCTATATAGTCTAAGAAACATATATGCAAAGCATCCAAACAGTACCATTCGCCAATTTTTTGTTCTTCAAGTTTAAGTGAACGACGAGCCCCAATGGTTAATCCTTTATCGGAAATTATCGGTAATTTTCGACAAGTAGAACAATGAATGGAACTGGTAGACGGTTGAAATCTTTGTATATATTGCTTCTATATAATCTAAGAAACACATATGCAAAGCATCTAAACAGTAACAATCGCCAATTTTTTGATCTTCAAGTTTAAGTGAACAGCAAGCCCCATTGATAATCATGGAATAGAAATTATTTCTAACTTTCTACAAGTAGAACAATGAATAGTACAGGTAGACGGGTGAAATCTTTCTATATATTGCTTCTAAATAGTCTAAGAACACATCTATGCAAAGCATCCATACAGTACAATTCGCCAATTTTTTGTTCTTCAAGTTTAAGTGAACTACGAGCCACATTGTTAATCCTTTAAAGGAAATTATTTGTAAATTTCGACAAGTAGAACAATGAATGGATCATGTAGACGGTTGAAATCATTGTATATATTGCTTCTATATAGTCTAAGAAACATATATGCAAAGCATCTAAACAGTAACAATCGCCAATTTTTTGATCTTCAAGTTTAAGTGAACAGCGAGCCCCATTGATAATCATGAAATGGAAATTATTTGTAACTTTCTACAAGTAGAACAATGAATAGTACAGATAGACGGGTGAAAGCTTTCTATATATTGCTTCTATATAATCTAAGAAACATATATGCAAAGCATCTAAACAGTAACAATCGCCAATTTTTTGATTTTCAAGTTTAAGTGAACAGCGAGCCCCATTGATAATCATGGAATAGAAATTATTTGTAACTTTCTACAAGTAGAACAATGAATAGTACAGGTAGACGGGTGAAATCTTTCTATATATTGGTTCTAAATAGTCTAAGAACACATCTATGCAATGCATCCGAACAGTGCAATTCGCCAATTTTTTGTTCTTCAAGTTTAAGTGAACTACGAGCCCCATTGTTAATCCTTTAAAGGAAATTATTTGTAAATTTCGACAAGTAGAACAATGAATGGATCATGTAGACGGTTGAAATCTTTGTATATATTGCTTCCATATAGTCTAAGAAACATATATGCAAAGCATCCAAACAGTACCATTCGCCAATTTTTTGTTCTTCAAGTTTAAGTGAACAATGAGCCCCAATGGTTAATCCTTTATCGGAAATTATTTCTAACTTTCGACAAGTCGAACAATGAATGGAACAGGTAGACGGTTGAAATATTTGTATATATTGCTTCTATATAATATAAGAAACATATATTCAAAGCATCCAAATAGTACCATTCGCCAATTTTTTGTTCTTTAAGTTTAAGTGAACTACGCGCCCCATTGTTAATCCTTTAAAGGAAATTATTTGTAAATTTCGGCAAGTAGAACAATGAATGGAATAGGTAGACGGTTGAAATCATTGTATATATTGCTTCTATATAGTCTAAGAAACATATATGCAAAGCATCCAAACAGTACAATTCGCCTATTTCTTGTTCTTCAAGTTTAAGTAAACTACGATCCCCATTGTTAATCCCTTAACGGAAATTATTTGTAACTTACGACAAGTAGAACAATGAATGGAACAGGTAGACGGTTGAAATCTTTGTATATATTGCTTCTATAAAGTCTAAGAAACATATATGCAAATCATCCAAACAGTACAATTCGCCAATTATTTGTTCTTCAAGTTTAACTGAACTACGAGCCCCATTGTTAATACTTTAACGGAAATTATTTGTAACTTGCGACAAGTAGAACAATGAATGGAACAGGTAGACGGTTGAAATCAATGTATATATTGCTTCTATATAGTCTATGTAACATATCTGCAAAGCATCCAAACAGTACCATTCGCCACTTTTTTGTTCTTCAAGTTTAAGTGAACAGCGAGCCCCATTGATAATCATGAAATGGAAATTATTTGTAACTTTCTACAAGTAGAACAATGAATAGTACAGGTAGACGGGTGAAATCTTTCTATATATTGCTTCTAAATAGTCTAAGAAACATCTATGCAAAGCATCCAAACAGTACAATTCGCCAATTTTTTGTTCTTCAAGTTTATGTGAACTACGAGCCCCATTGTTAATCCTTTAACGGAAATTAATTGTAACTTTCTACAAGTAGAACAATGATTGGAACACGTAGACGGTTGAAATCTTTGTATATATTGCTTCCATATAGTCTAAGAAACATATCTGCATATCATCCAAACAGTACAATTCGACAATTATTTGATCTTCAAGTTTAAGTGAACTACGAGCCCCATTGTTAATACTTTAACGGAAATTATTTGTAACTTGCGACAAGTAGAACAATGAATGGAACAGGTAGACGGTTGAAATCTTTGTATATATTGCTTCTATATAGTCTAAGAAACATATATGCAAAGCATCCAAACAGTACCATTCGCCAATTTATTGTTCTTCAAGTTTAAGTGAACAATGAGACCCATTGTTAATCCTTTATCGGAAATTATTTGTAACTTTCGACAAGTAGATCAATGAATGGAACAGGTAGACGGTTGAAATCTTTGTATATATTCCTTCTATATAGTCTAAGAAACATATATGCAAAGCATCCAAAAAGTACAATTCGCCAATTTTTTGTTCTTCAAGTTTAAGTGAACAATGAGCCCCAATGGTTAATCCGTTATCGGAAATTATTTGTAGCTTTCGACAAGTAGAACAATGAATGGAACAGGTAGACGGTTGAAATCTTTGTATATATTGCTTCTATATAATCTAAGAAACATATATGCAAAGCATCCAAACAGTACTATTCGCCAATTATTTCATCTTCAAGTTTAAGTGAACTACGAGCCCCATTGTTAACACTTTAACGGAAATTATTTGTAACTTTCGACAAGTAGAACAATGAGTGGAACAGGTAGACGGTTGAAATCAAAATATATATTGCTTCTATATAGTCTAAGAAACATATATGCAAAGCATCCAAACAGTACCAATCGCCAATTTTTTGTTCTTCAAGTTTAAGTGAACAATGAGCCCCATTGTTAATCCTTTATCGGAAATTATTTGTAACTTTCGACAAGTAGAACAATGAATGGAACAGGTAGACTGTTGAAATCATTGTATATATTGCTTCCATATAGTTTAAGAAACATGTACGCAAAGCATCCAAACAGTACCATTCGCCAATTTTTCGTTCTTCAAGTTTAAGTGAACGACGAGACCCATTGTTAATCCTTTAAAGGAAATTATTTGTAAATTTCGACAAGTAGAACAATGAATGGAACACGTAGACGGTTGAAATCTTTGTATATATTGCTTCTATATAGTCTAAAAAACATGTACGCAAAGCATCCATACAGTACCATGCGCCAATTTTTTGTTCTTCAAGTTTAAGTGAACAATGAGCCCCAATGGCTAATCCTTTATCGGAAATTATTTGTAATTTTCGACAAGTAGAGCAATGAATGGAACTGGTAGACGGTTGAAATCTTTGTATATATTGCTTCTATATAATCTAAGAAACATATATTCAAAGCATCCAAATAGTACCATTCGCCAATTTTTTGTTCTTCAAGTTTAAGTGAACAATGAGCCCCATTGTTAATCCTTTATCGTAAATTATTTGTAACTTTCGACAAGTAGATCAATGAATGGAACAGGTAGACGGTTGAAATCAATGTATATATTGCTTCTATATAGTCTAAGAAACACATATGCAAAGCATCCAAACAGTACCATTCGCCAATTTTTTGTTCTTCAAGTTTAAGTGAACAATGAGCCCCAATGGTTAATCCTTTATCGGAAATTATCTGTAACTTTCGACACGTAGAACAATGAATGGAACAGGTAGACGGTTGAAATCTTTGTATATATTGCTTCTATATAGTATAAGAAACATATATGCAAAGCATCCAAACAGTACAATTCGCCAATTTTTTGTTCTTCAAGTTTAAGTGAACAATGAGCCCCAATGGTTAATCCGTTATCGGAAATTATTTGTAACTTTCGACAAGTAGAACAATGAATGGAACAGGTAGACGGTTGAAATCTTTGTATATATTGCTTCTATATAGTATAAGAGACATATATGCAAAGCATCCAAACAGTACCATTCGCCAATTTTTTGTTCTTCAAGTTTAAGTGAACTACGAGCCCCATTGTTAATCCTTTAAAGGAAATTATTTGTAAATTTCGACAAGTAGAACAATGAATGGAACAGGTAGACGGTTGAAATCCTTGTATATATTGCTTCCATATAGTCTAAGAAACATGTACGCAAAGCATCCAAACAGTACCATTCGCCAATTTTTTGTTCTTCAAGTTTAAGTGAACGACGAGCCCCATTGTTAATCCTTTAAAGGAAATTATTTGTAAATTTCGACAAGTAGAACAATGATTGGAACACGTAGACGGATGAAATCTTTGTATATATTGCTTCCATATAGTCTAAGAAACATGTACACAAAGCATCCAAACAGTACCATTCGCCAATTTTTTGTTCTTCAAGTTTAAGTGAACAATGAGCCCCAATGGTTAATCCTTTATCGGAAATTATCTGTAATTTTCGACAAGTAGAACAATGAATGGAACAGGTAGACGGTTGAAATCCTTGTATATATTGCTTCCATATAGTCTAAGAAACATGTACGCAAATCATCCAAACAGTACCATTCGCCAATTCTTTGTCCTTCAAGTTTAAGTGAACAATGAGCCCCATTGTTAATCCTTTATCGGAAATTATTTGTAACTTTCGACAAGTAGATCAATGAATGGAACAGGTAGACGGTTGAAATCAATGTATATATTGCTTCTATATAGTCTAAGAAACACATATGCAAAGCATCCAAACAGTACCATTCGCCAATTTTTCGTTCTTCAAGTTTAAGTGAACGACGAGACCCATTGTTAATCCTTTAAAGGAAATTATTTGTAAATTTCGACAAGTAGAACAATGAATGGAACACGTAGACGGTTGAAATCTTTGTATATATTGCTTCCATATAGTCTAAAAAACATGTACGCAAAGCATCCAAACAGTACCATGCGCCAATTTTTTGTTCTTCAAGTTTAAGTGAACAATGAGCCCCAATGGTTAATCCTTTATCGGAAATTATTTGTAATTTTCGACAAGTAGAGCAATGAATGGAACTGGTAGACGGTTGAAATCTTTGTATATATTGCTTCTATATAATCTAAGAAACATATATGCAAAGCATCTAAACAGTAACAATCGCCAATTTTTTGATTTTCAAGTTTAAGTGAACAGCTAGCCCCATTGATAATCATGGAATAGAAATTATTTGTAACTTTCTACAAGTAGAACAATGAATAGTACAGGTAGACGGGTGAAATCTTTCTATATATTGGTTCTAAATAGTCTAAGAACACATCTATGCAAAGCTTCCGAACAGTGCAATTCGCCAATTTTTTGTTCTTCAAGTTTAAGTGAACTACGAGCCCCATTGTTAATCCTTTAAAGGAAATTATTTGTAAATTTCGACAAGTAGAACAATGAATGGATCATGTAGACGGTTGAAATCTTTGTATATATTGCTTCCATATAGTCTAAGAAACATATATGCAAAGCATCCAAACAGTACCATTCGCCAATTTTTTGTTCTTCAAGTTTAAGTGAACAATGAGCCCCAATGGTTAATCCATTATCGGAAATTATTTGTAACTTTCGACAAGTCGAACAATGAATGGAACAGGTAGACGGTTGAAATATTTGTATATATTGCTTCTATATAATATAAGAAACATATATTCAAAGCATCCAAATAGTACCATTCGCCAATTTTTTGTTCTTCAAGTTTAAGTGAACTACGCGCCCCATTGTTAATCCTTTAAAGGAAATTATTTGTAAATTTCGGCAAGTAGAACAATGAATGGAATAGGTAGACGGTTGAAATCATTGTATATATTGCTTCTATATAGTCTAAGAAACATATATGCAAAGCATCCAAACAGTACAATTCGCCTATTTCTTGTTCTTCAAGTTTAACTGAACTACGAGCCCCATTGTTAATACTTTAACGGAAATTATTTGTAACTTGCGACAAGTAGAACAATGAATGGAACAGGTAGACGGTTGAAATCAATGTATATATTGCTTCTATATAGTCTAAGAAACATGTACGCAAAGCATCCAAACAGTACCATTCGCCAATTTTTTGTTCTTCAAGTTTAAGTGAACAATGAGCCCCAATGGTTAATCCTTTATCGGAAATTATCTGTAACTTTCGACACGTAGAACAATGAATGGAACAGGTAGACGGTTGAAATCTTTGTATATATTGCTTCTATATAGTATAAGAAACATATATGCAAAGCATCCAAACAGTACAATTCGCCAATTTTTTGTTCTTCAAGTTTAAGTGAACAATGAGCCCCAATGGTTAATCCGTTATCGGAAATTATTTGTAACTTTCGACAAGTAGAACAATGAATGGAACAGGTAGACGGTTGAAATCTTTGTATATATTGCTTCTGTATAGTATAAGAAACATATATGCAAAGCATCCAAACAGTACAATTCGCCAATTTTTTGTTCTTCAAGTTTAAGTGAACAATGAGCCCCAATGGTTAATCCGTTATCGGAAATTATTTGTAACTTTCGACAAGTAGAACAATGAATGGAACAGGTAGACGGTTGAAATCTTTGTATATATTGCTTCTATATAGTATAAGAGACATATATGCAAAGCATCCAAACAGTACCATTCGCCAATTTTTTGTTCTTCAAGTTTAAGTGAACTACGAGCCCCATTGTTAATCCTTTAAAGGAAATTATTTGTAAATTTCGACAAGTAGAACAATGAATGGAACAGGTAGACGGTTGAAATCCTTGTATATATTGCTTCCATATAGTCTAAGAAACATGTACGCAAAGCATCCAAACAGTACCATTCGCCAATTTTTTGTTCTTCAAGTTTAAGTGAACGACGAGCCCCATTGTTAATCCTTTAAAGGAAATTATTTGTAAATTTCGACAAGTAGAACAATGATTGGAACACGTAGACGGATGAAATCTTTGTATATATTGCTTCCATATAGTCTAAGAAACATGTACACAAAGCATCCAAACAGTACCATTCGCCAATTTTTTGTTCTTCAAGTTTAAGTGAACAATGAGCCCCAATGGTTAATCCTTTATCGGAAATTATCTGTAATTTTCGACAAGTAGAACAATGAATGGAACAGGTAGACGGTTGAAATCCTTGTATATATTGCTTCCATATAGTCTAAGAAACATGTACGCAAATCATCCAAACAGTACCATTCGCCAATTCTTTGTCCTTCAAGTTTAAGTGAACAATGAGCCCCATTGTTAATCCTTTATCGGAAATTATTTGTAACTTTCGACAAGTAGATCAATGAATGGAACAGGTAGACGGTTGAAATCAATGTATATATTGCTTCTATATAGTCTAAGAAACACATATGCAAAGCATCCAAACAGTACCATTCGCCAATTTTTCGTTCTTCAAGTTTAAGTGAACGACGAGACCCATTGTTAATCCTTTAAAGGAAATTATTTGTAAATTTCGACAAGTAGAACAATGAATGGAACACGTAGACGGTTGAAATCTTTGTATATATTGCTTCCATATAGTCTAAAAAACATGTACGCAAAGCATCCAAACAGTACCATGCGCCAATTTTTTGTTCTTCAAGTTTAAGTGAACAATGAGCCCCAATGGTTAATCCTTTATCGGAAATTATTTGTAATTTTCGACAAGTAGAGCAATGAATGGAACTGGTAGACGGTTGAAATCTTTGTATATATTGCTTCTATATAATCTAAGAAACATATATGCAAAGCATCTAAACAGTAACAATCGCCATTTTTTTGATTTTCAAGTTTAAGTGAACAGCTAGCCCCATTGATAATCATGGAATAGAAATTATTTGTAACTTTCTACAAGTAGAACAATGAATAGTACAGGTAGACGGGTGAAATCTTTCTATATATTGGTTCTAAATAGTCTAAGAACACATCTATGCAAAGCTTCCGAACAGTGCAATTCGCCAATTTTTTGTTCTTCAAGTTTAAGTGAACTACGAGCCCCATTGTTAATCCTTTAAAGGAAATTATTTGTAAATTTCGACAAGTAGAACAATGAATGGATCATGTAGACGGTTGAAATCTTTGTATATATTGCTTCCATATAGTCTAAGAAACATATATGCAAAGCATCCAAACAGTACCATTCGCCAATTTTTTGTTCTTCAAGTTTAAGTGAACAATGAGCCCCAATGGTTAATCCATTATCGGAAATTATTTGTAACTTTCGACAAGTCGAACAATGAATGGAACAGGTAGACGGTTGAAATATTTGTATATATTGCTTCTATATAATATAAGAAACATATATTCAAAGCATCCAAATAGTACCATTCGCCAATTTTTTGTTCTTCAAGTTTAAGTGAACTACGCGCCCCATTGTTAATCCTTTAAAGGAAATTATTTGTAAATTTCGGCAAGTAGAACAATGAATGGAATAGGTAGACGGTTGAAATCATTGTATATATTGCTTCTATATAGTCTAAGAAACATATATGCAAAGCATCCAAACAGTACAATTCGCCTATTTCTTGTTCTTCAAGTTTAACTGAACTACGAGCCCCATTGTTAATACTTTAACGGAAATTATTTGTAACTTGCGACAAGTAGAACAATGAATGGAACAGGTAGACGGTTGAAATCAATGTATATATTGCTTCTATATAGTCTAAGAAACATGTACGCAAAGCATCCAAACAGTACCATTCGCCAATTTTTTGTTCTTCAAGTTTAAGTGAACAATGAGCCCCAATGGTTAATCCTTTATCGGAAATTATCTGTAACTTTCGACACGTAGAACAATGAATGGAACAGGTAGACGGTTGAAATCTTTGTATATATTGCTTCTATATAGTATAAGAAACATATATGCAAAGCATCCAAACAGTACAATTCGCCAATTTTTTGTTCTTCAAGTTTAAGTGAACAATGAGCCCCAATGGTTAATCCGTTATCGGAAATTATTTGTAACTTTCGACAAGTAGAACAATGAATGGAACAGGTAGACGGTTGAAATCTTTGTATATATTGCTTCTATATAGTATAAGAGACATATATGCAAAGCATCCAAACAGTACCATTCGCCAATTTTTTGTTCTTCAAGTTTAAGTGAACTACGAGCCCCATTGTTAATCCTTTAAAGGAAATTATTTGTAAATTTCGACAAGTAGAACAATGAATGGAACAGGTAGACGGTTGAAATCCTTGTATATATTGCTTCCATATAGTCTAAGAAACATGTACGCAAAGCATCCAAACAGTACCATTCGCCAATTTTTTGTTCTTCAAGTTTAAGTGAACGACGAGCCCCATTGTTAATCCTTTAAAGGAAATTATTTGTAAATTTCGACAAGTAGAACAATGATTGGAACACGTAGACGGATGAAATCTTTGTATATATTGCTTCCATATAGTCTAAGAAACATGTACACAAAGCATCCAAACAGTACCATTCGCCAATTTTTTGTTCTTCAAGTTTAAGTGAACAATGAGCCCCAATGGTTAATCCTTTATCGGATATTATCTGTAATTTTCGACAAGTAGAACAATGAATGGAACAGGTAGACGGTTGAAATCCTTGTATATATTGCTTCCATATAGTCTAAGAAACATGTACGCAAATCATCCAAACAGTACCATTCGCCAATTCTTTGTCCTTCAAGTTTAAGTGAACAATGAGCCCCATTGTTAATCCTTTATCGGAAATTATTTGTAACTTTCGACAAGTAGAACAATGAATCGAACAGGTAGACGGTTGAAATCTTTGTATATATTGCTTCTATATAATCTAAGAAACATATATGCAAAGCATCCAAACAGTACAATTCGCCAATTTTTTGTTCTTCAAGTTTATGTGAACAATGAGCCCCAATGGTTAATCCATTATCGGAAATTATCTGTAATTTTCGACAAGTAGAACAATGAATGGAACTGGTAGACGGTTGAAATCTTTGTATATATTGCTTCTATATAATCTAAGAAACATATATGCAAAGCATCTAAACAGTAACAATCGCCAATTTTTTGTTCTTCAAGTTTAAGTGAACAATGAGCCCCAATGGTTAATCCTTTATCGGAAATTATCTGTAATTTTCGACAAGTAGAACAATGAATGGAACAGGTAGACGGTTGAAATCCTTGTATATATTGCTTCCATATAGTCTAAGAAACATGTACGCAAATCATCCAAACAGTACCATTCGCCAATTCTTTGTCCTTCAAGTTTAAGTGAACAATGAGCCCCATTGTTAATCCTTTATCGGAAATTATTTGTAACTTTCGACAAGTAGAACAATGAATCGAACAGGTAGACGGTTGAAATCTTTGTATATATTGCTTCTATATAATCTAAGAAACATATATGCAAAGCATCCAAACAGTACAATTCGCCAATTTTTTGTTCTTCAAGTTTATGTGAACAATGAGCCCCAATGGTTAATCCATTATCGGAAATTATCTGTAATTTTCGACAAGTAGAACAATGAATGGAACTGGTAGACGGTTGAAATCTTTGTATATATTGCTTCTATATAATCTAAGAAACATATATGCAAAGCATCTAAACAGTAACAATCGCCAATTTTTTGATCTTCAAGTTTAAGTGAACAGCGAGCCCCATTAATAATCATGGAATAGAAATTATTTGTAACTTTCTACAAGTAGAACAATGAATAGTACAGGTAGACGGGTGAAACCTTTCTATATATTGCTTCTAAATAGTCTAAGAACACATCTATGCAAAGCATCCAAACAGTACAATTCGCCAATTTTTTGTTCTTCAAGTTTATGTGAACTACGAGCCCCATTGTTAATCCTTTAACGGAAATTAATTGTAACTTTCTACAAGTAGAACAATGATTGGAACACGTAGACGGTTGAAATCTTTGTATATATTGCTTCCATATAGTCTAAGAAACATATATGCAAAGCATCCAAACAGTACCATTCGCCAATTTTTTGTTCTTCAAGTTTAAGTGAACAATGAGACCCATTGTTAATCCTTTATCGGAAATTATTTGTAACTTTCGACAAGTAGATCAATGAATGGAACAGGTAGACGGTTGAAATCAATGTATATATTGCTTCTATATAGTCTAAGAAACACATATGCAAAGCATCCAATCAGTACCATTCGCCAATTTTTTGTTCTTCAAGTTTAAGTGAACAATGAGCCCCATTGTTAATCCTTTATCGTAAATTATTTGTAACTTTCGACAAGTAGAACAATGAATGGAACTGGTAGACGGTTGAAATCCTTGTATATATTGCTTCCATATAGTCTAAGAAACATGTACGCAAAGCATCCAAACAGTACCATTCGCCAATTTTTTGTCCTTCAAGTTTAAGTGAACAATGAGCCCCATTGTTAATCCTTTATCGGAAATTATTTGTAACTTTCGAAAAGTGGAACAATGAATCGAACAGGTAGACGGTTGAAATTATTGTATATATTGCTTCTATATAATCTAAAAAATATATATGCAAAGCATCCAAACAGTACAATTCGCCAATTTTTTGTTCTTCAAGTTTAAGTGAACAATGAGCCCCAATGGTTAGTCCTTTATCGGTAATTATTTGTAACTTTCGACAAGTAGAACAATGAATGGAACAGGTAGACGGTTGAAATCATTGTATATATTGCTTCCATATAGTTTAAGAAACATGTACGCAAAGCATCCAAACAGTACCATTCGCCAATTTTTTGTTCTTCAATTTTAAGTAAACTACGATCCCCATTGTTAATCCCTTAACGGAAATTATTTGTAACTTTCGACAAGTAGAACAGTGAATGGAACAGGTAGACGGTTGAAATCTTTGTATATATTGCTTCTATATAGTATCGGAAACATATATGCAAAGCATCCAAACAGTACAATTCGCCAATTTTTTGTTCTTCAAGTTTAAGTGAACAATGAGCCCCAATGGTTAATCCGTTATCGGAAATTATTTGTAGCTTTCGACAAGTAGAACAAAGAATGGAACAGGTAGACGGTTGAAATCTTTGTATATATTGCTTCTATATAATCTAAGAAACATATATGCAAAGCATCACAACAGTAACAATCGCCAATTTTTTGTTCTTCAAGTTTAAGTGAACAATGAGCCCCAATGGTTAATCCTTTATCGGAAATTATCTGTAATTTTCGACAAGTAGAACAATGAATGGAACAGGTAGACGGTTGAAATCCTTGTATATATTGCTTCCATATAGTCTAAGAAACATGTACGCAAATCATCCAAACAGTACCATTCGCCAATTCTTTGTCCTTCAAGTTTAAGTGAACAATGAGCCCCATTGTTAATCCTTTATCGGAAATTATTTGTAGCTTTCGACAAGTAGAACAAAGAATGGAACAGGTAGACGGTTGAAATCTTTGTATATATTGCTTCTATATAATCTAAGAAACATATATGCAAAGCATCTAAACAGTAACAATCGCCAATTTTTTGATCTTCAAGTTTAAGTGAACAGCGAGCCCCATTGATAATCATGAAATGGAAATTGTTTGTAATTTTCGACAAGTAGAACAGTGAATGGAACAGGTAGACGATTGAAATCTTTGTATATATTGCTCCTATATAATCTAAAAGACATATATGCAAAGCATCCAAACAGTAAAATTCGCCAATTTATTGTTCTTCAAGTTTAAGTTAACAACGAGCACCATTGTTAATCCTTTAAAGGAAATTATGTGTAAATTTCGACAAGTAGAACAATGATTGGTACACGTAGACGGTTGAAATCTTTGTATATATTGCTTCCATATAGTCTAAGAAACATGTACGCAAAGCATCCAAACAGTACCATTCGCCAATTTTTTGGTCTTCAAGTTTAAGTGAACAATGAGCCCCAATGGTTAATCCTTTATCGGAAATTATTTGTAATTTTCGACAAGTCGAACAATGAATGGAACAGGTAGACGGTTGAAATATTTGTATATATTGCTTCTATATAATATAAGAAACATATATTCAAAGCATCCAAATAGTACCATTCGCCAATTTTTTGTTCTTCAAGTTTAAGTGAACTACGAGCCCCATTGTTTATCCTTTAAAGGAAATTATTTGTAAATTTCGGCAAGTAGAACAATGAATGGAATAGGTAGACGGTTGAAATCAATGTATATATTGCTTCTATATAGTCTAAGAAACATATATGCAAAGCATCCAAACAGTACAATTCGCCAATTTCTTGTTCTTCAAGTTTAAGTAAACTATGATCCCCATTGTTAATCCCTTAACGGAAATTATTTGTAACTTTCGACAAGTAGAATAATGAATGGAACAGGTAGACGGTTGAAATCTTTGTATATATTGCTTCTATAAAGTCTAAGAAACATATATGCAAATCATCCAAACAGTACCATTCGCCAATTTTTTGGTCTTCAAGTTTAAGTGAACAATGAGCCCCAATGGTTAATCCTTTATCGGAAATTATTTGTAATTTTCGACAAGTCGAACAATGAATGGAACTGGTAGACGGTTGAAATATTTGTATATATTGCTTCTATATAATATAAGAAACATATATTCAAAGCATCCAAATAGTACCATTCGCCAATTTTTTGTCCTTCAAGTTTAAGTGAACTACGAGCCCCATTGTTAATCCTTTAAAGGAAATTATTTGTAAATTTCGGCAAGTAGAACAATGAATCGAACAGGTAGACGGTTGAAATCTTTGTATATATTGCTTCTATATAATCTAAGAAACATATATGCAAAGCATCCAAACAGTACAATTCGCCAATTTTTTGTTCTTCAAGTTTAAGTGAACAATGAGCCCCAATGGTTAATCCTTTATCGGAAATTATCTGTAACTTTCGACAAGTAGAACAATGAATGGAACTGGTAGACGGTTGAAATCTTTGTATATATTGCTTCTATATAATCTAAGAAACATATATGCAAAGCATCTAAACAGTAACAATCGCCAATTTTTTGATCTTCAAGTTTAAGTGAACAGCGAGCCCCATTAATAATCATGGAATAGAAATTATTTGTAACTTTCTACAAGTAGAACAATGAATAGTACAGGTAGACGGGTGAAATCTTTCTATATATTGCTTCTAAATAGTCTCAGAACACATCTATGCAAAGCATCCAAACAGTACAATTCGCCAATTTTTTGTTCTTCAAGTTTAAGTGAACTACGAGCCCCATTGTTAATCCTTTAAAGGAAATTATTTGTAAATTTCGACAAGTAGAACAATGAATGGATCATGTAGACGGTTGAAATCCTTGTATATATTGCTTCCATATAGTCTAAGAAACATGTACGCAAAGCATCCAAACAGTACCATTCGCCAATTCTTTGTCCTTCAAGTTTAAGTGAACAATGAGCCCCATTGTTAATCCTTTATCGGAAATTATGTGTAACTTTCGACAAGTAGAACAATGAATCGAACAGGTAGACGGTTGAAATCTTTGTATATATTGCTTCTATATAATCTAAGAAACATATATGCAAAGCATCCAAACAGTACAATTCGCCAATTTTTTGTTCTTCAAGTTTAAGTGAACAATGAGCCCCAATGGTTAATCCTTTATCGGAAATTATCTGTAATTTTCGACAAGTAGAACAATGAATGGAACTGGTAGACGGTTGAAATCTTTGTATATATTGCTTCTATATAATCTAAGAAACATATATGCAAAGCATCTAAACAGTAACAATCGCCAATTTTTTGATCTTCAAGTTTAAGTGAACAGCGAACCCCATTAATAATCATGGAATAGAAATTATTTGTAACTTTCTACAAGTAGAACAATGAATAGTACAGGTAGACGGGTGAAATCTTTCTATATATTGCTTCTAAATAGTCTAAGAACACATCTATGCAAAGAATCCAAACAGTACAATCCGCCAATCTTTTGTTCTTCAAGTTTAAGTAAACTACGAGCCCCATTGTTAATCCTTTAAAGGAAATTATTTGTAAATTTCGACAAGTAGAACAATGAATGGATCATGTAGACGGTTGAAATCTTTGTATATATTGCTTCCATATAGTCTAAGAAACATATATGCAAAGCATCCAAACAGTACCATTCGCCAATTTTTTGTTCTTTAAGTTTAAGTGAACAATGAGCCCCAATGGTTAATCCTTTATCGGAAATTATTTGTAAATTTCGACAAGTAGAACAATGAATGGAACAGGTAGACGGTTGAAATCTTTGTATATATTGCTTCTATATAGTCTAAGAAACATATATGCAAAGCATCCAAACAGTACAATTCGCCAATTTATTGTTCTTCAAGTTTAAGTTAACAACGAGCCCCATTGTTAATCCTTTAAAGGAAATTATGTGTAAATTTCGACAAGTAAAACAATGATTGGAACACGTAGACGGTTGAAATCTTTGTATATATTGCTTCAATATAGTCTAAGAAACATGTACGCAAAGCATCCAAACAGTACAATTCGCCAATTTTTTGGTCTTCAAGTTTAAGTGAACAATGAGCCCCAATGGTTAATCCTTTATCGGAAATTATTTGTAATTTTCGACAAGTCGAACAATGAATGGAACTGGTAGACGGTTGAAATATTTGTATATATTGCTTCTATATAATATAAGAAACATATATTCAAAGCATCCAAATAGTACCATTCGCCAATTTTTTGTCCTTCAAGTTTAAGTGAACTACGAGCCCCATTGTTAATCCTTTAAAGGAAATTATTTGTAAATTTCGGCAAGTAGAACAATGAATGGAATAGGTAGACGGTTGAAATCATTGTATATATTGCTTCTATATAGTCTAAGAAACATATATGCAAAGCATCCAAACAGTACAATTCGCCAATTTCTTGTTCTTCAAGTTTAAGTAAACTAATATCCCCACTGTTAATCCCTTAACGGAAATTATTTGTAACTTTCGACAAGTAGAACAATGAATGGAACAGGTAGACGGTTGAAATCAATGTATATATTGCTTCAATATAGTCTAAGAAACATGTACGCAAAGCATCCAAACAGTACAATTCGCCAATTTTTTGTTCTTCAAGTTTAAGTGAACAATGAGCCCCAATGGTTAATCCTTTATCGGAAATTATTTGTAACTTTCGACAAGTAGAACAATGAATGGAACAGGTAGACGGTTGAAATTATTGTATATATTGCTTCCATATAGTTTAAGAAACATGTACGCAAAGCATCCAAACAGTACCATTCGCCAATTTTTTGTTCTTCAAGTTTAAGTGAACAATGAGCCCCATTGTTAATCCTTTATCGGAAATTATTTGTAACTTTCGACAAGTAGAACAATGAATGGAACAGGTAGACGGTTGAAATCCTTGTATATATTGCTTCCATATAGTCTAAGAAACATGTACGCAAAGCATCCAAACAGTACCATTCGCCAATTCTTTGTCCTTCAAGTTTAAGTGAACAATGAGCCCCATTGTTAATCCTTTATCGGATATTATTTGTAACTTTCGACAAGTAGAACAATGAATCGAACAGGTAGACGGTTGAAATCTTTGTATATATTGCTTCTATATAATCTAAGAAACATATATGCAAAGCATCCAAACAGTACAATTCGCCAATTTTTTGTTCTTCAAGTTTAAGTGAACAATGAGCCCCAATGGTTAGTCCTTTATCGGTAATTATTTGTAACTTTCGACAAGTAGAACAATGAATGGAACAGGTAGACGGTTGAAATCTTTGTATATATTGCTTCTATATAATCTAAAAGACATATATGCAAAGCATCCAAACAGTACCATTCGCCAATTTTTTGTTCTTCAAGTTTAAGTGAACTACGGGCCCCATTGTTAATCCTTTAAAGGAAATTATTTGTAAATTTCGACAAGTAGAACAATGAATGGAACAGGTAGACTGTTGAAATTATTGTATATATTGCTTCTATATAGTCTAAGAAACATGTACGCAAAGCATCCAAACAGTACCATTCGCCAATTTTTTGGTCTTCAAGTTTAAGTGAACAATGAGCCCAAATGGTTAATCCTTTATCGGAAATTATTTGTAATTTTCGACAAGTCGAACAATGAATGGAACAGGTAGACGGTTGAAATATTTGTATATATTGCTTCTATATAATATAAGAAACATATATTCAAAGCATCCAAATAGTACCATTCGCCAATTTTTTGTTCTTCAAGTTTAAGTGAACTACGAGCCCCATTGTTTATCCTTTAAAGGAAATTATTTGTAAATTTCGGCAAGTAGAACAATGAATGGAATAGGTAGACGGTTGAAATCATTGTATATATTGCTTCTATATAGTCTAAGAAACATATATGCAAAGCATCCAAACAGTACAATTCGCCAATTTCTTGTTCTTCAAGTTTAAGTAAACTATGATCCCCATTGTTAATCCCTTAACGGAAATTATTTGTAACTTTCGACAAGTAGAATAATGAATGGAACAGGTAGACGGTTGAAATCTTTGTATATATTGCTTCTATAAAGTCTAAGAAACATATATGCAAATCATCCAAACAGTACCATTCGCCAATTTTTTGGTCTTCAAGTTTAAGTGAACAATGAGCCCCAATGGTTAATCCTTTATCGGAAATTATTTGTAATTTTCGACAAGTCGAACAATGAATGGAACTGGTAGACGGTTGAAATATTTGTATATATTGCTTCTATATAATATAAGAAACATATATTCAAAGCATCCAAATAGTACCATTCGCCAATTTTTTGTTCTTCAAGTTTAAGTGAACTACGAGCCCCATTGTTAATCCTTTAAAGGAAATTATTTGTAAATTTCGGCAAGTAGAACAATGAATGGAATAGGTAGACGGTTGAAATCATTGTATATATTGCTTCTATATAGTCTAAGAAACATATATGCAAAGCATCCAAACAGTACAATTCGCCAATTTCTTGTTCTTCAAGTTTAAGTAAACTACGATCCCCATTGTTAATCCCTTAACGGAAATTATTTGTAACTTTCGACAAGTAGAACAATGAATGGAACAGGTAGACGGTTGAAATCAATGTATATATTGCTTCTATATAGTCTAAGAAACATATATGCAAAGCATCCAAACAGTACCATTCGCCACTTTTTTGTTCTTCAAGTTTAAGTGAACAACGAGCCCCATTGTTAATCCTTTAAAGGAAATTATTTGTAAATTTTGACAAGTAGAACAATGAATGGAACAGGTAGACGGTTGAAATCTTTGTATATATTGCTTCTATATAATCTAAGAAACATATATGCAAAGCATCCAAACAGTACAATTCGCCAATTATTTCATCTTCAAGTTTAAGTGAACTACGAGCCCCATTGTTAACACTTTAACGGAAATTATTTGTAACTTGCGACAAGTAGAACAATGAGTGGAACAGGTAGACGGTTGAAATCAATGTATATATTGCTTCTATATAGTCTAAGAAACATATATGCAAAGCATCCAAACAGTACCATTCGCCAATTTTTTGTTCTTCAAGTTTAAGTGAACAATGAGCCCCATTGTTAATCCTTTATCGGAAATTATTTGTAACTTTCGACAAGTAGAACAATGAATGGAACAGGTACACGGTTGAAATCCTTGTATATATTGCTTCCATATAGTCTAAGAAACATGTACGCAAAGCATCCAAACAGTACCATTCGCCAATTCTTTGTCCTTCAAGTTTAAGTGAACAATGAGCCCCATTGTTAATCCTTTATCGGATATTATTTGTAACTTTCGACAAGTAGAACAATGAATCGAACAGGTAGACGGTTGAAATCTTTGTATATATTGCTTCTATATAATCTAAGAAACATATATGCAAAGCATCCAAACAGTACAATTCGCCAATTTTTTGTTCTTCAAGTTTAAGTGAACTACGAGCCCCATTGTTAATCCTTTAACGGAAATTAATTGTAACTTTCGACAAGTAGAACAATGAATGGAACAGGTAGACGGTTGAAATCTTTGTATATATTGCTTCTATATAGTCTAAGAAACATATATGCAAAGCATCCAAACAGCACAATTCGCCAATTTATTGTTCTTCAAGTTTAAGTGATCAACGAGCCCCATTGTTAATCCTTTAAAGGAAATTATTTGTAACTTTCGACAAGTAGAACAATGAATGGAACAGGTAGACGGTTGAAATCTTTGTATATATTGCTTCTATATAGTCTAAGAAACATATATGCAAAGCATCCAAACAGTACCATTCGCCAATTTTTTGTTCTTCATGTTTAAGTGAACAACGAGCCACATTGTTAATCCTTTAAAGGAAATTATTTGTAAATTTCGACAAGTAGGACAATGATTGGAACACGTAGACGGTTGAAATCATTTTATATATTGCTTCCATATAGTCTAAGAAACATGTACGGAAAGCATCCAAACAGTACCATTCGCCAATTTTTTGTTCTTCAAGTTTAAGTGAACAATGAGCCCCAATCGTTAATCCTTTATCGGAAATTATTTGTAATTTTCGACAAGTAGAACAATGAATGGAACAGGTACCTAACCCAGACGGTTGAAATCTTTGTATATATTGCTTCTATATAGTCTAAGAAACATATATGCAAAGGATCCAAACTGTACCATTCGCCAATTCTTTGTTCTTCAAGTTTAAGTGAACAACGAGCCCCATTGACAATCTTGAAACGGAAATTATTTGTAAGTTTCTACAAGTAGAACAATGAATATTACAGGTAGACGAGTGAAATCTTGCTATATATTGCTTCTATATAGTCTAAGATACATATATGCAAAGCATCCAAGCTGTACAATTCGCCAATTTATTGTTCTTCAAGTTTAAGTGAACAACGAGCCCCATTGTTAATCCTTTAAAGGAAATTATTTGTAACTTTCGAAAAGTGGAACAATGAATCGAACAGGTAGACGGTTGAAATCTTTGTATCTATTGCTTCTATATAGTCTACGAAACATATATGCAAAGCATCCAAACAGTACCATTCGCCAATTTTTGGTTCTTCAAGTTTAAGTGAACAATGAGCCCCATTGTTAATCCATTATCGGAAATTATTTGTAATTTTCGACAAGTAGAACAGTGAATGGAACAGGTAGACGATTGAAATCTTTGTATATATTGCTTCTATATAGTATAAGAAACATATATGCAAAGCATCCAAACAGTACAATTCGCCAATTTTTTGTTCTTCAAGTTTATGTGAACAATGAGCCCCAATGGTTAATCCGTTATCGGAAATTATTTGTAACTTTCGACAAGAAGAACAATGAATGGAAAAGGTAGACGGTTGAAATCTTTGTATCTATTGCTTCTATATAGTCTAAGAAACATATATGCAAAGCATCCAAACAGTACCATTCGCCAATTTTTTCGTTCTTCAAGATTAAGTGAACAATGAGCCCCAATGGTTAATCCTTTATCGGAAATTATTTGTAATTTTCGACAAGTAGAACAATGAATGGAACAGGTAGACGGTTGGAATATTTGTATATATTGCTTCTATATAATATAAGAAACATATATACAAAGCATCCAAATAGTACCATTCGTCAATTTTTTGTACTTCAAGTTTAAGTGAACTACGAGCCCCATTGTTAATCCTTTAAAGGAAATTATTTGTAAATTTCGGCAAGTAGAACAATGAATGGAATAGGTAGACGGTTGAAATCATTGTATATATTGCTTCTATATAGTCTAAGAAACATATATGCAAAGCATCCAAACAGTACAATTCGCCAATTTCTTGTTCTTCAAGTTTAAGTAAACTACGATCTCCATTGTTAATCCTTTAAAGGAAATTATTTGTATATTTCGACAAGTAGAACAATGAATGGAACAGGTAGACGGTTGAAATCTTTGTATATCTTGCTTCTATATAATCTAAGAAACATATATGCAAAGCATCCAAACAGTACAATTCGCCAATTTTTTGTTCTTCAAGTTTAAGTGAACTACTAGCCACACTGTTAATCCTTTAACGGAAATTATTTGTAACTTTCGACAAGTAGAACAATGAATGGAACAGGTAGACGGTTGAGATCTTTGTATATATTGCTTCTATAAGGTCTAAGAAACATATATGCAAATCATCCAAACAGTACAATTCGCCAATTTTATGTTCTTCAAGTTTAAATGAACTACGAACCCCATTGTTAATCCTTTAACGGAAATTATTTGTAACTTTCTACGAGTAGAACAATGAATGGAACAGGTAGATGGTTGAAATCTTTGTATATATTGCTTCTATATAGTCTAAGAAACATATATGCAAAGCATCCAAACAGTACCATTCGCCAATTTTTTGTTCTTCAAGTTTAAGTGAACAATGAGCACCAATGGTTAATCCGTTATCGGAAATTATTTGTAACTTTCGACAAGAAGAACAATGAATGGAAAAGGTAGACGGTTGAAATCTTTGTATCTATTGCTTCTATATAGTCTAAGAAACATATATACAAAGCATCCAAATAGTACCATTCGCCAATTTTTTGTTCTTCAAGTTTAAGTGAATAATGAGCCCCATTGTTAGTCCTTTATCGGAAATTATTTGTAATTTTCGACAAGTAGAACAATGAATGGAACAGGTAGATGGTTGAAATCTTTCTATATATTGCTTCTATATAGTCTAAGAAACATATATGCAAAGAATCCAAACAGTACAATTCGCCAATTTTTTGTTCTTTAAGTATAAGTGAACAATGAGCCCCAATGGTTAATCCTTTATCGGAAATTATTTGTATCTTTCGACAAGTAGAACAATGAATGGAACAGGTAGACGGTTGAGATCTTTGTATATATTGCTTCTATAAGGTCTAAGAAACATATATGCAAATCATCCAAACAGTACAATTCGCCAATTTTATGTTCTTCAAGTTTAAATGAACTACGAACCCCATTGTTAATCCTTTAACGGAAATTATTTGTAACTTTCTACGAGTAGAACAATGAATAGAACAGGTAGACGGTTGAGACCTTGTAAATATTGCTTCTATATAGTCTAAGAAACGTATATGCAAAACATCAAATCAGTACAATTTGCCAATTTATTTTTCTTCAAGTTTAAGTGAACAACGAGCCACATTGTTAATCCTTTAAAGGAAATTATTTGTAAATTTCGACAAGTAGGACAATGATTGGAACACGTAGACGGTTGAAATCATTTTATATATTGCTTCCATATAGTCTAAGAAACATGTACGGAAAGCATCCAAACAGTACCATTCGCCAATTTTTTGTTCTTCAAGTTTAAGTGAACAATGAGCCCCAATCGTTAATCCTTTATCGGAAATTATTTGTAATTTTCGACAAGTAGAACAATGAATGGAACAGGTACCTAACCCAGACGGTTGAAATCTTTGTATATATTGCTTCTATATAGTCTAAGAAACATATATGCAAAGGATCCAAACTGTACCATTCGCCAATTCTTTGTTCTTCAAGTTTAAGTGAACAACGAGCCCCATTGACAATCTTGAAACGGAAATTATTTGTAAGTTTCTACAAGTAGAACAATGAATATTACAGGTAGACGAGTGAAATCTTGCTATATATTGCTTCTATATAGTCTAAGATACATATATGCAAAGCATCCAAGCTGTACAATTCGCCAATTTATTGTTCTTCAAGTTTAAGTGAACAACGAGCCCCATTGTTAATCCTTTAAAGGAAATTATTTGTAACTTTCGAAAAGTGGAACAATGAATCGAACAGGTAGACGGTTGAAATTATTGTATATATTGCTTCTATATAATCTAAAAAATATATATGCAAAGCATCCAAACAGTACAATTCGCCAATTTTTTGTTCTTCAAGTTTAAGTGAACAATGAGCCCCAATGGTTAGTCCTTTATCGGTAATTATTTGTAACTTTCGACAAGTAGAACAATGAATGGAACAGGTAGACGGTTGAAATCATTGTATATATTGCTTCCATATAGTTTAAGAAACATGTACGAAAAGCATCCAAACAGTACCATTCGCCAATTTTTTGTTCTTCAAGTTTAAGTAAACTACGATCCCCATTGTTAATCCCTTAACGGAAATTATTTGTAACTTTCGACAAGTAGAACAGTGAATGGAACAGGTAGACGGTTGAAATCTTTGTATATATTGCTTCTATATAGTATCGGAAACATATATGCAAAGCATCCAAACAGTACAATTCGCCAATTTTTTGTTCTTCAAGTTTAAGTGAACAATGAGCCCCAATGGTTAATCCGTTATCGGAAATTATTTGTAGCTTTCGACAAGTAGAACAAAGAATGGAACAGGTAGACGGTTGAAATCTTTGTATATATTGCTTCTATATAATCTAAGAAACATATATGCAAAGCATCTAAACAGTAACAATCGCCAATTTTTTGATCTTCAAGTTTAAGTGAACAGCGAGCCCCATTGATAATCATGAAATGGAAATTGTTTGTAATTTTCGACAAGTAGAACAGTGAATGGAACAGGTAGACGATTGAAATCTTTGTATATATTGCTCCTATATAATCTAAAAGACATATATGCAAAGCATCCAAACAGTAAAATTCGCCAATTTATTGTTCTTCAAGTTTAAGTTAACAACGAGCACCATTGTTAATCCTTTAAAGGAAATTATGTGTAAATTTCGACAAGTAGAACAATGATTGGTACACGTAGACGGTTGAAATCTTTGTATATATTGCTTCCATATAGTCTAAGAAACATGTACGCAAAGCATCCAAACAGTACCATTCGCCAATTTTTTGGTCTTCAAGTTTAAGTGAACAATGAGCCCCAATGGTTAATCCTTTATCGGAAATTATTTGTAATTTTCGACAAGTCGAACAATGAATGGAACAGGTAGACGGTTGAAATATTTGTATATATTGCTTCTATATAATATAAGAAACATATATTCAAAGCATCCAAATAGTACCATTCGCCAATTTTTTGTTCTTCAAGTTTAAGTGAACTACGAGCCCCATTGTTTATCCTTTAAAGGAAATTATTTGTAAATTTCGGCAAGTAGAACAATGAATGGAATAGGTAGACGGTTGAAATCAATGTATATATTGCTTCTATATAGTCTAAGAAACATATATGCAAAGCATCCAAACAGTACAATTCGCCAATTTCTTGTTCTTCAAGTTTAAGTAAACTATGATCCCCATTGTTAATCCCTTAACGGAAATTATTTGTAACTTTCGACAAGTAGAATAATGAATGGAACAGGTAGACGGTTGAAATCTTTGTATATATTGCTTCTATAAAGTCTAAGAAACATATATGCAAATCATCCAAACAGTACCATTCGCCAATTTTTTGGTCTTCAAGTTTAAGTGAACAATGAGCCCCAATGGTTAATCCTTTATCGGTAATTATTTGTAATTTTCGACAAGTAGAACAATGAATGGAACAGGTAGACTGTTGAAATCCTTGTATATATTGCTTCCATATAGTCTAAGAAACATGTACGCAAAGCATCTAAACAGTACCATTCGCCAATTCTTTGTCCTTCAAGTTTAAGTGAACAATGAGCCCCATTGTTAATCCTTTATCGGAAATTATTTGTAATTTTCGACAAGTAGAACAATGAATCGAACAGGTAGACGGTTGAAATCTTTGTATATATTGCTTCTATATAATCTAAGAAACATATATGCAAAGCATCCAAACAGTACAATTCGCCAATTTTTTGTTCTTCAAGTTTAAGTGAACAATGAGCCCCAATGGTTAATCCTTTATCGGAAATTATCTGTAACTTTCGACAAGTAGAACAATGAATGGAACTGGTAGACGGTTGAAATCTTTGTATATATTGCTTCTATATAATCTAAGAAACATATATGCAAAGCATCTAAACAGTAACAATCGCCAATTTTTTGATCTTCAAGTTTAAGTGAACAGCGAGCCCCATTAATAATCATGGAATAGAAATTATTTGTAACTTTCTACAAGTAGAACAATGAATAGTACAGGTAGACGGGTGAAATCTTTCTATATATTGCTTCTAAATAGTCTCAGAACACATCTATGCAAAGCATCCAAACAGTACAATTCGCCAATTTTTTGTTCTTCAAGTTTAAGTGAACTACGAGCCCCATTGTTAATCCTTTAAAGGAAATTATTTGTAAATTTCGACAAGTAGAACAATGAATGGATCATGTAGACGGTTGAAATCCTTGTATATATTGCTTCCATATAGTCTAAGAAACATGTACGCAAAGCATCCAAACAGTACCATTCGCCAATTCTTTGTCCTTCAAGTTTAAGTGAACAATGAGCCCCATTGTTAATCCTTTATCGGAAATTATGTGTAACTTTCGACAAGTAGAACAATGAATCGAACAGGTAGACGGTTGAAATCTTTGTATATATTGCTTCTATATAATCTAAGAAACATATATGCAAAGCATCCAAACAGTACAATTCGCCAATTTTTTGTTCTTCAAGTTTAAGTGAACAATGAGCCCCAATGGTTAATCCTTTATCGGAAATTATCTGTAATTTTCGACAAGTAGAACAATGAATGGAACTGGTAGACGGTTGAAATCTTTGTATATATTGCTTCTATATAATCTAAGAAACATATATGCAAAGCATCTAAACAGTAACAATCGCCAATTTTTTGATCTTCAAGTTTAAGTGAACAGCGAACCCCATTAATAATCATGGAATAGAAATTATTTGTAACTTTCTACAAGTAGAACAATGAATAGTACAGGTAGACGGGTGAAATCTTTCTATATATTGCTTCTAAATAGTCTAAGAACACATCTATGCAAAGAATCCAAACAGTACAATCCGCCAATCTTTTGTTCTTCAAGTTTAAGTAAACTACGAGCCCCATTGTTAATCCTTTAAAGGAAATTATTTGTAAATTTCGACAAGTAGAACAATGAATGGATCATGTAGACGGTTGAAATCTTTGTATATATTGCTTCCATATAGTCTAAGAAACATATATGCAAAGCATCCAAACAGTACCATTCGCCAATTTTTTGTACTTTAAGTTTAAGTGAACAATGAGCCCCAATGGTTAATCCTTTATCGGAAATTATTTGTAAATTTCGACAAGTAGAACAATGAATGGAACAGGTAGACGGTTGAAATCTTTGTATATATTGCTTCTATATAGTCTAAGAAACATATATGCAAAGCATCCAAACAGTACAATTCGCCAATTTATTGTTCTTCAAGTTTAAGTTAACAACGAGCCCCATTGTTAATCCTTTAAAGGAAATTATGTGTAAATTTCGACAAGTAAAACAATGATTGGATCACGTAGACGGTTGAAATCTTTGTATATATTGCTTCAATATAGTCTAAGAAACATGTACGCAAAGCATCCAAACAGTACAATTCGCCAATTTTTTGGTCTTCAAGTTTAAGTGAACAATGAGCCCCAATGGTTAATCCTTTATCGGAAATTATTTGTAATTTTCGACAAGTCGAACAATGAATGGAACAGGTAGACGGTTGAAATCTTTGTATATATTGCTTCTATATAATCTAAGAAACATATATGCAAAGCATCCAAACAGTACAATTCGCCAATTATTTCATCTTCAAGTTTAAGTGAACTACGAGCCCCATTGTTAACACTTTAACGGAAATTATTTGTAACTTGCGACAAGTAGAACAATGAGTGGAACAGGTAGACGGTTGAAATCAATGTATATATTGCTTCTATATAGTCTAAGAAACATATATGCAAAGCATCCAAACAGTACCATTCGCCAATTTTTTGTTCTTCAAGTTTAAGTGAACTACGAGCCCCATTGTTTATCCTTTAAAGGAAATTATTTGTAAATTTCGGCAAGTAGAACAATGAATGGAATAGGTAGACGGTTGAAATCATTGTATATATTGCTTCTATATAGTCTAAGAAACATATATGCAAAGCATCCAAACAGTACAATTCGCCAATTTCTTGTTCTTCAAGTTTAAGTAAACTATGATCCCCATTGTTAATCCCTTAACGGAAATTATTTGTAACTTTCGACAAGTAGAATAATGAATGGAACAGGTAGACGGTTGAAATCTTTGTATATATTGCTTCTATAAAGTCTAAGAAACATATATGCAAATCATCCAAACAGTACCATTCGCCAATTTTTTGGTCTTCAAGTTTAAGTGAACAATGAGCCCCAATGGTTAATCCTTTATCGGAAATTATTTGTAATTTTCGACAAGTCGAACAATGAATGGAACTGGTAGACGGTTGAAATATTTGTATATATTGCTTCTATATAATATAAGAAACATATATTCAAAGCATCCAAATAGTACCATTCGCCAATTTTTTGTTCTTCAAGTTTAAGTGAACTACGAGCCCCATTGTTAATCCTTTAAAGGAAATTATTTGTAAATTTCGGCAAGTAGAACAATGAATGGAATAGGTAGACGGTTGAAATCATTGTATATATTGCTTCTATATAGTCTAAGAAACATATATGCAAAGCATCCAAACAGTACAATTCGCCAATTTCTTGTTCTTCAAGTTTAAGTAAACTACGATCCCCATTGTTAATCCCTTAACGGAAATTATTTGTAACTTTCGACAAGTAGAGCAATGAATGGAACAGGTAGACGGTTGAAATCAATGTATATATTGCTTCTATATAGTCTAAGAAACATATATGCAAAGCATCCAAACAGTACCATTCGCCACTTTTTTGTTCTTCAAGTTTAAGTGAACAACGAGCCCCATTGTTAATCCTTTAAAGGAAATTATTTGTAAATTTTGACAAGTAGAACAATGAATGGAACAGGTAGACGGTTGAAATCTTTGTATATATTGCTTCTATATAATCTAAGAAACATATATGCAAAGCATCCAAACAGTACAATTCGCCAATTATTTCATCTTCAAGTTTAAGTGAACTACGAGCCCCATTGTTAACACTTTAACGGAAATTATTTGTAACTTGCGACAAGTAGAACAATGAGTGGAACAGGTAGACGGTTGAAATCAATGTATATATTGCTTCTATATAGTCTAAGAAACATATATGCAAAGCATCCAAACAGTACCATTCGCCAATTTTTTGTTCTTCAAGTTTAAGTGAACAATGAGCCCCATTGTTAATCCTTTATCGGAAATTATTTGTAACTTTCGACAAGTAGAACAATGAATGGAACAGGTACACGGTTGAAATCCTTGTATATATTGCTTCCATATAGTCTAAGAAACATGTACGCAAAGCATCCAAACAGTACCATTCGCCAATTCTTTGTCCTTCAAGTTTAAGTGAACAATGAGCCCCATTGTTAATCCTTTATCGGATATTATTTGTAACTTTCGACAAGTAGAACAATGAATCGAACAGGTAGACGGTTGAAATCTTTGTATATATTGCTTCTATATAATCTAAGAAACATATATGCAAAGCATCCAAACAGTACAATTCGCCAATTTTTTGTTCTTCAAGTTTAAGTGAACTACGAGCCCCATTGTTAATCCTTTAACGGAAATTAATTGTAACTTTCGACAAGTAGAACAATGAATGGAACAGGTAGACGGTTGAAATCTTTGTATATATTGCTTCTATATAGTCTAAGAAACATATATGCAAAGCATCCAAACAGCACAATTCGCCAATTTATTGTTCTTCAAGTTTAAGTGATCAACGAGCCCCATTGTTAATCCTTTAAAGGAAATTATTTGTAACTTTCGACAAGTAGAACAATGAATGGAACAGGTAGACGGTTGAAATCTTTGTATATATTGCTTCTATATAGTCTAAGAAACATATATGCAAAGCATCCAAACAGTACCATTCGCCAATTTTTTGTTCTTCATGTTTAAGTGAACTACGAGCCCTATTGTTAATCCTTTAAAGGTAATTATTTGTAAACTTCGACAAGTAGAACAATGAATGGAAAAGGTAGACGGTTGAAATATTTGTATATATTGCTTCTATATAGTCTAAGAAACATATATGCAAATCATCCAAACAGTACAATTCGCCAATTATTTGATCTTCAAGTTTAAGTGAACTACGAGCCCCATTGTTAATACTTTAACGGAAATTATTTGTAACTTGCGACAAGTAGAACAATGAATGGAACTGGTAGACGGTTGAAATCAATGTATATATTGCTTCTTCATAGTCTAAGAAACATATATGCAAAGCATCCAAACAGTACCATACGCCACTTTTTTGTTCTTCAAGTTTAAGTGAACAACGAGCCCCATTGTTAATCCTTTAAAGGAAATTATTTGTAAATTTCGACAAGTAGAACAATGATTGGAACACGTAGACGGTTGAAATCTTTGTATATATTGCTTCCATATAGTCTAAGAAACATGTACGCAAAGCATCCAAACAGTACAATTCGCCAATTTTTTGTTCTTCAAGTTTAAGTGAACTACGATCCCCATTGTTAATCCCTTAACGGAAATTATTTGTAACTTTCGACAAGTAGAACAGTGAATGGAACAGGTAGACGGTTGAAATCTTTTTATATATTGCTTCTATATAGTATAAGAAACATATATGCAAAGCATCCAAACAGTACAATTCGCCAATTTTTTGTGCTTCAAGTTTAAGTGAACAATGAGCCCCAATGGTTAATCCGTTATCGGAAATTATTTGTAATTTTCGACAAGTAGAACAATGAATGGAACAGTTAGACGGTTGAAATATTTGTATATATTGCTTCTATATAGTCTACGAAACATATATGCAAAGCATCCAAACAGTACCATTCGCCAATTTTTGGTTCTTCAAGTTTAAGTGAACAATGAGCCCCATTGTTAATCCATTATCGGAAATTATTTGTAATTTTCGACAAGTAGAACAGTGAATGGAACAGGTAGACGATTGAAATCTTTGTATATATTGCTTCTATATAGTATAAGAAACATATATGCAAAGCATCCAAACAGTACAATTCGCCAATTTTTTGTTCTTCAAGTTTATGTGAACAATGAGCCCCAATGGTTAATCCGTTATCGGAAATTATTTGTAACTTTCGACAAGAAGAACAATGAATGGAAAAGGTAGACGGTTGAAATCTTTGTATCTATTGCTTCTATATAGTCTAAGAAACATATATGCAAAGCATCCAAACAGTACCTTTCGCCAATTTTTTCGTTCTTCAAGATTAAGTGAACAATGAGCCCCAATGGTTAATCCTTTATCGGAAATTATTTGTAATTTTCGACAAGTAGAACAATGAATGGAACAGGTAGACGGTTGGAATATTTGTATATATTGCTTCTATATAATATAAGAAACATATATACAAAGCATCCAAATAGTACCATTCGTCAATTTTTTGTACTTCAAGTTTAAGTGAACTACGAGCCCCATTGTTAATCCTTTAAAGGAAATTATTTGTAAATTTCGGCAAGTAGAACAATGAATGGAATAGGTAGACGGTTGAAATCATTGTATATATTGCTTCTATATAGTCTAAGAAACATATATGCAAAGCATCCAAACAGTACAATTCGCCAATTTCTTGTTCTTCAAGTTTAAGTAAACTACGATCTCCATTGTTAATCCTTTAAAGGAAATTATTTGTATATTTCGACAAGTAGAACAATGAATGGAACAGGTAGACGGTTGAAATCTTTGTATATCTTGCTTCTATATAATCTAAGAAACATATATGCAAAGCATCCAAACAGTACAATTCGCCAATTTTTTGTTCTTCAAGTTTAAGTGAACTACTAGCCACACTGTTAATCCTTTAACGGAAATTATTTGTAACTTTCGACAAGTAGAACAATGAATGGAACAGGTAGACGGTTGAGATCTTTGTATATATTGCTTCTATAAGGTCTAAGAAACATATATGCAAATCATCCAAACAGTACAATTCGCCAATTTTATGTTCTTCAAGTTTAAATGAACTACGAACCCCATTGTTAATCCTTTAACGGAAATTATTTGTAACTTTCTACGAGTAGAACAATGAATGGAACAGGTAGATGGTTGAAATCTTTGTATATATTGCTTCTATATAGTCTAAGAAACATATATGCAAAGCATCCAAACAGTACCATTCGCCAATTTTTTGTTCTTCAAGTTTAAGTGAACAATGAGCACCAATGGTTAATCCGTTATCGGAAATTATTTGTAACTTTCGACAAGAAGAACAATGAATGGAAAAGGTAGACGGTTGAAATCTTTGTATCTATTGCTTCTATATAGTCTAAGAAACATATATACAAAGCATCCAAATAGTACCATTCGCCAATTTTTTGTTCTTCAAGTTTAAGTGAATAATGAGCCCCATTGTTAGTCCTTTATCGGAAATTATTTGTAATTTTCGACAAGTAGAACAATGAATGGAACAGGTAGATGGTTGAAATCTTTCTATATATTGCTTCTATATAGTCTAAGAAACATATATGCAAAGAATCCAAACAGTACAATTCGCCAATTTTTTGTTCTTTAAGTATAAGTGAACAATGAGCCCCAATGGTTAATCCTTTATCGGAAATTATTTGTATCTTTCGACAAGTAGAACAATGAATGGAACAGGTAGACGGTTGAGATCTTTGTATATATTGCTTCTATAAGGTCTAAGAAACATATATGCAAATCATCCAAACAGTACAATTCGCCAATTTTATGTTCTTCAAGTTTAAATGAACTACGAACCCCATTGTTAATCCTTTAACGGAAATTATTTGTAACTTTCTACGAGTAGAACAATGAATAGAACAGGTAGACGGTTGAGACCTTGTAAATATTGCTTCTATATAGTCTAAGAAACGTATATGCAAAACATCAAATCAGTACAATTTGCCAATTTATTTTTCTTCAAGTTTAAGTGAACAACGAGCCACATTGTTAATCCTTTAAAGGAAATTATTTGTAAATTTCGACAAGTAGGACAATGATTGGAACACGTAGACGGTTGAAATCATTTTATATATTGCTTCCATATAGTCTAAGAAACATGTACGGAAAGCATCCAAACAGTACCATTCGCCAATTTTTTGTTCTTCAAGTTTAAGTGAACAATGAGCCCCAATCGTTAATCCTTTATCGGAAATTATTTGTAATTTTCGACAAGTAGAACAATGAATGGAACAGGTACCTAACCCAGACGGTTGAAATCTTTGTATATATTGCTTCTATATAGTCTAAGAAACATATATGCAAAGGATCCAAACTGTACCATTCGCCAATTCTTTGTTCTTCAAGTTTAAGTGAACAACGAGCCCCATTGACAATCTTGAAACGGAAATTATTTGTAAGTTTCTACAAGTAGAACAATGAATATTACAGGTAGACGAGTGAAATCTTGCTATATATTGCTTCTATATAGTCTAAGATACATATATGCAAAGCATCCAAGCTGTACAATTCGCCAATTTATTGTTCTTCAAGTTTAAGTGAACAACGAGCCCCATTGTTAATCCTTTAAAGGAAATTATTTGTAAATTTCGACAAGTAGAACAATGAATGGAACAGGTAGACGGTTGAAATCTTTGTAGATATTGCTTCTATATAGTCTAAGAAACATATATGCAAAGCATCCAAACAGTACAATTCGCCAATTTTTTGTTCTTCAAGTATAAGTGAACAATGAGACCCAATGGTTAATCCATTATCGGAAATTATTTGTAACTTTCGACAAGTAGAACAATGAATGGAACAGGTAGACGGTTGAAATCTTTGTATATATTGCTTCTATATAGTCTAAGAAACATATATGCAAAGCATCCAAACAGTACAATTCGCCAATTTATTGTTCTTCAAGTTTAAGTGAACAACGAGCCCCATTGTTAATCCTTTAAATGGAAATTATTTGTAACTTTCTACAAGTAGAACAATGAATGGAGCAGGAAGACGGTTGAAATCAATGTATATATTGCTTCTATATAGTCTAAGAAACATATATGCAAAGCATCTAAACAGTTCAATTCGCCAATTTTTTGTTCTTCAAGTTTTAGTGAACAATGAGCCCCAATGTTTAATCCTTTATCGGAAATTATTTGTAATTTTCGACAAGTAGAACAATGAATGGAACAAGTAGACGGTTGAAATCATTGTATATATTGCTTCTATATAGTCTGAGAAACATATATGCAAAGCATCAAATCAGTACAATTTGCCAATTTATTGTTCTTCAAGTTTAAGTGAACAACGAGCCACATTGTTAATCCTTTAAAGGAATTTATTTGTAACTTTCGACAAGTAGTACAATGAATGGAACAGGTAGACGGTTGAAATCAATGTATATATTGCTTCTATATAGTCTAAGAAACATATATGCAAAGCATCTAAACAGTACAATTCGCCAATTTTTTGTTCTTCAAGTTTAGTGAACAATGAGCCCCAATGGTTAATCCTTTATCGGAAATTATTTGTAATTTTCGACAAGTAGAACAATGAATGGAACAGGTAGACGGTTGAAATCTTTGTATATATTGCTTCTATATAGTCTAAGAAACATATATGCAAAGCATCCAAACAGTACAATTCGCCAATTTTTTGTTCTTCAAGTTTTAGTGAACTACGAGCCCCATTGTTAATCCTTTAAAGGAAATTATTTGTAAATTTCGACAAGTAGAACAATGAATGGAACAGGTAGACTGTTGAAATCAATGTATATATTGCTTCTATATAGTCAAAGAAACATATATGCAAAGCATCGAAACAGTACAATTCGCCAATTTTTTGTTCTTCAAGTTTAAGAGAACTACGAGCCCCATTGTTAATACTTTAACGGAAATTATTTGTAACTTTCGACAAGTAGATCAATGAATGGAACAGGTAGACGGTTGAAATCAATGTATATATTGCTTACATATAGTCTAAGAAACATATATGCAAAGCATCTAAACAGTACAATTCGCCAATTTTTTGTTCTTCAAGTTTTAGTGAACAATGAACCCCAAAGGTTAATCCTTTATCGGAAATTATTTGTAATTTTCGACAAGTAGAACAATGAATGGAACAGGTAGACGGTTGAAATCATTGTATATATTGCTTCTATATAGTCTAAGAAACATATATGCAAAGCATCTAAACAGTACAATTCGCCAATTTTTTGTTCTTCAAGTTTTAGTGAACTACGAGCCCCATTGTTAATCCTTTAAAGGAAATTATTTGTAAATTTCGGCAAGTAGAACAATGAATGGAATAGGTAGACGATTGAAATCATTGTATATATTGCTTCTATATAGTCTAAGAAACATATATGCAAAGCATCCAAACAGTACAATTCGCCAATTTTTTGTTCTTCAAGTATAAGTGAACAATGAGACCCAATGGTTAATCCATTATCGGAAATTATTTGTAACTTTCGACAAGTAGAACAATGAATGGAACAGGTAGACGGTTGAAATCTTTGTATATATTGCTTCTATATAGTCTAAGAAACATATATGCAAAGCATCCAAACAGTACCATTCGCCAATTTTTTGTTCTTCAAGTTTAAGTGAACACGAGCCCCATTGTTAATCCTTTAAAGGAAATTATTTGTAACTTTCTACAAGTAGAACAATGAATGGAGCAGGAAGACGGTTGAAATCATTGTATATATTGCTTCTATATAGTCTAAGAAACATATATGCAAAGCATCCAAACAATGCAATTCGCCAATTTTTTGTACTTCAAGTTTAAGTGAACTACGATTCCCATTGTTAATCCTTTAACAGAAATTATTTGTAACTTTCGACAAGTAGAACAATGAATGGAACAGTTAGACGGTTGAAATATTTGTATATATTGCTTCTATATAGTCTACGAAACATATATGCAAAGTATCTAAACAGTACAATTCGCCAATTTTTTGTTCTTCAAGTTTAAGTGAACAATGAGCCCCAATGGTTAATCCTTTAACGGAAATTATTTGTAACTTTCGACAAGTAGAACAATGAATGGAACAGGTAGACGGTTGAAATCATTGTATATATTGCTTCTATATAATCTAAGAGAAACATATGCAAAGCATCCAAACAGTACAATTCGCCAATTATTTCATCTTCATGATTAAATGAACTACGAGCCCCATTGTTAATCCTTTAAAGGAAATTATTTGTAAATTTCGACTAGTAGAACAATGAATGGAACAGGTAGACGGTTGAAATCATTGTATATATAGCTTCTATATAATCTAAGAGACACATATGAAAAAGCATCCAAACAGTACAATTCGCCAATTATTTCATCTTCATGATTAAATGAACTACGAGCCCCATTGTTAATCCTTTAAAGGAAATTATTTGTAAATTTCGACAAGTAGAACAATGAATGGATCATGTAGACGGTTGAAATCATTGTATATATTGCTTCTATATAGTCTACGAAACAAATATGCAAAGCATCCAAACAGTACAATTCGCCAATTTTTTGTTCTACAAGTTTAAGTGAACAATGAGCCCCATTGTTAATCCTTTATCGGAAATTATTTGTAACTTTCGACAAGTAGAACAATGAATGGAACAGGTAGACGGTCGAAATCTTTGTATATATTGCTTCTATATAGTCTAAGAAACATATATGCAAAGCATCCAAACAGTACAATTCGCCAATTTCTTGTTCTCCAAAGTTTAAGTGAACAACGAGCCCCATTGTTAATCCTTTAAAGGAAATTATTTGTAAATTTCGACAAGTAGAACAATGATTGGAACACGTAGACGGTTGAAATCTTTGTATATATTGCTTCCATATAGTCTAAGAAACATATATACAATGCATCCAAACAGTACCATTCGCCAATTTTTTGTCCTTCAAGTTTAAGTGAACAATGAGCCCCATTGTTAATCCTTTATCGGAAATTATTTGTAACTTTCGACAAGTAGAACAATGAATGGAACAGGTAGACGGTTGAAATCATTGTATATATTGCTTCTATATAATCTAAGAGACACATATGAAAAAGCATCCAAACAGTACAATTCGCCAATTATTTCATCTTCATGATTAAATGAACTACGAGCCCCATTGTTAATCCTTTAAAGGAAATTATTTGTAAATTTTGACAAGTCGAACAATGAATGGATCATGTAGACGGTTGAAATCATTGTATAAATTGCTTCTATATAGTCTACGAAACAAATATGCAAAGCATCCAAACAGTATAATTCGCCAATTTTTTGTTCTTCAAGTTTAAGTGAACTACGAGCCCCATTGTTAATCCTTTAACGGAAATTAATTGTAACTTTCTACAAGTAGAACAATGATTGGAACACGTAGACGGTTGAAATCTTTGTATATATTGCTTCCATATAGTCTAAGAAACATATATACAAAGCATCCAAACAGTACCATTCGCCAATTTTTGGTCCTTCAAGTTTAAGCGAACAATGAGCCCCATTGTTAATCCTTTATCGGAAATTATTTGTAACTTTCGACAAGTAGAACAATGAATGGAACAGGTAGACGGTCGAAATCTTTGTATATATTGCTTCTATATAGTCTAAGAAACATATATGCAAAGCATCCAAACAGTACAATTCGCCAATTTATTGTTCTTCAAGTTTAAGTGAACTACGAGCCCCATTGTTAATCCTTTAAAGGAAATTATTTGTAAATTTCGACAAGTAGAACAATGAATGGAACAGGTAGACTGTTGAAATCATTGTATATATTGCTTCTATATAGTCTAAGAAACATATATGCATAGCGTCCAAACAGTACAATTCGAAAAATTTTTTGCTCTTCAAGTTTAAGTGAACTACGAGCCCCATTGTTAATCCTTTAAAGGAAATTATTTGTAACTTTCGGCAAGTAGAACAATGAATGGAATAGGTAGACGGCTGAAATCCTTGTATATATTGCGTCTATATAGTCTAAGAAACATATATGCAAAGCATCCAAACAGTACAATTCGCCAATTTATTGTTCTTCAAGTTTAAGTGAACTACGAGCCCCATTGTTAATCCTTTAAAGGAAATTATTTGTAAATTTCGACAAGTAGAACAATGAATGGAACAGGTAGACGGTTGAAATCAATGTATATATTGCTTCTATATAGTCTAAGAAACATATATGCAAAGCATCCAAACAGTACCATTCGCCAATTTTTTGTTCTTCAAGTTTAAGTGAACAATGAGCCCCATTGTTAATCCTTCATCGGAAATTATTTGTAACTTTCGACAAGTAGAACAATGAATGGAACAGGTAGACGGTTGAAATCAATGTATATATTGCTTCTATATAGTCTAAGAAACATATATGCAAAGCATCCAAACAGTACCATTCGCCAATTTTTTGTTCTCCAAGTTTAAGTGAACAACGAGCCCCATTGATAATCACGAAATGGAAATTATTTGTAAATTTCTACAAGTAGAACGATGAATAGTACTGGTAGACGGGTGAAATCTTTCTATATATTGCTTCCAAATACTCAAAGAAACATATATGCAAAGCATCCAAACAGTACAATTCGCCAATTTTTTGTTCTTCAAGTTTAAGTGAACTACGAGCCACATTGTTAATCCTTTAAAGGAAATTATTTGTAAATTTCGACAAGTAGAACAATGAATGGATCAGGTAGACGGTTGAAATAATTGTATATATTGCTTCTATATAGTCTAAGAAACATATATGCAAAGCATCCAAACAGTACAATTCGCCAATTTCTTGTTCTTCAAGTTTAAGTGAACAACGAGCCCCATTGTTAATCCTTTAAAGGAAATTATTTGTAAATTTCGACTAGTAGAACAATGAATGGAACAGGTAGACGGTTGAAATCATTGTATATATTGCTTCTATATAATCTAAGAGACACATATGAAAAAGCATCCAAACAGTACAATTCGCCAATTATTTCATCTTCATGATTAAATGAACTACGAGCCCCATTGTTAATCCTTTAAAGGAAATTATTTGTAAATTCCGACAAGTAGAACAATGAATGGATCATGTAGACGGTTGAAATCATTGTATATATTGCTTCTATATAGTCTACGAAACAAATATGCAAAGCATCCAAACATTACAATTCGCCAATTTTTTGTTCTTCAAGTTTAAGTGAACTACGAGCCCCATTGTTAATCCTTTAACGGAAATTAATTGTAACTTTCTACAAGTAGAACAATGATTGGAACGCGTAGACGGTTGAAATCTTTGTATATATTGCTTCCATATAGTCTAAGAAACATATATACAATGCATCCAAACAGTACCATTCGCCAATTTTTTGTCCTTCAAGTTTAAGTGAACAATGAGCCCCATTGTTAATCCTTTATCGGAAATTATTTGTAAATTTCGACAAGTAGAACAATGAATGGAACAGGTAGACTGTTGAAATCATTGTATATATTGCTTCTATATAGTCTAAGAAACATATATGCATAGCGTCCAAACAGTACAATTCGCCAATTTTTTGCTCTTCAAGTTTAAGTGAACTACGAGCCCCATTGTTAATCCTTTAAAGGAAATTATTTGTATATTTCGGCAAGTGGAACAATGAATGGAATAGGTAGACGGTTGAAATCATTGTATATATTGCTTCTATATAGTCTAAGAAACATATATGCAAAGCATCGAAACAGTACAATTCGCCAATTTCTTGTTCTCCAAAGTTTAAGTGAACAACGAGCCCCATTGTTAATCCTTTAAAGGAAATTATTTGTAAATTTCGACAAGTAGAACAATGATTGGAACACGTAGACGGTTGAAATCATTGTATATATTGCTTCTACATAGTCCAAGGAACATATATGCAAAGCGTCCAAACAGTACAATTCGCCAATTTTTTGCTCTTCAAGTTTAAGTGAACTACGAGCCCCATTGTTAATCCTTTAAAGGAAATTATTTGTAAATTTCGACAAGTAGAACAATGAATGGAATAGGTAGACGGTTGAAATCAGTGTATATATTGCTTCCATATAGTCTAAGAAACATATCTGCATATCATCCAAACAGTACAATTCGCCAATTATTTGATCTTCAAGTTTAAGTGAACTACGAGCCCCATTGTTAATACTTTAAAGGAAATTATTTGTAAATTTCGACTAGTAGAACAATGAATGGAACAGGTAGACGGTTGAAATTATTGTATATATTGCTTCTATATAATCTAAGAAACACATATGAAAAAGCATCCAAACAGTACAATTCGCCAATTATTTCATCTTCATGATTAAATGAACTACGAGCCCCATTGTTAATCCTTTAAAGGAAATTATTTGTAAATTTCGACAAGTAGAACAATGAATGGATCATGTAAACGGTTGAAATCATTGTATATATTGCTTCTATATAGTCTACGAAACAAATATGCAAAGCATCCAAACAGTACAATTCGCCAATTTTTTGTTCTTCAAGTTTAAGTGAACTACGAGCCCCATTGTTAATCCTTTAACGGAAATTAATTGTAACTTTCTACAAGTAGAACAATGATTGGAACACGTAGACGGTTGAAATCTTTGTATATATTGCTTCCATATAGTCTAAGAAACATATATACAAAGCATCCAAACAGTACCATTCGCCAATTTTTTGTCCTTCAAGTTTAAGTGAACAATGAGCCCCATTGTTAATACTTTAACGGAAATTATTTGTAAATTTCGACAAGTAGGACAATGATTGGAACACGTAGACGGTTGAAATCGTTGTATATATTGCTTCTATATAGTATAAGAAACATATCTGCATATCATCCAAACAGTACAATTCGCCAATTATTTGATCTTCAAGTTTAAGTGAACTACGAGCCCCATTGTTAATACTTTAAAGGAAATTATTTGTAAATTTCGACTAGTAGAACAATGAATGGAACAGGTAGACGGTTGAAATTATTGTATATATTGCTTCTATATAATCTAAGAGACACATATGAAAAAGCATCCAAACAGTACAATTCGCCAATTATTTCATCTTCATAATTAAATGAACTACGAGCCCCATTGTTAATCCTTTAAAGGAAATTATTTGTAAATTTCGACAAGTAGAACAATGAATGGATCATGTAAACGGTTGAAATCATTGTATATATTGCTTCTATATAGTCTACGAAACAAATATGCAAAGCATCCAAACAGTACAATTCGCCAATTTTTTGTTCTTCAAGTTTAAGTGAACTACGAGCCCCATTGTTAATCCTTTAACGGAAATTAATTGTAACTTTCTACAAGTAGAACAATGATTGGAACACGTAGACGGTTGAAATCTTTGTATATATTGCTTCCATATAGTCTAAGAAACATATATACAAAGCATCCAAACAGTACCATTCGCCAATTTTTTGTCCTTCAAGTTTAAGTGAACAATGAGCCCCATTGTTAATCCTTTATCGGAAATTATTTGTAACTTTCGACAAGTAGAACAATGAATGGAACAGGTAGACGGTCGAAATCTTTGTATATATTGCTTCTATATAGTCTAAGAAACATATATGCAAATCATCCAAACAGTACAATTCGCCGATTATTTGACCTTCAAGTTTAAGTGAACTACGAGCCCCATTGTTAATACTTTAACGGAAATTATTTGTAACTTGCGACAAGTAGAACAATGAATGGAACAGGTAGACGGTTGAAATCAATGTATATGTTGCTTCTATATAGTCTAAGAAACATATATGCAAAGCATCCAAACAGTACC